>OZ010789.1:148352443-149799360 GCA_963932465.1 Maratus speciosus
ATAGCGAAGTTCGGTTTTGTGTGCGTCGTATAACAGTGCAGAATGTCATTTGGAATTCCTCTTTAGGGCTCTACCAGCTCTTAAAGATTATGCTCTTTATACGTGAAAAACCAAGATTTCACTGTGTAGTATAAATTACTATAAACAATATTTTTTTAATGAAATTTCTGATTTCAGTAAAATAACCCATAAAAAATGATTGATTAAAGTATTACTTGTGAACAATCGAAGTGTTATCGTGTCTTAACACCTTAAAATATGAATTGCATTGTCGCAAAGAAGATATAGAAAAAGCACAATAATTAGACATACAGTTTACTTTTATTTTTCGAATATACATATAAGATAGTTTAAATACACAGGAAAGACATTTTTCAGAACATATAGTATTATAATAAAAAAAGAATGCATGCGATGTACTGTAAAATGATCTTTTGTTTCACTCTAATTTATATTGGCCTTTGGTATCAAAACTAGGCATTACCTTTCGTGATTTGATTTTTGCTCTCATATATCCGTCTCTTGCTTCTACTACTACAGCCGCTAATTATGCTTCAGTAACTAATTTCACGCAACTTTAAATATATACGATATATTGAATATAACACTCAAACTTTTAAAATTGAATAGATGGGACTTCCGATCCTTATATGAGAACTTTCAGCTCCTCTCTTGAAACTCTATTAAGAATGCGGGGTAATGTGATTTCACATTCTTGCCAGTCAATACTGTTAATATAGTCTACAGTACTGAAGTTCATTATTGGAATATGAAACTGTCTTATTGCTGAACACTCCATTTCCCTTGCCTATTATTCGGAATCCAAGTTCTCGAACATAGTTTCTTTCATCAGTTATCATCCCAATTAATTTTTTTTCTCAGTGATAGATATATGAGTTTTGTTGAATAACGAGATCGGCAATCTTCTTTTGTTCCCTGAAACAACGAGACAACTTAATTGTTTTAAAAAGAACATTTTGAGCTCCATTTTTGCAGGAAGAATCTTTATTAATATGAAACAACATAGGTGAATATACTTTCATTACAAATTCAGCCATAATCTTCAGATTTTGGGAAGGATTCTGGCTTCCAATGTACAGATTCAGATTCAGCCTGGCGGGGAGGCCTACCAATTGGTTTGAGCTCAACTAGCCCCACCCAGCAATGTTTATTTTAAAAAAAATTACAGAGCAAGTATTGAGTAATAAAATAATGGTAGGTAATAACAAGTAATTGAGATAATGAAATAAGTATAGGTAACAATAGTAAGATAGCCGAGTTGGGCGCTTTACAGACGTATAACACATAATGTTTCTTTAAAACAGTTATAGAATTAGTGTTATTGTTAAAGTAAAAGTTTGATTAGTTCAATAGCTGATCATCATCATCATATAATAGGTCCTGTGGAGGCATTTGGAAAAGTCCTTGATTGTTTTCAATCAGTGTTATGCAGTTTATAATTTTTTGTAATAGTGCTGGTTGTTTTCTGATTATTTTGAACCATGAAGAGAGACTCATCGTTCTGGGGATTCTGGGGTAGTATATGGATGTTAGTGTGCATTCGTTACGTAGTGCAGCGAGATTCCTCGTTTTTCACACGTGCAGTAGCCCGAGTCGGCTTTTCCGAACTTTGCAAGATAATCTGGAAAGGGCCCGTGATTTGTTGTAAACAAGAAGAGGTTTCTGTGTGATAGTAATGTCTCCTCTGAGACAATAGGTAGAAGTGAATATGTAAACCTTCTTCTATGATCAGAGTCCCAAATTCTCTGTCATTCCTGTTGCATTTGTAATTTTAGTTGTCGTTTGAGATGAGATGGTGGGAAAGGTAGAAATACTTCTGGTAAGTTAGGATTTATGATTGCTTCTTTTGCCTTTTGATCCGCTGCTTCATTTCCTGCTATTCCGGAGTGTCCTTTTATCCATTTTAATATTATCTTTTTATTTGTATTCTGTAGTAATTGAATTATGTTCTGGACCAGTGCTATTTTTGTTGTGCTGTCTTCAATCGCTTGTATGCTCGAGAGGCTATCTGAGTATATTATTGCACTTCCGTACTTGCTTTTTTCCATCCATTCCGCTGCTCGAAGTACCGCTAGCCTTTCCGCCTGGTATACGGTGTTTTCTATCCTTAATTTTGTTTGAAAAGTATGGCACAAGATTGAGTTTTCGTATGCACAGAACGCTAACCCCGTCCCTTCTTCCATTTAGAGCCGTCTGTGTAGATTTGTATTTCCATTTGGAGGTTTTCATTTGCCTTGTGTAGGTAATTTTTGTAAGGACATACTGATGAATTTGGGGATTTACCTTGATAGAATTCTGGTCTAAATTCGTCTACTGGTGTCTCCAATCTTAGTACTTTCCCCAATATAGCAATGTGAACTATTCTGAGATAGAATGGAGGGATTCCTGTTAAGGCACAAAGTGCAAGGGTGGCCGTTTTTCTATATGCGCCCGACACAAAAAGAAGGCACTGGGCCTGTATTGAGGACAGTAAGCGAAGCCCATGAGATTTCTGTAGATGGTCGTACCAAACAGCTGCTCCATACGTTATCTTTTTTTCTAAGATTGTTATATACCAGATTTTTAAGATATTTTTATTTATTCCTCCTTTTTTTGATGTAAGTTTTAGTAGATAATCAAAGAAAGTTTAGGAATAGAAAAAAAATAGACTTCGGCTGTTGATAGAGTTAGATGTTTTGGGAAGTCTTAAATACGGTTTAATTATTGTATGTATGCGTGTATATGTCTGTTATCAAACTTCGGTGGGGACTGTAACTCAAGCACTAATCTACGGAATTCTATTCCGTCTTTGCTGGTAAGGTGTTTTATGTTGTTCTTTCGTCGTAACTACGAGATTTTTAAGTTTAAGACAGAGTTCCTTTATATACAGATTCCATTTTCAAAGTGTCTACACTGTCAGGAAAAACTGTAAATTTATGAGCCTTTGCTGTTTAATTTTCGCGGGCAACAGCCTTATTTGATGAAAATCGGTCTGATCCACTAAAAAAATACCGTACGACTCCATACATTTTTCTCCGCTAAGGTGTAACTCTTCGTTTTAAGTCGTGTTTCGAAAAATAATGTCAGTTAACCGCGACCGTAACATATTTTTTAACCCGCCAAAAAAGCGATTCTGTGATGATTATCTAACGTGCTACGGAACAGTAAGTAAAGTGTTATTGTGTTTTGAAGTGCATTATATCTTTGCCCCGTAAAATTACGGGCTGCAAAAAATGATGGGCATGAAATTTTTTTTACGGGGTATGACTGGAATCTCTGTTGCCGGTCTCTGCCCGTAAGTTTACACGGATATTTTTAGATACTTAGAAAATTAAGGGCAATCCACATATTCTTGCAGTTCTAGCCCATCTGTTACGTCAACTGTAGAATCAAAAACCCTCAAATACAGTACGACCCCATACATTTTACTCCGCTAGTGTGTACACGTTGACACAAAATGATGGGCACGGATTGTTTATTTTTTTACGGGTATGACTGGTATCTTTGCTGCCGACCTCTACCCTTAAATATATTTAACAGTGTACTGTACAGTCGTGGAAGAAAAAGTAAACACCCCGACTAACTCTCCAACAAATTATTGTAGAAGAAAGTTACTGGGACCAAACAATAGGAAATAAAGTCTACTTTTAAATAATGGATATAAAATTTACTTAGGGGTCATCTACATATCAAAACGAACCCAAAATTTGTGTTTTTCAATAGCAATACCCAACTTTGACACCATAAATGAATTCTACACCCTTAGCATAAAAACAAATTTTCATGAAATTCGTACGATTAGTTTCAATAAAATGCATAATGTATATATTTTTTTCAATATATGCTTTACTGCCCATCATAGACGATAACATAGACTTAAACCATAATTTTGACGTTTTTAAGCATAATTTGAAAGCCACTTGGAAAACAAATTCAAATTCAGAATTTGCATAAAGCAGGACATAATAAATATATATATATATAAAAAAAAAAAAAAAAAATTGTAGGTTGCATTTCATAATTTTTTTCGAATATGAATTTCATAATTCATGATTCATATTATAAAGCTTTTAAAATTACAAATTGAATGTATTTATGTTTGGGGTTTTCAGCATTATAGCCACAGAAAAAATTATCCGACTAGGATTATAATTTTAGGAGATATTAATAAACATATCTATACTAATAAAATAACAAATCGCTCTGTGTGTCCGTGTGTCTGTGTGCGATGGCTAGCGAAATCTACCGCACGTAGAAGTCTGAAAATTCAGGAGTGATCAGTTCAAGACAGATCCTGATCCACCTGAGGCTCAGATTTTTAATTTCTTAAGGGCTGGGGCCCCAGGGCCCCTTTAAGGGGGTAGGATACCTTTGAACACGTCGAAAAAGGAAAAAATACCACTATGTTCCAAGCTTTAAAACTTGTGCAATGTGTGAAAAATAAAAATCAAACTTCATTTAAATATAAAGCTTATATTTATATTTATATTTAAAAATATATATATACTTGTAAATTCATTAATAAATATTAAAATGATAAGTTTAAAAATATATGATAATAAGAGAAAAAAATCTTGCTCGCATGATAAAATCTTAAAATATGCATATAAAGAGGAAATTTTGGTGAAAATAAATACATAATACTGTTAACTTTATACTAAAACCAGACTATTTGTAAAAAATATTGTCTAAATTAAAAAATTAACAAAAAATTAAAAATTTTCCCTTTTTTAAAAATATTTTCAAAGTAAAAAACAAAAAATAAAATAAAATCTTACCTTTTTCTGATTTTAAGTTGTAGATAATACAGTAATGAATATGTGGTGAAAAGTTTTTTTGATTGCCATGTATAGTTTTTTAGTAACACTGCGCGCAGTATCAAAATTCATCCTTTTGAATAAACGCAATGCAAAGTTTAATTATCCTATGTAGTCTTAATATATAGTTTTAATAAAACTGGCATAATTAGCAAACTAATGGAAATTTTTTAACGCGGTTTTTTGCATATTGTTCAGGATTACGGAATCAAAATATTAAAAAATTTTTGAAAATTTTGCAGGTTTAAAGGTATCCTACCCCCTTAAGTTTTTATGCACTAAATTGTTAATAACATGCCTATTTTCTACCCGATCTTTGTCGTTTTTTCGGTGAATTCTCCTTTCAGTCTCTACCCCAATTCTACATTTCAGTTAAGACCCTGGCACCCTTGCAAGGGAACCGGTATAGGGCCCCATAAAGTTTTACTGTACTAAATTGTTAATAACATGCCTCTTTTCTATTCCATCTTCTTCGTTTTTGGGGTGAATTCTCCTGTCAGTTCCTGCCCTATTTCTACATTTCAGTTAAGACCCTGGCACTCTTGGAAGGGGTCCTAGTACAGGGCCAATTGAAGTTTTAGTGCACTAAATTGTTAATAACATGCCTTTTTTCTATCCGATCTTCTTCGTTTTTGGGGTGAATTCCCCTTTCAGTTTCTGCCCCTTTTCTACATTCCAGTTAAGACCCTGGCACCCTTGCAAGGAGCCGCTACAGGGCCCCTTGAAGTTTTAGTGCACTGAATTGTTAATAACATGCCTCTTTTCTATCCGATCTTCTTCGTTTTTGGGGTGAATTCTCCTTTCAGTTTCTACCCCATTTCAACATTTCAGTTAAGACCCTGGCACCCTTGCAAGGGGCCGGTACAGGACCCCTTGTAGTTTTAGTGCTCGAAATTGTTAATAACATGCCTCTTCTCTATCCGATCTTCTTCGATTTTGGGGTTAATTCTCCTTTCAGTTTCTAAACCCATTTCAACATTTCAGTTAAGACTCTGGCACCCTTGCAAGGGGCCCGGTACAGGCACCCTTGCAAGGGGCCCGGTACAGGACCCCTTGAAGTTTTAGTGCACTAAATTGTTAATAACATGCCTCTTTCGTATCCGATCTTCGTCGTCTTTGGGGAGAATTCTCCTTTCAGTTTCTGCCCCATTTCTACATTTCAGTTAAGACCCTGGCAACCTTGAAAGGGGCCCGGGACAGGTCCCCTTGAAGTTTTAGTGCACTAAGTAGTTAATAAATTGATTATTTTTTATCAGATGTTAATTTATGGGATACTTTCTCCATTTAGTTATTATCCCGTTTCTACATTCCATTTAAGACCATGAGCCCGCTCCAGGGCCCCTTAGTTTTTTTGTGTTCCATGAGTTTTTCACACCGTAATTTGCTCACCTTCCAGTGCGTAATTTTAAAGTTGAGACTTGAACTCTTCTCCTTAGACTAACAGTCACATATTTTTATTGGGTTCCTAGGGCCCTTTTTTAAGCATTTCCCCAATTTTTTGCACATTTCTTTCAAATTATATTCTAATGGTTAATTCATACCCTATGCTTAATCTTGACTAATAGAAGATTTAAAATGCCAAGTACTAAAACGTTTTAACATTTTTTCATGTTATGGCCCTGTTCTGAACTATCAGTTGGCCCCTTTTGGGCCCCCAATTGTAACTCCCTTAAAAATAGTTTGATTCACTAGATTTTTTTTCCTAACAACATCTTAGGTTCTTCAGCTATTACATCAACGACAAAAAAATATTTCAGACTTTCAACTACCAGCAATTTTGAATATAAATCGTCTTCTTGGGGCCCTTGGTGTATCTTCTTTCAAAATGATCCGAATTCCTTGCAGTTTTCTTTACCATAGTTTTAGCGTCCTCCGATTATAGTAAAAACTACTAAAAAATCTATTTATAGCAAACTATATGCCACTTAAGTCCCTTTCCACTTGGGGCCCGGTACAAGGCCCCTTGAAGCTTTTGCACCATAAATTATTAATAAATTTCCCCTCTTAAACCGATCTTCATTTTTGGAACCACTTTTCCATTTAGTTATTCTCCAGTTTCTATATTCCAGTTATAATCTTGGGGCACCTTAGGGTCCATTAGGGCCCGATTCGGCGCCCCTTGAACTTTTTGTGTGCTATACATTTTTTACACCCTAATTTTCTCACCTTCTCATTGCATAATTTTAAATTTGAGTCTTAGACACTTCCCCCTAGACCAACACCCTCATATTTTTATTGGGGCTTTAGGGCCCTTTTTTATGCATTTACCCCATTGTTGCGCATTTTTTAAAAATATTATTCTAATGATATTTCATACCCTCTGATTAATTTTGACTAATTGAAGATCTAGAGCGGTAAGTACTAAAACATTTAAACATGTTTTCATGTTAGTGCCCTGCTCTCAACTATCTTTTTGACTCTTTTGGCTCCCCTGTTATAGCTCCCTTAAAAATGGTCCGATTTACGAATTTTTTTTTAACAACATCTTAGGTTCTCCAGCTACTACATGAACGACAAAAAAAAAAAAATTTGCAGACTTCAGCTACCACCAATTTTGAGTATTAATCGTCTTCTTAGGGCCTTTGTTGCAGCTCCTTTAAAAACTACCCTATTCTATTGCAATTTTCTTTAACACAGTTTTAGCGTCGTCCAGCTACTTTAAAACCCCCAAAAGATTTTCTCATACTCAATTACATTCCAGTTAAGACCCTTGCCTCCAGGGCCCGGTCTTTCTATATACCTCAGCTACCACCTTTTTCGAAAATTAATCTCAGTTTTCAGCATCAGCTTACGTCTACTCACTACAGCCGTAAATGAAAAATCGCGTTACTTTAAAGGCAACTTTAGATAAGGGATTTCATCCGTTTATTAAATATGTTAATGCTAACAGTAATTCAGGAAATTTACAAGGTGAGGGTACATGTTCCACCGCTTGGTGGTGCGTTATTTCCTCGGGATTAAGGGTCCAATTTTACGGTATTTGCTTCCTTCAACTTAGATTACAATTTAGCTACTTTCTGTATTATGAAATTTTATCTTAGCCTTTAGTTACCAACATTTTCTAACATTAATGGTGCATTCTCTTTTTTTTTATTCTAATGGCTTGATTCCTACGAGGTTTGGCTCACTCAACTTGGTTTTCGATTGTCTCAGGCACGTGCGGCCACTTCCGATAAATGCTGCCATAGGTAGTGGGGATCTAGATTACAGGTTCATTCGGAAAGAAGTTTGATGGGAACACGCTAGACGCTGCGGAAGGCAATGGGGCTTCCGAAATTAGGTTCATTTAAAAGAATTTCCAAAGATATAAAACCATACAAACTTAAGTTTTGTTTAAGGTTATTATTTACAAACCCCGTGCAACGCCGGTCGGGTCTGCTAGTGATAAATAATTTAACATTACAAGTTCTAAATTTTGAATGTTTATAATTCAAAAACGTATTATCCAAATGAAATTTTGTTTCTAGGCATAGTTTGAACAGAATGTTTAAAATAAAATGTCAAAATTGGGTGTTGCTGTTGAAAATAAAAACAGAGTTTGGTCTGGTTTTGATTTGTAGATGACCCCCTAAGCAAATTTTATATACATCATTTAAAAGTAGACTTTATTTCCAATCATTTGGTACCAGTAACTTTCTTCTATTATAATTAATTGCAGAATTAAAATGGGGTTTTACTTTTTTTCCCCACGACGGTACGTCGATTCGTCTTTTGGGTGTTTACTTTTTCCCCCACGACTGTACAATCGATCATTTGTAACTATATGTATAAATTATTGATTTTAGAATGTTAAATAGATTAGTACTGATTAGATCTTGGTCTATATCGCTCAAAAGATCTATGCTGTGCTTCTGGAATTGCATCAAACTTAACTTAAAAAATGTCAGATGCCTGTAATGAAAACTATGTTGATTTGATTTTGGTTGTGACTAGTGCTGCCAGATGTCACGATTTTCAGGGATTTATTCACCCGTGCCGCGGGACACCAAATGTCCCGATTTTTCATGATGCAAAGAATTCTTTTAAATTCCTTTTTGTACCATGCTATTCGTTTGTTTGCATCGAGTGGAATTGAATGCAGTAAAAACTGACCCTGTCTATAACAGAAAATTTTTAATGATTTCGCAAAAGATAATACTGTACAAATCTATGTGGTAAAACGAAACCTTTATCCGGTCTATAGCTATTATGTGTATAATGGTTTTAATGTACTTTGTTTGGTAAAACCTGTGTAAATGACGGAACCTGTTTATAACGGAAACCTGTCTTAAACGTAAAAATTTCACATACGGAAAGTCATACAAAAACTGCTAAGTCGGAAATGTTTCCAAAACAGAATTTTGTTTAGCTGCTTAGCGATTCCGCTTTCAAATATTTCCCTGTATAAATTTATTTTGTTTATTTAGTATAGTAAAATCGATTAAGACGAAAACGGCAGTAAACGTATTTCGGTTTGGACAGTTTTTCATCTAACAGGTATAATTCTATGCTATTCCTTCCGTAAGAACATGAATATTTTACATTTCACATAAGGTTCCGTTTTAGACAGGTTCCGTTTTCATAGTATTTACTGTATTTTAATGCCCGATCAAGAAGCAATTGTTCCGTTTTCTTTATATGTTCTCCCTATTCCGCTTTTTGTGACTTTGAACCTTGGAAGACCAGTTGTGACCTTCAAAAAACCACGTTACATAGATAAATCAATTGCTACTTAACCCTTAATTGCAAAGTGTAATTTATGAGTTACTCTTGATCTTTTTTTTGCCATTTCTCGCTTTTTGTTGGTTATTTGGTGAACTACTGTATGTTACTATTATTTTAACACAATCAAACTGACTGGTAAAGTTATCATACGAATTGAATATTTTCAACTGAGCGAAAAAATGCCCAGGCTGGGAATCGAACCCAGATCCTTGGCTTACAAGGCCAATGCTTTTCCATTTAAGCTAACTGGGCCGACAACCAGCCAGCATATTTCGCGCAGCCAATAAGGTTATCTGAGTGAAATATGCTGGCTGGTTGCCGGCCCAGTTAGCTTAAATGGAAAAGCATTGGCCTTGTAAGCCAAGGATCTGGGTTCGATTCCCAACCTGGGCATTTTTTCGCTCAGTTGGAAATATTCAATTCGTACTATATGTTACTTTACGTGTGATAATATGCATTTAAGGTCGCGGAGCCTGTTTTTGTTCTCATTTATTATCACGAGTAGGTTATAACATCTTTTGTTAACATTGCTTGCAATGTTCTCGACTGGCATTTTTTCTCTATCTTTATAAGGTAATTATTATTAATTTTGCAAACTATTAAAAGTATTATTAAAATTGTCATATCATTGAATAGTGGTTATTATGCAAGTGTAAATACTTTAAAGTAAGTATTATATCATTTAAAATTGAGGACCCCAGAAGCCAAGGGATACAAGTAACAAAATTTAGATTTCGAGTAAATTGAGTTCAAAGTTGAACATCTATAGTAATTAACTGAATTGAAATATGAAACTGTTGCTGATTTCTTAGTGGTCTATGAACTCTTATTTCAATACCTGTGGAAAAAAAAAGTGGAGTACAATTTTTTTAAAATTTATAACTAAGCAATATTTATAACCATTCGGCACTTGTACCCTTTGGTTTCCAAGAGGTACACAAGAAATGAAAAATTATGAAATACAAAAATTAATTTATAAAAATTTTAAGAAAATTGTTGATGCAAGTGAGTGAAAGGACAAAATTTTGTTTTAATATAACTTTTAAAAATGAAAAATTATGAAATAAAAAAATAGAATTGATGAAAGATTTAAGGACAATGTTAATACAAATAAATGAAAGGACAAAATTATGTTCTAATATATGTGTTAAAATTTTATTATAAGTTTGAAACATTGAATTTTTTTTTAATTTTTTAACCGTTAAAATGCATTTATTTAACATATAAAAAAGTAAATTCTAAAAATTAAAAAATGATGCAAAACAGTTTACAAATGTGGAAAAATATTCTTCTAGTGATAACATGGGAATAACATTATCTCATCCTCACCAGTTTCATAATCAAGATTAGGCTCATCAGCCTGACCTTCAGAAGCGTGCGGGGTTTCAGTCTGTCCTGGTGCTACTTGGTAAGGAAGTAGAATCTCAGTAGAAAAAATAATAAACTCGAGGTTCAAACTGCAATAGTTCAATGAGAATTTTAAACTTAAGGTACTTGAGTTTCGGTTTTTCTTGTGCTATGGGAAGCTCAGGAAGAACTGTAGGGCATCTTCCGGCACGGCTGGACTTCACCCTTAACTCGGGTGGTGAATTAGAAAGGTTCTAATTAACCACCAGTTTCTTTGTAGAAATAATGTGAAGGTTTTTTTTTTCGAAATGTAGCCACTGCATATTTCAGATACCTTTCACTAACTTTATAAAGAATTTGTGCAAGTGACTCAATTAATAAACTCTTCGTCTTTTAGCACTTCTACAGTTAAGTTTTTGCTGGAATCATTTACAATTTGAGCCCAGTGCTCTGGAACATACAGATCCCTTTTATTTCTCTTCTTTCTGATTTCTATGGTCCAAAGTCTTGGTTACATTCATTATAGGATTGTCCTGAAATCAAAAAGCGATGATCAACTGCTTCTGTGTGTGTATTTTTTATGATGTACAGCCAGAACTTCGCAATCAAGTGGCTTTTATTCTGTCCTCCACAATTGTCACCAAAAGCTATAATATGTCTGACTTGAGAGGAAAGAGTCTTTATGAACTTCAAAAGACTGAATACGATTTCTTGGCAACCACGAAAAGGCTGGCCTTCATGCTACATGTACACGTGGGCAGTTCCGCTTTCAAGGTTATGAATGTTCAAGTTGTACGTCCAAAGATGACGTAGGTAATAAGCCATAGAAGTGGTTACATATGAAGTTGACATGATTTTTTGCAAGTCAAAGCATATCGCGACCTTTGAATGATCCTTTAAATTTTGGAATTCGTCTTTGGCTAATCTGGGAGCTTCTGCTTTGCGGAGATGTAGTTACTTTTGAATTTCTGCTTGTTGTTTCTCATCTGCATTTCCATGGTCTATTTTCAATTGTAGCTTGTTACACATAACACACGTATCAATCTCCGGTCGCTGAAAACGGAGATTAAAATGGGTGTTAAAAATGTGTCTATAGAAACTTTCCTTGACCAGCTGTACGTGCTTTTTGTATAGGTAAAAATGAACATACAGTTTGTACACACCCTTTAAATTGAGTTCTGGATTCAGGTATTTACGGTTGGGGGTATTTTCTCTAGTATAATAGCTTGTGTATCGTGTCAACTTGTTTATGTATTCTTTGATGACATAAATACGATCTTGTGGAATTTTATTCGACAGTTCTTTTTTTCCTCTTTCATCGCGAGAAGGTGCGGCAGAAACTGGTTATTCCTTTTTGCTTACTATGTTTTGTAACCATTTTTTAGAAAGATCGTCGTATTTTTATGCCAATCGACTTTTAAAGATGATTGAATTCGTGTGGCATTTTAAAAGTCATGAACTGGACTTGTATGTCGTTGGTCGCGGTTCAGCTATGTGGATGCCAACGGATACAAGTGCATTTATACCCCTTGGGCTCCACGCGTTTCACGGTTTCGGGAAAGAGGTTAAGTAATTGACCCCTAGAACGCTGCGCACAATAAAAAAATCACTTATATCTATTTACCTACAAACAAATAGACTTATTTCCAGATAGCCTGTGCACTAACTCAATTTTTTCAATTTTATCACTTATATCCCTTGGCTTCTGGGGTCCTCAATTATCATTTTTGAGCAATTTTTGTTATGTAATTCAGGAGTGACATGTCATTATGTCCAACAGAAACATAAATGAATTTTTCCACTATTTTTCTTGTGTAAAATTAACAAAAATAGACAGTAATATATTTTTTTTCCGAACAAAATAAAAAATCATGCATTACCTGGTTAACAACTGTGAATAGTATAGTAATTTAGCATGTAAAAAACATTTATTTTTTTCAAATATATAAGGTAACAAAACCTTATTCATTTATATTTGGAAGTGATCAAAACCTAAAATTATACCAAAGAAGAATTTCTTAAATATAATTAATTTTTATTTACAAAAGATTCCAATGAAATTTTGTTTTGTTTAAAATAAAATATTTTTAATTCAAAATATATTTGCATTTTCATTCTTCCAAAATGATTACTGTCAGTCTCGCATGATTTAATTAAAACAATCTAGATTAATTTAAATTCGTAGAATTTCCTAATTACAAAAGCGATTTTAATTAAAAGTTTAAACTGGTTTTTGAAAAGCATACACGTATATCTGTTTGTTTATTATTTTTATTATTTATTATCGTTTCTTGATGACTGAATAAATTTTCTTCTCCTCTATTTCTCTATTTTCTTCTCTATTTCCCTTTGTAAGGTAAATCAATGTTGATTATTTTTAATTAGTATCTTTATTTAATTTGCTTTTACATTAGCATTTTTTGTAGCACTTTAAAAAGTATGGAATATTACTAATAAAAAATCGTAAAATAATTTGTATTTTGAAAGGAATGTCAGATGTTTTATAAAATCTTTTCCAAGCTTTAAAATATTACATTGAAATAAATAACTGATAGTTATATCTTAAATTATGTTAAATGTACTTACACATACACTTGCGCACACACATACATGTTCGTACATAAGGAAACCCGTAGACTATATACCAATATGTTAACTGAAGATCTCGTAAAGCAAGAATGAAAAGTTATTAATTTTTCTGATCAAGGAATTCTTTAAGCTTTATCATGGTCTGTATGCAAGACATATGTACAGAATAGACATCGAATGTATATATGTATCATTTATTCACCATTGGGTTAAAGGTTATGGTTTACATTAAGTCAATGAACTAATAAATGATAAATGATTAAGTCAATGAACTGATAAAAACTCAATGCTATATATAATTTACTAAATTGAATTTTTCTGATTACCATCAAACAAAGCATCAAATCAAAGGCAGTATTCAAAGTTCTAAATTTTAGACCTGATAATATTAGGTCTACTGAAAAGTTCTGTCCGTTAATGTTATTTCACGCCTATTTTTTAAAAAAATTCAGATTTCTTCATTGGTACCACTTTTTTGAAATTGTAAAATTACCATTGTTTTCACCTTAATCTGAAATGCGATAACAATGGGAATTTTACCATTTAAAAAAAGGGTGCTTATGAAGAAATCTGAATTTAAAACAAGTAGGCGTTAAATAACATTATCCGACAGAACTTTTCGGTAGATCTAATAATAAAGTATCAGTAGTTTCGTAATTCAGACCAGAGCTCTGCATCAGGTCGGCTAACACAATTTTACTCAAATCCGACCCGCGGTTTGGGTCCAGTGTATTTCGTTGGGGGTCGGATTTGGATCGCGTCGACCATAAATGTTTCAAATTTGGATTGGTTTTGAGTCTTTCGAGCCGGGTTCGGATTGCCCGACTTTTCAAAAAAAAAGTCCTGAATATTTTTCAAATGAAAAATTTATTTATTTGAAAATTAATGAATGTGTTATGCATTTATTTGCATATAAAAAAGATAAAAGTAATATTAGAGATGTAATTGCATAATTTTTCCATAATTGTATGAAAATAGGGATTAATTTTCTTTGACTTCGGGTTAGGGTCGTCATGTCGAGTTTTGGGTTGATGAAGTTTGTTTCGTTGGGTTGGGGTTGGGGTTGGGTTTCGAGTTGACTTTAAGCAGAAATTTCGAGTTCAGTTCGGGTGCATTTCGACTTTCAGGCCTCTAATTCAGATTATAGCTTTGGTATAGCCTTTCCTTACGGAATCATAAGTGATGATCAGAAAATTCACAGTTAACGAGAAGTTTGAGTTAACTACGCCGTGTTCAAGGGTTAGAAATGAACGGTCATTAGTTGTACAGTGAAACCTCCGTGTGCGACCACCTCCCTGAACGACCATTTTTTTATGGAACGAAATTTATCCCATATGCTCAATACTAATTTTACCTCTATTCAGAGACCATCCCAGTTGAACTTCCTCTATGAGCGACCAATTTCTTTGAAGAAAATGAAACAAATTCAGTTTTTTTCCTGGTCGCTTGAAGAAGGTTTTTTTAGAAAAATAATTCCCGAGAGCGCATTATTAATCAAACTTCTAAACTAAGCTTAGATTTCTTTTTATTCCGGTAACTTTTGTTTAAACCCCTTTGTGCCTTTTTAGGCAATGAATTTAACTCTGATGACAAATTAAGAATGACAGTCAATAAACTCCCCTGCCCTATTCTGTCAGGAAACTCTCAAAGAAATAGATAAATTAACGAAATCGTCATTATTTGTTTCCGTCCAAAAAGAATTGCATTTATTTACTGAACTTCAAAATAAAAGTTATAAAAGATAAAACCGTAAAATCAAAGCAAACGTCAATGTATTCATTTTTTAAACTCTGCAGTAATTAACCTATGCAATTAACTTTTGTTTAGATACTTAAATTTTTATATTTTTTCCTAATGTGAAAAATAAATTTTATTAACGTTAATTGTTACCTTTTTTGAACAATTAAAATCTAGACTTAAACATGACCTCCATTAGGAGACCACCTCTCGGAGCGACCAACTTTTATTGGAACGGAACGTGGTCACTTTAGGGAGGTTTTACTGTATTTTGCAACATAGATTTTCATTTTGATGTTAAAATGCTCATCCTAGGCGCCAAATTTGATGCTTGCATAGAATTTTCGATATCACTTTGGCATTCTTTCGTACCATAACGATCGACATAAGTGATTTTTCTTATTTAACACGTCGTTGGATGCGCTTCCAAAAGTTACATCATCGGGAGTGCTGTATCTCAACAATACGTTTCTTATTTTGATATTATATATGAGTGTAAAAGTGAGGTTTTTCTTCCACTTTCAGGCTTCTGGAGCTATCCTCACCTTTTATTTCATTATTTTATATTTTGTTATTTGAATTAAGTTTAAGAATTAAATTACCTTTTCCATGCGAAAACGGGGAAAATGTCAAGTATGTATCTGTGAGATCACGTTCGGCCGATGGAGTGTTAACTGAATTTAATAAATTGATATTTTGCATGCTTTTTATTGCGGCTACACATTCGTTCATGTGAAAATAAAATTTCAAATTGAGTTTCAAAGCGATACGAAAGAAAAGTGAATTAAGCAATATTGGTCTCATTAAGGCGCATTTATTTTATGGCGTTACCGTCCTAGGTATTGTCGTTCCTAGTTTTAAATCATAAAACAAAACCAAATAGCGGTCGCATAAACAACCAATGACCAACGTGATTGGTTAGTTGGGTTTTATGATTGAACGCCTAGGATGATAAGGCAATAATGTAAATGCACATTTATGCTGCAGGAAAATTAAAAAAAATAAATGCATATACTCTTTCGCATTTTCATTTTATTGTTTTCACATAGAATTATTGTATACATCTCGAAAAAGCTCTATATCGAAAATTATGCAAATTACGTCTCCTCTCTAGGTCAAAGGTGAGCAGTCATAAACACACGGTGGTCCCTACTTTATGACTTAACGACGTCCTGTAATAAATATTTCATTGTACCTGTTGCCATTCTTAAACATCAGCAAGTCTATCTAGAACTTAGCTGTTGTTATACTCTGGGATCCAAACTTTCTTACACATAAAATATATATATTTAAACCCAAAACCATTAAAATAAAATATATATATAACATTTATAATTGAATAATAAATGCTCTATTATTATATTTTTTAAAAATTGAACTATTACAATCATGAGCTCATTACTATATTTTATATAAATATTATTGTAACTTCATATACTAAAATTACGCAAAATGTTCCTTTGCGTTTATTAAAAGATGCAGGGATCGAATAGCGTCCCAGCAAATATCTTTATAACGAGGAATATTTGCTATTTATTTTATTATTTATGCAAATTACTGGGTCACAATGAATAACTTGGACAGACATTTCTGCTTATAAAGCTTTTAATTATTGCAGAAATAAAATTCAAACTGCTGATGTACAAAAAAGTGATTTATGACTTTCAGAAAAGCTGAACGTTTTTAATGTATGCATGATCATTTCTCCTTTCGGCATATAACTCCATTGCCAAAATTTTCATAATTTTTTTCAGGATCTTTACACTGTTGAGAGATGTTGCGAAACAATAATCACCGGATGAAGATTTTAGTATAATTACGTTCTTTCATTATATAAGAAAATAATCTAAGTACATCGTGGAAAATCAGTATTGTTTTGAACCGATGAAAGACTTAAGAGGCTACTTCAGTCAAACGAAAAGACCCGCTCGCTAATGCTAATCCTATGGGAAAAATTTATAACGATATCGCGGTCACATTTCAATATTTTTAAATGATTTATTTTGCATTGAATAGTTGAGATCGATCTGTACAAAGATCGTTGTTTACTTTTTCGATTTTGTTTACAGATATTTCTTATGAGCACACTTTCATTTTCGGAACCGGTTTCGAAAGTAAAAGCATCCTCATAAAAAAAATCTGCAATCAAAATCGAAAAAGTAAAAAACGTCCTGCATACAGATCAATCTCAACTATTCAATGCAAAAAAAAAAAAAAAATCATTTAAAAATATTGAAATGCGACCGCGATATCTTTATAAATTTCTTCCATAGGATTAGATTTAGCGAATGCGTCTTTTCATTTGACTGAAGTAGCCTCTGAATGACAGTCCTAAATCTCATCTTCAGTTATTATTAAAGAAGTAAATAAAGTAATCAATTGTTAATTTCAACTTATCTCAGTAAACAAGGCTACTACATTTTTCGAATGCAATATCAATTTCTAATTTATCACCGGTTTTTTCTACAATAAATAAACTTTGTACCAACTTAATGAATTAGCGCATATACCATAATAATAATGTATTTTCCTATTTTTTCAGTATGTGTAATGTGTCGATAAAAAAGGGATCGTGCTGCGAATTAAAATGTTACCTTTACTTTATTCTATCTTCAATAGAAAAAAGCATTGTAATCAAAATTTTTTTCGACTTCCGGTTTTCGATGGCTTTACACACTTTAGGGATCAGAAATCCCGAAAACACATGTTTATAGAAAATGTCCGTGTGTCGTCATTGTGTCATCGAAAAGTGTATGAAGTTATGCATTAAAGTTAACCATTTTTTTTAAAAATGTTTTTGGCTAGGGCAAGCAAGTTCTCGTTTAATTTGGAAAATTTTCGACAGAAGGGGGAGCTGTAATAGCGTTTTTTGTACCATTTTCATTATTGTACCATCGAAAAGTGTATGAAGTCATACTTCGAATTGAACCAAATCTTTTCTATATGTTTTTGGCTATGCCAAGCAGATCCTCCTTGAATTTGAAAATATTCTGCCGAAAGGGGGCACTGTAATAGCGATTTCTGCATAATTTTCTCGATTTTTCGTAGTTCTATTGTACTTCGGCGGCTCGAAAAGCGGCAGAAACTTCGCATAATGATAACCCGGCTATTGGAGAACAGCTGATGTACAACAGAATAACGTAAAAATATTGATTTTAATAAATATCATGATCGAGATGAACTCGTTTTTACTCCGTTTAATTGACAGAAGCAGAAATTTAAGATGAAACTCAAAGTTGAGATAGTATTGAACAAATAATATTGACATTTGTAACTACATTTTGAAATGTTAATATGTATTAGATAGAAGAAAGTTTTAGGATTGACACATTCAACTAGTTTTACGTGTAATTATAGCGTGTGGAGCAAATTTATATGGAATTATGTGTCATTTAATTTTAATTATTACCAGCTTAGGATTCCTGTGAAATAAACAATGGCTATCACCAGTGCTGATGACTCTCAGACGGCACAAAATAAGAAAAGGTAAGCCAATCTTACTTAGCTATCTCATTTTATTGATAAATGAAAAAGTAAATAAATTATGTAATAAATAAATGAGGAACAGATCTCCCGGAAGTAATGTGTTAGAATAGTTATTTATTTCTAGCATACACATCTGTGGGATTAGAACAATCTTTATTCTCTAATATAAATCACGCAGAATAGTTAGCCAGGTTAAGTTTTGGAGAGTATGGGACTTATTTGGGACGATAAGATGTTTGGCCTAGGTGTCTTGTATTCTTGTGGTGTTCTTGCTCTGTGTGTTGAAGCCTAATCTTACTAGAAAATCCATTTTTCATTTCCAAAATGCTCTTGCAAAGATGGAGCAAATTATTAGTCAGATTATTTTTCAGATATATTTGTTGATTGAGTTTGATACCTTTCTCAACAAAAAAAGCTATTCTTGAACAAGGCCCAGTGCAAACCATATAGGATTGTGTTCTTTCGGACGGCTTTCGATAACGAATGAAAGCACAAGATGATCTTTTGCTCAAACATAATTAAGTAAAACTTCCTAATCGACCACGTTCCGTTGCAATCAAAATTGGTCTCCTAATGGAGGTCACGATTAAATCTAGATTTTAATTGTTGAAAACATGTAACAATTAACGTTACTAAAAATTTGTTTTCATGTTAGGAAAAAAATATGAAAATTTAAGTATCAAAACGAAAGTTAATTACATAAGTTAATTATTTCAGAGTTTAAAAAATAAATACATTGACGTTTGCTTTGCTTTTACGATTTTATCTTTTATAACTTTCATTTCCAAGTCCTTTCGAAGTTCAGTATATAAATGCAGTTTTTTTTTTTTTTAAGATGGAAACAAATAATGATGATTTCATTAATTTATCTATTTTTTTTTTTAGTTTCCTGACAGAATAGGGCAGAGGTTTAAACACTTAAAAGTTACCGGAATAAAAAAAAAATCTAAACTTAGTTTAGAAGTTTGATGAATAATGCACTCTTCCGAATTATTTTTATAATAAAACCTTCTTCCAGTGATCAGGCAAAAAAGGAATTTGTTTCATTTTCTTCAAAGAAATTGGTCGCTCATGGAGGGAGTTCAACTGGGATGGCCTCTGAATGGAGGTAAAATTAGTATTGAGCCTATGGGAATAAATTTCGTTCCATGAAAAAATGGTCGTTCAGGGAGGTGGTCGCACAGAGAGGTTTCATTGTATTCTTTTGGGTGTAGGCCCTTTTGACTGCGAACATTTTGCCATTTAAAAAAAAAAAAAAACGAAATATTTCCACTGAACATGAGCGGCCCACTTCCTTATAGTGCAGGCAATAGGGAATTTTACCTTGCAAAATTAATGGTAGTTCTGGAAATCGGCTTACTTTATATTTTTTGGGTCGCTGAATCCGAATTTGTAACTTCTCACCAAAATTTCCCCCGGCACCCCCCACCCAAATTTTGGTAAAAAGCCCCCAATAAAGGTTTTTATTAAAAAAATCATTTTTTTTACTGTTTTAGGGGAAAAGTATCTAGAAATTCAGAAAGTAGACAAAATTTGCAACAAATTAGATATATGACATTATGACTTAGGATGAAGGGGAAGGGGGGATCTGCCTCGGAACATGTGCCGCGGTGCTGCGTGTACTAAGTTGCGCAATTCCACTTAACCACTCACACATTTACATTCGCCCTCCCATCTCCCCTCCGAACTTTCTCTGTAAGGTTTGCTTTAAGTTTTTTGGGCCGCTGAATCCGAATTTTTAACTTATCCCAAAAATCCACCCCCCCCCCGAAACCCCCCAAAATAGTTGTTTTTAACTTAAATTTCTTATTGTTTTAGGGGAAAAGCATTACGAAATTCAGAAACTAGACAAAATTTGCAACAAATAGGATGTATGACATTATGACGTAGGATAAACGGGGAGAGAGGGGGCTGCCTCGGAACATTCACCGCGCGCTTTTCTCAAAGACCAATTTTTTTCAAAAAATCAATTTTTTGGGGGGGGTGGGGAGGGGGGTTGCCGGGTGAAATTTTGGTGGGAAGTTACAAATTCGGATTCAGCGACGCAAAAAACATAAAGTGAATCGAAATTCAGAACTAGTATTAATTTTGCCAGGTAAAATCCCCTATTGCCTGGACTTCATAACTTAGTGCACGTAGCGCCGCAGTGCATGCTCAGAGGCTGCCCTATCCCTCCCCGTTCATCCTACGTCATAATGTCATGTATCCTATCTGTTGCAAATTTTATGTACTTTCTGAATTTCGTAATGCTTTTCCCTTAAAACAATAAGAAATTTAAGTTAAAAATAACTATTTGGGGGGAAGTTAAAAATTCTGATTCAGCGACCCAAAAAACTTAAAGTAAACCTTATAGAGAAAGTTCGGAGGGGAGATGGGAGGGCGAGTGTAAACATGTGAGTGGTTAAGCGGAATTGCTCAACTTAGTTCACGCAGCACCGCGCGCATGTCCCGAGGCAGATCCCCTCTACACTTCATCCTAAGTCATAATGTCATGTATCTAATTTGTTGCAAAATTTGTCTACTTTCTGCATTTCTAGATACTTTTCCCCAAAACAATAAAAAATTGATTTTTTCTCTTTGGCTTAATCAGAATTATTAGAAATATTGTACGATTTTATCTATCTATAAGGCTGATAGATTTATCATTTATTGATATATGACATTTTTAATAAATAAAGTTATATGTAATAGATATTCTTGTTAACAATATTATAAATATCTTGTAAATACTGTTTTAACCCGTAAACTCCACACTAATGCGAATTCGCACCGACCGAAATGTCGGTGTTATTTAAAACATGCTTTAATTAATTCGTATTTTTTATTAACAAAATAAGACTTTTGATAAAATCCAATATCTCATTTCCATTTCTTATTAAATTTCGTATATGAATCATGTAGTTATATTTCATTATCACTAGATTGTTAGCAAAATAGTGCGGAGTAGAAATTACGGAAGCCCAAATCGTACTAGTGTAGAAATTACGAGTTAATATTCACCTGCGAATTCCGCGAATTTTAAACGAAGTTTTTCTCGACAATAATTTAATTGTACTTATGGTCATAACTCTGTGGGGAAAAAAGGATGTGAGTTACTTATACTAGGAACAGAAACATTATACACAACATTCAGATAACAACACGGAGCTTTTGCATATTAGCAGTGTAAAATTGGCAAACAGAACGTTGCTTCGCTCCCGTGATAAACAATTTAAACTTGATGGGTCTGTTGTAAAGTATGAATATTGAAATGTGCGATGTTTAATTATAATTTATTTAAGATTATGCATCTCAGTTAAGGTTTTATTATTTAAATTACTATTAAATAAAGTTTATTTACGAGTTCAATAATAAGCTATTTATCTTTCAATTTTATGTATTTCAACTCGTTATTAACCCTTAACTGCTGTTAGCGGTCTCGCAGACCACTATATTTTTCAATTTTCACAGTTAAACTTGTAATTTCCAGTTAAGCTATGAATACTACTGAAATTTTCTTTGATTTGGAGCCCTAGAACTATTGTTAGAGATTCTGAATATGTGAAGTTTAATTATAATAGTCTTGTACCAGTTTAGTGCAGAAACAGTACCCTGTGAGTTAATAGAGCATTTCATTCATCTTTTAATCAATTGGTCTAGAGACCGCTTACAGTAATTATGCGGCAATTCCTGTCACAGCAGTTAAGGGTTTAGTAATTCAAAAAAGTAATTGCAATTAACCCTTAACTGCTGTTAGTGCTGCTTTTTTTTGTCAATTTTCATAGTTTAACTTGTAATTTTCAGTTTAAACTTCGATAGAGTGAAATTTTGCTTCATTTGGAGTCCAAGTGTGAAATGTTTGAAAAAGCGAAATTTTATTAGAAACAGTACTGTACAAACAGTTTAGTGCAAAAACAGTATTTTATGAGTAATCGCGACTTTTATTCATCTTTCAATCAATTGGTTTCGCAGACCGCTCACAATTGTTATGTGGCAATTTTCTGCAACAGCAGTTAAGGATTAAATGAACTTTTTCAGATGAATTGTTATGTGTAAAATGCATTATCACATTTAGGACTGAGGGCATCTCGTTTAGGTTTTAACTGCCGTAAATGTGACGAAAATTACCTAAATTCCACAATCGTACATCGTGGTTTTATATTACAGATAATTATTAAATTTATACAAAACAAGTTTGTTTTGAACTATAGGCAGTACAGTATTCAGTAATTTGCTGCTTAATAAAATGTATATTTATATGATAAAATGCCAAATATACCCTAAATGCGACAAAACTATGGGGAATAGCGTGTCATTTAGGCACAATGACCTTATATCATCAAATTCCATTGCTGTTTTATTATTTATATTATCTCTTTGGTGGAACCCTTTTCTTATTGTGTTTTCGGAAGATTGGAAGTCGGCTTTAGCGTCTTTTCCCATCTTTCCAGCGAACACAATTCAACTTCTTATCAGATTATATATTCCAGTGGAATCATCACTGATAGTTTGTACGGTTTGGATAGTACTTTTCATTATAGTGATGCAATCAATGACATTGAAATTTGATGTTTCCAGAATTTCAGTTGAAATTTTTAATTTATTCAAGATATTTTTCTTGAAGAAAAAAAAAAGATGCAACAAATCAACAATTTTCACTTTCTAATAAATACCAAATGTTTCTGTTCATGTAGAAGAATCAAATGTTTTTTTTTTTTTTTTTTTTTGGAAAGTCTTTCCTTTTCTAGCATTAGACTAGAATGCTGATTTAAGAGAAAACTTGAGATATTTTCAGATTTATGTCTGGTACTGATGGCGACGACCAAAGCCCTCGTATAACCTTTCTGGCAATGACCTTTTGATATGGCACTAGCCGCAAAAGATGCGAATAATTTGTTCATCGATGATCGTTTGTGGCAGTCAGATATTTTTTTTTAATTGGAACATTTTTTTTTTCAGAGATCTAACGCTAAATGAATATTTTATTATTATTATTTTGCTACTCAGCATTAATTTAACATTTGTGAATTTTTTGTCTTCTATTGTATACGAGTCATAATCGTACTAAATATGAAAACAGTGTCATGTTATTTTGAGATTTTTGAGAAAGGAACAAAGTTTTGGGGGAAATAAAGGAAATAGATTAGAGACACTGTTGAAGGACAACAGAAGGTACATTGAGGTCTGCAGATGTATGATATTTTCGTAGCACAGAGAAACACAATTACAAATTGAGACTGGCTGCTTTTTGTATTTATTTTGATAATTTAACTTGTTTACTGTTACAGAACTCAGAAAGGAAGTCAGCAAAACAATAAGAATTTCATTTTTTTTTTACTATTGTTTAAAAAATGAAAATGTCGCTCAAAAATCTAGAATTTTCCAACTCTAAGCTCAAATTTCTCATGTTCACATATATATTGGAGGGGGAGGCTCCCCACATGACTCCCCATCGCGACGCCTCTGCAATCCACTGTATATGTTTAGATGCACCTAAGGTACAGTGGGACAAGTGTGAAACAAAATTTACAAAATGAGACTTTGAAGAGCTGTAAATTATTACTATTTGTACAAGAACAATACTTTGTTTTAGCGAAGCAAAGAAGAGCAGCGACGATAACAAATAAGGTCCGACTGATAACAAAAAAGAAACATTTTATTTAGGTTACTAAATGTTTAAGTGGTTACCATTCTAGACGATTACATATTGCTTACGAGACAATAATAAGCACGCACAAAGAATATTACATTTAATGATGTTTTTCGTATTAAACCGTTGCCTCAGAGTAGCAATAGGACATCTAGTAGTAATAATAAAAAAATGGGCAGTCTGACTTATTGCTATCAATTACTGTGTTTGCATCTAGTGGAACAACTTCTGAAACACAAAGTCATGTTTAATACTATATCTCAGATGTGTTTTATAAAAATTCCCCACTGTTCCACTAGATGCAGACACAGTTTCTCATGGCAGTAAGTCAGACGTCTCATTTTCTATTATTACTAGATTATTAGTGCTGCTCTGAGGCGACGAAACGCATAGAGTAGATTCTGCGTGCATAACTTGGATTTTACTCTTTTAATAACCAAGTTGTTTTAAAGTTTGAATTTAATTGGAGTTTTTTAAGATTATGTTTAAAACATCAAGAAATAAGAATTTCTGAAGTTTTGTCTCATAATATTAACTCCCAGAGTATTGCCCTCTGAGTAACCTTGCCCGTATTTTTCCGTTTCTCAAAAACAACTTTAATCTGTTGTAGACAAAAATATTTTAAACAGAATCGTATTTCCAGATGTATATCAAATAAAAAGGCATAAAATGTATTTTAAAAACAATGAGGGAAATAAAATTTTAATTAAAATTATTTTTATAAGCATTTTTATGAAAATGCACGAAAGCCCTCAAGACGCTCGGGGGGTTAAGAAAAGACAGTTGTTAAATACACCATAAGAAACAACGTGTTTCGAAAGAAATAATAATTTTTTCATTAGGCGTAAAGCTACATCCTACGACTATAAGATGAGAAGAAAGTCTTTCTTTTGCTCTGGCAGAGGTGTGAAATATTACAAGTAATGCGTACACATCAACTGTAGCGAGAAAACAACGATCTACCCCAGAGACAGAGAAAATAATGCGGTTCATGCTGCAACAGCCAGGGCCGGTGCAACGTGGTCGCTTGGGGCTCTGGCAAAGCTATTAGTGGGGCCCAATGTATGCTGCAATGCTAGTCAAAATAAATACTTCTAAATTCTATGTATCATAGAGTAATTCGTAATATAGATCATGAAATGAAAAAAAAAAACTTTGTTTATATTTAATGAGAATAATTATCTTTAATTTCGCAAAATCCCCTACCCTTTAGAATATTTTAAATATTTGTTTTTTGCGTTCATGGTAATAAAATCTATACATTCTCTATAGCTATACATTATATATAATATATAAATCTATACATTATAGAAACTTTGCCCGTAAAAAAATAAAGTTAATACTCACTTTTTCTTTAAAAAAAATAATTAAAAAGAAATCTAGAGCAAAATTATAATGATGGGAAACAGGAACAATCACAAAAGAACAAATAAGATTCGTCAGTTGAGGAGACAAATTGAATATGTCCTATTTCTAGAAATCTACTTTTTAATGTGTTAAATATTCTGAGTGATAGAAATTTATTTGAGTATTATCGGGGGAACAGGATGGCCGCAGAAGTGGAAAGAGGCTGTACATGGCGACGTCACGAAAGTTCTCTCGCATCATACATTGAACTCTCACTGCTCTTCTTTGCCTTTGTCTTATATCGCCTTTTATAGTGCTACGAGTACAGTTTGCAGTCTATTGCATCCTCGAACCCCTGTCTCGATTTTTAGATCTGTAGTAAGAGCAATTAAGAAAGAAAATTTGAATACCCTGTTTTTTAGTTAAATCAAAAGATTTTATGTATTATGAACATTACTGAAATTACACTTTTAATTATGACCACATGGGGTGTCCACTAGTAGAAATTTGACTAAGTGAGCATTCCAGTAATGAACAGTGGCCACAAAATCTTTAAAAATAAATAAATAATGCTTTGTAAATGGCCGTTAATATATAAATACAAAATTGTCTATTGCTATCAAAGAAAAAAAAAAACATGAAAGTTTTTACGAAAATAAGGAAGATATAAATTAATTAAGTAAAACCAGCTTGGTGAGTAAGTTTTCACTAAAAGAAACGAAACACTCTGAAACATTATTTTCTGTTTCCAGACTGGTTTGATCAAGATTGTCAACAATAAACCATATTATAAAACATGCAAGGAAGAGTTATGGAAAAATTTATAAAAAGTGATTTTTTATTGGTTATTATTTTATAAACCAAATAATTTGGGGTGCGTCCATTATTAGAAGGGTGTTCATTACTGGCCCATTTACCCCACAATAATTACGTTTATGTTTTCAAACTTCATGGTTAAGAACCCATTCCTTAATTCTGTCAGGGCATACATTGGCAAAGTTATTTTTATCACCACTTTATGTATGTGTTACAATTAAAACTTTTTTTTGTTTAAAATGTCAAGTAATAATTATTAAATTTCAGATTACATTCAGCCGCACATAAATTTAAGACGAAAATAAATATATAAATAATGTAAAATAATAATAAAAAAATTAAAATGGAAGTCATTTAAAAAAATTAGATTGAAAAACGTAATCTAATATATTTAACTTATCAGGATTATTTTTTTTACATTTAAGTAGTACTTAAATGTAGCATTATAAAAATATTTCTTTAATAAATTTGTTAAAATAAAACTTAACTATTCCTTAACAAATTAACATTAAGATTTCAATGTAAAATATTGTTTAAATAAGAATATATTTTTTATATTAAATTAAGAGGAATTTAAAACAAAATTTAGGTCCACTTAACTTTAGGAATTAATGCAATAATTCATCTGTATAAAAAACTAAATGCAGTAATTTTTTTTAACAAAGAGCCATAAAATCTTTTTTTAATGTCAGTTTCTGCTTTGCACATTTTTATTCATTCTTTATATTTCATAAGTACAGAAAAAAATTTAGCTTCCTTTTTTAAAACACGGAATCTAGTTTATAAATTGAACCCCCCCCCCCACCCCCACCCTTCTCATATTAGAAATCTTTAACTTTTGCTTTTTAACATTATAATTTTAATATTTAATATTAATCCTAAAAATGTAATCTTGTTCTGACATTAAATTGATTGAATAAAAGTAATGATTAATTTTTAATGTAGTCAAAGCTGGAAATAAAATAGGGCGGAGTGACAGAACTGGTAGAGGGGTGTAACTGCGTAGTACTTATAAATTGTACTTGTTTCCACCAGTTGGTAAAAAAAAATTGTAAATAGCGAATGTGTTAGGTATAAAAGTTGGTTTACAATGTATTAATATATATATACATATATATATATATATATATATATATATATATATATATATATATATATATTTGCATTTAATATACATATATATAGTTAAGGCGACAATGGACATTCAAAATCACGAAATCTGACAAAAAAAATACATTTTTTTTCTTTTCCAGAATTGTGAAACTAGATGCTAAAATTTATGTGATGCAAAAGAATTTTTTCAATTCTGACGCTTCTTCGTAGAGGTGTAAGCTTTTATATTTCTAAAAACTGCATATATTTATGCAGTTTTACTTAAAATGCTGTTTTATCGAAATTGAAAATTTCGCACATTTCTAACCTTTGAAACATTCCATGCATATTCCTAATTATCAGATTCTTTTAAAATTTATACTTTATATCCTCTGTACAATGATAATGTAAATAAATGTTAGCATAAAAAGTTGCATTTCAGGAATATTTTAATGTTGAAATTTATGTGAATATGAAAATACACAGGTACTTTTTTTGAAAAACGATGCATAATTATAAAATATTTTTTCTACTTATATATTCAGCTAACTTTTACAATACATGCCAACTTCCATTGAAATGTATAAAAGGATTTCATGAGTAAATATTGGCGTATTTTCTGCAAAAAAAAGCATGGGACATTTTAAAATATGACAATTATTCGTTATTTTAAAAATTGAATAATTTAAAAACTTTTTATTATTTCATCACCAAATTTTAAATGTAACCGTTTGAGCTTCCCATTAACAAGTCAGCCAATTTTCAAATGAATCCATTGAAATAGAGGGGCTTTGTTTTTAATGTCCACTGTCTTGGATGCAAATTCACAAACACTCAACGTTCCAGCGCTTTTAACGCCAAGCTCTGTAACCAAGCGTTTTGGCGAGAAAACGAACTGCGCGCATGCGCGTATGCAACATTCTGTTCTCGTCAGTTTCGCCTGTGTTTATGTTTTGTTTGTCGAATGTTTTTAAGTTATGGATACCCTTACAGAATTTAAGGAGGTCTCCCCCCCCCCCCCCCATATTAAGTCAACGTATCCAAATAGTATTATTGATAAATAATGCTAACTCGAATTTTGATTCCGTTATAATAAGGTTACCGCTACAAAATAAGGATGAAGCGGAAAAATTCAAGCTACATCTTTGTAGCGTTATGAAGATGGAATGGATTGTCTATCTCGATAGCAACCATGTGAATTTGTCAATTTGTCACTTAAAAAAATTCGACATCAGCCGGTTGAAAAAAAAAAAAAAAAAAAAAAAAAAAAAAAAAAAAAAAAAAAAGAAAGAAAGAAAATGATACAGAAAAAAAATTGTGAATTTCATCAACGTATCTCAGAAGAACATCAATCGGTCATTGAAATAAAAACGCAAATTTTGCCTATTCGTTCTTAAAGAAAAAAAAATTAAAAATTTTGTTAATCACTTGTGGCAAAAAATCGCATATTTCTTTACCGTATCGCAGCAAAAAAAATTGTGAAATTTCGTGATTGGTAAAAATGTCAAGTTCTGTCAATCAGTTGTAAGAAAAAAAATAACATAATTAGTCAAGCTGTCACACAGTCGTATCGATCACGAATTTTTGCTCTATAGAGATAAAAGAAATGTAATTCATAGTATATAAATTTATAACAAAAAAAAATCATACTTAAAAAATGAAAGTAAATTAAGTAGCCTTTATTTCAATTATGTTTATATTGGCAAAAGCTGTAAGGGGTTATGATTCAGAAAATACTTGTACTGAAACGCTAATAGATTACTCCCGAAGAGTTAAAAATTCCTGAAATAGTCAGGAGTGAAATTTAAATAGTTTACTCCTGATATAGTCTTTTCAATGTGTCTTTACAATGTTTACATCTATGATATTACATATGTAAATGTATTGAAACATGTGTAGGTGTATTTACATATAAATAAAAATTCGCATATTTTCTTCAAAACAATTTCATTTCGTAATAATAATAATAATAATAATAATAAATAATAATAATAATAATAAATAATAATAATAAATAATAAATAATAATAATAATAATAATAATAATAATATATATATATATATATATATATATATATATATTGGTTATCCTTAAAAAACCACTGGTGAATTTTAATTTAGTTATTTGCATAGCCTGAGAATACAAATGTTGTTTTCAAAATAGTTTCTAAATTTACAGAAAATCTTAGAAAATTAAATAAAATAAGTTTTTTCTTTTTATTTATTCATATTATTGCTGAGGTATTGAGAATTAAGACAGCTGCAAAACTTACAATTTTTTTAGAATAAAAAAACATACCTCATACATGGCACCAAAAATTGAATAACATTGTTTAATGATATGGCTTTTTTATTATTTAATAGTATATCACTGACCCCCCCCCCCCCCTCTCTCTTCATGTTGTACTTATTTGATTTAATTTCTTCAGAAAAAATTGTGGTATAAAGTGTGTTTGACATTTAAAAACTGGAAGGTTGGCAGATATGGTTTAATAACTTTTAAGTCCATTCTCAAATCCACTGGAACTAATTTCTAACATATTTTGAAATTATCTTTTGTTCAGAAACACATGAAATTGACAGAAAATACTGTTAAAGCCTGCATTTTAAATGAATTTCTGGATGCGACAGCGTAGGAAAGGAGAAAAACCTGTCATCCCATGACAAAAATCACTTGTAAATCAAGTAATTTAGTTAACAAATGAAAAATGCTATTCGATTCTAAATTTCTATTTCTAGGTTTATCTATGAATCTATTTTTTTATCGATTTTTTCTGTTTTAAAGAATTTAATTACTATTTCTGATACCTTGCTTTAATAGGTAGCAAGTAAATAGTAATTAGGCCTACCAGTTATATTTTTTAGGTTAAAAGCATGTCAGAAAGTTTTGTTTTTGTTGAGCAGGGAATTTAAGAAGAGCTTTAAGGCTGTTCTCAAATCCAAAAGGGCAACTTTAGGACATAAGTTTTATTTTATTTTTGTTCGGAAATGCATGAAACTAGCAGGTGTCAAAAAATATAACTGTTGTTCAGAAACTATGTAATCGAACTGTTTTTTCGCAAACACGATAGATCTTTCAGAAAATATTATCAATGTTGACGTTTTGAACCGAAGTTCGCGAAGAAAGCAGAAAAACCAGTCAGCGAAGGGAGCAAAACGTCTTTGTCACGTGATCAAAATCGCTTATGATTCAATGGGTAATTTATTTATCAAAAAATGGAAAACACAGTTCGATTCCAAGTCGCTGCCATAGTCAGGCCTTCCAATTTTATATCTTTCCGTTAAAAAATGAATTTGTGAATGTGTCAAAACGTTTTGCACTTGTTGAGCAGAGCAGCTGAGCAGCCTTAAGCTAAGTATAGACATTTTTCTTAATAAGATAATATAGAGTTTTTCTAAATCTCAATGAATAACTGGTAGACAAAATTACTTTCTTCTGTCAGTGGGTTAAACAAATATTTTATAAATTCATTAAAGTATGAAGTCATATTCTAAAAGTATGGTGTACCCCTCCTAACTGTTCTTAAAATCAAAAATCATTAATCTGATAGAAAAATGAAGGAGGTGTGGGGTAGGAAAATTGAAAAATAGTGGTCCCACCTAAATGTTACAAACTATAGCCGCTTGTGATTTTTTTATTGACTTTTTCTGTTTTAAAGAATTTAATAACTATTTTTGATACCTGTATTAGCAGGGCTCAACAAATCAAGGTCGTAAGAAAGAGGGTAGGTCTTATTTTTTTATGAACCAAAAACTTTGAGGGGTGTGTGAGCATTTTTGGATATTTTTATTCAAGATATGATTGTTTTGTATTTAGTATGCTGGCACTAGAGGGCAGCACATGCCCCTTATAAAACTTCATAAATAAATAGTTTAGGAAGAAGAACATACTTATAGGACATATATCTATAACATTAAATACTTCCTTGTTTATAATGCATCTATAATTATTCAGACGATGAAATAAGCATTTATTATTTCGCCTGGTATTCTTGCAAGTAATCCATAAACAAAAAATACGCGGTTCAAATGTACGAAATATCGAAGATCGAAATTAGCTTCAAACTTGCATGCGCGTCGAAGATGCGCTTCAAAGTTCATTTACTCGCCAAAGTCTTTGGCTACAGAGCTTGGCATCAAAAGCGCTGGGGCGTTGAGTGATTGTGAATTTGCGTCCCGGATACACTCAAACGACTTTTATAATAATATATTAAGCGAAATATGCCCGTTGGTTGTCAGCTCAGGTAGCTCAAACGGTAGAGCATTGACAATGTAAGTCGAGGGTTCCGGATCCGAGTCCCGAATTGGACATTTTTTTCACTCAGTTGGAAAAATTGAATTCGTATGATAACTTTACCAGTCAGTATGATTGAGTTAAAAATAATAGTGTATCTACCTACCCATCGTTTAAATGGAGCCCCATTACCTGCGGATTATTACGTTGAGCTGTCTACATAGCAGACCAGATGTTATTGCCAATAAGGTTATCTGAGCGAAATATGCCGCCTGTTGTCAGTCCAGGCAGCTCAAACGGTAGAGCACTGGCAATGTAAGTCATAGATTCTGGGTACGAGTACCGGCTTGGGCATTTTTTCACTCAGTTGGAAAAATTGAATTCGTATGATAACTTTACCAGTCAATATGATTGAGTTAAAAATAATAGTGTATCTACGTGACCATCGTTTAACCCTTTAAGATCGGACTCGCACGATCGTGCGGGTTAGGCATTAACTAAAATTCTACCTTCCTGGGTTATCTATTCTATAAATGCCGGAATCGAGTGATTGTGCTGGTTCACAGAAACTATATTATATGAATTTTGTCAACAGATAGTGAATTATCAGTTACAAATTTCAGTTATATCATTGTTTAAAAAAAAATCAAAAAGCAGTCCGGTGTTAAAGGGTTAAATGGAGTTCCATTACCCGTGGCTTATTCTGTTGAGTTGTCTATATGGCAGATCAGAAGTTATCACCAATAAGGTTATCTGAGTGAAATATAGCGTCGGTTGTCAGCCCAGGTAGCTCAAACGGCAGAGCTTTGGCAATGTAAGCCATATGTTCTGGGTTCAAGTCCCAGTTTGGGCATTTTTTCGCTCAGTTGGAAAAATTGAATTCATATAAAGGATCCGATTTATTCATAGGATGCTGTTTATGTATAAAACTTTAAGCACAGGCCTATCGTAATTAAAATTCATTCATTCTGAAGTCATTATCGATTGTACTAAGGCTTCAAACGAAACAAAATTTCTGCAGTATTTATAGTTAAACTGAAAATTACAAGTTAAACTGTTGTAAAGAAGTGATCTTTACCGATTTCATTGTGCGTGCGTGGGAACCTTGATTAATGAAAGGATCCGAACTGACTGCACACTTAGGTAGAGATATATGTTATCGAGAGGATATTTTCTCGCACTTTGGACTTTGAAAGTGGTGATCTATCTTTTAGTTGAAAAAGAGGCCGCACGGCATTGCAGATGAAAAAGGCCGAGAAATTGCTCTAGGCTGATAAGGACAGATTTTAATGTTAGTTGAGTAGCCTAGGATGGACCGTATCTGTTGGTCAGCCAATAAAAAAGATATTTTTAGGCTGATATCACTTTTTAGGTTACCCATAGGTGACTCAAAAATCATCATACGCTATTTAATTTTTTCTCGGAGGCGAAAAATTAATGAGAAGTCGAGGCAGTTTTGTGAAAAGTTGTCCAGTTCAGAGGTGCTCTCGAGGACTAAAGGAGAGAAAGTCCCCGAATCCGAATAGCACGAAATGAACCGAAACATTGTGTTGAGCTAAAGGCTCTAGATCAGTGTTTCTCAACCTGTGTGCAGCGGCACAGTAGTGCGCCATTAAAAGATCACAGGTGTGCCGCGAAACTTTTAAGTGAAATTGCATAAAAATTTTAAAAATTGTAATGTGCGGCATTTCATATTATACGATTTACTTTGAAATACGGTTTAGTGTCAAAAACTTACTTTATATGGGAGGTTTTTCTTATGTTATTCATTATAAAAGCATTCGAGGGAACCCTAAAAATGGTCTTGCGTCTCTTGAGATTAATTCTTTCAAAACAAAAGAAAAAACAATCATGTCTCCTGAAGAATAAAGAGTACAATTCAAAACGCAGTAGAAAAGTTCTTTGGAAAATTATTTAAGAATATGCCTATTCGAAGATTTTATCTTACACAGAAAGTACTCTAATAATAATAAAAAAAAAAATCAAACTCACATATCTCGTTAAGGTACAGATGTCATATTACCCCCCTTATTGGGGCGATTTTTTTTCTGTCGCCAATATCATATAGGCAACAGGTACTTAACTTGCACCAAATTGTCGTTATTTTGCTTGATGTGGTAACCCGGATTATGTTGTTTATGCTGTTGATGTTTTCGCCAAATTGGCAACCGAAAAAAAATCGCGCCAATATGGGGCGAATATGACATTTATACCTTCGTTAAATGCTAATGTGACAAATTAAGATACTCACCACATTTTCCAAATTACCAGTTTTTTTCCCTATACAATTTCCTATTGTCTGTTGCCTGTAATTTCCTCACTGTTATTGATCATTAAACCTATACCGAATCATAAACCTATACTTCTCCTCCATCTATATGGGAAAATTCCATGGCTATTTGCACTGATGACGGTATGATGAATGATACCGAAAATAGTGTTAAAAAGATGCTTAAAACGGTATTCCATCTGCTTATAAATGTTAATGCATATTAAGGAGAAATATAAAAAAAGGTTATAAATATTTTATTTAAAAAAATTTCTTTTCCATTATTCGACTCAGATGGCCTATTTTGTTTGTAATAGTAAGTAAATTAAAAGTTGCATGTAATCTTTTCTTATGTAATGATAGATAATCACCCCCTTTTTTAAAGTTATAATTTTAGCGCAGTGTTGCCAGATGGGCTACTTTTTTTTAATTCAGATTCTTGATTGGCATCACTTTTTTGAAATAGTAAAATGCCACTTATTTAATGACATATTAATTAAGGCGAAAACAAAGGGAATTTTAACGTTTCAAAAAAGTGGTGCCAATCAAGAAATCTGAATTTAAAAAAAGTAGCCCACTGGCAACACTGTTTTAGCGTGTCGCACTAATTAATTCTAGTTTTAAGTGCGCAGTGAAGTAAAAAAGTTGAGAAACACTGCTCTAGAGCGACATCACCGACAACAGTGAACTAGACTTTGAATTTCCAGATTTATTAAAGACTCTACCAATTCCTGTAAAAGACCTCTAATCGACTTGAGAGCTTTGCAGCTTATAGAAGTCAATGGCTCACTAAACCTCACTTATTTCTTTTGTTATTCTCTACTATATGTTAAACAATCTTATTTTATTTTAAATAAATATTTTTTAACGTATCTCATATAGAAGAAAGTGCCTGTCATACGCTACTGGTCGTTTCCATGATCGATGTGCATTTTTTATACTGTGAAAAAAACAAAACAAACAGTGGTCTGTGAAACGTCTAACAGAAGTTTAGTGTTAATTATGTTAATAATTAAGAATGTCTTCTTAATGAACTAATTGTGATTGATTGTTCGTATATAACTTCCTCAGAAACTTACGATTTAAAAAAAAATCGCAATTTAAGAGACAATAGAAAATACCGTTTTGTCACTTAACGTTTTTTTATACCTGAAGTATAAGTGCAAAAATATTCTGAATAATTTAACTACTTAAAGTATTAACAAAATAGTCGAATGCAGAAAATTTTACAATTTTAAATTAAAATGAGGATTGAGTAATTTTCATATTTTAAGAATTTTCGTTTATGTAATTAGATAAAAACTTTTTAACTAATAGATTCAAATAATTAGAAATTTTACACGCATTTCAAATTTAATATATATGAAAACTTTTATTTAAATATTTAATTTCTGTGTCACAAGTACGATAAAAGGACTCTTTTGTTTTACCGATGACTTCAATTAAAGGTTTTTTCCTGACCTTAAATGAATTTACATTTGAAAGAATTGTTAGTTTTTTAAAGTAAAAATAAAGTAAAATCAAAGGCGTCTTTTAAGTATTTAAATGGAAAAAAAATTTCCTTGGGAATTTTCTATTAAATATGCGAATTAATTAATAATATTTACTCTTATGAATAAATGAAGTGAAAGTAAATTATAAATACCAAAAAGAGAAAATCTGATGTATTTTCATCCCATCATGACTATGTAATCAAAATTCTATTTCAATGTTTGATTTATATACACGTATTCGTTTTCGATCCTAATTAACTTACAGCAAAATAGCTGCTTTTAACATAAATTTAATCATAACTAAAAATATTTAATTTTACTTTTTTAAAATTAATGAATCTTTTAAATCTTTTAAATGCTATCAAGCATGTCATAAAATGAACTGACTGATTTTAAAATTCAATAACTTGCAAATGGTGACAGCTATTTAAAAAAGTTTGCGGGAGTATTATGTAAGGTTTTAGGAGTTTTTTTTACTGCTATTATTCGTTTTAGCTCTAAATAGAAGCGATAAATGGCGCTGCAAGCAATAACTTGCTAGATAATTTACAACCTGCAGGTTCTCTATAAGTGCTAAATCGAAGCTCGATAATTTGGTCTGGCTCTTTACCAACGCTCTCAGGATAAGGGAGAAAGGCATGACACACTTTGTTGTGACGTCACGAAACCTCACACGCAGCAGGCAAAATAAAGAAAAAAGCGAACAACTTGCATGCTTCGATTTCGTTGGCTAATTATTGCTTATAATTGTTCAATTGTAATAATCAATAATACTACGAGCCAACGAAATCGAAACATGCAAATTGTTCGATTTTATTGTCATTGTTTTGCCTGCTTCATGTAACGTTTCGTGACGTCACAACAAATCGTGCTTCAGCTTTCTCCAATCTAGGGGGTGTTGTCTTCTCTCAATATTGATGCGAAGGTGTTGGTGTTGCTTATGAGGGCCGATTATCTACACGCGGGATATAGACCCAAAGGGGAAGTGCCTTCCGCGGGGATCTTTCTAAGGGAACCTAACCCCATTTACGCAAGGATATCCAAGGTTTGAAGAAAATTACGGAAAACTCCGAACGATTAGGCCGATGGGCGCGATTGGGTTCGAACCCAGCACCTCCCGTCTACCAACTTTGAGAGCAGAACCTCTCGGCCACTGGGGGGGGGGGGGGTCATTGATACGAAGGAAGGGGGTTAAATATATGGAGTGGGTCTCTAAGTAAAAGATTTCATTGGCGACTGAGACTCACTCCATATATTTAACCTCCTTCTTTAAATGCTGGGAGAAGATAAAGGTAAAACATTTGGACCTCGATTTATTGCCTATTATTTGCAGTGTCATCTATCGCTGCTTTTTAGAATTAAAACTAGAAATCGCAGTAAAATAACTACTGATATCTTAAATAAACCTCCTGCAATTTTTTTTTTTATAGCTGTCACCATTTTCAAGTTATTCAATTTTAAAATCATAAAACCCGTTATGAGATTTACATTAACATTATTATTAAATAAATATAGTGCATTTGTAAATACAATTATTCCATGTGATGTCATTGAGGATATTTATGTTAATTGATGAAGGGAATTTTTCACTATTTATGCACGCAATATGGAAATTACTGCAATTTATTTCAAATTTTGTGAGTTTAAGCATTTGATTTGAAATAAGATCGATGGAATCCAATTTCAATCATATTTAGAATGTAATATTAAATTTAACGTAATCTTCATTACTATCTTCTGCAATTCAGAAGGGATGATAAAAATAACTGTACCAGTAATGAACACTTTAAGAACATGGTCAGCCATGGACAAACTAAGCAGACGGATTAGTTTTACGAACACAAAGAGTGTTCGTTATCTCAGTTAACTCTTTCTATACACGATTGTGCTGAAAAAATTGACTTTAAACATTTTCTGTACAAAATTAATTTTCTTCGGAGAGCTTAAAATGCGCCAGTCGTGGACACGCAAAACACAGAAGTGCATACCTATTTGTTCCAGTAGACACGTTTGAATTGTTGCAGAAAACATCAAATTAAAGAAAAAAAAAACACCTGGATGCTAAGGTATAAAGTTTAATAGCTTTGTATTATGGCGCATTTCTAAAACAACGTTTAATCACAGAATTTTATTCTAGTTAAGCCTTAACGCGTAAATGGATTTTTAATCATAGTATTGTGTAGAATCGTAAAAAAGGCCTAGCAAAGTTCCAGACAATAAATACTGACTCAGAAAGGTGCATCGGCTGTCATAGTATAATATTTATCATCGTTATAACGGTCTCTTGGATTTGGATTCCACTATTTTCGAATAGTAATTTTTATCTTATCATACTGTGATTAATTAAGGCGAAGATTACAATTCGGAAATAGTAAACTTAAGCAAACGGTTTCGTCTCCTTTTAAAGTGAGAACATTAGGGTTTAGAAAAAATGCTGTCTCGTCGGCTTAATATACTCTGCTTGAATCTTGAAATACCGAGTGAAGCTCCTTTTTTGACTGTTAACTGTGGACCTCTCGAAACATTTGAACAATTTTTCTTCATTGATATAGCTCTTGTTGGTCTTAAAACCTGATCTATTAGGGTGAAATTGTGGACGTCCTTCCCAAAAATGCACTAAACCATTTGCACCCCGGAATTATTCACAAAATAGGTTCTCCCAATAGTTTCTTTCTCAAATAACGCGCACTGTTCGGAAAACCATCCTTTGTTAACCGGTTTTCAACTTTTGACAAGGATTTCCGTTATTGTTTAGGGCGATATGTCCCGATACCAATAGTACACCCGTAATGGCCATGTCAGATTGGGAACTATAAACGACAAACATTTCCGTAAACATTTCACGAAACATGCTCGTCCAGCTTGTTGTATGTTCAGTAAACAGGTCTTCAAACTTTTTGTTGGGTTATCTATTATATATTGATCTGGAAGGGTTGGTAGATACGTTTGAATATCTTCCTGCTATCCATTCATTTAAATCCTATCTTCGTAGCTTCGTGCCCCTTGGCTCAGTAGATCAAGCGCTGAATGGATATCCAACTTTTCCTGCGAGATGCCGGAAAAATTGGGCGAGCAAGAATATCCAGCACAGTTCTTTCCTTCATCAAGATCAAGCAACTTTTACTGATTTTAATGTTCTGTTGAGGAAAATGTTCGGTGAACGTCTTTCGTGCGATACGGCTAAAAGAAGTGCTTCAAATTCATGCAATATTTAAAAATAAATACGGTAAATTAATTCTGCAGACAAAAAAACACAACAACAACAAACAATAAAAATTGATTTAGGTTATATCAGCCTACAGTAAATCAAGATAAGGTGGCTGAATGGTCGTATTGTTTGAATTGAAATCACTTCTTTCCGAAACAGGTAGCTTAAAATATTTGTGGCTAAAGGTGTTAATCCCACGTGTGGGGATCTATAACCAACCCCACGAGCGGCGCAAATGTCTAATCTTGTCTAAAAATGTCCGACTTTCAAAGCTATTTTTTAAGTTCAAATTTAAAATTGTTCATTACTGGTACAGTATCCACCACTGGTACCGTTATCCTAAATATAGAAAATGAAATCTCTAGTCAATTTTCACCAAACTTCACATTCAGTTAGTCTCTGATATAAATTAGTCCTGTTTAATTTTGAGTATAAATCGCCCAACAAGTGGCGCGGATAGGCTGCATTTATCACGATTTTCGCAATAACCATATCTCAAGGACTAATGCATGAATATTCATAAAACTTCAGATTCAGTTTCCCTCATATAAATTGGCCCTGATTAGTTTTTGGAGTAAATCGGCCAACAGGTGGCGCTGCTATGTAGATTTTTTTTAGGATTTCCGCAATAGTTCTACCTCAAAAACTAATGCACGGATTTTCATCAAGCTTCTGATTTAGCTATAACTTGACACAAGTTGTTGCTGATTAGATTTTGGTGTAAATCAAATAACCGGTGGCACTGATATGCTTTATCTTTCAAGAAATATTAACATGTATGAGACAGAAGAAAGTTTTGGGACACATCCGACTAGTTTTTTTAGTATTCTGATTCGAGCTATCTACTGAATCGTATTTTTTAAAAATTAAAGCAGATTATTTGTAGATGCATCTGCACTCGCTATTTTTTTAAAACAATCCCATTTTTATATTTTAATTTTAAAAGTCCTTTATGAAACTTCTTCACATTGATCGGGTGATCGGGTCGATCGGGTTATTTCCATTGTTGAAGGGAGAAGGGAAAAAATGAGAATTACCATATCATTACGGATACTCTTTTCGCATTACAATTAAAAACTAGTCGTTGGGGGTCACCATAATACTTACCTATCATGGATATGCATAATATAAACTCTGATAATAAAACATGTGTAAACTATTTATAAAAAGCATTGTAATTCCAAAATAAAATTTAAACGGACATTTAAATATTTTTAATGCATAGTAATGCTGCATTACTGAATTGCGTCTACTACTTGATTATCTCCTCGACCAATTTCGACTAATTATATAAATCGCCGAACTACTCGCAAAATTATACAAATTGGCATAATTTTTATTTTAAATAACGAAAGAACAACAAATAAATTAGTAAAATATTAATAAAAATACAAATAAAACTCCGAATTAAAAATCACTTGATGACGTAATAAACCCGTGTAACGTGCTTAATGTCAAGTAAATGTGACATATTTACGATAAGACATTATTGGCATTTAATCTTATAGTTTGGCGATAGTTTCTGGTCGACGGGATAAATCAAGTAGTAGGGGAGACCGGGGCTAGTTTGCTCCAGGGGTAAGTTGGCGCAGTCCTTATAAATCGCCTGTTTGTGGATAGATTGCGCAACCAGTCACAGAGTACATTTCTTCTTGCTTTTTACAATCCTCATTGTAGTTTTGCAGCGTTACATGCAGTGGACATTTATTACGATTTTTCTGTTTTTTGCACTCATAAGAAATGATTTGTTGCTTCATTCTTTCTCTAATTTCTAATACTTATCTTAATAATTGCGATTTAACTTGTGCAGTGTTTTTGTTAGTGTATGATTAACTGTACCTACCCCATATGTGATTTACTTGAATTATTTATGCTTAGATGGTTACGTGTCCCTTTTGTGAAGAAATTCATTATGGGGCTAGTAGGCGGATTGAACACGGGGCAAGTTGGCTCGATGTCTGGTGTGTGCTGATAGATAGAAAAACAGTAAACACCGAGAAAAGTGGTTGCAATGCAAGATTTTGGGCTCACGAAGCTTGCTCAAACGGAGAAACTCGTTTTTTTATTTGTGACAACTGTAATTCTGGTGATGATATCGAGTAGGATAGAAGCTACTCATTGTTAATGTTTTATTCATTATTTTTATGTATCTATAATTTAGAATTTACATTGAACGGCGATAACGCCATTGTTTAAACTTACTGGTAATAATGAAATTCATTTCTCTTAACTGCGTGTCTTATTTAAATTTTTATAACTTACCCCATAGGTATAGGCAACTTGCCCCGAGACGGGGCAGGTTGGCGCACAATTTTCCTTTTAATTTAGGCTTCCGTTAAATATAAACAGTAAACACCGAGAAAAGTGGTTGCAATGCAAGATTTTGGGCTCACGAAGCTTGCTCAAACGGAGAAACTCGTTTTTTTATTTGTGACAACTGTAATTCTGGTGATGATATCGAGTAGGATAGAAGCTACTCATTGTTAATGTTTTATTCATTATTTTTATGTATCTATAATTTAGAATTTACATTGAACGGCGATAACGCCATTGTTTAAACTTACTGGTAATAATGAAATTCATTTCTCTTAACTGCGTGTCTTATTTAAATTTTTATAACTTACCCCATAGGTATAGGCAACTTGCCCCGAGACGGGGCAGGTTGGCGCACAATTTTCCTTTTAATTTAGGCTTCCGTTAAATATAAACTACAAAAGCTACAAACTCAAAACTCCGGGTATTTATAGCGCAATGCCTGTTCTTTAAAAGTACAGTTAAAGTTTCATAAAAAACTTAAACAAAAAATTAATAAAAATCAATAACTAAAAACTGCGCCTACTAGCCCCGGTCTCCCCTACCGAATTGCGTAAAAGAAGCATCCTTTATAACTCCAAAAATGATAATCCTATTAACTAACAGTTTACTGCATCGGATTAAGCGCCTCCTTTCCATTTAAAATATATCTTTGAATTGAAATTTGAATGAAATACAGGGTCATGAAAAATCGAAGAAGGTGAAAAATAGGATTACAAATATCTCGGCAAATAATTACCCGATTGACTTCATCCTTTACGCAAAATTTATGTTTTTTATTGTCTTTTATATTCACGCCTTACAATAAACAATTTCGAAAATTTTTATATACCTTTTATTAGAACGAATATTTCGAGAGTAGGAAAAAATAGTTCCGGATAATCGAGGTTACTGATACTCAATAGACTTCTTTCCATTATTACATACTAAGTACACACCAAATTTCAAGTCTCTATCTCAATTTGTTTTGGAGATAGAGCGTTTACAGATACGCAGACACACACACACACAGATAGGCGGACGGCAATTTTTTTTTCTAAAAATATATTTTTCGGAATCTGCAGTGCCTGAAACATGTTAATCCGTCAAAATTTTGTTATTTTTATTTTTAAAACGATTACAAGAGTTACCCTATACTACATATGATGGGTAAGTTATAACTTTAACTTTTTTAAAATGTTTTAGCAGAAAGTGACGTCACAATGGAAAAAAAGCCTTTTTACTCAAAAAGCTGTTACACTTCAATACTTTTTTTCCTTCCGTTGATATTGAAATTGACTCGCTCATCTCAGAGGGCACCAGTGAGTGAAAATGACGTCATAGTAAAAATGAAATGAGTATTTACTTTGATAAACTAAATATTTTACTACGAATGCGTCTGAATAAATAAATTTTTGGATTTCGCTGGCACTCAGATTAGGACCTCAAGTCAACAGTGCGAATGTTCACATACAAAATTGTAAGTGAGAAATGTATCATCAAGTTCGGGAATATATTTATTAATAATCTACTGCATGTTGAAATATTTTAAAAATAGTGAATATGAATATAAAAAGTACGTAAGTAAATTTTGCGACGGTGAAAATGACGCTATTTTTACATTTCGTTAAAAAAAAGAAAAAAATTGTTATAATTGTGTCATAATGGCGCAATTGTCGCTGATTTTTCATTACCTATTATCAAAGATCAAAGCCTCAATTAATAATTTTGTAATGCCTCAAAATTGGCGTGCGACGGGTAGCGTGAAACGTCTACGATCAAGGCATAAAGTTCATGAAAAAAAAATATGTTTATTAAATTACAACAGACGAAATTTCTCATGAACCCAACACTTAAGAATACACGAGTTCGTCACAAGTTATGAAGAATCCGTAAATTAGAGTGGATAGTCTCTGTTAATCAGACAAAGTCTCTACGGGTACAAAATGTCTAGATTTTCGAAGAATCACAAATTCTGGCTCGTCGTGCTAGTTTAACTGCTAGGAGTGAATAGTTTTAATCACAGATAAAGTTCCTTTTCCCCCAATTGAGCAGTTCCCAAGTCTAGACTTGTCTTTGTTCAAACTTTTCTTCGATATTTCGATGTCTGTTTCTTCGGTGAGAAGTCACCGAGTATTTTTTCCACAGACAGAACAAGTCTTTACCGACTCTTCTTTTTTAAATCTAAGCCCAACTGATCTGGTCTCCCAGCATCTTCCAGCAAAACTTTTCCCCCCTTCTGAACAAAAGGAGTATCCTTTGACCATTTAACGGACCTGAGCATCATCAACAAACTTTGTTCCGATAAGCTCGGCCTAATTTTCTCACGCACACGAGTGCTCCTACGCTCTCTGCTTTCGTTTTCGATCTGCGAGGTCGATCGGTTTAGATCACAAGTAAGATCCATTAGCAGGAAAGCTATTTCCTTCAGCGTTCTTTAGAAATATTTGACACTTTAACTTCAACTTGTAAGATCGATACAGATGCATCGTTTCATTTGAATCCAGCCGAAATACTTGTGTACTTTGAAATAAAAAGAGGTTAAGTTTCTAATACATGGGGATCCCAATGGGAGCTATATTTTGTTTTATGTGAGAGTTTTTATTGTGAGAAGTGAAGTTCTCATAATTTCCTAATTTCTTATTTTAATTGCATGTTACTGATTACGTGTATAAAGTTTAATTTTTCAATACTTTGAAAAGTTGAAATTAAATTTTGTTCAAAATAATGAGTTATGCCAGCCAATATAAGATTAATTATTTATTGTAATTATGTTTGTGATTTGTTTTTATAAATTCCGTCAATCAGCTCTTTTAACGAGTTTTATTCGTCGAATTCGACGGATTTCGACTCATATATCATTATTTTTAGTATAAAAGCACACCTAAGAAATTTTTAAAACGTTTGACGTTCTACATGGATGTTTCCGATAAGTAAACGATTAAAAAGAAAATCTTTATTTATATTGTAAAAATGTTTTGAAGAAAAAAATTACCTAATAAATAAAGATTTTGAATTGAATTGAAAACAAAAGTACTGTCAAAGCTTTGTTCTTTGAGGCTGAAATTCTTTCTTTTAAATGGGAAATTTTAACAATAAGGAAAGACACAAAGGAAAACATACTTTTAAATTAAAATGTAATTTACTATTTTTAAAAAAATATATTATTGACAAAAAATTATACTTCTATAGATAATTAATGAATCAAATTTTGAGTTAAGTAAATATTTATAGCGAAAACTATCTAAGAAACATCAGAAACATGATTTTAATTGTTATTAATTAATAATTGTCTCATGTTTAATCATAAAAATTTTTCAGTTACTCACAATGCTTTTCAAAGAACTCTTTTGATAAGTTAACAATCGTACAACAATTAAGGCAAACCGAAAAAAAAAATCACATTTTCATTTTAATGTTTTTCGATACTGTAAGATAAATATAAGTTCAAATTATAAATTTCAAGAAATAAAAGTCACTTAAATAAACATTCTATGATATTTTTGAAATAATCAAAATATACTTTTTAATTAAATATTTACCGCCGCATAGAAATTAATGCTTTAATCTTACAAAGTTTAATTTTAAGAAAATTTTATTTTTTATGCTCTTTCGATAATTATGAAATTATTCGAAATGTAAATGCACAAAAAGACATTTATATTAGTCTATTTTTTTAAGATACAATTATAAAAGTTAAATATTTTAAATGATCTCAAGTAAAATGAAAATGAATGAGAAAATTGAAACGTTATCGTCACTACTAACAATAGAGACGGCAACGATTGAACATTAGTGTGAATGTTTTGCAATAGAGGTCTGAGGGGCCGGAATTTTCGGGTCGTCACTACTAACAATAGCGACGGCAACTATTGAACATTGGTGTGAATGTTTTGCACTAGAGGTCTGACGGGCCGAAATTTTCGGGCCGTAACTACTAACAATAGCGACGGCAACCATTGAACATTAGTGTGAATGTTTTGCAATAGAGGTATGACCGGCCGGGATTTTTGGGCCGTCAGTATTAACAATAGCGACGGCAACCATTGAACATTAGTGTGAATGTTTTGCACTAGAGGTCTGACGGGCCGGAATTTTCAGGCCCGGGCTAAAAGAAAGATAACTTGGCCCGATCCGTTGCAAAAATTAAAACTTCAGTCCGAGCCTGTTCCGGCCCGTTTGTATTTCCGCGGATCACGGCCCGGCCCTTGCAAAAATCAGTGAAAACAGGACCGGCCTGTACAAAAATCAATGAAATCAGAACCGACTCAATTTCCACAGAATATATCGATTTTTCTGAATATTCCATTATGATATATTTTTAGACTACTGCATACATATTTATGTGAAAATTTAACATTATAGATTATGATATGTTTTAGATTACTGTTCGCAAGCCATACAATGCAGAATAGCATCAATACCGGCCCTCCATGTAGGCCCAGTATGTAGGAAGAACATATAAGCCTGATCCTGACGCGGCCAGTGTCTGCTGAAATAATTAAGCCTTGATTCTGACACGATGCAACTGCCAATGCCGACCTCTACGCTGGACAAGTTATTTTTCTGTACTGATGTTGTCAATCTAGCGTCGACTCGTGCAGCATGTTTATGCTATCCTCGCATTAATAACTGCCTTTGAGAACTGTTCATATTTTATTGACTTAGTTTGATCCTTTTAAATTTTATATGAGGCTGAATTTTTTTATCGGTTCGGCCCGGCCCGTTTCTTTTTTTTCATCGGCCTAACCCGGTCTGTTACAAAAATTGTCTTTATGTCTTTAAAAATATGACGGCCAGGCACGTTGGAAATTTCCAGCATACGGCCCTCGGCTCAAGCGCGGATCCGTGCAGACATCTATTTTGTACAGCTAAGAAGCGAACAGTTATCTTAACATAATTACACTCAACTTGATTTTTGTATGTAAAGATGGAATTTTGTTATCGATTTTTAACTCATTTGTTGATAAGCTAGAATTAAAAAAATTACTCTCACAGGCGCGTCGCAGACGATAATACAGTAATACCTCGACTTACGTCAGCGATTCGCTCCAAGACTAGTGACGTAAGTCGAAAACGACGTAAGTCGAGGCAAATTTAGATAAGCAAAAAATGATAAGCAATAAAAATTTCTCCAAAATCTAATGAACATATTCTACCGCATTTAGGGATTATGTTACATACAGTTAATGCGTTACATACAACAATGCGTTTGCAATACAAGAATTTGGAATAAATCAACAAATCGTTAACTTAAAAATTTATTGTTCTTCTAGCTATCCCGTTCGAGTCTTTGAGGATACGAAAAAATTTTGCAATGAAGTTTGAACAGACAAAATTTTCTTTTTTACTTTTAGACGCTCTTTGTAACAGCAGAGTGAGCTTTTTCTAGTGGCTTTTTTTCTTTTCTTTTCTTTTTTTTTTTTTTTTTTTTTTTTTTTTACCATTTGGAAAAATGGTTATTGTCCTCTGTCAGGGTAGAAAATCAAAAACATATCTGAAGCGTTTTATTGGTTGAATTTTGTTCGTTTTCTGATTGGTCTGTAATCTGTATTTTCCCTTTACTTTCAACAGAGATGGATACTTCTGTTGCCACTATGACAAAAAAGTAATAAAAACTACAAAAAAAAATTAATAAATCAGAAACAAATTGAGATACAGCTTTCAAACAAATTGCACTTAAAAGCACATTTTTTTCTCTATACGATGGTGTAAAAAGTAATATTATGGGATGTTTAGAAGTTTAAGAATGAAATATTATTTAAAATTGGTCCAGGAATATTAATGTTTAATCTATGGCATACGTAATGAATGACCAGCTCCGTAGAAGTTTAAAAATTTACAGTACCGAAAAATGTAATCCATGGCGTACATAATGTATGATGAACTCCGTGCGATTTTTTATGTCTTAAATTTTAGTCTTTGAAATTTGTTAAATTGCAATTTTTTTTTGTCATTATCACTTGACTGTCACGGGAAAGTTTCCGTTCATAGAACAAAAAGTTTTCAAAAAAGTTCAAAACGAGTCTATCGAATTAAAGAAACTAAATTAAAGAATATATATATTTTTTGTTATTATCACTTGACTGTCGCGGGAAAGTATCCCTTCATAGAACCAAAAGTTTTGATCAAAGCGAGTCTAAAGAATTAAAGAATTTTTTTGCAGGTCAGACGACGTAAATGCGGGGTGACGTAAGTCGAGGGGACATATGCCGGTGTACTACTGCACAACAGTTTAATATTTTTACAACTTAATTATAAAATAATACATGGATTTTAAGGCCTTTTTAATGCACCGCTGATAAATCGCCAAATACTCTCTGTAACTCATAAAATTGTATACAAGTAGTAAGGTTAGTTGGGGTAACTGGGCCTACGAGGTAACTGGACCATAGGCTATTTTATAAAAAACCGTTGATGTATTTTAAGTTTCAGCTTTTGTGAACAATGCCCCTTAACCTCTACTTCCTAAAACAACGTGTGTCAACTCAATCATAACTCTCTCTTTGCTGTGATAGGTTGTCGAAAATTTACGTTTCTTTTTTTAAAAACAACGTCAATTTGGTTGAACTTCCTCGGCTTTTTATTAAACTACTGTAAGTACTTTTATCTTTTGAAGCTGAATTGTCAGAAGCTTCAGAGTCACATTGTAAAATCATAGCCCAGTTGCCCCAACTAACCTTACTAACAACAATCGATTTAATTATTCGCCAAAATATGCCAAATGGCTGTGAAACTGCAAGAATGAAGCATTTTTCTAAAAAGCTAAAAACAATTTATAAATAAAAAATTATGAGTGTAATATTAAAAAAAATATACTCTTTTATCAATTACTAGTTTAATATTAATTTCCGATTAAACGTTGAGAAATCGATTTAGAAACCCTGAAAAGATAGTTTAACACGTTGTTACTGCCAGGATACGAGTATACTCGTAGCTTTAATTTATTATTTTCTCGCATAAAAAAAATTGCCTTATTTATTGGCAAAAATTTCGCTGTATTAGTGAAGCGAAATTTATCTTTCAGAATTTGTGGTGGAAAACGACTTCCAAGGAGAAATTTGAAAATTCTTACTTTTTGCGGCAGTGAACGTGTTAAATAATAGTTATTTATTTTCTGTTGCTCTATCTTAACCTTTAACTAATGCTACAGAAATTGTTATACAACCAATGTGGAGCGGTCTGTGAAACCGCTCCATCGAAAGGTATAAAGGTTAGTTGGGGCAACTGGGCCATGATTTTACAATGTGACTCTGGAGCTACTGACAATTCAGCTTCAAAAAGCTAATGTTCATTTGAATTGAAGTCTGAACTTCTGTAATTGTGTTCAGTTAGGTTCTCTCTATCAGATATAAATGCTCAAAATTGCATTTTAATGTTTAAAAATATAAAAATATGCATATTTCATCTTTCTTTCCTCATGGGTCCAGTTGCCCCATAAAAATGGGGTAAGTGGACCAGGAGGGTCCACACGGGTTTATTTTTTTTCATATGGGATATCACGTCCTGTTAGAAAAAGTATAAACAACATAAAAAAATTTAAACCAGACAGATCATTTAAATTATATATCAACTAAAGAGCGTTGTAAGGGAAACATTTGCTGTCCATGTGTCTAAAAAAAGCACTAAAAGTGAAAATATTAGATTTACGTATACCAAAAACATAAAAATTAAGTAAGTATTTATGTACTTTAGTATAGGTAATAAGTATAAAAGTCACATGGGTATTTTAAGGAAAAAATAGCAAGGTAAATCTATGAACAAACGACTACGTAAGTACTTAAGTACTTTATAGTATAGTACAATTTCAAGTTTTGGCTATCTCGCTTTCAGGGGCAAGGTAAAAAATGTTGAAATAATTTAATGACACCAACCAGTATTTACAAGAGAATCTATTTGTAAACAAGTAAAATTATATTTTCGCGTACTTAATAAAGGTGAAATTTCCATTATAAAATTCCAGTGCCAATGTGGCAATTAGGAATTAAAATTATGTGATGCCATAACGGCATCACTGCCTCTCAAGGGGCCAAGAAATTTGGTTTGATACCACCCAATATGCTTTATTTTAAAATTTTATTACGTAATTTTAATAAGGTGTTCTATAATTTTCTTTATTGTGAGCAAAAAACAATGGAGAAATTTATTCCCCATAGTAAGAGAAACTCAAAAAAATTATTTATTATTGGGGTAACTGGATCCAGTATGGTTCAGTTACCCCGGATACATGTCCCAGTTACTCCATTCTTGAAATATTTATGTGGTAACTGGGACACCGGGCTTACATTTGAAACATGAAGTAAATATGTATAGATACCTAATAATATCAATGTAGTTACATGCCTAATCTTAAAAAAAAAATGATTGTTTAATAAAAGTACTTACTAGTATTTTAATAAAATGCCGAGGAAGTTCAACCATATTGTCGTTGCTTTTAAAAAAAGAAACGTAAATTTTTGACAACATATCACAGCAAAGTGAGAGTTATGATTGAGTCGACACACGTTGTTTTAGGAAGTAGAGATTAAGGTGCATTGTTCACAAAAACTAAAACTTAAAAAACTTCAACAGTTTTTTATAAAATAGCCTATGGCCCATTTACCTCGTTTAAAAAAAAAAAAAATGCAGTGAATTTGTCGTAATCGTATGGTGTATGGTGTCCACGTAAGGGGGGGGGGATGCAAATTAGTGTACAAGGTGACCATAATTAAAACACCCTACTTCGACCTTTCTATATATTGAACTACTCAATGTATTACCCAGGTCTTAATTTCTATCAAAAGACGTACCGGAGCCCTAATATTCCGCAATACTAAAATCGTAGTGTACCCCCCCCGCCATCACTCCAATCCGCATATTTATATTTCATACACTAGGGGGGCACCGCCCTCCTGCTCGCTACGCTCACCAACCCCCCGCGTAATCGCTTAGCGATTCTATTCGGTATCGCGAAACAATTCCTATTTTCTAGCCAACCCCATATTACTGTTTGAGCTTAAAAATAATGTAAATAGTTTAATTAAGCTCTATTCATAATATCAGTTTTTGTGTCATTGAAAGATCTCAATTTGTTGATTTCCTGCAAGCAAGTAAACCCTGTTGTATTTCAGTGGGAGTCTATGGAAATTTGGCGAAATACTGGAAATGGCGCAGAGTTGGCGTCACTTTTGGCGACTAATTTTGGTCGCCAAATTTGGTGATATATCGCCAAGTTGGCGGTAAAATTGGCGACGTTTGGCGACAGAGCCGGGTCGCCCCTTGGTAACCTCCCTTATAGCGTCATAAAGCTCTGACCAGTCAGATGCAATTCACGGTATCTACGCAGATTTTCATTGGTCCATTTCCATAGAGTTACTTTTTTTTATATATAGAAGGATTATTTGCAAAATTTAAAGCATCTTTTTTTTCTTTAGCAAAATAAAAATTTTAAATATATCTGTCAGCATATACTTAACTGTCAACTATTTCACTTTTAAGTTTATCACTCCTCCGAATAGAAATCTTTGCTTAATTTTAATGTTAATTAATCGCAGAATTCTGTAATTAAATAAAGTAAGGATAACGATTCGGAACTAGTGTTAATCTTAAAAAAGGAATTGTTCACATCTGTGAATGTATGTGTATAGTGAATGAAGAACTAGCAAAAACATTTATAAGAAAAATGTTCAGAAAATCTTATGTGCCGTTTCCTCTCCATCCCCTACGTGTGCGACACCCTAGGTTACATATAAGTGTTTTGATAAAAATGAATGCTTGGAGATGAGAAGGAAAGGAAAGGGTAATTTATCCCTCGGTTTTTCGTAATCGCTATTGCACTGGGCTCCGGAGCCCTGTATTTATGATTTGACCAATGACTCCAGTGAATTCTGACAAATATTTAAATATTTACTGAAAACAGAGAAGTACCGGAGCTGAGCTCCGGTGGGTTCCGGCAGTGGCTCATATTTGTTTTTGGACACTTGTGTTTTTGAAACTTTCTTATAAAAAACATCATCAAAATATTAAAGGATCTACTTTAAATTTTTTTCATATAAACTTTATTTTTCCTATAATAAAACCTACATATTGTAATAAAAATAAATTCAAAACTTTTTTTTCAAAAAATTAATTTACCGAGAAAGTGTTAAAAACAATCTCACATAAGTAATTGGATACTTGAAAGTTCTACTAAGTTTTTTGACAGACGATATTTTTTATTATTTATTTTCATTATTGGAAACATATGCCAAATCCTTCACTTTGAAATTACTACTAATTCATGTAAATTCGTTTATATTTCTATACTTGAAGTTGACCATGGCCGGACGCTACAAAGCTACAACAAATTCCATTCGTAATTTAATCATCGAACGTTTAAAAGATGATAAAAGCATCGGAACTATCGCAAAACTTGTTAAAGTAAGTCATTCAACTGTTTCTGCTATTATAAAACGATGGAAACTACGTGAAGCTGTTGAAAAAACATTAAAATCAGGAGCTCCTCACATTCTAACTCCCCGGAATCGAAGGTTTATTATTCTTAAAATCAAGGAAAATCCAAGAATTAGTGCAGTGGAACTTACAACAGAATTGGAAAACAGATTTACAATAAAAGTAAACCCTGAAACTGTTAGACGAGTTATCAGACTACGCTATGTGTATAGTACATACTACACTATGTGTACGTGCATACTACACATGTTAGAATTCAGTCAGTATACGTTTTTTTAGGTGCGTTCTTAATTATATAAATACGTGGCACCCATAGTCGTCATCTAGTCCGTCCGTTATTCTGTCTGTTCGCAAAAACTACCCAACCGAATGGTTTGAAATTTAATATATATAATCGTTGCAGAAGTTTGTCGAGTCATTTAAATTTTATGTATAATATATTATGTATGATAATTAAGTATAATAATATGAAAAATAAAAAAAGATAATAAAAAAGATTTCTTCATTCTATTAAATCCTATCATACGTAATCATTTCAATGATATACTCATAATAGGTAATGATTCTAGGTTGCCATGGTGATTACGACCTATTTTAGATGGAGCCTTATTATTTCCGTATTGCTGAATTTAATATATATAATCGTAATAAATTTTGTATTCATGCATTTTTTGCATAAGAGTGCAACAGCTATTGCACGAAGATATGAATATTTATAAAACTAACTATGGTACGAACGCACTTCATTTGCCACGTTTGGCGTACAATTTCCGACTTGTTCAGTTTACATTACCTTTTTATACAACAGGTAAAAAATAAAAGAACGTTTCAACCTTTTTGGGATTGCCTTTAGATGCAGAGAATAGTAATTCTAAAAGTCAAGTTAATGGCTGTCTATTTGTATTAACTCGAGTTTAAAAAAGAACAGTGGTACTTTTCGCGGTTTGTTCCTTTAGAGCCGAAACGTTTTTAGCCGAAAATCGTTAAGAGGGGGAAATGTAAGGGATCATACAGGAGTCGCACAGTGTCAACGTTTAGTTCTGAATCCCTCTGAATACGAACAAAATCGCGAAGAGTTACTCCTAGTAAAAAACCCTGTGGAGTTTGCTGTTGCGGATCATGTTCCGGCAGAATTTATCGTTTTATTGCTTTTTTTTCCTTACTACTTGCATTGTATCATCTAACCAATAAAAAGGTAACCAGACAAAAAGATCTAGAAAATTCTGTCAGAATTGTCTTCTCTCAATTTAAAAAAAAAAGAGAAAACACAATTTCGCTCTATAACCAATGATTAGTGAAACTATAAAAATTTTCTATTGAATGAAATCTATGTCGAATTACTAATTTGTACGAATTATTTTTTGAATTCTTAATTTTTAAGCATAATTAATTTACAAATTCATAATTAGTGTCGACGATAAAGAGAGAATTATAAGCAACAGCAACAACGTACGTGTGCTGTACTCCAACTGCTGTTTTGTTTTTAATTGTTTTAAATTACATTCATGAAGTTTTTTATTAAAAAAATTTTTGTTTTCTGAATGCCATGTGGCTATTTTGGGAAATATTTATCTGTTTTTCTGGCGTCTCTCTATGCGTTACACAAATTTTGTGGGCGCTTTAGCTCTTTTCAACCATTAAAAAATGTTTAATTTTTTTTGTACTGTTTCCTTATTTACTGATTTGTTTCCTTTTGTTTTGTTTGCCAATTTTCACATGAAAATCATTTGAGAAATATTTTATTATTTTAAACGCTCTGACAATGAAATTGATTTTTGGCTGAAAAAATAAAATCTTGTTAAGAAAGGATTCCCATGTAGAAATACTTTACTTGTTTAGTCTTTCAAAGTTAGTTGGAATTGATTGAAAAATATAGGCCAGTGAAATTGACGCTATGTTTAAAGGAAAATATAGATTTTCATTCATAAATTTAAAGTAAATTAATTAAATTCATTGAATACATTTGTTTTTCTTTTTTTTGTGTTCTAAGATTAAAATTCTACTGTTTTAATTTTATGAAAATATGCACAAAAAATAAATTTTTAAATTTATTAAGAAAAATATTAAGAAGAATAGACGAAAATTATGCCACTAATAACACAATCATGTTGAGACGCTTTCTGTGTACATTAAATTTAATCTATTATTTAATCTTATTTAAATTATTTAATCGGCATTTATTTTCATCATCTACATATACATATATTTCAAAAATATGACTATAATGTTTTTTCATGTGTTTAAAATTCGGGTTTAAAAAAGAAAAAATATATATTTTTTCTCTATTGAATATCACATCACTTTTGCATAAATAAGCATGCATTAAACATTCCAATTTAATATACTTTATCAAAACATTTTTATTTTTATTTATCTTATTTAAGCTATGGCAACAAGAAAGGAAATGGAAGACAATTTTACAAATGTACCATTTGAAATATTTATTCCAATAATGAAATGTTGAGATTTATGAAAATTATAAAGAAATTAAAAAGGAACCTATATCCTATTCGGTATTTTGAATTATATTTTGTAATATAAATTATTTTTTTCTTCGTTTATTTTTGAGGTTGGTTGGTTGGTCGTGTTTACTACGGCCAATTACCAGCACGAGGGACATGGGCCCTAAGGAGGGGGGGGTGTTCTCCGTGGGGATCTTTCTAAAGGAATCTAACCCGTATTTATGGAAGGAAATCCAAGGTTCAAAGGAAACCACGAAAACTCTGAACGGTTAGGCCGACGAACGCGATTGGGCTCATTTACTTTTAAGAAAAAGTTATAATCTAGATTATTGTCCAAATTTCGATTCCAGGAAAATATTAATACGCATAAATACCAGTTTAAGCCTAGTTAGTGCCATTTTATGAAGCCTTCAGACAATTGCTACATTAAACAATTTGATACATTAAAAGAAAAAAAAACTTTTTGCTTTTACTTTGGTTGTTTATTTTTAGAAATCGAATGTTGATCATACCACAGAAGTTTTTACATTTAGTTTATACAGTTTTAATTTACACGGAAGAGTTTTAACCCCCCACCCCATCTTCTTTCTTCTCTGTGTCAGTGTCTAATATACAAAAACATTATTAATGCAGTTATTTATAAATACATTTCCCAAAAGCATATATTTTTATCCTTACATGTGCAGATACGTCTTTTTGTTTGAAAAAAAAATCAAAGCACTTTTTCAAGCACCTTAATATCTTGTTTTTCAAGGAATAACCACAAGTATTTATTGATTATTTACTATTTTGTTATACTGAATTCATTTGTTAAAATGGTTCATTTTTACAAAAAGTTTGACTATATATATATGTATATATATATATATAAGAGCAATAGAGATCCATGTCCATTGCACAGATAGTTCCAAAATGTTTAACATTTATTTTTTAAATTTTCAAAAGAGAAACATTAATAGAATTAAAAAAGAGAATAAATATATGTAATTTAATAAATGAAAATAATCATAAAAATTTCTTTAAAAGTCTTTATACAAGTTATGCAGCCGTTTAAACATTTTATTCATGCAAGGGGAAATAAAAAATAAAATTTTGATAAAATTATAAATTAAGTTTCAATTTAAATTATTTTTGATTTATCTTCTAAAATATATTTTGACAACCAAACAATATGTTTAATTTTTCAATACACTGATAAGTATATCACGTTCACTAAACCTATATTACGTATTGAAATGTATTTATTGAATAATGTGGTTTATCTTTTGCGCCATGCTATTCGAAACCTTAACAAAAATTTATGTAAATTATTTCATTGAGTCATATTATCCATTCGCATACATTTAACTTAATGTGGATATTATGATGCAAAATAACCATTTACTTATTATGGTTAATCCAGTTCAAATAATCCAGGTGGTGTCGTTCGACATTTTTAATTTTTCTAATCTTTTAACAAAGACTTCTTCTTAGTTTTCTGTGTTTAAAAAAACACGATTAATTTTTTTTTTCATGATATAGTTTTTTTGTAGGGGCCATTTTTAACAAACTACACAGTAATTTTTGGGCGAAAAACGTGTTTTACGGAAAATACAGTAACTGCTTTATTTTTCTACCTATAAAGAGGATTCAAAAACCTAAATGTTCAGCATAAAATTGTCGACATTTTATGTAATTATAAAATTTTCATTAGACTTAAGGATCTAGGCCAAAAACATACTTAAAAACCGGAGAAATAAAAGGTCAAACACCGCATTACGCTGCCATTTTTTTTATGAAGGAAATGAGGCTCAATTTAAATATTTTTTTTTAAGATCTCTTATGGGACTATTCTTTTTTATAAATTTCAATCCTGAAAACCCGTTTTTCCTTTTTTGTATAGCTCATCAGAAACTGTGTTAAGTCTGCTTTTGGCAATTTTCACTAATTAATATCTCAAAAAGGATTGACTAAGAAATTCTGAAAACTTAGGTAATAAACATCTTTGTACTATAAACTTAAATTGTAAATTTTATGACTCAGATTTAACTGGTTTTTGAATAACAGTTCACTAAAAATGCACCGCCCCCTCCCAACCTTCTTTTCCTTTTTGTTTTGGTACATAGCATTACAGGTACTTTTTGCTTAGGTACGTTCAAATTGACGATAAAAACAAATTTTATGCATTATTGCTTAGTTAAATAGGGCAGTGGCACCTTTTAAAAGCTTTCTTGAATTGGGGGGGGGGAGGGGGGCTTTTGATTTTATTGTGCGCATCTGAGGAGCACTTGATACAGTTTTATTCTGACATTTTTTTTAATTAGCCTAAATACTAGCTCGCTAAGAATTTTATAAAATATTTCGTTTGCATACGCCACTGCCCTTTGCCTTTTACGCATATTTGTCTTCCCCCTTCTCCCCTCCAACACACACCCACACACAAAAAAAATACCGGTTATATGGATCCCTAATTAATCAACTTTATGCAACATTAGCAACTTTTATGAATCAAATCTAATAATCTTCCATAAAGTAAGAGTTATTCGAAAAGAAGAAGAGAAAAAAAAACACTCTGTGTCGAGAAAGAATTGTGTAACCTTTGACCCCGGAGATAAGGTGGGATTTGGGTGCGAAGAACAGTAATGAGACAGGGTTGAGAGGGAGGGTGAAAAGGAAATAAGAAGAAACTGGACTCCTTATCGCAGTTTAGTATTTTAATTTTTAACAGTGCCCTGTATTTTTCGGCAAAAATGTTTTCGGCTTTAAAGGAAGTCACGGTGAGATTGCTTTGGGCCCTATAGCTACAATAGCTGTCGCCTCGAATGATCCTTTATCTTATACACAGAAATAATTACACAAACTAGATATACAATTTCGTCAACATACAAGGACGAGATAGCACAAGGAAATTTACAACACCAGAGAATTACAGCCACAAAGAGGGTGGAACGGAGCCAGCGGGAGTGGATCCCACAGACCTCCTACGCTTTCAAGCGATTAGCGGCGTGGTGCCTTAACCGTTCGGCCACGGAGGCCTCGAGCATCATAATATGTATATTGTAATATTAATTATAATAAACATTAAGTAGTGCAATTAATAATTGGATTATAATAAATATTTACATTTTAAAAATATGTTTTATTTGTGTAATAACACTTTATACTAATAACTCTAGTTAGTGAGAAACAAGTTCTTTTTACTTATAAACTGATAAAAATCATTTTACTTCATTCCTGGATTATTAATTCTTTTATAATAGTCGATTTCTTACCTATAATTTTAATTGGAGTTTGCATATTTAGACGAAAAGCACTTTAATTTCACATAAAACGACACTTGATTGAAAAAACAATTAAGTATTTAAAGGAAGATCAATATTTGAAGATTATCACTGGGCAAATAAACGTCTAACTCAAAATGATTACACCGCATAACTTAATAAAAACAGTTCTTTTCAGTTTAATTGGCCCACTTTGTCGTCTGCGCGACAAGGAATCAAGACAAGGACTCCCCCTTCAAGGACTCAGAGTTCAAGAGCATAACAATCTATAAGCACCATTTTATATTTTTAAACATACATCGTTATTTTGACGTGATAAATTTTTGAAAGTTGAAATGAATTATGCTAATCAGGTAAAATTTCTATTTATTTCTCATCAAATTTAACAATATGATCATACATCGTTTGCTTTAGTTATAACATCTGACACTTTAGAAGATCGATGGTTCTTTTAAAAAGATTAGACCGTCTGGCAAAGTAAAACAAGTAGACAAAGAAGATATATTAACTACATATACTTGAGTTTATTTATAATTATTTAACATATTTGTTATTGAATTTCTCTATCCAGAATTTGTAAACGAAATTATTATATTAAAATGTCAAAATAATAAATCTTTACTCATAATTTAAAAATTCTTTAGCATATAGATGAAAAAATTGGTAGCTAATAAAACAGATATTTTGTATTGATTTTCAATAACACTTCTTTTTATGCTAGACAAGGACATGGATATTTTATATTTAGTGAGAGGAAACTAATCGAGAACAGTTTTACCGAGTATCCATTTAGATTTTATATGCGAGTTTTATCAACAGATTTTTCATCCCAGCGAATCTTTATCTTAATCATATTTTTCACTTAAAACATCAAGGTATAGACATACTTCAGCAACCTTGAACTGCTTTCGATGTCTGTATTGAATGATGTTTTCATTTTTCGTCAATAACAAAAATGAAATACAGTCGGACCTCGTTATCGCGACACTCGGTTTTCACGTCATTCCGCTTATCCCGTCAGTTTTTCAAAGTCCCGATTTGCTTTATATGATTTTAACGTAAATATACTCCGGATTTTACGTCGTTGAATAATTTTCAATTCCGGATATCCCGACGGTTTAGAAAAATTGTCCATTTTTCGTAATCTATCTTATAAGCACGGAAATTAAGCGGCAAGAAACGTCTTAGCCAAACTTTTCACTAAAGTGTCTAAAATACCCATTGAGGTAAATGAGAAATTTTATTTTAATCCATTATCTGAATAAATAAATCCATACTCTATGAATGGCCCACTTAAACTCCAGATAGACGTATCAGTCTACTCGCGGTCTTTTTGTTCTGGTCAAGCGGTGCTATCTTATGGTTACACGGCGTTTTTCATCCGGCTAAAACCGTAGCATTGGTTGCATTGAAACGATCAGAAATGATATAAAATACATTTCTGAAACAACGAATATTGATTACAATTCATTGTATAATAATGAAAAAAGAATTGTATGAATCGCATCAAGGATAAGCAAACCTTAATTCACCAATATCTCATGTAAAACGAAAAAAAAAAAATCATAAATCTGATTTTTATACTTTTAAATTTTGTTTTGTGTTTATTTTGTTTAATAATAATGTTTTGTTGCTTAAAGCTGCAAGAACAGTGCAGAAAATTGTCTTAAATTAACTTAAAAATACAGCTTTTTATAAACATGTAACAAATATTTAAATACCGATACACTAGATAGCAGCACACGACAGTCTCTAATTTTAGCGGTCTGCCAAATAGTTTTTACCATGATTCCATGCGGATTAGCTTTTATGCAGAGAGTGTTTTTGAGACGCAGAATGTAGAGGTGTTCGAAATACAAGCTGCTTGCTTGATTTTTCCCCGGAGCTTTTTATGCGGGGAAATGATAAAATGTTTTGCAATCAGCGGATTTCTTCTGAGTTTTGGCGATGTAAATATGTGCAGTATTCCTGTAAATGATAATATGTCTTGTAGTACAGAGATTCATTAAACCTTACTTTGTACTAAAGCATAGAATGGCGTTTCTTTTCTGAAGTGATGAGTCGATTGATAAAAGATTGTAGCGTCTACTTATGGAAAGTAAGCTGGCTAAAAATGGCTACCCAACTTTGGGGCCTGAATCTATGACCGACCGTGTAAATAAATGCTGATGCTCTACGAGTTTTTAAAAATGCTTGTGCTCTTCATATTTAAAAAGAGGTGCTGGTGCTTAACGTAGAAAGATGGAGTTTTTTTAAAAATACTGGTGTTTAATACACAGTGTCGTATTCTACAAATGGTGTTCTATAATGGCTGGTGCTTTGAGAAGTAGTGTTTTAACATCTTCTGATCAGACGTCACTTCTGTGATATCGGCTAAGGCAAATTACAAATGCCGTGTGTTCGCCATAGTGTTGAAGTGAAATATGTTGCACGAAAGGTGCTTGTTCCGCATAAGCTTCACGTATATGTGTCAAAGTGTTCTACTTCTCCTTAAATAAGTTTTACTGCTTGAAGGCCTTTAAAAATATAGATGCGTGTAGCAGCTATCCGAAGATAAGTGTTTAATTCTATTTTAGTGAATTTTGTTTATTGCATTCTCATATTGATTATTTTATGTTATTAAACTTTTGATATTAAAATTGTTTAAGATAGTATTTGAAAGTATATAATTTTCTCTTAAGAAAATAATTTGTGTCTGTTTTGTCATGACTTACAGACGATGTAAAAACGTTCTGAAGTTAGAAATCTTACATAACGTAAAAGTTTTCTGTAAGAATTAAATTCTGAAAGCAAAAATCTTCGATCAGTTTAGATTAAGGGTAATTATAGAATATTTGCTCTGTTAAGATATATTTTACTTACTGATGTGAAAATTATATTTTGTGTTCTAATCTGAGAAAACTTTTTCGTTTTGAATTTAATAAACTGTATTTTATTAAAATGGTATCGTTTGACAGATATTCACGATAGAATAAATATTTTTTTTTTCTTAATAAGTTGAATTTCGTTTTGAATAACGTTGATTTATGAAATGACGAAATTAAGTTCTGAACAAAACTTTTATAAGAATAAGTTTTCTTATAGGTTAAAGATTTAAATTTGAATTTGTTTTAAAAGGCTAAAAAAAAAAAAAAAAAGAATGAATTTTGTTTTTCGGAACAAAAGTAAATTGTGTTCTTTTGAGAACAATTTTGAATTATTTTGCTAGTAAAGTAATTTTAATTAATTTTGAATAATTGTGTTCTTAGAACAAAAATAGAAAGGGTGCTTTTGAGAAGAAAGTTTTTAAAAATTCTTGCTTAACGTAATATTATTTTTTTTCTTTTTTTTTTCTTAAAAGAAATTGAAAGTTAAGAACTGTGTAGGGCTGGATTAATTATCAATATATCGGTCAAATATTGATATTTTTTAACTATCGCAATAACAATATGTAAGCTCTGACTCTAACGATATATCCCAATAGCGATATCTAATCTCTGGCTCTACTTATATATCCCAATAACATTTTTTTCCGCACCACGACTTCGAACCGCAAGAAGAAAAAGCGCCGAATATTGCGTAACCAATAACTTCTTCAAACCTTTCTCTCATCCGATAGATGCATTTATTCGCAGCCCCTCTTTATTCTAAATTCCCTCCTGTGATAATCTGTCTTTCGTTCATACCCCAGACCCAGACTAATTCATATTCTAATATATCAACATACATATGTCCGTTCGTTACTGAATAATGGTTTAATCGTCGTTGTTTTAATTTCGCTGCTACTATTGATTTAGACATATTAGAACATATCAAGTCTTTGATACGTCCTGGCCAATGACTTCTTCAACCCTTTCTCTCATCCGATAGATGCATTTATTCGCAGCCCCGCTTTATTCTAAACTCCCCTCCTGTGATAATCTGTCTTTAGTTGATATCCCAGACCCAGAATAATTCATATTCTAATATATCAACATACATATGTCCGTTCGTTACTGAATAATGTTTTAATCGTCGTTGATTTAATTTCGCTGCTACTATTGGTCTAGACATATTAGAACATATCAAGTTTGATACGTCCTGGCCAATGACATGAGCTAGAACATCTGTTCATTGTTGAGTCAATAATTGCTATTGTCTATAGGCTTCACTCAATGCTCGTTCGTATGGTCTTCTCGAGCGAGTTATCGGCAGTGATTTTATATTTTATAGTAAGATGAATGTACGGTGTCGGGTAAATTGCCCGAATTATAGTCAAGTGATTTAAAAAAAAGAGGCTAGGAGTAACGTGTGGCAATATTTTGGATGCCCAGGTAATGAAAATGGTGAAGTAATAAATGAAAAAATTGCAGTATGCAGTATATGCGTTCGACCGGTATTTGCAAAAGCTACTTCTAATTTATGGAGCCATCTTAGCTATAATCATCCTCTACAATATGATGGACTACATTCAAGGTAAGAATTGATTTACTTTATTTTACTGATTTACTTTATTTATAAGATTTACTTTACTGATTGATTTTATTGATAATATTCACACGGGCGTGGAAATTAGTTAAACGAATTCCAGTTGTAATTTTTCAATGAAAATATATTTCTGATTTTCTTTTTTTTTATTATATAATTTCTTTAATTTTAAATAAGACAAAAAAAAAATCGTGTTTTAAAAAATGACATAAATGAGCAAAAAGATAAAAAAGAACAATAAAAATAAAAAATATTACTACATCTGGGCCTTATTTTTAAAGTCTGTAAATGTAATATTATTAAATGGCATTATACTGGATGTCTGCAAACTGGGCTGGAAAGCTTGGATTAACTTCGTGTCATTAGACTGAAGCCGTGTTTGCTTTTTGCTCTGGACATGCAGGCTAGGTCGGCATTTTTTTCTGCTCACTCGGAGTGTAGTGCGGCACGGGTCGCGTCTTACCAGAGCCAAACCCGAAAACTCTGCTTAAAGTCAACCCGACCGACACCCGGCACACTTCATCACAAACTCGAAGTGGAAGAAAATAAATTCATATTTTAATACAATATAAAAAAGAATTATTCTGTAATATCAAATTTATCTTTTTAGTACAAAATTGAATACATATACACTCATTAATGTTCAATTATATAGTTTTTTTCATAAAATATATTCCTGACTTTCTTTTAAAATGGTTGGTCCACACGAACCGCGTGTCGGGTCGGGTTCGGGTAACCTGAGACGATGCAAGAATCTAATTTGAAGACTGGGTCGGGTTTGAACTTTTTTGTAGTATACGTCGAATTGATAGTTTCCCTTACTTTACTTTTCTCTCTCTATTTTTTGGTAAAAATAATAGTTATATAATACATTTTAATAGAAATTTTGAAGCTTTATTTTTGCTTAAAAAGCTACAGAGTAATAATTTAAAAATCTATTTTCTTTTTTCATTGTTTAAAAGTTTGGATTTTCTTTAACCACATTTTCCTTTCATTTTAATTTACATTAAAAATTTTATAGGTTTACGTGCTTAGTGTTGACTCTAGAAAAAAAAAGCCGCCGGGCGGGAATTTTTCACATAGGGGACAATATTCTGAAAAAGGATACTTTTTCTCAAAAAGGGAATACTATTCTAATAAAAGGGCACTTTTTTTCAAAAAGGGCACACTTGTACCTTGTTTACAAAAAATATTTTGAGCTGGTTTGTTTAGAGCCCCTAGAATTTGTGATATTTTTCCGAGATCAACTGAATTGCCACGGGGCGTATAGGAAGTATTAAAAAGGCAGCCGGGCGCATCGGAAGAATTTCGAAAGAGCCGCCGGGTGCCAAAATAGAAATAAAAAGGGCCGCTGGGAGCAAAATAGAAATAAAAAGGGCCGCCAGGCGTAAAATAGAATTAAAAAGGGCCGCCGGCCGCTGCGCCCTGCTAAAGCAGCTTAGAGTCAACACTAGTGCTTATAATTGCTTAAGTGATCAGATCAAGATCACTAAAATTGATATACCATGCTCTATGGCCGGCACAGACGCACAAATAATCTGAAAAATCCAGTACTTTAATTTTTATACATAAATATGCGGTACAAAATTCGAAATCCAGCACCCATTGGACCTTGGCGATTCCGAATTTCGTTTCATTTTAATTAAAAATATATATGTATATATCTACCGCCGCCCTCCACCCCACCTCCTCTCCCAAAATACAAAAAATAGTGCATGATTTACGTCAAGAATGCGTTTTCAATACTAAAAAAACATATATTAAAGCAGATGTTTTAATAGCGAATTTTTTTAATGTAAGAAAAAAAAATCTATCCACATTGAACACTCTCTTTCCCCGCAAATTATTTATATCAGAAACACGTTTACAATACTGAAAAAAGATAGTACTTAAAAATAATAAAACTAAGGTAGATATTTGAGTTAAAAAGAAAAAATAAACAAATAAAAGCTCTATCCATGGTTTTTTTCTGCATTGAAAAACATAATGATCTGATTGTGTAAACATATGACTTCCGATTTCTCGGAGCGAGGTGAATAACGAAAACAAACTGCAGATGCGCTCCTGCTTTTCATTCGAAGTTTCGGAAGGCGTTGTAACTTTCTAATAAATAATTAAATTTTAATAAAAATTTCTTACACAGCCTAATTTACTATTATTTCAACTAGCTGAAAATTTGAAAGAAATCGGTGAATTTACATAGGAGATATGGATATATTGATTATTATTTTTTTTTTAACAGTGAGGAAAAGAAGATTTTCATTTTCATTCTTTTTCTTTTTTTGTTTGCTTGCAACTGTTTTTTTTTCTCTGCACTTAAGCACTACAAACTTGATGTCACTTTCAAGGTCCTTTTTATACGATTTAAAAGAATAGAATTTGAATAATGTGTTCTCGCGCTAAAATGGGGGGGGGGGGGGAGGTGGAGTTTTCTGTCATGACGGCTTTTTAAAAAGCCATCCGGACAAGGCGCGGGTATCTATAAGATGTATATTCATTTGTAAATAATTATATGATTATTAATGTTTTAAATTTTTTTGTTTATTAATCTTTTAAAATAAATGTTATGAGTATTTTCATAAATTTATAATGCAATCATTTCTTTGAACTAACCAAAACTCTCTGATTTCGAACTTCTTGAAATCTAATGCAGAATATCGATTGTTTTGTTTATGTATTTATTTTTGTTAGCCAATAACTTTATTTTATTTCTATTTTTTTTCATTTGCAACATTTCTTTTTTTTTTTTTCCTTTTAAATTCAGTGGCACTTTCGAAATAAAAAACAGATTTAAATATCAAACAGAGTATTTTGCGTAATCAAGTAGAATTTTATGGTAAGTTTTTCTTTTTTGTTAGTTTCTTTCTGGAAAAATATGTTGTTATGGGTCTAGATGTTATTTACAAAATATTTATAAAAAAGTGAACTTTCCTTAGCATAGGTCTATTTCCAAATGGGATTTGAATATGTATATTTTAAAAATTTTAATGTTTTATTCATCCATAGATAAACAAATATGAAGGTATAAAGACAGAGAAATTTTTTTAATATTTTAACTATTAAGAATGTATTGATACTCTTAGAAAAAGATTAAAAAATAAAATTTCTGCTGCATCTGTCATTCACTGAAGACTATTTAATTACGAGTACATGCAATTATGACATTAAATCTGTTTCAGTTTTTGCTTTTCACTTATTTTAATCATTTTAAAATCATCAACGTCCTAAAATTGAGAACTTTTTAGTTTATCTAGTAAAGTTTTTTTTAAATAATATTCTCCGTTTACGCGATAAAATTAAATAGTTAAAAAGTTATTCATAAATAATACATAAAACAGGAAGAATCGAGAACAAGCTAAAGAAAACCACTATGTAATCAATGATATAAGTGCAAATAGATAACGAATATTGGTTCCTTTTTCTAAAGTATTTATTTGTATCATATATATATATATATATATATTTAAAGAATATTGCGTGAGCAAATAGGTATAAAACATTAATTCTTTGCTTCCTACAGCTATTTGCAATAAAATTATTCCTACTATACCATTTGTCTTTAGCAATAAGAAATTTTTCTATTCCCTCACACTTTAAAATAGTTATCGCGATATATCACCGATATTGATATTAACTCGTTGATATATTGCGATATTAAATTTTTGATATCGTCCAGCCCTAGAACTGTGTAATAATAATTTAGTTTTGTTTTATTTTGAGAATTAATATTGAAGTTATAGAATTTTTTTTTGTGTTTTCTTAAAAGTATAGTAATATCGTATTACGTAACGATAAATTAAAATAGTTGAATTTTGGGTTACGTTCCGAAGGAAAGAGTTAAATAAATAAAGTTTTATATTTTGTGATATTATATTAATTTGCATTTATATTTATATTGTATTTTGAATATATACATATTTTTTTTAGTGTGTTATGATTTCTGTAAAGAAGAAATCCCTGAGTGTAAGGATAGGTTTGCGTAGAAAAATCTAAATTTTTGTTCTTGAAATTGAAAATTTTTAATTGGAATTTTTAAATTGAAATTCTTGTTCTTGAAAATTTTGCTTGACATTTAAAATTCAAAATTCTAGTTCTTGAAGTGAATTTTTTAAATCAAAATTTTATTTTGGTTGTTAGTTTTGTTAAATTTAAACAAAATGGCATTTTTGGGAAGGGCAAAAAAGAGGATCTACGGGTCCTTTGCGATGAGTTATGCTTAACTGCCACTGAAGAAATGAAAATGGTAGATTTACGCAATTTAATTACTTCGCACGCTGATTACGAGGAGAATTATACTAAAAACTTACTTACCACTATAGTCGAGAATAGAAAAACTGAACAAGAGCGCTTAGATTTCGAAAATCAACGTGTTTTCGAACAAGAACAACGTAAAATCGAACAAGAAAATTTAGAGCGCGAACGGACTTTCGAACTTGAAAAATTACGCCTTGCCCATCCGACTTCGGCATCTAACTCGGAGTTGGAAAATAATAGGTGCACTTACGAAAACCCGCGAATCTATCTACAAAAATTGATTCCCCGTTTTCGCCCAAACGAAGATGATATGAACATCTTCTTAGTGCTGTGTGACCGACAATTAAAGGTTCTAGGGGTTCCGGAAGAAAATTGGGTTACGTATCTCATAAGCGCTTTACCTAGTGATATTGCTAGACTCATTGCTAGGGAACCGGAAGAAAAGGCCCAGGACTACCAACACATCAAGGCGATGTTGTTGAAACGATTCAAATTGACCGCTGAAAAATCTAGAATCCTGTTCGTTCAGCACAAGAAAATTCCAGAAAGTACCTGGAAAGGCTATTTTTTCGAACTTAGAACATACTTTGAAGGTTGGCTATCTGAGCTCAACATAACTTCATTCGAAGATTTGAAAAATCTTATTTTATCTGAAAAATTAAAGAGAAGGTGCTCCCCACAGTTTAGAGAACATTTGTTAGACGTTTGGACTGATTTAAATGATCCAGATGTCTCAGTCGAGAAGCTAGATGCTTACGATGTTCTAAGGGTAAATCCCGTAAAATTCAAAGAAGTGGAAACCCACCAGAAAAATAAAAACTGGTTAAAACAGAAGGAGACCGTACCCCCGAGCTGTTCTAATAAAACGTTTCCGAATGAATCCTTCTACTCAAAGAAGACAACTCCGTCAGAAAACGGAAAGGTGAATCCCTCACCACTGACTGAAGATCGCCCAGCCTTGAAATGTTATGGTTGTGGTGCTCCCGAATTTATTCGTGCTAAGTGCCCTACTTGCAACCCTGTGATAAAAACTGAATCTTCTCAGTTTGAGCAAATCCAGATATGCACATGCTCAACCACAACCACATCTTTAACCACAATAAACCTGAAAATTAATGGAGTCTATGGCAAAGCCTGCGTAGATACCGGATCTAGTCACAGCCTGGCTAGTGAATCATTGTATTCTGTGTTAAAAGAAAAAGGTCCAAAGTTTCAGAAGACTTCTCTGAACATGTCCTTAGCGAATGGCCAGCGGTCAAAAAAAGTTTGACTACAACTGTTACTATAGAAATTGAAGGAAGAAAATTTCGTACAAATTTTATTGTGTTACCTAAAGCTAAAGGGAACAGAACCCTTTTAGGAAGAGGCTTTTTTGATAAATCAGGGTTTGTACCAGATGTTAAGAACAAACATTGGTACTTCGGCGATATGCCACATATAAAGTATGGTTTTGCAGATCCTGTTCCAAAGCCTCTTGAATGTTCTGGCCAGAAGTCAGAATTAAATTACTTGCTGAAAGAGTATGAAACCATCTTTCAGCCAGGGGAGAAGCCACCCCGCGCTCCTGTGAAATCGGTACAGTCTCCTTTGAGATAAACCCGAAACCAAACAAATTTGCCAAATTCACTAAGCAAGTGAAAGATTTAGTCGAACAACGCAAAAGAAAACAGTATGTGGACAGAAGACGGATAGAATGACCTCAGTAGTCTCCTGGGGACCATGTATGGGTAGAACTCCATCCCGTTAGCAAGGCTGGTCAGAAAAGAACCGCCAAATTCAGTCCTCGACGTGACGGACCCTATGTAGTGCTCACACAACACTCACCCACTTCCTATGAAGTTGCCAATTTACAAGCTCCCGAAGTTCCCTTAGGAAGTTACCATACATCTGCCCTAAAACGTTGTAACAATGTTACCGACCAACCAACTATTTCACTCAGGAAACGTGGTAGGCCAAAGAAAAGTGTTCCTGGTCCCTTGCCGAGACGTCTAACGAACCAGAGGGGGAGGATGTAACAAATATTTAAATACCGATACACTAGATAGCAGCGCACGACAGTCTCTAATTTTAGCGGGCTGCCAAATAGATTTTCTCATGATTCCACGCGGATTAGCTTTTGCGCAGAGAGTGTTTTTGAGACGCAGAATGTAGAGGTGTTCCAAATACAAGCTGCTTGCTTGATTTTTTCCCCGGAACTTTTTATGCGGGGAAATGATAAAATGTTTTGCAATCAGCGGATTTCGTCTGAGTTTTGGCGATGTAAATATGTACAGTATTCCTGTAAATAATAATATGTCTTGTAGTACAGATATTCATTAAACCTCACTTTGTACTAAAGCATAGGGTGACGTTTCTTTTCTGAAGTGATGAGTCGATTGATAAAAGATTCTAGCGTCTACTTATGGAAAGTAAGCTGGTTGAAAACATATTTTCTTCAGCTCCGGTTACCGCGACACCCCGCTTATGACAACACTTTTTTCTGTTCATTAGAGTGTCGGGATAACGACGCTCGACTGTATATACAACAGTAACGGAAATAAAATTTACATATAAAAATAAAAATAGTTTTTTTAACCCTTAAATGACTGATTTTTCAAAAATCATTGTAATAATGTTTTTCGGCTTTCATTTTTTAAATAAATCATGGGAAAATACTTTAAAAAATCATATTTTGTTTTAAGTATGGTTTACGGCTAAAAAACAGTTTGTTACTGATCGGCAATACTGGTCTTTATTTAAAAAAATAATTTTCCCTGATAAAATTCTATAATATTAAACACACAGGAATTTTAGAAACTATAATAAGAAATAAATTTAACTTGCTCACTGCAGAACAAAATAGGGTATTTCGCAAGCTTCCAAACAAAATAAAAAGAGCAAGTAGCAACAATTGAAAAAATAAATCCTTATTTTTTCTTAAACAGCACAATGTTGCCATCTACATGTTGAAAATCGATTTAATAATATTTCCAGAATGCATTTTATTGGCAACATTAGGCATTATAGCTTCAATATTATTCTAATAGTATTTTAGAGCCTAAATTGGGTATGTTGCCGAAAAGCAACATCCGGCATTTAAGGATTAAAAAGTTCATCTCAAGAAAATGTCAAATAAGAAAACGATGGGTAATGCTCCTAAGAAATTAAAGATGCCCATAAGCCAATAGATGAACATGGAGACAGTTCCGAAGTACTTTTTTTTTTAGATTATGAAGTGAAAAAACGAAAAACATTGTTGAGGAAAAAAAACTTGTGGTATAAAAAGTTAAAAAAAATTCAAATAAATTTGACTTTTATTCAGAAGATGACACAAACTGTGATAGCTCTACCGATTTTGACAAATAGTATCTCGATCGTGAAAATGTCCTAATGATGAGATAGGGTATTTCGCAAGCTTCCAAACAAAACAAAAAGAGCAAGTAGCAACAATTGAAAAAATAAATCTATATTTATTCTTAAACAGCACAAGTGTTGCCATCTACATGTTGAAAATTGATTTAATAATATTTCCAGAATGCATTTTATTGGCAACATTAGGCATTATAGCTTCAATATTATTCTAATAGTATTTTAGATCCTAAATTGGGTATGTTGCCGAAAAGTAACACCCAGCATTTAAGGGTTAAGGTGCGTTCATATTATTCTTAATACGTAGCACTTATAATCGTCGTCTACTCCGTCCGTCTGTCCGCATGGAAAAGCGCAAAAACCAGCCAATAGAATGCTATGAAATTTTTTATATGTAATCGTCACAGAATTTTGTCGAGTCGTTTCAAATTTTACGAAAATCGAATCAAAACTTAAAAAAAGATATTAATAAAAGTTTTCTTCATTCTATTAAATCCTATCATACGTAATTAATTCAGTGCTATCCCATGACAGGTAATGATTCTTGATTTGCCAGGGCAATGGCGTCCTATTTAAGATGAAGCCTTAATATTTCCGTGTTACTAAATTTAATAAATATAATTGTAATAAAATTTGTATTTATGCATTTTTGCATAAGAGTGCAACAACTATTGCACCAAGATCTGAATGTTTATAAAACTAGTTATAGTACGACCTTACCTCATTTGTCACGTTTGATGTGCGATTTCCGGCTTGTTTGTAAACACATTTTAAAAAGCATTTAATATTTATCTTCAACATCAGGCCTAATTTCTTGAATGCAAATTATGTTTTTTGCCAAAAACTGCAGTTAGATTACATTAATTAGGCGTGGACACGGAACTTACGAAAAATTCAATCTTTTTTTATGCTTAGTAGGAAGCGCAAGCGAACTGAATTTATTAAAAGATACGAATACATAATTCATGCTGTTTTTTTTTTTTAAGATATGGTAACAGAAAAGAAATGAAAAATTATGTACAGGGTAGCAATAATTAAAACACCACACTTCGAGCCTCTCTGTATATTGAACTACTCAGTGTATGACATTCAAATTTTGTGCATGTGCTACTCAAAATATGAGGAAAAGAATTACGCGAAAAAAATAGTTTCCAAAACCACCGATAGATGGCACTGTAATTGTTTTGGAAATCTATTAATAACACTCAAAAACCGGAATCTCTATTCTACAACTCAAATTTAGAGACTCAACTTTGCTAAAAAGTAAATACAAATAATATATATATATTAATACATTCGTTTGCATAAATAATTAAAAGTTTACATATAGTATAATTAAATTAACCACATTTAATTAAACATTACTTGTAAGTAAAAGAACTCTACCAAATATTACTTTATAAACCGGAAAAACCTAAGTAAACTTTGTATTATATATTTATTTTTTAAAGTAAATGTGTACTGTTATGTGTACATAACATTAATTAAGTGTATTTGCGAATAGCAAGTCAACAGCAATGATTTTAACTGTAAAACACAAAAAATAATTTTGGCCAGGATTTTGCTTCAAATACTCCACTCTGCAGCGCTTAATTAAAAACACAGGCGACTGGCGCAATTCCCTCTTGATCCCATAATTTTAAGGGATCCTAAAATTTACTATTTATTTTTCCTTTGATATTTTCCCACTTTATTGAAATATTGATGACTATACCACTATTGTATGATGTATAATTTTGTACTATCAGTATTTATCTTAATCTTCTACTATGTGATTTATATGCTGAATTTTTTTATTAAGTTTTTTAGCCTGTACGGATTAAAATAAATATTTTATTCATTAAAAATAAAATGCGAGGTAAAACAAAGACTATATTTATTTAAATAAATGATTATATCGCTCACCCGCAAGAAAATGGCACATCTCTACAAAAGTAAATTTCACAGGAGAGGAAAAAGAAAATTTGCATCATTTTACTTTAACTTGGCATTATAGCACTTAGCTCTGCATGCAGGAGTAAAAAAGTTCATAAAAGCATAAAATCTTTAAGAATGAAAACGTAGGATGAGGTTTGGAGGGTTGGATATTTTATCTTCCCACACAATCCACCCCTCTTTTGTGGTCACGAATGGACATATAGCGTAAAAAAGTGATTTTCCGTATAACTGCACTTATGAAACTGTTTGTGTAGCAAGACACACCTATGACAGACCTATTAGTAGAATAAAACGCAAAATGAATTTTTACGAGATGTGTCACTTTTCTTGCGGGTGAGCGATATAATCATTTATGCATTCTGAGGCATACGAAATATTTTCTTTTGGGCAGTAGAGACAGAGATCCACAACTGAACAACTTTCGCTTGATCGGAACTCGGAACTTGAAACGTGGGTTTATATCTGGTCAGGCTTCTACTTAGTTTACTTACAAGGGAACCACTTTAGGTGTTGCTCGCACCTAGTATTGAAACATGGTGCATTTTAAAGCTCTATATTAGGAAGTTTGGGAATCGATAAATTTTTTTTGTTAAAATAATATTTTTTGATTTTACAGCAGATTAATTTTCTGAAAATGCAATTTTCGAGACCACTTTTCGGGCTGTTAAAGTAAAAGCTTAAAAAAAAATAGTTAAACACATAAATTAGTCAATATTAACTATAAAATGTTGAAAAAAGTTTTAAAATTCCTTCAAGAACCTACGAATTTGATTTAAAAAAAAAATACAATATTATATTTACATATTTGGCGGGGAAAGATTGGCGTCTTTTTCGTCCCGTACAGTTTTCCGGCAACCCTAGCTCAGTATTTTCGCTACGCACCGTGTTGTAATGGTTTGGACGTAAACCTATTACAAGTATAAAGCTAGTGAAAATTTTGAATTGCCATATCTGGCGACTTAACTATCTTTTGGTGTAAAATTAACAAATAAAAATCCAATAATAAAAAATTATAAATATAAAAAAATATATAAAATATGATTTTAACAAAGAATTTTTATCGGTTCTCTAACTTTTATGCATAGGGCTACAAAATGCACCAGGTCTCGGTTCTAGGTGCGAGCAACACCTAAAGTAGTTCCCTCGTTAGTTTCATGTAATGAACTGATTGATGCGGAATACAAAATATGTTATTGTATTTAGCATTCTTTATTATGATGCATTCGCGTAGGTACGGGGTATCTATTAAAGTATTGTTCCCATGATTCTGAACAATTTTCTTTTTATTTACCTCAGAGACCAATATGCTTAAAAGATTTGAAGAAAAATTCATAAATTTTTTTTTTTCTTGTCACTGATTTTCGGGATCGTTTCCAAGTAGTTTATATGAGGACGTCAGCTTAAAAACTCGCCTTATCCAAAGTTTAAAAAATCGAGTTTTCTCTACCAATCTATTCTACTGGTAAACCTGCACAAGAAAAACACTATAATCTGTAAAAAGAATATTTTTATGCCTTAATTTTGGGTCCTTAAGGTATTGGTTTGGTTTCAAAACTCGCCTTATCCACTAGGGATTTGGCAACAAAACTAGCTTTATCCCTGCGCATGCGTAGACCAACGGACGACTTACTAATCAGCTGCTATCACAGTATTTTCCCTTCATTTCTCTGCGACCTTTTGCTATTTTCGTTTAAAGTTTTTACCTGTTCTGTTCATACAAGCTAATTAAATAAGTTTTACAGCATGTCTTATATATAACGGACAGTGAATAAACTCTTCATTTTTGTAGGGGAAGGGGGAAGAAGAGGAAAAGAAATACGAACACATGGGCTAGTAAAGAATACACGTAAAAGAAGATTATAATGTAAGTTCAAAATGGAGAATATCTTTCTATATTTCTTACTGTCAGAATGTGTTAAAAGATTTAATTTTTATTCTCAGGCATAAATCTAAGGCATTTCCGGTCCTCTCAAAGTGCACTCACCAGAAAGAGAACCTCAAGTATTCAACTCTCTCAATGCAAGATGTATGGACGCTTCCACCAAGCTTTTTTTTTCAAGCAAAGACAAAACTGCATAAGATAACTTTATTTTGAAGTTCACATCTGAAACATCTCCTTCAAGAAACCGTCCAGGTTTCTTTCCTTCCATGAAACATCCAGAAAAGTAAAATTTTCACCTTGAAAGTTTTTTTAAGTGCATCTCAGTGCGCTTTCAAAGGCATTACCATAAGGTACTATATAAAGACTAAGAACAATGGCATCTTCAAATTTGTGGATGTGTATTTTAGAAGATTCTTGGACTATCCAAATTCAGAGTGTAAAAGTTGTGCTAGAGACATCTAAAAACTGGGCTTTCTTTTTTAAAAAGAAGGGGGAGGGTGTAAAGGAGTTGTCCAGTTTTTGTAAAGTAGTTATTTGTTGTTGCACAGGTGGTTCATTTTGCTAAGCTTCAATACAGACTCTAAGGCAAAAAAATCAATTGTTAATTATTTTAAGATCGAGGCAAGGAACTGCTGAGATAATAAAAGGTAGAAATTTTCTGAAGGTCTTTATTGTGCACCGGGATCGTTTCCACCACCGCCGAGAATTACACGGCCAATGTTGGAGAAGGGAGCGAAGAGTTACAATTTTTTTTATTCACATCATGCGAGTTCAGAAGCTAGTCTGCCTCAAAATACACTTTTTCGAAATCTGGAGTGTTGGCAAGCTTACATACACAATTTCGCCAAATATATACACTATATGGCGAGATTAAAGAGAGGAAGACATGTGGTCAAAGTACAATAATTGAAATTGAATGGAGAGTGTAAAAGATTAATAAGAAATATTTAACGCCAATGGCTGTGAAGGAATTCTAGCTCATAAACCGCATTCTATAGGGGTTGCTAAAGTTCTCATGGGATTGAAGCGGCCGAAAGAGCACGTTAAAAAAACAAAAACAAAATAAAGACTGAAAGGACACATCTATCTAACATCTGGACCAACGGCTAAAAATGTAGAAGTAATATGTCTGACTAATTTCTGCATATCATCAAACTAAGGCAGAAGGATGAAAATTAGAATCCAGTTATTAGGCGAGAAAAGGAAATGATTTCTTTTCTTTTAACTGTAGTGCGCTGCGGTTAAAATATTAAAGAGACTGAGAATTGAATGCTTAATTTATGAAGGGAAAAGAGCGCTAAAAACAGATTGAATCCGAATGCAGACAGATAATTAAATTTAAGAATTTAAAAAAATGTAATTTTAAAGGGGGGAAAGAGGAAAAGTCTTAATATTAATATGTGAAGGTAGGCGCCTTCACATATATCTCCCCAACAGCCGAAAAAGAACGAAGTGAACCACGAGAGAAAAAAAAGTTACCCCATGTCTTCCCTCAAATACATTACACATAAAAAAAATATGTAAAAATGTAATCTTTTGTAGAGGGAACCCGGTGACCAACAGTTTATAAACATATACAGAAATACTAAATATGTAAGGAACAAATAAATCATGTCTCATATAAAAAGCATGCCTATAAGCATGACAAAGCAAGTTGGTACCAAAGACTTGCCAAAATAAAATATATTGAAAATTTTTTGAACTGCAGTTAATACTTCTGGACAGCTGTTTTCTTATTTTCTTATTATTTTTTTTAACGTGTGCACACAGTTATCTTTTTTAAAAATTATTTCCAGAAGATTTTAATATATGAAATTGCTTGAACATTCACTTCAAGCAAGAGCAATTTCCACAATTGCTACAACAGTTGGTCATACTCCAACTTATAAAATTATTTTGAGACATGAACTGTATATAAAGACAAAAGATTCCATAATATAGTAAATATTAAAAATTGTTCATTTTCAGCACTATTTGTGACATTAAGTTTTTTTAAAAGTGGTATGATTGGTAAAAGAAGAGGAAGATGGAGGTAAATTATTTGTTAAAAGTTGAAAGTTGCCATCCTTTTATCTTGTAACCAAAGACTGAATGTGTTTTACTGAGAACCTAATTTAACTAAAGTGTATTTTAAAACATATTGCACTCCTATAAGGTATAAACAAGAGGTAATAAGAACTTTCCAGAGAAAGTACCCCTTAGAAAAATGGTAAAAAAATGTACAGTAAATTTAATGAAATTTAATAAGCATTATACAACAGGTGACACAAAAGTATGTATGTGTGTGTGTGAATGTAGTCATAAATAACACCGTTTGGTGTTACGACTGGTATATACCAGTAATAAACCACATGTGTCAATGAGCATAACAAAAACAAAAAAAAAATAATGCACACCTGTGTACTGAGTGATTGGAAAATCGTGCATAAGAAAACTACCTTATCACGTGAAATACCTTGAATAGCCAAGAAGGGTACCGAATGAAAAAAATAAAAGTAAAGTGTAATCCTGAAAAGTTACCAAAAATGGAAACCCTTTTTTTAAAATATCTAGCATGAAAAAAAAACAAACGTGTGCTAGTATACAAATGAACACTAGAAGTGTATCACAGTGACCCCAAGTGAAAAAAACATAACACTGAACCAAAGAAATGTATCAATGAAGTAAAATGCCTAAGTGTTTTGAAAATCAGTTGTAAAAACAGCGACAATTAGTCCCTGATGCACGCAAAGAATTGACAAAGCAATGAACTCGTGTAAGGGTTATTTCTATGAACTATAACATAAACTATGAACTACTGTGTGTGTTAACTATGAACAAAAATTCTCTACATGCACCAAGCACCAAACAGCAAAATATAACTGAAGAGAAAAAGGTGTACCGTATTAAAAAAAAAAATCGTTACCAAAGGGTTAAATTTAATTTTTTTTTACTGTAAATTTCATAAGATATTGCTGCATTCGTTGAAATATATATATATATATATATATATATATCTACTCAAAACGCATCAGTGTAAAATTGACAGGATCCATACCTTTACGTTAAATAAACAAAAAAGAAAAAGGAGTGTTACCGCAAAAGATAAACTGTCTCTTGCAAAATATCGAAAAAGAAGTGTGGTTTACCAAAAGAAAAAAAAAAAACTTCTTAGTATCCTGACACATGCGTGTGAAAAAAAATTCTCACCCGACACCCAGTGAGACTCAAAATAAATGCACGAGGAGAAGAAAAATGAGAAAAATGCAAAGGTTTTAGTTTTGCTGAATTTTCATGCATAGACCTTCTGTGTATTTATTAAAATTTAACTCCTGGCAAAAAAATATTAAAAACATTTACTAAGAAATTGCATACGATTTAATACAGTGTGACAAGATACCTTACTCGATCTGCCACCTTCAAGTAAGAAGTATCTAATGAAAGTGTTAAAAAAAAAGTTACATGATAAAAGGCAACAAATTCGAAATGTGTGTGTAATTTAATATGTCATGTGACGGATAACTCCTTGAAACTGTAAAATCTTTGTACATAGACAAAGTGGTGGTGTCATTGATATGTTATGGCATTATGCAAACACACAAAATAAACAAAAAAAAACTCTGTTAAAATTTAAAAAAAATAAATAAAACTGATAGAACCTTTTAATATCGAAAAATGGTGTAAAGTTTAAAAGATAGAAAAGTAACAGGAAAAAAAACTGTATGTGTGTGAAGGGAGGGGAAAAAGAAACCCCAAACTCATGAACTAAATGAAAAACACATGAACAAGTGTGTACGCAAGCATACACAACGTGTAAGTAAACACATGAACAAATTGTATAATTCCACATGAACTACTTGTAATAATGTCTCAATGAACTAACGTTTTTTATGCATATGCTAACAAAATATACGGACAGTATGTGTGTGATAACCCAAAACACTAACATACGAGTGAGATTCAATTACATAATTAGTGAGTTAATCACCACAATGTAATGAATAAGGGTTAATAAAGGCACTGAACTCCGTGTAATGTGTGAAAACCCTGGTTATACTCTAAACCAGCCAGTGTGTATTACTCAATGAACTACTTGTGAGAAAAAACAAAACAAAAAGGAATACTGTCGAATAGATCGTAAGCAAAGTACAATGTGTAAAAGCAAATGAACAAAATATGTAAGTCAAGACATGAACTAGTGTAATGTATGTATATGAATGAACAAAATTGTATTCTAAATGAGCAAATTTTGTGTACCATAAATTAAATACCCAACACATGAAGTACTTGTGAAAAGAAAAAAAAGTTGCATAAATGGTTAACAAAGGGTTAAAATTAAAATAAAGGTGTATCCGCCAAAGTTATTACTGTATCACGTTAAAAAGAAGTGTGCATAAATGTACGAGTGCACGACAGATTGCATAACTCTACGCTAAACTGTAGCAGTTATGCCAAGCCAACATGTTCCAAGTAAAGGGTTGGAAAAGAGAAAAAAAACGAATAGCAAAATACCAAGCGTTATACCTTATGATCTATGAGTGTATGTATCCGTCACAAGACACCTGTGAGACTATAACTCACTAATTAAAAAAATTAAAATGTGAGAAAATGCCAAAGATTTAGTTTAATGACTATATGTGAATAGCTTTTTTTAAAAATAAATAAAGTGTACGTAACAGCTCACATTATGCCTTTGAATAAATTTTATAAAAACAACATTTTAAACGATATCAAATATCATGTCAGTTATAATAAAATACCTTATGTTATAAATAAAATAGCAACGAGTCACCAGCCGCGCGTAAACAAACAAAATTAACAAATGTGTAAAAAAATACCAGCTAGAAATTAACTCATGCATGTAAATTTAAGATGCATGTGCAAATATTGTATTGAATTACATTATGTAAAAAAAAACAGTAACAATCCGAAAATAAAAAAAAATGACAAGGCAACAAAAATACGCAAACTTTAAAATAGTGTAAAACTATGTATTTGTGAAAATGTACACTAATGTTGAGAAAGTATGTAAAAAAAATGTACAAGCACACAGAATCATGATCATGTTTAACCAAGGTGAGTGTCATAAAATTATTACAAAACAAGACCATATGAAATGCAAATGTAAATATGCGTGTGTATTTAGTACCAGGTTAAACTTGAAATCATAAAAATGTGTACATGAGATTAAAAAAATGATGAAGGCAAACATCTAACTTCACTATCTGCCCATAGTAAGCTAGAGTGAGAAAAAAAAAACAAAAAAAAAACATGTACGGAGTATCAAATAGTACGAGAGATACGTCATTATGCATTTAAAAAAATAAAAGAGAGCGCGAACGCCTTGTAAATTAATGTGAGGTATTGAACATTTGTATCATGTAAGTAACATATTCCACTTTTGAGAAAGTGGACGGCCGATCCACTTAGCCAAAACTGAAACATACACCTTTAATCATTGGGCTATTTCCGGATCATAGCGCAATGAAAAAAAAAAAAACACTTACACAACACAGGAAACAATAATTAAAAATTTACCTCAAGTAATATAATCACATGCAAAATGTAGTGCGCGTGTAAATTGTGTGTGTATGCAGTAACAAGCATACTGGTATCTAACACATGCATAAAATGTTTACGACTCATGTTATAAAAATTTTTATAAAGTAGAAATAGAAATCAAAAGGAAAAAGAGACTTTTTTTATGAAAAAAAATTTAAGATATGATGACTCGAGCTATATTTTAAAACGAAGGAGCCTAACTTATGCTATAGAAATAAATTAATGAGACGTGAATAAAAATGTATAAAATCCGTGTAAATTGGACTATGAGAGATGTATATAAACAGACTGGGTACTGTATAGATCGCAAATGTAATTTTCTCAAATTAGTAGCAACCAACTGAAAAAGATTAAATACTGAGCAAATATAACTGCCATTACTGGTCCTCTCATTGGTTACCCATCCTCTCTCTTTTTTTATATATGTCACTAGTGCTTATCCTTAAGTATAAAAGTTGCAAGACCTATATTTATAGTAATCTAGAGTTTTAAAAGTTTCATATCTTATTGATATGGATGACTGACAAAACGTATAATATACACATAAAAAAAACATATAATATACACATAAAAAAACATATAAAATGTTATATATAAAAAGAAATTACCTGTAGGAAGTGCTACAGCAAGAAACATATTAAGCACAACAAGTAAGAAAAAAAATCAATAATAATAATAATATCAGTCCAGTATCAGTTTAAGCCCTTTCATTTTTTTACCTCATTTTTTTGTATCAAAATTACATTAAGCTCTGTGAAAAAAAAAATTACCTTAAGTTATTTTATTTATCTTTTTTTTATACACTATGCCCCCCCCCCTTTTTTTATCTAACAAGGTTTTCACCATCATTGGGAAGACTGCCTGATTACAACAGGATTGCTGAGTTTTAAAAGTACACGAACCAAAATAATAAAAACTTTGTCTGTGATCATAATAGATAACATTTTTATATAAAATGCAATGTGACACATATTTGTTGCAGACGCATAATGTCTAATAGGGAAAAATTGCGACCAGCGCCAAGATGTAAGAAATTAAGCGAGAGCAACCATGTTCAGCAATCCTAGGCCAATAGAGATAAGAAAAACAACATCTCATCTCAGAATTGTAACATTGTGTCACACCGAAAAATATATATAATGAATTAAATAAGAATCGGAAATGTGAAAAGAAAGAAAAAAAATATTTTGGACAATCTTTTATCTAAATTAAAAAACTTTGAAACTGAACTGGATATGAAGTGCATCCCTAGACATACAAAATCTTAGCATGTTACTAATAAAAATAAATGCTTAATTTTTAGTAAGAAGCCATCAAAACTTATATATATAGATATATATTAAAAGAGCAATATAATCCAGTCATGAGGATTTTTTTTTTACATATTTTTTTTTATCTCAATATATATATAGCAAAATCAATCCTCGTAACTAAAACATCATTATTTGAAATACTTAAATATTTTCAATATCCACTGTTAAAAGGTAGCAAAAAAAATTTAATCACACAGTATCTATACTGTATTACTTAGGAATCAACATAAAAGTATAATTCTGCCTTTAGCACAAGCACAAAACTGGTAAGGAGAGAGCAAACATTACCTTTAAAAGTGCAAGAAAGAAAAAAAAATACTTTACAATTTACACTGTAAATATATATAAAACTTGCCATCTAACTATCAAATTTTATACATTAAAGAAAATACAGGTACAAGAACCAAAAGTAATATTTCAAATTTCCTTTCATTGGCCCTTTTAAAAAAAAAATTATATGATGTATTTGTCCAGAGTTCATATCACTTTAAATTACTTAAGTTTAGCATGCCTCTATATCATAGGAGCCATAAAATGTAGTTATGGGAGTAACATGACTTGAATACTGTAAAAGGAAAAAAAGAATAGCTTACCTGTTATACTAAAGACAAGAAAAATGATTTTTTTTTTTTTAATGTAATTAATTTCTTGTGTTTTCACCTTATATTATATTTTTATAGAGAAGGGAAAATTATTTATTTTGTGTGCGCCCCCAGTGAATTTTACTTGTATTTAAAGTTTTTTTTTTTTTTTTCTTTAGGAATAAACTTTCATGTTAATTATGTGAAATCAATCAGTTGCTTAAATTCACACGTTCATTTGCAGATGTCTCAAAACACAACGCACAGAACCGAAGAATAATTAAAAAGGCTGCGACTACTGAAAGTTTGTAAAACGGCGCATCCATCCAACACACAAAAAAACAAAAATCTTGCTTCGGCGGCGAGAGAAAAATATACTTTGAGTCATCATGAATGATAATTTATTCCTTTCTCTTCTTGCTGAAAATAAAGAGGAGGTGTTTGGCGGACTTTGTGACGGAATCCCACGGGAAGGGGATGCATGGATTTTCCGATGACCACCAGGAAATCTGCGGTACAGTGCTGTACGAGGGCGTCTTTCATTTTCACCTTAATTCAGGATCACGGGAACCAGTTTTTTTTCTTTTATTTCGTATAGCAGGCGACATTCACTGAACGTCTGTTCTGGAATAGCAGCAAATAGTTTCAGACATCTGTTTTGGATAGCACACTCAAAGATCAAACTGGCTGACCGGGTACTACAGGTGTCAAATTATTGCGTCTCAGTACCGGTGTAGTGGACATTTCAGGCTAGGTAAGCGTGCAAACAGCCACTGTAATGAACATAGTCCATAATTGATAGTCCATGAATTTTGCAGTTTTTTTGTTAAAAAAATTGAACAGTTTTTTTTGTAATAATCCAGTATTAGTAATTATTTTGAATAAGAAATATATATATATCACGTGCTCCGCTTCTCCAAATGTAACCTCGGCAATGCCGGCCTTAAGCACCAAGTTTTTGTAAAGGAGTTGTCCAGTTTTTGTAAAGTAGTTATTTGTTGTTGCACAGGTGGTTCATTTTGCTAAGCTTCAATACAGACTCTAAGGCAAAAAAATCAATTGTTAATTATTTTAAGATCGAGGCAAGGAACTGCTGAGATAATAAAAGGTAGAAATTTTCTGAAGGTCTTTATTGTGCACCGGGATCGTTTCCACCACCGCCGAGAATTACACGGCCAATGTTGGAGAAGGGAGCGAAGAGTTACAATTTTTTTTATTCACATCATGCGAGTTCAGAAGCTAGTCTGCCTCAAAATACACTTTTTCGAAATCTGGAGTGTTGGCAAGCTTACATACACAATTTCGCCAAATATATACACTATATGGCGAGATTAAAGAGAGGAAGACATGTGGTCAAAGTACAATAATCGAAATTGAATGGAGAGTGTAAAAGATTAATAAGAACTATTTAACGCCAATGGCTGTGAAGGAATTCTAGCTCATAAACCGCATTCTATAGGGGTTGCTAAAGTTCTCACGGGATTGAAGCGGCCGAAAGAGCACGTTAAAAAAACAAAAACAAAATAAAGACTGAAAGGACACATCTATCTAACATCTGGACCAACGGCTAAAAATGTAGAAGTAATATGTCTGACTAATTTCTGCATATCATCAAACTAAGGCAGAAGGATGAAAATTAGAATCCAGTTATTAGGCGAGAAAAGGAAATGATTTCTTTTCTTTTAACTGTAGTGCGCTGCGGTTAAAATATTAAAGAGACTGAGAATTGAATGCTTAATTTATGAAGGGAAAAGAGCGCTAAAAACAGATTGAATCCGAATGCAGACAGATAATTAAATTTAAGAATTTAAAAAAATGTAATTTTAAAGGGGGGAAAGAGGAAAAGTCTTAATATTAATATGTGAAGGTAGGCGCCTTCACAGAGGGAGTCTCCGCGAAGCAAGAGACTCTTAAAGATCTCCACGCACTGTTAAAAAAACATTTTGATGAAAACTGGTCAGAAATGGACGTGCTTATTTTCTATAAAAATATTGTTTCTAAGGAACCAGAACAGAAGGAGATGGTCCAAGAGGATTACGATGATATTCCAGAAGAAAAACTCAATGAGTTAATTATTTAATTGTTTTTGGATATTCTGTAAGTACATATTATACGTTATATAGATTATATTATATCACATTAAAAGAAGCAACAAATTATTTTAATCATAAGCTAGTTATGATAAATTTTATTTGATTATTGATAAGTTTGCTTTTTTATAATAAAACGTAATACTAAATTTCAGTGATACTTATTGCTGTCATAAGTATTATTTTTGAATACAAAATATTATCATCCGATGACCAAATTTAGAAACTATTCATTTCTTTTAGCAAGTATGATAAACGATGGTTTTTTTTATTTAAGAATTTGATATTAAAATTTTCTTATTCATAGGTTGGCAACAAAACTCTTCTTATCCGAAACTTTTTCCAATTAATTAATTAAAGGAATTTAAGTAGATTTTGCAACTTAACACAATGATATCACAGAGCAACTAGCTATAAGTACATAAAAAATTGGAAGTATTCGATGTACGAGATGGCAGTTACAGGTTTTCACGATTTCCCAAAATTTGACTTTTTGGATAAGGCGAGTTTTGAAACTCACGTCCTCATATAGTGTATTAATGATTTTTTTCAGCCTGGAATATAGTTTTTTAGAATGCTATCAATTATTAAGTAAACATTCTCATGTTCAACAAACATATGTTTTACAGCAAACATGGTAAATCAACAGCTTTAGAAATTTTTAAAACATAATTATGCTAAAAATATTTTTGTTACAGCCATTTTAACATAATTTCCCGAAATGGAAAAACACGGGCCAGTCGCCTAAGGTTTTTTAATAGTAACTTTAAAATTAATATTATTTTGTTACTCTTTCATGTAGAAATTCAATTACACAGCTAAAAAAGTGTAATAAATAATACATAGCATTCTAAAATCCTAAATTCCGGTTTAAGAAAACTCTTCAATACATTATAATAACTAAGTCAGAAACGTCTCCGAAATTTCCTTTTATCAATGTTTCTTTAAATCTTGAAAATATCTTAATTTCTGATATATCAAAAAATAAAGAGCGCTTTTTGGATTTATGGGTAATTCTGAACAGGTTATTATATAATTTCATTTTTTTTGTTGAATAATATTTTCGTAATTTAAGAAGCAGTAACTTTTTTCTTTTGCACTAGGGGGCTCGGCCCCCTACGAGCTACGCTCGCCAACCCCCGTCCAGACACCGCAGACTCTAAATGCACGCTAATTTGATCTGTTTTAAAGATATTTCGAAAGATTGAATTATAATTTAAAAAACAGTGGCGATCTCCCTATAAACGAATTTCTATTCATTTCTCTTTGATTGGGGAATTTTAACGCCAAATCCGCTGCGGTGCTACTTGATTATCCTGTCGACCAATTTCGCCAAATTTATAAATCGCCAAACCACTCGCCAAATTATACAAATTGATATAATTTTTATTTTAAATAACGAAAGAACAAATAAATTCGTACAACATTAATAAAAACACAAATAAAACGTCGAAATAAAAATAACTTGATGACGTATACACCTGTAACAACATTTCAAAATAAGCTAATATAAAATGAATTAAGTAAAGAGAGTCTTTGTCTCCTGGTATTTTTTAACAAAGCGAAAAGAAAGATCTTTTAAATGAGACATTTTAAATTAATTTTCAAAATATCAAATAAGTGTCTAGCGCAATTTCTAAATTTAAACTTTTTTGCAATATTATTTTGTGTTCATTTTATGTAATAACTATAATGTGACGTAAATATGACGTAATTTCTCCTAAGACTTCTAACGCATGTTAATGAATTTATTATTTTACAATATCCTTTCTCCTATAAAATTCACGTGTATACTTTTTATGACGTAATTTTTAATAAGTTCCTGCTTTTTATACGTAATTATTTAATACTAATTTGAAAGTTTTTTTTCTGTTTATAATAGTCACGTGTAAATAAATTTTTAATTTGAAGCAAACATTATTGCTTGCGCTTTTTATACAGATGGCAACATTTTAAATTAGTACAATTTTCTGAAATCTGTAAAAAATATCTCTAGAAATGCTGAAAATTTGAATTTAAAATAGAAATAAAACCTGAAAAAATGAGTCAAAATAAAAAATATAATGCAATCTGCACTCCGGCAAATTCTAACGCATAAAATGATCTAAAAATGATTACACTGCCCTGTATAGTTTTTGCTGCTATAAAACTTTTTTAGTGGAACGATTTTGTCCAACTTTAGCATTAAATAACTCTTAAAATAATTCTTCGATTTGAAAACTGTCTGCATCAGCGTGTTTATCAAACATTTCTGTATAAAACTACCGATTTTCATGTTTTTGAATGCATTATTTTTGTTAATATTAACGAAGAAAGGCCTCCGGTCACAAAAAAATCAAAACCGGCGGCGGCGGCGGCGGCGGCGGTGACAGCGGGAGTTACTTTTTTTTAGAATAGAGGGATTCCTTCTTTAACCGATGTAAACTCGACCGATATTTTCAATAACTGCAAAATATTACACACGCATTTAACCGATGATATAGAGTTAGATAATTTATATAACGAATTGCTCGTTTTAGGAATATCGTAAAAAAGGGGATGACAGCCATTGACATTTTAATTCTCATTCAGAAAAATAAATTAATCGAAGTATTTCCAAATATCTTTATTTGTATTAGAATTCTTTTAACTTTGCCAATAACGGTTGCTAGTAGTGAACGCTCATTTTCAAAATTAAAAATTATAAAAAATTACTTGAGATCTACAATGGCTCAAGAGCGCCTATCCAATTTAGCAATACTGGCAATTGAAAATGTAATTGCTTCTAACATTGTTTATGATGACATAATTAATGATTTTGCGATAGAAAAGGCAAGGCGTGTTAGATTTTAAAATGTTTGCTTAATTCTTGACGTCTAAGTTCAAGCAGTTATTACTAATACTTGATTGCATTTAATTATATTTTAATTTTATTTAAATGTCTATGTGATTTTAAGATGTAATTGTATTTTTCGTTTAAATTTATGAAAGAGTTAATGCATAAAAGTTTGCTTCTTTAATATTTTTTATATGTTATTGCAAACAATATATGATTGCATTTTTATTATTTAATTTCAAATGGATGTTTAATTTCCGGGTACGTACAGTTTTACCGCAATTTTTAAATAAAATTTTTCATCCTATTTAATATCAGGAAAATATTACGACTTCTATTATTAAATAAGGTGATTGCAGTTAAGTATATTTTTATTTTACTTAAAATATAATTGTAATTAATGCTATTTTTTAGAATTCTGCCATTTAAATATTGAATAGAAATATCCATACAGAAGTAGTGGTGCCACACATCTTGGAAATTTCAAGGCGTGTATGCACCTTAGTAATTTGTTCCTGCTGTCTTTATTCTTTATTCTATTTTTATTTAATTGAGTGCGTTGTTTGGTTGTGATAAAAATGTTTGTTCATTTTCCGATTTAAAAATTTGATTAAACATCAAGAAAGCTTCATATTCTTTGGTCTATTTTTATTTAATTGAGTGCGTTGTTTGATTGTGATAAAATTGTTTGTTCATTTTCCGATTTAAAAATTTTATTAAACATCAAGAAAGCTTCATGTTTTGCTATTCTAGAATCTGAAAGTACGATTGCTTAAAATATTACGCCATCAGAATAAACAATTTTGCAAAGAAGTCAATTTAAGTTTTAAAATTTGTGTTTTATTTATGCTAGTCGTTTTAATTTTTATTTTCTGTAAGTAGTAGTGCCATTGTATATAATTATATTTTTAACGTACGTGTGTGTAATTGGATGTTTAATTATTTTTAAGTACAGGCAACATTGTATATTTTGAAAAAAGCACGGAATTAATTTGTTCTTGATACAATTATTTTTTCCTTTTACTTTTATGCAAGATATTCATGTACTGTTTAATTGTTTAAATACTTTTTTTTAATCACTTTTCGGATCGAGAATTGGTATTAAATTTAAATTATTCTAGCAGATGAAAATGCAATTATTTTTATTAGGAAGATATAATAAATGATTTTGATAAAGAGCTAATTATATCGAATTATTTCACTGTTGATAGTTGTGTTTTTTGTAAATATCACTAACGTGAAATCAAATTGTCGTGTATCATATTTCATATGATTAATGTAAATTCATGTATAATGTAATTTCATGTAAATATCTCATCATATCATAATTTCTAATTTAAGCAAGAATTTCATGTGCGATTTCTTTTTGTGTGTTTCTTTTTTTGGCCCGAAAGTGTGATAATTTTATAATATTGATTTCGATATTATAGCAAATGATTTTGCTAAAAAAATCAATACAAATTAGATATGGAAGTTGTATCTTATTTTTTTAAGTTTTTTTTTTTAAGTATTATTCAAAGTGGAATTTTATTTAGGCTTATATGATTTTAAAAAGATATATATTACTGATATCATTATTTTCTATTTTGTAATTCATATACAAATTTTATACGTAATTTGATTTTTTTAAATTGTTTGACATATTATGGCTCAATAATGCTTATTTTAAACGTAATTTCTTTGCCAGCTGTAACTGAGATTTTATGTAGTATTCATAACGTCGATTTAATAAATGTTTTTTCCCAAAGGAGAATGAGTTTTTTTCAAGAGTCAGTTTTATTCTTGATACGATACTTTCTTGTAAATATTATTAGGATGCGATTACATTTTTATTAATTCAGTTTCAAGTTAGCTGTTGTTATTTTTTACGAGATGCAAAATTTCTTAAGTAATTTGATTATTTTAAAAATGTAAATTAATTTGATATATACTTGTTTTCGAAATAAATTATAGTTAGCATATTAATTTACTATTCTAAAAAACATTGGAGTAGTGATGAAAAAAAGGAATGCCCCGAATATTCGGTATTCGGCCATACTACCGAATATTCGGGCAGGCCAAATATCAAACTATTCGGTATGCCGAATATTAAGCTTGTCCGAATATCAAAATATTCGGTATGCCGAATAATCGGTTTTTCCGAATATCGAAATATTCGGCCAGATCTTTTTAAAAAGCTTAAAAACACTTAGACATTAAAAAAAAATCTTTTTAAAGACCTTAAAACAACTACTATTTTTAACTGTCAATTAATAAAGATATTTAATAATTAGAAATAGAATTATATTTAAAAGGGAAGGCTTTTACATTTTTTATTTGCTATTTGAAAGGTATCACGTAAGAAAATTAACCAATAATGACGATTTCAGTCCCTTCCTGACAAATAAACAGTATATGACTGTACAATTATTCATCCAATTCCTTCAAAATTTCCCTTTTTTTTAAAAATATTTGTTTTAGAATATAAGAAAATTTTATTCATTTGTTTTAATTCAGAGAAGAATCCATGAAACTTAAAATTTTATCAATTAGGCTTTAAAACTATCCTCTTCTTAAATAGCAATTCAAAGGATAATTTTTTTTATGTAGAATTTACTTGTAAAAAGATCTTGTTTATCAATAGGGAAGTATGTGTGTTAAATATTATGTAAAATTCTTTCAAAATTTAGCTTTTTAATGCATACTTTCAAATTCTAAAATTTAAAAGTAATCGGCATGCCGAACATTCGGTATTCTGCTGAATAGTCACTAATAGTCACAATTCGACAGGCCGAATATTCGGTATTCGGCTTGATAGTCACTATTCGGTATTCGGTTTACCGAATATTCGGCAATCGATATTTGGCTAAAATCACTATTCGGTGCGTCCCTAGTGAAAAACTACTACGTCATAAGGGCGGCAAAATAATGTTAACCTCAGGCGGCAAAATATCTAGCGCCGGCCCTGATGAAAAAATGGCCGCACTGAGCTGCATATCTTTCAAGGAGGCTCTGTAACCGCTCGAAGATATGTCGAGGAGGTATTGGAACTCCAAGTTAGACTGTTTAGGGGTGCTGTTGGCCCAGAGATTTTTTAATGGATGACAATGCTTGACCACAACGAGCATATATGCAGGGATGCAGAATATGTCCGATCCGGCGATCTAGGATCGGGGGAAATTTTAACCACCTGGGGAAATTTTGCAGAAACATATATAATTGATTTCGATTTTAACAACGAATTCCACGAGATAGAAAAATTTCACTACAAATAAAAAGATCCGTATGGCGACCTTCACAAAATCGATCTCTGAATAATGGGTAAAGTATATAGAAGGAGATTCTGTACTGAATTTTCCGAAAATTTAAGGTATTCGGTTCCGAACATAAAAAAAAATCTGTCATCAATTTGAAAATTCGGACATAAAAATACCGCGAATTTTGTCCAAGAATTACGGAAAAAACTCGAATTTCGTCACAAGATCGCAAAATAACCACAAATTTCGTCAAAAGATCGCAAAAGAACCGCAAGCTTCGTCAAATGATCGCGAAAGAACCGCAAATTTCGTCAAAAGATTGCGAAAGAACCGCAAGTTACGTCAAAAGACCGCGAAATTAACGCAAATTTTGTCAAAAGATCGCGAAGTAAACGCACATTTCGTCAAAAGATTGCGAATTAGCCGCAAGTTTCGTCACAAGATCGCGAAAGAACCGCAAATTTCATCAAAAGATCGCGAAAGAACCGCAAGTTACGTCAAAAGACCGCGAAATGAACGCAAATTTTGTCAAAAGATCGCGAAATAAACGCACATTCCGTCAAAAGATCGCGAAAAAACCGTAAGTTTCGTCAAAAGAGCGTGAAATGAACACAATTTTTTTTCAAAAGATCGCGAAATAAACGCACATTTCATCAAAATATCATGAAACAACCGCGAATTCCGTCAAAAGATCGCAAAAGAACAGCAAGTTACGTCAAAAGACCGCGAAATGAACGCAAATTTTGTCAAAAGATTGCGAAATAAACGCACATTCCGTCAAAAGATCGCGAAAAAACCGCGAATTTCGTCAAAGGAACGCGAAAAAAACCCAGCAAATTTCGTCAAAAGATCGCGAAATAAACGCACATTTCGTCAAAAGATCACGAAACAACCGCGAATTTCGTCAAAGGAACGCGAAAAAAAACCCAGCAAATTTCGTCAAAAGATCGCAAAATAACCACAGATTTCGTCAAAAGATCGCGAAAAGAACGCAAATTTTGTCAAAAGTTCGCGAAATAAACGCACATTTCGTCAAAAGATCGCGAAAAAAACTGCAAATTTCGCAAAAGAACCACAAATTTCGTCAAAAGATCGCAAAAGAACCACAAATTTTGTCAAAAGATCGCAAAAGAACCACAAATTTCGTCAAAAGATAGCAAAAGAACCACAAATTTCGGCAAAATATCGCGAAATAACCGCGATTTTCGTCAAAACTTGGTGAAATAACCACGAATTTTGTCAAAGGAACGGAAAAAAACCCCGCAAATTTCGTCAAAAGATCGCGAAATGAGCGAAAATTTTCGTCAAAAGTTCGCAAAAGAACCACGAATTCCATCAAAAGATAGAAAACAACCGCGAATTTCGTCAAAGAATCGTGAATTTCGTTCAAAAGAGGGCGAAATAACCGCGAATTTCGTCAAAAGGAAGGCAAAATAGCCGCAGAACTAGTCAAAAGATCGCGAAATAAGCACAATTTTCGTAAAAAGATCGCTAAAAAACGCAAATTTCGTCAGAAGATCGCGAAAAAACGCGAATTTCGTCAAAGGGCCACAAAGAAAAAACAGTGCTGGGAGTGGATTTCCCCCCATTTCCCCACTCTGCTGTAACCTTTCAGAAAATTTGCTGTGAATTTCAAATTTTTTTTTACTCCGAATCACCCTTGCCATATATACTCGCTCATAAGTTGAGAAATATTGGAAAAATAAATTTTCTATACATACGGTAATACACCATTTACCTATCTATAACATTCCGTAAAATTTTGGGGAAATTTTCATGTGGATTGGGGGAAATGTTGGGAGTAGAAACATTTTCTGCACCCCTGCATAGTATATGGTGTCAGAATACTTGCAAACAGAAGATATCATTCGAATGGATTGGACACATTGCTCACTTAACTTGAACCCGATTGAGCTTGTGTGGGATGACTTAGGGCAGTGATATTCAGCGTACCAAATCCCTCCATGGACTCTCCAGGCATGGGCGTACCCCCCCCCCCCCCCGAAATTTTCGAAAGTTATATGAAAAAGCGCTACTTTTTCGTCTTTCCTTTTTGGAAATTTTTTAAATTTTTTTCAATTATACAACGGACTAGATATTCTCATTAGTCCCATATTAGTCCAGATTGACAACAAAGAAGAAAAAGGGGGCAGACGGGGTAACAGACCCCCCTTCCTCCCGAAATAGTCGAAAAATTAAATGAAAAAGTAATTTTTCCTTACTTTTTTAAGATAAATCTGTAATTTTTTCTTCTGTCATACAGCAAAATAGACATTCTCGTTAACACCATATTAGTCCACATTGACATCACAGCATACCCAAAGATGGGGAGGGGGCTGATGGAATTTCAACCCCTCCTCTCGAAATGGTCGAAAATGAAATGATAAAATAGTGCTAAATTTTTTCTGCCTGTTTAAGATAAATTTGCATTTTTTCGCCTATCGTTCAACAGACTGTGTGCTTCCATCGCTTTAGTTCCATATTAACACCAAAGAAGAGAAAGGGGGCTGAAGGGGTTGCAACCCCCACCCCCCAAACTAGAAATAGTCGAAAAATTAAATGAAAAAAGTGTTTTTTCTTTACTTTTTAAAGATAAATCTGTAATTTTTTCTTCTGTCATACAGCAAAATAGCCATTATCGTTAACTCCATATTTGTCCACATTGACATCACAGCATACCCAAAGATGGGGAGGGGGCTGTTGGAATTACAGCCCCCCTCCTCTCTAAATAGTAGAAAATGAAATGAAAAAATTGTGCTGATTTTTGTCTGTCTGTTTGCGATAAATTTGCATTTTCTCCCCTATCATTCAACAGACTAGCCGCTCCCTTCGCTGTAGTTCCATATTAGTGTACAGTGACACCACATTATACCCAAAAAGGTAGAAGGGGACGAATGGGGTTACAGCCCTCTCCCCAAAAAGTCAAATATGAAATGAAAAAGTGTTGATATTTTTCTTTGAGATAAATTTGTATTTTCTCCCGATCATTCAACAGAATAGCCGCTTTCTTTTCTTTAGTTCCATACTAGTGCACAGTGGCACCACATTTTACCCAAAGAGGTGAGAGGGGCTAATTGGGTGTCCCCTTCCTAAATAGTCGAAAATGAAATGAAAAAAAGGCTGATTTTTTGAGATCTTCTTGTTATTTGTAATTTTTCTTCTGCCACACAGCGAAATAGCCATTCTGGTTAAGTCCATATTAGTCCACATTGACATCACACCATACCGAAAGAGGGGGAGGCGGCTGATGGGCTTACAGCCCCCTCCTCCCGAAATAGTCTAAAAAAATATTGCTTTTTTTCTTCCTGTTTGATATAAATTTGCATTTTTTTCTCCTATTATTCCACTGACTAGCCACATTCTTCTGTTTAATTTCATATTAGTGCACAGTAACACCACATTATACCCAAAGAAGTAGAAAGGGGGTGATGAGGGTTACAGATCTCTCCCAAAATAGTTGAAAATGAAATGAAAAAAGTGCTGATTTTTTTTCTTTTTGTTTGAGATAAATTTGTAATGGAATTGTTTTCTGAAACTAGGGGGCTCGGCCCCCTACGAGCTACACTCGCCAACCCCCGCCCAGACACCGCAGACTCTAAATGCACGCTAATTTGATCGGCTTTAAAAAGATTTCGAAAGATTGAATTATAATGTAAAAAGCAGTGGCGATCTCCCTATAAACGAATTTCTATTCATTTGTCTTTGATTGGGGAATTTTAACGCCAAATCCGCTGCGGTACTGCTTGATTATCTTGTCGACCAATTTCGCCAAATTATATAAATCGCCAAACCACTCGCCAAATAATACAAATTGACATAATTTTTTATTTTAAATAACAATAGAACAAATAAATTCGTACAACATTAATAAAAATACAAATAAAACGTCGAATAAAAATAACTTGATGACGTAGATACGTGTACCAACATTTCAAAATAAGCGGATATAAAAGTAATTAAGTAAACAGAGTCTTTGTCTCCTGGTATTTTTTAACAAAGCGAAAAAAAAGTTCTTTTAAATGAGACATTTTAAATTAATCGTTTTTAATCTAACGTAATTTTTACCAAGCTATTTTTTTCTCTTTTAAATATTCACGTGAAGATACTTTTGTTAGAAATGAAATATTATTTGCGCTTTCCTAACAAAAATAGTTGAAAAGATCCTCTCAAAATATTAAATAAATGTCTAGCGCAATTTCTAAATTTAAACTTTTTTGCAATATTATTTTGTGTTTTTTTATGTAATAACTATAATGTGACGTAAATATGACGTAATTTCTCCTACGACTTCTAACGCATGTTAATGAACTTATTATTTTACAATATCCTTTCTCTTTTAAAATTCACGTGTGTACTTTTTATGACATAATTTTTAATAAATTCCTGCTTTTTATACGTAATTATTTAATTTTAATTTGAAAGTTTTTTTCCTGTTTATAATAGTCACGTGTAAATAAATTTTTAATTTGAAGCAAATATTATTGCTTGCGCTTTTTATACAGTTGGCAACAGTTTAAATTAGTACAATTTTCTGAAATCTGTAAAAAATATCTCTAGAAATGCTGAAAATTTGAATTTAAAATAGAAATAAAACCTGAAAAAATGAGTCAAAATAAAAAAATTAATCCAATCTGCACTCCGGCATATTCTAACGCATAAAATGATCTAAAAATGATTACACTGCCATGTATAGTTTTTGCTGCTATAAAACTTTTTTAGTGGAACGATTTTGTCCAACTTTAGCATTAAATATCTCTTAAAATAATTCTTCGATTTGAAAACTGTCTGCATCAGCATGTTTATCAAACATTTCTGTATAAAACCACCGATTTTCATATTTTTGTATGCATTATTTTTCTTAATATTAACGAAAAAAGACCTCCGGTCACAAAAAATTCAAAACCGGCGGCGGCGGCGGCGGCGGCGGCGGCGGCGGCGGTGACAGCGGTAGTTACTTTTTTTTAGAATAGAGAGATTATACTAGAAATAAAGTCAATTACAAAGTTGCAGTCCAAAAGTTTGCGTGAAATGAAGTCTTACATTTTAAAATAACTTTATTCGAAGCACTGAAATGTAATTTTTATCCTTATTATCAGTTTAACCCTTTATGCTCCGACGGTACTTTAAAGTGGCATTAAAAAACGTATTATACAATTAAATTTGTACGTCGGTTAGCAATAATACAATTTACAATGAGTTGTAGATACTTTACTTTATCTTGTTCCAAAAGATTTATTTGTTGCACAAAACAAAACTTTTTTTAAAAGGATGATTTCTCTTTCATTAGCATCTATTGAGCTTTCTTGATATGGGAAGATCATGGATGGAAAGTTTCAGTTCTTAAATGTTTTTATATTTCTGTCGTAAGGACATTATATTTGTGCAATCGTCGAAAAAAAAAAGTAAACACCCTCTTCTAACTCCTCGACAAATTATCGTAGAAGAACGTTACTAGTATCGAACGATTGGAAATAAAGTCTACTTTTTAAATTATGTATATAAAATTTGCTTAGGGAGCCATCTACCTATTAAAATAGCTTACCCTAGTTGTACCTTAACTTTGTTTTTTTCAATAGCAGTACACAATTCTGACAGCATAAATGAACTTTACACCTTTCAATACCACACCAATATGACCATTTCACTCGCTTAATATGTTTCGACCATTGCCAGGCCAAATGTTTCAATAAAATGAGCAAAACATATTTCTCTTGAAATTATGCTTTTCTGCACGCGAACCATAACTTTGTTTTTTTCAATAGCAATACACAATTCTGACAGCATAAATGAACTCTACACCCTTCAATTAGCCTAAAAACAAATTTTCATGTAAGATGGCCCCTTGAACCATCATCTTGACTTTTTTTAATTATAATTCAAAAACTATTGGAAGAAAAATCTGAAATCGATAATTCACATAAAGCTGGACATAATAAATAGAAATATATCAAAAAAATTGTAGGTTGCCATTCATATTTTTTTTTTAAATTAATTTAATGATTCATAATCCATATTATAATTTTTTAAAGTACAAATTTAATGTATTTATGTTTGGGTTTTTAGTATTGTAATCACACAAAATAATTATCGCATTAGGATTATAATTTAAGGAGTTAATTATAAAAATATTAAAATGTAATTTAACATTAGAAGCTCTAAATTTTGAATGTTTATAATTCAAAAACGTATCATCGAAATGACTTGAAATTTCGTTTTTAGGCATAGTTTGAATCGACTATTTAAGGCATATTGTCAAAATTGTGTGTTGCCATTGAAAAAAAAACAAAGTTTGGTCTGTTATTAGTTTGTAAATGGCCCCTAAGCGAATTTTATATACATAATTTAAAAGGGGACTTTATTTCCAATCCATATCAGCAACTTCAATCTATTATAATTAGTTGCAGACTTAGTAGGGAGTGTTTGCCCTTTTTTTTTTCCACAATTGTACATATAATTTTGTACAGTCGTGGAAAAAAAAGTAAACACCCCCTACTGACTCCTCAACAAATTATCGTAGAAGAAAGTTACTGGTACCGAACGATTGGAAATAAAGTCTACTTTTAAATGATGTATATAAAATTTGCTTAGGGGGGCATCTACATATTAAAACGAACCATAACTTTGTTATTTTCAATAGCAGTACACAATTCTGACACCATAAATGAACTCTACACCCCTCAATTAGCTGAAAAACAAATTTTTATGCAATTCGTACCATAAGTTTTTGAGAAATAAATTATTTTAAAACGAGCGTATTTTAAGGGCTGTATCCAAATTGAAGTTCGGTACTCGATTGTTAACAGAGAGAGCCCCCTTCTTGATCAAGGCACCTTAAGCACCACTCAAACAGTTAATGAAGCCTGCTAGATAACAAGACAGCAGAAGAAATTTCAAAATATCTACTCCCTTCTATCATAGACGGCCCCTTAAACTAACATTTTACCGTTTTTTAAGCATAATTTGAAAAGTATTTGGAAGAAAAATGTGAAATTTTGGATTTTCATAAAGCAGGACTTAATAAATCTAAATCCATCTAAAAAATTGTAGGTTGCAATTCATAATTTTTTCGAATATTAATTTCATAATTCATATCATAAAATTATAAAAATTGCAAATTCAACTCATTTATGTTTGGGAACATTAGTGTTATTCCTACACAAAATATTAGCACATTAGAAGCATAATTTCAGGAGGTATGAATAAAAATACGAAAATTTAATTTAACATTAGAAGCACAAAATTTTGAATGTTAATAATTCAAAAACTTATTATTCAAATGATTTGAAATTTGGTGTCTAGGCATAGTTTGAACCGAAGATTTGAACTATCTCGTTAAAATTGGGTATTACCATTGGAAAAAATTAAGTTTGGGTTCGTTTTAATTTGCAGATGGCCCCCTCATCAAATTTTATATACATCATTTAAAAGTAGACTTTATTACCAATCGTGTGGTACCAGTAACTTTCTTCTAAGATAATTTTTTGCAGAGTTAGTAAGGGGTGTTTACTTTTTTTTCTCACGACTGTACACATTATACTAGATTTCTGGGCCGCGGAGTCGGTGGGAAAATGGACGACTCCGACTCCGACTTCGGGAATTTTAACAGATCCGACTCTCCGACTCCGACTCGGACTGAATCGGACTCCGCATTCTGCTAGATTTATTACTTATCCTTGTTACAAAAGGAAATTTAACAGCTGAAGTACTTAAAATTTAAAACTTTATTCCTTTTATCATAATTTTCTTTTGTCTGATTAAAGAAAAAATAGTTTACGGTCCTTTCGTCAAAATCATAGTTGATTTACTGCGCATATTTTCATAATTATTTAATGTGTTCTAAATTTATAAACTTAAAATAGCATAGTTTTTTTCTAAACGTGCTTTCATTTTGATTTAATTTCTGAAACTTTTACTTGGAAGACGTGATTTCATGTTAAAATCTTAATTAAGTTTGAAATTTCTCCCTGTCTCTTTAATAAACTTAGTTGAAGATATGCTTTCCGAAAATATACATCGAGTTTGATAATTACGTCTAAGTAATATTGATTCTTTTTAAAACTTTGCATCACATTGCAGCATTATGTCTAACTTTAATTTTAATTCATTTAATCTAAAAAGACTAAGTATTTTTAAAATAAGATAAAAATAGACTTTTCTTGAATAAATAAAATTAAATATTTACTACAAGATATTGTCTTATACGAGTGCGGTTTGAACTAAAATGCTTCTCACGATGAAAAGTTTTCTTCAAGAGAATGAAAATAATTATTTCCAAACACCGATCATAGATGGTGCCACTTGTCTGTATGTTTGGTTTGAAACATATATTTTTTTTCTGATTTTCAGATTAGTTTTGATGCTGTGACACAGAAATGATGCCTGAGAAAGAGAATAAGAATGAGAGTCCTCATTTCTGTGTCACATTGTCAAAAAGATTTTGAAAATCAGAAAACACGCATGTTTGAAACCAAACATACGTACAAGTGGTGCCATCTATGACCAAAGTTTGGAATAAATTATTTTAATTCGAATTGAATATTTCCAACTGAAAAAATACCCAAGCTGAGAATCGAGCCCAGATCCTTGGCTTACAAGGCCAATGCTTTACCGTTTAAGGTAACTAGGCCGACAAGCAGCCAGCATTTTTCGCTCAGAAAACCTGATTGGTAGTAACATGTGGTCTGTCATGTAAACAGCTCAACAGAATAAACCGCAGGTAAAGGAACTTCATATAATATTATATGGAGTTTCATGTTATGGAGATAATGTAATGTTATATGGAGTAAATTATAGTGTTATATGGAGTTCCATGTTATGGTGATAATGATAATGTTATATGGAGATATAATGTTATGTGGAGTAAATTATAGTGTTATATGGAGTTCCATGTTATGGAGATAATGGTAATGTTATATGGAGTAAATTATATGGAGTTCCTTTACTGCGGTTTATTCTGTTGAGCTGTCTACATCACAGACCAGATGTTACTACCAGTAAGGTCTTCTGAGCGAAATATGCTGGCTGGTTGTCGGTCCAGTTAGCTTAAACGGCAAAGCATTGGTCTTGTAAATCAAGGATCTGGGTTCGATTCCCAGCCTGGGCATTTTTTTCGCTCAGTTGGATATATTCAATTCGTATGATAACTTTACCAATCAGTTTGTTTGTGTTAAAATAATATTTTCATTCGCTTGAAGAAAACTTTTAATCGTGAAAAGCATTTTAGTTCAAATCGCACTCTTGTACGACAATTACTTGATTTTATACTGAATTTTAAAATGATACCGGGACTTTTGGGGCACCCTGTACTTTGATCCTTTCCTCTAATGTGGAAAAGATGAAATCTACATGCATTGATCAAGCTGAAATTTATGTCCTTGCAATTGTATATTGTTATTTACTTTTCTTCCAAAAAGTTGCAAAAGATAATGTAAAAGAATCGTTGTATCCAAACTATTTATATCAGTAAAACTTTCAACAATGATATAAATTTATAATTCAAGTAACACTATTTATAAAATAGCTCTATCTATTACATGTTTATTTGAAATAGACACATTATTCGAAGAACCGGCTGAATTTGTTTTGGTGAAAAGTTTTTACGAGCAGCGGAAGCACTTCATTGCAATCCATTTCGAGTATTTTACGAGCGAATGCCTATCTGTTTATTTGTCTCATGGTAATCAAGTAAAATTTGTTGCAATACATTTATCTTTATTTCATAGAGATATCACGTGGATTTTCTCATTTATAGTTATGACTATTTTTCTAGGTTCATATCTTGATGATTTTATTCAGAATAAATGTATATTTTTGGTCTCTTGCGTCATGTATTTATATTTCGAAAAACATGAATATACATACAACTTGGAATTAAAATAAAAAGAACTACCCTCTCTTTATACGGTGTGTCCTAAAAGTTACCCCACTAAAACTTAAAGAACTCGTTGTCCGTATTTTTTTTAATATTAATTTTTATCGTTTGCTTATCATTGCATCAATTCTCGAGTTTTTATCGTTTGGTTCTTTTTGCACAGAATTGATGCAAGAATAAAATTCTGTGTAATTTTGTTCTTCATCTTCATAGTGAAATGAGTTTACCACGCATTCAGAAAATTTCGCTGCTCGAAACTTATTCTGAATGTAAATCGTATGAAAGATGCAAAGATGTTTGGCGAAATAAATATCCAAATGATGCAATACAGAGTAAAGATACACTACATCGGCTCGTTCAACGATTTCCTAATACAAGTTCGGAGGAAAACAAGCGCCGGAGTGGAAGGCCTAAAGCTGTTACACCAGACTTTCTTCAATAGACTCAACGTTGCAGATAATGCATTATAAATGTACGAGTAAGTTCAGTATTTTTTTCTACGTGATGTTAAAAGTACTTTTTATCATTAGCATAAAAGTAATCGTTTTAAGGTCTGTTATTTTGTGAATAATAGATACATATGTCGTCAGTACGGGAATTTTTAGGACACTCTGTATATACAAAGAGTTAGAATGTAGGTAACAACTATCTTTTTTAGTTGAAAACTGTAATAGATATTTGACATTTAATATATATCTTTTTAGATTTTCACTAACAATACTAAGAATCGCTATTTATAGGAAATATAGAAATTATGCATTAAAATAAAATTTTAAAATTTATTAAAAGCAGTACTTTCATATTGGCCTAATGCCAGAATTTAACAGCCGAAGAAATTTCAAAAGATCGCTAGCCTTTTTTATTTCGATAATTGCAGTAGTTTAAGCTTGGTTCGATTACCGGTCTTAAATTTGTGTTTTATTTATAGTATTTGATTATTTTATTGATAAAGTTTTAATTTCGTTATAGAATGTGAAACGGAAACAAATGCTGAACTGTTTTATTTATATTAATTTCAGCGCAAATAGGTTTCTCTTTTGTAATCATCTGTCTGCAAATGACAGAGATATAGATTTTAAAAAATCATGCTTGAATTTTTTTTAAACAATAAAATTTCAGTAAATTGCGATAAAGTTTTCAAACAAATTGCGACATAGCTTTTAAAGAAATTGCATTTCAAAGTACATTTTTTCTCTATACGAGAGTGTAAAATTTGAAAATGTACGTTATTCAAAAATTAAAAAAAATTGCTATAAAAGATGATTAAAATTAAATTTAATCTTCTGCTGTTACCATTCGCAAAATGACGTCAGCGTTACGCACAGACACGTTTGTTCTTTATAATATAGACTTGTATAGAGAAGACTGAGGAGGGTTGACCCATTTTTTACAAAACGATTTTCAATTTTTATTTATTGAACCAAGAATAAAGTTTCATATATCATTTTATTCGTTATACGATCAGTTATCAAAATAAAATTCCGGCATAAGTGTAACATATAAGAAAGTTGATAAATAATTGATTTTGATCAGCAGAAAATAATGGGTCAAGGCTCCCCACATATGGGAGGCTTCACTTACTTTATTTTTAAATGGAAATATTTGTTAAGAGAAATAAAATCAGTTTTAAAAAAGGCAGAAAAACTTTATAGCATATAGATTAGTTATTATTAAAATTTATTTGGGAAAATGTGATGTGTAAATAATCCTGCTTAGACAAAATTCAAGACACAGGGGGAAAATTCCATTTTAAACACCCACTTTTTGTGACACTCGCCCTGATAACACTAGTTGCCACACAGTTTTGCCTCATCTCATTATTTTCATCTTTGTGAAAATTTGTCTACATATCTTCCCAAAGTGTTTTGATCAATTCTATGTTCTTTTGTACAGGAATGAACACTTAACATTTCTTAAGTTTTCATCCTTTCTAGTCTTTTCCATTCTTTTTATTTACCTACTATAGGTACTATTTAAATTAAATAAAAGTTACTATCAAGTTTCCAATTTATATTTCATTAAATTTTGTCTTTCATCTATAGCAATTTTTCACATCTTCCTTTAATCATTTTTTAAATATTTTCTTTTCCACCATCCCATTTTTCTATAGCTTTACAGAATAAAGATATATTGTTTTAGAAATATAATAATTACCCCTTCATTATGTACAGTGTTTAATAAAAATATTTCCAGAAACAATAAGTAAGGAAGCTTTAACCATTTGGTCAACCCTCCCTCACATTGATTAGATCAAGCCTCCCAATATAGCCACATTTTAAAATACAGCAAATGGTTATGTTTAGCCTAATTTACTGTACAATCTTTATGCTTGGAATGAAAGCTCAATATTACTGCGTTACTGAAAACCTACTTACTTAAATGTTTATGATATATTTTACCTAAAAAAATCTTACAAAATGTTTATAAAAATACACTTTTTAAGCTGAAAACTCTTCACAAATGTTTTTCCCACACCTCTTTCAATTATCCGCATGAAAAAAAAGACTACTGTTTCAGCATTTCAGTAGCTTTGGTTTCCACCTATTGGCAAAACTCTAAAGTTTTTTTAAATATGAAAACTAAAGTGTGGTGGGCCAAGCCCCCCCCCCCCCCCCTATGGTCAACCCTCGCCAGTCTCCTTTATGCTTCTGTAAAAGCGCACAAATTGGTAACTACTAAGTGTTTTCTGTTAAATAATATAAATAAATACTTTCGAGTGAGAAATTTCAATCTGGTTGGAAAAAAAAAAAAAAAAAAAAAAAAAAAACGTGTGCTAGTTTACATCTTGTTGAAAATTTAGTTTCTGAATAACAATAAAAGTATTGAAGAAAATTGTTAGAAAATGCTCTTTTGTTTTCAAGAACATCCACCAGATGGCAGCATCAGACAATCATTTTTTATTTGATCTACTGTGACAGACACTCAGTTCAGTGAGTGTTGCTTCTTCCCTTATAGCAGTTGGCAGCAAAATGCTGCTTGATTAAAAAAATTCAATAATATTCCAAAGGAATATAATATGATAAAAAAAAAAACTGCAACAAGCCATAGTTCAAAGTATTTCTTTGTGTTTGTAAATAGTCTTATACATCTGTTTTGTTTTTATTGTGAAGTGTGATCTGTACTGTGACCAGCATATATATTATTCTAGTGTATTCAATCTTCTAATAAATGTTTTTTGTTCATCCAAAGAAGAGTATATTTCCATTGAAACACATCAAAACATAAAGGTAAAACTTTTAACTTTTTTTATTGTTTACCTATTGAGGAATTTCGTATTCATGCCTTCCATATGGAATAACATTCTAACAGTCGATTATGAGACTGAACTTATCTCAATTTTAAATATAGTAATATAAAAGAAGAAAATATAATATAATTAAATTCAAAGAAATAATTACTTTCTGAATGTTGGTATTTTTCACAAGTGAATGATATAAAAGAAAATTCAAAGAATTGTTTTTATTTTGAAACCAAAAGTATTGTGTATTGATAAGAAAAGAAATTATTTTGATTTTGCCAGTTTCTTATTGAAATTTTATTATATAAGTTGCAAATGTAAATTTATGTTTTAAACAAAGAATTTAACATTTAAGAACAGTTTTTCTGAAATCAAAAGTAACTTCAAAAATTGTTCTCAAGAATTTTATTTTGTTCTTATTTCATCATTAGCATTATATTTGAGTTTATAATTGTTGTTTTGATGTATTAATAAGAGAAAAAGTTTTATTTTCTGTAAAATAAGCAAATATTATTCTATCATAATGTCTAGTATTAAAGAATCTCATTATGTTGATAAATTAACTGATGACAACTATTCAGTTTGGAAATTCAAAATAGAACAATTGTTAATCAAAGAAGGTTTGTATGATGTTGTATTTGAACCTAAAAAGGAAAATGATGATAATTGGGTAAAAAATGATAGAAATGCTAGGGCATTAATTTGTTTAAATATCTCAGATTCACAAATTGTTCATGTCAGACATGCTAAAAGTGCTAAAGAGACATATGATCAATTGAAATCTGTTCATGAAAGAGTAAATTTAACAAATAAACTTTATCTTCTTAGGAAGCTGTATTCCACTAAATATAATGAAAGCATTAAAATGCAGGATCATATTAATTCTGTCTTAGAATTAGCAGAAAAATTAAGAAGTATAGGTGAAGTAATACAAGATGATAATTTAATAGCTATTTTGCTCTGTTCCTTACCAAATTCTTATAGTACCTTTATAACTGCTATTGAAAGTAAATATGAAACAGATTTATCATTAAAATATGTTCAAAACAAATTAATTGATGAGTATCTTAGAAGAGTTGAAACTAAACAAATTTCAACAAAATTTGAATCTATTGCTTTGAAGGGTAATAGGGATAAACCAAAGCATTTGAATAAGCAAAAATTTTGTTCTCATTGCAAAAAGAATAATCACAACCGTGAAGATTGTTTTCACTTAAAGGGTAATAATACTAACAAAACAAAACCAAATTTCACCCAAGATAGATCACGTCAACAGTTTAAAAAACCAAACAATTTCTCTGCCTCTACTGCTAGTCAAAATGAAAATCTATCAGATTCTCAAAACTATCATGAATTAATGGAAGAATCAAATTCTTTGAATTTTGTTATGAAATCTCAACAAAATGGAAATAAAAACAAAAATTTGTCTTTTGTTATTGATTCAGGTGCGTCTGTTCATTTAGCTAATTCCTTGGAACTGTTCTCAGAATTAAAAAGTTCGAATAAAGATACAATTACAATTGCTAATGGAACTAAATTAACTGCAAAGGGAAAGGGTAAATGTACTTTTAATATTGAAACACTTAATGGTCAAACAAATAGAGTTACATTGGATCATGTGCTTTATGTTCCCGAGTTGGATAGTAATTTATTATCTGTCCAGTCTTGTACTGAGAAAGGTTTTGTTGTAACATTTAAAGATGATATATGTTTAATTAAAAAGGGCAACATCTTAGTTGCAGATGCAAAAGCTGATGAGGGGTTATACAGATTAAAAATAATACCTACAAATGAAAAGGTATATAGTGCTTCAGAAATATTACCCGTTTGTTCTAATGTTAACTGCATTCTAAAATGGCACCAAAGGCTGGGCCATAGAAATTTGGAATCCATCAAGAAAATTCAAAAGGATGATTTAGCTTTAGGTATTACTGTGAATAATTGTTCTCATAATACTGAATGTTCAAGTTGCATAAAAGCTAAGTTAACAGAAAAATCATTTCCAAAAGAAACGCAATACAGAAGTAAAAAACCACTTGATTTGATATACAGCGACGTATGCGGTCCTGCAGAAACAAAAAGTATGGGATCAAAAAGATATTTCGTTACATTTATTGATGATTACTCTCGTTATACACAAGTATATTTTATTTCTTCTAAAGATGAAGTATTTGATAAATTAAAAGAGTATGTTGCATCAACAACAAACAAATTTAGATTGAAGATTAAATCTTTGCGTAGTGACAATGGAACAGAATATTGCAACGAATCTGTCAAAGACTACCTTAAAAACTTAGGAATAAATCATGAAACAACGACACCATATTCACCGTCCCAAAATGGAGTTGCAGAAAGAAAGAATCGCTCGCTTATTGAAATGAGTAAAGCCATGCTTATAAATGCTAAATTGCCAAAAACATTCTGGGCAGAAGCCATAGCTACAGCAGCCTACTTACAAAATAGATTACCCACAAAATCAACTGAAAAGACACCATATGAACTGTGGAATGGGCATAAGCCAAATTTGAGTCACCTTAAAGTATTTGGATGCAAAGCATATGTGTATGTTCATAAACAGAAGAGACAAAAATTTGACGAAAAGGCCACTGAAGGAGTCTTTGTTGGTTACGATTTAAGAAGCAAAGGATATCGAATTTATATAGGCGGTAGAAAAATAGTGATAAGCAGAACAGTGAAGTTTTTTGAAAATATGAACTGTGAAAATGTCTTTCAAGAAAATCCTGAAGAGCGAATCTCAGATTTAATGCATTTAAATTTTTCAGAAGAAAATCTTGAAAATGATAGTGATGCTATCCAAATAGAAAATACTGCAGAAGAAATAAATACGGATGAAAAATCAGTAGATAGCCCAACAACTGAAGAAAGTGAATATAATTTCCAGAGAAGAATATCTAACAGAGAGACTAAAGGAATTCCACCAGAAAGATATTCTTACAAAACTGAAGACAGTTGTTCCAAAAATCAAGATCCTGAAACTTTTAAAGATGTTTTACAATTACCAGTAAAAGATCAACAGAAATGGTTTCAAGCTATGAAGGAAGAATTTAACTCTTTAAAGGAAAATGAAGTGTTTGAGCTTGTTACTTTACCCAAAGGCAAGCACGCCATTGGCTGTAAATGGGTTTACAAAACAAAACATAATGAAAATGGAGAAGCAATAAAATGCAAAGCACGATTAGTTGCCAAAGGTTTCGCTCAAAAATTAGGCACTGATTATGATGAAACCTTCTCTCCTGTCGTCAAACATACAACTATTAGAGCTTTTCTGACCTGGGCAGCATATCATAAAGCCAGAGTATTTCAAGTAGATGTTAAAACAGCCTTTCTACATGGTAAACTAGATAATGAAGAATTATACATGCATCAACCAGAAGGCTTTCATGATGAAGAAAATAAAGACAAAGTCTATAAATTAAAAAAGGCTATATATGGTCTTAAACAAGCCGCCAAGTGCTGGAATGAAGAAATAGAGAATACTCTAAAGGCATATGGATTTAAACAAAGTGAAGCTGATCCATGTTTGTTCATAAAAGAAAAATCAAAGAAGACAATTTATCTCATACTGTATGTAGATGATATGCTGATGAGCTCAGAAGATGAAAATGAAGTTAATGAAGTAATAAATTACTTAAAGAAATCTTATCCCATAACATCACTAGGAGAAGCAAAATACTTCTTAGGTATAGAAATTTACAGAAAAGAAGATGGAAGTTATTTACTTTCACAAAGAAGTAAAATAACTCAATTAGTTAAGGATTTTCAGCTTGAAGAAGCCAAACCAACTTATACCCCAATGGAAACTAACTATTATAGTTTAGATAAAGAAAAAATCTTTTATCATCAAATGATAATTATAGACAAGCTATAGGAAGTCTTTTATATATTTCCTCATGCACAATACCTGATATTACCGCTCCTACACACATACTAAGCCGAAGATGCAATAATCCAAGACAAAAGGACTGGAATGCTGTTAAGAGGGTAATAAGATACTTAAAAACAACGAAAGACCTTGATCTCCACATTTCTTCAAAAGAATATCCTAATATAGTTGCATACTCGGATGCAGACTGGGGACAAGATGCTACAGACAGAAAATCCACCTCAGGAAATGTAATCTTCTTAGGCAATAGCTGCATTTCTTGGTTCTCGCGAAAACAAACATGTGTGACGTTATCGTCAGCAGAAGCTGAATATGTGGCACTGTCACAAGGAACTCAAGAGGTGCTATGGATCTTAAAATTATGTAAAGATCTCAATTTACAACAACATTTTCCTATTAGAATTTTTGAGGATAACCAATCTACAATTAAATTGGTTGAAAGTGAAAAATTTAAATCCCGCACTAAGCACATTGATACAAAGTATCATTACATACGAGATTTAAAAACTAAAAATGTTATAGATGTCAAATATCTATCAACAAATGAAATGATAGCAGATATAATGACGAAGCCACTGCCAAAAGCCAAATTTGAACTTTGTAGAAACCTTATCCACCTGGTGTCAGATTCTATCACAAAACGGGAGAGATGTTAGAAAATGCTCTTTTGTTTTCAAGAACATCCACCAGATGGCAGCATCAGACAATCATTTTTTATTTGATCTACTGTGACAGACACTCAGTTCAGTGAGTGTTGCTTCTTACCTTATAGCAGTTGGCAGCAAAATGCTGCTTGATTAAAAAAATTCAATAATATTCCAAAGGAATATAATATGATAAAAAAAAAACTGCAACAAGCCATAGTTCAAAGTATTTCTTTGTGTTTGTAAATAGTCTTATACATCTGTTTTGTTTTTATTGTGAAGTGTGATCTGTACTGTGACCAGCATATATATTATTCTAGTGTATTCAATCTTCTAATAAATGTTTTTTGTTCATCCAAAGAAGAGTATATTTCCATTGAAACACATCAAAACATAAAGGTAAAACTTTTAACTTTTTTTATTGTTTACCTATTGAGGAATTTCGTATTCATGCCTAAATCCATAAATTTTATGAGATAAACGCCATATTATATCAACTCTCACTCTTTGGCGATACGTATTTTCGCCATTTCCTAAATGATTAATGCTGTCATATTTTGGTTTTAATAGCCTATTACAGGGTCGGCGAACCTTTTTAAAACCAAGTGCCAGATTTTTTCAAAAAAGGTTTTACGTGATAATGACAACCAAAAAATGGGTCAAAATTATTGAATCAAAATTACCGTTAATTTTTGTTCATTTGGATTAAAAAGTATGGGAGTAACATATGCATGCAGTGATCATAGTAACATATTTTAGAATTTAATAAAATAGTAAAAGCGTTTTCTGTTAGTGCATCTTGAATGCCAAATAATTAATATGGGGTTCATACCTAGTTACTTTTAACGGAATTCAAGCTGAAATCGAGTTATTTTGCAAGTGGTTTACATTTAAGATTGTCGTATCATTCATTTCCGAAAATAATGACTAGCAGAAATAGATAGAGGGGACAATCGTCAAAACTACAAATTACATACCAGGTCATTATAATTCTATCATTTGTATTTTTACTTATAATGCCTGATATTCTCCGAACCTTCTCTTAATAAATTATTAAGTCCATGTTCAAGAAATTTGGAATTCTATAAGTTCCTTTCCATTTTTTTTCAATTTCAGGGAATTAAATGAAAATTCAAAAAATCTCAGTTTCTATACATTTGTTTTTAGGGTTCCGTACTTAAAAAGTAAAAACGGAACCATTATAAGATCACTCCTGTGTCTGTCCGTCTGTCACAGCCATTTTACTCATAAACTATGGAACGTGGAAAGTTCAAATTGAGGGAAGTAATAAAGACTATTGACCCACATATTTACAAATTGTTAAACATTCACAAATATATTTAGGAAAAACGTAGAGGGGCTAATCAAGCTACTTGAAAAAAATATTTTCGTGGTATATCGTGTGGGGTATTGTGTGAAAGCTTTTGTAACGCTGAACTCAAAAATACATTTCTTTTAATTTTGGGTATTATAGTTGTAGAGATATCGCCGAAAATGCAGTGCAAAAATATGTCCCCCCTCATCTATTTCCTAATCTACTCAAAGTAAAATTATGAAAAAATTAGAGGTAGTAGCCGTTAACTGAAACCTTGCAGGAAAATTATAGCGATGACCCTAGTTCACATAGTTTTTGAGAAAAGCGTACTTTTCTGTTACACACAAATTTCGATTTGCGGGCATTCAACAAAGATGTTGAAGAGCGCTGATGGTACTTTTCGTAGCAGAAGTATAAAAGTATTGTTGATAAAGATTTTCGAAAAATATCGTCGGTAATTAGCCGAGATATTAATCCTTAAGGACACGGACGGTTTGGACATACATAATGACAGGGACGGCGTACTCTATGTGCCATCGATTTTTAAAGCGTAGAAAACAACTTTTTATGATACATTTTTCTTATGCAGTGCCCAATAGCAGTATAAAAACAATAAACGTCAAATTGTTAAAAACAGACTAATTTAATTTGAATTAATCATATAATTACTATGGGATTCGCGACTAGTTTGCATTGAATTACTATCTCTATACGTCTACCGTTTCTTTAAAAGTTAATTAAATACCTGTCTGGAAAAACGCTGCACGGACAAAGGCGGCGTTGCAGTTTTGAGAACTCCTTTCGAAGCGCGTTTAGCACAATGCCAAGTTGAAACTTTGAACAAGGGTTTTGTTTTAGATACACTGTAAAAAGAAAAGATTATTACTATACTAAATTTAGTTTTATGAGATGTCAAATGAAGTTCAAATATGCACTAATTTAATTGCCAGTACCGAATTAAGTTCATCATAAACAGATTAGGATAAGATTTAAAAACAGTTATACAGAATAGAAATATTTGATATTATTTAGGCTTTATATCTCTTTGAACTTTTATGGTATACCCATTCACACTTTTCTAGTATATACAACTATACCCAACCCTACGTTGTATAGTTTTTTTTTACAAAGTGTTATTATTCTTTTAGCAATAATTGTTTTTAATAATACAGTTAATAATTCACATATTTATTGTATGGAACCCTCAGAGCGCGAGTAATACTCGCAATCGACCGTTTATTATTATTTTTTAATTATATTTTATTTTAAACTCTGAATCAACACCGTGCCGAAAATGTTCCATCGCGGGCCAGTTATGGCACGCGTACAATAGGTTTGCCGTCTCTGGCCTATTCTGAATCTTATTAACTCTCAAATACGTTTATATGGGGAATTATAAGGAGTAGCGAAAAATAATAATAATGCAATGTCTTGAAATATTTAAATTAGTGTTTTAAGATTTCTTTATTATTAAAAAATAATAACTGGTATGAATGTGTTAAAAAAATTTATCGCGTGTCTGTCAATGCTTTATTCACAGCCGATATCATCGAAATAATACAGCACAGATTGAAAACCTATTGTTTATCATTAATTACTTTTATTACCACTTATTTCTTCTATTACATAAAGTATATAAATATCTTATAGTTCATAAGTATTGCGAAAATGTTTATAATAAAGTATCTGTTTACGATTGTGCAATCACTTTTCAATTTCACTTCCTTCTTTTAGATCATAAACACTTTCGATAATTACTTTTGTAAATCACATTTGACACATGAAAAAAACAATTTACTTCGCTTGATTATTTTAATGTCCTTGTTTGGAGATTATATTTCACAATATATCTGTCAACAAAATATGCATTTATACATACAAAATTACAATAGGCTTCACTCTCATAAATACTTACTTCATTTCACGGAAATATTCCTGGCAGCACTGCTATCGGTTAATATCTGAGAATTGAAGGAATTTTCTTTTTCCGTTCTAGGACAGAAAATTTTCGTAATCTGAAAAAAGGATTTTTTCTAAAAATACGTCTCTCGTTCTAGGGGTCTGCACGGGCCGAAATTTCCAGGCCCGGGTCCCACCCGACTAATATGAAAAAAATTCGGCCCGGCCCGAGTGGATATTTACAAAACATTGATTTTACGTTAATTTGGTTAAAAATTTGTCTCGTACGAAGAGTTCTGACCAAAAACATTTATCTTAACTTTTATGTTCATGTTTATAATCTTCATTTTCATAGAAGTGCCGCAGCTGTGATATTTATTTTTTTTAATGAATCGCTGTTTCTTGTATGTAAATGCTTCAATTATCATTAATATTGTTAATCCATATTCCATGTATTGAAGTGTTTATGATGTAGAATCATACATATAAAATTTAAAATATTCAAAATCGTGTTCCTTCCTAAATTACAGTCCGTTAATTTATTTCTGCTCTCATAAATCTTAAAATCTATTCATTTACTGACTAATAGAACTTTATTAGTTCATCTAAAAAGCTCTCTTTCACAATTGTATTATTTCCTGTCAAAAATAAATCTTTTTTTTGCTAAATTACTTTCTTTTCTGGGCATTGTATTTCTTTAATCTTCGCATACGTTTATGATAGAATTTAAACAGCTGTCATTAGATAATCGAAATACTCACAAATAAATAAATTACCGAATGATTTATTGCTTATTTCATACAATCATTATGAAACATTTTTTATCCGTTATCTATAGCCAGATTCACGTCATTAGATTTGAATTTTATATGTTGGAATACTAACGGACTTTTAGTTAACAGTTGGACAGAAGGATATATTCGGTAGACTTTGCTCAGTATTGCCAGATTGGGGATTTTGTCCCCATTCTGGGGAATTTTGAACCTCTAGGGGAATTTTTTGGGGAAAAGTCGTTCGTGGGGAAAATATTTGGGGACTACAAAAAATTTTGGGGAAAAACTGGGGGATTTTTTTTTTTTTTTTTTTTTTTTTTTACTATTTTCCGGAAGGATTTCTTTTAGTCCTGCAGAAAAACTTGGTCTGTCTCGAACTCAATTTTGATTTGAAAAACGAAAATACAATCAAGAAATCGGAAATATCAATCAATATTCTCTTGGATGTGGTCGTGTTCGTTGTTCACTACATTACAGTTTACACGTATTACAGATGCATCAGGCTCTAAAGTCTTAAGCAGCTTAAACCTGCACGTGACTAAATCTGCAGGACTTGTACGAAAAATTCTTTCGCCGTACATTAAAAAAAAAAAAAAAATTAAATATGTGGAAAGCAGATATTTTCCCTTATGATATACAAAAGCACATCGATTAATACGGCGAAAATACTTTGCATTATGATTAAGTACTTCAGTATATGGATGAAAAAAAAATTAAAACAGCGTACAATCTCGGATCCATTCACATCCCAACTGGTAAGAGATTATCTAAAGCTATGGAGGTTTAGACAGTAATAGTAACAGTAGTCCAACATTGTTAGACAATACTTTTAAAAACAAGCCTAAAATAACTTGTCACGACAAAATATATCTCTCATTCTCTTAATGTAGCTACAGAATATGCATTCAGCCCAGTTTAAAGGTTTGTTTTTTGTAAATGGGGAATTTTTTCAAAAAAAAAAAAAAAAAAAAAAAAAAAAGGCTTGATTTGGGGAAAAAGTTTTAGCTTAAATTACTTAAATATTTTTGATATTGGTAAATTGAAAATTTAAAAATTCCCTTTTTGAGTAAAAACTGAGTTGGGGACTTTTGCGGAAAAAAACACTGATTTGGGGAAAATTTCAGAAAATTTGGTGAAATTGACTTTTGACTATCTGGTAACACTGACTTGGCTGCTGATTCTCAAACGCTAAGGATGTAAAAATTTTGTATGCGCGTTAGGAGGATCACCTACCCTTTTCTCTGGCTATCATAATCCTGGAAGACTTTCTGCTTATTTTTTGTTGAATTTAGCATTTCGGGATAAGAGCTTTTGGGTTCTGCAGAGGACACAATGCAATATTACCGAATATGGCCTTTTTACCATCTTTCCTGATCTCTATAACATTTTACGAAGTAAAGAAACAAATTTCACTTCTACAAATATTTATGACAGTATTAAAAATCTGAAAAATGCTATACAGTAAAATCTTCTAAGACTGAATTGCATAGAAAAGAAAAAAAAATGCTTTATAAACAAGTTCCCTTCTTAGCATGTGTAAATGTATTATATATTCTTTTCTTACGTATTAGTATATTAATTTTGCATGGATCAACACGTTTTACAGTTTAAAACAGGATTCCGTCATAGGCAGGTTCATTATCACACGTTTTACTATATTTTAACTAAGCTATATTTTAATAAGTGTAGAAATCTACTATTCTTAAAAAAGAAAATTATTTTAATGTTTAATTGTAGAATAAAAGATTTTAATGTTTATTTGTAGAATAATGGCGATTTAAAAATTTACACATTTTTTTGCAAAAATCTTTGGGCCAAGCTCAATTTTACTGACCTTTGAAGGAACAGTGCACACCGAGACAATAATTTTCATAAGGGCTGGCTACTAACTAAACTAGGGCTGAAAATTTTGGGCCGTGAAGACTAGGAATGAAACCAGTACCGGCTCTGTACAGAAAATATAAGTTAGGCCCGGCCCGAGTGCCGTGAAGGAAAAAAGGCCTGTGCAGATCTCTATCTCGTTCTTCCGTTGATGCGCTTGTATTTGAACCCGGTTCCGCGCGTTAAATGAATGAGATAATTGCCACTTAATTAAATTCGACAGTATTAATTTTGTTTCTTTTAAAATAAATTAGAAATTTTAATTTATTGAATATTCGGTTTTTCACTTAAAATATAGATTCGAACTTCGGTATTAATACAGCCAATACGCATGCGTGCAAGGAATAAACGGAATCCCCCCCCCCCCTTTACAGACTTCCGGGAACAATTAACGGAAAACGCATGTTTTCTAGGAGTACGGAAATTATTTGTTTAAAATTGGCGGATAATTTAGCGTATAATGACGAATTTTTCTGACAATGTTCGTGAGCGAAAGTGCGCTCGTGGGAATGTGTTTGGTGACTCATGCTGCATACCATTAAGTCGAACACTAATGTAATAATTAAACTAGTTGCATGTGCCAATCCCAAAACTTTTTTCTATCTTATACATTTTAATATTTTAAAAACTTGTTACACATGTTAATACTTCAATATTATTAGTTCAATGCTATACCAACTTTGATTTTCATCTTAAATTTCTGCTTCAGTCAATTAAACGAACTAAAAACGAGTTAATCTAATCATGATATTTGTTAAAATTAATAATTTTTCCTTATTCTGTTGTTATCAGATGTTTGCGAATAGCCGGCTAGGCAGGAAGCGAGTTCCCGCCTTTGCACGAGCCGCCGATGGGTCAAATGCATTCTTGAAATCTAGGGATATTAGGGAAATATAATTGTTATTCTCATTGAGCAGATTTATAAATGAGAAAAGTACGGCTATCGCTGACTCCGTCGATTACCCGCAACTGATGTAATAGTTATAGTACTTTTTGCAGATTGTCTATTTACAGAAGATGGGATAACTCAGTTACCCACAACTAGTATAGAGTCATTAAAGTTTTTTTTTTTTTGAGTAATTTAATGTCCATTAAGCAGTCCGAGTGAGATTCCTTCTGTCAGCCAACTGGGACTGATAGATTGGACACATGGTTAAATCCGCAGTATGTTTAGTGTAGTTGTCCGTACTATAGCAGTTCGTGCACCAATGCTGAGATGGGACATTGACGAAAGGGCACTCTGTTGTGCAGTGACCTCGTGAGCACTTGGCACAAATAGGCTCTCTTCTACAGTTCACCGTGGTATGTCCATATAATTGGCAGTTGGCACACCGTATTATTGGACGGTAGGGACGAATGTTGCACTTATTTAGTCCTATCAGTAAGCTCCTTCGAGCCAGGAGTTCTTGTGCTGCTGATATATCCAGGTTTATTATGTTGTGATAGTTATTAGATTTTTGTTTCTTCAGTATTTTAACTATTGTAAAGTTTATATCTGTTGAATAATTTTCTTTCAGGTATTGTACTATGTTATCTGATGACATTGAGGATGGTATCCCAGTAATAATGATTCTTTTGTAATTTGTTAGCTTGAGGGTAATTTCTGTTTTATCTATTATTTCTGGAAAATTTTCTATAATTTTTTAGTAGTTGTTCTGTGTTGTGGTCAGTATCTGATTGTAATATGATTGTGTTAGGTTGTCTGGCTTTTCTGCAATGGATAGGTGGGACATCCTCTTCTTTAGTAAGTTTGTCATTCAATATCGTCTTTAAGTTGTTAATTGTAGATTGTTTTGAGGTAAGTCTAATTATTATTACTCAGTTTGATAATCTGTAGGGAGGGACATTATTGACCTGATCTGCATCATCATACAGCCTATAGGAGCACCTTCTGCTTGTAATTTCCAGGTTTTCTGTTATTAGCTTTTCAATTTTCTTTAGACTAATGGCAAGCTGAGCTATATGAGTTACCTCAATATCTTCTGTTCCAGTTTTATCTTGTTGTGTCATTTCGTTTTAAGATGTTGCCATTTTTCCATTTTCATCTGTGTGTATATTTTTAATTTTTGTTTGTGGTATAGATTGCCTTAATTGGCGTTTTAGATTTTCCACTTCTTCGTTGAGTTTTGCAATTTCATAGTCTTTATTTTGTTTTAGTTCTCTTGCTAAGGACTCTCTTAATTCTTTGTTTTCTCTTCGTTTCTCTTCCAATTGTTTTTCTAGTAGAATTTCTATATATGAGCTTTCTTTTAACTTTGATGATAGCCCAGCATTTTGTCTACCTAGATCATCAATCTTCTGCTCTAATTCTTCTATTCTATCCGGAACGTCTGTGTTTATTTTGTTACGATCTTGTATTAGTAACTTTTCAGCTCTTTTTACTTTAGAGAATATAATTTCAAGATAGCTCCTAACTTCTTCTGAACTTCCTTTGGATTTGTTTTTTGATTTAATTTCGTATTCTTGAATTAGTTGTTGAATGGATAGGTTTCCCAATGGGTTCAATTTTGTAGCTTTTGGTGTGATCGGAAGGGGTTCTTCTCCCTATTTTTGTGTTGATGTAACTTTTTCTTTAGTTGTTTCTGTTTGGTAAGTTTTTTTCAATGAAAGTTGTGAATTTATGAAGGTTTTGGTAAGAGTTTTAGCTATTTCCAGATTTGATTGTTTCCTGTAGCTAATGTCCTTTTTTCCAGTATTCTATAGCTTCCTTTTTTCACGTTTTTGTTTTGTATCTTCAGCGTCCTTTAGGAATAACAGAAGTTGGATATGGTCGATTATAATAGACGTTATTTCATCTTCATTATGTTGATATTCTTTCAGAATTCTTTCATCTATTTGGAATAGCTCATCACCAGTCATTTCCTTGAGCAAATTATTTAGTTCGACGTTATTTACTTGATAGTAAGGGATGTTGCCATAATTTTTTGAAGTTAATGCTATTTCGTGTTCTAGTTCGTATTCTAAGAATTTTTTCCTTTTTCTTATTTTAGCAGCTGTTCGTTCAGTAGCATGTTGTAGATTGAACTTTTCTATTTGTAATATATGATCTATGATACTGTATCTGTTGTATTTTAGATTTATGTTCTAGTATAAAAAAAATGTTAATTAGTTAAGCAAGCGGTACAACAGAGAAACCAGCAAATTACATGCTCTACAATTAGGTAGGCCGGGGCATTGGTCTACTGCATGGCCGCCATGCGGCGACCAATCGGACAACCGCCCCGATGCCAGACAGGTGTGCTCGTTCGGCTAGGGAAATCTGGCAGCTAGGGGTCTGGTCATCGGTTTGGAGTCAGCCGATGTCCGCCATGTGCGCTAATGGCGCCGGGTGCATGTAAAATCCGCCGTGGGTGCAAAGTCCTCCAAGTTATCTGTGAATTATACCTCTGGAGGTGCCTTGCCAGGTGAAGGTCTCGTCACCTGATCAAGGTTCTAAAGAGGCCAACTTGAGTAGCAAAGCGCAGGTACAAAAAAACAAGATCAAAATGTTAAGTAACCGTTTTAACTAAGTTCACATCTAAGCAGTAGGCACAGTCGATAGGATGAAGATCTAGGCCCTCGTCAGATTTATTGCCGCTAAGCGGCGATTAGGCGATCATCACCCCGATACCAGGTATCAAACCCGTTTAGCTGGGGAGACCCGGCAGGTAGGGGCCTGGTCATGGGTTAAAAAGAAAAAAAAGGGTTAAGGTGCTAAAATAACGTCTATCCGTTTTTAGTGCACTCTGAAAAATATATGCGCAAATTAGTCACTTTTACATAAAGTATATCATACTTGTCGCAAAGATTAAAGATTCTATCCCTTTAACCCTTTATGTACTGAATTATGAATTCATGAAAATTTTATCTTCTAAAGCATTTTTCGTGAATTGCTAAACTACTTTAGAAGATTTACATAATCATTTAATAAATTTTAGAAGGATTTTAGAAGGCTTGAAGGGTTTAGAAGGATTAATTAAATTTTAATTTATAGGGATTTTGTGCAATATTTATAACTCCACTCAAATCTTTTATTTTAAATATTTTTCGTAGTATTTTTTACAATTAGAAAATCTACAAATATAATGTTCTTAGAATATAAATATAGAAATATTTCTGAATTGAAAAATCCCACCCCCCCCCCCTCTCCTCAACGCCAGGAAAGCTGAAAAGCGGCAAAGGCAAAAGAAATCATCCTTTTAAAAATATTTATGTTTTGCGTAACTAATAATGCTTTTGGAACAAGATAAAGTAATGTATCTATAACTCATTCTAAACTGTATTACAACTAATCGATGTATTAAATGAATTTTGTAACAAGTTGTTTCGATGGTACTTATAAGTACCGTCAGTAGATAAAGGGTTAAAACATGAAGAGTTTTGGTAGAAATTAAAAGTCTTGGTTTTTAACCCCAATTAATAGGATCATATTTGATTGAAAAAAGAATGTAAAAAAATTTACAATGCCATGTTGTGTCAAGGGAAGATCCACAAAATTGTGTGGTACAGGCTCGGCTTTAAATCACAGAAAAAGAGGATATTTTTTTCTTTTTTCTTATGATCACCTACACAAATGTGTAGGCCAGGTTTTAAAGGGATGTAAGTTAATTCGGAAAACTTTTCTTAAGTACAACAGTAAAAAATCCATGTTTAAATAAAAAGTGTAATTTTTGTTAAAAAGAAATCATTAATTATTTTGGGTAATTTTCTTCTTAGTAACAGAAATAATGAGTAATTTTCACTTAATATCCCACTTAACGTAATCGTTAATGAGCGTATAAAAATGTCTTAACAATCTTACATTTTTCTTCAGTGTGTTTAATGGACATAATAACGGAAGCAATATAACTTTAAATGCTAATTTAAGCTTTAAAAGTACACGCTTTTATATTTATCTTTTGTTTAAAAACATAAGACATTTATTGTAGCTATTTTCACAGCAACAGAAAAGCAACAAATGGTAGTGAAGCAATAAAATCAGACATAATGGCATTATAAGATTTACTTACATTACTTAAATGGTTTACAAAAAAAATTAAATACATTTTTGTTTTAAAAGTATGTATTGATAAAGATTAATTTTCCCAACTCAGGACTCTTTTTTCTCCCAAATATCCTACATTTTCTTCTGAAAATACACGGTGTCCCAAAAAGGTTAACGTGTGCTTTAATTTTTTACTTGTTGGATATGGGTAAGCAACGTAAATTCTAAAAGCTTTCAAAATAAGGTAGGAATTAAGATTATGTTGATGAAATGGTTCTGGCATTGTTTTCAAAATGTTACACTTTATAAATTTTTATAATTCAGAACAATTTTCTCAAGTACAACTGTAAAAAAATTTCATTTTTCTACAACCAAAATTAACCGAGTTACGAGACTTTGAATTTTATGAAGTTTCGGAGCTTTGAGCTGCTAAAATAACATCGATCCGTTTTTTAGTGTACTCTAAAAAATATACTTACAAATTAGTCACTTTTACATAAGTACATCACACTTGTCGGAAAAATTAAAAATTCAATCCCTTTAAAACAGGAAGGGTTTTGGTAGAAATTAAAAGTCTTGGTTTTTAACCCCAACTAATAGGATCATATTTGATTGAAAAAAAAAAAATAAAAAAGTTTCCGATGCCAGGTAATGTCAAGGGAGGATCCACAGAATTGTGTGGTGCACGCTCGGCTTTAAATCACATAAAAACAGGAATTTTTTTTCTTTTTCCTTATGGTCACCTCCACAAATGTGTAGGTCAGGTCTTAAAGGGATATAAGTTAATTCGGAAAACTTTTCTTAAGTACAACAGTAAAAAATCCATGTTTAAATAAAAATGTTTAAATAAAAAGTGTAATTTTTGTTAAAAAGAAATCGTTAATTATTTTGGGTAATATTCTCATTTAGTAACGGAAAAAAAGAGTGATTTTCACTTAATGTCCCACTTAACGTAATAGTTAATGAGCGTAAAAATGTCTTAACAGTCTTACATTTTTCCTCAGTATGTTTACAGAACATAATTAACGGAAGCAATATAACTTGTTAATGCTAATTTAAGCTATAAAAGACACGCTTTTATATTTATCTTTTGTTTAAAACCATAAGAAATTAATTGTAGCTATTATTAGAGCAATATAAAAGCAACAAATAGTAATGAAGCAATAAAGTCAGACATAATGACGTTATAAGATTTATTTACATTACTTATACCGTTTACAAAAAAAAAAAAAAAAAATTAAATAAGTTTTTGTTTTAAAAGTATGTATGTGTTGATAAAGATATTTTCTCAACTAAGGACTCTTTTTTTCTGAAAAAATGTCCTACATTTTATTCTGAAAATACATGGTGTCCCAAAAAGTTTGACATGCGCTTTATTTTTTTGCTTGTTCAGAGTTGCCAAGTCTCCGGCTTTATGCACACCACTATTACCTTAGAGAAAATGTTGGTATTTTAAATCGCCCAAATGTTTCAATTAAATAAAAGAATATTTTCTGCATTCAAATACTGGTATACAAAAAGCCGGAGACTTGGGTAGCTCTGGTTGTTGGATATACGTACGCAATGTAAATGCTAAAAGCGTTCAAAATAAAGTAGGAATTAAGATAATGCTTATGAATCAGATTTAGGCATTGTTTTTCGAAAAGTTACACTTAAGTTTTTATATGGTTTTTGGGTTCTATAGGTTAATCCACAAAAATTTTCTCAAGTACAACAGTAAAAATTGATCCTTCGGCAACCAAAATTAACCGAGTTACGAGACTTTGAATTTTATGAAGTTTCGCAACTTTAAGATGCTAAAATAAAGTCTAATCCGTTTTTAGTGCACTTAAAAAAAATATATGTAGTCACTTTTACAGAAGTATATCACACTTGTAAAAATTTACCGGTATTTATGTATGTTAATCGGTTTAATAGAAGTATGTAATTTGTTATCCCTTCACAAACTCAAACAAGTGTGTAAATGTAGAAAATTGCACGGATTAAACCGAATTGGCGTGTTATCGTAAATTTAAACATTTTGCATATTATACAAATATCTGTGTAGTTTACATATTACACTGAAATATATGTAAGAATATTACACAGAATGCATGAGAACAGAATATTACACAGAGTTGTGTGTAAGAATTTTACGCAGCTATATGTGCAAGAACAGCATATTATACAGGATTATGTGTAAGGATATTACAGTAAACTCCCGACTATCCGGCCTAATATGGCGGAAGGGTAGGCCGGATAACAAAAAAGCCGGATAGGCCGGAGTTCTATAAATTTTTGCTCACTTCCTGCCCTCCCTCCCCTAATTATGTTAAAAACGCATGTTACACATTTTAAAATAAATTTTATATATACAATACATACAGTTTCAAAATAAGCAAAACATTAACGAAAAACATAAGCCTAATTCGCAAAAAAATGAATAAATGTTATTTTACTATTTATTAATAAATGACTGCACAAATATTAAAAGTTATTAAATATACAAAAGTTATGCATAAGATAAAAGAGACAAAACTTAGTTTTTAGTTTTTGAGAAAGTCTTTGATAGATGACTACTTCTCCCTGTTAGCTCTCCTCCGCGACGCAATGTCCCTCGTAGTTTCTCCCCCATAGTCACTACAACCTTTTTTCGTTTATCACCCATTTCGTTAATCTTCAATAAATAAACACGAAGCACATCAAAAGAGTATTCGAAAGTAACTAGGATAAGCGGAAAATAACGTCCGCACTTGCTAACATCCGTTGCACAACTGACGAAACAGGTTATCAAGCCTTAACCCCTCCCCCCCTTTCTGTCTGTCTCTGCTATTGCATTCTGCAATCCCTTTTTGCTCCTTCCTGTCGTGAATTAGCACTTTTCTACCGACGGGAACCTGCCTATCTCAGCCGCTTGCAACATTCCTCATTTTTTTACTAGGACGGATAGTACGGAGGGCCGGATATTTGCGAGCCGGATAGTCGGGAGTTTACTGTATTCATAAATATGTGTAAGAACATAATAGTACACATAAATTTGTTCAAGAACAGTATACAGTCGAGCTTATCCCTTTAACAAAGTCCTTATTTAACGAAGTTTTCTACTTAACGAAATTTTCTTCTACACCTTGACTTTAAACACCATTAACATGTAAATTACGAAAAATGTATTCTATATAACGAAGTTTCTCTGCTTTCGTGTGTGTACAGCATTCAAATGGAGAGGTTGCCGTAACGATGGGTGTATGAATTTATTTCAGCGGATTGTATGAAAATTAAATTTATTTATTTATTTAATCATTTGCGTTCAAAAGAAGAAATGCTAAAGTACTTCAATACAATAAGATGATTCCAGTTTCACGAGACTGTTACAGATGAATTGTTCGGATACGTACAAAAGTGCGAAAATTTTCATGAACAGTGTATTTTTTACAAGAAAACTGTACAAAGTAATATTGCAGACTTTTTTAAAGTAAAGTATTTGAAATACTGAGAAAAAGTACTCTACGCTTCGATTTTTGTTCTCCTTTCTTTATTATGAGTTTTTTTAGACAAAATTTTAATTAAATTTTTAAATACATTTTTCTCATGTGTATGCATTGCATAAAAAAAAGTTACTGCCCGAATTAAAAAAAACATTTTTCCAATATTTTCCTTTTATGCGTATTTTTCATTTTATGCATGTGTATTAAATTATACGAATTTCATAAAATTAAGTTGATTTCTATTTAACGAATTTTCTTCATAACGATGTGTTTAAGTGTGACGACAAGACTTCGTTAAATGGAAGGTTCACTGTATTACACAGAAATATATGTAAGAACAAAATATTACGCAGAAATATGTGTAAGAATAGAACATTACACAGAAATAGGTGTACTTATGTGCACTCAATAAATATCCATACTTGAAAAAATTACTTGTGTAATCGTAGCTGAATGGTCAAGGTGGTGCTTTGGAAAAACACCGTCTCTTAGTTCGCATCCCGTTGTGGTAAGTATTCCTTGTTCACTGTAGACTGAATTAAACAGAGAACTTGTCCTCTTGATGTAAATGTATCTTTAAAAAGTAATAACTGAAACTGGTAGCAAATAAATACGGAAATTGCTGTCATCCCGATTTTCATATTTTACAAAATTTAATTTTACAGTGTATTTATTTAGATTATAGTGGTTCTGTGCACAAAATGTGAATATACGATTTTAAAGCTTCTAAACAACTTTAATATAGAGATGGCATGCAGTAAATATAATTTCAAACGATCCTGTTTCTTGTAAATTAAAGTTACATTGTTTTGTGGTCTTAAAATAAACCTTCTAGAAAGAGAATAAACACAGGAAACACATGAGTTTGCTCTTCATGCAGTTTAATTTTGCGACCTATTATAAGCATTTAGATCACAATTTACATCCCAATCTATAAGGTTAAGCTACGTATACAAAAATCTATCGTTTTCTCATGTTGCACATGCACATACATATATGTACGCATGTGCAATTTATACATTAAACTGTGTATTTCAGAGTTATTTGATAACTTTTTTTACACACTTCAGCAGCTTAATGAGTTATCATCAAGATACATAGATCAATGCGTATTTTGAAATTGACACACAAGGCGTGTTTTTGGCAATTTACACGCCACTTTACACATATAGATAAATAGTTTTTGTATCAACAGTACACCTGTTAAAAAGGTTCTGTTTTAATGTGTAAATCTATGCATTTATGTTTTAGAGTGTGAGGTCGAAATGCAAATCTTTAGTTTTTAATATTCTGTTAAAAATCCTAGAACAAAAATACTTCTGCGTTTTTACTTTTAATATACGTATAATCGCAAAAATGTTCGACTTCCGTTTTTTGATTAATTTATACGCTTTGGGATGTCCTGGGAACGATGTGATTATTTTTTTTTGGAAAATGTCGGTTTGTTTGTCAGGTTGTGTACGACACAAATGTTGTGCTTGCTCTATCTCAGGAACTAATGAGCGGAATTTAACCAAACTTCAGATTCAGTTGAACCTTGTCATAAATCAGAACAGATTATGTTTGAATGTATATACCACAAAAGGTGATATTGCTAAACTGCCTTATTCACGATGTTTATTTCAGATATATCTTAAGAACCAATGTACATAATTTCATCACATTCATTCTTCCGTTTCTTCATTGATTTATTCGTTTTGAGATGTCCGGAATACAATTTGACTAATTTCTTTTAAAATGTCTCTCTCTTCGTCTGGCTGTGTGCGACACAAATGTTGTGGCTGCTCTTCTCCGGAACTAAATGGGCGGAATTTAATCAAACTTCAGATTCAGTTAGACCTTGCCATAAATAGGAGATGATTATGTTTGAGTATATATAGCCTAACAGGTGATATTGCTAAACTTCCTTATTCACGATGTTTGTGTCAGATATATCTTAAGAACTAATGCACATAATTTCATCACATTCATTCTTCCGTTTCTTGATTGATTTATTCGTTTTGAGAAGTCCTGAATACTATTTGACTATTTTTTTTAAATGCCTGTCTCTTCGTCTGGCTGTGTGCGACAAAACTGTTCTGGCTGCTCTTCTCAGGAACTAAATGAGCGGAATTTAATCAAACTTAGACCTTGCCATAAATCGGAGCTGAATATGTTTGAGTGTATATAGCACAGCAGGTGATATTGCCAAACTTCCTTATTCACGATGTTTGTGATACTTATATCTTAAGAACTAATGCACAGAATCTCATCACATTCGTTCTTCTGTTTCTTGATTGATGTATTCGTTTTGAGATGTCCTAAACACAATTGGACTATTTTCTTTTATAATGTCTGTCTCTTTGTCTTGCTGTGTGCGACACAAATGTTATGGCTGCCCTTCTCAGGAACTAAATGAGCGGAATTTAATCAAACTTCAGGTTCAGTTAGACCTTGCCATATTTAGGAGATTATTATGTTTGAGTGTATATAGACCAACAGGTGATATTGCTAAACTGTCTTATTCACGATGTTTGTGATAAATATATTTTAAGAACTAATGCACAGAATTTCATCATATTCATTTTTTCGTTTCTTTATTGATTTTTTCTTTTTGGGATGTCCTGAATACAATTTGACTAATTTCTTTTAAAATGTCTGTCTCTTCGTTTGACTGTGTACGACACAACTGTTGTGGCTGCTCTTCTCAGGAACTAATGAGTGGAATTTTTATCAAACTTCAGATTAATTTTGATCTTACCATAAATCGGAGCTGATTACGTTTAAGTGTATATAGCGAGGGTGGTCCTTAAAAAATTAACTTTTAAAATTTTTATGGGCACCCTCCTATTTTGTTCTATGTATAAAATAAAGACTTCCACAAAAATTTCAAAATTTTAAAACATGTTTTAAGGGTCGCTACCAAGGTTTGAATGTTTTAAAAAAAAATTAAAAATTGACATATTTTGTAATCTAATAATAAATTATTAATACAAATCCATAGTCATTGCCAAATTGAGTCATGCTATGATATTAGGCTGTAAAGAATGTCATTTGTTTCAAATTTCAACATATTTGCACAGTCTATTGTCCAAACACAGACAGGAGTATTTCATGTCTACACCCTATTTCACCTCAACTTGGTAGCATTGTGAAAGTTAGGAAATCTAACAATTTGCCTTGAAAAATAGTTCACCGTTATTTTTAATCTTAAATAGCTAAAATGAGTAGGAATTTATAAGATAACGTTTATACATTAAAGAATCTGATTTTTTTATATTCGTAAAACGTCGTACTAAATGGCCATATTCGTATCAAAAGCAGAACACAAAACTTAAAAAAAGAGTTTTCGGCAAGCGTTCCTTTGACTGCTCACTGGGATTTCAAAAATTTAGAAGACATTTCAGGATCTGAAACAGTAGATAGGTTACCCATTATTGTCTCAGGTAAAGGTACTGACCATTTAACTATCTGTTCCAAAAGTTCAATCAGGAACAGGTGAGGCAATTGCTTCTGCTGTTAACGAAACATGGGAGTTGTGGGGACTACAAGCAAGTAAAATGTATGACTTTTGTATAACCTTTGTTAATACCCGATTATCAGGAGAAGCTTGCGCTCTTCTGGATTAGAATATGCACAAATAAATTATTTGACTTGCCATGATCACATCCTTGAAATTATGCTTGAGAAATTTGTTGTTAAGCCTCTCGGAGTTTCAAGCGGACCAGACATATTGTTATTCAAACGATTTAAAATTTCATGGATGTCTATAGATTATGGCATATTTCAAACTCCCATAACTGACAATTTAATCAATGAAACAAGTAACGCATAATGCGTCAAAAATTACAGAATTTGCTCAAAATCATCTTAATGATTTTTCAATCAAGGGACTTTTACAAGCAACTGATAGAGCTTTCCTTCATTTTAATAGGAGGAGTACCCGAAAGAGGTGTTTACATTAGAGCCCCAGGTGGATTGCACCGGGTTCCATGGATGGTGAAGGCTATATACTCGCTAAGATTTATTTATTTAGAGATTAGTTTAAAATCTCTACGCAGGAAGAATCTGTAGTTCGCAAGTTTGTGGTGGAAATCTACATTCACAGCTGGTATTAGGACCAATGATTTATTGCTCCTGAAAAACTTAAAAAAAAAACGAAAATGTAAATGAAATCATTTCTTTGTGTGCTTTGAAGAAGTTCCTAGGACATTTCTGTACTTCACAGAAGAACTAGTTGCTTTTGCATTTTTCGATGATAAAGCCTTTTTTGAAAGTAAAAGAAAAATGGTGCATGCTTTGAAAAATGAAGAAAATTATGAACCCTTGAAATATACACATGCTGATCCTGATGTCATTCTCCAAAATGATTGCAAGTTTTTCTAACAGGCAGCACTCTGAGGTTATTTTAAAATTATGGATTTACCTTCAGACTTTTTTGAAACAGATGCGACTAATTGGAATGAAAATTAATCCTACAAGACATGTAGGGTACTAGCGACTTCAAATTTGTTAATGATGTAGCAGAAAGTGGGGGTAGCACAGATGTTTGCGATAGATATATCTTAAGAACTAATGCACAGAATTTCATTAAATTCATTCTTACGTTTCTTAATTGATTTATTCGTATTGAGATGTCCTGAACACAATTTGGCTATTTTCTTCTAAAATGTCGGTCTCTTTGTCTGGCTCTGTGTGACACAAATGTTGTGGTTGCTCTATCTCAGGAACCTATGAGCGGAATTTAATCAAACTTCAGATTTAGTTAGATATTGCCTTAAATTGGAGCTTATTAGGTTTGAGTGCGTATATAGCCCGACAAGTGACGTTGTTAAGCTACCTTATCCACAATGTGTTTGATAGCTATATTTTAAGAGCAAATGCACTGAATTTCATCAAACTGCACATTCTATTAAATGTTGACATAAAAAGATGTTGGTTAGGTTTGAATGCATACCGCCCAAAAGTTGGCATAACTACATCTCGCGAACTAATGTACAGATTTTCATAAAACTTCATATTCTGTTGGACTTTGAGATAAATAGATTCAAACTGAGATTGGGTGTATTCCACACTATAGGTGAGCTGCTATGCTGTGTTTTTCATAATTTTCGAGAAGGCTATGTCTCAATACATGGAATTTCATCAAATATCATAACCTGTTAGACCTTGGCATACATAGGTGCTGATTCAGTTTTCACTTCGATCACTTAACAGGAGGCTCTTACAGTCTTATGGTTGGGAAAAATTCTTAATCGGGTCCATAATCAATGAATACAATTCAGCCACTCTAGTCTGCTGTATTATTAACTCAATTCCTCTAACTCTCATACCCATTTAACACCATTTTTGCCAGAATCGCCCCTTTTTGACGCAATGTTTGGTTGTAGACATAATTACAGAAAATTAGCCCTATGCTTTTGGGGATGAACATTATAACTGTATATGATTTTCTATTGTGTAGAAAGGCAGCAAATTTTACATTTGGGTTTAATATAAAAAATGTATATGTTCATCTAACTTGAAATTTTAGAACCCAACAGGGTGCGCTGCTGTTCTGTTGTTCTTCTGATTCACTGATCATTGTAATTCCGTGTTACATTCGAAGAAATGCATCATGCTTTATATTCACAGCTGTTGATGTTGTTACAAACTAATATACCAGTGTGACCTCGAAAATCCAGCATTCCGAAATCTGGCAACTTTAAAAATCGGGCATCAAAGTCGGCCATCTTCCACCCTCTCCTTTTCTTTATATTTTTAAGTTACCGGAGAAAGAAAAATAGCAATTGTTGTTTACTAATTAAAAACTTCGAGATCCATAGGGATGGTTTAGCGTACAGCAAGACCGCTGATAAAGTGAATCACCGATATCGCTAGTAGGAGCTCAGAGAAACGAGGACGAGTAGCTAGAAAAAAAAAAGTTTGAAATTTCGCTTCAAACGTGGCAAATGAAGAGCGTTCGTACTATAACTAGTTTTATAAATATTTTTTGCAACGTGTATTGTACTGAATGTATATTTTAGTGCACTTCATAAGTGCATACCAATTTCATTCTGTTGGAAAGGCTGTAACATCATTAAAATGCACTTGAAATAATTTTTTCTCATTGGCCGATAATGTAACGAAAATTTTTGACTGTCCCTGTAATTAAACAAAACATCCGATTTTCATAAAATTTGAAATAACTCGACAAAATGCTGCAACAATTGTATTTTTAAAATTTCAGACCGTTCTATTGAGTAGTTTTTGCTCTGTTATATGGGGATGGACGGAACGAACGACGACTATATGTGCTACGTATTTATATAATTACGAACGCACCTAAAAAAAGTCACTGGAAAAATGTATAAATTTGATTGGAAAATTAATATCTGCTTTACACCGCATTTCTGAAATCGATATTTTTCACTTGTCAGATCCAAGAAAATTATTACAGTAAATTATTTACAATTTTAATTATTACAGTATTGTTAAAGAACTGCCGGTTAACTTGAAGCAAATAAAATCAACCCTTCGTAAATTACATGAGGAGAAATGATTTCACTACTTATTTAAAAATTTTTTAGTAATATAAAAAATATCAATAAAATATCAATCGTATACATATAATTTTCTCTTTTTCTCACATAATTATCACTGGGCTATGAATTTAATTATGAATAAAGACACCATTAACCCCTTAACCTACGATTTACGTTTCAACAGCCTGGGTCCAAAACGTAAACAGGATCGCGCTGCCTTCGAGCCATTCCACGGCTCGACAAATCCACAGCTGGCAACTTTTACGCTTTTTTGCTACCACTAAAATGTAATAGAGATTTTCGCCTTGTTTAATTATGAGATTTCGACGCTTAAATAAGACAATATGTAATTATTAAGATGTTACTTGGCGTAGAATGATATAAATTTAAGAGCAACGTTAAAAACGTCAGAATATGCAAACTTTCAGAAGACTTGTTCGGTACCGTTTAGCGTGCCGCCCGCAGTGCAAAGAATAATGGAAACTTGCTCATTTATACATAGGAGAAGTGGATTGAACTGAGAAGTTCATTAACCAATGGGGAAACAGGAAATTTCGGGTACCAGCCAATAAATAGGAGAATAGTATAGGTGATGCCAACAAAAATGTGGAAGAAAAATTTCAGAATAACTTTACCCGTACGAATAAACTTACCCTCTCCAAACTCAAAGATCCTATTGAGTTATACAAGTCATGGGGTATCTATAGTATTAATTGCCAGTGCAGTCTTTCCTATATTGGACAGACCAAACGGAGTTTAAAATTTTGTACTAAGGAACACCAACAGTATATTCAAAAACAGGAAACCAATAAATCTTCATTTGCTAAACATTGCTGGGAGATGAACCACTTTTTTGATTTTAATTCAGCCAAAATCATTTTTAAACCCACTTCTAACATGAACTTAACTTTCTTGAAGCATTTCATATGCACAAAAATTATGACAATATTGTTAATAGTGAATTCGCTATTTCCCCTTTATCAGATTGCTGGAAATATTTCATAAAATCCTCTTTTGCTCAATTACTACAAGGTTTTTTTCCCCCATATTTTTATTGGCATAACATATACTATTCTCATATTGGCTGGTACCCGTATTTTCCTGTTTCCCCATTGGTTAATGAACTTCTCAGTTCAACTCGCTTCTCCTCTATATAAATGATCAAGTTTCCGTTATTCTTTGCGCTGAGGACGGTATGCTAAACGCTACCGAAAATAGTATGCTCAAAGTTTGCACATTCTGGCGTTTTAAACGTTGCTCTTAAATTTATATAAGACAATATTTACTATAAAATTTTAGTGGTAAGAAGAATTTACATTTGGCTCGATTATTGCACCAGGGGCTATGCCCGTAATAGTTACATTTGGCCCGACCGATGTACTACGGGCCAGGCCCGTGATAATCAATTTTGTCCCGAATACAAGATCACGAGTCTCGTAGGTTAAGGGGTTAAGAATATGGGAAGTACTTTTGATATCTATAAAGCAATTACTTTGTGCGAGTTTTAAATATATAAGCTACAAATTTTACAACGTTCAAAGGCACAAATACATACAACACCATGACATCAAAACCACATATGGTTGTTTTAAGGATTCTTGATCCCCTCCCGCAGTTCGAGAAAAAAAACTAAAAGTTTAAAACGGGTTCAAAGAACCCCTCAGTTATAGCCCCGAGTACTGACTAATGAGACTGAAGGGGCGAAAGTAAGAGTTTATATATCCGAAAGAAATGACGTAACTGTGGTGTGTGAAAACCAATTGGCTTAGTAAAATAATTATTATCAGTATGATAGCAGAGTATGGTTTAGACTTCATTAGATAATATCAGAAGATTTACCACTTGGTAATTTCACTATAAATGAAAAAAGAAAAAGAGTACTCACAAAATTCAGGCACAGACTTGATATCTTGGCATCTTTTTTTTTTATTTGAAAGCATAAACAGTTGCATATTGCATATAGACCAGTGGTTAGGGGGTTGAATTCGGAATTAATTAGGGGAAAGCTGGAAATTAATTTAATCCCTTCTGTTTAGGTCTAGAATGAATATGCTATCTTTTCCCCCTCGTACTAGGTGAGAGTTAGGAAATATGTATAGATTTATAGTCAAAAAACACGTTTTTTTGTATACCATAACAATATCTCAAAACAGCTAACTCTGTCAAAAACGTTGTCAATACAAATGTTGTAGAGCTTAAAACTCTGAGTAAAATGAGTACCTACACTCAATACTTATGTTGAATATTAAGGTCACAATTCTACTTCAAAGTTTTAGACCCATCATCAGGGGGATGACCTAAGAATTAATTAGGAGAAAACTGGAAATTATTTTAATCCCTTCAGTTTAGGTCTAAAATGAATGTACTATGTTTTCTTCCTCGTACTTGTGTGAATGTTAGAAAATATGTACATATTTATTTTCGAAAAACACGTTTTTTTTAGTTTCCTTAACAATATCTTAAAACGGCTAACTCTATAAAAAACATTGTCAATGCAAATGTTGTAGAGCTTAAAATTCTGAATAAAATGAGTACCATCATTAATATTTTTGTTCAACATTAAGGTCGCAATTCTACTTCAAAAATTATCAAATGAAGAGCTTGAAGCCAGGAGAGACCAAGTTAACCTAACAATATCTCAAATTGCGGCCTTAATATTGAACAAAAATATTAAGTGTTGGCACTAATTTTACTAAGAATTCTAGGCTCTATAACTATTGTACTAACAATGTTTTTGATAGAGCTAGATATTTTGAGATATTGTTAAGTTAACTTGGTCTCTCCTGGCTTCAAGCTCTTGATTTGAAAAATTTCGAAATAGAATTGCGACCTTAATGTTGAACAAAAATATTAATGATGGTATTCATTTTATTTAGAATTTTAAGCTCTACAACATTTGTATTGACAATGTTTTTTATAGAGTTAACCGTTTTGAGATATTGTTAAGGAAACTAAAAAAAACGTGTTTTTCGAAAATAAATATGTACATATTTTCTAACATTCACCCAAGTACGAGGAAGAATACATAGTACGTTCATTTTAGACCTAAACCGAAGGCATTAAAACAATTTCCAGTTTTCTCCTAATTAATTCTGAGGTCATCCCCCTGATGATGGGTCTAAAACTTTGAAGTGGAATTGTGACCTTAATATTCAACATAAGTATTGAATGTAGGTACTCATTTTACTAAGAATTTTAAGCTCTACAACATTTGTGCTGAGAATGTTTTTGACAGAGTTAGCTGTTTTGAGATATTATTGTGGTATGCAAAAAAAACGTGTTTTTTGACTATAATTCTATACATATTTCCTAACGTTCACCTAGTACGAGGGGGAAACATAGCATATTCATTCTAGACCTAAACAGAAGGGATTAAAACAATTTCCAGCTTTCCCCTAATTAATTCCGAATTCGGCCTTTTTTTACTCCACTACCACTCGGCTAACAGGGTTCAAGAGAGAAAAAAAACGAAGATTAAGATAATCTCAGGAATACTTGAGCCTTCAAATAAATCTTTCTTCAGCATTTACATTGGAGATCATGCGACTGCAGAAATAGTTTATTTGAAGGCTCAAGTATTCCTGAGATTATCTTAATCTTCGTTTTTTTTTCTCTCTTCAACACTATGCAAGATGCAACTGTTATACTTTCAAATAAAGAAAAGATGTCAAGATATCAATTCTCTGTGTGTGAATTTTGTGAGTATTCCTTTTTTTTTTCATTTCTAGTTAAATTACCAAGTGACGAATCTTCTGATATTATCAAATGAACTCTAAACTGTACTCTGCTACCATACTGATAATAATTATTTTACTAAACCAACTAGTTTTTACTCACTGCAGTAACTAACAGGAAAACACTGAAAAATAGGTGGCACTACGCAGGATCCTTCCATACAAGCAAGAGGAAAGGGTTTCTAGTCATGTCATTCACTAAGAAAGTGCACTGTTAAAAATTTTGCAGCATTCTGGCAGGTCATTCGACCGTTTTTTGAAAAAAACGGTTTCATAACCATAATTTAACTATATTCTGACCATAAAACGGCCAATAATATGGTCAGAATAGTGTTAAAATTACGGTTGTGTAACCGTTTTTGGAAAAAACCGTCAAAGGACCTGCCAGAATGCTGCAAATTTTTAACTGTGTGGTATGTTTATGTAAGTAATAAGCTTCATAAAAATCTAGATCAAAAACTGAATGACATTTAATATCATAAGACGAAACGCAATTTTTTACCTTAATTCAACACAAAATATATAATGGGAACATTAAAAAGGTCCACAATGTTACTTAAAAGGCGTCTAATGTAATAAAAAAGATGTTACAAGTTTAAAATATACATTTTATTTAAAACTTCTTAGTACTTTCAATCATTCCAGACTCATCATCAGAGAATATCTTAATAACTAAAAGTTGTTTATTTATACAAATACGTTACAAGTTTAAAACGTAACAAACGTTAAAAAACGTTGCAACGTTACTTTGTTTTGAAAATGAGAGAGCCAATAATTACTAGAGTTGGAAGTAGAAGTAATCTAATTAAATTCAATCCAAGAAACTGCTACTGCTACTTTTACTTTCAACTCTAGTAATTATTGGCTGTCTCATTTTCAAACCAAAGTGACGTATTTGTATAAATAAACAGCATTTAGTTATTAAGATATTATCTGATGATGAGCCTGGAAAGCTTGAAAGTACTAAGAAGTTTTAAATAAAATGTATATTTTAAACTTGTTACATCTTTTTCATTACATTAGTCGCCTTTTAAGTAAGATTGTGGACCTTTTAATGTTCACATTATATATTTTAGGAATGACATTTTTTAATTATTTTAGCCTCAGAAAAATTAAACTGGTGGTTGGAATTCCAAAAATGCCTATCTACAGTAGATTTATCCAATTCCTGCCTTCTAATATAATTATGGTGTTCTTTCAGCCTAATTTAAATCTAATCTCGCTTCGTCTGCCCAATGTAGGAGTGGCCACATTCACAACAAATTCTATAAATGCCCCGGGCATGGCCGTCAATAAGATCTGCGGGATTGGAGAAGGAAAATTTATTGCTTGGTGAGATAACTATTTTGAAACTAAACTTATTCAGAATATGGGAAATCTGCATAATAATTTTTGGGAAATGAGTAAGACAATAACATTTTTGACCCCCCAGCTGCGGGCGACTTTTTCAGTGGGTTACTTTTTTAAAATTAAGATTGTTTGATTTCCAACCTTCTTTTGAAGTAGAAATTGTCACTTTATTTAATTTCAAGTTAAATAATGCGAGAATAAGCCGAATTATATGCTTTTAAAAAAGTTGTGGGAATAAAGCAATCTGAATTTAAAAAAAGTACTACACTGGAACGCGAAAATACCGTTTCCCGCGGCTGGAGGGTTAAATTCTTTATTTGCTGGATATATATATCTATATATATATAGATACATTTTTTTTCTCCTCACACTGATGAAGGGGATCCAAGAATACTTGAACGGCCGTTTGTGGTTTTGACATCATGGTGTTGTACGTATTTGTACGTTTGAGTGTTGTAAAATTTGTGGCTTATATACTTTTGATATCCTTTCAGAAATCCGGAATTTTCAAAAATCCGGATTTGTTTCGGTCTCGAAGATGTCGGATTTTCAAGGTTATGCTGTAATTGAATCATATAGGAAAAAGTTTGTTGATTGTCGCAACATACCAGTTTTACTTGTTTTTATGTAGACTACGACAGAGAAAAAAAAAAGAAGATATTAGATGTTGAATCTTTAAAAGTTTTTGACTTTTAAAATATATTTTAGTTGAATATTGATTTTTTTTATAATATCGGGAAAGTGAAAATATCTGAAAAATGTCAAAATACCTTTTCAGTAAATTTTTCGTAAGATTTATAGGTAAATAAACTAGGGATTATGAAATATTTATGTTGCTCTCGGCTGTGATATTTCAGAAAGAAATATTCAGCGCTATTCTAGTCTTTTTTTTAAAAAACTTTTACGGGGAAGTAAAGCTAAGTTGCTACTTTCCTTTTTTATACAAGTATAAAGTTTTCACAAAATTTTAATGAATTGTTTGATAAAACATTTATTATTTTTTTAAAATGAAATTTTGTGCTACAAAATGTTTTTAGGATGTACAGGAATTGCATTTTCTTTTCATTTTTTGCATGTTGTACTGTAAATAGCTTTTATTAACACTCTTTTGTTTTTTCAATGTAATAAATCAATAGGCGTTGAAATATTACATAAATAAAATATATATTTCTTCAAAGAGGTAATGATGAAAAATATATTTAATTACTCACTTACTGCAATGTTTGATAAAATACCCGCTCTCTCCGGTGTCCAATGGCTAATTTCTAAACAGTTAGTAATAGAAATATATAATGGCTACTAAATACTGTAACACTCCAAAAAATACGAATTAATTTTAATCGTTCGGAAAAAACAAATTATTTTTCTGTTATAACGTTTGGCAATCTTCTCTTAGTGCAGACGAATTTTGTTATAAAGCAAATATTTAAAAATATTTTAAAGAGGGAAGCGAAAAGAATGATGATTAAATATCTCTTTGATCGCAGATTTTCCGCAGGTAAAATCTTTAAGCAATTAAAATGACTTGGTTTTAACGGAACATTTATATATAGAACTATAAATCGATTAATGGATACTAATAGCTATGTAAAGATCGATCTAGGTCTGGTCGTCCACGCTCAGTTCCCACAATAAGAGCGCATAAAAATAATTCGTGAAAAGATGTGAAGACATCCACAACGTTCAGAAAATAAAATGGCTGCAGAAGAGAACGTGAGTCGCAGAACTTATGCAAGTTATTATAAATAAAGAGCTGGGTTATTGCCTTTATCACAAAAGAAAAATTCAAGGTTTGATTGCTGTACAAAGAATAAAAAGATTACAAGGAAGAAAGAAATTGATGAAGCGGCATGGTAGAAAAAGTGTTGACAGAATAATATTTCCTGATGGGAAGCTATTTTGCATTGAGCAGTGTTATAATGCTAAAAATGATGTCGTATATTCAGCAACCCTCGAGGATATACCTCAAACCTTTCGAACTGTTAAACGCTTCCAGAACAAGAATTCTGTTATGGTTTGGGCTGCAGTGTCAAGCAACGGAAAATTGCCATTGAAGTTCATCGATAAAGGGATAAAAATCAATGCGAATATTACAAAAGAGGCCATATTGGCTACTTTGCAATATGGCCAATATTATGGCCAATATGGCCATATTGGCCATATTGGCCATACGGCCGTTTGTGGTTTTGACATCATGGTGTTGTACGTATTTGTACGTTTGAGTGTTGTAAAATTTGTGGCTTATATACTTTTGATATCCTTTCAGAAATCCGGAATTTTCAAAAATCCGGATTTGTTTCGGTCTCGAAGATGTCGGATTTTCAAGGTTATGCTGTAATTGAATCATATAGGAAAAAGTTTGTTGATTGTCGCAACATACCAGTTTTACTTGTTTTTATGTAGACTACGACAGAGAAAAAAAAAAGAAGATATTAGATGTTGAATCTTTAAAAGTTTTTGACTTTTAAAATATATTTTAGTTGAATATTGATTTTTTTTATAATATCGGGAAAGTGAAAATATCTGAAAAATGTCAAAATACCTTTTCAGTAAATTTTTCGTAAGATTTATAGGTAAATAAACTAGGGATTATGAAATATTTATGTTGCTCTCGGCTGTGATATTTCAGAAAGAAATATTCAGCGCTATTCTAGTCTTTTTTTTAAAAAACTTTTACGGGGAAGTAAAGCTAAGTTGCTACTTTCCTTTTTTATACAAGTATAAAGTTTTCACAAAATTTTAATGAATTGTTTGATAAAACATTTATTATTTTTTTAAAATGAAATTTTGTGCTACAAAATGTTTTTAGGATGTACAGGAATTGCATTTTCTTTTCATTTTTTGCATGTTGTACTGTAAATAGCTTTTATTAACACTCTTTTGTTTTTTCAATGTAATAAATCAATAGGCGTTGAAATATTACATAAATAAAATATATATTTCTTCAAAGAGGTAATGATGAAAAATATATTTAATTACTCACTTACTGCAATGTTTGATAAAATACCCGCTCTCTCCGGTGTCCAATGGCTAATTTCTAAACAGTTAGTAATAGAAATATATAATGGCTACTAAATACTGTAACACTCCAAAAAATACGAATTAATTTTAATCGTTCGGAAAAAACAAATTATTTTTCTGTTATAACGTTTGGCAATCTTCTCTTAGTGCAGACGAATTTTGTTATAAAGCAAATATTTAAAAATATTTTAAAGAGGGAAGCGAAAAGAATGATGATTAAATATCTCTTTGATCGCAGATTTTCCGCAGGTAAAATCTTTAAGCAATTAAAATGACTTGGTTTTAACGGAACATTTATATATAGAACTATAAATCGATTAATGGATACTAATAGCTATGTAAAGATCGATCTAGGTCTGGTCGTCCACGCTCAGTTCCCACAATAAGAGCGCATAAAAATAATTCGTGAAAAGATGTGAAGACATCCACAACGTTCAGAAAATAAAATGGCTGCAGAAGAGAACGTGAGTCGCAGAACTTATGCAAGTTATTATAAATAAAGAGCTGGGTTATTGCCTTTATCACAAAAGAAAAATTCAAGGTTTGATTGCTGTACAAAGAATAAAAAGATTACAAGGAAGAAAGAAATTGATGAAGCGGCATGGTAGAAAAAGTGTTGACAGAATAATATTTCCTGATGGGAAGCTATTTTGCATTGAGCAGTGTTATAATGCTAAAAATGATGTCGTATATTCAGCAACCCTCGAGGATATACCTCAAACCTTTCGAACTGTTAAACGCTTCCAGAACAAGAATTCTGTTATGGTTTGGGCTGCAGTGTCAAGCAACGGAAAATTGCCATTGAAGTTCATCGATAAAGGGATAAAAATCAATGCGAATATTACAAAAGAGGCCATATTGGCTACACATTTATTGCCACATACTGACAGGTTTTCCGAAAAAGAATAGGATATTTCAGCAAGATTCTGCACCTTCGCACCGAGCTAAATCAACACCAATTGTCGGAACATTATCATGCAAGAAGATTGGCCGCCTTCTTCACCGGATCTAAATCCTTTAGATTATTGCGTCTGGGGGATTTTAGAGGCTAAAGTGAATAGCAACAAACATAGAAGTTTAGACTCTCTCAAAGCTTCCATATTACGTGAGTGGTACTGATTACCTCTTAAAATGATTCGTGCCGCAGTCGGACAATGACATAAGAGATTATCTTTGGCAATCGATAAAGATGGCGGTCAATTCGAATAAAATTATTTCCCGGTAAACTTTCATCTCTGATGTTCATCATATTAGTGTAGTTATCATTTTCTATTTTCTATTTGTAAAATAAAACGTCTGAATATTTGTAACAGTATTTAGTAGCCACCCTGTAGTTCCAATTACAAAAATATTTTAAATGAGGTAAAAGATTATTTTAAAAACATTTTAATCAATAAAAACATTTCTCAAAAGTTGCGAAATTTAAATGTTTATACGGTCCCTCAGTCTTATAATTGATATTTAGTGATAATTTCCTATTACGCCAACAAGTATGACAAAAAAAGTCCAGTTCATCTAACACTAAAATTAACCGAGATATGAAACTTTGATTTGCATGACTTATGCCAATTTACTACATCCGGACACAGATTAGTGTGGCCATGCTTCGAGGGATCGTACATAAAGTGTTTAAATTATTAAAAGTATTTATTTCGAGTGTACATTTCCGCACTGCAACCGAAGAGAGTCACTTCAAGCAAGTTTTAAGATAATTTTAATTTTTATTAATTAAGTTTTAGATTAGATAATCTAATAGCATTTTAAAATATGAATCGTTTTTTAAAGAATTGCGACTGTTGCTTTTCATCATGTCATTTAACAAAAATTCTGTTATTTTTTTAACTTATGTAACCAGTACAAGTGGTTTATTTTAATTTAATGTTTCAGACTGAAAATTGATTTCAAACTTAAATTGTTATGTTAGTTTTACTCTCAGCTATTTTTTTTTTAAACTGACGATTACTTATATTTCTAATAAATTTGTGAATGACCCCTATTTCGCGGCAAAAAAGATGCTTCAACTTTAACCCTTTTTCTCTTTTCCTAAACTTTCGCGTAACATAATTTTTGAATTCGAAGGCTGATTTAATACAAAAGTTATATTATGTTACTTTTTTGAAGTGCATAAGATAAATAAATATGTAAGGTTATAAAATACAGATCCCCATACCAACACTTTTCATAGCTATTATTTTATAAATTGCTAAACATGCATGAACAATTCTACAGGACGCTTAAAGGGTTAAACAGCTATTAGTCGGTCAGGTTTAATCGTGGAAGAATGAGACATTTTTGTCTTACTTCTTAGAGTCGGGCATTACACATAGTCCGGGCAATAGGGAATTTTACCTAGCAAAATTAATGGTAGTACTGGAAATCGGCTTTCTAGATGTTTTTTGGGTCGCTGAATCCGAATTTGTAACTTCTCACCAAAATTTCCCCTGGCAACCACCCCCCCCCCAAATTTTGGTAAAAGACCCCAAAAAAGGTTTTTATTAAAAAAATTCCATTTTTTTATTCTTTTAGAAGAAAAGTAGCTAGAAATTCAGAAAGTAGACAAAATTTGCAACAAATTAGATATATGACATTATGACTTAGGATGAAGGGGAAGGGGGTGGTCTGCCTCGGAACATGCGCGCGGTGCGGCGTAAACTAAGTTGCGCAATCCCACTTAACCACTCACACGTTTACATTCGCCCTCCCATCTCCCTTTCGAACTTTCTCTATAAGGTTTACTTTAAGATTTTTGGGTCGCTGAATCCGAATTTTTAACTTTCCCCAAAAATTTCCCCCCCCCCCCCCCCAAATAGCTGTTTTTAACTTAAATTTCTTATTGTTTTAGGGAAAAAGCATTACGAAATTCAGAAACTAGACAAAATTTGCAATAAATAGGATATATGACATTATGAATTAGGATGAACGGGGAGGGTGAGGGCTGCCTCGGAACATGCACTGCGGCGCTACGTGCACTAAATGATGAAGTCCAGGCAATAGGGGATTTTATCTGGCAAAATTAATGGTAATACTGGTAATCAGCTTTCTAGATGTTTTTTGGGTCGCTAAATCCGAATTTGTAACTTCCCACCAAAATTTCACCCGGCAACCCCCCAAAAAATTGATTTTTTGAAAAAAAATGGTTTTTGAGAAAAGCGCGCGGGAATGTTCCGAGGCAGCTCCCTCTCTCCCCGTTTATCCTACGCCATAATGTCATGTATCCTATTTGTTGCAAATTTTGTCTAGTTTCTGAATTTCGTAATGCTTTTCCCCTAAAACTGTAAGAAATTTAAGTTAAAAACAACTATTTGGGGGGGGGTTCGGGGGGAGGAATTTTGGGGTAAGTTAAAAATTCGGATTCAGCCACCCAAAAAACTTAAAGTAAACGTTATAGAGAAAGTTCGGAGAGAAGATGGGAGAGCTAATGTAAACGTGTGAGTGGTTAAGGGGAATTGCGCAACTTAGTCCACGCAGCACTGCGACGCATGTTCCGAGGCAGATCCACCCTTCCCCTTCATCCTAAGTCATAATGTCATACATCTAATTTGTTGCAAATTTTGTCTACTTTCTGAATTTTTAGGTACTTTTCCCCCAAAACAATAAAAAAAAATGGAATTTTTTTAATAAAAACTTTTTTTGGGGGGCTTTTTACCAAAATTTGGGGGGTTGCCGGGGGAAATTTTGGTGGGAAGTTACAAATTCGGATTCAGCGACCCAAAAAACATCTAGAAAGCCAATTTCCAGTACTACCATTATTTTTGCTAGGTAGAGTCCCCATACGGTCTCTATTGCCTGGACTAACAGCGGAAAACGCAGTTCCAGCAATCATCCTTCATATAGGCAGTTCTGTAATCGAATTCTTTATGTGCGTATGTAAATGACCCCCCTCCATAATCTATAGAAAACATGTCATAGTGCATCTTAGTAATCCTTTTTAATTCTATTATGCTTAAAGTATAATAACATCTTTAAAATAAATACATTTCAAACGGTTTTCCCCCCCATAGATAACAATATAACGTACTTCTTTTGGCACAGATGTCATATACGCCCTATATTAGCGCGATCTTTCCTGACGCCAATATCATATACGCAACGGGTACTTAACTGGCGCCAAAGTATAGCTATTTTGCTTGATATGGTAACCCGGATGTTGTTGTTTATGCTGTTGATGTTTTCGCCAAATTGGCGTCGGAAAAAAAATCGCGCCAATATATGACAGTATACGCCGGTATATGACATCTGTGCCCTTCTTTTGTGTGTTCTTGTAAACGAACTGTGAATGCTATTTATTGTATACTCTTAAAAAAGCTTTTGTACTTGTTAGTTATCCCGTCTACCAATTTCGCCAAATTATATAAATCGCTAAACCATTCGCCAAATTATACAAATTGACATACTTTTTATTTTAAATAACGAAAGAACAAATAAATTGGTGTAATCTATATTATAAAGGACAAACATATCTGTGCGTAACGCATACGTCATTCTGCTAATGGCAACATTTTGAAATTTGAAATAAAATTTCGGCTTTGCAATTTTCGCTACTGAAAAATTTTAAACTTCTAAACATCCCACATTTTAAATGTTTACACCGTCGTATGTAGAAAAAAATGCACTTTTAAATGCAATTTGTTTGAAAGCTGTATCTCAATTTATTTTTGAGATATTAATTTTTTTATAGTTTTTAATACCAATTTTCTAATCGTGGCAGCTGAAGTACTTCATTTCTATTAAAAGTGGCTTAGCTATCTTTATTGATTATATTCTTACTGATGCCATTTTCTCATTACAATAAAAAATATCTTTTTTAAAAATTTTAACAGAAAATGACGTTACACTTTCAAAAAGACACAATTTCCCTGATGCTGCTGCTATATTCCACTATTTTTTTATTTCACTGATATTGAGTTTGAGACAATATTCCTGTGACGTCACAAAAAGTAAAATGGCGACTTTTATAGTCTCGAACCGAAACGAAGAATATGGTCCATAGGCAAAATATTTCAGCGACGGAAAATGACGTTATATTTAAAAGAAAACGATAATTTTATTTGATAAAATGAGATATTTCCCCTTGAATACGTCTAAAAGTAAAAAAATTCTGGAATTTTTACACGCAAGTACAGAGATTATACTAAGACCTCAAATCACGAGTGGTAATTTTAACATGGAAAGTTGTAATAGTTGACAAACGTGACTTCAAGTTTGAAAATGTATTTATTAATAACCTATTGCGCGTTAAGATGTTTTTAAATGGTGAAACGTGGAAAATGACTTGATTCGGTTTAGATTTAAAGGGGGAAAATTTCTATGATTATGTCAAGGTGAAATCATTTTTGCTGATTTTTCATTCCGTAATACCAAGCATCAATTGATAACTTAATCAAAATTACTTATCTTGATTATATGCTACTGATTACGCATATGAATAAAGTTTATTTTTTCATTAATTTTAACAGTTGAAGTTTATGAAAAAAGTATTTCGTTAATCTTAGGTTAAAATATGTCTTTGGAGAGTTAAACTAAGAAGTGTAAAATGGATTTTTTATTGTAATTATTGTTGTCGATGTATTATAAATTCCATGCAATAGTTCCTTTGTAAAAATTTTTTTTCGTCGAAATTCGACGGGTTCCACCTCGTATTAATAAAAGTACAAATAAAACGTCGAAAAAATAATCTCTTGATGACATAAACACGTGTTCTAAAGTGAATGTGACATTTACGATCAACCATTATTGACATTTAATCTTACAATTTGGCGACAGTAATTTGGTCGAGGGGATAACTAACAAGTACCAAAGCATGTTGTCATCTACGTAGGTGATGCACATTATTTTGAAACATCGTAACTTCAATATAATGCATTGCAAATTATTTTCCCCCGTAGACCACAATCTAATTAAATCTTTTGTGTGTCCCTGTAGGCGAACTATAAATGCTATACGTTTTCTTTTTTATGCAGAACATTCCATAATGATCTGCAATAACACATAAAATTACATGGAAGTTCGACTATATTTACCAGCGTTAGAGCGCGGTCAGACAGCCAGACAGACAGAAAATCCGAATTCATAAATACTTTTCAATTACGTTGGAGAACGTTAAACAAAAGTAGTGTATTTTCGAACAGAGTTGGTTGTCACAGTATGATTGGGCCAAAGTTTCTCACGTGGCAACCAGTCTCAGTAGCAGAAGACGCTTGAACGCTAATGTTAAATCTATTGGAGCGTTATTTTAAAATTTCTTACTTGCATTTAAAAATTTTTAAATGATTTCTTTTCCATAGGACAGCTGCGGTCGATTTCTAATCGCGTTATTTTGTACATTTTAAACATTTTGGTTGAATTTTTCTTTAATGAGAGTACTTTTCTTTTCGGAATCGGTTCTGAAAATGAAAGTACCCCCAGATAAAAATAACTGCAACCAAAATTTTAAAAGGAAAACTAGTCCGGTAGGAAATCGACCTCAGCTATGCTATGTCAAACAAGTGGTCAAGTGTGATCGAAGGTTGCATAAAAGGTTTCGTTTAATATTCCTTTCAAAGCACTTTATCCTTTAATTAATAAATCCAAATCATTAATTTCTAATTATTAAATCCTTATCCTTTATAAATAATATTTTATTAATAGGAACAAAGATGGCAACACCATTAAATTTAATATTAAAGTGATTACAAGAGGAAGCTATTTTTTAATCATATTAAAAATATTCAAGAACTATTTTTCAGACAGTTTTAACAGCATATGTTTGTATATCCGAAAACCATATTTAATTACATTATTTAATTTTAGATGAAAAAAATTGTTTAAACGACATATAAGAAGCTGAAATTTCTCGAGAATTTAGTGGCTGTTCAAGCAAAATTTAAACTTTCGAATTTTCTCAAAACAAAACAAATTGCTTAAACGAAAATTCTGAAATTTCAAAAATTTACTGGAAGTTTAAACAAGATTTAAAATTTCGTAATTTCTCAGAAAAAAAAAATTCGAAATACAAAAATAACTTGAGAAAATATTTATCATCAATTTTTGACCTTGAAACGAGAAAAAAATCTGTAAATTTGGATCTAGATTATGAAATCTATTCCGGGAGAAAAGAAAATCAAACTCCGATGCCCAGCCTTGAGCCAGGAACCTTTTGAACAGTAGGCAAATGAGCTACCATTTAGCGAACTAGCCTAGAGGTCTGCACGGGCCCGGGCTTGGTCTGAGGCCCGTACCGGCGCGGCCTGTGGGCCGGGCCGGAAAAGTGAAGGCGAATTTTCAAACGGGCCGGGCCGGCAAAAAATTGAACGGGCCTACCGGGCCGGGCCGATAAAAAAATTAAGCGGGCCTGCCGGCCCGCTATAAAAGCTTAATCGAAGCCGATAAAATATGAGCCATTTTCAATGAAGGTGACTTTCGCCAGAATAAGTATAAAAGTGCGCCACAAGCCGATGATAGTTTGAACACATCAATACGGAAATGTAACATGTCCAGCGTAGACATCAGCATCGGACAGTTAAATGGTGTCTGAGCCCGGGGTTAATTTTTTCAAGCAGACTCATGCAGGGCAGAGATCAGGCTTGCATTTTTTTTTTCCTGCATAGTCGAGCAAGGCCGGAACTAGATTTTATTGTTCTCAGGATGTGTAGGGAATAAAATATGTTTTGTAAAAATATTAATAGCGATAACAAACTTCTGTTAACGGAATCATTAGAAATATGCCTTAAGGTGGTTCTCAAATTTACTGCTCAACAATGAGAAATTTTCTGACACATTTTCTGACTCATTTTTAACTGTAAAGGCATAAAATTGACAGGTCTGACTATTGAAGGGATTTGGAATCGAACAGCGTTTTCCAATTTTTATAAATAATTTACTTATCGAGATATAAGAGATTCTTGTCACGTGACTGCAGGTTTTTCTCCTTTCCCGTGCTATAACTTCTGGAAATTCGATTCAAAACATTAAATTTGACAATATTTTCTCAAAGATATATTGCGTTTATCAAAAAATGGATAATGTTATTCCATTCCATAGTTTCTGAATAAGAACACCTGCCAATCTTATGCGTTTCCGAAAAGAAATAAATTAAAAAATATATCAGAAAGTAGCTCCTTTGGATTTAAGAAAAGCCTTATTAAAAGGCAGAGAAATATTTTTACAAATCTGCTTTTTATTATACAGCTTCAAAGTTATCATGTTTTTAACCCTCCTTTTTTCTTTTATTCTAATCTACATTAATTTTTCAATGAATCTTTAGTTGAATGTTGAAACGTCTAAGACTCTAAGCAATCACTAATGTTGCTTTGTCTATTTTCTGCCTTGTGAACACATAGTAATTTTAAAATGTATATTGTAAAATTATCTCATAAATATGTATTCAGTATTATTCTTTAAAAGACTCCTAATTGTCTGTTTAGAAAAACCTAAATTTTTTGTGAAAAATGAGTCGGACCTCATTTAATTGATTTTCCACGGGCCGGGCCTGTTTTCACTGATTTTTGTGCGGTGAACTGTGAAAATATAAACAGCCGGGCTCGAGCCGAACTTTTAATTTTTTCATCATGCCTGGTCCGGGCCTTGAAATTCCGGCCTGTGCAGACCTCTAACGTAGCCTAGGCAAAAAAGAGTGAAATTAAAGCTCCGCTTTAAAGTCTAAATCGCAGAAACGGCTAATGTCATTAAATTGAAATAATATTTTTTCAAAATGTTATGATTTATCTTGTGATCGATGGTATTGAGCTATAAGTATACGAAATGTCAAGCGTCTAACTTATACAGTTTCCGAGAATGAATTCTGGGACAGACAGATAGAGAAGTGAGATTAGGTTTTCGTCAGACGAAACCCTGAAGAAAGTCATTTCAAAATATTAAAATGCAAGCGAGAAATTTGAAAGTAACGCTTCCATAAGTTTAACATTATAAAATACGAACTTCTTCGCATAAGTAGTATAGGCTCATCATATATATTAAAAGAAAAGGCTATTTTTGTCAGTTCAGTGCATCAAAAATGAATATCTGCGCATGCGTCCAAAATCTCTTCCGGGCTGTCCGATCTCTTTCACTGAAGTGAACGATTCACCGTAGACAGAGAAACATGATCACATCATCGCAACTTTTACTCCGTGTATCATCGTCATCAGGGTAAACAGCGCATGTGCGGACACTGTGGTCCAATGGGAGTTCAGTGTGTGCACAAGACTTCCTGCCTAGATACAGATTTATTCTTAGTATCTTAGGCAATGAATAATTTATTCTCCCATGCTGTAGTCGTTAATATAGTAACACGCACGTTGCTATCTCTAATATTATTTACTGTAAGGTGCTGCTTTGAAATAGTAAGTTTATTTGTTATTATTTATTTTATTTTGCTGTGTCCATTTCGATCTCTATTATTTTGCTCTGCTGTTTAATTTTCATAGCGAGTCCTAGGCTTATTTAGTTTAGTTATGGATCTAGCATCCTACAATCTTCGCGAAATTGAGCCGGACGGAAATTGCTTATTTAGGGCGCTGTCTGTGTTCCTGTATGATACAGAAGATCATCACCCGCGCGTACGCCACGCCATTGTAAAACATGTAGTCGGTAATTGGGATGTTTATCATCCGTTTATTGTTGGTGATCTTTCTTACGGTGTTCCTATTACTCAGGTAAACGATTACATGAATATTATGTCAAGAAACAGTACGCATGGTGGACACTTAGAATTAAATGCCGCAACCGCAATTTTTAATATTTTTGTCACAATTATCAATGCACAAAACAATAACGTCACAAATTTGGGTGTAAATGCTCGAGGCAAAATAGAAGTTAATTTATTGTATGATGGAAATGGACATGATGGTCACTATACGGTATTGCTCAAAAAGGGCAAAGAACAAATTCGGCAGGAAAAAAATTCATCTCCCTCCAAAAAACGAAAACTGCAAGAGAGAAATAAAAAGTATTATGCAGAGCAAAAAAAGGTTGAATCATCTCCTTCCAAAAAACAGAAACGGAAGGAGCAAAATAAAAAGTATTATGCTAATAGAAAAAAGGTAGAGTCAGTTTTAAAGCCATATGAAATTCAGTATAGGTGTGCCGTTTCCGACAACATTTCAAATTTATCTCCGTCCAACTTAGGTAATTTAGACAACACATGTGCTTATTGTAATGCGTTGTATTTTTCATCAGAAAAGAATTCAAATGCCTTATTTAATTTGTGTTGTTCTAACAAAAAGTTCAAACTGCCCGAATTTCAAATTATTGATGACATAAGAGATCTATTCACTGGAAATAATGACATGTCGAAAAACTTTAGGCAAAATATTAGGCAATATAATAATGCTTTATCCTTCGTGTCATTCGGTGCCAATATAAAGTTACCTCCTGGTTACGGTCCTTATTGTTTCAAAATTCTAGGTTCAGTACACCACAAAATTTCCCCTTTGTATCCAGATAATTCGACCCATGCTTATTATGGTCAATTGTACATTTTAGACTTTTCTGAAGCAAACGAAATTAGGTTAGAAAAGGCTGAGAATAGTTCTATTAGAGAGGACATTCTTAATATAATAAATCATAATTTAATTAAATGTAATCCATACGTTAAGTGCTATAAAACGATGCATCAAAAAATATCTGAGGAACACGAGCTAGCTTTAAAACAAAACAGAGTGCCAGTTGATTTTGTTATGCGCTTTTATCATGAACCGCTATCAGATCCTCGCCGTTACAACGAACCAACATGCTCAGAGGTTGCAGCGGTTTTTGAATCTAATGATGGTGCTCCACCATCTCATAGGTACATAAATGTTTATTCTAAAGATGGTGGACTGAAAACTCTAGATTTTGATAGTATGCATTGTGATCCGATGTCATATGTACTGATTTGGCCTTGCGGTGAACCAGGTTGGCATATTTCAATGTCAGCGGGGGGAGAGAGGAAAACTAATGTTCATGAAAATATTTCCATGAGAGAATATGTTTCTTATAGACTTATAGTTCGAGGATGTCCTCCTAAGGGAAATTTCAATCCGTTAATTAATGCTGGGAAATTAACTCAGCAATTGATAGTTGATTATTACTGTCGCATCGAAGGTGACAGATTAAAATTTATCCGTAGTCAACAGGCAAAATTGAGAGTAGACACATACGCTGGCCTTGCAGATGCTCTGTTTGCACGTGCTGATAAAGAAAACTTACGGGCGGGGCGGATTGTTATTTTACCTTCTTCTTTTACTGGTAGTCCTCGAAACATGATTCAAAACTATCAGGATGCCATGGCAATGGTAAGAAAATTTGGCAAGCCAGACCTTTTCTTAACGTTTACATGTAACCCTTTATGGCCAGAAATAACTAACAGCATACATCCTTTTGAAACTGCTAATAACAGACCAGATGTTACAGTTCGTGTTTTTCATTCAAAAATTAAAGAACTTTTACATTTGATAAAAGAAAGAAAAATATTTGGCGAAGTACAAACATACTTATATACGGTTGAATTTCAAAAGAGAGGTTTGCCCCATGTGCATTTATTATTATCTCTTCAAGATAATTGTAAATTTAGAGAAATAGCAGACATAGATAAAGTTATTTCTGCAGAAATTCCCGACCCTAATGATACAGTCTTACATAACTTAGTTAAATGCCACATGGTACACGGTCCTTGCGGTAGTCTTAATCCAAACTCAATTTGCATGACTGATGGTAAATGTAAGAAAGAATTTCCAAAAGAATTTGTTCAGGAAACTAAGGAAAATGTTAATGGTTATCCCCTTTATAAAAGGAGAAATAATAACAGGACTATTTCTAAACATATTAAAGGTAAAAATATTGAGGTTGACAACCGTTACATAGTTCCTTACAATCCCTTTCTCTTACTTTATTTTCAAGCCCATATTAATGTCGAAATTTGCGCGAGTGTTCACAGTATAAAATATATACATAAATATGTTTACAAAGGTCATGACTGCGCCAATGTGCAGGTAACTGCTGAAGGTGGTGTGCTTCATCATGATGAAGTTACTGCTTTCCTAAACACTCGATATGTCAGTCCATGTGAAGGTGCATACAGAATTTTTTCTTATCCAATGCATGAACAATCTCACAAAATCATTCGCTTGCCTGTGCATTTGCCAGAAGAGCAACAAATATATTTTCAGGATGATAAAGCCGCGGAAGCTTTACTTAGATCAGAATTAAGAAGCACACAACTTATTGCATGGTTTAATTTAAATAAGGATCCAGAAACAAAAAGCCCTTTTATTTATCCAGAAACACCTCTTCATTATACTTGGGATAAAACTAAGTGTATTTGGAAAAAACGCTCTAACTTTCGTAGAGTAATTGGCAGAATGTATAATGTTTCTCCCCCTGAATCCGAGCGTTATCATCTTAGGTTACTGTTGCTTCATGTAGTTGGGGCTACAAGTCATGAAGATATAAGAACAGTTCATGATGTTGTTTTTTCTTCTTTCAAAGAAGCAGCTATGCAAAGTGGATTACTTCAGGATGATACTGAGTGGCTGCGTTGTTTGCATGAAGCATCAGTTCTTCAAATGCCATTTCAATTAAGGCAGTTATTTTCTTTCATTGCCATTTTTCAACAACCATCAAACGCTACTCAATTATGGGAAACTTTTAAAGATTATCTTAGTGAAGATTATTTGCAGCTTCATGAGCCGAATAAAGCTTATCATTTTAGTCTCAGGGATATTAATGAAACACTTAAATTACATGGTTTTTCTCTTTCAACTTTCAACTTGCCAGTTATTAATGATTTCTTAATAACTGATCACAACATCAATTTCTCTAAAAATCCAAATCTTGACTATAATTTAATGATTCAGCAAGCTAATGATGAACAACTTTTAATCATTAACGAAATCAGTAAAGTAATCCAAGCGAATAATACAAATAAAAGCAATGCATATTTCATAGATGGTCCAGGTGGTACTGGGAAGACATTTGTATACCAGCGTCTTATACAAAAATGCTTCGATTTAGGTATAGAAATTATCTCTGTTGCATGGACTGGCATTGCTGCTATGCTCTTACCAAATGGTCGCACAGTACATAGTAAGTTTAAGTTACCTTTGATTCTGCATGAAACTTCAGTATCGTCTTTAAAAATTAATAGCAAAGCTGCTTCTGATATTAAGTCAGCAAGACTGATAGTTTGGGATGAAGCACCTATGGCAAATGTTTATGCATTAATGACTGTTAATAGACTTCTGCAAGATATAATGACCAATAATATTATTTTTGGTGGGAAGATAATCGTTCTTGGAGGGGATTTTAGACAGGTATTGCCAGTAGTTCCACATGCCTCACGACAAACAATAACTCAAAATTGCATCAAATTTTCACCTCTTTGGCCATATTTCAAGGTTTTTCGGTTATTTAAAAACATGCGAGCTAGGTCAGACGAATTGGAGTTTTCAAAGTTTTTGCTTAAAATTGGTGATGGAAGTTATCCATCAGTCAATGATGAACCATCATATGGTTCTTCTGTTATTGATTTACCTTTAGAAATTATTGCAAAAGAAGATATCGTATCTGAAATTTTTGGCAAACATTTTGCTTCACCAGATCATGTTGTTAATTTTTCTAAATTTGCTATTCTTGCCCCCAAAAATGAGCATTGTAATGAAATAAATTCTAAAGTTCTACATCTTATACCTGGCACACAGAGAACATACGCTAGCGTAAATAATCTCATAACTGATGATGAAAGCCAAATTCTTCAATTTCCTGCAGAATTTCTAAACAGTTTAGAGTTAAGTGGTTTGCCTCCACATAATCTCACATTAAAAGTCGGTGCAATTGTAATGCTGTTAAGAAACCTAAATGCTACCCAGGGTCTTTTAAATGGGACAAGACTAATTGTGAGGAATATGTATGACAATTGTTTAGATTTAGAAATTATCACTGGCGAAAGAAAAGGGCAAAGAGCTTTGATTAATAGAATCGACCTATCACCATCAGACACATCACTCCCTTTCTCTTTTAAAAGACGCCAATTTCCCATACGTCTGGCTTTTTGTATGACTATCAACAAAGCACAGGGACAAACTTTAGATTGTGTTGGTATTTATTTACCCCAGCCTGTTTTTAGCCATGGTCAGTTATATGTAGCTATGTCTCGGGTGCGTTCATTCGAGAACTTAAAGGTTCAAATACTACCAAAAGGCAATAGAACACTGAATGTAGTATATAAAGAGGTCCTATAATAAACAACTAAAGGGAACCTGGCATTCATGCATGTAGAATGTTTTGCTTGATGTATGTCTGTCGGAATTTCAGTTTGTAGAAATAAGTAAAAAAATTTTAGGGTTACTGAGTAATGCAATAATAAATTTTAGTATGCATCAGTGCAGTTTGTCTGGGCTTATATTGTACAATAATAAATATGCTGGATAATGAAAAACCTATATGATTCATCGGTTCATGTCGATAAAATGGAAAAATGCTCTAAATGTACAAATAAGGTGACATGGTACCAAGTTTTTAATGTTATTTATAAGGGGATAATCTTAGTATTTGCATTCATGCGTCCAGTGCGTTTAGCCTTATGTGTGTCTGCCTATGCTTTAATTATAGAAATGTTCAACAAATTTGGGGCTTATATTGTACAATAATAAATATGCTGGATAATGAAAAACCTATATGATTCATTGGTTCATGTCAATAAAATGGAAAAATGCTCTAAATGTACAAATAAGGTGACTAGGTACCAAGTTTTTAATGTTATTTATAAGGGGATAATCTTAGTATTTGCATTCATGCGTCCAGTGCGTTTAGCCTTATGTGTGTCTGCCTATGCTTTAATTATAGAAATGTGCAACAAATTTGGGAGCCTATGTTGTGCAATAATAAATTTTTGTTTGTTCTATGCATGTAGTGCAGTTTGCCTGATCCATTTCACTTACTTTCATTTAAAGAAGGGTTAAAAATAAAATTGCGTAGTATATAAGAAAATTATTTTAGTACATGCATTAGTGCACTGGCCTGATGCATGTTTGTGTATACTCAATTCAAAGGTTCAAATAGGTCGAAGGGTTTTAAGAGATTCAATGTTGTCTACAATAAGGTAATTTTAGTAATCCATTTTCATTCATGCATGTCTTGCTTTTTTGCATGGTCTGTTTGTAAATATGTGTGACAAAAATTTTAATGTTCCCAACAAATCTTTTTTAATAACATCGAAATGGACACAAATATCTGAGTATATATGTATTGTGTATGTGTTTTTTTTTTTAGTGTTTTTTTTCTTTTTCATTTTTTTTTCCAATTTTTTTGCTGATTTAGGAAATATGCCTCATGGTACATAGATACCAAGGATTTATGTGTTTTGAATACCACCATTTCAGTTCAATAACATTTTCTTTATATATTCAAACATTTAAATGTAAAATTAAGGCAAATATTAATTTTCTGAAATACAATGGTATTCAAATTTTGGATTTCTTGGCATCTCATGGGGGAAACCGCCTTTTTCAGCATTTTTCCTTTTTTTGTTGTTTTTCTTTTCAGTAGGCATGCTTGAATATTAGTGTTTTTTTTTTATAAAATCTAATCTTTTAGAAAATAAAAAGTAGGGATGGAAATGTTTGAGAAACCCCCTTAAGTTCGGTACTTTTAAGTTAGCACAGCACATAATTTTACATAATTTCCTACATTTTAGAGTCTTCTGCATACAGTAATGTTTTTTTGTTGTTTTCATGGGCGTGCAGTGCTCATACATGCATTAGCAACTGTAACATTTACATATTTAGTGTAGTTTATAGATTGATGCATGAATTTTCATACATCCAGCTTATTGTTTGTTTGTTTGTTTGTTTTTTTTTGGGGGGGGGGTCGGTGGTGCACTAATGGGAAAGTCATTTTTGACTGGTGTGCTAACGAAAAAATACCCAAAATTTTAGTAATATCAATTTGTGACGATGGTTAAGTTAACTTTATGCAACTCGGTATTACTTTAAACGTTCTTATATTTCCTATATTCTTTGTGGAATACATCATAATTACAAAAAGTAATCAAGCAAGAAAAACTTTCGTAAAAACTATGACACTCACACTACAATTTTTATAATATTTTTTTATATTTTTTGGTAGCATATTCCTGTTTTCCAATTTTTCCAGGAAAAAAGTTTTTTTTACCCAAAATTTTAAACCTGTTTTCAAATAATTTGTGATAATGTTGTCATTTAAATCTGTGCACAAACATCAATAGTAAAAAATAAATTTTAAAACCGTTCGTAGCAGGAAATTTTTTGAAAAACCGTCAACTTTACACGAGCATGCCTGCTGAAAAATTAAAAGGGTATAGCGAGTACGGGCACTCGACCTCTTGGGTGTACATGGAACTGAGTGCAACAGTGACAGTCATTTTTATTTTCTGATTTCATCGTGTAAAATATGAATTTTGTCAAATATCGTGGAAAATATGCAAATTTCGTCGAAAGATTATGGAATAAAACACAAATTTCGTCATAGGATTGAAAAAAAAAAAACGTGATTTCATCAAAGGATCGCAGAGTAAACGTGAATTTCATTCAAAGGACTGCAGAAAAAGTGCGATTTTTGTCAAATGGTCGCAGAAAAACACTGATTTTGTCAAAGGATCGCAGAATAAATGCAAATTTCCTCAAAATGTTGCGGAATTATTCATGTTATGCACCTTCAGTGTCCCACTCCCCACTAGCTTTCCCCCCGCAGGAGGGCCTTTTTCTAAATTTTGCCGTCACACCTCATGTGACACATCGTTGCAAAGGCCTGTGAGGGGGCACTTTCCTAAATCGATATATCGGAATATCATGATATACAGATGCCGATTTATCATGATATTTAATTCTAGACATCGCCCAGCCTTTGCGGTAAGTAAACTTTTTTTCTTTAGTGCTATCAAATTGTTTGCCGTCAAGTTTTGACGGGTTCCATCTAGTAATAGTTAAATTCAGGAAGTAATTTATTAGATAAAATGATGAATAATTTAACAAACAAGTCAGAAATTGTACGCTAAACGTGACAAATGAGGTGCGTTCGTACTATATGTAGATCTATAAATATTCAGATCTTAGTGCAATAGCAGTTGCACTCTTATGCAAAAATACATGAATACAAAATTTATTACTATTAATTTGTATTAAATTCAGTTATACGAAAATAATATGACTCCATCTTAAATAGGACGTCATCACCATGGCAACCCAGAACCATTACCTATCATGAGATATCATTGAATTAATTACGTATTATAGGATTTAATCGAATGAAGAAAACTTTTATTAATATATTTTTAAGTTTTGATTCGACTTTCCTGAAATTTGAAATGACTTGACAAAACTCTGCAACGATTATATATATTAAATTTCAAACTCTTCGGTTGGGTAGTTTTTGCGTTGTTATATGCGGACAGACGGACATACAGATGGACGGACCAGACGGCGACTATAGGTGCTACGTATTTATATAATTACGAACGCACCTAAAAAGTATTACGTATGAAGAAATCTCTTTTGATGTTGAGCTAAGAGTATTGAAGAGAGTAAAAGAGAGTTCATTTCAATTTGCCAAGAAACGTATAATTTTAGCATAAATTATCGCACGTTAGCTAGATTCACTAGATATGTGAGTCATATCGTAGAAGCGGACTCAAGCAATTGTAATGTTGACGTTCCATTAATACATACAGGGATTTTGAAAATTCTTGAAGAATTTTCAGCTGGAACATAAAATGCGATTGTCAATTATTTCCTGCAAGAATTTGAACATTTATTTTAGTTCAAAAAAGAACAAATCATTGGTTCAATTCAGTTGGTTCTGGGACATAAAGTATGAGAAGAAATATGCTACGAAACTGGATTTGCAATAAAATTTGTTTTTTCAGCAGATAAACTATTTTAAAACAATTTGAAGGTTGCTACTCTTATAGTCGCACGGAAAGCCGCTATGCATCTGTGGGTTATATCTAATAAACTTGATCAAAACTATTTACAAATTTTTCAATGTAGAGAAAGAATAAGATATTAAATGCATTGTTAAATATATTTAAGAAAGAAGTAAGACTTCAATTCTAAAAATGCAAATTTAATCGAGCAATACAACTGAGAAAATATATCGCGTATCTCTGAAATTGGGGGCGACTTTCCGAGTGTTAAGTCGATTTCAGTATTTTTATTAACAAACATTATTTAATGTCTGACATCCTAATAATAGTGTTTACATTTGCTATTATATTGTCTTGACTATTACTTTTGATATTATCTTCATGATGTAAGGATTGCGTATGTCTTTACATTTATTATTACCATTTCATTTGTTGTCAGAATTTTGTAATAAAAAAAATCGCTAACAACTGTATATACCAAGGATGGCGAACCTTTTGGAGTATGCGTGCCAAAAATTTCAAATTTATTATGTACCAACATTCTAATGTGCTAAAAATTTTTAACTTACAAGGGAACCACTTTTGGTGTTGCTCGCACCTAGCATCGAGACCTGGTGCGTTTTGTAGCCCTATTACATAAAAGTTAGAGAACCGAAAAAATTTCTCTGTTAAAATAATATTTTATATACTTTTTTATACTTTTAATTTTTTATTATTACATATTTATTTGTTTATTTCACGCCAAAAGTGAGTTGGGCTACAATTTTTCCGCCCGCTTTATCCAAAGAGAAAATGTACAGAGCGTATTACTAGAATTATATCAGATTGCGATTTTTTTTTTTAATAATTGATAGCATACGAAACAAATATAAGGTTTTTATTTATTTTCCTATGCAGACGATAAATACATAAGTAATAAATATAATTCTATAAAAGCTTCGAAGATCATTGAAAACTATTTTTTAGTGAAATACAAAATAAGCAAATTATTTTCTTTTGAAATCGAATGAAATAAAGTTTCGAATGTTTAAAATGAAATGTTGCTGTATTAAATGGTCCTTCGGTAAAAGTAATCATAAAGTAAATTAATATTTTTACACAATTTAGAAAAATTACTGTGGCGAAATAGATCGGACATTGCAATTTTTAGCTATTACAAATTCAGCTATGACATTTGGCTAGGGTTGCCGGAAAGCTCTACTTTTGAAAATAAACTCTAACTGTTTCCTCGCCAAAAATATGAATATAAAGTTGCAATTTTTCAAAATCAAATTCGTGGTTTTTTGAAGGAATTTTCAAACTTTTTTCAATATTTTATACTTATTATTAACTAATTTTTATTTTTAAGTGCTTTTCTTTAAAAAAATTCAATGTTAATAGTCCGATAAGTGATCTCGAAAATTGCATTTTCAGAAGGTTATGCTGCTAAAATATTATTTTGCTGTTAAAATATTATTTTAACAGAAAAATTTTATCGATTCTCAAACTTCATAATATAGGGCTTTGAAATGCACCAGGTCTCAATGCTAGGTGCGAGCAACACCAAAAGTGGTTCCCTTGTTAGATAAAATCCAATAATTAATTTCTATAGAATTTTTACTTAAATATTTTAAAACTTATACTAAATTCGATACCTAGCTTATTTATTATATGCTGTATTTAGTCATTAATATAGCCATGTCGCATCGAATTCCTTATTATTAATCTATAAATGAGTTTTTCTTTAATTGTATACTTCCGAATCGGATCATTTTTAGTTTTTCAAGCAGACGTAGATTCAATAGGCACATAATTTTTTACATCAACAGTTAAAAACCAATTTTCAAAATTAAAACCTAAATAGAATAAAACCTAAAATAGAACAAAAACAATAAATCTAAATAAAATAAAATAAAATCTAATCTGAGGTAGAAAAACGTGTCAGTTGTATATTAGAATGCAAACTGTCTCTTAAAATTCCATTTTCAAAAATAAAACCTTTGAAATTTGATAGAAAAGCAAAATGATTTGGAAAACACTACATGTTGAATGGTTTGACGAGAAAATGGCGCTTTAGGGCGCTTTTATCAAAATTTATAATATCTTAATTCATTCAAAAGTAACGGGTTATTTAAAAATAAATTATATATCTGTTACACAAAACTATACTTTTTGTGAAAAAAAAGGAATTGTTGTCCATAAACTGAATATGATCTATACGTTTTTTTAGAGTGCCAGGGAAGTTTTCTTATGTGTCAAGTTCGGCATGCTTGCCATAGGTTCGCCCTCCTTGGTATATACCATTGATGAGATTTTTTTTTTAAAATTTTTAAATAAAGGCTTTTTGTCCAAAGCAATAATTTATGAATAAAAAAAAATGATTTTTTTTTCTATTTAATTTTATTGTAATACGGCATTTATTAAGATTAAAAAATTTCTCTATAGCCTGTTTTTATATTGATAGTACGTAAAATAATTACATTCGTTAGGTTTAAGTAAGCTGTTTTTTTGTTATTAAGTTAGTTACTTTAATTTTTTTCTTAAACCTAATAGTAATTTCGTTCTCCTCCACCCCCCCCACCCCCCCAAAAAAATGAACCTGAGAGTGTTGTTTTATTTTTATCAATTTTCTTATCTATCCGAATGCATACTGTTGTTATATGATGTGAACATATAATGCATAGATGTTGCACTTTTTATATCAAATTTAAGTTTTATATCGAAATTTCCCAGCCAAAAGATAAATATAGAACAAAAGATAAATATAGATAAATATAGAATCGCCAGAACTAGTGTTGGCAGATATCCCGCATACATCGGGGCTCCAGATGATCTGGACACCAGTATTTTAAAGTAATTTTCTTCGCCTTATCTAACAGCAGAATTATCTGCGATTAAAAAAGGCGAAATAAACTATAAGAAATCAGTGGTGTCCGGAGCATTTACGTGATTTACGCGGGACACCTGCCAACACCAGTCAAAACAAACCCATAATTGGGACAATTTATCGCAGATTTTTTGCAATTTTCAAAATCGAAAAAAAGCAAATTTCTACTAAAATTTTTGGCAATCTACAAAACTAACTAGTTGGATGTGCCGATCTCAAAATTTTCTTCTGTCTCATAGATGTTAATACATAAAAATTCGCTATCCCAGGGCCAAAATTAACTGTCAATTTATTCCCGTAATGAGGATTCTAAAGGTATAGGTTAATTGAATTATGTGCATTAAAAAATGAGATATAAGCATTGCATTTTTCAAACGAAATAACTGAATTTAGCACCCCCTTCTTAGTTGTCGACCTAAATTATCAACCCACAGAGCATAAAAGCGATACCTGTCGCGCGGTACACACTCAAGCCTAATAAGGATCTATTTATGTGAAAGTATAACAGAATATTAAGGTTTTTTAAATTTCTTACATTAGTTTTTGAGATATAGAAGTTGGAAAAAAAAATCGTGAAATACGCTGCATAACAGCGCCACCTTTTATATGATTTACACGAAAACCTAATCAGCACCAACTTATGTCAAGGTCTAACAGAATATGAAGTTTGATAAAATTCTGTGCATTAGTTTTTGAGGTATGACTATTGCTAAAATTGCGTAAATCCAGAAAAATGCAGCATAGCAACGCCACCTATTGGGCGATTTACACCGAAGCCTAATCAGCAACAACTTATGTCAACATCTAATTGAAGTTCTGAAGTTTGATGTAAATCCGTTCATTAGTTATTGAGATATAGCTATTGAAAAATGCAGCATGTTAGCTGCACCTGTTGAGCAAGTTACCCCCAAAACTAATCAGCACCAATTTTTATCATGGTCTAACTGAAACTAAAGTTTTATTAAATTTCGTGCATTAGATCTTGAGTTAGAGAACCAACAAAATTCTTGTCACATACAGATAGACAGACAGATCACAAACAGATATTTTTTCAAAACTGTCAAACAGTTTTCAGGACCTTCTAAAACGTATAAATGCGTCGAAAATTAGAAGTCTAAATTTTCCATGAATCCAATACTTTCTTCTTATATACAAAAAGGAAGTGAAAATGTTAAAAAATATAGAGAAATAAATATTTAATAAGAGGGTATTACAACTTTCAAAAGTTAAAAAAATTGATTTTCGCGACAACCGGTCCCGGTCAGTGCTACTACATATTTAATATAATTTCAGATATCCAGTTCATGGTATTATGGTATAAAATATTGACTCGCTTTTTAAATGCACTGAATATTTCATTATATTTAAATAAAACTGAAAATATCTGGAAATATGCTCAAGTTTTTTTTTTTTTTTTTTCAGTGAATGTTTTCACCCTATACTCGTAAGCAAACTTGGGAGTTATGAATTATTTATGTTAAATCAGGGAATAAAATATGGAAAAAGTCAAAGGCCGTTTAAATTTTTAAGCTTCTTATTCAAATCGGGATTTTACATATTCAGCACTTTAAACATTTTGTTTTAAGGGGGTAGGATACCTTTAAACCTACAAAAATTTCGAATATTTTTAAATACATATTTTGATTCCGTAATCATTTCTGAACAATATGCAAAAAGCCGCATTAAAAAATTCCCATTAGTTTACTAAAAATGATGAATTTTGATACTGCGCGCAATGTTACTAAAAAACTATGCATGACAATCAAAAGAAATTTTCAAAACATATTCATTTCTGTATTATCTACAACTTAAAACCTGAAAAAGGAAATATTTTATCGTTTTTTCTGGTTTTTTACTTTGAAAATGTTTTTTTTAAGTGAAAATTTTTAATTTTCTGTTAATTTTTTAATTTAGTCAATATTTTTTTTTCAAATATTCTGGTTTTAGCCTAAAGGTAACGCTATTATGTATTTAGTTTCACAAAATTTCCTCTTTATATGCATATTTTTAGATTTTATCATGCGCGCAAGATTTTTTTCTCTTGTTATCATATATTTTTAAACTTATCATTTCAGGGGCGTAGCTACCGTGGAGCAGTTGGAGCAGACTGCTCCAGGCGCACGAATCCTAAGGGCGCAAAATTAGAAAAAGAGAAATAAAGATCTCTTAAAATATTTGCATATTTTTTGTCATTATTAATCAGACATTATAGATGACCCTTGTTACAACCAGCGTATTCCTATGATATTTTACCTTGTGATTAACCTCAACTATTTCGATTTAAAACATGTTTTCATACACAGTTGAAAGAAATGACTTCTATTCAGGAAGTTTTAATTCATATTGCAGCCTCAAGTAACTTCTGCAGCACCGTTTCAGCATGCCTGATTTTTTTTGGTAACTTTTCTAGAGACGCAGATCTTAAAGTAATCAAAACTTATTTAATTGGGTTCTCATCGGTCACTTTACTGGCTACCACTATTTCCAAAAAATAATCTTTCTGGTACATTTCTACAAAAAATGTTTTAGAAATTTATCATGATGTGGAAATAATGGTAGCCAAAGAATTCACCGCTGAGAAACCTATATGTACGATGTAACAATAGTAATTTACGATAATTATTTTACGATTTGGAAAAAAATAGCCTGACAAGTTCAAGAAAATTATTGACCATTTTACAGACGAAATCCACGAAAACGAAAATTTTGAAGGGTTTTTTTTTTGTTTGTTTTGTGGAAACTAAATATGCATGAATACAGATTACAAAACAATAATAAGAGTTGAATTTAAACATATTCCACATAAGCCAACGGCGACAAAATTTTGACGGGAGGGGGGTGAGGGGAAGTAACAACTTAAATTTTGTGAGTATTGTTTTTGAGATTTTGAAAATATTGCAAATGTCAAATGCAGAATCAATAAGCTTCAAAAAGAGAGAAAACGTTAAGTACCAAATTCAGTGTTCCTTAGAGCCCGATTATAGCCTATGCAAAATTACAAAACTTTTTTGTAACAGTATTTTTCCGCATTAAACCTTATTCAATCGCAGAATTTTAAGATTAAATAAGGCAGACTGGCGCGCTGGGTAACCGACCTGCGGGTCGGTGCGCTCTAAACCAGGTAAAGCTGTTCCCTCCCTCAAGTGAAGTTAATAGTTTTAAAATTTGCTATAAGCATCAGATCTGAAAAGTCTTAAATCATTTAATATATTTTTTTTTAATCACTTTTTGAAGCATTTTTTATTAATGATTTTTATTTCTCTTTGCAAGGCAGAGGAATTGATTTTTTTCCTTGTAAATTTCTTTGCTTCAGAGGACAATTTAAATCTTTTAAAACCTATATATTCTGTAATTTTCTCTGTGACCAATAGCGACATGGTCTGCCCCAAGAATTTTCAGCCTGTCTGGTACCAAAGAACGCGGCCTCTCTTTAAATATATATATATACGTATTTTATTTAGTTTTTTGTAAAATCATTTATCAAGTATTTGTTTGAAATGTATAGTCTTCGTGTATTCGTACAATGCTGTGATTGTAATTTCCCCTATATAAATGTGTATTATATTGATTTTTGCGTTTGATGTGCAAAAGTATTTATATAGAATATTTTCGGCAAAGAAAATGTAATTTATAGATTCTCTTTTGTTAAAAATTACATTTTAATATGAAAACGGGACTGTTTTGTCTGTAAATGTGATAATCAGAACGGCGGTCAGGTATTTTGTATATACGTTAGAACAGGACTGTTTTTTTTTTAAATTTTTTAAACCGATTTTTCACGGAGTCATCGAGCTCGTATTTCAGACAAAATCGTGTTAAAGATATATGACAAGACGTTTTTTTCCCTTTGTTGAATGGTTTTTCTGCTTTCGTCGGTAAATTCCGTTTAAAACGTCAACTTTGACAATGTTTTCTGTAAGATCTATTGTGTTTACAAAAAATCCGGAAAACGCCTTTCGATTACAAAGTTTCTTAATAACAACACATGCCGGTTCTTGAGCAAAAATTAATTAAAACGTGTGTCATAAAAGGGCCCCCCCTGTATTTAAGAAGAGCCTTAAGAAATAAAATCATACAAAATTCAGGTTCATTTAAGAATATTATCACGGGCCCGGGCAACACCGGGTGGGTCAGCTAGTCTATACTAATAAAAGAAAGTTTCACTCTATGTGTGGTGGCTAGTGAAATATATTGCACGTAGAAATCTGAAAATTTGGGTGACGGTAGTCCAAGACAGGTGCTTATACACCTGGAGCTCAGATTTTTTATTTTTTATGACCGGCGCCCCTATAGCACCTTTCAGTTTGTATGCCCTGAATTGCTCAGAACTTGCCCCTTTTTTATCCGATCTTCTTCGTTTTGGGGGCCCTTTTCCGGTTTAATTATTCTCCCTTTCTACATTCCAGCTAAAACACTGGATCCCTTGAAATTTTTGGTCGCCATGCATTTTTCACACCCTAATATTGTCAACCTCTCAATGTATAACTTTAAAATTGAGACTTGGACTCCTCTTCCTGGTCCAGCAGCCTCATATTTTTATTGGACACCTAGTGACCTTTTTAAGAATTTCCCCCATTTTTTTTTCGCGTTTCTTTAAGATCTATTCGAATGATTAACCCTTTGGACTCCGGAGTTTCTTACACAAATTTTATTCGGGCGACACCACTTTTTTAAAAGAAGTTTCCTTCAGGTACACAATTTCAAAAATGCTCTGATTAAATAAGGCAAATTTTATTTTCCTTTGTTACTGGTGCCATAAAACAAGTTTTACAAAGAAAGATAATGTCGCCGCAGCGGCGACAACGGAGTGCAAAGTGTTAATACATACCCTATGCTTAATTTCGACTTATTGAGATCTAAAGTGCTAAGTACTAGAACCTTTTAACATGGTTTCATCTTAGGGTCCTGCTCTCAACTATCACTTGGCCCCTTTTGGACCTCCTATTATATCTTCATTAAAAATGGTCTGATTCACTAACTTTTTTTTGTAACAATATCTTAGAAAATCCAGCTACTACACGAACAACATAAAAATTTTTTAGACTTCAGCTACCACCAAATTTGAATATTAATCGCCTTCTTGGAGCCCTTGCCCAGCTACATTCCAGTTGAGATCCTGGGGCTTGGTATAAGGCCACTTGAGTTTTTGTGCCCTAAATTGTTAATAAATTGCCCCTTTTTAATCCGATCCTCGATTTTGGGGCTCTTTTTCCATTGAGTTTTTTTTTTTTCATTTCTACATTTCAGTTCAGACACTGGCTCCCTAGGATAACTTTTTGTGCGCCATGCATTTTCCACCCACTAATTGTGTCACATTCTCATTGCATAACTTCAAAATTGAGTCTTGGACTTCTCTCCCCGAGCCAACACCTTCATATTTTTATTGGGATTCTAGCGCTCTTTTTTTAAGCATTTCTTTGAAAAAAATTTCTAATGATTAATACTTATACCCTATACTTAATTTTGACTAATTGGAAATCAAAAGCGCTAAGTACTAGGACCTTTTATCATGTTTTCATCTTAGGCTTTGCTCTCAATTATCAGTAGGCTCCTTTTGGTCCCCCTATAAAAATAGTCCGATTCACTAGGATTTTTTCCCTAACAATTTCTTAGGTCCTCCAGCTACTACATGAATTACAAAAAAATTACTCACACTTCAGCTACCACCAATTTTGAATATTAATCGCCTTTTAGGGTGCTTGGTGCAGTTTTTTTTTTTTAATTATCCGATAGTCTTGCAATTTTCTTTAGCATAGTTATAGGGTCCTCCAGCTACTTTATAAACCACTAAAATATTTCTTTTACTCCAGCTACTACTTTTTTCGAATATTAATCTTTTTTTACGGCATCAACTTACGTTTACTCACTACAGCCGTGAATTAAAATTCGCGCTATTGTTAAAGGGAAGTGGTTAACTTTAAAGGGGATGGGATTTCATTCGTAAATTAAATATCACGTTAATGTTAAAAGCAATTCGTTAAATTTACAGGGGGTGGGGGTAAGAAGCGCCTTCCACTGCTTCGGGGTACATTCTTTCCTCAGGTTATAGGGGGCCGATTTCAACAGGAATTGGTTCATTCAATCTAGATTACGATTCAGCTACTTTCTGTATTATGAAAGTTTGTCTTAGACTTCAGTTACCAATTTTCGAACATTAATGGTGCATTCTTTTCTCGGGTTCAATGTGCCCGATTTCAACGGTAATTGGATAATTAAACTTAGCTTACTATTCAGCTACTTTCTACGTTGTGAAAGTTTATCTTAGACTTCTGTTACCACCATTTTCGAACATTAACGGCGCATTCTTTTCTCGGTTTTTATGGGCTCTATTTCACTGGAAATTGGTACATTAAACTTAGCTTACGATTGTTTTAAAGATTATAGTTCCACCGCCAGGATTAGCATTCTTATCTCGGGTTCTATGGGCTCGATTACTACGGGGTTTACTCATTCAACTTGGTTTTCGATTGTTTCCGGCGCGTACGAAACACTCCTGCATACACTGCCTTTGGTAGCGGGGACCCAGGCCACAGGTTCGTTCAGAAAGAGGTTTGTCGGGAACACACTAGACGCTGCCAAAGTCAGTGGACCACTCCTAAAACCAGGTTAATTTGAACTATATTATGAATATATAAAATCATACAAACTTGAGTTTTGTTTACATTATTATAACGGGCCGGGCAACACCGGGCGGGTCAGTTAGTTACACACACACACACACACACACACACACACACATATATATATATACACTGCTCAGCAAAAGTTTAGACACTGGTGATTTTTAACCTTTAAATAAAAAATACGAACACTTGGTTTATACAAATGACTGTACTTATTTTTAAATATATTTTAAACGTTTTAGGACAGAAATAACGGTTTTAATGTAGGATATTATTTAATTTAACTGAAAAAAGTGAAATTTGCATATTGCAAAAGTTTAGACACTTTTGGGATTTTTTTGGCAATTGTTCACGGAAAAACGCATATTTCAAACTTATGACGTCACATGCATGAAGTATGTAAGTGCACCTCGCGATAGCATCTGTTAGTGAAGCTGCCGCGAGCAAGAAATTTTCAGTCAGATGAAGTAATTAAAGCATGGAAGCTGAAATCGAAAGGGAAGACTGTTGCAGAAATTTCAGCTACTATGAATCGGCCAAAGAAGTCTGTCTATTAAGTACTATCTAAGGGTGACTCTTTCAAAGCAAAACATAGATCTGGAAGGACTCGTGTGGCCAGAAAACGAGATTATAGAAGGATCCATAAACTGGCATCTAGACAAATGATGACTGCTAATCGCATTAAAATTGAGTCAGAGCTTTCTGTGTCAGCGGATAATTTCGTAGATACATTAAAGAAAAATGTACATTAGTTTACATGAAAATGATAAAACAACCAGCCTTGAAATCTCACAACAAATTGACCCCTTTCCTGTCGCGGAGTAATTCTTTTTATAAACTGTGCAAATAATGGACTGATACCAGAATTTATAAACGAAGTTATTAGAAAATAAGAAATTGCTTAATTTCACGTATATTATAAAAGGAAAATTTTAATTAAATATTCTTGCAATTTTTGGAATTAAAATTATGTGTCCTTTGCCCTCGAAAGGGTTGATAACTTGGGCCTCACTTTGTTTTAATTCTCAAGTATCTCTGGAGTTTCTCAATGGTCTCCAAGCTGCGTAAGACTACATACATACATTGGAAAACAATTTACAGCCATTTGGTGAACTTTTATCTCTTCCAAAGTACGTATTTGAGCAAGATAATGCGTCTATTCATGTTGCATACACATCAAAAAATTGGTTTAACTCTCAAAATATTACTATTTTCGACTGGCCCGCGTGTAGCCTTGATCTGAACCCAATCGAAAACTTTTGTGGCATCATATCTCATACGGTTTATGCAATTTTTTTAACAATACGCCTCTGTAAATGAACTTCGATCAGATGTTGAACGTGTTTGGCACGAAATAGACCCCCAAGTGATGAAGGATTTAATTTCTTCGATGGAAAGTCACATTTTTGCATTAATAGCAGACAATGTAGGTGCAGTTTGATTTTAATTTATGGATATTTTTCTGTTAACAGACAGGTTGTCTATACTTTTGCAACAATGTTAAATTTGTTTTTTTTGTCATTATATATTATGTAAAGTGTATAAATTAAAATTTAATGTTTGTGTATGAAAGATAAGTCCCCAGTAATATATGACAGTTGAATTACAACAATTCGTTACATACTTCTCAGAACAGAAGCATAATCGATCATTGTCTAAGCTTTTGCTGAGCACTGTATATATATATATATATGTGTATACATATATATATATATATATGAAAGGATAAAAACCATTTAAAATTCTAAATTCTAAATTAAATTTCAAAAATTTAAATTAAAATCCGAAGTTTCTTTCTCCTAACTTTAAATCTCCTTCTAAAACCAGTTTTACCCCTTGTAACTTTGTTTCCCAGCAATACATCTTATTACTTTCAGATATCATTTTCGGACGATCTTTAAGAGTAAAAGTGCTGACGTACGGGATATTCTCATTCAGATGTGGTTAGCCGATTCCCGGGTCGGCCAGGCCCAGGTCTTGCATCTGAGCCTGGACAATCAATCAAAAGCTAATCAACCAATTAAAGAAATGCTCCTCCCAATTTTACAACTGTGCCCTCTGCTGGAAAATATTATAAACAATAAGATATTAGCTAAAACCCGCGCCAAAAACGAGAGATCTTGCAGATTTGAGAAGCCTGTCAAACGTATGACAATGTAGCTCCTGAAAATCATCGTACGCGGCTCGAGGGGCCACCGGCCGAACTCGCGATTCACACTGTAAGATGAGCGGCTAAATAAAGAGTTCGGTCCACCAAGCGGTTCCCGAGTCCCAGTTATTTAATTTACTAGTTCTGTCAACTCCTAGATGTCTTTACATATTAAAGACGGCTGTACGGACACATGCCGGAAAGTAAACGGCTGCGACTACGCTATACAAGTCCGGGGAACGCTCCCGATATTTATTCGTTACATATATATATATATGTACACATATATATATATGTGTGTGTGTGTGTGTAACTTCAAAACAAAATTACGCAGAACTTTTTTGAGAGACAAGAGGGCGCACAAACTTTACTTGCTCCAGGGCACTGAATATGTAGCTACGCCACTGTATCATTTCAACATTTATTTATGAATTTACAAGTATATATATTTTTATAAATATAAATTTGAATATGAGCTTTATATTTAAATGAAGTTTGATTTTTAATTTTGACTTATTATACAAGTTTTGAAGCTTCGAACATAAGGATATTTTTTACTTTTTCGTCGTGATCAAAGGTATCCTACCCCCTTAAAACTACAGTATAACTTCAAAAATCCGGCATCATCGGGACCGACTATGCCGGATTTTTGAAAGAATATCAAAAATACTAACTAGGACTATCAAAAGTACTACTATACTTTTCATGGTGCCTTTAGCTATAATTTAATTCATTATTAAGTGGTAATCATGCAAGAAAAAGAGAAAATTAATATAAAAAACCGACTTTAAATGACATTTTCTATGTCAGAGAACCAAAATCTAATAATGAGTGAAATTATTTCTTCTCGTGTAATTTCGAAAACTTCGATGTATATTTTGTTTGCTTCAATTTTCTATTCAGTTCTTTGAAAAGTTTTTCGTGTATTTTTTACAAATGAAGAATGTCTATTTTGGAAATACAATCTTGATTCTTTAAAGCAGATATTAATTATCCAGTCAAATTTATGCATTTTTCTAGTAATAACTTTTTTTCTGCCGGTTGTTCATCCTCATCTTCTGAGTTGCTACTAGTGTTATTAGCCCTTCTATTTAGCACTGTGTCAGCGATCTCACTGTCCGTTAAATTGTTCGTTGTTGGTGCATTTTCGTCAATGCATACCCAATCATCTATATCCTTTTTCTATACACTTAATGCATTTTCAGATTTTGCGTGTTCAACCAGCTTATAAACAGCGGCTTTTTCACGAAAAATGTGAAAAACTAAAAAATTCTTTCTGATCATCAATGTCGTTGCTGTCGAACTTTTGCACCGGCCAGGGCCCGATTAACCTCTGAAGCTATGGGAAGCACGATGTAATTTCGGGGGCCCCTTTCATTAGAAAAGAGCTTTCTAAATTTGACATGCACGGAAATTCACCAATGCTATAAATATTATTACAGAGAAGCTCAGTTGAGTTCACATATATTTCATTAAACAACTTATGTTCTCATATGTATATACACAAAAACTGGATACAATAAAAAAACATGCAAAAATGATTTTGCTTAGTATTAGCATAAAAATGTAAGTTGGATAAAAAAGTTGAATTTAGCATGTATGCACAACATAAAATATCAATATTAAAAAGAGAGAAACAACGTTTACAAAACACAAATGTAAGTAATTTTAAAAAAACATATAGCTATTTCGAAACCTCTAAGGCTTCATCATCAGTGCTTATAAATTAAAGATAGAAATAAAATAAAACTGTGGAATAAAAGAGGGGGAAGACACAGCCAGAGAGGTGCACCTCGCAGGGAGATCAATCAAAAACCGTCGTGCGTGAGACCGACTCCGTGTCTGTTTGCCAACGATGATTTTCATTTCGCCGTTGATGGTCGGGATGTGAGGTGCGCCTCTCTGGCTCTGTCTCCCCCCTCTTTTATGCCACAGTTTTATTTTATTTTTATCTTTAATTTATAAGCACAGATGATGAAGCCTTAGAGGCTTCGAAATAGCTATATGCTTTTTAAAAATTACTTACATTTGTGTTTTGTAAACGTTGTTTCTCTCTTTTTTAATACATTGACACAAAGTACAATCCTCTCCCCCCTTTTATAAAATATCAATAATTTGAAATATTTCTTTCAATCTTGATAATTAATATTATGTTGTTCATACAAGCCAAATGCAATAATATTCAAATCCAATATGGGAAATAAGCATCAATCTAACATTACAATTAATTCACTCTAAAATTTGGGGCCCCCTGTTTTCTCGATTTCGGGCCCTTTCTGAATTATCTAAGGGAAGCACGTGCTTCTCGGGCCTATTTGGTAATCAAAGCCTGGCTCCGGCCATATATTGTGCCACGCATACGCCAAAGTGTCTAACGTTGAAAAAAGTCAATCTTTTTTTTGCATTTTTATTTTCGATCTTGAAGTTTTTCATTCATAAACAATTGCTATTTTTCTTTTTCCATAACGTGAAAGTGTAAAAGAAAAAGAAAGGGAAAAGACAGTTTTGATGCCGGATTTTTGAAGTTGCCGGATTTCTCAATGCCGGATTTTTGAAGTCACACTGTAATGTATAACCCGCGTTAAAATTGACGAAGTGCTGAACTGCGTTTCATTTTCATCAGACTTTATACAAACAAACAGATTTTATTATTGAAAGGTTTGTATCGTAGAAAAGTACATTTTAACAAGTTGGAAATTGCACGTCAAACTTCGCAAATGAGGTGCGTTCGTACTATAACTAGTTTTATAAATATTTTTTGCACCGCATAATGTCCTGGATGTATATTTTAGTGCACTTCATAAGTGCATATTAATTTCATTCTGTTCGAAAGGCTGTAACATCATTAAAACTACACTTGAAATAATTTTTTTCCATTGGCCATAACGTAATAGAAAACTTTTGGCTGTCCCTGTAGTGAAACTGTACATCCAATTTTCATAAAATTTGAAATGACTCGACAAAATTTTGAAACAATTATATATTTAAAATTTCAGATCATTCGGTTGGATAGTTTTTGCTCTGTTATATGCGGACGGACGGGCAGATAGATAGACGGACAGATAGATAGACGGATAGACAGACAGACCTAAAGACGACTATAGGGCTACGTATTTATATAATTACGAACGCACCTAAAAGTGACAAATGATTCCTACATATACAAATGATGAGGATATTTTTTACACAATATTTAATTTAAAATAGTTCAACGATCAATGATGGCCCCGATTCTAATCTTTAGAATTAAGTACTGGAAAATCCGTGAAAATTGTTTCACGTCGACACAATCATATCAATTTTTCTCCTTAGTTTTATTAATGTAAAAATAGATTTCAAACTAAACATAATTTCAGCGGCGCAAACTTTTCAAGCATGCTTTATCTACGTACTTTTATGCGTGACCACAGTATATTCAAATATAAATATATTTTCTATTTAACTGTAATTAAGAAAGATAATAAAGGCATAATTCATAAAGATTAAAGAAACATATTAGAGTATAGTAGTTGTGAATTTCCAAGTGTATGAAAGAAGTCTTGGCCAGGATTCGAACCAGGGTAATCTTGTCTGAAAACGCCAATCCTCTACCAGCTGAGCCTTCACCTAACTAAATTTTAAAGACCACGGCATCTGGTCTGTTATCGGAATAGCTCAACAGTATAAATCAAAGGTTATTTCTTGGAACTGCAGTATACGCTGCATGCGAAATTATATTATATTAATTTTTAACACAATTATTCAATTCGTAAATAAATCATAGCAGTTGTAAATTTACCGATTGTGATATCAGACCGGATGCTGTGATCGTTAAAGGTTAGTTGGGTGAACTAGTCCTCCAGATTCGTTAGGCAAATATAATTAGGCTAATAGAATTTATTTATGGCGTCAAACCTGGGTATTGCTATTGAAAAAAAAAATGTTTGTGTTCGTCTTGATAAGTAGATGACCCCTAAGCAAATTTTATATACATAATTTAAAAGTAGACTTTATTTCCAACCGTTTGGTACCAGTAACGTACCACTAACATTTCTAGAAAAAATTGTGCAGACTTAATAGTGGGTGTTTACTTTTTTTCCACGACTTGTGCCATCGATTATTCTTTAAGAAATAAACTTTAATTCACTCGTAATGAAATTTTCATTATATGGATGTGATATAGAACTGAAAATATTTTACTTTAAGACAAATTAATGCAGTGATAGTTCAAGTACAACTAAGCTAAATTACTCTGAGAAAAATTAAAGTTGTGATATATTTATGTAACATAGTTAATCGACAGTCTAGCAGTTTATTTTAGTAGTGGTGGTTACTGAGAATTACTCTTATAATGGACTTCTTATTTTAAAAAAATCTCATGAAATAAAATGTGCTTCGCAGCAATCTCTTTATATAAAAATACGAAATTTCACATTCACCTGTTTTCGCTCTAGAAGCTTTTTTATATGGAAATTCTGGGAATTTCTGTATTGCAAAGTGATTAACATTTTTACATTTTAAATGATACACAACTTCAAAGTTTTGTGAAATCTGCACACAGCATTAAATTATAATATTTTATCCATTTTTGTTAAATGTATCATTCCCACCAAAATGTTAATGATTTTTCTATGTAAATGTACACTGGCCGCCAAAAGTTATGGTACAGGAACTCGATGCTTTCGATTCCACACGTTTTGTCGAATATTTACCAAAATTACTCGCGAATTGTTCTTGAACTTCTGGGATGTAAAGAACATGTTTGATTTCATATTTTTCGGTGAAGATTTAGTTGGGAGGACAATTAGGGGGCTAATAATAAATTTAAAAATAAAATAATATTTGCGATCACCTATGTAACGGAAAATGCAGGGAATTGTTTGTCACTGTGTTAAATAACTATTTGGTTCCTGTTCAACATGTGAGTGCATTTGTGTAAGCATAGCACTCATATTCGTGAAGATATTATTGTGTCTGAGAAAAATTCAAAAGTTTTTTGTTTATAGCATACTGAGTTTTCAATCGAATATAACACAACCTTCCGAAAACCTGACAAAGAACAGTAGCAACAGTATACTGCAATTAAAACATGAATATATTGAATATTTGATGAGATATGGGCATTTGTATGGAATAAATTTTAACTGTGCATGCGTGGAAGATCCTAAAATTTTTATTATATAATTTGATAATCAGCTATTTAGGGCAAGTTATATAAAAAGTCCAGTCAAAAATCGTGAAAATTCATTCACAAAGATAGGGTTGATATAGTGAGTTGCTTCCTAAAAATAGCTTTATTATAAGGGATTTTCCACGACTTTTCAATCAGCTCACTATATCTTTCTAAGTTTTCACAACATTTGACTGGACTTTTTATAGAAGTTGCCCCAAAATACTGACTACCAAATTATGAAATAAAAATTTTGAAATCTTCCGCGCATGCGCAGTTAAGAATTATCTCATAAATTTGTCCATATCTCATCAAATATTCAATATATTCATGTTTTAATTGCAGTATACTGTTGCTACTATTTTTTGGCAAGTTTTCGGAAAGTTGTGTTAAATTTGTTTGAAAACTCTGTATGCTATTAGCAAAAAATTTTTGAATTTTTCACAGACATAATAACATCTTCACGAATATGAGTGCTATGCTTACACAAATGCACACAAACGTTGGACAAGACCCAAATAGTCATTTAATACAGTGACAAACCATTTCCAGCATTTTCTGTTACATAGGTGATCGCAAATATTATTTTATTATTAAGTTTATTATTAGCCCCCTAATTGTCCGCCCGACTAAATCTTCACCAAGAAATATGAAATCAAACATGTTCTTTTCATCTCAGATTTTCAAGAATAGTTCGCTAATAATTTTTGTAGGTATTCGACAAAACGCGTGCAGCCGAAAGCATCCAGTCCCTGTACCTTAACTTTTGGAGGCCAGTGTATTATGATACATGCTTATTGAAACCCAGTCAAAAATAAATATGTTAAGTGAAGCAACTTGAAGTTTTGAACAATTATAAAAAAGAATCCGAATATAGAGTAAATATAAATAGAAATTTAGATCCTAATTTTACAAGGTTGAAATCATTGTACTAGTGAAAATGATCCGACGCTCTTTTAAGAGGTCTTAGGACTCTTAAAACTTTTAAATTTTCGAAATTTTATTTATTTTTAGATGTTAAATGCCTATATTTTCTGAACATTTCGATATAATTGTTTCCTTGAAATTCCCATTAGAACAGAAGTTACAGCTTTTAGAATTATACGCGCCCAATAGCTGAAGCGCCATTTCGAAACTTTGAATCATTTTTCTCCAAACGATGTTATTGGCAATAACGCGCAGAATATCTCAAATTTTTCTGAATATTTTTCATAAAATTTTCAAAACATGTGTTTCATGTTAGTTTGTATAAACTGAACCTAAAATTTCCTTTTTATTTTTCAAAAAAATATTTTTTTTTAGGTGATTATATTGTTGAAATTTTTAAAATTTAGCATTAGCTAAATACAACTTTGGATTAAAAATGTAAAAATGCTTTAAATACAAATTTATTTAGGTTCAGAGTAATTATTACAATCAGAAGTATAAGTAGGCATCAAAATTTTCCTTCTAGTTGCAAAATTTATTTTGTAATCCTTCGCGTAAACTGTTATGCCAATTTTCTACTTGTCAAATGTCTGACAGTTTTTAGTCCCTTGTAAATGCTAATTCTGCATCTTGCAATTTTTTAAATGCATGAAATGAAAGAACATACTTATATCTTTCATCCCAATAAAAATTTTGTCTTAAAATCAAATGCATTTAATGATATTGAATGTTGAAAATGGTCTCTTTTTTTTTTCGTTTTTGTTCCAATTTTAATACTCCAGAGACCCCTTTAGAAAACGTGCAATTCGACTATGTATATGAACTGTAAATTCAGATTTCATTCCGATAGGTTATAGCCCTCGCTTTGGTAAACGGATTTTTATGGAACTTACATTATCAGTTAGGTAATTTTGGGAGGAAGTTTGAGCATAACGCATCGTTATACGCTGATTAGTTATAGTGCTATGAGAATAACTCCTTATTTCAGTCAATCCGATTGTGAAAGGTAATTTCATTCCGAACGCTTATAACTGATATTCTATTAAACATATTCTTATGGGACTTTCATTGTCATAGTTAGGTAATTTTTGGGGGAAGGTTGTAGCGTGCAACACGTCGTTCTGTGTTGCTTAGTAATGGATCTATGAGAGAAATTTCGGTGTCAGTTATCCAGCGACCAAGAATCTATCACCAAACTGTAAGATTAAATCCCAATAATGATTTATCGTATGTCACATTCACTTTATTTTGACATTTACTTGACTTTAAGCAAGTTACACGTGTTTACGTCATCAAGTTATTTTTATTTCAATGTTTTATTTGTATTTTTATTAATCTTATGCTAATTTATTTGTCCTTTCGTTATTTAAAATAAAAATTATGTCAATTTGTATAATTTGGCAAGTTGTTTGGCGATTTATATAATTTGGCGAAATTGATCGACGGGGTAGTAACTACGTAGTACCGAAATTTCTATGGGAGAAATCTTATAGGTGAACCCGGTTATGAAAGATTAGATATTTAAAAAGATCTACTGAATGGATTTTGATGAAAATTATATTATTAGCAGAAGACGATTGCGGTTTTAATTGCCAGAAAAATTGGTGCTTTTTTACTTCATTGCAATACAACCCTTGGGGCGTATACGGTAATGCGTGGCTGCATGGAGTATTAACAATTAGAGTGGCACGGTGACTGACACTGAAGCTGAAAAATTTACAATGTTTTAAGTAATTTTTAGGAAAGTATAATCCTGTAATAAATAAAAGGTAAGTAAATTTTAAATAAATTTTCAGTAATAATTTAAAACATCATATTTAGGACTGTCAGTCATCGGTGAATGACACGAAAGTTCAGTTTCAGTCACCGGTGACTGACGTGGCGCTTAACCTGTTAAACCCTTTGAAATAATTTTTGACTGAATGCATACTTCTGTGATAAATAGTGAGGAAATAGCTATTAGAAAACGACTGGAAGACATCTTGCAAGAAAAAATGCTCTTTTTTCATTTGATTCTAATAAAACCTTTGGATGCTTTCAGAATAATGCGTGGCTGCTTCGAGTGATTAACCCCTAAACCTCTAATCACATTTCCGATGCTTGAAAACCGGGCCATCCCTTTCGACCGGACCCTACTCGACTGTAATGTAGATTTTTCAATCTAGCGGCTGTAGATTAATATTTTAAATACGGGTGTCACTCATATGTTCCATTTAGGGTATGAATAGTTTTTATGTTTCCGTAGCAAAATAATTTTTTTTTGTAAGTTTGCCTTGTCTAATCGTAGAATTCTTTGGTTAAATTATGCGTAAAATATTATACGCATTTATTAGAATAAATCATTAAAATATCGTTAAATGATGCCTGTTCTGAAGGGATCAAATTACTTACTGTGAAGTATACTCAACTGTTAGTTTTGAATTTTCTAAAGAGTGGTATTATCGGAAAGATCTTTTCATGAGGGTGAAAAAAAGTACAGTAGGAAGTACTCGCCCGACCCAGTCGTTCATGAGATACCTATTTCCTCTGTAACGTCATGTATAAGGAAAAATTAAAATTAAATCCGATTTCATCAAGAACAGTATAGTTAGAATATTCTTGTGATGACGGCCAAGATAAATATGGGAACTACTCGTCCAGTGATGTAGTCGTAAAACAGCCTGAGGGAATATGCTGTCGGCAGAGAGTACACACCAGAGGGTATATGCTAGTGCTACGGAGGGTAAACGGAGTTATTCAGAAGGTATACAGCGTATACCACCGTATACACTTTACTGCATCTAACTTCAGTCGTGCATGGTCGTTTTCTGATAATCTGATGCAATAAGATGATAATAAGTGAAATGGTGCTGTTTATTTATGTATAGCCTCTCTTCTGAAACATAATCTTCTCCTACTTGCACTTTATATGCAAAAGGTACCGGATGCTTCCGAATTTAAATGTTTTGTTGAATATTTAGAGAAATACTTGCCAAACTCTTATGGAAAACTTCAAGAATATAAAGAAAATGCTTGCCTCCCATTTTGGTGTGCGATGCAATGGTTTGATCGCAAGGATAATTAAAAGACTAACAAAAAAAAATTAATAAAAAAAATTGCGAATACCCTGTAAAATAAATTTCTTGAAATAGTCTGTAACTATGACTATGAGAGTCGTGTGCAAAATTTGTGTTCATTTGTGTAAGAACAGTACGCATGTTCATGAAAATATAAAGGTTTCTTTAAAGAAATTAAGAATTTTTGCATATTTTTTGTTTATAGCATAAAGGTTGACAAAAAAATTTAACGCTACTATCAGAAAACTTGAGAAAGTCAATAGAAACAATATATTACAATTATAACATAAATATATGAAATATTTGATGAAATACGAGCATTTCTATGAACTAAATATTAAAAAAATGTTATAAAGTAAACAATAAAATAAATATTATTCTATAAAATATCTTCGATAAATATATTTAACTGTGCATGCCCAAAATATAATTTTTTGTTTGCATAATTTATTAGTGAACTATATAGAGCAACCCGTATAAAAAGACCAGTCCAGTATAGTGGATATTCAGAAAGATATCGGCGATAGACTGAGAGCTAAGAATGATAAGGTATTTTCCACATATTGTGATTTTTGTTTTTTCTTCTTTTATTGAGGACTTCTTCCTCCTTAGAAGAATAATCAGAATGAGCTCATTCTTGCATTTTTGCCCTTTGCGCTTGGCGTCGCTAAAGAAGTATACCCCTATCTTGTGAGTAGTAAGATTCGGACCGTTAGTTTCAATACATTTCATGATGCCCAGGTTTCAAACGATGCCAATAATTTTCACGAAATGAGATTTATTTTATACTTTTCATTATGCATGACGTAACGACAAAAATGGCCCTATCTCGTGAATGGTTGCATTCTGAGGGTAGTTTCTATATTTTTCTTGATCCTCATACCAAAAGCTTTTTAAAGATACCAAGCTTGACAAAATTCAGAACTAACAGTTCAGTATATTTCCTAGTTACAAGTCCTATTTCACGAATTCAGTTTTTCTTATGTTTGATTATGTTTGATGATGTGCGATGATTCCTTGTTAAGGCCAATTATTTAGGCGTGGGAGACATGTCAAGGAAGAATTTTCCTCCACAGGATCCTAACTCATAACCTAACTAGTTTCGAAGAAATCCGAAAAATTAAGCCAACTTGAGTTCGAATCGAGAACCTCCGTCTACGAGCTTTAAGAGAAAAATTTCTCAACTACTGGTGGTACTTCTTATTCTCGAAGTGAAAAACTTCTGAAATCTTTTTTCTGACTTTTGTTCTCAAACGTTCGTTATAGGAAAACTTTGCGAAATTATACAAGTAAATAAGGTATGTCTAACTAGAAATCGATGCTAGTGCAGCCAAATCAGTGTGATGTAGCAATCACATTTATTATTTATTTTTTAAATTGTAATGCAGCATTATTATCTCATGTTTTAAACTATTTATTTTCAACGCAAAACATCGTTCAAATCGTTTTTTTTCTTTTCTTTTTACCACAGTTTTGATTTCAGATTTTCCCCCTCTTCCTGATCTATTTTTAGAACCAGGGTGTGTTGCAAGTGACGTCGACCGCGTCATATTGGGGTGTGTCTTCGCTTGGCGAATTAGAGCTTCATTCTCTCCTTGTAAAGTTTCATTTCTCTTTTCTCTGTTTTCATACGATTTAATCATAATACGTAAATTTAATTTAACAAATAGATTTAAATCATTTCTGCATGTAGTTTTGTAAACCCCTTTTATGCAGTATATATATCAATGCAGCCAGTTTTTTAACAGATTTTAAGATTTTAAGATCGGATCAGATTTTAAGATTTACGAAAGTATGTATTATTTTTGACAACGTGATTGTCGTTTGAATTTCGGGCCTTGCGCCTAAATTCAAAGAGCGATGTTCTTCAATAGCCTATAGCTCGATATCTAAAAGTTTATCTTCGGTCTCTGTTTTATTAATTTAACGCATGTTTGATTTCGGACTTTTTATCATCAAGACCTTCTTTAAAAAATGATTTTAACCAGTAATCATCTTTATCATGGAATGACTTCCAAGTTTTAATAATTCTACGTGGAACGCTCTTCGAATATGTACAGTGACCTACCTACTCCTAATTACCTTCCACCTCTCAAAGTGAATCACCGAATAAAGAAGATTTCTGTAACTGCTGTCTCTCCAATGTGTCTACTATTCATCCATTAAGTAAGACTATTCCTATTTATTTCTACTGCAACAACTTAAATTTACAACGTCACATTTGGTTTCCGTGACAAAAAAAGAACATTTCGGCGTTGTTGCTTTTTGATTACAACGTAATGCCTTAGAAAAAATAACTTAATGACTTTTTTTTTGACGATTGATGCATTTTTTTAAAGAAGATTTTTGTTCTCAAACAGATGAACTGCTTTTTTAAATGGAATTCTGAAAATGATTTAGCATTATAATTGCTGTTATTCTTTTTTGCAATGTTTTCTGTTCTTATAAAAAGAAAACGTAATCTTTTTCAATCTTAGAAGAAATTTTGTTCCTGAAAATTATTCCTAACTGAATTTTCTTTTGCATAAAATTTTGCAGATTTGTTACTTTTATAGAAAATTACTGACGTAAATTCAAATAATTTGTTTTAAAATTATTATTTTTTAATATGGAATTTTAAGAAAGTTGTAATATTCTGTTGTTCTCAGATGGAACATATTACTTTTTTAACGGCTGAAGATCGATCAAACATCGTAATGAAATTTTTGTTCTCAAGTTCTATTTGCAATACTTATTCCATGATTAAAATTTTGAGCATAGTATAATTTAAAAAAAAATATTTCATTACTGGTTTTCTTTTTGAGATATGTCTTGACAAAATTATTGCTGTTTTTAAATTTTTGAAGAATGAAATATTATTTTAAAAATCAAGAAATTTATTTATTTATTCTCTAATTTATTTATTCTTATGGTGCATTAAAATATTATATTTATCATAGAAAGTCTTTAATGAATTGTGAAATTCTGAAATGAATTCTAAAAATTGTTCTCTGATTTTAAGAACAAATTTATTTAACAAGAGGCTATGGTTTTTATACTTATTCTTATATTGGGTTTTTTTTAAATTTTATTTTATGGCACTTATACAATGAAATATTTAATGAATTTGAAGATATATTATGAAAATTAAGATATTTATTGAAGAAAATTATTTTTTCCCCTTGGAATCTGTGATAATTATTGAAGTTTAAATTGTTTTACTGAAATTGTTCTCATCCATTACTTGCAAAGGAGCTGAAGTTCTTCATGAATTCGTAGCTGTAAATATCCTGCATAATTTTTTGAAGTCTTCTCTGCTTTTAAATGTATTAATTTATAATACCTTCAATAACTTTTTATAAAAAAAAAAAAAAAATTACTTATTCTTGTTGTACCACCTTCCACTTTTGTTCTCAAGATATTTTTTGTCATCTAGTGCACGATTTGACTGCTAATATCGATTTTGGTGTTTGGTGAGTGCAGTGTTCCTTTATAAAATTTCAAGAACTGTGTTTGCTTTCTACAAACTGTTATGATAACTGTCAGTGCTTCAATTTTCCAGAATTATGTAGCTTCATCAAAATTTAATGACATATTTTTTTTGCTTAAAGAAGAAATTAAAAAAAATTCATTCTCCTGTATCATCCTCATGACTGAAATAATTTGAAAATTTTTTATTCTACATGATTTAAAATGACAATAGTTTTACTCATCTTTCTTATTCACATTTGCTTACCTACTGAAGTTGCCTTCAAGAGTATTGTTATTAATCCATTTTTTGAAACGCTTCTCTGGTGTGTGGAAATGTTGTTCTGAAAGTACTGAAAATATTATAATACATACCTGCAGAAAAAAAAAAATTCTGTTCCTCATTTACAGCAACCAATAAAGATTTGTGCTCCGTTTTCGGCCTGATCTTCTCCAGTGTGTTTTCGGAGTTAGTTTTGAAGCTAAATCAGTATGTATACATATTATTTTTTCATAAACAATAGAATTTCCCAGTCAACGTTTACTTGTGAGCGGAAAATTTTCATCCTTACGTAGGGGTAAGCGGCAAAGTTTCATCCTCGCATTGGAAGTGTTTGACTTCTACATCATACCATATTCCACGACTATTTATAAAATTTACTGTTATTTGAATTACAGTAAATGTTTAAGCTCAAGAATGTTTATTTATTTGCTTATTTCTGAAGATTTTTATATGTCAATTATTATTATAGTGCCTTTTCCTTATCTCATAACCCAATTGCTTCAAAATTTTTAATCTGCCATATGCCTCACTTTTTCAATTTATGCAAGAAATTATTTTAAATTGATCATGAAGATATATTTTTTTTAATGAAGAAAATTTTTATTTGCACCTTTTATACGAAGAAAAGCACAAAATTCTTAGTGAAAATATTTACCAGCGCATCCTTTTTTTGAAGTATTCGTCAGTGAATCTTCAACAATTCTCTAAGAATCATAATTAAAAAGTGCTTCTTGACTACCGATTTTGACCTCTACTCGTCATGGTGTGTGTGTTGTGTTAATATCATCCTTAAGTGCTGTGTTACTCCTAAATGTACCACCATGCATTGTCTTCTTTTTGCCAGCAGTGTCTACCGATTTTTCCTTCAAGTATATCACCATATTCTGCTAAATGTTCATAATTGGTGATAGTGTTGTTGTGCTAACTGTGCATTTTTTTCAACAAAATAGAAGTGTTTGAATAGTTCACAGTACTATTCATATCCAACCATTTGTGGTTTATACCAAGAGCTTCTTTACATCTGTAAAATACACTATTTTTTTTTGTTGTTTTCTATGCTGAATTGTTTGATTATCTTTTGCACAAGATCTCAGAGGTCTCTTATGCGCATTGGAGTCTGCTGTATTTTTGTGTTTTGATATGAATATGCTTACAGGGTTCCTGAATGTGTCCACTGGCCATGGTATCATGAAGGATTGTCTGTTTACTCTACAATATTTTTTAAATTTTTGCAGCTCTATAATTTAATTTCAACTGTTGTTTAAAGTTAATTTAAAATATTTTTTTACAAGCATAGAAACTTAAATTTAAATTTTACTATTAAACTATTGAAGGAATTAAACTAAATATTTTTATGGTACACTTGCTTGGTAATTAAAAATTTTTCCTGATTATGACAATTTTTTTTAAAACTATTATTATGATTAATGAAATTTAAGTCCTAGGTTGTCAGAATATAAAAGTAAAATATTCTCGACTTTCTCATTGCAATTTATTTTTATAAATATGCAGAAAATTGATTAGTAGAAATGATTTATTTATTCATTTTGAATGTTTCAATATATGAGGAAATTGATTAGTAGAAATGACTTGTTCATTTTGAATGTTTCAATATTATGAGAAAATTGATTAGTAGAAATGATTTTTCATTTCGAATGTTTCAATTTGATGATTTATTTTTCCTAGGCAGTCAGAATATTTAGAGAGGGTACTTCTGACTTTATGTTGCTTTACTTTTGCAACTTTATAAATTTTGATTCATAAGTGTACCTTATTTTTTTAACTTATTGAATTCAAAATTTTTTGTGGTCTCTTTTGGCTAAAAATTTATTTAGCTTTTGGATTTATAAATTTTTAAAATATTAAAAGAGTAATATTTAAATTTATAGAGATCATTTTACACAGGAAGGTGCCTTTCTTTGCCTGTGATTGCAATGGGGCTTATTAATGTTACTGTATACTACATGTTATGTATACTATTGAAATTTGAATGTACTACTTGATGTATATTCTTTTTCTTTCTCTTTAGGTCACTGTACATGTACGTTCCCTAATTGTGCAAATGCACTTAACATTTTTATTATGACTTTTAAATTTTAACTTAAATTTTATTCTACATTCTTTTGCTCCTTGGCTTTTAAAATTTTGTTTTCCCTTTGTTGAAAAAGCTCTTTCAAGATTTACCTTTTTCACCTTTTGGTCATCCAAAATTTTGTTCGGCAAATGGGGGTAATGTGATGTAGCAATCACATTTATTATTTATTTTTTAAATTGTAATGCAGCATTATTATCTCATGTTTTAAACTATTTATTTTCAACGCAAAACATCGTTCAAATCGTTTTTTTTCTTTTCTTTTTACCACAGTTTTGATTTCAGATTTTCCCCCTCTTCCTGATCTATTTTTAGAACCAGGGTGTGTTGCAAGTGACGTCGACCGCGTCATATTGGGGTGTGTCTTCGCTTGGCGAATTAGAGCTTCATTCTCTCCTTGTAAAGTTTCATTTCTCTTTTCTCTGTTTTCATACGATTTAATCATAATACGTAAATTTAATTTAACAAATAGATTTAAATCATTTCTGCATGTAGTTTTGTAAACCCCTTTTATGCAGTATATATATCAATGCAGCCAGTTTTTTAACAGATTTTAAGATTTTAAGATCGGATCAGATTTTAAGATTTACGAAAGTATGTATTATTTTTGACAACGTGATTGTCGTTTGAATTTCGGGCCTTGCGCCTAAATTCAAAGAGCGATGTTCTTCAATAGCCTATAGCTCGATATCTAAAAGTTTATCTTCGGTCTCTGTTTTATTAATTTAACGCATGTTTGATTTCGGACTTTTTATCATCAAGACCTTCTTTAAAAAATGATTTTAACCAGTAATCATCTTTATCATGGAATGACTTCCAAGTTTTAATAATTCTACGTGGAACGCTCTTCGAATGTGTACAGTGACCTACCTACTCCTAATTACCTTCCACCTCTCAAAGTGAATCACCGAATAAAGAAGATTTCTGTAACTGCTGTCTCTTCAATGTGTCTACTATTCATCCATTAAGTAAGACTATTCCTTTTATTTTTACTGCAAGTCAACCTTATCATCTTTTCTATACGATCACTCTAATTCTCGCCACTTATGTTTATTCTCAACATATAAATATACATCGTCACAATCAGGTCACGCTCAATAAGACGTACGCTACATTATTATCAATTATTTGAGAAACCTTTTTCATGGATTAACAAAATAGACGTTATTGCAATAAAGAAATTTGACAGGAGCAATTAAACCATAGATGATTGCTTATACGTGTTATGGCTATTAAGTAACCGGACTGAAGTCAGTTACAAAACTTTTCATTCTTTACCAATTACATCATAAACTTTATCGCTTTCAATATACTCCACTTGGCGATTACTACACCGTTCCATCCAAATTTTCTACTGTGCAAAGAAGCATTGGAAGACCTCTTTTATCAGCTTGTTGAGAGTCTCCACCGCTTTTGTTTTAATTAATTCAAAGCTCTCAAATCGTGTTTTCTTTAGCTCTTATTTGACCTTTGGAAATAAATAGATGTCACAGAAGGCTACATCGGGCGAGTACGGTGGATGATCCAACGCGGGATTGATATGTTTTGCTAAGAACAACCGGCTATTAGCTACACACCGTAATGGGTATCTAAAAAAAGATGCCTGAACTTTAAAACTGAATAATTACTTGTTTTAAATATAATCATAAAGTAATGATTATAAGGTAATAAACGTGTCATTTGCTTATATTTTGTAAAATAGCTAAAATCATTGTTTAAAATTTAGTCAATAAATGACAATTAAGCGTTAATTCTGTAAGAATATTTAAGTTAATTTTTAAACTTCAAAGTACAAACCCTTTTTCTCAGTTTAAACAGCTAAATTGAATTGAAAAAAAAAAAAACTCCCGCGAAAAACAAAAACGGGCAACTTTTGGTTAAGACTTACACATTTGTTTGAAAAAAGCCCTCGGTTATGGTTAAAATATGTACATTATTTAAAATTACTGCACATAAAACCTATAAATAAACTTATTAGCATGTTACTTATCTTTATATTTATTGTAATTAATTAACTATTAAACGTTTAAATGCATGCGCCTTTTTCGCGATGCTTTGTTGTATTTGACGCTTTTTTTAATTAAAATTTTACCTCAGATAAACCTTTTTCATTTACCTTAATTGTTATCTATGTAAAATTAACAAAAACATACCTCTTAATGTTATAATTCACAGAAATAAATAAAATAATATCTAAAAGAATTACAAAGTCAGATGCACAAATTCAGTAGATATAAAAAAAAGAGAGACTTTATCACTGTAATTATTGAAAAACCAAATACATTTACTGCACTATATAAAAGTAGTAAATTATAGATATGTTTCGTAATCAATTTTTATCTCAGACATATTAAACTCTTATATAACACGGCGTAGACTTACGTAAATGAAATCCCACGCTATATATTTTGTTTAAGAAATCAAATTAAAAAAAAAATTAAAAGCATAATTTTTTCTTGATAGTAATGATATATATAAGAGAAAAATTATCTTTTGAATGTGAAAATTACTTATTCAAGCACACGGCCAGTCTATTATTTTTTTATTTAAACTAATGGAGTAAAGTGCTCGAAGCATGAAATTTAGTTTCGAGAAACTTTACCACGAGATTGAGTTATCAGTATAATATTAGAATTTGGTAAAAAATAAGTGATTTTTGTATAAAATAATTTTTGTTTGGTTATGCAAATAGATTTTAAATTACATTGTAAGCATTCAATAGAAATTTTATTTTTTTCATCAAAGCTCTTTCAAATTTGGAAATTACTTTACTTACCGGTTTCAATAACTAACTGTTTGGATAAAAATAAAAATTACATACATATAAAAATAATAATAGGCATCTTTACATACTTATATTTCATTTATTTTCATAGATATGTTGATTAGTATCTATAATAATTACTGAAAAAGGAAAAATGTTTTTATATGAAATAACGCATTATTTTTTAATGAATATTTATAATTCATACTCATTGAATGCGTATTCATTCGTATTTCATTAGATTAATCTTGTGCATTTTCATTCTACCTATTTCGGTCTTCTTTTACTGAAATTGCTTTGCCGTGGGCTAAATAGAGATATGCACAGCCTCGGGCTTGGCCCGAAATCCGTACAGGGGCGCCATTTCAGAATTTTCTTGGGGGGGGGGAGGGCAAAGCTGTCTTTGAGGACAGTGGCATAGCCAAGGGTGGGGGGGGGGGGTGTTCGGCGGCGGGGGGGGAGCCTGTACTCTCTCCCATCAAAACGAAAACCTATGAAAAATTCCGTTTTAAGCAGGTTTTTTTTTATCTTAGCAGGTATAATTTCAAGATAGTGACTAACATTTTTTCCGTTTAAGACAGTATCCTATTATAGACAGTTTCTCTTTTTACAAGTATTCTTAAAGGCATTTAAAACATCCTTTCTATAGTATACCTCTGTAGAATATAGGTATATTACATTTATTGTAAAACTTGCGAATACGAAACCTGTCAAAAAAAGGAATTGTTTCGCAAACGGAAAAAAAAAAGTTTCTATGAAGAAAGCACTATATAATTATACTTGCTAAGAAGGGTACCTGTCTAAAACGGAGATTTTTTTTTTTTACTTTGCAGGCTTTACGGACAGGACAGGGAGCCATTTAATAAGTTTCTTAGAGTGGGGAAAGGAGGCAAGATTTTGTTTGAGGGGAAGGGTTTGAAATAGCATGCCATTCTTAACATTTTCATAAGCATGGTATTCTTCAAGAAATATTTTTAACCCTTTCCAACGCAGTTGAAAAGTGAATTGGGTTTGTCTGCCCGTCTGGTCATGCTCTAACTAACGTAAATATAATGGGATTGACGCGTAATTGATATATGTTATTAATGTTTACAATGGAATGTTCGGTATTCAAAATGAAGTGTGTATCATTTATAGTTCATTTACAGGAGGACTCAAAAGTATTCCGTTAGATTATGGTCTGTTGAGAATGCCAACTTGGCGATGCTTGCCATTTTCTGTTAGTCGGCATTGTGGCAACCCCCTTTTTATTGTTTTTCCGATTTTCTTTTCAGTGTAGATGTAAAGTTTGTTTTGAACCGGTCTAACGGTAATAATGGAACTCTCAAATGAGAGTAATAATAATATTAATATACCTATATATTTGTAAATAAAATGTACATAGTTGTTTTTTAAGAAAGAAGTTTAATTTGAACTGTAGAGTGTGTTTACTTATTCAAGTTACGAATTTTATTTACAATATATTAGAACTAAGTTATGAAGACGTTTTTATTCTTCGATGCATTATGGAATAATTTGGATTTACCGAACCTGCAATCTCAATGACGACGCATCACATCTTCTGGCGTCAAAGCTCCAGGATGTCTGGATTTCATCATCGATTGAGGTAAGTACCTCAAATTAAATTATATTGAATAAATAGAATTATGAATATATTTATTAACTGAACTGTATCGAATAAATTGAATTCTTTATTTTATGATGGATTACGAAACTTTGAAAAAAAAAAAGAGCTACGATTCGTAGTCAAACCACGAAAATATTTGATAAAATAAGGGATTTATTAGATAATACACAAGAATTAGAGCTTGAGAATAGAAAATCACAGCTGGATCTTTTTAAACAGCAATTGAATGACAAAATGAAAACTTTAAAATCATTAAATTCTGAAATTGAACCACTGGTTCCAAGTACTGAATTTGAAAAAGAAATCGAGAAATCGGAATCTTATAATGAGAATATTATTGAATGGAAATATAAAATTTCCAAATTTTTAAGTGATAACACAGTTACTCCTGAAACTAAACAAGATTCTTCAGACATTGAAAGTGATAGTAGTAGCAACAATAGTTCTCTACTAAAAAGTCAGAAAATTCTGAATCAAAATTTGATTAAACTTCCTAAACTTAATATATCTAAATATTATGGTGATTCGTGTTTATGGCTCGAATTTTGGAGTCAGTTTTCGAATGCGATTGACAATAATGAACATTTAACTCCGATTGATAAATTTTCCTACTTAAAGTCACTTTTGGGCGGAAGTGCTGCAAATACTATAGCAGGCTTTTCGCTGACTAAAGAAAATTATGCTCATGCTATAGAATTATTGAAAAATCGTTTTGGTCGTAATGACCTGGTAATAAATAGTCACATGACTAAACTGCTAAATTTGAAACCAGTACGAAATTCTAGTAACATTAAGGCTTTTAGAGATTTGTATGATGAATGCGAAATTCAAATAAGAAATCTTAATTCTTTAGGTGTTGTATCAGGTTCATATGGGCACTTATTATGTCCGATTCTTCTGAAACTTATTCCATCAGATATTGCACTAGAATTTAATAGAAAACGAATTAAAAACACTGACTGGGATGTTAATGAGCTGATAAATTTCATTAAAGATGAAATTGAATCTCGCGAGACCACTGTCCAATTAAACCATTTTGAAAAAATCCCTGAGAAGCAGGAAAATTATAAGAAAAATTATAAAAAATTCATTCCATCAGCTTCTGCCTTAACCACAAATATTAAAAATAACTGCATATTTTGTAATCAAACTGATCACGATACTGAAAAGTGTAAGTCTTTCACCATTCCGGAAATGCGAGAAAAATTGAAAAGGGAAGGAAGGTGTTTCAAATGCTTCCGTAAATTTCACATCGCGAATTTTTGTAAAATTTCGAATGAAAATTGCAAAGTGTGTGGTAAAACATATCATCATACTATACTTTGTAATTCTAATAAAAAAACAGAAGAATCAAAAAATTCAGGTAGCATTATTTCCTCCGTATCTCATTGCAAAGGCAATATAAATAATATCAGTAGAGAAGTAATATTGCAAACAATTCATGTAAAAGTGGAAGCGGGTGAAAATTCAGAAACTGCTCTTTGTTTATTTGACTCTGCTAGTCATCGAACGTTTATTACAGAAAATTTAGTTTCAAAATTAAAACCTGAGGTCATTAGAAAGGAAAAATTAATTGTCTATACTTTCGGTTCGAGAAAATCTGAAGAACGATGTTATGATGTCGTTAAGCTAAAGCTAATTCACTTGACGAATAGAAAACGTAGTATAATAATTGAAACATTAGTCACACCGCTAATAACTAATTCTTTGATACAAATTCCTCCTCTTCCAATCAAAATTAAGAGAAAACTTTCCAAATTTCGTCTTGACACGTGGGAACATTTGGAAAATAGTGATGTTAATATATTAATAGGAGCTGATTATTTATATCAAATTAATGACAAAACATACCCCATAAATAAATCATTGTTCGTCTGTGAAAATTTATTTGGGCATTCCCTCTGCGGGACAATTGACGTAAATAAAAATAGTGAGAGTAAGCAAGCTGGGGTCTTGTCCACTCAGGTTATGAAACCTATTCAAAATGATTTGAAAAAATTGTGGGAGTTAGAAACTTTAGGGATGAACACTGAAGAAAATATTTCTGAATTAGATAAAGAGATAATCGAAAAATTCGAAAACAATTTGCATTTTCTTGAGCACCGATACGAAGCTAAATTGTTATGGAAAGATGATAGAAGAGATTTAGGAAGATTTATAACAATGCTAGAAACCGATTTATTAACTTAAATCGAAAATTGCTTAAAGATAAGGAATTATTGCAGAAATATAAAGAAATTGTGATTGAACAGGAATTAAATAACATAGTGGAAGCATGTTCTAATAAAACTGTAAATAGCGGTTATTTTATGCCCCACCGACCTGTCTTGCGAGATGATAAACCCACAACTAAAGTTAGAATGGTATTTGATGCCTCCTCAAAAGAAAATAGCAAATCATTAAATGATTGTTTGTACGGTGGCCCAAATTTGAACCCCGATTTATTAGAAATTGTTATTAATTTCAGAAAATTCAATACTGCGTTTTGTGCAGATATTGAAAAGGCCTTTCTTCAAATTTCTGTAGCTGAAGAAGACCGAGATTACCTTAAATTTCTTTGGTTCGATAATGACGCAAACAACTTTTTCAAAATTTTAAGATTTAGACGTGTACCATTTGGCGTTACATGCTCACCATTTATTTTGGCTGCCACAATTAAACATCATATAAAGAACTATCGAGATCAACATCCAAATGTTGTATACATGTTAGATAATTCCCTCTATGTCGATGATTTAATTTCCGGATCAGATTTAGATAACGAAGCTTATTATTTATCAGTTACAGCTTCTGAAATTCTTAAAGAAGCTGGGATGAATTTGAGGAAATTAAAAACAAATTCTATTAAACTTAGGGAAATGTGGGAATCTGGTAACTTAGGTATAAGTGAGGAAAACACAGGTAGTATCTTAAAAGTGCTTGGACTGATATGGAATACTGAATCTGATATTTTGATGTTAGATGCGCAGCCCTTTGAAGAATATTACATCGATGATCCCACGAAGCGAACAGTTCTTAAAATGTTACTGAAAATTTATGATCCATTGGGATTTGTGAATCCATTTGTAATACGTATTAAAGCCTTGTTGCAAGAAACATGGCAAAGAGGTTTAGAGTGGGACAATAAATTACCTGAAGATTTGAAATGCGAGTGGAATACTTGGTGTTCAGAAGTTGTACATTTACGCACATTTGAAATAACCCGAAAATATTTTCCTAATATGATAAACATTTCTGAAAATTCACAAATTCACATATTCTGTGATGCTAGTCCCAAAGGGTATGGAGCAGTTGCTTATTTGCGTTCCATTTCATTAACTGGCGAAATTCAAACAAGTTTTGTTTGGAGTAAATGTAGAATAGCCCCCCTCAAGAAGTTAACTATTCCACGGCTGGAATTGATCAGTGCAGTAGTTGCCGCTAGAATGTGGAAATATTTAAAACAAAAATTACATATTTCGAATTTAAATATAAAATTATGGTCGGACTCAGAGATAACTATTTGTTGGATTAGGGGTTCTACTACAAACTGGAAACCCTTTATTTCCAATCGTGTAACCGAAATTCAGTCATTGACAGATCCAAAGGACTGGAATTATTGTCCCGGAAAAGAAAACCCTGCAGATCTGCTTACGCGAGGGGAAAACTTATCGAAGTTAATGGGTAATAATGTATGGTGGTGCGGCCCACCTTGGTTATCACTATCAGAAGATTTGTGGCCTTCAAAAAGGGCTATAGAAATGGTTCCCGAAGCTTTTAATGAAATGAAAGCAAAACCAAATTTAACATTATTGTGTAACGAATCAAACTCTATTCCTAAGCCAGTATTTGATATGGCAAAGTTCAGTAGTTTAAATCGCGTGTATAATATTACTGCTTGGATAATGCGTTTTATTCATAATGCCAATTCGAAAAACCCTAAAATTTTAGGACCTTTAACTACCTCAGAAATAGAAATAGCAGAAAAATACTGGATTAAACAAACTCAGGAAACTTCATTTAAAGTTGAAATAGAAGCACTTAAACAAAAAAAACCACTTAATAAAGATTCTTCTTTGTACAACCTTAATCCACAATTCGATGAAAATGACTTACTTGTTTTATCCGGAAGACTTCAGTTTTCTGAAGTTACAGAGCAGGAAAAACATCCGTGGATACTTCCTAATAAATCTTATTTTGTAAAATTACTAATTAAGGATGCTCATGAAAGAATGTACCATTTTGGTGTAGCTGTCACTTTAGCTCACCTTCGTGAAAGGTATTTTATATTAAAGGGAAGAAGATTTGTAAAATCCGTCTTAAGATCGTGTGTGATATGTCGAAAACTTAATGCTATTCCTGGAAAGGTGGAAATAGCACCTTTACCGAAAGATAGAATCATCAAAACACCAGTTTTTGAAACCTCTGGTGTCGATTTTGCCGGTCCGATTTATTATAAAACTTCTGAAGGCACTGGGAAGGCTTATATTGTCGTATTCACATGTGCTGTAACCAGAGCGATTCATCTAGAGTTAGTCACCAATCTAAGTACTGAAACCTTTATCTTAGCACTACGAAGATTTTTCTCTAGGAGAGGTTTCTGCAAAATAATGTACAGTGACAATGCCAAGACATTTTCTAAGGCTGATTTGGTGTTAAAAGATGCTTGGGAAAGAATTTCTAAGCAAGAAATTTTTGATTACTTGAGAAAGAATAAAATAATATGGAAGTTTATAATTCCCAGGGCTTCCTGGTGGGGCGGCTTCTGGGAAAGGATGGTCAGATCAGTTAAAACACCTTTAAAAAAGGTTCTAGGAAAAACTTGTCTCCATTATGAAGAGCTAGAAACAATACTTACAGAAATTGAAGCGGTGATTAATTCACGTCCTTTATGTTATCTTTACGAAGAAAATGCTGAACCATCACCTTTAACGCCATCTCATTTTTTAGTTGGTAAACGATTAATGTCCTTACCTTCTTATGGATTACCAGTCTGTACGCAAGAGAAATCCAATAAGATTTTGTTGACGAGAAAATATAAATATAAGCAACAAATTACTGACCACTTTTGGAAAAGGTGGAGAAACGAATATTTGTTAGAACTTAGATCTGCTTTTCAAGTGAAAAACATAAATTCATCGCCTCAGTTCAAAGTTAACGATATAGTAATAATTCATGATGAAAAGCTCCCAAAACATATGTGGAAGTGTGGTCGTGTTAAAGAACTCATATTTGGTCTTGACTCTAAAATCAGATCATGTGTATTACAGACTGCAAAAGGCGATCTTAAACGACCTGTGCAATTGCTATATAATCTTGAATTGGACTTAGTGGACTAAAAGACACTAAAACTCTTACACTAAAAATAAGAACTATTATCGAACATTTAATTTGTTTTGTTACTCATATTTACCCTTATTATTGTTTAATTTTCATACAATTTATGTGTTTTATTTTTTTTTTTCGTAGATTGCAGCATTCTTATTATTTTTGCTTTTATATCTGTAGCTGTATGTAAGTATGTATCTGAAAATTTGTCATGTATGTAAGTATATTCTCATGTTTATTAAATTGTTTAATATAGATGCTGAACTAAGTGTTCAGCCCGGGGCAGGATGTTGAGAATGCCAACTTGGCGATGCTTGCCATTTTCTGTTAGTCGGCATTGTGGCAACCCCCTTTTTATTGTTTTTCCGATTTTCTTTTCAGTGTAGATGTAAAGTTTGTTTTGAACCGGTCTGACGGTAATAATGGAACTCTCAAATGAGAGTAATAATAATATTAATATACCTATATATTTGTAAATAAAATGTACATAGTTGTTTTTTAAGAAAGAAGTTTAATTTGAACTGTAGAGTTTACTTATTCAAGTTACGAATTTTATTTGCAATATATTAGAACTAAGTTATGAAGACGTTTTTATTCTTCGATGCATTATGGAATAATTTGGATTTACCGAACCTGCAATCTCAATGACGACGTATCATGGTCTATCGGGTAAAATCATTTGCGGTATATTTTAATATTGTTGTATTACAGTATTTAAACATAATAACATTTATATACATTATTGGGGCGTACTAAAAGATGACTACTACATGTAATGTTGTGTTTAGCACTTACAGTTCGCGTCCAGGAGAACTCACAAGCATTCCGTTATATTATAGTCTATGAAGAAAGAATATTTGTGACGTATTTTAATAATGTTACTCCGTTACAAACATAATGAAATTGATAAAAATTTCTGAGATGTGCTAATTAGAGATGAGTTCGGGCTCATTTTTCAGAACCCGGGGCCAACAATTTTAAATCCGAATCCGAAAAAGTTTGTGCCATCAGAGACCGATTCCGATACCGAAAGTATGCACGGAAAAAAAAGAGGTTTAACAAAAATGCATATTTAAAAGCTGTTCTAAATGTAATAGATCTCATTTTTTAACGACTGTTAATCTCTACCACATAATTAGTTTTATGAAATTTACATTAAATCTTATCAAAAGAGACGTTTAGTGTCAAACAGAAATATACTTCCCAAAAAAGATTTTTTAATTTTTCTCCCGCAACAAGTAGGTATCTCTGATGGACACAATAACGAAGAGCATTTTATGTATAAATTAATGAAATTTGCAGAAATTATGATTTATATGACGAAGAATCGAACAGCGTTTTCTGTTTCTTATAGAAGGTGTACATCTTTCGCATTTATCATGGCTTTTAAAATCAGTTTAAATTATAAATTTGACACCGTTACCGAAATGATCCGATGCTTTTATAGAAAAAGAGGAAACGCTGCTTGATTGCTTTCAATCAGGAATAACAACGCATGCCAATTTTATCTACTTACGTATGAAAGTGATTGTATGAATATGAAGAACAGAGCCGAGCAGACTTCAAGAAGAAGCATGAATAAAATCACCAACATTATTTTCATATAAAGAGCGATTACAATCGCAGACAATAGGCGACTAAAAATTTGCAAATCTTAGGCTAATGCTGATTGGCGTAAAAGAAAATATTTATTTCGTGTTAGATATTTTAAAAAAGTAATAATAAATAAACATTCCAATTAAACATTATCCTAATGGCGCCATATTCTGATTGCCGCCAACATCAACAGGTCGTTACTCGCATTAAACTACAGACATAAATCATCAAATATCACAAGTTTTCTTTAAAAATAATGTTCGACAAATACTAAAGAAAAAAAAAATCTATTTCTCTTTCCTCCTGATCAAAATAGCATTAAAAAGACTTGCAATGGGATAATTAATTTTTAAGGGGTAAAAAAGTTATTTTTTGTTTCTATACGAGTACGAGAATAAATAAAATTGCCAATTTGAGAAAGAAAGGGCCCGAGCCCGAAGGCTGGTATAAAAATCAAACCCGTGTCAAGTCCGGGTTGAGTCAGTCTCATCAATGGTGCTAATACATACTTTCTGTAGAATATGGGGTGCGAAGCATTCATCACTCATTTACAAGGTTATGCAAAAGAGTTCGATTATATGATGGTCTACGGGTAAAAACTGTTCGCAGCGTATTTCAATTATGTTGCACTATTTCAAACATGATGAAACTGATATACATTACTGAAGCTAACAACAAAATGCTTGCAGTAAAATAGGATGGGGATTGCATTTATCATTCATTTACAGGGACACATAAAAGATTTCGGGAACAAATCTGTATGCGAAGTTTGGCTATTAGGAATGATTGCTGCAAGTCCGTTTTCACTTATGGTATGGTTTTTTAGTTTAACTAAATTTTTGAATACTACATAGTATGCATAAATTCAATAGAACATATACAGAGCAATTTTTAAATTTGTGAGACACACAGAAAAATTCGTAAGCATTATTGAGTATTGAGAAAGAGCAGGAATTGCTTAAAGATGTTATTTTTAATTTGAGTTATGCAGCTTCAAGTTGTCTTTCAAGCTCAACTATATACTAAGGTAAGTTTGCTGCATATAAATAAAATCATATACAGGACTATGCAAAGAACTGGATATATAATCGCCTATGGATATTAACTCATGGAAGCGTAATTTAAGTAGCTTAAGCATTGCTTGAATTAAATTTCAGCATTAATATGCGGCGTGTATTAAAATCTGTATGTCATATACAGGGCTGTACAAAAGAATTTAAGTACGTTTCTCCCTATCGGTAATATTTGATGTTCAGGTTCTTAGTGATTGTCTTTTGTTGGTGGTTAGGTGAAACACTGTATTTCGAAGGCATGGGATGGATTAATACTCGGTCGTTTTCGTCAAACAGTCCTTTCAACTGCTCTAACTCTGGCTTGGAGATTTTTTTTTTTTTTTTTGCCTTCCTACCCGATCCCAGTTCTTTTTTGGCCGAGAATCCCTCCTAGTAACATTCTAGAACATTGTATGTAGTTCGTTTGGTGATATTTTCGGAAAATAAATAGTTCACGATGGACTTGCTCCTTGATGAATATTGCTTTCGTAAAACTTGTACACAATAATACATAGACACTCCTCTTGTGGCTCTATTCTTGGGAAACACAGATTACTTAATGATCTCTTGGCTAATCGCCATGCTCTTATATACCATAGCATAACATTTCACGCGCAAGTTTCACCTGATTCGATTTCCTTTGCTATTTTACATAATTGCAAAGTTTGTGCGGATATCTAGGAAAAAGTCCTTATGTTTTTTAAAATGTTTAATTAGATACATTTTTTACCTTATTGAAAGGCTAAGTTTTGCTAAAGCATTCTTGATGTGTTGGAAAGTGTTTCATAATCTATGTTTGACGCGTGATTTTTCTCTCTTGTTTAATTTTCAAGGGAAGACCATGCTATTTTATTTATTTATTTGCTAATTTTTTTTTTTTTTTTTTTTAGCAGAGCAACGCAAAATCAATTCGTCAATTGACCGCAGAAAAAAAAATTGCGAAATTTGCAAATTAGACTTGGAAAAAATAGATAAATTGGCAAATTAGAAATTTTTTTTTATAATTATTAGTTTATGTACCTAAAGTGTTTACTTATACGTGTTTTTATTGTAATAAAATTTTACAAGCTATTTTAGGTTTTGAGTAATTTTTTTAAATTCTTTTGAGTCTGACCTGCGATGACAGATAAATTTTCTAAACTATCAAATTCCTTGGGGGGGGGGGGGGGGGCATGCCCCCCCCCAGCCCCCCTCAAATGGCGCCCCTGAATCCGTACTCAGCCTGGTAAAATGAAGGTAAAATTTCCAACGTGCCAAACGCCGCGCTGTTCGTAACCTTTAGGAGATCTTGTTAACTAGAGAGGATTCAAATAACTTATACAAGCCCGACGAACAATCTAAAGAGGATGCAGAGATACTGAATCATCTATATTGGAGAGGTCACGAGGATTAATCTTTTCTTTAAACATCATCATATTCCACTGGAGTATTCCAAACTGATATTGTAAAAAACTTGAGAGATAGAGCACAGTATTTAACTCCATAAATGTACAATCCCAATACAGCAATCTTGAACTGAGGCGGAATATAACCTGGAATTCATTCACAGTGACACAATCCTATTAAAATTTAGTGTAAATGAAAGTTAAAGAAAAATTATAAAAATGGTAGGATCTTGGCATCTTTACCACCCAAATTATCAAAATCGTACGCCCGCAATGGACAGCATTCCTGTGACATCACAATTGGTAAAATGACGATTTTCATATCCTCGAACCGAAAGAAAGGTCCATTTCTTTATGGATTATTAGTTGGAAACAAATGCTAAACTATTTATATTTTTTAAGCATAAACGAAATTTTCTGTAATCGTCTGCATGCGGTAAGTACAATGAACAGTATTCACTGTGATGTCACACTTGGTAAAATGGCGATTTTTATAGCCTCGAACCAAAAGGGACAATAGGGTTCCGAGAATTTTTAAACTCTTATTATGGTTTAACGTTTTGCGAGTGCCAATAGCAAATCGAGCGAGATTTCTGTTAGGTGCTAGGAGATTTGTTCTAGAAGATTCTCTAACAATGGATCAACGACTTTAAAAATATGTATAAACATATATTTAAATAAAATAGAAGATCTTATTATAAATATTTATTTTATTTTTTGAGCAATAAATTACTGAATTCAGATTGAATTAGTGGGGTTTGTTTATGTTCAATGTAAGAGGATAAATATTATTAAGTGTAACTATTTTAATTATTTAGAAAAGGAAATTTTGCGTTATATTTTTGTGACACAAAACGCATATATCAGTGTAAAACGCACACGCATATTTCTGTGTAATATTCTGTTCTTACGCACATATCGTGTAATGTGCTTACACATATTTCAGTGTAATATGCAAAATACACAGATATTTGTGCAATATTCAAAATTTGTAAATTCACATTAGCACACCAATTAGTGTAAATCCGTACAATTTTCTACACTTACACACTTGTTTGAGTTTTTGAAGCAATTACAAATTACTCACTTTCATTTAGCCGATAAACACACATAAATACAGGTAAATGTTTATGACAAGAGGGTAAATTTTATGACAAAAGTGTAATTTTACAAATTTACACATGTACTTATGTAAAAGTGACTAATTTTCACATTTATTATTTAGAGTGTAGTGAAGGAAAAAGGCCTTCAACCCAATAAAGGTGAAAGAAAATCTTCTTTGTCTAATCTGAAGCAGATTTGTATAATGATATGTTTAACCTTTAACTTATGTTACCGGTATCTTAGACCGCGATTTTTTTCGATTTTTATAGTTTAACTTGCAATTTTCAGTTTAACTACAAACAGTACTGAAATTTTGTTCCGTTTGGAACTTTAGTACTATCACCAGAGAATTTTGAATAGGTGAATTTTAATTATAACGGTCCTGTACAAAAAGTTTAATACAAAAACACCATCTTATGAGTTAAACGCGTCTTTTATTCATGTTCCGATGGAGCGGTCTCACAGACCGCTTCACACTAGTTATGTGACAATTTCTGTGACATCAGTTAAAGGTTAATTAAGGATCGACCAAAACAGGTTTTTAAGACCGAAATCGAAATTAAAACCAAATTTCGGTAGCTTTCCTGTTTTCGGCCGAAAATGAAAATGTCCAAATTAAAAAAAAAAGAGTAATTAATACATATATAAATATACATAAATATTGATTAAGTATACGTGTTTGTTAAACATACATAATTATTAATTAATTATATGTGTTTGTTAAACATACATAATTATCAATTAATTACACTTGTGGTCCAAGTTGGCTCTCTGTGTTTCCGACCACATCTTTTTATTTTCATATAAAATAAAATGTAATTATTTGAGAAACGAAACAGAATGATTTTCTAATTATCCGAATTTCATCTAATTACAAAATGTTTTAGGTATACGTACCTTGAATTATCCCTTATAATGATTTTTGTAAATGATCATCTGTTATACTAGAAACATCTCAAATAGTATTCGAAACACTTCTGCGGTTTCAAACTAAAATGTTTTTGTAACTGTTGAGTCTGCAGTTTTTAATAAACAAGTGGAAAGCATTTTCAAAATTTAGTCCTATATGCATTGCTTGCTTTAGAATTTGAAATCACCTCTTACGTCAGTCATGACTGATAATTATAAACAGTGAAGTTCACACCAATAAATAAAGAGTATCTCATTTGAGCCGATACAGCTCAAATCAATGAGTCATGTTGAAAATTTCCGATGAAAGGAACGAGATTTTTGGAATACAGAAAGTATTGTTCGCGTTTAGGTCCGACCGAATTTTCGACATCATTCATCATCACGTTCGGATTTTGAGCCGAAAACGAAACCGAATTTTCGGTCGATCTTAATGGTTAATAAGAAAATAGTTACGTTTTTCAAACATGCTCTTGAGGCCAAAAAAGAAGTTTTCAGTATTGTACGTATGATTATTTAACACGACTAAGCAATGAAACTACATACTTTATTTTGTATATATTTTTTGTATCCAACCTATAGAAGTGATCGTTTATGCTTAACTGTGCTCAATGTTTAAAACTTGAGACAAATGTTGATACTTTCATACCACAGAGATAATTCTTCTGATTTTCAAATCACAAGTTTTGAAATCGCTTGCCAACGCTATATATTAACCAATATTCAACAAAATAGAATTTTCATTTAGAAAATAGTATTACTTTCAAATATGATGCATATTAGGTATCTTTCATTCCAAAAAATAAAAACTACCTATTGCAGCCGACCGGAGGAAAGCAATTCCGAAAGATTTTGGTATATTTTCGCCGATCATGACCCCAAGACCATCCTCCGTTCAAATGTTGATATATATATTTACACACACACACATATATATATATATATATATAATCGTAATATTGCCCGTGAAAACGAGTTCCGAATCATAAGTTCTATTTTTATTCATGACATTCCTCCTTTTTTGCATCCATTTTGTGGTTTTTCTTGTTGAATTCATGCGTATTTTCAATTATGAGATCCTACATTTCGTACAATGGATTTATTGGTGCTATCAATGATTTAATTTTTTTCTGGTCTTTTTCCATTGGTTAAAATGTTTTAGTTAGAGATAGTTTGACAAAATATTTCAAATATTTCAGATTTTCAACGTATTTGTTTTTATTTATTTGTTCTTTTTATGCATTCACTTTCCTGTTAATATTGACCTTTCGCCAAATTTAATGTTATAATATTTTAACATTCCATTTATAAGTGATTGGATCTAGTCTTAAAAAATTAATTAGTGATTAGTTAATTTAATAGTTGATGTTCCAAATTTAATATGTATAATTTTTGTATCATGTCTTGATACTTAATTTATAAATTATATTTGAAATTGATGATAAATTGTAATATTCTATAATGGTTATATATATATATAACAGTATTAACCAATATTGTAAATGAAGATGGCATCTAGTAATATTATACATTAATCATTATACTTAAACAATAGTAAGGTAAATGTAATCGGCATACAGAACCCACTAAGAAATCTCAAAATATTGACAAATCTAAACATTTTAATATTAATATCCATATATATACATATCGGATCTTTGTCATGTTGTAACTCTCGTATTTTTGAACCGATTTGGATGTAACTTAGTATGTGCATAATACATACCAATGTCTCAACAGAGTTCGTTGGCCAGTTTCATCCGCCATCTTGTTTAAAAATGGCGGCGATTATTTGAAAATTAAAATTTGTATAACATTTAATAAATTAAAAATAAAATAAATAAAATGAGGTCTTTTGTCTTTGTCTTAAAAAATGGCTGAGATAATAGCACTTTAGATTTCTAATGCGGCTGACATTTCGAAATAATCTAATTTTTGCCATGCGACAGCACACACACATATATATATATATATATATTAACCGATTTCGATGTCAGTGAGCATGTGTAGAGGACTTACCAAGGTCTCGACCAAGTTCATTGGTTAGCTGCATCCATCATGTTGTTTTAAAATGGCTATCACTTCAAGATACCGCCAAATTTGGCGACCAAACACAAATCGCTCTAAATGGAACCAACTTGGATATAGCTGACTAATTTGTGGAAATTTGCATTCATATCCAGTATTGACAAAAACTGGTTTTGAATCGTCTTCAATCGGGTTCCAATAATTTTAGCTTTATCTGTTTGAGTAAAGCTGGCTTTTAAAAAGTAAGGAATATGAAATTCTGCTTCTTCTTCTTGGCACGGGCTGGAAGGACTTTTAACATTCTAAAGCAGTTTACCTTTTAATGGTTTTACTTATTTTTAAATAGTGTGATCTCTGTTAATGTAATATTCAGTTTACTATAATAACTTAGCATTATAAAACGGCTGATTATTTTAGATGGAATCGACCGTGTGAATATTAATTAATTATTGCGGAAATGAAAATTTCCCCTTTATCTTAAAGTAAAGAATTTATTGAAAATCAACTTTCTTCGCGATATTTTAGAATACTGCGAAATACAGTCTGTACAAAATAAATTGTTTAAATTTTTTTAAACAAATATTCATGAAAACATCAAGAAATAGTTTTGAAATTCATTATTTTTCCTGTAATAGAACTTCTAAATTAACTCTTCTTTTGGAAAATCTGAAACCATCAAAATATTATCATCAATTTTTTAAGAAAAACTTCTTAGTATACTAATAATACTTAACAACAACAACATAACCCCCCCCCCCCCCACACACACACACACCAAAATCTTTTCTTTTGGAATTCATCAAAAACAATTTAAAAATTTTAGTCTAATATATATATATATATTTTTTTTTTCACATACATTTTCCATTATATCACAACTTTTTTGAAGGCATAAAATAAAATGAGCCAAATGTTATTTTTAAAAATAATTAAATGCAGACCCTAAAGGAAGATATATGTAACTCTTACATATAATTTCTTTCATAGCTATACTTTTAAAAGTTTGAATGGTAACATGTAAAAATAAATTTTTAATCTTTTCATTGCTGTTAAGTTCTCCCTTTACTGTAATTTCATTTTAATCCACGTAAAAGTATTTCAAAGTCTTATTAATCATTAATCAGAAGTAAACTGGAATTCATGCCAGTATACTAAGAATAAAAACTTAAATTACGGTTTAGTTAGGAATTAAAACTAAGTAAATTTTGAAATTAAAAATAATTTCTTCAGAAAGTAAAATTCTGTGAATAAACAAAAAATTAAACAAATTCTTAAACTTAAACTTTTTCGAGCAGTAGCAATTCTTAATTATTACATTGTTGAAGATTTGGAAAATATTAAAAGTATAGATCGATAATTGTGATAAATAATTCCTAGAAATTATCAAAATTTTAATTGGGTTAATAGTTATAAAATGCATTTATTTGAACAGATGTTTAATTGATTCAATACTTATTCTTAACTTTTTTTTAAACTGAATTATGAATTCATGAAAATTTTATCTTCTAAAGCAATTTTCGTGAATATTTGAAACTATATTAAAACATTTACATAATCATTTAACCTATTTTAGAAGGATTTTAGAAAGATTGGAGTATTTGGAAGGATTAATTAAATATGGATTTATACGGATTTTGTGCAATATTTATAACCGCTCTCAAATCTTTTATTTTAAATACTTTTCTCAGTATTTTGTAGAATTCGGAAATGTAGAAATATAATGATTTTACAATAGAAATATAGAAATATTTCCGAATTGAAAAATCCCCCCAAATTGAAAAAATTAGAAAGATTGGAGTATTTAGAAGGCTTAATTAAATATGAATTTATACGGATTTTGTGCAATATTTATAAACGCACTCAAATCTTTTATTTTAAATATTTTTCTTGGTATTTTCTAGAATTCGGAAATGTACAAATATAATGATTTTACAATAGAAATACAGAAATATTTCCGAATAGAAAATCCCCTCCCCCCAACGCTAAGAAAGCTAAAAAGATGCAAAGGAAAACGAAATCATCTTTTAAAAATATTTTTCTTTTGTGTAACCAATAATGCTTTTGGAACAAGATAAAGTAATGCATCTATAACTCATTCTAAACTGTATAACTACTAATCGATGCATTAAATGAATTTTATAACAAGTTATTTTAATGGTACTTAATTTAATGGTACCGTCAGTAGATAAAGGGCTATACTCACATATTATTTATTAATTGTTAATTGTTATAATTATTGTTAAATTATTCAAAAGATACACAATAGTTTTTACCTTATTCAAAATTAGAATGTTCTAAGTATTAGGGTAACTGTAGGATAGATGGCCATAGTTTTTAAAGATTGGAATAAAAATTCTTAGAATGCAAATGTAAGAAATATTTATGCATATTTGAAATTCTTATACATATCCTCATCATATTTTTGGAGAAAAAAAAATTAAATATCGAGAACAAAATGTGGAAAACAAAATTAAATTTAAAATGACAGATGGCCATCTCTCCTTAAAGCCGAGGAGAGATGGCCATCCAATACGAGAAAAAAAACAAGTTGGAAATTGCTCGTCAAACGTGGCAAATGAAGTGCGTTCGTACTATAACTACTTTTATAATTATTTTTTGCACCCGATATTGTACTGAATGTGTATTTGTTTGCACTTCATAAGTGCATAGTCTGTAACATCATTAAAATGCACTTGCAATAATTTTTTCCCATTCCCTTTAATGTAACGGGAAACTTTTGACTGTCCCTGTAATTAAATTACACATCCGATTTTCATAAAATTTGAAATGGCTCGACAAAATTTTGCAGCAATTATATATTTAAAATTTCAGCCCATCCGGAAGGCTGTAACATCATTAAAATGCATTTGCAATAATTTTTCCCATTGTCCGTAATGTAAAGAAAAACTTTTGACTGTTCCTGTAATTAAACTATACATCCGATTTTCATAAAGTTTGAAATGGCTCGACAAAATGTCGCAATAATTATATGTTTAAAATTTCAGACCATTTGGAAAGCTTTAACATCATTAAAATGCACTTGCAATAATTTTTCTCATTGGTCGTAATGTAAAGAAATACTTTTGACTGTCCCTGTAATTAAACTATACATCCGATTTTCATAAAATTTGAAATGGCTCGACAAAATTTTGCATCAATCATATATTTAAAATTTCAGCCCATTCGGTTGGGTAGTTTTTGCTCTGTTACATGCGGACGGACAGACGGACGGACGGATAGACGGACTGAACGACGACTATAGGTACTACGTATTTATATAATTACGAACGCACCTAAAAATGAAGTTAAAATAGCAAAAAATAACACATTTCATGCAGTTAATCATGAAAAACACATTGAAATTTTTAAAGATGCAATTATATCACGGAAAATCAGTGAATAAAATTTGAATAAACAAAATTTGAAGTATAATTTCAATCCTTCACTTTTCGTAAAATTTTGCCACATCTTCGGCAAAGATCTTGATAGTGTGTACACGATCCATGGAACCATTTCTGGCACATTATGCATTGCATCCAGTCATCCATTTTGGTTTTGTGGTAATATATTGTTCTTCACAACTAACACAGTGTTCCTCGTCCAATTCTATTACCTCGGACTCTGTAGAATCTAATTATTTCAAATGTATTTCATCTTCTTCCCTGCTGGAAATGTCGTGTTTTTGGTTTTTATCTCGCGTTTATTTTAAAATTTTTCACTGTTTAACTTTTTTACAATGTTATGTGTTTCTGGGATGACTGTTTCCAAAGTTTTTCAATATTTTATAAAACAAAAATACATCGTTAGACTCAGTAAATATATAAACAGGAATGCTTAATTCATCTTTAAAAGTTAAACTTAAACTTACACTAAGTGAAAAATTACTTAAAAGATGAGACAGTATTTAAAATGTTAAATTATTTTAATACCTTAGTACTTTCAACTGTAAAAACATAGTCTTTGTCAAAGGAAAATAAGAAATACAACAGTTATTAACGTCTAAGTTTTTTAAAATCCTCGTAGATGGTGACATATACTAAATCGTTAGACTCTATTATATTATTGTTATTCAAATATTTATATTTGTTAAAATTTAAATAATTATGTCAAGTAATATATTTATAAAAACAAAAATTATATAAATATTTTAAAAATAATTATATTTAGTTAAAAACCTCACTCTGTATAATTTTGAAATATTGATTATAGGAGGCCATCTCTCCTAAAATTGAGGAACATATTTCCAGCCAGTTTAAGGCGACACTACGTCATTGTATGTCCAGGGGCGCGCCGACCCAGTGTGCAAAGTGTGCGGCGCACACAGGCGCCGAAGTAGTAAAGGCGCCAAAGATTTCAGTTGAAGAGCAAATAGTTACAAAAACATCCTTAATTAAATTAAACTAAAATGTATTACATTTTCTTGACACCTGAATTATGTTTTGTAGATTTGCATGAGACAAACTTTCTTATAGATATTTATTTTATTATTATTATTGTTATTTATTTATTTCGTTTCATTCTACTTCTCCTAATAATAAATTTAGACGTAGACCTATCCAACCTTTCAATAAACAGAGGCGCACCTCATATAGATGCAAACAATGAAAGGCGCCATAATTCCCATGACTGAAAACCTGCAACACTATTATCTCACTGTAATATTGGTAAAGCATTGTACAGTTTTATTACAACAAGGCTAAATTGTAACTGTTTTTGTTATTTTTAAATAGCAATCTTCTTCTTACTGCAGAATTTCTGTCATAAATATGAGGAAACTTACTATTCGGATGCATTATATCTCACGGGCATAAGCATAAATCCCCTACGACTCAGAAACTCCATTTAATAATAATTTGCAGAAATAATATAAATCACAGTAAATTTAAAATTACATTTTTTAGAGGGTCAACCTATCTCAAAAGTTTTGTAGGTGGAGGGGACAGAAACAGAAACCTTAACCACTAAATAACAAATTAATAACATAAAATAATTAACACTAAATAACGATCACTGGTAACAATTAAACGAACCCCATTCAGATATTATTGATTTTAAAGGCATTCTTTAAAGTAGATTTTTAATTTTAAAAATAGACAGTAAGAGGAAAGATTCGAATAGACGCCAAGAAAACTTTCAAAGGCCGCCACCATAGTTCCGTGGGAGGCGCGTTGGACAGACTTGAATTAGAGAAGGGAATTTCCAGGCCGGGGCTTTGCCCGTTTATATTTTCGCAGTTCACGACCCGGCTAGTGCAAAAATCAGTGAAAACAGGCCCGACTCAATTTCTACAAAAAATTCCGAATTTCTTAACATACAATTAAAATCCTTTTAAAGAATACTGCGTACATACTTATGAAGAAATATTAGATTACTATGTGTTTCCAAGACAGAAAGTACACAATCGTAACATTAATGATTACATGCTTAGTCTTTTCAACATTCAAATAAAAATTCATTTAAAAAATTAATGTAGTTTAAAATAAAAGAAAAAAAGAGGATTGAAAACATTATAATTTTTGAAGCTATATAATAAAAAGTAGATTTTTGAAAATATTTCTCTTTAATTTATTCAGATATATTTACAATGATTCCATTATCAGATACTCATTATCGCTATTACTATTTTTACAAAACATATTGCCTGCCCGAAACGTCCTGGGAACAATTAAGTCTAATTCCGGCTCTACCCTGAATAGAGAAACAAAGTAAAACCACTGGTATAAGTGTGCTGTTCAATGTAGAGATTTTAGATTGGAGAGACTGACGTCAGCTATGGAACAAATTTTAATTGATAAAATTTTGCATCACTCGTTTGTGAAAGTTTTGGCATTCCGTGTCGTAGGTTTGACACTGTGAGTTTTGCGCACATAGAGTAAAGTCTACTTTAGGCGGCCGAAGCAAAAAACTCCAAGCAGAATAAATACTTTTTATCTATGTTATCTTGTACTCTGGACCTGGCATCATGGCGGAAACAGAATTTTTTTCAGGGGTAGGGTATGGTGAAAATAGGCTAAATTTGGCCATAAATGTCCAAAAATTCTTACTTTGTCAGAGATTGAGAGGTTGCAGAACTTTCCTTGCACGCCTTCGTACGTTTGTGTCTAATCACATACTGAATATATAAATGTGATGATTCAAGATTTGTTCATTATAATTCAGAACATAAAATTGAAAGTACTGAAATATGAGGACTTATTAGCATTACATATAAACTTAAACGCTCGAGAGACCAGAATGGCAAAAAACAAAAACAAAAACAAAAAAAAAACAGTTACACTTAGGTTCTGTTAGGAGCTACAATGATCGCTGTAATATGAACGGAAAAATATAGATTTATAAAAAAAAAATTAAATTTCCATGCTATGCCCTACTAACCAACCCGTCCGACATTGCAAATGATAATAACCAATGCAAATGATAATAATAATAATAATATATTGGTGTATTTAAATACACCTAAAATCAAATGTTAAATAATTTTATATTTTTAAGCGAAATGTTTTCCAGCCGAACCTAGAAATCGGGAGGGGTCGTAATGTCTTCAGCAGCATATACACCAGACGTGCCACGAACTGTCCGGTTTGTTTTCAATTTATACTTTTAAACGAAAATCTTTCCAAACGAGCCTAATATTGTCATCAGCACTGCCTTCTGCAGTACATAACCTCGAATTTGTACGACATTTTTTTTTTATTTTTAAATGAAAATCTGTCCAAACGAAACTCAAGTTGAGGGCCCCAATGCCTTCTGAAGTGTACACCGCAGCTGATATCGAAGCTCCGATCTGATTTTTCAAGCGAACTTCGAATTTGTATTTAATTTCTGGCGTTTAGATGTATGAAAGTTTCAATTCTGACCAAAAATTCTTGATAAAACATCTCTATATAATAAAAGGCAGTGTAACGCATCCGGGGCGAATCCATCAATCTTACCAGTCTCCGAGGAAGAGACGCAAGGGTGAAAGGATCCATTCTCCCATTGGTTGACAAAAAACAAGAATCCCGCGATTACTTCTCAAGGTTACAAGTCCTGATAATTGAGCAGTGGTAGACACTTCTTCCTAACAATTCAGAAGGCACATCGCATTTCACCACTAAAATAAATCGCCAAGTGTCACTTGAGATTATTTCAAGTATTAAGTTGCAATCATATTAAATTTTCTTTGCGACATGTAAGGAATTTTGATTTATTTCTCATATAAAGTGATTCACGGAAAACAATGATATGATGCTTTAAAAAATATCCTTTTTTTCCCTGCAAAAAAATTGATAAAACTGACTTTCTTTTAAAAAAGTAATCAATTTAAATGTTTTAGACTTATTATTTTGAAACTTATTTTTAAATTACACATTACTTATATTTTCCTTTTCTGTATACAGGTGTATGTAAATTTAAACTTAATAAAAAATCCATATTTTAAAAGTAAAAAATTTATATTTATACGAAAAGTAAAATTAATAATTTTGGATTTATAGCTTTGCATCACGAGGACAGAAGCTTAGGGGATTAGACGCCCCCCCTCCCCCCCGAAATAATATCCTGGCATTATGTAACTTATTTTTAAATTACACATTACTTATATTTTCCTTTTCTATATACAGGTGTATGTAAATTTAAACTAAAAAAAAAATAGCCCATATTTTAAAAGTAAAAAATTAATATTTATACAAAAGTAAAATTAATAATTTTTGATTTATAGCTTTGCATCAGGAGGACAGAAGCTTAGGGATTAGACGGTTGGGATTCAACTCGAGATACTTATTTATTAATCAATATACATATAAAGAAAGTTTGGAGAGGGGAGAAAGGGGGGGGGGGTAAACGATAAAATACAATTTCAAAGTGTTATTAAAAAAATTGTATTATTTCAATAATTGCAGCAGACTGTTTTAATTACGCACTTATATTGTATATTTATTAAATTTTTGTTTTATTAAGAAATCTTAATTTTGTTATAGTATATTAGCCGGAAAACCTGGTTTACCCAGAAATATTATAAATGCTAATTGTGTGTTTATTAGAACATAAACTAGCCGAACTTTGCTCATTTAAACGCTTCCATATTGTCAAATATTTTTTTTATCAGTTTTTCAAATTTTAAGTGAAAAAAACAATTTTTACCCACTGTCCTAGTACGGGCATTTACACTAGTAAAAAATAAAATGCGCACCATCCCATCACTATTTTAAAACGCGAGATGATGTTCAAAGCACGTATCTCTGAGACAGGAAACGATATCTTGAGAAAACGTGAACTGGGAGAAAAAACATCTCTGGCGAATACTTGAAATGACTTAAAGATTTTTTTTTTTCAAAAATAGTAAATATTAATATTTTTTCGCACCAGAGACATAGTTAGATTCGGAAAAATACCAAGAATGGGTTGGGTTGATTTTTGACGGCCAATTATCTACACGAGGGATATAGGCCCGGGGGGAGTGCCCTCCGTGGGGGTCTTTCTAAGGGAACCTAATCCGTATTAACGCATGGAAGATCCACGGCTCGAAGAAAACCACGAAAACTCCGAACGATTAGGCCGACGGGCGCGATTGGGATCGAACCTAGCACCTCCCGTCTACCAGCTTCGAGAGCAGAACCTCTCGGCCACTGGTGGGGCTACCAAGAATGGAATATTATAAATTGTATTATTACCCAGGAAAAATAGCAGGATTCGGAAAAATACCAGGTATCAAGTATTAATAGGTGTTTTTTTTCTTTTTAAAAAATTTTTAAACTTTAGAAAAACGGGAAAACTTAAAAACTGGCTTGAATCGCGGCCAGATAAAAAGGTGTTTTGCAAGAGTAAAGAAAGATAACGTTGGAATCAGAAAGATAAGACGATTTTCTTTATTTCTCCTCCGCCTCTTTTTTTCGTAACTCGACGGGGATCCGGCCATCCCAATTTCAAAATGCAGTGAAAATGGAACGCTAGTCTTCCGTCAGTGTGAAGAACCGCTTAACGTCTGAACAAATGGAGCGGCATGACTGCTTTGAAGAAAGAAAGCTGCCCAACTTGCGATTATCATTATGGCTTTTAATTATATTTCATCTAATTATCAAAAAATGAAAAATCTGAGCCTCAGGTGCATTTGGACCTGCCATCTTTTATCCTTATTAAAATTTTCTGATCTCTATCCGCGGTAGATTTTCTTAGCCATCGACAACACATGCAGAGTCTTTCATTAATATAGATATGCAAATTAGAGATAACAAGCAACTTTCTTTTATTAGTTCCTCTTATTTATTTACTATTGTATTGTATTATTTTCTTTGGGATAATGAAATTTGACCATATAATTCAGAATTCTGATACAGGCAGGTTTTATTTTCACAGGCTTTACTGTGTTTCGAATTTTATTTACATAGCTCCAAACTTTTGTTATAATGTTAAGTAATTAAAAAATGTTTGGAACCAGAAATTTTATTTAATAAAAGAAATAAAATACGAACCCTATAGAAACAAGGCACATTTTATTAAATAATTTTTTGGTTCAAAAAACTTTATTTGATCTGTATAAACTATAAACCCCAGCAGAATGGCATCCATGCGTTTATAAATACTCTTATTTTTTATAAAGTTTTATTTTCGGAGGTGGGGGGAGGGATTAAGGCGCCAATTGAAATTCTGCACACAGGCGCTGGATACTGCTGGCGCGCCCCTGTGTATATCATTGTTTTAGGCTTAAAAGCAAAAATTGGATTATATACGTGCCATAAGAGTCTTTATAGCGAAAAGAAATGTAACATATGTACTGCAAAACGTTCAGATATCTAACTCAGCAAAAATATCCAACCACTAAATTAAATAAACAGTAAAATTATACTTTCTTTTTATAATTGAAAAACACAGCTGCACGTCGCATTGAATGAACATGATGAACTATTTCTTACGAACAAAGTTTCTGCTGCAATCTATGATATAGTTTTTGAAATATTTAGACTGGCCATCTCTCCTCTATGGCCATCTATTCTAGAATTACCCTATTTGTAAATATTGTTGCGAGATGTTCCGATTGTACTCACAGATTATTTATTAATTGTTAATTGTTATAATTATTGTTAAATTATTCAAAAGATACACAATATTTTTTACGTTATTCAAAATTGGAATGTATTATTTGTAAATATTGTTGCGAGGTGTCCCGATTTTCAGAAATTCCAAGACCCGTTATTAATATTAATTTATTATTAGATACATAACATTAACCTTTAATTGATGTCACGCGGTCTCCCAGACCCCGCGACTCCCAGCTGTAAACAATTTTACATATATTTACTTTTCTGTACTGAAGTTAAATAATATGAATAAAATACTTTTTTCATGCAACTTAAGGCACATGCTCTTAAGAGAAGTACAACGATATTGTTAGGGGAAAATTTAAGTAAATTCAACCATTTGAGTTATTTTTTTTATTTATTTTATTCGAGGGGTCTGAGAGACCGGATCACTCCAGTTGTGTGACTAATTTTAGTCACACCAGTTAAAGGTTAATATTTAAAGAGATATAAGGTTTAAGTACTTTATATCAAGCTAAGGTTATATAATACAACGTTCTTCACTTTTGAGTGATTAAAAGAAATTTTGAAGAGTTTTAGATGGTTAAAATTAATTTTGATCGCTGTCCTGGTTAAAATGAGTTTTAATCGGTTAAAACTATAAATCGGATTTAAATAGAATTAAATGCATAAATATACACGCATATAAACATGTTTAGTTGTGGAAAAAAGTAAACACCCCCTACTAACAATGCAATTTATTATAATCGAAGAAAATTACTGGTATGAAACGATTGGAAATAAAGCCTGCTTTTAAATTATGCATATAAAATTTGCTTAGGGAGCCATCTGTAAATCAAAACCAGCCCAAACTTTGTTTTTTTTAAATAGCAACAGCCGATTTTCACAATATATTTTAATTTTTATAGTTTAAATTTTCGATTCAAACTATGCCTTTGATTATGTAAAAACTTTGTTTGTATAGTACATAGTATGCTAAAAGTTAGTTCAGTGAAATGAATATCACGGTTGAAAATTCCCTTTCATCAACTTCCGTGAATAAACGGAAATGAACTTGAGAACTTATGTGCAGTCCTGTATACGATCTATAGAATTTATCCACATCAAGTAACATAAAAAAGCCAGTTGATATTCAAAACGCGTACCACAACTGTAAACGTGCTTCCAGCAATTATTGTTCATAGACTTCAAGAGTTAAATTCTTTCTGTAGCCAAATTCCTTTGTGTGTCCCTGCAAATGAACGATATATTCTATGCACATAATAAATACTGTAGTACATCTCAGTGCAGAGTTGGGCAGATTTGAAACTCCAATTATCTGCAGCGTAATTACAATTGAATTGTATGCAATTGATTATATTTATCACGGCACAGAATTCAAGCACAAAAATTTTGTCAAATGCTCGTAATGGGATGGGAAAAGGTTCAGGCTACAATGCTACAAGAATTTTTTATGGCATGTAATTGTAACTATAATTAATTACATGCAACTAAACTGTAATTATAATGCAAGTAATTACAATGACAGATTTGGCCAGCTCAGTCTCAGTGACAGACTGCGAAATCTCTTTTGATAGAATGCCTAAATGAAGAAATTTTGTAGGAAAACTGTGCTTGAGCGTTATGAGGTATAGTGGATTGATTGACTATGGGATTTTTGTACACAGTACGTTCTATTCCTGGGTGCATTCTGATTAATAATACAGTAAATTCTGTCTAAGGCGGACTCTGTGTAAGCCGGAAATCTGTCTACCGCGGAAAATTCTTCAAGTCCCGGCGAACCCATAGAAAATTACATTAACTCATGCTGCATAAGGCGGAATCTGTCTAACGCGGAAACGGAAAGGGTTTTAAGGTCCCACCGAAACCAAAATTTTGCATAAGGCGGAAAAAAGGATATTTTAAAAATGAAAGGCATTTCGTTTATCAAACTTTAAAACTGTTAAGTCAAATACTCACTGTCGAGGATGTCAGTTAAATTCGGTAACACTTTGAAAAAGTTAATTCAAAAAAGCAGAAACTGTTTAAATTTTAAGGAATTCTTACTTATGACTTTTTTCCCTAAATAAAATTGCATTTAAAAGTTATTTCTAGTAGAATGCAAATTTATGAAAATACGTATTTTCTAAAGTACTATATATTATATTTTAAGGTTGTACTCAAATTCAAAATTATAGCGTTCTGTCTCATTCTCAAAGTTTATTACTTTTTGTGTGTGTAAACCTCCAATTTGCATGTATTACAGCAGTACTAAGAAACCGAATAGCGTTTCTCATTTACCTATAAAGACGAGGGATCTTTCAGAACTTCAGTTTTTAATCGATTTTCAAGTCAGGAAAATCACTGAAAAATAATCAAAAATCGAGATTTTTTTTTTTTTTTTTTTTTTTTTGAGAGGGAGGTGGGAGTTTTTTTTGCATAAGCCGGAATATTGTCTACCACGGAAAATTTTCTCAGTCCCAACCGATTCCGTCTTAGACAGAGTTTACTGTATATCCAAATAAGGTAATGTGGCATTCTGTTCCATTACCATTGTAAATTTATCTTTTAAATTAAGGCTATTAATCTGTGTTAAGAAGCTATTGATTAAGGTATCCGATTTGCCATATGATAAAAATGTCATCAACGTATCGGATCCATGTATGAGGGATATGATCTAATTTACTGAATATATCTGTGTATAGAGGTCGTAGTATAAATTCGGCTAAAAATCCTCATATATTAGAACCCATTGGAGCCCCAGTATGTATATTTTATTGTCAAAGGTGAAATAAATATTATTAACTATAAGATTAAGAGCACCTTTCAATGTAGTTTTCATTTTCAGTTTAAATTCTCTATTTGGTTAATGCAGCTATTTATTCTTATAACGACCTTTTAGGTGCCAATAGATGGGTATAAGGAGATACATCAAGACTGGTTATTAAATAATTCTGAGGTAAATTGATGTTATTCAAATACTGAACGAATTCACCAGTTGAGCTAATTACATGATCAGAAGTGGGTAAGATAGTTTTCAATAAAACCACAAAAGCTCTTTTTATGTAATATGTGGGATTTGAACATTTAGTTACTGTTGCTGTTTGCGAGCATAAACATAAATTAAAAGTCGATAGCTTTAACTTTAATATAATGGACTGTTTATTTAGATTATAAATGCGTGCTCTTTGAGCTGCGACTGCCTTGGCGGCGTACAAACTACTACTGGAGGAATTATGAAACATCTGTGGGAGGGTGAATACTGTGACGTCATAACAACATACAGTGGCGCCAACATACCGCCCCACGTTGAAATAACATTTCAATATTCAATATATAATATCTAAATTTACAATGAATAACATACAATACAATGAAATGCAGAATAGAATAATAATGAATATAACAATGAATAATTAAATATGCTTCAAACATTTGCTTACATAAAGTTTACAATTGAATGGTTATACAGTGTCAAATTTAATGATAATATGTCAGTTTACGGACAAGGCAGCAAGCATAATTTCGATATGCCTCTCTTGAAAATACCATGAGGCGTTTTCACAAGAACCACTCTAACCTTACCATCTGGTCCTTTAACTACTTCCTGAACTCTACCCATTGTCCATCTGCAGGGTGGAAGATTATCCTCTTTTAAAAGGACCATTGAATTTGGAATAATATTATCCTTCTCAAATTGCCATTTATGTCTGCCTTGTAAGTTGTTAAGATAGTCCAATTTCCACTTTCGTCAAATAAATTGGACCATTTTATTTAATGTTTGCCATTGGGACAAATGATTATCACGTTCGCCAGTCAGGTCCGGTTCAGACACACTGTTCAGAGGTCTGCCTATGAGAAAATGGCCTGGAGTTAGAATTTCAAAATCATTGGGGTCAGAAGACATGGGTGTGAGAGGCCGACTGTTTAAAATGCCTTCAATTTGCGTGGTAACTGTTAAAAATTGCTCAAGAGTTAATCGCGAATTTCCCACAGTTCTTTTTAGGTGGTACTTAAACGACTTCACCCCAGCTTCCCACAAACCTCCGAAATTGGGTGACCTGGGTGGAATAAAATTCCAGGCGATTTCCTCACTTGTTAAATAATGAGCCAAAACATCTGGGGGGTTTCTAATCATGTTCGCCAAACGTTTTAACTCTGCACTGGCTCCAACAAAATTTTTTGCATTGTCAGTACAAATAGAAAAACTTTTACCTGTCCTACTGAAAAATCTTTTTAAGGTTGCTATCAATGCTTCTGAAGTTAAGTCAGTGACCACTTCTAAATGAATCGCTTTTGTTACGAAACAAATAAAAATTGCAACATAACATTTATGATAAATACCCTTCCTTTGACCCTTATATTTTATATAAAACGGGCCACAAAAATCAATCCCTACATTAGTGAATGGCGAACTAGGAGTAATTCTCGCAGAAGGAAGATTTCCCATAATCTGCTCAGTACATTTAGGCTTGTTTTTGAAACAAACTATGCAATCATGAACAATTTTTCTAGCAGTATTTCTACCACCCAATGGCCAAAATTCTTGCCTTACAAGATAAAGTAAAGTTTGGGCTCCAACGTGCAAGTATTTAAGATGAAAATATGTCATTATCAATAAAGTCAATTTGTGATCTTTAGGGAGCAATATTGGAAATTTCTTATCAAAAGATAAATCAGCGTTATTTAATCTACCGCCTACCCTTAACAAATTCTGTTTATCAAGAAAGGGATGTAAACAACTCACCTGTCCCTTTTTGGGAATTTCTCCCTGTTCAAGGGTTTTTATCTCATAATCGAATGCTTTTACCTGTACCATTTTGACTAAAAAAGTCTTTGCTGTTCGAAGTTCCTCTGTTGTGATTGGGCCGCGACGTCGAATGGCATTTTTGGCATTAAATAGGAATCTGAAAATAAAACTTAGAATACGTATTAATTTTAAATAATTGTTACTTAAATTAAGAAAATCATCCACAAAGGAATTTTCAGAAGTGGAAATTAAATTGATATTGTCCATTTTTTTAAGTTCTTGCGCATAAAGTTCGTGCGATAAAATGTCAGTATTGTCACTAGATTCATCAGAAAGTTTATGAAAGTTCAGGGGGCCATCCCACCAAAGATTCATTTTGGAAAGTTCTTGAGGACCTAATCCACGTGATATAATATCTGCCGGATTTAAATGCGATGGGACATGCTTCCAATGATAGTTCTCAGTCAAAGTTTGTATCTTGGATACTCTGTTGGCAATGAAGGTTTTTAGTTTGTTTGGCGATGTATTGATCCAAGCAATTGCTATTTTTGAATCGGTGTGCAAATAGATATCACTCACTATCATTTTTAGAGATAGACGAACTTTTTCTATAAGTTGAGAGAGAAGAAGGCAAGCTGACAGTTCGAGGCGGGGAATGGAAATTGTCTTTAAAGGAGCTACACGCGATTTACTAGCGATCAGTTTAGTTGATACAGTACTTGTTTCACTTGTGCAATGCATATAAACTACAGCTCCATAAGCTAATTCCGAAGCGTCTGCAAATCCTAGCAACACTAATTCCTGAAAAGAATCGGTTAGAATGTATCTGTCGATTCTGATCTCTTCGATTTGTTTCAGGGACGACACAAAATTTATCCATTCACTTGCAACTGGATTTGGGATTTCATCTTCCCAACCTAATTTCATGAGCCACAATTTCTGAAGAAATATCTTTGCTCGTGTAATAATTGGTCCTAGAAGACCTAAAGGGTCATATAGCCTTGCAATGGTGCTTAGCACATCTCGTTTCGTGTATGATGATTTCTCCGTTATTGAAATCTTGAACATAAACTGATCTTCAACGGGTTTCCAGATAACCCCTAGAGTTTTACTTGTTGATTTTTCATTTATGGAAAAGTTATAATCTTGAACTTCCAATGGCTTACTGTTCATTAATTCCCTTGAATTGGAATTCCATTTATGGAGGGACATACGGCATGTTTCTAACATGTTGCATAACTGATGTTGGAGTTCTATAGCTGTATCTAGATCATGTGCGCCTGTCACTATGTCATCCATATACACATCTTCCTTTATTACTTCCGCAGCTAAAGGGAATTGCGATGCTTCATCTATGGCTAACTGTTTCAGAGTCCTTATTGCGAGAAATGGTGCGCTAGATGTTCCATATGTGACAGTATTCAATCTGTAAATAACAGTTTCTTCATTCTCATCGGTCTTCCACAAAATTCTCAGAAGGTCGCGTTGAGGTGGATCTATTAAAATTTGTCTGAACATTTTTTGAACGTCCGTCGTAAAGGCATACCTATAAACACGAAATCTTGTCATAATTTCAAATATGTCTTCTTTTACTTCTCCTTTCAACAGACAATCATTGAGACTGAAGCCAGATGTAGTGGCAGCTGATGCATTGAACACCACACGCAATTTAGTTGTGGTTTTGTCTGGCCTGAGAACACCATGATGCGGCAAATAGTAACATGAGTGATTTTCTGGATGTTCGGAATGAGGGTCTGTAACCTTCTCCATGTGACCTAATTCTAAGTATTCTTGCATAAACTGCTGATACAGTGCTTTCATTGTTTTATCCTTAGCTAATCTTTTCCATAACTGATTCAGACGTTTTTTCGCAAGCTCTTTAGAATCACCTAATTTTTCCAAATCCTTGGTTGGCATCTGTACGATGTATCTACCTGCGTCATTTCGTTTATGCGTAGTTTTGTAATGCTCTTCACAGTATTCTTCTTCTTTACTAAGGTTTTTCGAAGTTTCATCAATGGTTTCTAACTTCCAAAACTTTTCTAAACATTCATCAATGCTTTGCGACTGCGAAACAAAACCACAATATTGCATTTGGCTGACAGATTCTATGCTTCCTGTTGCGATGTATCCGAATACTGAATTGCGAAACACTAAATTACTGTTTGGAATGCGAATTTCTCCATCTTTTATTATATGAAAGAACGATTCAGCGCCGAGAAGCATATCAATTTTGCCAGGAATGCTAAATTTCGGATCTGCTAACTGATGAGAAATTTTTAAGTTATCAATGTTTAAGTTTGTAACTGGGAGTGAGTCCGTTATTTTTGAGACAACGAGAAAATCCAATGACGTTTCAAAAGATCCATTTCCGTTTGTAATTTTAGCATGAATTTTTTGTTTAACGTTCATTTCCTTTCCACCTAAGCCTGAGATGGCGATGTTCAATCGCTTTAGTGGAATTCCCAATCGATTAGCGAATTCTGAAGTCACAATATTGGACATACTTCCAGAGTCCATTATTACACGTGCTTGTAAATAACTTCCAGAACAAGGGTTAAAGACCCAAACTAATGCAGTGGAGAGAATGACAGATTTATTTCTGTTATTAACGCAAGATAAAGAGGATGATACAGGTGATTTAGTTTTTGTCTGTCCGTAAAACTCATCTGCGTTCGGATTCAATTTATGACCTTGCGCGTTTGGGTTAACTTCATCAACTTTGCTCGGAAAAGAATTGTTTATATTTCTATGGAGTAATGTGTTGTGTCTTGCCTGACAAATGTTGCAGGAACTTTTAGACTTGCAATTAGCAATCGCGTGTTGACTACTTAAGCAGTTGAAACAAACCTTATTTTTCATTGCTACATCTTTTCTCTGAAAAGCATTTAATTTCAAAAATGCGTCACATTTATATATTGCATGATTTTGCTTACACATTACACAGAAATTAATGGAATTTGTTGACTTAACAAAGAGAGATTTTTGCTTAAAATTACGATCTTGAATTGATTTGGGTTTTACTGCAATGGTTTTACTTATGTTTTCCAAAATTTGAGAACGTCTTTCTAAAAATAAAATAAAATCATCTAACTTTGGAACTTCATTTGAACTTATTGTCATTTCATAATTTTTCCGTGTATCTATATCCAACTTTTCAAGAATGATATTTAAAATTAAAACGTCGGAGAGATTGTTTCTGTTGTAATCTAAAACCTTTAATGCGCGAATGCTTTTTTTAACGCTGTCTACTAGATTTCTTAGATCTTTTGCGGAAGGCTGTGTAATTTTATCTGCATCTAAAAGTGAGTTTATGTGTATTTGTACTATAACTCTTTCATTTTCGTACCTGTCTTTTAACGCTTGAAATAAAGAAGAAAAAGTATCTTCGGTTGTTTGCAAAGCTCTTGCGTCACTTACTAATGCAGCTGATAAATAATAGTTTTTGCGCTTCTGACAACTGCTCGTTTGATGTTATAATATTATCAAACTGTAGTTTGAATGTGCTCCATTCTTCAGGTTTTCCGGAAAATTTAGGAAGTGGTATTACCGGTAACTTAATGTTTAGCGCAATGTTTGTAAGAGTAGGTTTTAATTGATTTTCATTGAGAACCTAACCCACTTCTAAATGCTTAATTTGTTTCTTTATTTTGAATTTAGTTTTTATAATATTTTCACTGTATTCTTCAGTAGTGTTAATATCATTTTCATAATCCTTAGGAATGCTTATGGCAGCTTCTATTTCGCTATTTAAGTTTCTTAGCAAGTCTTCCTTATCATTTAATTGTTCCAGAATTTCTAAATAGTCATCGGTTTCTTTATTGTCATTATTTATTAACGTTTCAAATTTAGTGATCAATTTGGTAACGGATGTTCTTAAAGCTGCACGTTTCTTTTTTAATTTCTCAAGCGGTTCCATTTTATAAAAAACTTATCATGCAATAATCAAAAAAGAATAATCAAATATTTCCTACCTTGTTTCACGCAGACGATTTCGTTTTGGCTTTAATCCATTATGGAAGGTTGCGCAATCACTGTTCTAAAACTGCAAGTATAAAACTCGATGTCGAAACTTCAAATGAAAGAAGGGGAACTTTTCCTTTCAACTGCGATGTTTTCTCACTATTTCAGACTAAATTCTTTTTTTAAAAATAAATACCTGAGGCTCGACTTGACCAATGTTGCTGTTTGCGAGCATAAACATAAATTAAAAGTCGATAGCTTTAACTTTAATATAATGGACTGTTTATTTAGATTATAAATGCGTGCTCTTTGAGCTGCGACTGCCTTGGCGGCGTACAAACTACTACTGAAGGAATTATGAAACATCTGTGGGAGGGTAAATACTGTGACGTCATAACAACATACAGTGGCGCCAACAGTTACTATTGGTCTCATTGGCATACTTATTTTGAGGTTTTTGAGTTTGCCCACAATTGTTGGGATTATTGCTAATTTAATTAATGAAGTACCCCGTACAGTGTATATCTTAGTTCGCGTTTATATAATATTTTCCCAGATTAAGAAACATTTGTCATTTTTTTAGTGTAAATACCACTTTACTGCAGTAATCGACATCTTAGTCTCCGTATTTTTTGGGCCACCATAATCTGTCTTGTTTATGCCTCATTGTCAGCTTGAATTTTGCCTTGGATTTACTATGACGATATGCAGCTTCATTCAATTTATTGTGTAACATTTTGTTTGTTAACTTGGCCTTGGGTGCTTTCTTCCATCTAATATTTATAACATTCAATGGTTTTCATATCATATTTTTTATTATTGTAATAAAGTACGATTCTAACGTGGTGATGTAGATCGTAGTCTGTCAAAACTGAATCGGCTTTTCATACTTTTTAGCTCCATGAACTTTTTTGAAATTTTAAAAACAATAGATTGTGAGCATGAAAATATTTTATTTTTACATTTTTCTGTGATTTTCTTTAATTTAGAAGTTCAATGAGCATTTCTCTGATTTTGAAATCCAACCCTGTTACAGGTGTTATTTCATACACTGCACTGGTTTAGAATCAGGGAAAAAACAAAAAAGCCTACTCTATATCCATATCAAGTGGAACTTGCACAAGACCTTTCCGTCAGACTAATCTGATCACCAGGCATGAAAATTTTTATAAATAAGCGATTGATTCCAAATTATTTTCCTACACAAGTTTTAGAAACTAGATCATAAAAAAATATTTGAGTGCTTATTTTGTAATTTACGTTGTCTATGTATCTAAGTAATGTTCATGATTGTTTACTAAAAATATAATAATTAAATAATTGCAGCCTTTCAATTATAATAGAAACGTATGTATATTTGATTATGAGTTGTCGAACAGAGAGTTCTGATTCCATACTTTTTATAAGGCGTAATACCACAGCTACGCAATTGAAGAGCTTAGTGGATGAACATATTACGTAACAAAAATTAAATTTGGAAAAAAACTGAAATTAAAGGTTTTCGTTCTAAATTTTATTGATTTATCTTCTTTTTGATTCCCCTTGTTCGATACTTTAACAAGTGGTACTAAGAGGGTGGTTCAATAATTATTGTCCCTAGTGTATATAAAATATTTGCACTGCGCTTGTTGTTGTGGAATATCGAAGCCTAGAATCTTAGATGTCTATATGCTCGATTTCAGAATCGTAGCTGCTATGTTCACATAGTTTTTGAGGGAGGAGTCGGGGAGAAAGACTGATTTTAGCTTATGGGGCTAGATTTGTAACAGTGGATGAGACGTAACTACCGTCGTTTGGACTCGGGATCATAGTGATGTAGCCACATCTCATCCACTGTCCAAATGTAACCTCATAAGCTCCTATCAAGCATTTCACCCTTATTCCCCTTCTTAAAATCTCCCCCCAAAATAGGTCTTTGAAACTTCACCCCTCTCACCAAAACTATGTTAATATAGCAGCTACGTTTATGAAATTGAGCATATAGGCACTTAAGAGATTAGGCTTCGATATTCCACATCAACCATCGCAGTACAAATACTTTATATACATAAGAAACAATAATTATTGAACAACTCACGTAAACACTCTCGGGAATAGGTATCAACATTTAATTTTTAAATATTGAAAATCATAAATAATATTTAAATGTTAAGGAATAAAAAGTTAATGGATAATGTTCCATATCTTCAAGAATAATGAGAATGGAGGATATTCCAAATATGGGTTCGAGGCTGAAAAAAGTCACGTGATACCGGTAATTTACCCAAGAAACTTTTAACTGATAAGAAGGGAAGATACTATTGCTTTGCCTCATCAAGTGTTTCATTGGTTAGCGGGGATTTACATTACGCGTCAACGGAGCCTTCTCTTCTATACGCTAGAAGTTTTTACCTTGATCACGTGATCAAAACAGAGATGGAATATCCTTCATTGAAGAATTTTACTTTTACCGTATGATACAATACCTCAAAACGGCTTAATCCATAAATTAACATATTTTTTGAGAAAATGTAACATAACATGTGTGAAGGCGATTTCCTGTCAAAGCGTTACTGGTTCGCCATAAAACGGTGATTCCAAGTTCGTAAATAAAAGGGAAAAAACTCCAGTAATTCATACCAACATGGATGTTTTTTATTTAGATAGCACCGAGAAAACACCATAATGTAGACACAGTTTATATCCAATAGTACATATGTATGAGGAAAAGTGTTCCGTAACGTCAAAAGGAGAAAAATCAGCAGCCGTTTTTCGGACCTTGCAGCACAGGGGTAGGGAGCCAAGTGAACTTTTTGCGTATTGAATCACATGACTTCGCGTATTACATTATCGCCAATTTACAAAGTTTTTGACGCCGGAATAACAGAGACAAAGCATTGGCGGCAGGTTTAGCAAAAAATAATGTGGCAGCCCCCCCTTTCACCACACACTCACGGGATGTAAAGCAACCCTATTTATTTCATGAGTAAGAGCGACGTGAACTCTGGAATTGTTTACTTTGAAAACAACAGATTGAGCTTAAATGTGATTGTGAAATCTTTAACGAATGTATGTAAAATACAGAAGACATATGTACTAAGATAAATGAAATATATTTGAAACCGCAATTCCCATAAAATATTTTTCATTTTTTTATTTCTTTTCACCCATCAAATCTAACAGCAATTAAGAGTGACTTATTTATAACGCCGATGAAATACGATAAAAGAAAATGAAATGATAAAAAAGTGCAGATGCACTTAGGTTTTTGTGTCCTTGATTACTTTTAACTAAAAACCGTTAAGAAACAAAAATAAATGTGCGAGAATGGAATTTTGAATAAGTGAAAAATGAAATCATAAATCTTTGTACGTGTTGAGTTAAGTTCGGTGTGAAAAGGAGAGAGAAAGACAAAAAAAAAAATATATATATATATATGAAGGTAAAGCAATGTATTGTTTTAAGAAAAAGAATTAATTTAATGACTTTACTAGTTCAAAGTAGATTTTGAGTAATGGGGAAACGGAAACCGATATATTGCAGAGAAAGCTGCCACATATCTCATGGGGCAACCGAGAAAAAGCTGTGACGTTACGTCGCAGCTTTATAGAAAACTAAATACTTTATCTTCCTCAAATTGTAAATCTTCAAACACAAATATGCAAAATAAACGCATCAGAAAAAAATAAATATACATAAACTTGCAATTTGAAAAGAAAAGAAAATATTTTAAAAACTTATATGCATTTAAAGCATAAGTTCAAGTAACTTGTTTAAGTCCCTGGATCCAGTGCAACTTTAAAGTCAGTGAGCAAACTTTTTTTCTGTCTTTGGTACCAAGACTCACTTTTTTTACTTTGATCCTACATGGGATCAGTCATGTAATACATATTTGCAAGCATTTAAAAGAAATAATAAAAAAAACCCACGCAATTCAAGTACATTAAAAATGAAAATGAAAAGATATCAAGTAGGAGTTTGTGCAAATTAAAACTTAAATGTAAACATGGGTAGGATGAATGTGAAAAATTGAAAATTCGTGCACGTGGCATAGGACTACTAAAAAAAGAGGTGCCTGAAGCACGCCCATAAAAAAAGTATAGCCCTAATTCTTGTAAGTTTACAAGTATTATGGCTTCGGTTTAGAACTCCAGCCCTAGAGGAAGAGGGAATAAAGAGGAAGACTCACATTGCGCACAACATGAGCCTCCTCACTCCCCAGTAGATCACAGTGATCTGAGAAAGGAGCGCGTTTCAGTATCTCATAAAAATTTTTTTGTAAGTAACTTGAATTGGAAAACCAATTCACGTGAAAGGTGTCTCTCATCACAGTGCCCCGTGAAGCCTTAGGGCAACAATTTTGAACGGTTCATGACTTCTTGGGGGCAATGATTAAAAAAAGGAAAAAAAACTGTTGTAGACATCAGACTTCTCATAAAGGACAATCCTAAAGTGCTGAGAGACGAAGCGTCATAATCCGATAAAATTATGTTCAATTCATGTAAGAAGGTATAGAATTTAATTGAACTGAAGGGTGTTTTTTTTAACTTTAGACATAAGTGATATGCAAAATTATAACCTTTTTTTATGAAAGACAAAAGAATATCTAGTTAGATTTGTTACTGTTAAGTTGTAATTAAAAGTGAAAGCGTTTAAAGTTAGCTTATTTTGCTTAGCTTAAGTGTGTAAAAAAAAAGAAAAAAATGCAAAGTGACACAGAATATTGTTCACACATGATCTTCGAAGCAACACATTCATGGACCAGTCACAACGTTGTCAAAGATCACCTATAAATAACACATGTATAATATTGCCCAGAGATTGACAACATAGTGGCAGAATACATAAATTCAAAATAAGTGTTGTAAATAATATAAAGAATATCTTTGTCTTAAATTATAAGTGTGTGATTGCAAATTATTAGTGAAATTACTGTTATTAACATGACTTGAATCATCAAACAAATGTCCATAACGAGGTGGTGCAAGGAGTAGTCTATATGCACACGAAATACTGTATCATCAGCAGCATGTAACCTTTTTATCGAGAAAGGAACAGGTGAATGTTTATGTGTAACTATGTATGATCCTGTATATCTAGGTTTAAACTTGTCAATTGTTTTTAAGTATACAATGCCTTTCAAACAGATGTTTCTTAAATTAGCTTTTCGACTGTACATTTTATATCTTTTATCTTGAGCTGTTTTAATGTTAGAATAGGCTTTTTCATAAATTTTGTGCAAGTCCTCTAGTAATTTAATAAATTTCAATATGTTTATCTAGAAAAGGTTGATTACATGAATGATCAAAAGTGTCAAAAATTAATGAAAGTTCACGACCAAAATGAAGTAAATTAGGGGAAAATAATGTAGTAGAATGTATTGAACCATTGTAAAGAGATTTGTGTATAAAAATTGCATTTTCAAATGAATGACCTTCTTGTAACAGAGTAGTAACAGAGTATTAAATTGATGTGTTTATACGTTCCGAAAGACTGTTCGATTGGGGGTGTGAAACAGAGCTGTGAAGAGCGTTTATACCAAGAATATCGTTAAAAATATTATATACATGGGCAGTATACTGGGGTCCTAAGTCAGACAAAACTATGTCAACATACATGTTTCTCCAAAAGTATCTAACAGAAAGAAATTCATATGTCTTATGGAAACCAAAGTGAGACAGATGTGAAATAGTTAAGACTTTACTTTTTAGGGTATCTGGAACAACAATATGATAAGAAAAGGAGTTGTTGTTCAGGTCTTCTTTCTTTATCATTAAAACTTTCGAATCAGGATGAATGAAAAATTTAGAGAACTTTTGTGAAGATCCTTTACTTAAAATTTCATTGTAAATTGAAGACAAATTAGGGTCGTTTTTCTGTTCCATGCAGAAAGTGTCATTAGATATTTCTAACAATGGATCATGTTTCGTTTGATTACCAGTTACAAGATAGTTTACATTATGAGCGTGGATATTTGACAAGTTGTTAGTGTCTGTTGTATCATTGTCCACAATAGGTAATGGTTGAGTGTCATGTAGAAGTTCAGGATTAGTAAGCAACGTTTTCTGATTGTTTTCAAAATTGCAACGGGATAAATAGTCGGCCAATACATTTGTTGCACCAGGAATGTGTTGAAAAGTATAAGAATATTCAGAAAGTTCAATAAGCCATCTAGTAGTTATATCAGCAGGATTTGTTGTTTTGTTGTACTTTTTTAAAGGCTTACTAGCAGAAAGAATTACAAAATCTCTGTTGTATAGGTAATATTTAAAAGTTACAACTGACTTATAAATTGCCATAAGTTCTAGTTTTAATGCCGGGTATTTCTTTTCTGAAGATTTTAAAGATTTAGAAAAAATAAGCAACAGGTAATAACCGATTGTCATGTTCTTGTAACAAGGCAGCAGAAATGGCAACATTTGAAGCGTCTGTATTCAAATAGAAAGTTTTATCCCAATCCGGTAACTTTACCATGGGCGAGTTAAAAAAAAATTTTTGTATGATTTCAAAAATTTCATGGTGTGTCTTTGTCCATTTAAATTTAGCTTTAAGGGTGGTTAAGTTTATCAGAGTTTGTACCAATTCAGAGAAGGATGGAATAAGAGATTTGTAAAATGTGATTATACCAATGAGTCTTTTTAACTGCCTTTTTGTTGTAGGAATGGGGAATGAGGTTATTTTCACAATGTTCGACTTAATTGGTGACACAGAGTGATTTTGAATGTGAAAGCCCAAATAGTCGATACTGGTTTTGTGGAATGTACATTAGGGTGGAACTGAAGTATAGGGTAAAAAAAAACTTTTTTGTTTTAATGTGTAATAGTGAAAACTTTTTTCCTTTTTGGATGTCTAAACTTTTGGCTGAAAAGGTTTTTTTAAATTAAGTTGTTTTCCGGTTCCTCAAGGAGGTCAAAGTTTTGAAATTTCAGTATAAAGTAACTTAAAGTAAACAACGTAGCTGTTAGCTCATATCTACTTTTATTTAGCAAATACTATCCAGAAGTCACCACGAAGAGGTGGTTAAATATTGACTTCCACCCACCTTACCCCCCTTTGTTATGGATTAATTCAATTGGATATTCAACCTACTGTCTTTTTAGGCAAACTTTGTCATTACATTGTGGGAATTCAACTTTCCCAAGATTAAGCCATCTTTTGCTTAATATTTAAAGACGGTTGACGCAGCTCGCGGGACAATTTTGACACACGTTACCACTGTTTGAGTATGACAAGGAAAATTTAAAATTCAGGTGTATCCCTTGTTTGTACTTTTTTAAAGTTCTTCTTCCGATCAGTCCGTCAAGATAGGACCAATGTTTTTATAGTCTATAATTTCAATATGTTCGCATTTTTTCAAGTCCTTTCCTACTGGTCCAGAAAATCCTTTTGTACCCGTAGTTTTTCCAGCAAGATGTTGAAATAAGTATCTAAGAAAAAAGTCCATTTGCATGTAATAATAAAATTATTCAATATAAAGTTTTCAGGGTATTGATTCCAATGTTTTAACAAATCCAGATTTGCATCCTGCATTCAAGGCGTTTCTGTTTCACCCAATAACTTTCAAACTTGAAATGTCCGTATTATTATTTTGAAAATACACCAAAATTGCAGTGGCCATATATTAATACAAGAAGAAGATGTCAATGAAATATGACCAATATATTTTTATCCTGGTTTTTGAACTAAGACCAGGTGTTCGTCTTTAATGATTCTTAGTTATACTTTTTTCTCTCTGCTTCAGTTATCATAGTGTTATCCTTTCTGCCATCAAAATACTAACCTTCTAAAATTAACTCATTTCGTCTTTCCTGTTCTTTCAAATTCTTCCTTTTCTTTTCTCTTTGTCGTCTTCAAGTCCTTCTTTCAGTTACCTTTTCTTTATTATCATCAGAAATACCCATATCTTCTAAGGGGCCATTTGCAATAATATTTGCAGTTCTGTCCAATTCTCCAGTTCTTTCACATTGTTGATTATCAAATTCAGGTTTAGAAAAACAACCGATTGAACTATTTCCTTCCGAACTATTTTTTACACTTGACGATCATTCAATCAAAACATAATTTTTTTGTTTTAAAATAACTTTTTTCCTTGATATTTCCTTTTCTCTTCCTACACATTTTTTGTAGTTTTTATATCTATTGATCCTATTGCCATAACCCATCTCTCTTTGGTCTTTGAGAAAGTGACATTCTTGTTCTGATACACGATAATATTTAGTGCTTTTACACAAAGAAATGTTTTTTTGCAGGATTACCTAACATTTTGCAATTTTATATTGGATGTGGGATTATTCTTTCTAATCTTAATATTTTTCTTCAAATTTTGACATTTCTCGCGCTAGTCTCTAATCATTTTTTATGATTTGTGTATCAGAAACCGCTGGAATTGAAGGTCTCAGCAATACACTTTTAATTGTATCATCAACAGCTTTAGATATTTTAGAAATAGTGTGTACCAGATTCCAACTGTCAGATTTTAAGTTAAATTGAACCCAAAAATAATGTTTCATAACATCTTCATATGTTCGTCAAAGATGGCAGTCTAATGTTAATTGTTTTGGTTCACGAAATACAGGACACTTCAGAAATTATCTAGATTTAGGTACGTTAACAGACTTTGTCACTTTTGACACCGAATGTTTATTGAAAAATAATTCAATAAACTGTTAACACACGTTAAATCGGACTAACTTGTTATGTGTCGCAGCCAAATAAATCAGAGACAATGAAAGCCGACGCTCACGACGCTGGCTTTTACAAAAGTCAAATAAAGTGGGGCTAACTTTTCTAAGACACTCAAACTAATTTATTCTCTTTATTACAGGACATTAACACTTCATTAATTTAATTTTGCAAAATATAAATTTAACAATAAGCTTAAAAAACTTTCCATTCAATTATTGGCTTATTTTCGTTTTTTAGGGAAAATCAGGCGCTTTGAGGAACCGGAAAATATAATTTTAAAATTAAAAGAAAAATATTTTCTTTTTATGGAGTTAAAAAGGAAAAAAATAATTACTATTAGAATATAAAATTCGAAACTTCGTTTTTTAGTTCCACCCTAATGTACATTTATTAGGTGAAAGTGTTAAGTTGTATTTAGTTACGATGTTTAAGATTTTGTCAAGTTTTGTATACATTTCATGAAGTGAATTTGCACCTAATATAAAATCATCTTTGTAGGTGTAAACATCTTCTAACTATAATTCATACAATAAAGAGTTCATTAGTGCTTGAAAAATAGAAGGACTGGATTTTAATCTGAACACTAGTCTCTTGTACTTATAAGAACCAAACATGGTTGTGAAGGTTAATTGGTTTTGAAATTTTCCCGGTAAATTAATTTGATGGTATGCCTGATGAAAATCGAGAGCAGTGAAAAATTTATATGATGACAGATTAGAAATTATTGTTTGAATTCTAGGCAGAGGACATGAAGAACCTTGTGATAGTGTATTAATTATGCGAAGATCTAGATCGAGGCGATATTTTTGTTTACCAGTAGCATCTGTTTTTTTCTTAACAAGTAAAATAGGCATGCCCATTTGGAGCAGTTACGCTCAATTATACCAGCTTCCAATAGTTGATATAATTGATCTTGAGCATCTTTTTGCAGAAACTGCGGTAGGGGGAATGGGAGGGTTTTAATAAGGTATTTATTAACAAATTTTAAGTCTGTAATTATTTTATCAGAGTGTCCTAAAGTATTTAACGATTTTGAAAATGCAGCAGAATAATTGAGTAGTAACTCAGAAAACGTCTTTGCCTCTTTAGAGTTTAAGTGTTTTAAATCAAAATCATTAGGTGTTAAATCTTCTTTTCTCTTTTTTAAAGTTTCCTTAGGCGCCTGTAGAAGATTAATGAAGTGTTGTACCGAGTTGTGATGCTTTTCTGAGTTTTCAGGAGAGTACTCCAAAACTTCTTCAACTTCAGATAATTCACCAACTCTTGTCTTTTTTTGCAGGTGCATGGTAGTATTTGAATTGTTTTTAACAAAAACAGTAAAGAAATCATGCGGTTGAGCAATTTTAGTTTTGCGTTTTGGCTTGTTATTTATTTGAAAAATGACGTCAAATCCTATTATGTCTTTTTTATGTGGCATATACTCAAACAAATAATTTATGGATTCCTTGTTGTCGTTTTTATTGGTGTACACAGATATCCATTTTTCTTCATGTGGTTTTAATGTCACTTTACGTGTTAAAAGAACATCTTGAAAATTTGTGCGAACAGAGTGATTGTTGCATTGAGTTAAATTAGTGAGAGTTGCAAAAGTATCTGGACATTCTAATGGAATAGTTAATTGTTATTTATGTGTACGCATTTGTTAGCTGAGTCTATTATGATATTGAATTTGTTTATAAAGTCATATCACAGAATACCTTCAAAAGTCGAGGATTCAGGAATATCCTGAATATAAAAATGGTGGGAAAAAGACTTATGTTGTAATTTTATTGTAGGTCTAATGCATGCAGAAAAATCAACATATGAATTTACTGTTTTGATGCATATGCCAGTGGAGAGTCGTTTGTATTTAAATGTAGTTTTAAGTTCGTTAAACAACTTTTCTGCAAAAGCGAGATGGAACTTCCAGGTCCTGCTAGAAAAGTGACAATTTATTTAGCTACAGTAGCTTTGACAAGTGGAAGAGAAGGAGTGTGTTTATTTACATTACAAATTAAGCGTGTCTTGTTGTTATTTTCATTTTGTGACGCTATGCAACCAGCAATAGTAATATGTTCTGTGGTTTGAGAAACAGCAGAGTTAACTAATCTTTCTTTAGAGATTTTGGGTGAGTTTGTGTCAATAAAAAAATTAGCTAATGTGGAACTGTTAATGTGAGACAGAATACCATTAGCGACATTGCATTTCTGTTTTAGTTTCCCTGACTTTGGCGACTGTTTATATAATTATTATTATTTTCTCTTCTCTGAGTATTTTCACGTTTCCATTTAAAACATGCCTGGGCCTCATGGCCATATCTTTTGCATAGTTGACAAGTTGTAACATTTTTTTTTAATGAAAATTACGCGGAGAAACATGTCTATCATGTCTTTGATATTTAAAATTCTGCCTGTAACGAAAACTATTTGAGTTGCGATAAAGTCTATCATCAGATTTTTTATTTCTGTCTTCTTTATTTGATTCTTTAGGTTTAAATGTCAACGCATTTATTTTTTCTGAAATTTCGCGTAACTTTTGTTGCACATTATATTCTGATTTTGGGATAGAGAGTAAAGCATGCAACACTTTTTTATTATGCAGAATCTCATATAACTCGTTTGCCCTTTCAACCGTGGCACGATAATCAGTGATTCCTTCTTCTTAATTTTGATTCTAATTTGAGAAGGAATCGCTTCAAGAAATTTCATGTATTTTATAGAATCCCGCGCTTCGGGATCCTGTATATCCTCATAAACTTTTTCTGCCAAAATATTTAAGCGGTGAGCTAAATTCTTTATGGTCTCGGCTGGCAAGAGCGATAAATTTTTCAATTCGAGAGTAACTGCACATTTACTTGGCGGGGGAAAAAAGCCGCAAAGCTCTTTTATGTTTTTGAAATCAGGATTTTGTGCGAAAAATTTCTGCGCCGGTCCTCGTAATTTACCAATGAGGAACGAAATAGCTGTTTGCACATTATATTTATTTATTTCGGCAACAGCCTTGACCTGATCAAAGAAAAAAATGCAATAATTCAGGGTTCCCATCAAACTCAATAACACGAATTGAGATTTTTTAGCAGCCATTGTCACAAAAAAATTAATATAAGCAACACGATACCTGTTAATTACTGAGTTTCTGCATAATACATATAAAATAATAATAATAATAATAATACTCCATAAAATCAAAGCATATGAAATACTAAAATGCAATGTAATTATAACATTATATAAAATGTAATTAAATAGAATATAGCATAATTTAAAGAAAAAAAATTCTTCTTTTAACTTTGTCAACAACAACAACAACAACAAAAAAGTCTTATTGTAACCCCTTTAAGAGTAAAAAAAAATCTACTTAAATCATGCAAATAAACAAAATAAAATAAAAAAATGCATAAGCAAATAACGCTTTTTTTGTAAAGGAATGTAAAAATAGTTACGTAAAATATCCTCTAAATTCGTGAGAAATCACAAATTTAGAAATGAGGGCTTTAAATTGTATGAGGAAAATAATCCTCTTTTTTTAAATCAAGAAATTAAATCAATAAAAAGCATGAAAGCCATGGCAACATAATGTAAATCATTTCAATTAAATAGAAATAAATATACTTTAAAATGTATTCTTTCGTGAATAAGAAAACTGAATAAAATATAATGCAATGCAAACACTTAATGTGATTTCAGTAAACTACTGAAAAGGAACAAAAAAATGAATCAGATATTCAGTTTTCATATTCTATATAGCTATGTGTTTGAAAAACATCATTATGCAGTTTCTTTTTTTTTTATCAACTGCAAACGGCAAGCTTGCAAAGAAGCTTTTTTTTACAAATAAATTTTCTAAATCACATTTAACTTGACGATCACTGATGAACTACGAAGTGGTAGACACCAGCACAAGAAAAACACACATTTTTTTGAAGCAGCGAACACAGAATCTTTCACACATGGTTGTATAAAATCGTGGAGAAGCACAACAACTTGAAGAGGCGAAATTTTTTTCCAAAAAAGTAACACGATTTTTTTTGACACAGCACCGGTTAGGAAAAAAAACTTTTCCCTTTGACGATCAAACACACATATTTCACTAAAAAGAAAACCACTTTTTATAGTTGCATATTTCACGCATAGAAATTGCACAGAACGGTGAGAGGACGGAGGCACAACACAGATTCACAGACTTACGGAGGAAGCCAAAAGAATGATAAGAGGAGGAAAAAAAATCTAGCCGGAGTATGCACGAACTTCGTCGAGGGAAGGGGAAATCAGCTCAGAGCGGGGGCTTGCATCACTAGCGACTGATGTAGAAAGGTTTTTCTTTCATCCAGGACACCCGAAACTCACCAGGCGCATATCACGAGACAGTTTCCGTACGTTAAACAGTTTTTTTCTTATCACAAGTCGCGGGACAATATCACACAATACCGACGGGACGTCGGTAAGAAACATAAACAGCCCACTCCTTTGAGACACAAATCGTTGCATTTTTTTTTAACTGGAGAAAACCCGGCCATGCATCAATTTCCTGTGAAGGCGATTTCCTGTGAAACGGGTATTGGTTCGCCATAAAACGGTGGTTCCAGGTTCGTAAATAAAAGGGAAAAAACTCCAGTAATTCATGCCAACATGAATGTTTTTTATTTAGATAGCAGCGAGAAAACACACATAATGTAGACACAGTTTAAATCCAATTATGTATGAGGAAAAGTGCTCCGTAACGTCAAAAGGAGAAAAATCAGCGGCCCTTTTCCGGACCTTGCAGCACAGGGTTAATGAGCCAAGTGAACTTTTTGCGTATTGAATCACATGACTTGGCGTATTACATTATCGTCAATTTACAAAGTTTTTGACGGCGGAAAAACAGAGACAAAGCATTGGCAGCAGGTTTAACAGAAAATAATGTGGCAGCCCCTTTTCAGCAAACACTCACGGGACACGGGACGTAAAGCAACCCTACTTATTTCATGAGTAAGAGCAACACGAAGTCTGGAATTGTTTACATTAACAACAACAGATTGAGCTTAAATGTGAATGTGAAATCTTTAACGAGTGTATGTAAAATGCAGAAGGCATATGTGTTAAGATAGATTAAATATATTTGAAACCGCAATTCCCATAAATACTTTTTTATTTTTCTATTTCTTTTTACCAGTCAAATTCTAACAGCAATTAAGAGTGACTTGTTTATAACGCCGATGAAGTACGATAAAAGAAAATGAAATGATAAAAAAGTGCAGATGTACTTAGGTTTATGTGTCCTTGATTACTTTTAACTAAAAACTGTTAAGAAACAAAAATAAATATGCGAGAACGGAATTTTGAATAAGTGAAAAATGAAATCATAAATCTTTATACGTGTTGAGTTAAGTTCGTTGTGAAAAGGAGAGAGAAAGACAAATATATATATATATATATATATATATATATATATATATATATATATATATATATATATATATATATATATATATGAAGGTAGATATTGAAAGATCAGTCTCTTGTTACTTTATATAAAATACCGATAAAATACATAATAAATAAACAAGAAAAACTGGTTATAAAACTTGAAACTAATTGTGAAATCTTCATCCAAGTTGTGAACTCTTTTCTCATTACCAGAAAAACAACAACAAAAACAAAACTCTTCTTTTATGTATTATTATCCCCAACATCAAAACAAGCTCATAAGTAAAATAAATATTCTAATTTAAATATAAATTTAATATAAATAAAAATGATACTTTCAACGTTTAGAAAACATATTTTGGCTTTACTTGACGGAGATTTGCAACATTAAGAAAGTGTATTCACTTAAAACTTCAGAAAGAAACTACTGCTATAACGTTGCATTTTATTATATTTCTTTATTAATATCTTTGGAATAATATGGATTACCTGCAAAATTCCCAAATTTATTTTCTGAATATGTTTGTTGTAAACTGTATCAGAAAGATAAGTAATTTTTTACTTGTTTCTATAAAATATATCTATAATTAAAAATGAACATCTTTAAAACTTTTTTAAAACTGATAAAAATATAATAATTTTAAATTTAATAATTATATTAAATAATAATATAATAAATATAATAATAATGCAATAATATCTGTACCTCAGATTCAAACTATCCTAAGTCGCATTTCACTTTTTTTTCAGAAGTAAAAGAAGCATTATATTGCAAGACAACTGTATTTTCACAAATTGATATAATGTTTATCGCATAATACAAATATATAATAAAAGTATAGCGATAATATGGCTCGAAAAAAGAACAGTTTTTTTTTAGTATAAGAAAGTGTTAACAGAAACTTTGTCATTTCTGCACTCAGGTACAGATGTAATAAATATAACAATAATATAATAAATATAATAATATAATAAATATAATAATATAATAAACATCATAATAATAATACAATGAATTCAAAACTGTATCAGAAAGATAAGTAATTTTTTACTTGTTTCTATATAAAATATCTACAATTAAAAACTAATATATTTTAAAAAATTTTAACGTTTCACGAAAATAAACAACTACGAAGTTTGATCATTTGTGGTTATTATTGTATGACTGAGGCAATATATCCTTGTTTGACGTATGGATATGAAAAGTTCAAAAGCGATCGAATGTTATTAAAAAATTCTTTTGATTCTTTCGGATAATGAATCAAACTTTTCGTTTTATGTGCCATAAATTTCTTTTCAATCTAAACGGGCAGAAATACATAAACACACACACGCACAAACACATATACACAAAAACACATATACACAAACACACACATAAAAAAAAAAACCCAATGGTATTTTTTTTTTTAAATCCGCAAAAAAATGATCACAAGATAATATTTTATTTTAAAGTGCTAAGGGGCGACTTCACTCACACGAAAACACTCGTCCGCTAATGTTAATCATAAGGAAGATTTTTTTAAAGATATCTCGTTTGAATTTCAATATTTTTAAATATATTTTTGTTTTTGCACTGAGTAGCTGAAGTCAATCTGTATAAAAGCCGTTTTTTACTTTTCCAATTTTTTTGCAGGTTTTTAAAATGAAAATACTTTCATCTTCGAAACCGGTTCTGAAAATAAAAATATCATGATAAAAAAACCCCCAATAACCTGTAAGCAAAATCGAAAAATTAAAAATCCGCCGTTATACATACTCAGCTAGACGATGCAGATAATAAATAAATAAATAATAAAAAAAATAAAAATAAAATAATAATAATCGTTTAAAAATATTGAAATGCAAGCGATCTATCTTAAAAATTTCTTCCATAGGAATAGCATTAGTTAACGGGGGTTTTCACGTGAATGAAGTAACCTCTGAAGATTAAGTTTAAACGCTTAAATTTTAAAAGTAACAATCTTTAGTATTCAATTAGGATATTTATATTATTGCTAGATAATAAATAAGCATGTATTTTATACAGCCAGTTTACCTACACTGATACTTCTTCCTAGGAACGTTTTTCTTTTGCACTTTTATTCTGATAATTGCAATTTCCAGCAGGAAATGTAAGAGTGTAAAAATGCACTGATTTTGCACTGTCACCAAAACACTCGAAACAATCAAATTTATGTAATGAATTGGAAAAACTCTTTGTAAGCAATTGTGGTTCTATCAATAATTAGATAACTAAAACAATTTTTTGGCATTTGAATGATTAATTATTGAATATTTTTTCTGTTTTAATTACATTATTGTTATTCTATCTAAGGGTGTTTTTTTTTTGGGGGGGGGGACAATCACATGTAAAGTAGCTGACATTGCACTTATGCATTTTTTTCTCGGGAACAGCCAAAGAAATTTTAATATTTTCCATCATAGTTGAATAGAGTTTATGAATTTTGTTTGTTTGTCCGTCTATCTTTCCGACTGTATATCCAAGCTCTATCTCGTGGAAATATACACGGATTGCCATGTGATTTATATATGTTGTTAAGGTTTACCATGATATGTATGGTATTTAAAATGGAGTGTGCAGAATTTACAGTTCGTTTATAGAGACAGTCAAAATAATTCCATTACATTATGGCGTATGGGGAGAAAACGTTTGCAGAGTATTTTTTTGATTTTACACTATTTCAAATATATTGAAACTGATATAAATCACTGAAGTACACTACAATATGCTTGCTATAGAGGATGTCATGCATAACGTTTATCGTTCATTTACAGGGACATACAAAAGAATTCAGTTGCTCAGTACTACTGGCTATGAGCCAGAATTTCTGAAGGTGCATTTTCAATTGTGGTATGCGTTTTAAAAATTAACTAATGTTTTGAATATTACTTTTTGTCTATATATTCTATACACCATATAGAGGCTGCACAAAAGAATTCGAGTACATTTCCCCTTATTGTCGGAAATTGCTAAATTGAAACTTTCAACTGTGTTATGCATTTCATAATTAAACTCAATTTTTGCATTCTAGGTAATATATATACATTCGTATATATATACAAGGTGCGTCTAAAAAGTTCGGCGAATGGAAGCATAAAACAAAACATGGAAATAAAATACCTTTAATCGCACTCAAAGTAACATCCGTTGGCCCAATACACTTATGACATCGTTGATAAAACTCCTGGAATGTGTTAGCGAAGGCCTCTTTTGGGATCGACCGAAGCACAGGTGTCATACGTCTTGATGAATGATTGTGCTGCCACTGTCCTTGCTGATTTTCAATTCCTCCGATATCCATCGTAAAGACAGTCGGCGATTGTTTAACAGCATCTGTCGCACCCGCTCGATGTTGTCTGTCGTCACACTTGCTGAGGGTCGTCCTGAACGTGGTTCGTCCTCCATGGTTTTCTTTCCCTCCCGAAAATGTTTAAACCAGTCGTACACGCATTTTTTGCTCACTGTGTTTGTTCCGTACACCTGGACTAACATTATATGCGTTTCTGTGGCGGTTTTTCCCATTTTGTAGCAAAACTGGATGTTTATCCGTTGCTCCATATGACACGAGTGTTCAAACATGCACCGTTCGACTGCTCATAACAGACTATTCTGCCTTGGTTTCTTGTGATTCTTGCTACGTGCCGTCTCTCATTTGGTCTCTACCTGCACATACGCAGAGACGTATTTTTTAGTCGCGTTGTTTATGAGATATTCACCCATTCACCGAACTTTTTAGACCCACGTTGTATATACGTATATATATGTGATGTAACGACAGTGGAGGTTCGTGGCAATCATGTTTTCCTGGGTTCCCATTTTAATTTCCTCAAGCTTGTTGGCAGGTTGGTTATTAAAGACGAAAAATTGATGAAAATAAATAATGGAGAAACAGTCAACTGAGCTAATTTCCAATTTTATTTAACATGTTCAAGCACAGCATTTTGTAGGGAAATGCTCATTCCACTTGATATTAAACATATGACTTCCTTCCATGAGGTAATTGAAATTTGTGAAGAAAAAAAGAACTTCACGTCCTCTTTCGAAGTCTTACAAAACCTTCCATCTGAACTCTGCCCCCCACCCCCCCACATTTATTCTCTGTATTCTACACTGCATCTTTTTACATACGTCAATACCCATATCTCTCTGGCTTCTGCACACACTCTGCACACTGCTCTGTCCACTGTTTTGCACGCGTATCTGGCTGCCGCAATCAGTATTTATCGGCACAAAGTTACAATAAGATCAGCTGATTCTTCTCTACCAATCATAATCGCTCTTTAGACGGGTTTTTAGTATTTCCGGTCGGATTAATTTGGAAATGATCAAGTTTCCTGACGCGAAACATTGTTCCAGAACTTTCCATATCCCTGACCCCAGACACACAAGGTGTAAACAAAAATTAGTCTCTGCCGTCGAGATTGCATGTAAAAATAGATTTTTCTCCCTGTCAAACGATAAAGAAAAAGAAATTTAAAGTCGTGGAAAAGTTTTAAGAATTGAAATATTCTAGTTGACACCTGGATAATGTTTAATAAAAGAATGAACTTAAATAAATAGGTCTTTTAGACGGAATAAATTATTAGTTATAATATTTTAGCAATTAAATAAAGAATTTAGAGGGATTTGATATACCGGGATTTAATAGTGAAATTTAATATGAATTTAAATAATAAAAGGTTTTATTAAAGAAATATAAACAGTTAGAGCCATTTTTAGATTTACGCAATTAGGAATAAATATTAGGATTCTTGGATGGATTAGGATCTTATGGAGATTAATAGATTAGGGTTTTCACTTAATAAGCCGGTATAATATATGGAATATTACTAAAAAGGGAATTTTATATAGAATAATTTTAACCTTTGCGAAAATTTTTTAATTTTGTAATATTATCCCCCCCCCCCCTCCCCAAAGACTTTGTATGAAACTTGTGGTTAAATAAAACTACAAGTTCAAACAAGATACTGCTTCTAATAATTTTGGAATTTGATATTTTGAATATTAAAATTTCGGAGACGCCAGCGAAGAGATGGAAAAAGAAAATTTTAGCAATGCAAGAGAGAAATTTTTTTTTACTAAGGGCATAAAATTTAGTTATGAGCATTTCCCCTGTAAAAAAAAATACAATTAATGGTTACAATATCCCTTACCATTTGTAAGTGCACAGGAGAAAATATAAATATAACAAGAAATAAATAGTAAGAAATAATAATATCATAATAATAAATACTACACTCAAAATTTTTCTGTCTTATGGAAATTTAGTGCATTTCCATTTATCTTATTAACAAACATTGTTTTAATTAATTAAAGTTTCAACTCTTTATTTGCTTCAATTGGAACTTTTTTCTATTAGTTCCGTTGGCTTAATCAGTTCGTACACACGTAACAATCCTTAAATAATCAGTAAAAATAATGATACGGTCTTTAAGTAAAATGTTCATCTGCAATAAACATTTTTACCAAATCTATTCTACTTGTCTGCATACAAGTCGACTAATTAAACTCTTTACATTAGGTCTTGATAATTATAGGTCATCATTATAGTAGTTTTACTTTAATAAGCAAATTTTCAGTAGTTATTCAACTGTCCTTATTTTTTTTTAACAACTACTTTTTTAGCTCTTTTCCCATTGTAATTGGGATTCATCATCTTTTTAAATTTTTCAACTTTATCTAAGTATTAAATATAACAACTTTTCAATTATAAGTTATGTTATTTTTTATCAATAATAAATAATAAATCTCTCAATAATAATAATAAATAATATAATACTTTCAATTCATAAGAATAACAATAAATTTTCTCAATAGTATACTTAAATAATAGAATATTAATACATAATAACAATAGTATAATCAAAGAAAACATCACAATTCAATTATAAAACAAATCAAAAAAGGAAACGAGGAAGACCACGGGAGAACTGGATGGACGATATTAAAAAAGCGATAAGGGTTAGAGGCTTGGTAGAGGAATGGACCCTTGACCGGAAGAAATGGAAAGGATTCTTGTAGATTTTTCGGATGGCGGCATCTGACGCCATAAACCGAGTTTATATATATATAATATTTTCAGCTAAAAATTACTGGTAGGAATAACTAGAAACTCTGAGCCTTTTATATATCATGTATACGCGACACTCGTTGGGAAGAGGTTAAAAGGATCAAAATAATAGAATTAAAAACAAGTTGGAAATTGCGCGTCAAGCGTGGCCAATGAGGTGCATTTGTACTATAACTAGTTTTATAAATATTTTTTGCATCGCATATTGCACTGAATGTATATTTTAGTACAATTCATAAGTGAATATCAATTTAATTCTTCTCGAAAGGCTGTAACATCATTAAAATGCACTTTAAATTTTTTTCCCCGTTGGCCGTATTTACAACGGAAAAATTTTGACTGCCCCTGTAATTAAACTATGCATCCGATTTTCATAAAATTTGAAATGACTCGACAAAATGTTACAACAATTTTACATTTAAAATTTCAGATCATTCGATTGGGTAGTTTTCGCTCTGTTACATGCAGACGGACAGACAGACGGACCGAACGACGACTGTATGTGCTACGTATTTATATAATTACGAACGCACCTAAAAAGGGTACATTCCGAAAGGTACATTATATATTTTTACCATTCTGAAGATAAAATGTACAACATACATATTGTGATTAAGTCTTTGAAGTATATTTTTAGTTTTGAATTCCCACAAAGAATGTTTTTGAATTTATACAAATTTAAAGTTTTAAAAAAGAAGACTTGTACATGCATAGCAGGAAATTAATAACATCTACTTTAACCGGCATCAAGTAATATCGGTATGAAATAAAATATCCGTACCTTATCTTTAATGCAGAAAAATAAATACTGATAAGAATTTTTATTTATTTTAATTAAACTCTAATTACGCTTTTATCATTGCTACCAAATGTTGTTATGATAATAAAGAAAAATAAACAAAATATTATAAAAACGACATCAGTTGTTTTCAAAACATTTCTTTTTCTTCCTGTTTTGCTTTGGGTAATATGATAAGCGCACCGACGGTTTAAATTATGTGAATTTTCATTTTATTTTTGTAGTTAAAGTTTTAAAAATTGCAACATAGTTAAGGCAAAAGTTTATAAGTAAAAAGATAGCTAAATGATTTTTTTTATTTAATGCTAAAAGTCATAGGCAAGTATGGTGAATGAATATTACTACAAATAAAAACTTCAGAAGTTTTTTAACGATGCGTTTTAACATGAAACAAATCACAATAAAATACTATTTATGCGCTGCCAAATGAACAGATAAAAAACGGACAATTGCGTGTATTCTCGCACCCTGAGGGTTCCATACAATAAATATGAATTTATAACTGTATTATTAAAAAATCGTTGCTAAAATAATAATAAGATTGTAAAATAAAAAACTATACAAAGTAGGGTTGGGTATACCTGTATGTACTAGAAAAATATGAACGGGTATACCATAAAAGTTTAAAGAGATATGAAGCCTAAATAATATCAAATATTGCTGTTCTGTATAACTCGTTTTTTTTTTTATCTTATCCCAATCTGTTTATAATGAACTTAATTCGGTATTGACAGTAAAAGTAGTGCATATTTAAACTTCATTTTGCATTTCTTAAAACTAAATTCAGCGTAGTAATAATCTTTTCTTTTTACAGTGTATCTAAAACAAAACCCTTGTTCAGAGTTTAAACTTGGCATTCTGCTAAGCGCGCTTCGAAAGGATGTCGCAAAGTTGCAATCTCGCCTTGGTCCATGCCGCGTTTTTCCAGATAGGTTTTTAATTAACTTTTAAAGACACGGGAGGCGTATTGAAAGATCCTCTTAATACAAGATAATCAAGAATACCACAGTAATTATGTAATTAATTCTAATTAAATTACTCTTTTTTAATAGTTTGACGTTTATTGCTTTCATACTACTATTGGGCATTACATTATACAAATATATCATTAAAAGTTGTCATCTAGGCTTTAAAAGCTAATGCCGTATAGAGAACGCTGCCTGTGGCTCTTTGTATTTACAAACCGTCCGTGTCTATCATGCGTACAGCATAGATTATGAAAAACTTTCCATCACATTTAGAATACTTTAACAAAACTTAAAAATTTGGAAACCCATAAAGCCTTTGAAAACCCAATTTCTGTTATTACCATGAATAGTCATTAAAATATACGATTTTTTTTTCAGCCCTGTATCTGATCTACAGATATGTATGCATACTACACTGGTGTCCAAAATTAAGGAACAATCACAAAATGCTAATTTTTAAGTACGCGAATACTCAAAAGGAAATAATGTAATTCTAATAATTACTATCTGTACAGCACTATTAGTCCATATAACATCTTATTCGTGTCACACATAGTCACAAGTGTCACAATCACTACGGTGAAATAAAAAATAGGAAATTCCATACACCTCATTATGAGTCTCAAATGATCACTATATGTGACTCGACTGAGACGCCACTGTGACTGCTGCTTTGTGACGAGTCACCATGTGAATTTACAATGTAGATACATTGTAACTCTCATGTGACTGTCATCTGTAGACTCAATTTGAAAGTCATCGTGAACTCTGCATTGTGATAAGTTACCAAATAATGTCACATCAAAGTCACATGATGACCTTCATGTAACATAGAGACGACTTTGAAGTCACCATTGTACTCTTTTGTGAAAAGTCACCATGTGACTATAATGTGATATTATTTGGTGACTTATCATAATGCTACGTTCATGATGACTTTGAAATTGAGTCTAAAAATGACAGTCACATGAAAGTCACAATTTAACTACACCGTAAAGTCACCTGGTGACTCGTCACAAAGCAGCAGTCACATTGACATCTCAGTGGAGTCACATATATTGATCATTTGAGACTCATAATGAGACGTGGGGAATTTCCTATTTTTTGTTTCACCGTAATGACTGTGGCACTTGTGACCATGTGTGACATGTATGAGACGCTATATGGACCAGCTGTGCTGTAGGGATAGTAATTATTTGTATTATATTATTTCCTTTTGAGTATTCGCTTACTTAAAAATTAGCATTTTGTGACCGGTCCTTAATTTTGGACACCAGTGTATATAGTATGCTAAATGTTAGTTCAGTTAAACGCATAGCACAGTTGAAAATTTCCACTCAGCAATTTCAGACAATAAACGGATGTTGTTGAGAACTTTTGCGTGACCCTGTATACGATCTATGGATTTTATACGCACCAAGTGAGATTTAAAAAAGAATTGCATTTAAAAACGCATACCATAATTGAAAATGCACTTCAGCAATTATTGTTCGTAGGCTTCAATAGTTTAATTATAGCACATTTCTTCTAATTTTGGAACAGTTCATCAAGTTAAAATGAATGACCTCTGGTTTTAACGATTTTAATCCTGATGATAAGTGCGTCAGATGCTCGAAAGTACTTGTTTTTGATATTTTAGTTATACCATGTATATATTTCAATACAACACCTTTAAATAATTTAAAAATTTAATTTTTTGTTTTTACGAAATAATTTATATGACATAAGCTCACTTTTAATAACAAAAAAAAAAAGTCAAAAAATGTAAAAGTACAGGTAACAAGTTGCCGGAAGAACTCTGTGATTGCAAGAGGTTTTTACGGAAATGGATCAAATTTCCGTTTTTTAACTAGATAATTTCAAGACATTTTGAGCCTAGGTTTGCGAAATTTTCCTGTTTTGAAGATAAAAGGACATAGGTAAAATTTCTGTTTCGAACATCTAAAAGTACTAAGCAGCACAGTTGCCGGAATAACCCTGTGTATTGACAAAAATTCTGCTTTAGATTGGAGAATTTCAGGTAATTTTTAAATTAGCTTTGGAAAAAAAGTGGGAATAGACGTATTTTAAGGAAATATGATAAAAAAGCGTTTAATTCATAGACTTTTATTTTAGCGTAATCTCATAAACGTGAATATGAAATTTAGGTAAGCATTTTCCAAATGTTATATGCGTCGACAACAGGAGAAAAGCGTCTCTGTATATAGTTTGTGCAAACATAATCTGCTACAAAAACACTTTCAAAGCTTTGTGTTAACATGTGCAAAGATTGCAGTGAAAGTCTCATCGGCAAATCGTACTTCGTTATCAGCACTGACGATTTTGGCTTTCTATGAAAGACACGCATTTAAGGAAACGACAACAGTTGCGAAATCACTTGCAAAACGACTCACTATTGATGTATCTTTTTTCTGAATCTAGTGAACCCATGCCTTTTCTAAAATGAACTTAGTACTAAATGTAAAATTTACATAGATTTTTTTTTTTACCTTATTAAACAGCGAAGTTTCGTTAAAGGATTCTGAAAATGTTGGAAAGCGTTTCACAATTCATGCTTGTTGCATAATGTTTCATTCTTGTTATTTTTTGCCGGGGGAATTTTATATTTTAGCTACTGCTGAAAATATTTAAAAAAATCTCTCCTGCAGCCCTATTGAAAAAGGTATACATTAATGTCAGCTTTTAGGTAGATTTCGTATGAAATACTACCTATTGCGATCTCCCCTATGTTAGAATATCTGAAAAAGTTTTGCAGATCTATCCCGATCATGAGCCCTAGAACCTAAAATCACCCTCAGTAATAAACTTTATATATATATATATATATATATGTATGTATATATATATATATATATCACTTTTTTATGGATACGATAACGTCCATAATTCTGCACAAATCTCTTCCAAAGTGATACATAAAATCAAGGAACATAAAATCTCGGTCAAGTTCGTTAATGGGCAAATTCGGACCATTCGGACCTACGTCATGAGGATTTCCCAAACAGATTCAATCACTCGGGAACTCTCTACTGTTTCTTTGTCAGTCTGTAAAATTTCTTAAAGCAGTAAATGGCAATATATTTTTCTACATTACGTATGTAAAACTTTTTTACTGTGTAATATTTTATTTAAATTAATTTAACGTAATTTTATTAAATATATCATTTAAGAATGTCACTGGTGATTTATTCTTCTGTCCATTTTTAACTGAATAGAACAGAAGCAACATCAAGTCGAATATTAAAGCGTGATGTACTGCGCTTGATCATTCAAGGTGGGAGAATTTTCCTTATGTATTTATTATTATATATTATTCCTTATATATTTATCAATGTACAATTTAATGAGATTCTAAAACGCAGTAATTCAAATAATTCTAATAGGAACTTGGCAATACTCGCCTGGACAAGTTCCATTATACGAATGAGAGATGTTAACAAGTATTATCTTGGCGATAATGGAAGGCTCGCCAAGATTTTTGGCGATTAGCTTTTGTCCAGAATCGTACCAGCCAATCAAATGTTATACCTCGATAAATTGGCAATATTGTGTGAGTAAGTCTATCACAATGAGACAAGAGCCAGTTCTAATAAAGATGTACGCAAGACAATTAATTGGATTGCCTTACACTGTCAGAAGGTTGTTGTCTTACAATACAATGGACATACTGGTAATGTATTTCCAAAATTTTGTTTCTATCTTCATTTCAAGTGTAATATTTTCAAAACTGATTGCTTGACAGACAGCAATTCTGTTGACACACTGAGTATTTATGATTAATATCAGTGCCCCTCATTTCCTTATACCATTTGCTATTGGTAATTAATATGTATCAAAATTGAGATACCCTTTCATTGCAATATGTTTTAACTGGGAATAAAGTTCCGGGGAAAAGAATTTCCTTTCTGTATAATAATAAGTATAAAATCCTAGTTATTGCGGGAGTGGCCACATTTCAATGCTCCTGGAGGAAGGCACCTCCTGAATTCAATTTTGATTCATAGTACCAACTCTTCCTTTATCGGTCATTTTCATTTTCCCTTGTTTTGAAAATGCAACACAGGTCTGGCGTTCTTCAGACTACTGATTTCTTTTGTAGCACTCTGAATAGGGATACTTTAATTCTAATCATGTTGCATGTTAATAAAATTATAATAATTACTAATAATTTGATCTTACTAGTAGCAATATTCGTATATATGTACCTATACGAAATTTCACTGAAATTTAATTTAATAGGCTAAATTATAGTGATACATAATCGTTTTTATACCATTCGATAGGTTTAATAGCGTTTTTTGGAATTGAATTTTTGTGAAAAAAAGCCATGCAAAAATAATGATAATAAAAAAATACTTATGTAGCATAAATGTAATACTATAGGATTAAAAATTTTTTTAATTAATGGCTTATGCTCTAACATTTACAAATAAGTGTATACTTACACAGAAAATATCACAACGAGTGGAGCGTTTCAGTAATGCAGATGCTGATGTTAAAATTAATTATAGATTGTTGAAAGTCATATTTTAAAGCAATTAACACTAAAATACTAACAGCAATAACGCGTTTCGTGATTCAAAGAAAATTAAGAATTAAGTAACTTGTAGTTCTGTAAACATTAAACTTATCGATTGAACAAATTACTGAATACAAGATCTTCGTAAAATGTCTAAGAACGGATTCATTATTTTGTCGTTGCATTTCAATTTTATCTAAAATTTCAATTTAATGGATTTCAAGATATTTTGAACTCTTATTACTTAGAGTTAAACGTTCATGTATGCAAATATCTTAGAAGTATTAAATTCTTGAAGTAGGTTAATTTCCATCTTTAATCGTATCTGTCTAGCACGATAACTATGATTGATGATAGATAAGGATTCTGTTACACATTATCCCATTTCTTGATTAATATTATATTCTGGAATTGTAAAGAAAAAAAAAAAGAATACAAATTTTACCTTGTATTTTTAAATGTAATAATTATTATTTTTTAAAGCATGCAACAAAATTATAATAATCACATTATCAACTTTCATTGACAGTCTGTAAATTAATTAACAATTAGGAATTCCATTCCAAGCTAATTAGGTAATTTCATTTTAATGCATTAAAATATATGAATTTCTATTTTTAAAGTGTTGATTTAAATTTCGGTTACTTGAAGTCAGGAAAAGTCTATATACGTGTGGCGTTTGTAGTAAGCAGGAAGACATGAACAATGCAGTAGGAAAAGGACTGCACTTAGCTCGTATCGTATAAAGCTCGTATTGTATAAGGCTCGACTCGTATAAGGGTTGGGCTCGTAAGAACAGACATGGTATACGACATTCTCAGTCTAATCTCAAAGCAATTTAACAGTTTTCTACAAATTCCTCGTATGCATTTCAATATTTTAAAGGAATTCTTAAGGAACATGGTATGTGAGGTCGAGTCCAACATGATATGTTTTAGATTTTGGTTGCAATTTCAATTTGAAGACATTTTCAATTTTAGAATCAAATTAGTTGATTAGATCCGAAATTGAAAGTTACCTAAAAGATTGAAACTACAACCAAAAGGAAAAAAAAGTTTAAAACTGTCACGTCCGATTTCAACATCAGATGCACTATGAAAATTTTTTTTTTAATTGAAATGCAAACGAGAAATTCATAGACACCGCACAAAATAGACACGCTTTGGTTTAACATCAGCCAGATAATGTAGTTTGCTATGAATGTACAGTGGCAGTCAAATGTTTCCGGCCAGTTAGTTTCTTTGATTTGTTTGCCAGAGCTTTTCAGCGACGAAAAAGCGCAATTGCTCCAAAAGTTAGGAATATGCAAATGACCTATGACCAGGTGATCATTTTGATTGAATACTGAAGACACTTGTTGAAAAGGGGAGAAATTCGAAATTCGCGTGTCCAAAAGTTTCCGGCCATTCGTCATTCATTAGTTTTTGCTCTCGATAAAGTGTTTTTTGGCAACGTTTGTTAATTAATCAACATGAATAACGTAGTTGAAATTAAAAAATGAAAAGTTCAACAATTATTGTTCGTAAACGAATGATTTGTTTGTCACCAAAGGATCAATCCTCTCGTGAGATTGCAGTAAAGTTGTCGATCGGAAAATCTACTGTGAATGATATTTAAAAACATATATAATGATGGCCATGGACTTCAGGACTTGGCACGGTTCGAGCGACCCCAGAAAAAGACTATTCGTGGGGACAGAATTATCAGGAAAAAAGCAGATGATGATCCGAATAAAAATGTCGCTGCAATATCCCACGATTTACAGAGTAAAAATATTTCTGAAATAAGTCGGTCTACCGGGTAAAGACGCTTGCGTGACGTAGGACTTTATGGAAAAGTCGGTGTTAAAAAATTTTCATAAGTAAAAAAAATCAGAGGGCCCGACTGGCGTTTGCCAAGGAACACAAAGACTGGTCAAGCGAAAACTGGGAAAAAATACTATTTCCCGATGAATCGAAGTTTAACTTTTTTGGGAGTGATTGCAGACACTACGTCAGACGACCTAAAAACAAGAAATATGATTCGAGATATGTTATTTCTACAATGAAGCTTAGCGGAGGACACGTTAAGCTGTTGGGGGCATTTTCTGAAAAAGGTGTCGGTCCGTTAGTTGAATTCCGCGGAAGATGAATAGTGCAATGTATAAGGATATCTTGCAAGATCATTTGCTGCTATATTGGAAGAGAAATTGTGGTCACAACTATTTGTTTCAACATGATAATCACCCAAATCATACATGGAAAATCGTCAAGCAGTGGCTTTCGCACAAAAGAACTCCGCTTTTGAAATGGCTATCCCAATCTCTCGATCTGAATCCAATAAAAAATCTCCAATAAAAAGCTTGACAAACGTGTGAAGAATTATAAATATTCCATTTCAGCAGAATTTTCCCAAAATTGGAAGCACAGTGGATAAAACTTAGCCTAGACGATCTTCAACCGTTCATTAACTCGTTCCTACGTCCCTGCACCGCAGTACTTATTGATAAAGGTACGACGACAAAATGCTAATTGTAAATGTTGTTGATCACTGTTATTTTCTACTAGACGATAGACCGTCAGAATGACGTGTTTGCAGTTTTAAAAGAATGATATAGAATTACACTATAAAAAGAATGTTGGAGTAATAAATTTTATCCCGATCCGACCAATAGAGTCAGTTGGGGTAAAATAGTTATAAAAATAGTCCCTTTTTCATTCAAACCTAATTTGCCAGAAAATTAGGTACTATTTTATTATGCCATTGACTAAAACTGTCGCCAAAGTGTAAGATTAAATGCCAATCATATCATTATAGTATATAATATACAATCAATGTGATTGTAGTTCACAAAATTTCAAGAACTATTTCACAAAAAACATGCAAATTAGTACTAATAATGCTATTTTAAAACTTTGTCAATGAACTATTTTACACCATGGTATAATAAGTATACTCAGTTAAAGCATACATCTATAATTAAGATAATTATAATAATTAAACATAAATGAAACAAAAAATGTATTTTAAAGTTAGTAAAAGTATTACTATATAGTAGATTAAGATGTTTATAAATACTTATGGCATTTATCCTTTTTAAATATCGCCTTTTCTCCATTGGTAAGACAGAAAACATAAAATCCAAAGGGAGTAAGAAGTAGGAACAAATTTTAAAGTTACTTACATCCAATGTTTATATTTAAATATTTATTCATAGGAAAATCGATAACTGGTAAAAAAAAATACCAAATTTAATTTTATGAGTTTAACTGTTACCGACAATTTTCATTGTTTACATTCCAATGTGTAGTCAGATAATAGATATTTGCAGATTATACATCAACGGATTTCACAGAGTTGACAGTATATAGTAATTTAAGATATTTATAAATACTTAATGCATTTTTTCTTTTTAAATATCGCCTTTTCTCCGTTGGTAAGACAAAAAACATAAAATCCACAGGAATTAAGAAGTAGGAGCAAAAGTAGTAACAGATACCTGTAAACGAAGTGTACTGTAGATTTCAGAAATTATTTGGATAGTTCACAGATTATTCATTTGGATTATTTCACAGAGTTGACTGTATATAGCAGATTAAGATATTTATAAACACTTATTGCATTTTTCCTTTTAAATATTGCTTCTTCTCCGTTGGTAAGACAGAAAACATAAAACCCAAACGGAGTAAGAAGTAGGAGCTAAAGTAACAAATTTCTGTAAACGTAGTGTATTGTAGATTTCAGAAATTATTTGAATAGTTCACAAATTATTCATTTGGATTATTTCACAGATTATATGGATTTCACAAAGTTGACTGTATATAGCAGATTAAGATATTTATAAATACCTATTGCATTTTTCCTTTTTAAATATCGCTTTTTCTCCGTTAGTAAGACAGAAAACATAAAATCCAAACGGAGTAAGAAGTAGGAGCAAAAGTAAAAAATTTTTGTAAACGTATTGTAGATTTCAGAAATTATTTGGATAGTTCACAAATTATTCATTTGGATTATTTCACAGATTATATGGATTTCACAAAGTTGACAGTATATAGTAGATTAAGATATTTATAAATACATATTGCATTTTTCCTTTTTAAATACCACCTTTTCTCCATTGGTAAGACAGAAAACATAAAATGCACAGGAAGTTAGAAGTAGGAGCAAAAGTAGTAACAGATTTCTGTAAACAAAGTGTATTGTAGATTTCACGGATTATTTGGATAGTTCACAGATTATTCATTTGGATTATTTCACAGATTATTTGGATAGTTCACAGATTATTCATTTGGATTATTTCACAGATTATATGGATTTCACAGAGTAGAATGTATATAGTAGTTTAAGATGTTTATAAATATTTATTGCATTTTTCCTTTTTAAATATCACTTTTTCTCCATTGGTAAGAAAGAAAACGTAAAATCCAAAGGGAGTAAGAAGTAGGAAGAAAAGTAACAGATTTCTGTAAACCAAGGGCATTGTAGATTGTACAGATTATTTGTATAGTTCACAGATTATTCGTTTTGATTATTTCACAGAGTTGACTGTATAAATTCTTATAGCATTTTTCTTTTTTAAAGACTGCTTTTTCTCCGTTGGTAAGACAGAATAATAATTAAATACAAATCAAACAAAAAATGTACTTTAAAGTTACTTACATCAATGTTTATATTTAAATAAATATATATTCGTAGGAAAATCGATAACTGGTAAAAAAAGAATACCTAATTTAATTTTATGAGTTTAACTATTACTGACAATTTTCATTGTTTACACTCCAATGTGTAGTGCAGATAATAGACACTTGCAGATTATACATCAACGGATTTCACAGAGTTGACTGTATATAGTAATTCAAGATATTTATAAATACTTATTGCATTTTTCCTTTTTAAATATCGCTTTTTCTCCGTTGTTAAGACAGAAAACGTAAAATCGAAAGGGCGTAAGAAGTAGGAACAAAAGTAACAGATTTCTGTAAACGAAGTGCATTATAGATTTCACAGATTATTTGGATAGTTCACAGATGGAGACAAAACATTTGGATTATTTCACAGATTATATGGATTTCACAAAGTTGACTGTATATAGCAGATTAAGATATTTATTGTATTTTTCTTTTTAAATATCGCTTTTTCTCCGTTGGTAAGACAGAATAATAATTAAACATAAATAAAAAAAAATGTATTTTAAAGTGACTTACATCCAATGTATATATTTAAATATTTATTCATAGGAAAATCGATAACTGGTAAAAAAAAAAAAATCCAAATTTAATTTTATGAGTTTAATGTTACTGACAATTTTCATTGTTTACATTCCAATGTATAGTGCAGAGATATTAGATATTTGCAGATTATATATACATCAGCGGATTTCACAGAGTTGACTGTATATAGTAATTTAAGATATTTATAAATACTTATTGCATTTTTCCTTTATAAATATTGTTTTTTCTCCATTGGTAAGACAGAAAACATAAAATCCAAATGGAGTAAGAAGTAGGAGCAAAAGTAACAAATTTCTGTAAACGAAGTGTATTGTAGATTTCAGAAATTATTTGGATAGTTCACAGATTATTCATTTGGATTATTTCACAGATTATATGGATTTCACAGAGTTGACTGTATATAGTAGATTAAGATATTTATAAATACTTATTGCATTTTTCCTTTTTAAATATTGCTTTTTCTCCATTGGTAAGACAGAAAACATAAAACCCAAACGGACTAAGAAGTAGGAGCTAAAGTAACAAATTTCTGTAAGCGAAGTGTATTGTAGATTTCAGAAATTTTTTAGATAGTTCACAAATTATTCATTTGGATTATTTCACAGATTTTATGGATTTCACAGAGTTGACTGTATATAGTAGATTAAGATATTTATAAATACTTATTGCATTTTTCCTTTTTACATATCGCCTTTTCTCCATTGGTAAGACAGAAAACATAAAATCCACAGGAAGTAAGAAGTAGGAGCAAAAGTAGTAACAGATTTCTGTAAACGAAGTGTATTGTAGATTTCAGAAATTATTTGGATAGTTCACAAATTATTCATTTGGATTATTTCACAGATTTTATGGATTTCACAGAGTTGACTGTATATAGTAGATTAAGATATTTATAAATACTTATTGCATTTTTCCTTTTTAAATATCGCCTTTTCTCCGTTGGTAAGACAGAAAACATAAAATCCACAGGAAGTGAGAAGTAGGAGCAAAAGTAGTAACAGATTTCGGTAAACAAAGTATATTGTAGATTTCATAGATTATTTGGATAGTTCACAAATTATTCATTTGGATTATTTCATAGATTATATGGTTTTCACAAAGTTGACTGTATATAGCAGATTAAGATATTTATAAATACCTATTGCATTTTTCCTTTTTAAGTATCGCTTTTTCTCCGTTGGTAAGACAGAAAAAATAAAATCCAAACGGAGTAAGAAGTAGGAGCAAAAGTAAAAAATTTTTGTAAACGATATATATTGTAGATTTCTGAAATTATTTGGATAGTTCACAAATTATTCATTTGGATTATTTCACAGATTATATGGATTTCACAAAGTTGACAGTATATAGTAGATTAATATATTTATAAATACATATTGCATTTTTCCTTTTTAAATACCACCTTTCCTCCGTTGGTAAGACAGAAAACATAAAATCCACAGAAAGTAAGAAGTAGGAGCAAAAGTAGTAACAGATTTCTGTAAACGAAGTGCATTGTAGATTTCACACATTATTTGGATAGTTCACAGATTATTCGTTTGGATTATTTCACAGAGTTGACTGTATATAGTAGATTAAGTTATTTATTGTATTTTTCTTTTTAAATATCGCTTTTTCTCCGTTGGTAAGACAGAATAATAATTAAACATAAATCGAACAAAAAATGTATTTTAAAGTGACTTACATCCAATGCATATATTTAAATATTTATTCATAGGAAAATCGATAACTGGTAAAAAAAAAAAAAATCCAAATTTAATTTTATGAGTTTAATGTTACTGACAATTTTCATTGTTTACATTCCAATGTATAGTGCAGAGATATTAGATATTTGCAGATTATATATACATCAGCGGATTTCACAGAGTTGACTGTATATAGTAATTTAAGATATTTATAAATACTTAATGCATTTTTTCTTTTTAAATATCGCCTTTTCTCCGTTGGTAAGACAAAAAATATAAAATCCACAGGAAGTAAGATGTAGGAGCAAAAGTAGTAACAAATTTTTGTAAACGAAGTGTACTGTAGATTTCAGAAATTATTTAGATAGTTCACAGATTATTCATTTGGATTATTTCACAGAGTTGACTGTATATAGCTGATTAAGATATTTATAACTACTGATTGCATTTTTTATTTTTAAATATTGCTTTTTCTCCATTGGTAAGACAGAAAACATAAAACCCAAACGGACTAAGAAGTAGGAGCTAAAGTAACAGATTTCTGTAAACAAAGTGTATTGTAGATTTCACAGATTATTTGGATAGTTCACAAATTATTCATTTGGATTATTTCATAGATTATATGGATTTCACAAAGTTGACTGTATATAGCAGATTAAGATATTTATAAATACCTATTGCATTTTTCCTTTTTAAGTATCGCTTTTTCTCCGTTGGTAAGACAGAAAAAATAAAATCCAAACGGAGTAAGAAGTAGGAGCAAAAGTAAAAAATTTTTGTAAACGTATATTGTAGATTTATTGTATTGAATATTGTAGATTTCAGAAATTATTTGGATAGTTCACAAATTATTCATTTGGATTATTTCACAGATTATATGGATTTCACAAAGTTGACAGTATATAGTAGATTAAGATATTTATAAATACATATTGCATTTTTCCTTTTTAAATACCACCTTTCCTCCGTTGGTAAGACAGAAAACATAAAATCCACAGGAAGTAAGAAGTAGGAGCAAAAGTAGCAACATATTTCTGTAAACGAAGTGCATTGTAGATTTCACACATTATTTGGATAGTTCACAGATTATTCGTTTGGATTATTTCACAGAGTTGACTGTATATAGTAGATTAAGTTATTTATTGTATTTTTCTTTTTAAATATCGCTTTTTCTCCGTTGGTAAGACAGAATAATAATTAAACATAAATCGAACAAAAACTGTAATTTAAAGTGACTTACATCCAATGTATATATTTAAATATTTATTCATAGGAAAATCGATAACTGGTAAAAAAAAAAAAAAAAAAAAAAAAAAAAAAATCCAAATTTAATTTTATGAGTTTAATGTTACTGACAATTTTCATTGTTTACATTCCAATGTATAGTGCAGAGATAATAGACATTTGCAGATTATACATCAGCGGGTTTCACAGAGTTGACTGTATATAGTAATTTGAGATAATTTAAAATACTTATTGCATTTTTCCTTTTTAAATATCATTTTTTCTCCGTTGGTAAGACAGAAAACATAAAATCCAAAGAGAGTAAGAAGTAGGAGCAAAAGTAACAAATTTCTGTAAACGAAGCGCATTGTAGATTTCACAAATTATTTGGATAGTTCACAAATTATTCATTTGGATTATTTCACCGATTATATGGATTTCACAGAGTTAACTGTATATAGTAGATTAAGATATTTATAAATTATTGTATTTTTCCTTTTTAAATATTGCTTTTTTTCCGTTGATGAGACAGAATAATATTTAAACATAAATCAAACAAAAAATGTAGTTTAATGTTACTAAAATTATTATATAGTAGATTAAGATATTTATAAATACTTATTGCGTTTTTCCTTTTTAAATATCGCTTTTTCTCCATTGATAAGACAAAAAACGTAAAATCCAAAGGGAGTAAGAAGTAGGAGCAAAAGTAACAGATTTCTGTAAACGAAATGTATTGTAGATCAGAGAAAGTGAGGTGTGTTACATTTTCTTTAAATTATAAAAATTTTAAATAAGAGGGTCTTTTAAAGCGTAGTTAAAAAAAAACAATTATCAGAAGACTTCCTTGAAAACAATATTTTGGGTGAAATTATCTATTGTCATTTAGTAGTTTCCCTTGTTGTTGGCTTTCTTTTATCTGAATTTTAATTTGATGGGGATTTCTAGATCTTGATAGTGCAACATAGAGCTGTGAGAAGACAGGCTCATCAAGATAAATTCCAACATGCTCAAAAGTTTGTCCCTGTGATTTGTTTATTGTCATGGCATAGGCTGGAATGATTGGAAACTGGCGACGTTTGAGGATAAATGGCAGATTAATGTCACTTGGTGCTAACTCTATTCTTGGCAAAAAGACAGTATCTCCCCGGTTGCATTCAGAAACTATTTCTGCAGTGATGAAGTTTGAAGCAAGTCCTGTGACCAATAGGCGAGTGCCATTGCAAAGTCCTTGCTTGGGATTTAAGTTACGAAGCAACATGATTATGACTCCTTTTTTTAACAACAACATGTGTGGTGGCATTCCTGATGGAGTTAGCTCATGAAGAAATTCGGGTGGGTAATTTTGAAAATCAGTTGCATCTTCAGATACGATGGAATCGGCACTGTAATATATTTGAGCATCTCCTTGGATTTTTTGAATGATTGCATGATTGATTTCAAGAGTCTTCTTATTTGTTGGAGCTAAAATAACCCTTTTTGCCAGCTCTTCAACTTGCATGTTACACAATTGCTCACTGTAAATGGCTTCAATTAAATTATTTTGTACAATCATTTGCTCAGGTATTTCAACAGAATTAGGTGGTAAACTTGAAATTAGAGGAAGATTGGCTAATCCAATATTCAACAGCCATGTATTGTGCTCATCTTGGCCAATGCTACGCATATTAATTTTAAGGCTGAGGTGAATGAATTTGCTCCACAGTGGGCTTGATTTTATACAGCTTTCAATAATATCAACAGAAGTACCTCTAGGGACTACTGGAAGTGTCTTCCTGAAATCACCTCAAAGTACTATGACTTTTCCACCAAATGGGGTATCATTTCTCATTATTTCGCGAAGCAGCATATCTATACAACGAAGACCATCTTTAGTTAGCATCGTAACTTCGTCAATAATAATGAGCAAAGCCTGTCACAGATTTTCAGCTTCTGGAGATGTTGTTCTTATTGAGGAAACTGATGTATCAAGGAGGGGAACTGGTAGCTTGAATCCGCTATGAACAGTGCGTCCACCTTTTAGCAATGTTGCTGCAATGCCAGTTGTTGCAAATGGAAGAGCAATTTCCCCCTTACCTCGAACGTAATGCAATAGCGTTGAATACAGGTAAGTTTTGCCAGAACCTCCTGGACCATCCAAGAAAAAAAATATCTGTTATTTTCATTGACGTTGTCGATAGCTGTGGTAATTTTAAGAAATGCAGCAATTTGTTCATTATTGAGAGATGCGATACATCTTTCTGCTGCTTCCTTTTTCTCAAACTGGTTATACTCCTGAATTTTGACTGGACTTCCTGTTGGGATAGGTAGACCAGTTGAAGCACATGACAATCCATGTTGAATGAGAATTTCATTAATGTCATGTAGTGCAAAGTTAAGAGCTACTTCTTCAGAATTGTTACGTAAAAAATCAAGTGCCATGTCAACAGAGTATTTACTCCAAAGGTCTAATGCATTTGTGGGATTACAGAAACAAAGAATAAATGCAAATGATTGACGTAATTGCTTTGGCATTTGAAAGATCGAAGCCTCCTGTAAATTTGAATCCCACTCTTCATCTGACTCCAGCAAGTGACGATGGAAATCTGCTTGCTTGAAAGTGTCAAAAACAATATTGTCAACCGTTCGTAAAAATTCAAAGCTTATAGCCCCAGGCACATGAAGCAGCAGTATGCGTGGATAGAATCTCTCTTCATCTTTTACACTAACATTGTACATTCTTGGGAGAACCTTCTTTTCTCCTCGCTTTCGTTTTTGCCAAGCATTACGAACATATCTGTAGTGATATGGAATGTCAATATACAACAATGCTCGTGCATCAGGATCAGTTAAGTTTAGTTCAAACCATGCTTCAAGCTTTGTTTTCGATGACCGTGAGACTTGCAAGGCTTCTATCTCATGACCAGCGGTAAATGTGATACGTTGTTGATTTGGAAGATGAACAGGCAGTCTTATCACTGCGTGTGAACGATCATGCATTTTTGACTCGAGCAATCTCCACATTGCTTCTGGTGCACCTACATATCGTGTATCGATGTAGTTAGCAATTTCATTGTTTTGGCGTTGTCCTGCAGTCAATACCATATTGGCACAGTCAAATCCTTTATATATATATTTGTAAATATATTTAACTGCACGCAGAGAGGTACAAACTTCAACATTGATATGAGCATTATATTTAACTAATAGATATGGATTGTATGGAACAACATGTGTATTGTCCATTGGTACTCCTCTAACATTAACTGTCATGTTTAAACGCCTACAATACAGTGGATAGCCATTAATTGTGATAGTAGTGTCAGTTTGAAATTCCTTGGGAAACGTTTTACTGCATTTTCCATTCTCCATGCAAGGTGCTTCAGGATTTCTAATACCACATGGACCATGCAACATACATCTTTTTACAATATCATGCAGGCGCGGATTGTGATCAGGCGATGGCAACTCAGCACACACAAATTGATCAATGCGTTCAGCAGTGGAAAATTTATCTTCAGCTCTTAGAGCAATCAAAATGTGTGCATGGGGCAATTCTCTTTTTTGGAATTCTACAGTGTATACGTGAGCTGTTGACTTTCCCAAGACACTGTGAACAGTCAGATCTTCCATAAGAGATTTCAGTTTCAGGTTGAACACTCAAGCCACCAAATCGGGAAGGTCAAATGTTTGTTCGCCTGGTCGCAAATTTTCAGTAATCTCTCGCCACTTTGGATTTGCTGTGAATGTTATAAAAAGGTCTGGTGCACCATGTTTAGCAAAGATGGACATTGCATCAGCACACCGTTCTCTCATATTTCTTGGTGAATCTTCAAACGATGACGGCAAAATAACTGGAATTCCTGCTGCCATTCCAGCTTTTCCATTTTCAAATTCAACATGGTCTGCAAGTCCTTGGTAGAGCTCAGTTCGTAACTTCTGCTGATGCGTTCTGATTAAATTTAGAGTATTGGCTTCTACCTGAAGATAAGAATCGACAATATATTGCTGAGTAAGTTTTCCTGCACTAATTATAGGATTGAAATAATCTCTAATGGCAGTTAAAGCAACTTTGTACTGAAGCATTGTTACATTTTTTCTGCTGCTTTCTTGTGCTCCATCATAAGCTTCACAACTCCAGTTTGGCTGCCAGCCCGGCTCCCCATAGGGAAACAAAATAGGATACCACATTGGATCTAAGTTTGGACTCAAGATATTAAGATTAATGAAGGGTTGCAAAGGATTTTCTGGATTGAATGGATAAACACGGATGTCACGTTGAAATGGAGGTTCACCATCATTATTCACGAAAACCATAGCAATTTCATTGGCAGTCGGGGCATTGTATCGCCGCTGATCAGAATGTCGGTCTCGCCGGAACACCATATTTACAACAGGAATATTCTCCCCTGCTTCATTTGCTTCTTGAATTGCTCGAGCCTGAACATCCCGAAGCATAGAGTACGTATTAGTTAGCCGATTGTGCTGCCTAAAAAAACGATCAATTTGATCCAATATACGTGGGAAGCATTGCTCATTAGCAGGATGAGTAACTCTAATTTCAGTAGCTTGAGTGCTGTCAATGACATAGAGTTGCGCAAACTGGGGAGCTTCATCATTGAGCGGTTGAATGTGGCTTGTTCGGTGACAAATTTGACCATGGACTTTAAAATTATAAGGTCCTCTACCATTAAAATCAACAACTTTTGCCCCCATTGATGCAAATGAAACAGCACTGTTGTATGAGCGAATATTTTCGCGAAAGTTCTTGTAATCAGGATTGCTTGGATCCGTAAGCAAGTTCAACAAAAAATTAGGGTATGACAAAATATTTCCCCAGCATTTAAAGGCTTCTCAAGTTTCACTCTTCCTTTACGGCAGCAACTTGTAAATTTACTGTCAGGTGGGCGTTCAGCACTGAAATTTTTGGAAGCACAGAACTGGCAAATAGCGTTCATCGATCCGCAGAAGTGTTCATCGACTTCAACACTTAAATGGCTTTGAAGCTCTCGAGAATGATGGGCTTCTGCATTTCCCTCTCGTCGTACTCGTTGAGCTGCAGCATTTTCTGCTCGAATTCTATCTCGCGACTCCTGGCTTTGCTTGGCTAGCCATCTTGCTTGCCGCTCATTATTCTTTCGCCGTCTTCTTGCAATGGGACTTTCGTCTTCGTTCATTTCATTAAAAGAAAAAAAAACTATAACCTTCCAATTTCTTATGAAAAAAAAAGATGAAGGGTAGAACTTCAATTTCTAATCATTTTGTTAGCGAATAGCGAACAAGTAAGCACGTTTTTAGATATTGAAAAATCAAATCAACATTCACTCGTGATGCCACTTGTACAACACAAATTCCAAATCCAGAAACAAATGAATGACTCTTTGAATGAATCATTAAAAAATACGGTCGACATCTGCTTTTGCTCTTATAATACTTTTTAAAGCACAATAAAGCCTTTAAATAATTTGAAATACGTTTATTTTTAGAAAGGAAACGTTAATGCAGTACAAAATAATTCACAGGAACGAATTCAAGAATACAGCTATATCGAGCTGTATTCACTCAGCACTATGAAGCGTTCTCATTGGTCAGAAAATAGATAGCCTTGAAAAACAGAGGTAATTTTTCGCGATATTTTTAACAGTGTATACTGAATTCAAACTGTAAATAAATGTAAACAAAAATGAAAAAGTATTTCAAAATATTAATATGCTTTTGCATAATATTTTAAGAGCATTTAATGAATAGCTGAAAGAGTCATTCATTTGTTTTTGGATTTGTAATTTGTGCTTATGAATGGCAACGGTAATCGCTTGTATACATCGGAAGCCTTTTGTTGGTATCTGGTTATTTTTAAATTAGATCTTAAAGCGTTATAATTGTATACTTTTTGAAGGTTTTAGAAAAATTGAGGAAGAATATGTTACACAACGAATAGATAGACAGATTAAATAACGCAGTGGCAAATACGGCATCGGAATGCTTAAGCCTAACATGGCCGCGAGATTATCAGGAAACGGATGAGTTCAATCCCGGAAGCGTTATACATTTTGTGTCATTCTATGTATAATTATAACACCATTTTCTTCCAAACTCGCCAAGATGGCCGGAAACTTTTGAGAACATGCGTTTATCTTTGCAATTAATTTTTTTAAATTAAATTTATCGATAATTATTTGTTAGTCCATAAATAAGTTCCTAACTATTATGTCAATAAAATGCATAAGTATCCCTTTCAGATTTCTCTTCATATGGGTATACTTACAAATTAACTAAAAACTTTTTGCTGGCCAGAATTGACCGCTACTGTAGGCTGTTAACACGCTGACTGAGAAGCATTATCTGCTATCGCGATGATTTTTAAGCCAGAAAAAGTCTACTTGGCTATAAAAAATTAATTGCTATATCACATAGGTGGCAGATTAACTCATTTTGACGTATCTTACCACTTGGACGCGGATCAGCGTCGTTAGCACTATAGGTGTAACGTTAATTTTCAATGTTAACAGATGCAGAACCGCGTCCTCTAGTGTTGGTAATAAGCGGTGAAGATTTCTTTTGTTTTTCATTATTTTATCAGCGAAACTAAAAGTATTGCGAATTTTAGTTAATTATATATATTTTGATCTATAAAACAACAAAAATACTAATAAACTTCATGAACAATATGGTTGGGAAATTCAGTTGGCCCAGGATCGCACATTTTCGCATCACACAAACACACACGAAACGGCGACAAACATGGCAAGCGTGATGCTTTATTTATATGATGATAAATACCGTTCAATAAATGTGAATATTGCAGCTAAACTAACGTGCAAGTCTGGATAGGATGAGAATCTGCGCCTGCCGCACCCAGCTAATAAACGAGTACACGCGGATTGCCGTTGTACGCAGTCAATGTTTTAAATCTAACATCGCCCTCTACTGCCACAACGCTCAATTTCCGCACCCACATTCCTATACGAAATCAGCTTATTTAGGTCCCCTCTACCTGCCTTCACATTTTTGAAACATACTTCTGAACCATCCTGTATATGGTCAAAAATAAAAGTTGTTTTGGTCTCATCTTATCCAACATTCTGTGATGAATACGGACCTGCGTCTTATAATAATGTCCCTGTGTTTGTGTAATGATGATGAACGCTGGGGCAACATTCATCATAAAGCTCTGGTGGGGTCGTGGAAAAGCATTTCACACAGATCGGACATCATGACGAGTAATCTGTCCACAGGCGGGCAAGTGTAGGGGACTGGTAATATGAAAAGATAAGAAAAACAAACAACAACAAAAGTAGTTTCTAAAAGGGTTTCTAAGGCTGCGTTTAGACATTTTTTGCTTTCTCCAACGCTTGTCCAGGAATAGCTAATAACACTTATTCTTCTACTGCGTTTTGTAGTTATTCACAAAAGAATCGAGAGATTCAACAATGGAGAGACGATAATAAGATTAGATTGACTTGAAGGAAAGATTTTTCTCCTTCAGAATGTCCGCCAGTTACCTTCTAAAGCTATTAAAGATGAAAAGTACCGCATGACCACAAAAAACGACGCCGATAGTTGAAAATAGTTGAATTATAAATCTATTCGGGACTTAAGAGAGTCTACAATATTTTTTTCTACGAGAAACAGTTCGTGATATAATCATCTAATCAATAGACATACAGTACAGAAATTATCTTCAAAATAAACATTTCCAAAATAAAAATTTAGAGTCGGGAAATCGTCCTTTAAAAAAATCGTCTTTAAAGCTTATCGTCATTAAAACCGTCTTTACCTTGTCTTGTTGCTTTCTTTCTTTTTTTCATTTCAGAATCACAAGTAGAATGATTTCTTTTAAGAATAGGAGTTATTTCCTAATTAGGACATTTTCATGACCGAGATACTATTTGTCAAAATCGGTAGAGCTATCACAGTTTGTGTCATCTTCTGAATAAACGTCAAATTTATTAGATTTTTTTTTAAATCTTTTTTTATCACAAGTTTTTTTTCCTCAACAACGTTTTTTGTTTTTAACTTCATAATCTTAAAAAAAAAGTACTTCGGATCTATCTCTATGTTCATCTATTGGCTTCTGGACATCTTTAATTTCTTAGGAGCATTACCCATCGTTTACTTATTTGATATTTTCTCGAGATGAACTTTTTAAAGACCTTCTTCCTTTCACTTCTAAATTCAGTTTGTTGAGCAAGTAGGGTGAAATTCCAAGTTATTGACACCGACACACTAATTGACACTTCAGTAAACGTCTAACTAAAATAAGCATTTTCTTGTAAAATTCTGCAAAGTAATGTTAATTAATGCTAACATAGACACTTATTTTTATTTTAGAGTCAATTTATTTACCGCTAGTAGGCCAAGAATGTATTCAACGAGGCAGAAACTTTTGAGGACACAAAAAGTATCATTTTGAGGGAACCATGTTATTTCTGAAATTAAAATAACTTTTTTTAATCTATATGTAACGCAACCGTCCTAAACATTTTTTTAAGTAGTTCACTTGAAAGTAGTTGAAAGATACTTATGACACATTAGGGTCGTGATTTATAGTTTACAATTATTTAATTTAACATAATTGCGGGTACCAGTCATTGGTTCCAGGAATTTGATTTCTCTAGTCACTGACAGAAGAGTCAAGTAATTATATTAAACGAAAATCAAATTCAATTATTTGAACTGTGGATAAAATAATAATAAATTAAATTTTTCTTTTAGTAAACACCATTAAAATTTAAATTATTCTATCAGCTTCTGACATCAATTGTCAATTAGTCATTCATATTTGTCAGTTATTGGAATATGCATTAATGATACTTAAAAACATGAAAAGAAAGTGAATTCATCTGTAATATATCATATACAAATACGATTTAAGCATTATTTTCTTAATAAAGATTAAAGTATTTTTATATAATAAATTCCTGAAATAACTTTTTTTTTAAATCTTTGGAAATTAAGTGTCAGACACTGTTTCATTTTGTGTCAGTTATTTGTTTTTTAAAATAGGGTTGGTGTCAGTTACTGGAGTTATTGACCATATTTATGAAACAAATTAATTTTTAATAATATAATGCATAATTTTTCAAAATTTTATCAACAAAAATTTTTTAGTGTATTTGTAATAATAATAATAATAATAAACTAAACTGTGGCTCTACCATCCATGAAGGATCTGGGCCTACAGTTACCTGTACTTCGCCCTGTGCCCTGAGGTGATATGCAGCATGTTCCTCGGCCTTGTGGTCAGCCCATCGCGAGACCCTCGGTGCTTAGTTCCCAAGTAAGCCTGGTACTCAATTTATCGATCCTGAAGGGATGAAAGGTTGAGTGAACCTTGACAACCCAGAAGCAGAACTCGCGACCTGTAGCGTGGCAGACAGGCGTGCTGACCACTACGCTACTGCACTTAGTGTATCTTTACTATTCTTTCAAAAATGAAGATAGGTATAAAATGGATTTTAAATTTTGTAATAGTGATTGAATGAGAAAGAATCCTTAAGATATTAATGGGGGTTTCACCCTATGACACTTTTCCTTTATTTTCGAATTCAAAAGAATATGCAAATTTGTTTCGTTTTGTACGTTTTTAATTCATTTCATTTTTTATTAAGTTGAGTTATTTGTCATTATAAGTTTATATAATCTTACTGGAAATTATCTTATATTTTAAACTTTTTAGCCCCAGATATGCTATTTCTTCCGGGCAATAATTAAAGTGTCGTTCCTAAAAAATAACGTTACGTTACATAAGCCAGCCTTAAAACGAAGCAGATGTACCATTCTACTTTTAAATACTGATAATTACTAATACAATATTTTAAACTTCTAAGCATTTCACATTTTTATTTTTACACCTTCATATGGGAAAAAGAAAGTACTTTTAAGAGCAATATGTTTAAAAATTGCATCTCAATTTATTTTTGAGGTATCAATTGTTTTGTAGCTTTTAATGCCATTTCTGCAATGGGGGCAACTGATGTACTCCATTTCTGTAGAGAGTAAGGGAAAGTAAAAGGAAAATAGTCGATTAGTATATCTTTTTGTTGCAATTTTTTCGCAACAACTGAAATTTTTTAAAAATTAAAATACATGCTATTTTGAAAAAATATTTATGGCGAGGTAAATTGTCAATTTGAAATGGAGAGAGTTTTTGTACCAATCCGTGAAATCGAACATATCTGATATATTATCACATTTTGCGTTAAGATCGCAAAGGCTCCAATCCTGAAAAATGAGAGAATGCTGAAAAATCAAATACTCAATAATTCACAGTTCGACTCCATGGAAAGACTTTTATTTGAGGAGTAAGATGAGGTGGCCCCCCACCAGAAGTGCTAATTACGACCTCTCAGACGAAAAAATAGAGGAATAGTGACACTTACAAAGCCGGAAAACATTTTCCAAATCGAGTCATGGTGCGCCAACTAAATGCATTCTAAAATTTAAAACAAAAACTGCCAAGGGTCAACCAGGATTGGCGCCGTCATCTTTAACCAACACAATGGGCAGTGATAGGCAGTACTAAATTAATGCAGCTGAAAACATCGCAGATATGTCATAATAACTTTATTTATTGCATTTGTTGTTACGATAACCGCAGTACGTTATGCAGGCATTATAAGTGAAACTGAAGATAAAATAAAAAGTAATTTCCTTTTATGATTGCAAAACCCATAAATCTATCCAATTGATTTTCTAAAATGAGTTAATTTAACACATCTGCCTGAAAGAATGACCTTTTTAACTGGGATAAAAATAGAGTAAAAGATATTGAATTTCGACAGAGCAAAAGCGTGTTTTCGCTAAAATAAAGACTGAAAGAATAAACATTAAAAGAGAGGGGAATTAATTACCTTCTAATACATTTAAATTAATAAATTAGGCCAAATATATGATTACATCATAATATAAATGAATCATTTCTGGTAACACAAGGAGCTATTATAAAATATATTTAATTTTCAGTATCCATATTAATGTTACAAACAACTGAAGGCATATCAATAATTAGATACCCGAATTTTTGTCAAGTTTCTAGAATGACGACATCGCTTTTTGCTGGGTTTGTGTATTATTCCGCGATAGTGACGTCCTATGAACACTTTTCTATAGATTTTTTAAATACTGAATCATAAATGTATAATTCTTCATCGGATGAAAAAGACGTCATTTTATATAATATAAAAGCGTGTATGTTAAGTCTTAAAACTGAAACATGTTTTGTACTATATATATATATTGTCATGGGGGTGACACTAAATTCTGAAAAGCAGAATTTCTGAATCCTGATTGTATTTTATATATTTATTTATTTATTATTTTTTTTTTTTGGCAGTGTTTGATTTCTAATATTCTTTTACTCATTCGTTTAACTGCTTTTCTAGTTGCTTAGAATGGTTGTTAACTTTTACTAAATGGCCTTTGTGTTGGTCTGCGCGGTTTCGTTCTTCATCTAATTGTGATGCTATTTCTTTCACGCACTTCGCTAACTTTCTCTTGGATTTCTGGATGTTCTGGTTTTCCTTTACTTCTTATTCTAACTTGATTTTACTTTTATTCAATTTAGTCTGTAGAACTGTTATAGAGAATTTTAATTTTTTAAAGCAGTTTGATGTAATTTAATAAATTATATTTATTTTTGGAGGTATTTACTAGATCTTTTAATTCGATTAATTCGGTTTCGAACATTTTTTGTTTTCTTTCAGCTTCTTTAACTTGGTAGCTAAATTTTTTTTCGCTCTATTATTCTTTAATATTTATGCTAAATTGATGAAATGTATTAAAAAGTGAATTTTCGTTTTGCTTGTTGAACTTATTGATACTGTTAAGGAATGAAAAGTTATTTCATTTGAATTCATTATATTAAGAAAATAATTGTTAGATTTTTTTGTATGTTTATGTATATTTACATCATTATCAGAAACAGTTAATGTATTTGAAGAGTTACGTCAGTGCCAATAACGAAATCAAAGTTAATTGAATGTTTATTATGAATAAAAATGCAAGTTGCAAAATTTCAATCATCAATTTTGATTTCTGCTTTGAATTAGCCAATTGTCCAAAAAGATATATTTTCTAACTCAGTTAAAGATAATATCTGTTGGTTATAATTTTACATAATCTTAAATTTTCCGTAATTACTTATTTTTTAAATTATTCTTTGGCTACCCTACTTACAAATGAAATCAAGTTCAATGAATAAACCTTAATAACTTTAGGAATTAGACTCTGAGAAAAAGTAACAATATTTACCCGGAATGTGGATTTGGAGGTTTCATGGCTTTTGATTTACGGCGCTCCCTACACAGCACACTGTAGAACGTCGCAGGTGTCGCACTGCAACGTTGTGATGTCCCATTGATCATATCACAGATGTTCTGGGTGACGCACGAATCTCTGTTAAAAATAACATATAAGTTACGTATATTTTAAAGCGTTTCACTAGCCAGATTAAATATTACAATACAGCAGTCTAATTAATAAAACAAAACGTCTCGAGGCAGATAAGAAATCAATTATCTAACATGCCATTTAGCTGAGCATATCACATAACAAATATCCACTAAACTCCATCGAGAAACAAAAATATATCCCTAAAGTTATCATTGCGTTTTATTTTCAATTCAAGTGGCATTGCAAAAGGTAATTTATTGCATTTAGAAGTGTATCAAACTCTCATTAATCACTTCAAATTCAGTCATCATGCAAATGCACGGGGAGATTTGGAGCAGTGATAGAGTGTTTTGTTTTCAAGTGGAATCCCATTCGGTTACGAAGAAAGATTTAATTAAAGAAAAATGGTGAGTTGGAGTATTGCGCTTTTAGGAAATCGACATTAAGATAATAATAGTTTAAGGGAATAAAATGAATTTGATTTTTATGTTGCAAATTTATTAATATGAATTATTGTAACAGGCTCGCAATCAATTTAATTGGATGAGTTAAATCAATGAAAGAATGTGTTATTTATACTTAACCCATTGAAGTCATTTAAGGAGCAATGTTTGAAGATTTTTTTTTTTCATTTAAAACATACAACGACACAGTTGGCAATCAGCGTTAGTGGATTTTTGATTACCATATCTCCGAATAGCATTGCTTGTCTTATTTAATTACAGACATACTGTGATTAAATAAAGAAAAAGAAAATTCGAAAATAAGGTATTAAAAAAGTTGTAAATTAGCAATATTGCTCGCATTGTTGTGCAATTGCATGTAGTACGATTTCTTTGTAATATATCTCTTTTATACATATTTTGCAGTAAATTGCTGATACGTAATGCTTATAATCAGCCCAGTCTGACTTTATATGTTTCATGTGCCAAATGAAACTAGTTTAGACGTTCGCATTTTTTTACTAATCCTATTTCTCTTCCGCATTATATGATTCATATATTTAGAATCATGCATACAATTTTTTGAAAAATAAATCTCTCTGTTTATCTTATATTATTTTTGAGGTTTTCGAGTTTTAATTTACGATTTGAACTATACAGGGTGCCCATAAAAAAGTCCTAGTTATGAAATTTAACAATATCAACTGTAAGCATTGTAAAGTGTTGGTTAAAGATCGCAAATAAAGAATAACTCAAATAGTTTTAGATAAGCGCATGCGCGGGTACTACTTTGTTGTTTATTCTCTTGCAGTGTCACATATGCAAAATGGCGACTCCTGCCGAGCGTAAAGCGTTATTGTTGGGCTGAAGATTTAAAAGCCGTTAGAGCTGTGCGATTTTTCCGTTATGGTTATATAAAAGATCGTGTCTACTTTCCGCCGCTACAAAATCATTTGCCAGAACTAAGACACAAAATTGAAGAGGCTATTTCTTCCATTACTCCGGACTTGTTAACCGAAGTGTGGGAAAAATTGGACTTTAAGTTTCATGTGTGCTGTATAACTAAAGGTGCACAAATTAAACATTTGTAAGAAAAATTAGTTTAGTTTATCTTCAATTTGATGTATGATTTGTTGTAAATAGTCTAAATTAAATTGTTATAATGTACCATCGAAACTAGGAGACTCTTTTTTGGACACAATGTATACTGTTAATGAGTCTAAATTTGAATTCTCTATCACTTCTCAAGTCATTTAACCTTACATCTCGTATACTTGCAAGTAATTTTATGTGAATATCTGTATTTTAACGGAAACTTTCTACTTTGAGAGATAATCGTGAATATTCCTGGAGCAAAGGAAAAATTTGCATTCTTTTATGGACACAATGTATACTGTTAATGAGTCTAAATTTCAATTTTCTATCACTTCTCTAGTCAATTAACCTTACATCTCGTATACTTACAAGTAATTTTATGCGAAATTTCTATCTTTTAGCGGAAACTTTCTACTTTGAGAGATAATCGTGAATATTCCTAGAGTAAAGGAAAAATTTCCATTCTTTTATGGATACAACCTATACTGTTAATGAGTCTAAATTTCAATTCTCTATCACTTCTCTAGTCAATTAATCTTACATCTCGTATACTTACAAGTAAATTTATGCGAAATTTCCATCTTTTAGCGGAAACTTCCTACTTTGAGAGGTAGTCGTGAATTTTCCTGGAGTAAACGGAAGATTTCCCTTCTTTTATGAACACAATGTATAATGTTATTGAGTCTAAATTTCAATTCTCTATCGCTTCTCTAGTCAATTAACCTTACATCTCGTATACTTACAAGTAATTTTGTGCGAAAATTCTATCTTTTACGAAAAGTCCTACTTTGAGAGATAGTCATGAATTTTCCTGGAGTAAACGGAAAATTTCCATTTTTTTATGGACACAATGTATACTGTTAATGAGTCTAAATTTGAATTCTCTGTCACTTCTCAAGTCAATTAACTTTACATCTCGTATACTTACAAGTAATTTTATGTGAAATTTCTGTCTTTTAACGGAAACTTACTACTTTGAGAGATAATCGTGGAAATTCCTGAAGTAAAGGGAAAATTTGCACTCTTTTATGTATACAACTGGTAATAAGTCTAAATTTCAATTCTCTATCACTTCTCTAGTCAATTAATCTTACTTCTCGTATACTTACAAGTAAATTTATGCGAAATTTCTATCTTTTAGCGGAAACTTCCTACTTTGAGAGGTAGTCGTGAATTTTCCTCGAGTAAACGGAAAATTTCCATTCTTTTATGGGCACAATCTATACTGTTAATGAGTTTAAATTTGAATTCTCTATCACTTCTCAAGTCATTTAACCTTGTATTTCGTATACTTATAAGTAATTTTATGTGAAATTTCTGTATTTTAACGGAAACTTCCTACTTTGAGAGATAGTCGTGAATATATCTGGAGTAAACGGAAGATTTCCCTTCTTTTATGAACACAATGTATACTGTTAATGAATCTAAATTTGAATTCTCTATCACTTCTCGAGTCATTTAACCTTGCATCTCGTATACTTGCAAGTAATTTTATGTGAAATTTCTGTATTTTAACGGAAACTTTCTACTTTGAGAGATAATCGTGAATATTCCTGGAGTAAAAGAAAAAATTTCATTCTTTTATGGACACAATGTATAATGTTAATGAGTCTAAATTTCAATTCTCTATTGCTTTTCTAGTCATTTAACCTTGCATCTCGTATACTTACAAGTAATGTTATGCGAAAATTCTATCTTTTAGCGAAAAGTCCTACTTTGAGAGATAGTCATGAATTTTCCTGGAGTAAACGGAAAATTTCCATTTTTTTATGGACACAATGTATACTGTTAATGAGTCTAAATTTGAATTCTCTGTCACTTCTCAAGTCATTTAACCTAATATTTCGTATACTTATAAGTAATTTTATGTGAAATTTCTGTATTTTAACGGAATCTTTCTACTTTGAGAGATAATCGTGAATATTCCTGGAGTAAAAGAAAAATTTCCATTCTTTTATGGACACAATGTATACTGTTAATGAGTCTAAATTTGAATTCTCTGTCACTTCTCAAGTCATTTAACCTAATATTTCGTATACTTATAAGTAATTGTATGTGAAATTTCTGTATTTTAACGGAATCTTTCTACTTTGAGAGATAATCGTGAATATTCCTGGAGTAAAAGAAAAATTTCCATTCTTTTATGGACACAATGTTTAATGTTAATGAGTCTAAATTTCAATTCTCTATCGCTTCTCTAGTCAATTAACCTTACATCTGGTATACTTACAAGTAATGTTATGCGAAAATTCTATCTTTTAGCGAAAAGTCCTACTTTGAGAGATAGTCATGAATTTTCCTGGAGTAAACGGAAAATTTCCATTTTTTTATGGACACAATGTATACTGTTAATGAGTCTAAATTTGAATTCTCTGTCACTTCTCAAGTCATTTAACCTTATATTTCGTATACTTACAAGTAATTTTATGTGAAATTTCTGTCTTTTTACGGAAACTTTCTACTTTGAGAGATAATCGTGAATATTCCTGAAGTAAAGGAAAAATTTGCATTCTTGTATGGACACAATGTATACTGTTAATGAGTCTAAATTATCACTTCTCTAGCCAATTAACCTTACAACTCCTATACTTACAAGTAATTTTATGCGAAATTTCTATCTTTTAGCCGAAACTTCCTACTTTGAGAGATAGTCGTGAATTTTCCTAGAGTAAACGGAAAATTTCCATTCTTTTATGGACACAATGTATACTGTTAATGAGTCTAAATTATCACTTCTCTAGCCAATTAACCTTACAACTCCTATACTTACAAGTAATTTTATGCGAAATTTCTATCTTTTAGCCGAAACTTCCTACTTTGAGAGATAGTCGTGAATTTTCCTAGAGTAAACGGAAAATTTCCACTCTTTTATGGACACAATGTATACTGTTAATGAGTTTAATTTTGAATTGTCTATCACTTGTCAAGTCATTTAATCTCTTATCTTGTATACTTACAAGTGATTTTATGTAAAATTTTTGTATTTTAACGGAAACTTTCTACTTTGAGAGATAGTCGTGAATATTCCTGTTGTAAACGGAAAATATCCATTATTTTCTTACTTGTTGAATCTTGAATGTTAAAGCGGAAATGTTTCTTTCCAAGACAGACAAATGGAAATGTTTCTTTTTCATTGAGAGAAAACGAGAAAATTCCCATTAAATTTTCGTAATTGATGTTTTAACCTCTAACATTTTCGGTAGATGGGACCATTTTGTGTAGGAGGCATTCATCCTCTAACGGCGAATATCAAAGTTTGAATCCGGTGGTAGGCAAGACAGTAAAAAAACGCGCGTGGTATTATTCAGTATTACCTATTCCGTGTAAATATGCATCAGTATATTAATTATTATTTAGATTTTTTTAAAGTATTCTGTCGCTCATATTTATTTCTAAAAACGGAAATTTACCGATTTAAACAGCGGAAATTTTTAATCTTAAGAACATGGTAATAGCAAAACAGAAATTTATGAAAACATGGAAAATAGACGGCAGTTTTGCTGCCAATATACGTTCCGTTTTTCACCGCCTTTTTTTCAGTGTTTTGCTCATAAGCTAAAATCATTCCCTAAATTGATATACTTAGCATTGTTTTCCAGATTGTGTATAAAACAGTGATATGCAGGGTGTCCACGATGTCCAATGACATAGACAAATAGTTCCAATTGCGAAAATATTTTAAAGAGTCTTGTACATTTTAAACGCGACAAAAATTATCGAACAAATTCAAATTTTGAATTAGTCTGTCTTCAAAACCTTTTTGTGTAATAAACATCAAATTTTGACAATTGATTAAACAGATTGTGCTTTGTAATGTGCTACCATTAGAAATGTATTAGACCTTTACAGAATTTGTGTATTGTTGAAATCAAAATAGCTCTTTTCTTTGCTCATTCTTAAGTCATTGCGCTCATGATATCTTGAGAAAGTATGCATGGATTGTCATGAAATTTCGTAAAGATACTAAACAAATATGTGCATTTAAAAGGATCTACTGTTAGGCCAAAATTATTTCATTAAGTATATAAAAAATATATTTTTGTAAAAAAAAAAAAAAAAAAAAAACATCAAAATTTTACATTTTTAATGAAAAAAAAAAGTCATAACTAAAAATATTACCATTGTAAATACTTAAAAGTAGATAAATTTAAACACATATATTTGTTTAGTATCTTTACCAAATTTCATGGTAATCCATACATACTTTCTCAAGATATCATGCGCGCAATGACTTATGGAGTAAAAAAAAAAGAGCTATTTTGATTTCAACATAATACACAAATTCTGTAAAAGTCTAAAAAATTTCTAATGGTAGAATATTACAAAGCATAATCTGTTTAATCAATATCCAAAATTTCATGTTTATACATAAAAAGATTTTGAAGATATACCAATTCAAAGTTTTGAATTTTTTCGTTAATTTTCGTCGCGTTTAAAAGGTACAAGACCCCTTAAATGGGGTAAAGAAGTATTTTAAAAGCTATTTGGGTCAATAAAAACATTTCTTTAAAAAAAAAAAAAATACGAAAATTAAATTTTTATGCGGTCCCCTGGTCCTACAAGTTATATATAGTAAAAATATTCAGAATTAAAACAAAAAAGGTCCCATTCTTCTACTATTAAAAGTGAGCCATCAATAACTGTTTAAAGTTGAAGCATCTTTTTAACTGCGAAATAGGGGTCATTCACAAATTTACTAGAAATGTAAAAAATTGTCAGATATAGAAAGTTATAGTTAAGAGTAAAATTAACAGTACAATATAAATTTGAAAGTTATTTTTAGTAAATATAAGTTTAAAAAAATAACAGAATTTTTGTTAGATAAAATGAAAAAAGAGCAACAGTCAAAAATGATACATATTTTAAAATGCTATTAGATTATCTAATATAAACTTAATTAATAAAAATTAAAGTTATCTTAAATTTGTTTTAAGTGACTCCCTTCGGCTGCAATGCATATATATGTACACGCGAAGCAAATCCGTCTAATATTTTAAGAACTTAGCGTACGGTCTTTCGAAGCATGAATCAATTCATCTGTGCTCAGATGCAGAAAATTGGTTTAAGTCTTGCAGTTAAAAGAAGTAACGTTTGTCTGTAAGTGTGTAAAATCTGGAACTTTTCAACGAATTCCAAAAATAGTGGTGGAAAATTTTATGCCGGTGAAAAAAACAACAACAACAAAACAAACAAACAAACAAACAAAGGTTGGCAGCTGTGTTTTCTTTTACGTATGTCCGAATGACTCGTCCGAAAAGCAAAATCATTCGTTCTGCCCGCCACTACTCCTAAGGGATGCAAGAGCGTAAAACGTTCTAAAATTGGGATTTTTGTGGTATTGAAGAATCTAGAAATTTAAAATTTGGCATGATGATTACTTATAAGATGTATATGCTCTCTAATAACAATTTCTAAAAAAATCAAAGTTTAAAAAGGTAAAAAGGGCGAAAAACGTTCTAAATTACGATTTTTTTAGAATTTTTAAGTGAACCGGTATGGTGAAGCCATATATTTGTGTTAATTTTTCATTCAAAATTAATCTGTTTTCTACATTTATTTACCTTTCTGCGGTTGACGCGAGCTTTCAGAGATAATTTCTCTTTATAATTTATGTCTAATTTATCGCAATCGTTATACTTTTTGTTGGCATTTTATTAAGTAAACATCTTTCCCTTCATCTATTAAATGCTATCATTCAAAGGCTATTTCATTTTATTTATAATGTAAGCCCAATTTCTATCCCCACATAAATATTCTTTTATTGACAATTTATTAGGTAAACGTTTTTTGTCTTTCTCTGTTAAAAGCTATCATTCAGAAAAATGATTTATTTGTTAATTCTAATTTAAGCACCATTCCTTCTCCGCAGATAAATTCTTTATTGATATTTTATTTGTTAAACGCCGTTTCTTTACAAATCTGTTTACATAATCTAAAGACCATATTGTTAATTTTAAGCTTGCCGGCGCCTCGTAAATGCATTAAAATACACATAAATTTCATTTTCACTTCGGCCGGTAAGTAGATATTTGATATTAATTATCCTCACCGTTATACTCTATGTAAGCAATAATAGGTTTGCTTTATTATTTCACGCCAAATGTGGTATCTGTCCTTGGCGTTTATCTAGTTCAAATTTTAATATATCTCCCAGTTTAACGGTTAATTTGTGATTGGCGTATTGGCTCAAGACAGATATATTCTTGGCGTATTAAATTACACAGATTGAAAGGGACTTGCTCTCTGATCTTCGCACTGCAAACAGCTTAAGTTTTTTTGCTGAGTTTTAGGGAGGCCACCACTGCTTAACATCTTATGCCCACTTCAGTAAAAATAAATACTTTCTCCATGGAAACTGTTATTTTGAATTATTGCCTGATGGATTTTATAGGAAACGGATCATCATCTGGGTTTGCATTTAGGAACATCGTCTGTGTACTCCACTATTTTGTTTACTATCACGACCGGAGTATTAAATAAAAATACTCTACATAAATTATGGTGCCCTGAATCTAAATCTATCAGGTGATTAAGTGTTTAATAATGAAAGACGAAGTGTTGTGGTGGTCTCCCAGTTAGATCCAGAATTTTCCTGTTGTCTCCTATGGCCTGTAATTTCTCCAATTATTTTCCATGGATGTAGTTGTCTCAAAGTTTCAAACGTCAACTGATGCAGTGACGGCTTAGCCGACATCGGAGTCTTAACTTTCTTCTCTCCTGGACTATGTCAGCGCCAACTCTCTATTAACAATTTCTCTGATGCAGTCATGGATCTATAACTGGTGCCTGAGGAACCTCTCTGATGTCGATTTTTTTTTCCATCGATAGTGCTGTTCTCAGAATTCCCGCCTCGCTCTTCCCTGGGTCAACAACATCGAAAACTGTAAATTTTTCGCTGTGATCGGTCTAAAAATTATAGGAAGTGTCAGCGACTTTTCATCCCCGCATCTTTGCTTCTTGGATCCCTCCCTATCCGAAATGCAATCTGTGCTTCTTGATGTCAGAGTGAAAATTCGTTTTAAAGTGTGTGATGTGTGTGCCCATCTGTCGGAATTTTGTGCCTGTCTGCTGTGCAAACTTTGTGATGGTGAATATACATGCAATACAGCGTGTTCTCCTCACCGGTGAATATAGTTAAAGTCATCCTATATGTGAAAATTTGCTGCAAGTTTCCTAAGTGCCCATCGAAAATTTTTTGAAAATGAGGTTTATGAAAATAAGACGAAATTTTTTCTCTACCTTGCACGTGAAACAACGTTCCAGCATATGTCAAGTAAAATTTTCGCCCATTGCGCGCGAGTGTGTTTGTCACATGTTTCTGATGATAGCGGAGATAGCTATTTCGACACAATTAATATATGGATATGAGAAAGGTATCAAGTGCATTTTTTAATAATTTTAATTTAACTGAAATTAATGTTATGCAAATTAATTTTAAATAAGTGCTTTGACAGTGCATTTTCGATTTTCTCATACCCATATATATGGATACATTGTATATAGTTATAGTTAATATATATGAGCATATTCTGATTTCTTTTAAGTAAAGTATTTTTATATAATGTGTTTGCATGCATGCACTTTTGATTTAAGTTTCTAATGCTTATAAAATTTATAAATGTGATGTGATTAACTTTATATAAATAGATAATTTTTTAGTTGTTCAGTGCTAGATAAAATATACGTAACAGCGATGTCATAGTTCATTCATATATTGTGTCATGCATGCATTTACAATGTCTTTTATAAATATACTAATTTTGCATATAATTATATAAATGTTTTTGGTAATAGTTCATTGATTTTGAGAAATATTTTTATTTTCAAATGTTGTTTCTAGATAATTTTGGGCAAGATAGATTTTTTTTTTTTTTTTTTTTTTTTTTTTTTTTTGCATTTGACCCAGTTATTTTATAGATTTTAAATTTTGAATCAACTAGCTTTACGTAACAAAATATTGCGTAAAATTATGATGTTTTGCTTCATTTAAGAAGACAATTTTGGCACAGGTAAGTTTTTTTTAGTTACAATTATCAACCTGATTTAGTGTATATTTTTTTAAGTTTGCATTCTTATTTTCATTTGTTTATTTTAATTTAGTCAGAGAAGTAGTACGGATGATATTATTTTTTTAAAAATTAGTGCCATAAAAGGTGTTCTCTGGGTCATACAGAATAAACTAAAACTAATTTGTCCATGGTATTGCTGCGTTTATTTTTCTGGCAGCATGTTTCAGGCTTTCTTTTAATAAGAAAGAATGAAAAATATTTTTAAAAATATAAAGTGTTTCTTTTTAATAATAAAATATGTACGTATAGGTAGTACTTATAATTATCTTTAAATGCAGATATTTTAGGGCAATTTTATTGGGACTGCCATGCATCCATTTTCGTTAAAAATAAATAAATAAGTATTTTTATACTTTTATTATATTTTTGAATTGACATACTACCTTTAAAATTTTTTTTTTTTGGAAAATGTGTTATTTTACATTTTATTTTAAAGTTCATTGCCAGTACACTGCTAGAAAATATTCATTGCTTTAATTAATTTTACTGTTAGTTATGGTTGCTATCTCCCTATATTTTCACATGGAAGTTTTCGGATTTTGTCATTGGATTCAGTCAGAGTGTTTATTTCATGTTAAAAAATTTTTACTTTAAAATTTAGGTATGCACTATGCCTAGGCGTACAATTTTAATCGTTCAGAGTGTTAGTGTTTCATGAATTAGGCTGTTTCTTAGGGTTGTTTCCTAGGTTCTTGCTGGGTTATGCTCTCATATGTTTCTTGTTGGAGGTAGATGAGGTGACGACCTCTTGTCTATTCTGATAGGAAACGTGGCCACTTACACTCTTTAAATTTATGCATTTTTGTAGTTTATCATTCACAGTTATTTAAATTTTAAAGTTTTCTCGTAATGCAAATTTTTGTTCAGGTTTTAATTGACACATTGGTCTATTTTCACAGGGGCATTGTTTATGGCTTTCTGATTAATTTATTAATTTGTACAATTTCATTTCCATTTCTAGATTTCATTGTGGCATCCAGCATAATATTTCCACACCTTTCATTGTAATTTGTTTTGCTAAATTACAGTTACAATTGGGTTTTTTAAAAATCCATGGGTACGTTTTGTTTTTGCATATGCTATGTGGCTTGTCCACTGATCACTATAGGATATGCTGATATAAATCGTACATTGTATTATTTCTTGTGCATTTGCATACTCCTGTTTTCCCAATTTTATTATTGTCATTCACTCAAGATGGCTTTTACCGGTTACACAAACACAATTATTCCATGAGAGGTTTTCAACGATTTTCCACGATTTACACACCCCATGTTTGAATATGTCTTGACGATTAATATTTTTGGAACTACTCGATTTTATGCTTTCTAAATTTTACAGTTTTTTTTTATTTTCATTTTATTTTCTGTTATCCTTTAAATTATGTTAACTTTTATTTTTGGACCATTTGTTCATTTAGATATGCAGCATTCTTTTTATTAAGTGGTAATTACACTTTAGATTTATTTGACAGTAATTTTCTTTTGGATTCTATATCATGTTTGGCATTTCTTAATGAAAGATTTGGCAGTATTTTTTTTTATACTTTCTCACATAGTTCATGGTAATTCTGACTTTCTTGTTGTCAGAGGATTTTGCACATCTTTTTGTACACACATACTGTTGAGTTTTTCATATTCGAATTTATTCTGTACATGTGTCGGTTTGTGCAATTTTTACATGGTGCCATATTGTTTCTAGCTTGCTTTGTTTACTCAATTTAATCCTTTTTGAATAAACTCTTGGGAGATAGGGTACAAGATTCATCTGAGGGTTGAGAAATTTTAGTTACATCATTCATTTTATGGATTTAGATACTTCAGTCGCAGTTTAGAGTTTTTTTTTTTCGTCATTTCGTGTCACACTTTGTTTACGCATTTTTGTCTCGGATACAATTTTAATTTCATGTCATGTAAATTATTCTACACCCAGCAATACTACATTATTGTTTCGAATTATATGGGCTGGTGCTTGCATTTCATTTTTTTTATAAAGAGTGAGAATTTAAAAAGTTGTAATAATTAAAAGTTTACCTTTTAACTTTTTTTTTTATTATTTTATTACCTACTTTTGAATTTTTCACAGTTACACTATTGTTTTTTTTTTCACACAAACATGATTGTTTACTAGTGGCAGGCATATGTTCAAGGAAACATTACAAGTTTTACATATCGCCATGTATTCTTCACACCTTTTTTTAAAAAGGAATTTAAAATTTTTATACTTTGGTAATGTCATTTGGATACTTATGGCGCACAGAGGCACTCCATTTTTTTTACACAACTACAAGAAACAAGTTCAACGGTCAGCGATTTTTTTACACACGTGCTTTCTGTACTGTCATAGTATCTAATGTATTTACTTCTTCGTTCAAAAGCATTAATTTGGAACTTATATTTGGAAACAAGGTTCACATACCTTCTAGATTTAAAATTTCGTCAAGTCATTAAATTACACATCAACTACTTTCACACATGGTTACAATTTGGTATAAAAGAAGAGAAAAAAGGTAGTGTTTATACGTGTTTAGTTTTTCTTTCATCCATTTTCGCTTGTAGACACAAGCCACACTTTTTATTCAGTCATCTTGGTAGGATATTTTTTAAAACATTATTGTTTATCGCATGATATTACACATCATAGGCTTTTACATGCAAGTTTAATTGTTATATAGTTCATTTTCAGGTCAGGCATCACTGTGGCTATATTACATACTAGAGAATAAATTTTTAAGGTAATTCAGCACATTTTATATTTTTAGATATTACTCGGATATCTTTGTGACATTTAGGCAATACATTCACTTGTTGCATTTTTCAAACAGGATGGCAGCTGGCCATCCCCAAATATTTTTCCTTTATTATGATTTAACTTCTGAATTTTTGTATGTTAAAGTTCAAAGTTAAAGGGTCTGTTTAGACAATTTAATAAAGTTACAAATACATGTACAGATTGCACTGTGCCTTGGTGCAGAATTTGTTTTATTTTTTGAAATTTGAGTACATTATAACATTGCTTTATTTATATTTGCTTATTTGATTTTTATTATTATTGCATTATCTAAATAAACTATGCTAGCAATTGAATGCCAGTTGGCATAAAAGATGATTTGCATACTGAGTTATGCTATTTTTAATGTAGGCCTATTTTTAATTTTTATGTGCACTTGAACTTTTACCGTCTCAAGAAGACGAGTTTTTTTTGCGGTTTCTGGACTAAAGAAAATAAGAAGCCAAATGTCATGTATATGACTAATTTTGATGGTACCTAGTTTATGCAAAAAAGAAATTGCATCTTTTTAATGTACATGTACTCTTTTTTATTTTTGGTGGTATTCCGATTGCTTCAAAAGTTAATACTTTATGTTCTTATGTTTATAGTATGTGTGCGCATCTGTGTTGGGCCAAGTTAAGCCTAGTTTTTTTTTTTACAACTTTGCGAAGGGGGAGATATATATGGTGAAGTCATATATTTGTGTTAATTTTTTATTCAAAATGAATCTGTTTTCTACATTTATTTTCCTTTCTGCGGTTGACGCGAGCTTTCAGAGATAATTTCTCTTTATAATTTATGTCTAATTTATCGCAATCGTTATACTTTTTGTTGGCATTTTATCAAGTAAACATCTTTCCTTCATCTATTAAATGCTATCATTCAAAGGCTATTTCGTTTTATTTATAATGTAAGCACAATTTCTATCCCCACATAAATATTCTTTTATTGACAATTTATTAGGTAAACGTTTTTTGTCTTTCTCTGTTAAAAGCTATCATTCAGAAAAATGATTTATTTGTTATTTCTAATTTAAGCACTATTCCTTCCCCGCAGATAAATTCTTTATTGATATTTTATTTGTTAAACGCCGTTTCTTTACAAATCTGTTTACATAATCTAAAGATCATATTGTTAATTTTAAGCTTGGTGGCGCCTCGTAAATGCATTAAAATACACATAAATTTCATTTTCACTTCGGCCGGTAAGTAGATATTTGACATTAATTATCCTCACCGTTATACTCTATGTAAGCAATAATAGGTTTGCTTTATTATTTCACTTATTAATTTGTTGCCAAATGTGGTATCTGTCCTTGGCGTTTATCTAGTTCAAATTTTAATATATCTCCCAGTTTAACGGTTATTTTGTGATTGGCGTATTGGCTCAAGACAGATATATTCTTGGCGTATTAAATTACACAGATTGAAAGGGACTTGCTCTCTGATCTTCGCACTGCAAACAGCTTAAGTTTTTTTGCTGAGTTTTAGGGAGGCCACCACTGCTTAACATCTTATGCCCACTTCAGTAAAAATAAATACTTTTTCCATGGAAACTGTTCTTTTGAATTATTGCCTGATGGATTTTATAGGAAACGGATCATCATCTGGGTTTTCATTTAGGAACATCATCTGTGTACTCCACTATTTTATTTACTATCACGACCGGAGTATTAAATAAAAATACTCCACAGCCGGAAATCCCTATTTTCGCCATGTTAAATTCAGCAACTTTATATACCTTTATCTTAGAAAGGGTGAAAGATAGAGGTTTAGATTTTTTAGAGTAGTTAGAACAACATGATTTACGTATTTTAACAGACCATTTTCCTTCTAAGTGAAACTCGAAATTAATCATTAATTATTTATTGAAAGTCATTTTTAAATTAGCATTTTTGGTAAGATTTCACTACCTAAAATAAATGATTCTCAACAAATCATCAAATCCCTGTGTTAAAGTATACAACATAACATAAGTATTAAAAGAAAATCTGAGTCCTTAAGTTTAATTGATATTGAAAAAAAGGAACATAAACATGAAAAATCCAAGTTTTGATATAAAGTCAATTAAAGATTTAAATGGCCATTAAGCTGTGAAGTACTCTTATAAAGAATGAATAATTTCAACATTTTTTTTTTTTTTAATACATAAACATGTGTGACACGTTGTTGCAAAATAAATGTTTAAACTATTTAATGGTATAAAAAAGTAAAAATCTATTTTTTGGTTGAATTTTGCTTTCCCGGTCCCCTTAAGAATATAATCTTGAATTTATTAAACGTGACTGCTACATTTAAGACGCAAATACACGCACAGAAAAGTTTTTAAATTTTTTTAAATTTTAAAAGGTGTAGGAGAAAAAAAGTTCTAAATTATAATTTTTATGATACTGAACGGACTAGAAGCTGGAAATTTGACATGGCAGTTACTTTTAAAATGCAAATGCTCGTAACGATTGTTTTCTAAAAAAAATTCAAAATTTAAAATGTTGAGAGAAGCGGGAAAACTTTCTAAAGACGGGTCTAAATTACGATTTCGGTGGAATCGTTAGGGATAGAAACTCAAAATTTGATACGGCTGTTACTTTCATGCTGTAAATACTAGCACAGAACAGTTTTAAAGAAAATTCGAGATTTAAATGGTTAAAATGCGTGAAAAGCGTTCTAAAAATTTTCTAAATAGCGATTTCTATGGAATTGTTGAGGACATAAACTTGAAGTTTGACATAGCTGCTACATTGTCAGGAAAAATCGCCCTTATACACTAAGTTATTCGTCATTTTAAAACAATTTTTTACTCCTAGAAAACATGATTTTTCCGTTAATTCTTCCACGAATTCTAAAAAAGAGGGGGAAATTCCGTTTATTCCTTGCACGCATGTATATATTTTACATTTTGCACTCAAATTATGTCTTATTAAAACCATGTCTAAAATGTAATATTTTTTATCCGCTATGATTCTATATGTGTTAAAACACCAATCATTATTTCATAACGACGAAATATCCTTGTGATTAAATTTAAATTTCCGAGCTCTCTGAACAAGAAATTTAACAAGCTTTACCAATCCCCCATTTGAAGAACACCAATATCTTTATTTTAAACTCGCCCTCTGCCAAGTGCAGGTCCCAGGTTCAAAGCCAAGGGGATTCACGGAAGAATGGGAGACGTATATTTTAAAAAAACTACTTTTTTAAGATTACGGTAATTTTCTGTCCTAGAACGGTAAAAAAGAACGGCAACATTTTTCAATTCTGGGATGCGTACCAGTAGCAGTGTCGCCAAGAATATTCCCGTGAATTAAAGGAAGTATTTCTGAGAGTATATCTTTACGTCGAAAATACACGCACATAACAGTATTTTTAAAAAATCGAATTTTCAAAGGGTGCAGGAACAAAAAGCGCTCCAAAATTCTGATTTTTGTGGTACTGAAGGAGCAAGAAACTTGAAATGTGGTATGGTTGTTACATATAAGATGTAAATGCTCTCTAAGAACCGTTTCTGAAACATTCGAAATCTAAAAGAATAAAAGACGCGAACAGCGTTCTAAAAACGTTCTAAATTTCGACTTCTATACAATTATTAAAAATAGAAATTTCAAATTTGACGCGGCTGCTACTTTTAAGCCACAAATATACACAATGGAGACTTAAAAAAAAATCGAAATTTAAAACTATGAAATGAGAGGAAATCATTCTATAAACATTCTAAATCACGATTTCTATTGACTTGCTAAGGTAGAAACATGAAATTTGACATTGCTTCTATCAGATGCAGATACGAGCACAGAAAAAAAAAGAAAAAATAATATTAAAAGGATGCTGAAGGAACAAAAAAGTTCTAAACTTACTATTTTTGTGATACTGAAGGGGCTAGAAACTTGAAATTTGGCATGGCGACTACTTTTAAGATACAAATGCTCGCTATGAATAGTTTCTAAAAGATAGTGTAAATATAAACGTGTGAAATGGGCGAAAAATGTTCAAAATTATGATTGGCATGTAATTTTTAGTTACAGAAACTTGACATGGCTGTTACTTTTGAAACGTAAATGCTTGCACAGAGCAAACTATTATTTTAATACAACCAAACTGATTGGTAAAGTTATTATACGAATTGAATATTTCCAATTGAGCAAAAAAGTGCCAACTGAGCGAAAAAATGCCCAGGACGGGAATCGAACCCAGATCCTTGGCTTACAAGGTCAATGCTCTACCGCTTAAGCTAACTGGGCTGACAACCGGTGAACATATTTCGCTCACATATCCTTATTGGTAGTAACATTTGGTCTGTCATGTAGAAAGCTCAAGAGATTAAACCGCAGGTAAAGGAACTCCGTATAAACAATGGGATCGTAGATAAACTACTATTTTAACACAATCAGATTGGTAAAGTTAATATATTAATTGAATATTTCCAACTGAGTGAAAAAATGAATTGTGTTAAAATAATAGTTTATCTACGTTCTCATCGTTTATATGGAGTTCCTTTACCTGCGGTTTATTCTATTGAGCTGTCTGCATGACAGATCAGATGTTATTACTAATAAGGTTATCTGAGAGAAATATGCTGACCGGTTGTTGCATAGAACAGTTTTAAAAAATCGAAATTTAAAAGAGCAAAATGCGCGAAAAGCTTTCTAAAACGTTTTTAATCACGATTTTTATGGAAATATTTGTTAATAAATCCCACATGCATTTCAAAGGCATACAAATAACTTTTGGCATATTTCAAATACTATGCGTGCCCCCCAGAGCGTATACCCAGAGTTTTGCTAGTTATTAGTAATTCAAGTAATTCCAAACATTATAAAAAATCTATTGTTATCCCTATTTATAAGTTATATTTATGGTTCTTTATGTTTATAATTAAGGCTCATATGAATGTTTGCGACAAAATATGTGCAAGAAATATGGAAAATGAATATTTTATCTGTGATAATCAAAATAGATAGCTTTGAATTAAAAAAAAAAGAATTTTAATTAATATTATAGAATATTCAGCAGATTTAATTTTTAACTGTTTAAAAAATGTGTTAGATTTCTACCAAAATTTTAATTTATTTTGTACTGTGATTTTTTAAACGATTTAAAAAAATGCAGTTGCGGGTGATGAGATAAAAATCAAAAATTAAATTTTATTTAACTATAACACTTGTAGCAGATCAAGCAATGTTAAAGTTAATCAATATGAATAGGCTAAGCTCATAAAGAAGATAGTTTCAAATCACAAACTTATTTATAGGAACAAATCTTATAAGTAAGGCAAATAACAATAATATTTTTCAGTATTAGTATTTAGAGATTTTAATTTAGGCAGAGTCAGTATATTATTATAAAAGAATTAATTTAATTAGTAATGGAATAGTGGATTTAAATACACAATAATGAGATAAGCTAAAATACAGTAAATTCTCTAATAACGCATTAAAAGCTCTGTTCACAGTAAATTAAATAACTTTTAAACTGATCCATTCTTTTGATACTTTTTTATATATTTAAAGCACATTTCTTAGTGGTAAATATGTTTACCTTAAGTCTATTTTATCTTCAACAAAACCCCCAGAAAAATATTCATAGAAGAGCATGAAGTAAATTAAATGTATACGAATATACAGTTCAAAGGGAATGGGTTTGACAAATGAATAAAGTATTTTTCCTGGCACTTTTCAAAACAATTTCTTACTACAGAACTTTAAACGATATTCAGTTTAAACAATACTCAGTTTAGGTTAATATAACTTATATTATTAAAACTGTTTTTCCTTATTATAGATGAGATTGCAAAGCGTCGTTATTACAGAAGTGTTAGAATTCTTCCAACTGTAAATATTGTAGACAGCGCAGAAATTTTCTTTAATGTTCTTTTTATGATCTCCCGTTTTTTTTCTGACCTATTCTCAGATCAGCTCATGTTAGCGGCACCTATTATTTGAGATATTTTTTATTTCTTTTTCCGTAAAAAATGTACGTAAGTATTATCAGGACGCATAATATTTTTATACGTTTATTTACGCTACCTAAGTTTAATTTTTTATTTTACTACATACTAAATGTTTGATAAGCAGATTTTTTAAATTAAAAAGACATTTAAAATCAGACATTTAATAAAACTGAGAGAATACAAACATTAATATTAAGGATCGACCGAAACGGGTTTTATAAGACCGAAACCGTTCGGTAATCTTCATATTTTCGGCCGAAAACGAAAGCGGAAACGTCCGATTGTTTAAAAAGTAATTAATACATACATAAATATACATAATTATTAATTAATTATACGTGTACTTATACGTATGGCCAAGTTGTCCATAAAATATAATTAATTCATCAACGACACAAAATGATGTTCTAATTACACGAATTTCATCTAATTAAATTTTTTTTATGTATACATAACTCAATTTATCTTTATAATGATTTTTGTAAATGATCATCTGTTATGCTAGAACTTTTTAAAAGAGTATTCGAAACACTTCTGCGGTTTGAAACAAATTTTCTATAAGCTTGCAACTTTTAACGAACACGTGAAAAGCGTCTTCAAAGTTTAGGCATATTTGCATTTCTTGCTTTATAATTTGGACTCACGTAATTAGCCAGTCATGACTGATAATTATGAACAGTGAAGTTCATAACAATAAATAAAGAGTGTCTGATTTGAGCAGCTACAGCTCAAATGAACGAGTAATGTTGAAAATTCAGGAAGAAAGAAGCGAGATTTCGGAATACAGATAGTTTCGGTCGAGTGCGAGTTTTGGTCCGGCCGAATTTTCGGCAGCATTTTTGCCGAAACTAATTTTTAGCGAAACTCAGATTTTGGGGCGAAAACGAAAGCAAGACCGAATTTTCGGTCGATGTCTAATATCACGTAATAAAACCAATTACAGTAGACATTTCAAGATTCATACAAGTTACTCATCAGTGCAAACATCTATAAATAACCATATCTGTTCTTTTTTCATGTCCTAGTTCAAAATTATGCATTTAAAATATTAAATCAAGAAGAAGATATGTTACAGTAGGATCCCATATTTTGGTGGAATTGTATATGTTTCATTCAGGGGAGATTTTAGTAATCTTGTAAACAAACGTTCTAAAAAAAATCTACTTTTAAAATTAAATCCAGTTAGATTTAATTATTTTAATATTTTGGAAATCTGGGATGTGGTCATGAGAATATGTATAATCGACAGCTTTGGTTTTCAGTTGATAATTGTACTGATGAGGAACTTATAAAGCTTGAAACGTCTAGTGTAATCTGTTTTATTATGTACGCATGTTTAATATGTTTTATTATCTGTTTTATTAATGCGTTGTGTTTTAGTTTTATTAAATGTTGTCTTTTTAATTATAAAATTATGATTCAAACGTAATATGTTCAGTTATTTCAAATCAGCAGATTTTTGTTCTTCTTTACCTCCTGTTAATAGATTTGGTAATAATCATATTGAAAAATTGAATTTAGATGAAAAAAAATAATGGAATGGAAAATTATGACATAAGCTAAATTTAATTAAAAATTTATATTAAACTTGTTTTGAGTTTAGTATAATCTAAATAAAAATATTCTTGATGAATTTATGTTTTTTTAAATCTTGATTTAGTTATACTAAAAAGTCAGAACCACCTCTGCACTTTTAATGAAATTTACATACAAAATAAAAAGTTAAAGATATCAACTCAAATGCATAAATATGCAAATTGTCAGTTAAAATTCTGAAATATTTCTGCTACTGAACATAACAAATGCATTGTAAAATAATTCGGAAATTGTACGTCAAAAGTGACAAATGAGGTGCGTTCATGCTATAACTAGTTTTATAAATATTCAGATCTGGGTGCAACACTGTTGTGCTGTTGCACTTTTATGCAAAAATGCATTATGATGATGCAATCACCATATATTGTCCTTTTATTCTTTTTAAATTAATCTTACTTTTTCTTTCCATGTATTCAGTCAGTAATAACTGGATTTGTTAAAAAAGTAATTTCAGTCTTATTTCTCCTCTTTCATGCGGGAGTAAAACATTAAATAATAAACATGTCTTTTTAACGAAATGATTCATTACCATTTTGATTTCGCTATTTGATATCTGCAAGTCAACAAACTATATGGGAGATTTACGATAATTGCACTCTTGACAGTTCGATATTAATTTAATACTAATCTATTTTTATTACAATATTTATGTGGGTAATTTTCGTTTGCTTTGTTTATAAAAGAAAGCGATCATTTTTATTAACAATGTGTTTTTATCCATTTCTTGCGTTCTAACTCAGGCAATAAATTTAATCATAAAATTTTAATTTTGACATCTATAATATAAATAAATTTTACATATTGTTAATGTTTTGAAAGGGTTGCTTGAAGTTATTTTCACAATTTTGTCTTTATCATTTTATTCGCCAATAATTTAAATTTTCTTCCATTGTTTTTATATGCAACGGATAATTTGGCGTTTGCGTAACTCTCATATTGGCTTGGTATTTCAGTGAATGTGGCGTGCATTCGATATGTAAAGGTATTCTTTTCGGCCTGATACTCTGACTGTGTAACCCACGTTTTTTCTAAGCGGCCCACCCCATCAGTATATTATGTCAACATTTCTTCAATAAAATTTTCGTCTTTACTTTGCTGGATCTGTTTGCAGTCAAGGGGATTAGAGCTCACAAATAGGGTTTTTGTGAGACATCCCAATGTACTCCACTTGTACGTCTGGCCATATCTCTAATTTAAAGTGTGTGTGTGTGTGGGGGGGGCGGGGTTCCCCTTCACATGCATGAACACAAAATTTATTACGATTATATATATTAAATTTAGTGATACATAAATAGTATGACTCCATCTTAAAAAGGACGTAATCACCATGGCAACCTAGAATCATTACCTATCATGGGATATGATTCAATTAATTACTTATGATAGGATTTAATAGAATAAACAAAACTTTTATTAATATCTTTTTAAGTTTTGATTTGATTTTCATAAACTTTGAAACGACTCCACAAATTTTTGCATCGTTTCTATATGTTAAATTTCAAACCATTCGGTTGGGTAGGTTTTCCGCTGATATATGCGGACAGACGGGCAATTTCTAAAAAATATTTATTTATATGATTTCTAAAGATAAAGAACTCCTTTTGGAATTGTGGACAACTCCCAAGAGTTTAGTGTACATTTTCATTCGTGGTTTCATTGTATTTTCCTTGACTAAGAAACGTTTGTCTTTTTATTTATTTTTTTTTTTTTACAGTGTGTATAAAATAGTTTTCGAAACGTTTGTCTTTTTTTTTTTTTTTTTTTCTAAAGTGTGTATAATATAGTTTTCGACACGTTTTATTTTTTTACAGTGTGTATAAAATAGTTTTCGAAACATTTGTTTTTCGATACAGTGTATATAAAATAGCTTTCGTGGAAATTTTTAAACATATTTTTGTAACACTGAAGAACTTAATTAAACTATAACTAGCATAGAGTAATATAACTTATTATTATCAATTATTATTACATCTTAATATTATCAAATGATTAATTTATCAAAACTATTTAATACATTGAAAGTTGTAGTTATTTCTTAATAATTAAAACTCTTTTAAATTAATGTAGATTTCTATGTTTCTTATATTAGGAAATTAAATCACCATTTTATTTTATTTTATTTTATTTTTTTATTTCATTTATTTATTTATTTATTTATTTATTTGAGAAGGTATAATTGCAACCATTGAGATATCAAAATTAAAAATCGGCCAAAAATTCTTAAAATTTAATGAGAGTTAAATATATTATAGTGAGATTTATCCTTTTCTTTTGTATCCTCTTCAGACCCGAAGGTAAAATAACACTGAGAATATACATTCATAGATTTCGCATAAACAAAAACACACCAGATGACAGAAGGAGCCTGTGGTGGTGATCAAAATGCAGAAAACTTCAACTCTGAATTACGGGAACCAAGAATTTTATTTAAACATTTTTAAAAATTACAAAAGGGGTATTATTTTTAAGTGTTTAAGAGGAGAGATAACCCCCGCATAAAAGGTGTGCCGAGGCGCAGACAAATTAATTGCTTTTTGCATCTCAGAGAACTGAGAAAAGAGAGTCTTTTTACAAGAAGTTTAGATCACTTGGCGTTACAATATATAGCCAATTTAAAAACTTTCGATTACTGATCGAAGGATGGGCAAAGGTTTTGGCGAAAACAATTATTATCCCACATTAATCTGGTTTCCCTTCAAGCCATAACTCAAATGGTTGCTAAATAACTCGATCGACGCCAGGAATCTGCAATTGCATACAACTGAATATGCTTGTTAATGCCTTTTTAGACTATAGGATCAATGAATCACATTACGCAATGCATAGAAAGGGCATCTGCATTTACAATAAAAAATAGGAAAGTAAAAATTATTTGTAATAATTTTCCAGACTGTATTCCATAAAATATCTTTTATTTTTGTTCTTTTATTGCAACGATGGAACATTAGCTGTGGTTAAGAATGAATTATTTCCAACGTGGGCTTACGCAAATGGAAAATAACTGCCATTCTACGTAATATTGCAGACAGCTGCGCTTATACATTTCTTTGTTTTACTTTATTTCTTTTAGACAAGGAGTGTTAACGGTTTTAAAAATGCTTCTGCGAGAATAGATTTCAAATCATAAACTGAATATTTAACTGTAATGAATTAAAGACTTTACAGAGAGGGGAAAAACATCTAGATAAAATTCCATATTGTTTTAAGCACTGAATTTAATTACTAATTTTAGCTTAACGATGGGGGGGGGGGGCAGGAACAACATTTTTCAAAAGTAATAAAGTTATGTTTTAAAATAATTTTGAAGAAAAGCCGATGTGTGACTGAGAACGCTGTCACAGAGCCTTTTTCTGAAACTGATACGTTAGGGGACTGGTCATCTAGGTTCACAAATGCGGATCAAAAATGACTAACACACTTAAAAGATCGATGTAATTACTATTGATATCCCAAATTACTCAGTAACAAATTGAAGGCATTTAATTAATTGAATGATTTACAAATCCTAATTTTTTTTATTATAAAGCGTTTAAGTTAACTAATTATGAAAATTCTTACTTTCTTGGACACACTCTCTGGAATTCATTTTGCAAACTCAGATGATAGTAACACTTATTTTATGAGAAAATAAGCATCAGTACTGCCATTTATTGGTTTCAATCCAAAGTCAAAAACATTCAGCAATATAGAAGTAAAGTAAATATGTAAAAACATCAAATAGTTTAGTTTATATCCTTCTCAGTTTCGGAAGAATCACATGGGATACTTCAGAAACGAGGAGGGTATGTGAAATCTAAAGGTATCACCGTCAACAGGCCAGGTCATAAAGCAAACTGAAATCACTTTTGTTAAGATAACTAAAGTTAAGATAAGTCTTAACATAAAATTTATGTTAAGAAATTCTTTTTTTATCTATAGTTAAAAAATTAAAAGCAGCTTTACAAAAAATAATTTTTATAATAAATAACTTTTGCATGAAATTTTAATAATTTAATTAAACTAAAATTACTGTTAAAAGACAATAAAAAAGGAAAAACAGTATAGATAAATTTTCAATAAGCTAAGTTTAAAAAATGATATTTTGTTATTTTATGGTTCATTTAACCTACATTAAACACAGTTTGTGAGGAGGATTTATAACTTCCCATTATGTTTTTCTAAAAGAATAACATGTATCTTTTCCTAGTAAATAAAATCCCTGTGAATTTATTTTTTCTCTAACAAAGATTTCACGAATAACTGTATAAAAGTAAGCGAATTTAATCAAATGTATATAAATAAATAGTTTTAAAGTCTAAAATGTTTTCGTTACTAGTCGTGACAAATGGATAAAATGGTTTTCATGACTGTTTCGAAACATTTTCGCAACATTGTGGGTATAATTTAAAGCTAAACACAGTTACGTTCGATGAATATTAAATTAATGAAAGTTTGAAATGACAAAAGTTGCTTATAGGTTTGAAATGTTAGGTTACAATTCTAATGTGAAACGTGTAAAATTGATGGCAATGAATAATAAGTAGAAATAAACAATAGTGTGCGATATTTAGTATAATAATAAGTGGCGAATTTCCAAATATCAAAGACAATGTGCACAGCTGTTCAACTATCTATGAATAACTTTATACTTGCATATTACATATATGGTCAATTAAATCAAATTAATAATATTTCCAGAAGTACGGTATAACATTGTTTTTCCCATGTTCTATTTACAGAGTGTTTCATTAAAGACTACATAAATTTAAATTTTATAAATTCATTAACTATAATAAATATTAATATGACAAAAATGACATGGTTATCAGATATCTTTTGAAGTTTTATGCTCAACTTTTAAACAGATGGCACTGCGTTGTCATAGACTGTAAAAACGCTTAAATTACCTTCAAAATTCCAGAATTCAAGCTTTTTTCCCCGTTTAGATAGTAAACTAAAACAAATTATAAAGTAAATACAATGATAGATTTGATGCATGTGTCTGAGCATTCTTACATTTTGAGAGATCGCAGGGTCACCAATGCTGACGAGAATTTGAACTATTTTTTAAATTACAATTACAAAACTTATCAAATATCTGATAAACACAGGTCCCGATTACGATAAAGCGGCGCTTAAAAGATATGGACAAAAATAAATGCTTGAACCCCAACAAGTATTGCTTATCATAGTGGGTTTGGAGGGCAACATCATCCTAACACTCGTAGACTAATCAGGCTCTTTTCAAAGGGCCAATCCTGTTTGTAAAGAGACGGGCTAACTGAAGAATCATCTCTTTCTTTAGAATCAGCCTGATATTTTTCAGGCTTATTATAAAGAGCCAAGAGAGCGTTAGTCTGACTAAAAAATCGCCACTTGTTTCTCGATCAGCATGATTTTTTCAGTCTTTTTACAATGGGTGAATGCAGTTACGGGGTCATTAGAAAATGACCAACTTTTTATCCATGTAGTGTCTTGTACCCGATTCGAAATAAAAAATTCTATTCGAAGTCAACTCAAACTCGAGAAAGAAAAGTTCCATCGAACCGGCAACCCAATCTTAACACGACAAAATAATTTCCGCTGAAACGCAACCCGACTCAAACCTCAAAATTCTTGTTGAATTCAATCCACAACCGGACCCAAACGCAAAAAATATTGCGATCAAACCACTACTCGATCCGTACACGACAAAATAATTTCCATCGGCCCTAAACCTGACCCAGACCTGAAACCTCCATTTTAAGTCAACACGCAACCCGACCCAAACCCCTCAAAAAATTTCATCGATTTGTAACCCAATCGTAACAGGACATGCTGTAGACACGTCATTTCCGCGTGTAGACGACTTTTCGTAATTGCATTAAAAGATGAATTAATTTCCTTTCATTTAGTGTTCGGGCATTTCGAGTTCAGGTTCTAACGTGTCGGATTTGGATCTGGTGGCACGCCGACAGAAATTATTTTGTTGGGTTCGGGTCGTGTTTTGGGTTGACGTCAAAGGGAATTTTCGGATTCTGATTGAGTTGCATGTCGACGGAAATAATTTTGCCATGTTTGAGCCGGGTTGCGGTTCAATTAATTTTTTTTTCTCGAGTTCAGGTCGGGTTAACTTCAAATGGAATTTTCAGGTTCGCGTAGGATTTGCGTCGATGGAAATTATTGTCGTGTTCGAATCTGGTTGTGGTTTGATGGAACATTTTTTTGTTGTGTTCGGATTGACTTCAAATGGAATTTTTATTTTTAGGTCAGGTAAAACGCGACATTTCGACAAATAGCTGGTCATTTTTTAATTAGCCTAAAACTGGATGACTCATTGTAATAAGTCTGAAATATCAGGTTGATTTGAGAAACAAGTGATCATTTTCATTTAACCTAACGCTCTTTGAAATAAGCCTAAAAATACCAGGTTGATTGACAAATAAGTGACCATATTCCAATTAGCCTAACGCCCTCTAGGATCTTTGCAATAAGCCTAAAAAACATCAGGCTGATTGGAAAAAGGGAGATGATTCTTCAATTAGCCCGGCCCTTTGCAAGCAAAAAGGTCTTTGAAAAAGCCTGATTTCTCAATTAACCCACGGCATAGATATAGACAACAATGCGTATAATGAATGAAAAAAATTGTTTCGTTTTGTGGTTTATAGAAAAATACTCTATATTTTTGGTTTACCTTTCTTTTGTTTACAGAGTTATGTAGGCAATATGCATGCTTGGAAACAGTTTCATTTTATTTATCGTACTTCTCTTCGTTTAGGAATTGCTTTTCCATGGGATTGACCAAATAGTTGACCTTAAGTTGGCTGCCCTGTCTAGAATGATGAGAGGTGCACATTATCGGTTTACTGCAGGCTTTGAGATATGTTGCATTTGGGCAGTTACTAGTAGGGAAATGTAGGAGAATGGCGCTCACTTAAGGGAAAACATGAATAGCTAGTCAAATTTAGGCAAAAAAATCAAAATTTTATTAACTAAGTATAACTCCAAAGCATAAGGAACAGTTTGCAATCAACTAATTTGCATTAAAGTATAAGGAATTTTTTTTATCGTTTTATTTAAATAACCATCGATTGAGCGGTAATGCCCGGCATGGTAAGATTTCAATCCATTTAAGTAAGACAAAAGTCTTACTTAAATGGTATACACTAGTATACATTTAAGTAACTAGTATACATTTAAGTAAGACAAAAGTCACATATGTAGTTGTGTGGGCTGTTAACACCACTGCAGACTTTTTGCGTCCACTTTAGACATATTGTGCACACATATAGTGGGCTACTTTTTTTTAATTTAGGCTTTTTGATTTTCACCACTTTTTTGAAATCGTAAATTTCTCCTTGTTTAATGACATATTAATTAAGACGAAAACAGGGGAATTTTACCCTTTCAAAAAAGTGGTGTTAATCAATAAATCTGAGTTTTAAAAAATTTGCCCACTGGCAACACTTCTTCTGCAATTCTACGCGAGCGGCATTACCCGTTATCGCCATATTGGGTTTTAATGCATTATAATTGGCGTAACAACGCACTACAAAAATAAATAAAAGCATGAAAGTACAGCTAAATGTATATATTTTGTAGACATAAGGAGTAAATTAATATTTGGAAATAAGAGTGTACGCTTACCTTCAAGTTAGATGTTGTAGAATTTTATAATAAAACAACTGCAAACTAATAACGTGAGGACACAAAAATACTTTCCTTCCGAAGGTCACTATATCCTTCCTGGGAACTTAAGATGAAGTTCGCTAGGTGTCGGTACCGATCGCACGTTTTCAATTCTATTCTGTTTAGAGGTATTGGGTGAGCGGGATTGCCCTTTTGAGCGTCATTACCCTACTTTCCCCTATTTGGCGACAAAAATATCCCTCGATCACGCTAAATTAACTACACAAATCAGAAGTGTTAAACATAGTACTCGACCGATTAAAGTTTAACTTCTACCAGTAACTGTAGGAAACTGGTGAAGTTTAGTAATGCCTTTTTGAAGACAACATTCGTATAACTGTAAAATTTCAGTATTAAAATTCAGATAGAAATAAATGACGAATATTTTGCAATTCTTTATTTACAAATTGTAGAGCCCAATGTAATCCATGGGGCACTGGCCAAAGTCCCGATTTACCCGTAATTGCTATTCGGAAAAGTGTTGGGTGCTTGCCCCAGCGATAATCAGGCTCTGAGCTCATATCGTGCTGTGCTCATTACCATTCCATTTAGAGTAAACTAAAAAAACTTTTTATTTATAGAAATAACATTATAGCTTTTGAATAATCTCTGTCATCAAGGAATTTAAGCCAAAAGTGATATAACTAAACTGTGTAAATCAGAGTGCACATATTTTTGTCATAATTTTTAAATATAATTATTTACCTAATTTAATCAGAGAAAAATCTGATAAAATATACGGTAAAATTGAGTGAGTATAAACTCTGCTATTTAAATAGTAAAAAGAAAATGTTTAATCTGAAATAAGGTTACCTGAATTCTTCGAAATTCCGAAGAGTCCACGTACCTTGATAAATTGAACTCCAATTTAAAATCCTGTAACATATATAGAGACAATAGAGAATGAAGTGATAAACTAAATGTGCATAATAAAATATTTGTTAAGTTACTTTTACGCCTAGTTTAGCCCAAACATAATACCCTTTGGATTTTATAACTTTATCTTTTTGATATTTTTCAATAAAGATGAAATACATCTCCTCACGGAAAATAACGACTTTTTGAGTTTATTTTATCTCTAACAAACACTTAATATACAACTTCATAAAAGTAAATGACTATAACAAATTGTTCATTTAAACGGATAGTTCACATTATGAAATGTTTCTGTTACAAGGCGTGACAAATGGGGAAAATAGTTTTCGTGGTAGTTTTCAAACAATTTTCGTAACACTGCGGAGATAATGTAAAACTATATTTAGCTAAGTGCAATATATCTTGAATTATTGGAAGTTTGAAATACCCAAAGTAATCTATATGCTTAAAATGCAGGCAACAATTTTAATGTGAAAAGTATGTTTGAAATAGAAAATGCTATTTCAATATCTATGAATTTTAAATTACGTTTTGTGTTACATAAATTGCCTATTGGATTAAATGAAAACTAAATTCAATAAATAAATCATATAGTGTTATTTTGTTCTAGTTCCATTTAGGTAGACGCTTAGTTTAGTTCAAAGAAGTATATAACCCGACTACTACAGAGATTGCAATTGTAGAAATCATATATAGTAGACTGAAGTAAAAAAGAATAGCCAATCAACTAAATTAATTCGTGTTTCATTGTTACTACATGCGTAGCTGCTATGCATTGCCGTAAACTACAAGGTATGGCTTTTAATTTCCAGGACTGTAGCAACAATTATTAGTCAAGTCAAGTCAACGCGGTGCTTACGGAATACCGACGTGGATCGTTTTACCGCCACGCGAAACCTCCAATGAAATTGTAAAAAGCAACATAACTTAAATTTAGAAACAATGCTTATAAAAATAAAAAGAATTTAGAAACCCTGGTGGAGGGCCCTGAGGCTCATTCCGGAGTTTGGAAGCACCTGAGGCACAAATCCGCCTCAAAACAAAAGGCGCGTAGAGCATCCAAATAAATTTGGTTGCCCTACACTTCGTTGACAGACTAATGTTTGACCTGGCAATAGTCGGAAAATGAGAAGGCAGGTGGCGCCAGGAGTCACAGCTAAGCCTGACATCCAGGAAAACCAGAGGCCCAAACTAACATTATTTCTGAAAACGTATATAAAATAAAGGGGGACACATAGCTCACTAAATTTTGAAAATCAAGCCTTGTGTCCTTCACATGTCGCAGATCTCCCGGCTTTCGCACAAACGGGGAAGCCTTGAAAAAGGCTTTGTGGTACTAGACATCGAAATTTCCACGACTGCAAGTTTCACATTGGCATTGACTAAGATCTAAAAAATATGGGGCATTTTAAATTTAATAAAAACAAGTCTATTCAAATTTAAAAAACTAACTAACACTGAGTGAATCTGTGACCAAGCCGTATACCAAATACTCCCGTAATCCCCGATACAGCTCGGACCGTTTAGCTCTGAAAAGAGCACTTTGCTAACGGGTTTCCAGGGAGGTGCACACACGCCGGCGGTCATAGGTGAAGTGAAGCTGGGGGTCAAAAACCGGGGTTTAAATAGAGTAGCCGAGGATCTCGTGAGCAGGTTCCCCTTGGCCAATGAAATTACTGGAAGGGCTAACTCGACCGTAAATGCTGATTGGAGCTAGGACTATGACGTCACAGACAATCTCTGGCCCAGAAAAGGGCAGAGAAGAGAAAATAAATGAAAATAATTATAATAATAATAGTGGGATGAGAATTATTTACAAAATTTAAAGAGCAAATAAAGGCAGGTTAAGAACCCTAAATACTACATTAAATTCAAAAGATAAAACAATTATTAGAATTGAAAGTTTGTCTGTTTTTTAACGATGGTATTTGAATGGTCACGTATCTGCGCACAACATCTGCGTTGTGCGTCATTCTCGTTTTACTTTCTGACTTAAAACACAAAAACAAACTTTCGCTGTCAAAGCATTGCTGTTAAAGGGAATGAGTACAGAATAAGCGGTAATTTTTTTTTTCAAATTAGGGAAAAGTGCTAGCGAAACACCTACAATGTTGCAGCAAGTGTACGGTGATGTCGCATAGTTATGTTTTCGCATTTTTTAATGGTTTCAAGGTTTTCGACGATTTCTGGATACTGATAACATCAAGGAATACGTGATGTCCAAAATTAAGAGGGTTGCGAAAGATGACTTTGCAAGATTTTTCAAACAATTGTACAGCCGTACACAAAAGTGTATTAGTACGTCTGACAGAACTGACTTCCAAACATATTAAACAGTTATGTACTGTACATTCATATTTCAGAAGTTATTTCACCAGCCCTGAAAATTAATAGCCACGCCTTTAATAAATACATCATCTCGTGACATCCCATGTTAGGCAATGCGTGACTGAGAGATCTGAGTCAATTTCTTGTCTATTTAGGCTTGATATACACGAAAAAAGAATAAATTTATAAATTATATAACTATGTGAGTCAACATTGTTGGCTTGCGAGTTTACGTAATTATCCAAAAGAAGGCAATTAAAATGTAATTTTTCTGTAAACATGACGTCTTTTACACCATTTAGGGTGAAACTCGCTATTGACAACAAACCAGTAACTCACACTTCAGCAGAACTCAAATAAGCATTTTCTTATAAAATTCTGAAAATTAATATCATCTAGTGGTAACTTAGACACTTTTAGAGTCAATTTATTCAGCACTAGTAGGTCAAGAACGTATTAAATGACAAAAAATCTTTTGAGAACACAAAAAGTACCATTTTGAGGCATCCATCTTATTTCTAAAATTAAGATAGTGTCTTTTTTTTATCTATTTGTAATGCAACCCTCCTAAGCATTTTCTTAAAGTTATACTTGTAGAAATTAGTTAAAAGCTGCCTATGATTAGCGTTGCCAGGTATCCCGCGAAAATCGGAGCAGCAAATGCTCTGGACACCAGTATTTTAAAGTTATTGTCTGAGGGATGGTTGAATCGGATAGGAAAACCCATTTACCTATATTAAGGGGGGATTAGCCCCCATTCTCCCCTTTATACTTAACTAATGAAACTCCAAATCTATTCATGGAAGCGCATTATCAGAATAAACCGGTATACCAAACTTAAAGCAAATCCAATAATTCTGCATGAAAAACCAATTTATCTAAATTAAGGGGGGGATTAGCCCTTCGTCTCCTCTTTTTATACTTAACAGATGCATCCCCAAAACTAACCAGGGAAGCGCTTTATCAAAATGAACCTAGAAAAAAAAATGTGAAGCAAATATGATATTTCTATCAAGAGTTATCGCGTTACGTGCCTACGTACATACATATGTACATACAGAAACGGTGGGCACATTAGATTTCAGGCTTTGATAGCCTGTGAGATAAACAGCTACCTATTGCAGCCTAAAAACAGAGAACCTAGAAAAAAAATGTGAAGCAAATCGGATATTTCTATCAAAAGTTATCGCGTTACGTACATACGTACATACATACGTACGTACATACATACGTACATACATACATACACACATACATACATACTTACATACATACAGAAACGGAGGACACATTAGCTCTCAGGCTTTGATAGCCTGTGAGCTAAACAGCTACCTATTGCAGCCGTTCGGAGGAAAGCACTTCCGGAAAATTTTGGTATATTTTCATCGATCATGACCCCCAGACCCCAAAATCGTTGGTCTAATGGTTGAATTATCTGAGATTAATGATGGTGAAATAAGCATTAAGAAATTAGCGGTGTCCAGAGCATTTGGAGCCATGATTTACGCGAGAAACCTGGCAACATTACTTATGATACATTAGCACTACGATTTTTATTGTATATATATTTAATTTAGCTTAACCTTCCGTCTACCAGACGGGTCCATTGGACCCGACAGCAATATTTAATGTAAATTTTTCTCATGAAAAATAGCATTCAAAGTTTCGCGATTACATGACTTTTCCTGCAATTGTCTCCTCTATGTATATGCAATTGCGATTAAAATTTTGTTCGAAATTTTTTACCTATTTTTAATTTGTTTCATTGTTTACCACGCGGGTCCATTGGACCCAACATTAAAACAAACGTAATATACTGTTGCTTTCTTTTTCTAGGGTTGCCATAAATCATGAGGAGGAACAGGGTTACCATAATTGGCTGTTTATCGCCCATTTGGCGATGGATTTTTAGCGCCAATCTCGCCAAATTTGGCGACTTTATAATGAAGTTTTGAGAACATTCTAGACTGATCTAGTAAACTTCGTGCTCTATATATAAAAGGTTACTTCTGGTTCAGAGAGTCATTTATCAACAGACACAGTTAGTGAGCGAATGGTGTCTATTGATGTTTTTGAGTCTTTTCATTGAAAATAGGACTTGATATTTGAAGACAAGTAATAAGTGTAGTTTGTACGTGCTTTGTTATTTTACAAATTTGTTATTCATCATTTTCTTATTTCCTAACTTATTTTTTGTTAAAAACTGAATTGAAGATGAACAGAAAAAAAGTATTGACTCAAGAGGAACTTCAAAAAATTATGGAAAATCCGGACGATATAGAATTCGACACCGATGATGAAAATCTGTCGTCTGATGAAGGTGAAGTAGATTATGTTGAAATACATAATGAAATTTCTGATTCCTACTCAGAATCTGATAATGATTCCAATGAAGTAAATGTAGCAACCACAAGTACTTCAAATTCTACTTTTGTTTCCAAAAATAATTCACAGATCTGGTATAAGAATGAAGTTGCCAGACCACAAGGAAGACGTACTGAAATCAATATTTTACGTGAAAAATCTGGACCTTCAAGATTTGCAAATCGTAAAGTGGATTCCATATCATCCTCATTTCTTATCTATTTCCGAAAAAGACTTTTGGAAATTATAGTAAAATGGACAAACGCGGAAGGCAATAGAGTATTCGATAAAGAGTGGAAACCTATAGATATTATAGAACTTAAAAAATTCATCGGACTTTTATTACTTATTGGAGTATATAAATCGAAAAATGAAACAGTAAGCGAACTTTGGAGCATAAAAAATGAAAGACAAATATTTCGGGACATTATGAGTCGCAATAGATTCACAAGTATATTACGTGTCATAAGATTTGATGATGCTGCTGAGAGGCGTAAAAGAAGATCAACTGATAAATTAGAGCAAATAAGAGAATGCTTTGAATTGTGGAATAGCTATTTACAAGACCCTTATATTCCTAATTGGTCTATGACTGTCGATGAGCAATTAGTTTCTTTTCGTGGAAAATGTCCTTTCCGTCAGTATATGCCATCTAAACCTGGAAAGTATGGATTGAAGTTCTGGGTTATTTGTGACAGCGTAACATCGTATGCTTGGAAACTGGAACTATATACAGGCAAAAATGAAGTAAGAGAATCTCATCAGGGAGAAAATGTAGTTAAAAGATTGACGAAGGAAATTGAAAATTCTGGTCGTAATATTACATGTGATAACTTTTTTACGTCATATGCATTAGCAACACATCTTACTTCAAAAAAATTATCTCTTATTGGAACAATTCGAAAAAATAAACCTGAATTACCCGCTGTGTTCACAAATCCAAAACATCGTTCTGTATATTCTACTTTATTTGGGTTTCAAGAGAAGGCGACCATCATCTCTTACTGTCCCAGAAAAGGTAGAATTGTTACTTTGCTAAGCACAATGCATAACACTTATGATATTGACAACAGCTTAGAAAAAAAGCCACAAATAATCCTAGATTATAATAAAACCAAAGGCGGAGTAGATACGATGGACAAAATGGTAAGAGCATATAGTGTGAAACGCATGACACGTCGGTGGCCTTTGATTGTATTTTATAATATGATCGATATAAGTGCGATGAATGCATACATAATATGGTTGTCACTGAATGCTGAATGTGATCCGAAAATGAAAAAAAGGCGGAATTTCATTATTCAACTTGCAGAAGAATTAGTAGGTGAAGGAGGTATCGCCGTCTCAACATCTACTTCAGAACAACTTTACGCAAATAGTTTTGAACCGCCACGAAAAAAATCAAGATGTCATATTTGTCCCTCTAAAAAAGATCGAAAAACACGAACATTATGCAAGAAGTGTACGAAAAATGTTTGCGGAGAACATTCCGTCGTTATTTGTACTTCATGTACAGAATAATTTTATTATGATGAAAAACGTTTTGTAGTCATTATAATATACTATATATATTACTTTCTTACTGTATGTGTTACTTTCTTACTCTATTACTATATATATCACTTTTATATATTGTATAAGGTGCATTAATAACAAATATATTCATTGTAGATAAATGGGTGTTTTGTATATTTTGAAATCCTATATATTTTACATATGGGTCCAATGGACCCGAATGGTAGTTCTTGCATATACTTTTTTTTGGTAGTCTGAAGGTTAATAGGATGTTCCAGTAATTGGTTACAGTAATCTCTATTCTCCAGTCTCCATTAGAGGTCTTAATTATTGGTAATATTAAATAATATTCAAATGTATTATTTGCATTCTTTAAAAATACATAATAATAAATTAAATGTATCCTGTAATCAACACCATTAAAATTTAAGTTGCTATACCAGGGGCTGACAACATTTGTCAGTAACTGGTTCATAAATGCCAGTTATTAGAAATCTGCATTAATAATAATTTAAAACATGAAAAATGGAACACATGCGTCTGTAGTATTATATCATATAAAGTTTAATTATTTTGTTTTTATAGTAAAGATTAAAAGATATTATATAAAAGTATTGTTAAAGTATAAATTCCTTAAAATATAAAATAACTTTTTTTTATTTGCAAGGGAAGTGTCAGACACTGGTTCACTTTGTGTCAGTTATTGGTTTTCCAAAATAAAATTGGTGTCAGTTACTGGAGTTATTGATCTTATTTAGGAAAAAAATTAATTTTTAATAATTCTATGTATTATATTTGAGAATTTTGTCAACAGTTACTTTTTAAAGTATCTCTACTATTCTTTCAAAAAGTAAGATAAGTATAAAATGGATTTAAAATTTTGTAATAGAGATTTGAACAAGAAAGAATCCTTAAGGTGTCACTCTATGTCAAATTCGCTGTTAATCCACATTTGATTTTTTCTCATAGTGTTCGTATTATTTGATAGATTTGAATTACACATGATAAAGCGATGTTTTGCAGTGTAGAACATAAAGCACGAAAATTAAAAAAAATATTGATGTGAAAACTCGTTACCTTACTTTCTTCATTTGTAAGACATCTTTATCTGTATCTGTTGGATTCCAATGTAAATAAATCTCTTAACTAAATGAATCCCTAAAAGTTAAGTATTAAAATATCTATAAGCTATTAAAACTGCCCTCAATAACATTTCTTATTGTTAAAGGAATATATTTCTAACTTAAATTCAATGATAGAAGAGCCATATATATTTCACATTACTTTATTTGGTAAACTTCTTTTTTTTTTAGAACAAAACAAAACCAACTGTTGCCAGATATTGAAACAATGCAATTACAACCGGTTAAATAATTATGCAGGTGACTGATACATGGATGAAAGATAAAGTTAGTCATTACGTAACATACTCCCACCTTGAGTTGTGGGGAATGCACAACTCAACAATTTAAAATTACAAGTTAAATCTTTTCGGTACCTTAACTGTGTCAAAGAAATGTTGCTTTGCTGCTTCTTTCATACAAATCACGTGAAACAGGAGACATGCCAGATCTTTGTGAATATGGATCTCTCAAAGATGATGAATAGGGATCCGCATGTTTATCTCTCATGGGCACAATAGATGGACTACGACGATCATAAGGTGAAGGGTATGGTCTCATGCGAGGCGACATTGAACTGTAGCCACGGTCATAAAAATCTCGACTTCCAAAAGGTGGACTGTCATATCTTCGGCCGTAGCCATTAGCACACCCATCACCACCACGGGGTCCACCATAACCACCACGACCCCTGCTTGAACCTCCTGTAGCTCCTCCTTCTGATACTGGCTCATGATGAAGCTTGCTTTTTGAAGGTTCAACACTTAAAGAAGATCCTCTGAAGTAATAATTATTCAGAGCTTTTAAGGCATCCTGGGCTTCTTCAGGTTTGATTAACCTTTCAGGAACTCTTGGACATACTAGAGTTTCATGTTTTTTTCTGCATATAATGTATTTTACTTTTGCTCTGCAATTTCGGGCTAGATGGTTTAATTTTAAACATAGGAAACAAGTTCCCTTCTTTTGCATTATGTCTTTCTTAACATCATACGACATTGACATTGCCTTGAAACATTTTTCCGATGCATGGCGTTTGTCACAAAAAATACACAGTTTTTGTTTAAAATTATTCTTATTTCTGGTATATTTTCTCATATCAATGTTTAATAAATCTGATACAGCAGATATTTGAGATTCTTCGATTTCATGATTATTGCGTGCAGCTCTGTATCGAAAAGTTTTGTCAAAACTCTTACTTGCCAAAGAAATTCTTTCTTCTGCTTCAACTTCGTCTTGCAGAAATTCTAATAAATTATCTAGATCAGTTTTTGAGCCAATTAAAACACCATTATTTAAATCTTTATCATGATTTTTATCTAGTTCAGATTCCACATCATTACATCTATTTGACGATCTTCTGTGAGACGTTCTGTACCTTTCCCATACTCTAAGAATATCATCTGGAAGAGCCGATTCAACAAGCGGATATAACATAGCAGCATATTTGTCTCTAATAACTCCAAGAGTTTCTAATGATCGCAGTTTCGATTCTAATGAATCATATAATCGTCGCAAAGAATTATGTTTTCCTGGATTTTGCTTCTGCAGTACAAGGCCTAACAAATCTCTAACATAATATTCTATCAAAAGTTCTTTTCGTCCAAAACGAGATTTAAGTTGACTTGCAGCTTTGGCATAACTATTACCACCAGGCGGAAAACTTCTAATCAATTCTTCTGCCACACTGCCTTTTTCCATGGCTTGTGATAAATACGCAAATTTGTCATGAAAATCTAGGCTAGTATCTTGATCAATTTTTTGAAATTGACCCCAGAATTGCAACCAATTTCTAATTTCACCATTAAATGTAGGTAATTGTATCTTCGGATAATGAAGCAATACATCCTTATTAATTACCGAAATATCAGATTTCAAATCTTCATTTTTTACAACCAAAAGTTCGTTTAATTTCTGTTGTAATACACGCCAGCGATCGATGTAAACCTCAGATTCATCGATATCTTTGTCTATTGTTTCTTCGTCAGCTTGGTCGCTATACAATATTTCTCTAATTTTATATTCTACATCGGTCATAAATTTCGCTTTCTCTTCTATCATTGTCAATTTCAGAATTTTTTGAGCAGCCGATAAATTACTTTCACTTGCATCAAATTCGTTACACGCTTTAGTGAAAATTCTACGATGTTGTCGTCTAGCTGCTTTCAACGCATCCATACTATTCAACATCAACAATATTTTTTTTTATTCAACAATAATAATAATTCTCACTTGAGCAGTTCAAATAAAATTCTACTTACAGATTCCAGTCCTGTCAGCGGACGCCATATGTTGGATTCCAATGTAAATAAATCTCTTAACTAAATGAATCCCTAAAAGTTAAGTATTAAAATATCTATAAGCTATTAAAACTGCCCTCAATAACATTTCTTATTGTTAAAGGAATATATTTCTAACTTAAATTCAATGATAGAAGAGCCATATATATTTCACATTACTTTATTTGGTAAACTTCTTTTTTTTTTTAGAACAAAACAAAACCAACTGTTGCCAGATATTGAAACAATGCAATTACAACCGGTTAAATAATTATGCAGGTGACTGATACATGGATGAAAGATAAAGTTAGTCATTACGTAACAGTATCTGTACTCATCTGTGCCCCGGTATCTGTACTCCTCTATATTCTAGTATCAGTACAACTCTGTACCCCGGTATCTGTACTCATCTGTACCCCAGCATCTTTACTCATCTGTACCCTGGTATTTGTACTTATCTGCACCCCGGTATCTGTACTCATCTATACCCCGCTATCTGTACTCATCTCTACCCCGGTATCTGCACTCATCTGTATTTTCTGTAACCTGGTGAATTCTTCCCAAGTAAGTTAGATTATTTTTATAGCCAGACAATAATAGTCGCGACAAGAAACATAAGTACGTCCTGTTCATTTCAGTTTTATGTTTCCTGTTTTTTTTTCCGTTCTATTTAGTTTCACATTTTCCAGTTACGAGGAAATGTTAAACCAGAAATTTATTCTATTTATTTTGCACTTACTTAAGATAAATTAAATGAAAAATAAATTCTCATGTCTAACAAATAAGACAATTAAAAGAAAAAGTAAGAGAAAAACGCCTATTGGAGTTTTGACTCACAGATAAAGGTTAAAACAATTCAACACCTTTCTATTTTTAAGCTGCATATATTTTGCACAACATATGTGCTCCAGAAAGAAGGTGATAAAAAAGAAATATAATAAAATATTTATTTTACGCCACATTCATTTTTTTTTTTTAGTTTTCGTTTTATTACATCGATGGAAATCAGAAGCGATAAAGCTACGTTTTGCTACAGAACATAAAAAAACAACATTGTCGAAAGTATCGATGAAAACTTTTTTTACCTTTTGAAAATGCTTTACGTTTTCCTTTTCATCTGACTTGTCACTTTATCATGTGTCAAGTAAATACCACATGACAAATAAATAGAAACACCAAAACATTTTTGGAAAGATAGTTTTTTTTTTCTTTTTCCGTTTCAAGGAAGGTTCAAGGTTTTCTGTTGAAAATCAAACAAAATTTATCTCGACTTTTTATTTTGCGAGGCATGAGGATGACGCATGACATGTAAATACTTTGTGGATATGAACTCTGAAGAGTAAATTTTCACATTTCTTCTGCTGCATTGAACGTAGTAGGCCTTTTTCCTAGTGCTGTCTTTGCTAAAAAAATATTTGACATTTTGAGGCTTATGTTTTAGAAATGTGTATCAAGTAAGTCAGAAAATTAAATTACTCGACAAAACTAGTTCGTGTTATCGGAGGTCTTCAAAATATGTCCTAGACATTTTAAAATCGAATATAGGATAAAAATGAAGAATTATATTTTGAGTATTTTTTATACACTAACAATAGAAAACCCTTCTTTGTTTTTAGAGAATGGTTACATGATGATCACATAAAATAAAGTCTGATATGACAGATCCATCAGAAATCCGTTATAATTATTGTCTGCACAGCCAGTTTTCTTTTTTGACTCTTTGAGTAAATAGAGGGATGACAAGAAGTCTTTTCAGATTTATTTTGATTTTCTATGCATGGATTAAAATATGTTCCAGATCTTTTAAACTGAATGTAGGATAAAAATGAAAATTTATATTTTGGGCATTTTTTATACATTAACAATAGAAAATTATTCATTGTTTTCAGAGAATGGTTGTATAATGATCACATAAAATAAAGTCTGATATGACAGATCCATCAGAAATCCATTATAATGATTGACTACACAGTCAATTTTAATTTTTGACTCTCAGAGAAAATTGACGAAAACGACAAGAAGTCTTTTCAGGCTTTGTTTGGTTTTATACAGTGTGTCCACGTATAACCTGACCGACCTTTATTTTCGCAACCGTTGGTCCTCTATGCATACTTCCAATTACAAAAATGGTCAAAATTAGGTGCAGGGTTAAGATAAAATAAGTTTGAAGCGAAAAAACAATTTAGTGAAGAATTACAGAATCTAAATTTGTATACGGTCCCCCGGTCCTATAAGTTATATTTAGTAAAATTTCCCTGTTAGACTGGCGAGTAAGGCAACAAAAGTCCCGTTATTCTACGATTAAAATTGACCGAGTAATAGCTGTTTAATGTTGGAGTATATTTTTTGCTGCAAATTAGGGGTCATTCACAAATTTAGTAGAAATATAATTTCGTCAGATATACTATTAAAGAAATGGTTGAGAGTAAAATTAGCATTTGCATTGCAATATAAATTTGAAATCTTTAATAATTTTGACATATTACTGCAAAATGTACAATTTGTACTGAACATTATAAGAGGATAAAAATAACAGATTTTTTGTTAAATAAAAGGATGGAGAACAACAGCTTCAATTCTTTACAAAATGATACATATTTTAAAATGCTGTTAGATTAAACTGTCTTTCAAATTTTGGATTGTGGCATGTTTTTTAGCTTTTGAAAATTGATTCTTATGTATTTTTTAGCACTGAATCCGAAAATGACCTTCATTTTAAACCATTACGTCAGGAATTTTCTTAAATTGCAAATTTCAAAGTTAAAAAGATAAAAGTTAAAAATTATCCCCTCCTTTCCTCCCAACCTCACCGGACTCTCGAGCTGTTTAGCTGTAAGAAACCCAGTATAAACCAAAAAATCTAATAAATTATTGAATTAAAGAAAATTAAACTGAATAAAAAAGTCTTACATCTATTTTATAGTATCAGATTTTTCGCTATTGAAAATTACCTTGAAATTTACGATTTGCGAAAAATCTTGACATGATTGTTAAAAGTGAAGGTAATTTTTTGATTCAGCGTTAAAAAATACATAAAATGTAATTATAAAAGTTAAAAAACACAACCATCGCAGGTTTATGTTATCTAATCTAAAACTCTTTTTTAAACTTCTTGATGGTAAACTATCCGATTGTTTTGTGTTATCCATTAATATAAAAATGTATAAGACGGTAAGAGTCGAAAATCATAATAATATTGCATTGTCATCGGATTTAAGTCAGTATGTAAAATTTTCATTGCAAGTTAAGTGACGATCATTGCAAGTTAAATAAAACCTTATTAAAATAATATAAATTTAGTTAAAAGAAATCATAGCCTCAAATCCTTTCAAAATAAAACACATGTTAAAGTCCAATTATTTAAACTAATCTGAAACTAAAATAATAAAAGTTAATCGTAATATTTGTACGATTTCTTTCAAAGCGCAGATACCTTGAAATAAGTTTAAGTACTTTATACACGACCCCTGAAAGCATGGTCGAAATCATCTGTTTTGATATGCAAAAAAGTGGTATAAGTCATGCATTTCAAAGTTTCATAACTCGGTCAATTTTAATGTTAAATGAATGGGACATTTTTTGTCTTAGTTGTTAGTGTCACAGTAAATTTTTAGTAAATATCACTTGTAGGACCGGGGGACCGTATAAAAATTTAATTTTTTAAATTTTTTAATAAATGTTTTTCTTGACCCAAATCGCTTTAAAAATAATTCTTTACCTTATTTAAACCATTTTTTAATTGGAAGTATGCATCTAGGACGAACGGTTGCGAAAATAAAGGTCGGTCAGGTTATACGTGGACACACTGTATACAGAGTTTAAAAAATGTCCTATATTTTTAAAAAAATGATGTAGGATAAAAATGAAGAATTATATTTTGGGTAATTTTTTGTACTTTAACAATAGAAAACCGTTCATTGTTTTCCGAGAATGGTTACACGATGATCGCATAAAATAAAGTCTTATATGACATCAGAAATCAATCATAATGATTGTCTGCACTGCCAATTTTCATTCTTGACTTTCTAAATAAATTGAGGAATGATAAGAAGTCTTTTAAGATTTTGTTTGGTTTTCTATACAGGGTTTGAAAAATGTCCTAGATATAATAAAAATGTAATGTAGAGTAAAAATGAAGAATTATATTTTGGGTATTTTTTGTACTTAAACAATAGAAAATGAGTCAATCCATTTCAAGTGATCCAGCACTGGTTGTTTGACCATTTTTAAAAAGTCCTTCCGGCCAGTGCCGGGTAGCTTTCATATTCCTTATTTTTAAAAAGCCAGCTTATATTATTCAAACACACGAAGATCAGTTTAGTGGAAACTGATTATATGAGATTCAATACTAATTTTTATCAATACTAAATCATTATGAATGAGAATTTCGCGAAATTAGTCAGCTTTATCCAAGCTGCTTTTATTTTAAGTAACTTATATTTGCTTGCCAAATTCGGCGATATCTTGAAGTGTCTGCCATTTTAAGACAACATGGTGGATGAAGCTAACCAGAGAACTTGGTCGAGGCCTTAGTAATTCCTGTGCAGATACTCACTCACATCGGAATCGGTTGATATATACGAGTGCTGTCACAGGCAAAAAATCAGATTTTTCAAAATGTCACCCACATTAGAAATGCAAACTGCTATATCTGAGCCATTTTTTTTTAAAGATAAAGACAAAACAAAAAATTCTCTGGAATCCTTATATCAAAGTCAAATACTTAAGAAAGAAACATTTTTCAATTTCTAATTTTTTTTGCACCTCACTTTAAATATATATTTTTTAATTTAATGGCCGCCATTTTGAAACAAGATGGCTGATGAAGCTGGCCAGCGAACTTGTTCGAGACATTTCTATATACTATCCACATGCCTTCTTACATCGAAATAGGTTAATAAATACGCGTGTTATCGCGTGACAAATATCAGATCGTTTCAAAATGTTAGCCATGCTAGAAATTCAAAGTACTATAATTCAACCATTATTTTCAGATATAGAAACAAAAACTGCTGCGGAATCTTTGTATCAAAGTCAAACACATACATAAAAATCTTTTTCATTTTAAAATTTTTGGTTACCTCATTTTAAATTTTAAATTAATTTTTTTTTAAATGGCAGTCCTTTTGAAACAAGATGGCGAATGAAGCTGGCATACGAACTCGGTCGAGACATTGGTAATCCAAATCGGTTCATAAATACGCCTGTTATTGCGTGACATAAATCAGGACGTTTCAAAATGTCAGCCACAATGGAAATTCAAAATGCTATAATTCAGCCATTTTTTTAGATATAGACAAATCAAAAACTGTCCCGGAATCTTTGTATTAAAGTCAAACACATACGATAAAAATATTTTTCATTTTCAAATTTTTTGGTACCTCATTTTAAATTTAGAATTGTTTTAAATGGCGACCATTTTGATGACCAAAATGCCAGCCACGCTAGAAATTCAAAATGCTATAACTCACCCATTTTTTAAGATATAGACGAAACAAAAACTGCTCCGGAATCTGTCTATCAAGATCAAACACATAAGAAAAAAAATATTTTTCAGTTTTCAATTTTTTTGGTACCACATTTCAAATTTTAAATTAAAAAAAAAAATTAAATGACCGCCATTTTGAAACAAGATGGCGGATGAAGCTGGCCAACGAATTCGGTCGAGACATTGGTATGTACTATGTATACCCAAGTTACATACAAATAGGTTCATAAATACGAGAGTTACAGTGTGACAAAGATCAGATATATAGTAGACGCTCGATTTTACGAACTTGATGGGACTCATATAATTCGTAAAATGTTCATAAAATGTTCGTAAAATCGAAAATTCGTAAATGAGAGTAACATTAGTTTAACAGGATGCTGGTCGGGACCAGTACATCAGTTCGTAAAAACCAATAACTCGTAAAAAAGAGGTTCGTAAAATCGAGCTTCTGCTGTATATATATATATATATATAGCACATTATGTTTTAAATGCGTTTGTCAGACCCAGAATCCTGCACCATGAATAAACTAAGTATAACCATAAAACATACAAGAAATGGTTTTACTTACTAATTTATGGTTATACTTAGTTTATTCATTGTGCAGGATTCTGGGTCTGACAAACGCATTTAAAACATAATGTGCTATATATAATCTGTGTGGTTATATGCAGCTGTAGCGCTTATCGCATGGATTTTATTTTTATTTTTATTTTATATTTTACTTTTAGTTTTACTTTTGATCTTTTTGAGCTTATATATATATATATATATATATATATCAACATTTGAATGGAGGGTGGCTTCGGGGTCTGTGGGGGGGGGGGGGGGGGCATAATCGACGAAAATATACCAACATCTTTTGAAATCGCTTTCCTACGAACGGCTGCAATAGGTAGCTTTTGGTAATGAAAGCTACCTAAAAATCTCAAATTTTTTGTACAACAACCCTAACATGATGGAAGTTCAAAATGACTGTTATTTTAATTTTATTAATTTTTGTTTGTGAATGGCGGCCATCTTTGTTTCATCGTCTGCAGCAATTTTCTCACATGAAGGGTTTACGGAATTGTAAATAATTCATCGTTTATTTCTCCAATTCAAGTGCGGTTTTAAAGCAATTTGTACAGAATACATTGGGCTAAAAATATGGTAATAGAGTAGCTTCCGAAAATAAATTCTTATTGGTGAAATGTAAGCATAAAGTTTCAGTTTATTTTCCAAAATGTGTCCATTTATGAGAGGAAATTTTTCAAGCAAGGAAAGCTGTCAACATGACATCATTTTTTTTTTTTTACAAATAAGCCAAAAGTGCTTGTATTCACTCGTCAAGTTCCAAATCTGGGACTTGCTTTCTCGTCGCTAAAAAAAATCCCAAATTTTTCCAAAATGTGAAAAATCGCACTTTTGAGGTTTTGATATCCCTGGTGGGGCACGAGAAAAAAATCTGAAGTTCTGGCTTCTGACAGTATTGTATGGTAGTGTTATGCACAAGAAATTTCAGGATGGAGATTTGACTACAAGCTGAGATATGACAAGGGCAACATGTTAAAACAATACTGCCAAAATATTGTTTTGTTGTAGTCACAGGTAAATATTTGTCTCAGAGTGTCATTTAAATTTATTTTTTTGATTATCTTTAAATAATAGTAACCGAAAATAAAGCCTTTTGCAAATCTTAGCATTTAATTAAAAAATAATTATCCCTAAGGCCTACATTTGGTATAGTTTCAGTACTTTTTGTTGTAAGTAATTTTAGTAACTAAAAGAAGCGCTAGCTCTTTTACATAAAGAAAAAAAAACCATTTTTATACAAGACTTGAGACAAAAACAGAATAAGGAAAAAGAAAAGCTGTTAATGTTGTCATACTTGTTGAAGCATGATCAAACGTGTCAAAACACATTCTTGCTTGTTGATTTAAAAACCACAATTTTGATCTTTCTCAAAATTTTATTTGTAGGAACCAAGTCATGCCATCTCTTGATAACTTGACTGTAGTTCTTGGCCGTGCTGGCTCCTAGAAATAAACTTTGAAATCACTATGTGCAAGTCTCACTTCATTAATAATTCCTAGTTTACTTCTTATCATGCAAAAATGTCATTTTTCTGCAGTATAAATTTTTAAAGGGCTTTGGATATCTTTACTTTCTGAAAATTACTTGAGGTTGATGCATGGTAACATCGTATAAATATTTCATTTACAGGAACCTATTTATGGTAGGAACAAGTTTAACACGTTCACGCCGGCGCTGTGGGTCATACTCAACTGTCTCAGAGTTGCCAAGTCTCTGGCTCTTTGGATACCAGTATTTTAATACAGAAAATGTTGTTTTATTTAATTAGAACAATTGAGCGATTTAAAGGAACAGCATTTTCTCTAAAATAACAGTGGTGTGCAAAAAGCCGGAGACTTGACAACTCTGAGACAGCCGAGTGTGACCCACCGCGCCGGCGTGAACGTGTTAAGGGACTGGCTAGCAGCATTAAAATTGTGGTTTTTAAACCAACAAGCAGGAATGTGTTTTGACACGTTTGATCATGTCTCAACAAGTATCTCAACATTAACAGCTTTTCTTTTTCCCTAGTCAGTTTTTGTCTCAGGTTTTATATAAAGATATTTTTTTTCTTTATGTAAAAGTGTTGAGGTTTCTTTTAGTTACTAAAATTACTTACAACAAAAATTACAGAAACCATACAAAATGTAGGCGTTAGGCATAATTATTTTTTAAATTAATTGCTAAGCTTTGCAAAAGGCTTTATTTTCTGTTACTATTATTTAAAGATAATAAAAAATATAATTTTAAATGACACTCTGAGATAAACACTTACCTGTGACTACAATAAAACAATAGTTTGGCAGTATTGTTTTGACACGTTGACATTGTCATATCTTAGCTTGTAGTCAAACCTCCATCCTGAAATTTCTTGTGCATAACACTACTATACAATACTGTCACAAACCAGAACTTCAGATTTTTATCTCGTGCCTCACCAGAGATATCAAATCCTCAAAAGTGCGATTTTTCACATTTTTGAAAAATTTGGGATTTTTTTAGCGAAGAGAAAGCAAGTCCCAGATCTGGAGCTTGGCGTGTGAGTACAAGTGCTTTCGGCCTATTTGTAAAAAATATTATATCATTTTGACAGTTTTCCTTGCTAGAAAAAATTCCTCTTGTAAACGGACAAATTTTGGAAAAAAAAACTGAAATTTTATGCTTAAATTTCACCAATAAGCACTTGGTTTCGGAAACTACTCTATTACCAAATTTATAGCCTGATGTATTCTGTGCAAATTGCTTTAATCCGCACTTGAATTGGAGAAATAAACCATGAGTTATTTACAATTCTGTAAACCCTTCATGTGAGAAAATTGCTACAGACGATGAAACAAAGATGGCCGCCATGACAAACAAAAATTAATAAAATTAAAATAATATTAATTTTGAACTTCCATCATGTTAGGTTTGTTGTACAAAAAATTTCAGATTGTTTTAAAATGATCAAGCAACGAATAAAGGATTTTCTGGACCACTTCAAATGGATTGACCCAAACCGTTCATTGTTTTCAGAGAATGGTTACACGATGATCGCATAAAATAAAGTCTTATATGACAGATCTATTAGAAATCCATCATAATGATTGTCTGCACTGCCAATTTTCATTCTTGACTTTCTAAATAAATCGAGGAATGACAAGAAGTCTTTTCAGATTTTGTTTGGTTTTCTATACAGTGTTTAAAAAAGTCCTAAATATTTTTAAATTGAATGTAGGATAAAAATGAAGAATTATATTTTGAGCATTTTTTATACTTTAACAATAGAAAACCGTTGATCGTTTTCAGAGAATGGTTACATGATGACCACATAAAATAAAGTCCTATATGACAGATCCATCAGAAATCCGTTATAACCCAGCAAAGAAAGAAACAGTGGGCCATCAGCTGGAAAAAAGATGGCAGCCAGCAGTGCTATCAGCGGTAAAGTGCAAGGTTGCCATTACTTAAACCTGTCGAAAAGTGTCCAAGCCGAATGCAGCTGGTCCATCAGTGATGGCCAACATCAGGCCAGCATTGGTATGCCATCACATTACTTCAATTCGGCACTTTTCCTGCAGCGCTAGCACCTATTCCACTGCTATTTCTTTGCTGGCCCAGCACTTTCCTTTACAAAAATTTCTTATAGAATTCTATTAAAAAACAAAAAGTATTATATAATTATGACTCTTTTTTCTATAAACTAGTTTCACCAAAAGCTATAGAAACATCTGTAGAAGTGTCTATAATAAAAATGTCTATAGAAATATTTGAACTGCATGTGGTCACCCTCCCAAGTACTGACCGCGTTCGATGCTGCTTGGTTTTCGTGAACGGACATGAAAAAGTGCTTTCAGCGTACGCTACGATTGCTCGTAGTTTTCAAGCTCTCATTACAGTATTTCAAGTTTGTTTCTTTTGTGATTTACGTTCCCAATCATTAAACTGGTATAGAAATTATTCTATTGCAAAGAAATCCTATGTATTTTATACGCTTTTTTTTATTATTGATTCTGAACATCGTAAATTATGAAAACCGAAATCCTTTGTAACCTAGTAAAACTAGATTTAAGGAGAAAAAAAAAGTTCGTTGAAATAATTTATTTATTTATTCATTTACTTATTTATTTTGTTGGTGGCAGTGGTGCTATATTTTTTACCGTTTCAAAAAAAAAAAAAAAAAATTAGCTTCACAGCTTAAATTGTGTTAAGATATTCATTTCAGATTTGTGTTCAAATACTCAATGTCTTCGATATTCGCAGCGCCACCTAGCATAAGGGTTCCCAGCAATAATACTGCAAAAGTTCGTGCACTTCCATGGTGTCGTGGGCCAGCTCAAGAGATAAAACGGCTGCCCACCAGAATTTTATCTGATGGTTTCCAACAGCAAAGTTGACTGAAGCTGACCAGCAGTGGTCATGCAGTGGTAGTCCATCAGCCAGCACTTCTCCATCATTGCCAGCTCCTATCTTGCTGCTAGCCAGCAATTTCCTCTTTGCTGGGAATGACTGTCTGCACAGCCAATTTTCATTGTTGACTCTCTTAGTAAATCAAGGGATGAGAAGAAGTCTTTTCAGATTTTTGGTTTTATATGCAGGGTAGTTCAATAATTTCAGGAACTCAATGTGATAAAAATATATTGATAAATTTGCCTGATCGTGTATTTTGGACATTGGAAGTGAAAAAAAAAAAAAATCTGTATAAAATGTTATGAAAATAATCCGAGTTTTAAAAACTCTTGTTCTTTAAAAGACACTATGGGAGAATTATAAAAATGAATTTTATTTAACTTGAACAGTGGAGTGTAGAAAGAAAAATCAATCGGATCATGTCCGTAAAATAAGTTCTTTTAATCAATACTCAAATTTGAAGAAATAATAGTTTTCTATGACCACTCTCATTAAATAAAAAATTTAACTTATATACACTGCAAATAGAAGCGTCTTAAATTTAGACACATATGTGACTGAAAAAGAATTTTAGACACTTAAGTGTCTTAATCTGAAAATTAAGATATTATAGATGTCTTAATTTAAGATACATAAGCGTCTTACTATGACCATGGTGTAAACGAACTGAGAATAATGTCTAAAATATCCGCAAACGTCTTATTTTAAGACACTTCATTGCTTTAAACGTGTCTTAATTTAAGACGTTTTGATTCTTCCGACGCAATAACCACCAGGGGGCACGGACAGTCGCGCATGCGTTTTAAATGTCTTCGTTCAATGTTGGTATACGTTGTAATTCAAACAAAGTTTGTTTTTATGTACGCGTGTATTTTAATTCGTTTTTTGCGGAATGTGAAGTTCTGTGATTTAAATTCGTATTCACTTGGGTTATTTATTTATTGAATACATACGTCTGACGTATGTGCTTGACATCAAATGTCTCTTAGAAGCTGTCGTCCATATAAGGGCGGGATAGACACAGAACAGAAGTAGACGACGCTTGAAGATTACACCCGGAAATTCTACAAAGCGTGTGCAATGGACTTAGCGTTAAGGGTGTATTCCGATCCAAACTGCTTATTTTCTGATTAATTTTAAAATTCATTTTTGCTCTCAAACGCATCAAACTGGGAAATACTCTTATTTAAAAACTATATAATGTGCCGTGCTTCTTAATTTTTTGATAAATGCAGAAAATACTGTAAAAATGCTGTCAAAGTTGACGTTTTGAACAGAATTTTCCGAAGCGGGCGTACTGGGAATAAAAAAAATGGTCATACTGAGAAAATAACTGTTTAAAAATCAAATTCTAATTAATTGAGCTGAAAATGAAATCACACGGCATGTTAAACATGTCTTCAGAAATCACCCCAGCAAGTTTCATGTTTTGACTTTTAAAAATGAGTCTGAAAATATCTCAGAAAATTTCGAGCTGTTGAGGAAGAAAAAATATTTTTTCGAATACACCCTTAATTCGTATTAATTTATATCAATAATATTGTGTTATTCATCTTCGTCCTGTCGAAGCTGGCAAAAAAAAGGAACTTTTGTCTGGCGGGTCCTATTTTGAGGATGAAACATTTCATTCTTTCAATATGGATAGTCGGATATATTATGGGATTTCGTACTAAAATTATGCAAGCCTTTCTCCTTCACTGGGGTAGTTTTTGAAATTTCAAATCGAGGAATTTCTCTTACCTCTTGCAGCAACTGAAGTAAGTGCCATAATTTCTTTATAATACTAAAATTGGTATATTTTATGATTTTATTTATTGTACTAAACAAAATCCTGCATGAAATTTAATTAGTTTTGAATCTGTTTGCAAAAAACCCCACTAATTCTAGAAGTATATATTTTTAAACTTATGACGTTTTTTTTATTACGAATTATATATTCAATGTCAGTTCTTAGTTTCAATGGATAATTCTTATCTCACAGTAAACGACGGTTACAAGGAAGTAAAGAAAAAAAACTTTGAAAGATGACCTAATGCTTTCTTACTTCCTGGCATAAAACCGCAGATTAAAAAAATATAAATAAAGTACATAGACTCGTCTATTGTGTGAAGCTGCCTGTGAAAATGTACATATGTATTTGATTTGAAATCAACTCTAATACTGATTTTTTGATTATTTTTAATAAAAAGTAATTTGAAATTTATAATGGGAAAAGTAAAAACCTATAACTAGATTTCGTATTTAAAATTGTGGTAACTTTATTTATATGCACTTATACGAAAAATACAAAAATGACAGATGTTACTGTATATATGTAAGACGAAAGAAGTTTGGAAACTATAAGTTATTTTTTCCTCATATTTTTAATATAGAATCTGTATTTATTTATTTTTATTGATAGTTGAATAGCTTTTGTGATTACCCTCTGATCTACATAAAAACTTGCCCATGTGGAAATATAAATTTTTTAAAAACGTAATTTTTAAATAAGTATTTTCATTTTTTGGGGGGGAGGGGGGGGGATTTTGCATGAAATTTTCGTAAAGCTGATATCTTAAATCTTGCACTGATTATAATGAAAGTTTTGAACTTTTAGAGTAGTACAAGATTAAAAACGCAAATATATTTAACAAAATACCAAAGTTATTTTTTCCCCAATGTTATTAAAGTAGAATATTTATTTATTTATATTCCTTATTCATAGTTAAATAGCTGTGGTGATTATCAAGTGATGTATATGTAAAATTGCCTATGTGGCAATATATTTAAAAAAAAATCTAATTTTTAAATTATGAATTTTCATTTATTTATTTATTTTTTTTTTGGGGGGGGGGGGGATTTTTGCAATTTTCGTACATCTGATATTTTAAATATTTTTCGACATTCAACCGAGTATAATAAATATTTTGAACTTTTAGAGTAGGACAAGATTATAAAATATATATATATTTATCTATGTACCTTAAAAGCCCTTAATAGCGAACACTTCGGGACCGCGGAATTTGTCCGATACTTGGAGATGTCTTCTTTTATGAGGTAAAAATATACAAATATGTATGTCTGCTGATTAAAAAAGTATTCGTTAAAAAGAGGTGTCTGCTATTCCGGAATGTCCATTAACCTCCACAACGGACACTCCCGAATACCGGACATCTCAATTTAGACAACTATAATGCAGGGTTGCGTTTTTTGCAAAAGTACTTCTTGATTAAAGGATGGACAAACTGGGAAGTGCCCCGTCCCCCTACGACTGTAGTGTCCCCAAATTTGATGTGCAATATTTGTAAAGCTTATATTTTAAATCTGTTTCGAAATTGTACTGATTATAATCAATATTTTGAACTTTTAAAGTAAAATAAGGTTAAAAACAAAATAAATAAAAAAATCTAATATTTAGATAAATATTTTTTTGTTTTTAAATCTTATTCTACTCCTGAAGTTCAAGATATTGATTATAATCAGTAGAATGTCGTAAAAGATTTAAATTATCAGCGTAACGAAAATTGCATACCAAAACTGAGAGCACCAAAAAAATCAGGCTGTATTGGGGGGGGGGGGGGGGGCAGGACCACAGCCAAATATTTTTCAAGGATTCAACGTGGTCAAACATGGCTACGTATGATGCTTACAAAAAAATGGATGCGATTCAGACATTTGAAGTGCTGAAATTCAGACACAAAAAGTGTCTGAAAAAATTCAGACATTTTAAAATGTCTGAAAATTGAACACTCCATTTCAGACACTTAAGTGTCTGAATTTCAGACATTTTAATTTACAGTGTATAACATAAGCATTTTTTAATGGAACTTTGGTCTACTTTGACGCAACTACTTTGGCTAAAGAATATTCGCTGAACAGCGGCAATTTAAATACAACAATTTAACAATTTAAAACAATTTAAATATAAATATTTCGTAATAATGTCTGGTGATTATCCAAATGTGATTATCTCTTACAGAGTAAACTATGCGTACTATACGAAAAACCTGGAACCGATCTCGCCTTAACCTTTCTGTCAAAGTAACTGGTTAGTAGACTTTATTTTAGGCAAGTCAGGTATTTCTTTTTTCACCAATTTCTTCTTACTGAATAAATTAATACGTCAATCCTTGTTGTTTTATTTGTTCTTCCACCAAGAGTAAAAGAAAATAATCAAAATATGCACTCGAAATGCAAATATATTGCTTGTATTAGTTTCAAAAACAGTTTAGAATAAATGAATTTTTATTTCAAAATAACAACTTGATTAATTTTATAAGTAAGTCAAATTTATGAAAAAATCAATGCAATAGTTTGTATTTTTAATAGTCTAAAACTAGAAACTCAAAACTTGCTAAATGATTATATTCATTTTTTAATTTCACTTCCCATCTTCCGATTTTCTCATTCAAATTTTGCTGGTAAAATTATATTTCAATTTTGGAGAGTTTTCTTATCACCCAGTGATTTTCATACATGATATTTCTCATCAAACATATCATAACGAAAGGGAAAAACTTATAAGAACTGCGGAAAATATAGTATCCCCACGTCTACTGAAAAACTTGCCCTTCCTACAAGTAACTACTTACCCTTTTTGTAATGAGCAACCCTCAGAGGTTTTCTTATGGGAGACGTACATGAATTTCATAAAGGTTTTCTTCTAGTGGAAAAATCCTCATAGATGTCAGTTTTCATGTATAACCCTAATAAAAGCAAGCTTAATAGGGTATTGATTTTATTCCATCAAAGCTGCTATTTTGCTGTAATTGCAAGTATAATTTAATTCATGAATTATTAAAGAGGGGATAGGATGCATCCATTTATGTTTGTCTCTCAGGGGTTAACTACTTAAATTCATAAAATCTGAAATGATTGAATGACAACAAAATTAAAAAACAAATTTATTTGAAAATCACTAAAAACTTTTCTTTACGTACTTAGAATCACCCGTCCGGGGAACCAACCATTAGGTTTATGAAAATAATGTTCCAGCGGAAAAGTACCCTATCATCATCCCGCTAAATCACGTCCTCGTGAACGATCCCGGATCAATGAACGTTTATATAAATAAAATAAAATACACTAAAGGCGAACAATCCTGTCTAAAACTGTACAGAAACATACAATAGACAAAAGAAAACAAACTCCGCCAGTTCGGGGACAAAAACAAACTAATAATGTAAATCAGCAGTGAATGAAACATCAATTCAATATGTACATTCCATACGTACTTGGATCACCTAGCCAGAACGCCCACCTAAATAGTCATAGGCTATTATGCTCTGGTGGAAAAGTACCTCTACATCCAACGATACCAATGGCAACGGAAACAGCCCAGAAAAACAGCAGGTGCTAAAGAAATTACAAATAACTGGATCTGCAACACCAGTACGTATAAAACATAATATTACAAAGATTACATATATTTACATGTAATAACATACATCTAAGACGGGTAATAGGTTAATAAAGGTCAATAATCAAACAAAATAAAATGAAGAAGTTTAAAAAAAGTTACAACTTTAACATATGTTTATAACTAAATAATTTAAACTCAAGTCCATGCAGTTAAATAAAAGTTCAATCCAAACTGAAGTGAATATAGCTGAAGAAGAAATGTTCTTTTAAACAAAATCTCCAATATCTGACGCATCATAAGTCAAACATAATCTAATAGCACCAAAATAGTCAGGTCGGAATACACAAAATAACTTCTATGAGCCAAAGTCCTAATAAGTTTTTAAATTTCTATTTAATAAAAGAAAAACGTCTGTTTAGTTCATAGTATATCTGATAAAATCTACTATAGTTTCCATTTTTAAATAGTACAGTTCGAATGTTCCAACTTAACGGTCTATTACGAAAAAAGGTCAAAGTGACATGGCATATGTGGACACTGTTCAAAGAGATAATGTTTTACATCGCCTCTCCTACCAGTTGGACGTTTATTAATTTTGTGCAAACTTTTGTGAATATTCTATACGTACGACAGTTGCTGTTTATATTTCTGGCCTAGTAATGAAAAAACAAATATTTATGACCGACGTTGGATTTATTGTTTTTCAAAGTATTCTCCATGAAAATCAATACACTTTTGCATGCGTTTGAACCAATTTTAGAAAAACTGTTTCCACTCCGATAGAGGTAAGTCCAAAACGTGCGTTTTGAATACATCAACCGCTTCTTTGGGTGTCGAAAATCGTTCTCCACGTAATTTATTTTTGATGTGTGGGAATTCAGAAAGTCATTGGGTGCGAAATCAGAGCTGTAAAACGGATGACTCATCAATTCGGTGCTTTGGCCTTTCAGAAATTCTTTTGTTTGAACCGATGTGTGAGAGCTCGCATTGTCATGAGGAAGAATTGTTCGCCTGTTCTTCTGATTTTTTCGAATTTCTCAGACGACTTCTGGCAAACAAATGGTCGTGTACCATTCAGAATTGACTGTCCTGCTTTGCTCTAACACCTCTTTCGCCACGTAACCGATAATTCCGAAGAATCAGGCAACTATTTGTTTCGATGTGCTTCTTCCTCGAACAACTTTTGTTGGATTTGACTGATCTTGGAAGACCCACACAGACGATTAATGTTTTGTTACCGGCTCATTATGCATAAATTCATGATTTGTCACCTATTTAGATGTTATACACAGCCTTTGATGACCCTTGAACTTATTTTTCAACATTTCCTTGCACCAATCGACACGAACCTTCTTTTGAGCGTTTGTTAGATTATGCGGGATCTAATGCGAACATTTTTCTTTACTTCCAAATGTTTATGTAATATCTTATTGATGCTTATCATACTAATGTTTAAAGATCCCTCAATCTGACGGTATGTCACACGACGATTTTACTTTATCAGCTCACGCACAACATCGATATTTTCCGGCACAACAATCAATTTAGGACGACCTTCATGGAATGCGTCCTGAAGCGAACATCGACGACGATTGAATTCGTTATACCAGTTTTTTATAGTGCTGTGGGATGATTCTTTATCACTGTATAAAGAATTAAGTTCATGGAATCACTCTTTCTCGACAATCCACGTCGATAGTTATGAAAAAAAATTGCATGAAAATGTTTATGAGTCAATTATATTTTTTGCACAAGAGGAATTATCCAATTTACTGTAAATAACACAAGTCACGCTAAAATGGCAAATTGTTCTGAAGAATTTACGGTTAAAAATATCAAACTTTCAATTGAAATTGTCCGCGGTCGCCTAGTAACAATTCCTGTTGCCAAGGCCAGAAATATAAATAGCAACCCTCGTACTTAACAAAAAGAAAATTCCATTCCAAAATTCTAATGACAGTGGTGACATTTAGGGATAAAAATTAAGTGCTCCAAAAATGAACTACCACATTTCAAAGGTTTAAAGGCCAACTCATTCTTTGCGAAGCGTGATTTACTAATTCTGATTACACGGGAGGTTTGAAGTCAAAACATTGGGATTAGCTTACAGAACGGGATAACCTGTTAACAAAAATTTTATACGCAGAGTACTCCGGAAAAAATTTTGAAAGTCTTCAGAAAAAAGGACTTCTTAACGGTAATTTTTTGAGTTCGAACGCCCTTATCAATAAGTAAGAGAAGCACCAATTTACTATAAATCATTAATATTAATCATTACAATTAATAATCCAATAATAACTAATTAGTTTCTTAGTACACTCTGAATTTTCGTTTCAATTATATTCAAACGAGTGGAGTGGCAACCCGATTATTATATGCATTTGCATTGCATAAGAGCTTTCGATTTTTGATTAAAAAAATCAACGTTTATTTTAGCAGAAATTTTGTTTAATCAAATGTAACTTTGTAATTTAATATTTGTTATTTAATAATTGTGATTTGTTAATTTAATTTCTGTTATTAATAAGCCGAATATTACAATTCGAAAATAGTGGTACTCAAATTCAAGGACCGTGCAATTCCTGCGTAATTTCAACCTGTATGCATCGTACGTGGAGATAGTCAATAGGTTAAGTAAAATGAACTGTTCAAAGTACGTTTATTTGACTTATATCAAACTCCCAGTATTGTTTAGTACCACTTCATATGTAGCAGTGTTTATAGGGTACATTACTTTTGGAAGACATTATTTTCTAAGAATTTTTTATGAATAACATTAAAATGCAGCATGTATTTAATTTTAAAACATTTTAATTTAAAATGTTTTCTGAACTTTTTCAATAGAAATATACATAACAGGTGTGTAAGTTTTGCTATAAATTTAATGGTCCCTAAAGTGTTAAAAAAACTTTATTGATTTCATTAAGGTAAAAAAAAAGAAACATTTATTTTATGAATGACCTTTATTTCTAATGGCTTTACAGATTATCATCTTTCAAAAGAAAGTTTTTCGATAAAGTTCATTAATAAAGTGTTTGAGATTACATCAATTAAATTGAATTTTAACTATTTAATCAAACTGAAAGCATTAGTAAGAAATCTTTTCAAAATGGATTTTAAAATTTTATAATGGCATACTAATTGAACAGATAAGAATAAAAAAGCTACCCTTTGCTTAAATTTGTAATGTTAAATAAAAGAAAAGTGTACGAGGCTTGTAAATTTGTTTTAATTGTTTTAGATTATTTTATTATTTCTGTACGCTAAAAACCCCTATTTAAATAACATCGAATGACATTTCTACCTATACACACCTTCTACATATACATCTGCTTTAACCTTTGAGCTACCAGACGGGTCCAATGGACCCGACAAGTACAGTCGTGGAAAAAAAAAAGTAAACACCCCCTACTAACTCCTCAACAAATTATCGTAGAAGAAAGTTACTGGTACCGAACGATTGGAAATAAAGTCTACTTTTGAATGATGTACATAAAATTTGCTTAGGGGGCCATTTACATATTAAAACAAATCTAAACTTCATTTTTTTCAATAGCAATACCCAATTTTAACGAGATATTTCAAATCTTCGGTTCAAACTATGCCTAGACACCAAATTTCAAGTCATTTGAATGGTAAGTTTTTGAATTATAAACATTCAAAATGTAGTGCTTCTAATGTTGAATTACATTTTCATATTTTTATTTATAACTTCTGAAATTATGATCCTAATGTTCTAATTTTTTGTGTCGCAATAATACTAATATACCCAAACATAAATACGCTGAATTTGCAATTTTTAAAATTTTCTGATATGAATTATGAAATTAATATTAAAAAAAATTATGAATTGCAACCTACATTTTTTTTGATGGACTCAGATTTATTAAGTCCTGCTTTATGGAAATCCAAAATTTCACATTTTTCTCCCAAGTAGTTTTTAAATTATGCTTAAAAAAAAGGGCAAATTGATGGTTTAAGGGGCCGTCTATGATAGAAGTGACTAAATATTTTGAAATTTCTTATGCTATCCTGTAATCTAACAGGCTTAATTGACTGCTTAAGGTGCCTTGATCAAGAAGGGAGCTCTCTCGGTTAACAATTGAGTACCGAACTTCAATTTGGATACAGCCCTTAAAATACGCTTGTTTTAAAATAATTAATTTCTCGGAAACTTATGGTACGAATTGCATAAAAATTTGTTTTTAGACTAATTGAAGGGTATAGAGTTCATTTATGCTGTCAGAATTGTGTGCTGCTATTGAAAAAAACAAAGTTATGGTTCGTTTTAATATGTAGATTGCCCCCTAAGCAAATTTTATATTCATCATTTAAAAATAGACTTTATTTCCAATCGTTCGATACCAGTAACTTTCTTCTACGATAATTTGTCTAAGAGTTAGTAGGGGGTGTTTACTTTTTTTTTTTTCCACGACTGTACATTCAAAAAATTTATTTAAACCAGAAATTGCTTTAAAATAAACTAAATACATAAACTAGACAAAAATAAGTTAAATAAATGAGGTACATTTAAATTCTGGCGTAGAATATATTCATAAAACTTGAGTGAAATTTCCGGAAATTCTCGTCGTAAATAAAATTTCTCTTTTTCACTTATTTTTACGGAACGTTTCATACGAGTAACATTGTTTTTTTTTTTATCACTAGGGGGCTCGGCCCCCTACGAGCTATGCTCGCCAACCCCCGTCCAGACACCGCAGACTCTAAATGCACGCTAATTTGATCGGCTTTAAAAAGATTTCGAAAGATTGAATTATAATTTAAAAAACAGTGGCGAACTCCTTATAAACGGATTTCTATTCATTTCTCTTTGATTGGGGGATTTTAACGCCAAATCCGCTGCGGTACTACTTGATTATCCCGTCGACCCATTTCGCCAAATTATATAAATCGCCAAACCACTCGCCAAATTATACAAATTGACATAATTTTTTATTTTAAATAACGAAAGAACAAATAAATTAGTACAGCATTAATAAAAATACAAATAAAACGTCGAAATAAAAATAACTTGATGCCGTAGACACATGTAACAACATTTCAAAATAAGCTAATATAAAAGGAATTAAGTAAACAGAGTCTTTGTATCCTGCTATTTTTTAACAAAGCGAAAAGAAAGTTCTTTTAAATGAGACATTTTAAATTAATCGTTTTTAATCTGACGTAATTTTTACCAAGCTATTCTTTCTCTGTTAAATATTCACTTGAAAATACCAGTTGAAAAGTATCCTCTCAAAATATCAAATAAATGTCTAGCGCAATATTTAAAATTAAACCGTTTTGCAATATTATTTTGCGTTCCTTTTATGTAATAACTGTAATGTGACGTAAATATGACGTAATTTCTCCTATTTAATACTTCTAACGCATGTTAATAAATTTATTATTTTACAAATTCCTTTCTCACTTAAAATTCACGTGTAATTATAGTTTTTATGACGTAATTTTTAATAAGTTCCTGCTTTTTGCACATAATTATTTAATTCTAATTCCAAATGTTTTTTTTTCTGTTTATAATAGTCACGTGTAAATAAATTTTTAATTTATTTACACGTATAAATATTTTTTTTTTAAGCAAACATTATTGCTTCCTCTGTTTATACAGTTGGCAACAGTTTAAATTAATATCACTTTCTGAAATCTGTAAAAAATATCTCTAGAAATGCTGAAAATTTGAATTTAAAATAGAAATAAAACCTCAAAAAATGAGTCAAAATAAAAAAATTAATGCAATCTGCACTCCGGCAAATTCTAACGCATAAAATGATCTAAAAATGATTACACTGCCATGTATACTTTTTGCTGCTATAAAACTTTTTTAGTGGAACGATTTTGTCCAACTTTAGCATTAAATATCTCTTAAAATAATTCTTCGATTTGAAAACTGTCTGCTTCAGCGTGTTTATCAAACATTTCTGTATAAAACCACCGATTTTTATATTTTTGTATGCATTATTTTTCTTAATATTAATGAAGAAAGACCTCCAGTCACAAAAAATTCAAAACCGGCGGCGGCGGCGGCGGCGGCGGTGACAGCGGTAGTTACTTTTTTTTAGAATAGAGAGATTGTTTGTTACGCTTTTGAGACTTATTCTCAAACAAATGCTAAAAAAATGTTACTTAGTCGATTCCATACTTTTTTTCTTTCTCTTGTATTAACTTTTATATTGCTAAATATTTGAGATTTCATAACATAATACAGATGAGACAATCTTCCATCTCATGTGCTACAAAAATATGCTTTTTTATATCTCAGAAATAAGAACGTCCAACAAAACAATTAGTTTATGGGTATTATACAAGCTGTCCATAAAATATTGTCGGGATTTCTTTGCCTTTCTTATCGAGAAGACACTTCCCGAAGAGATAGTTTCTTTTTGACGAAATAGCCAAAGGGTGGAAATTTACCTGCCCTCAAAGTTTCCTCACATTTTCCATATTAGCTGGAAAAGGATAATGTGTTGGTTCAGTACCTTTGTCCTATTTATTGGCCTTTTAGCCAGAGGTCTCTCAACAGCACTGATTTCATCATGTTCGGGTATTGTGACACCTGTACGATGTCAACACGTAGGTCATCATTACCGAGAGCCAACCCCAAAAGTAATCAATAAGACCGAAGCTGTTTAACCAGTTTTTGATGGGAACCGTATTTATTAACCCGTACACACCAGCACCTATTTTTGTGACGTTAGTACACGCATTGTATAAATCTCCCCAAATTTTGTCTCCCACTATATTTTTGGCTAAATACGTATAACTAATCTACTGCTGCATATCGTAAAATGCATCAGTACTCAACTTTTTAAGGAAAAAATTGAGCTTTTTATTTTTATTTACATCTTTTGTAGCAGTTTGTGCAAAAGTAACGTTTCTTTTTAAAAATAAAATATGCTATACATTTGAAAATTATTTATTTTACACATCAAAACATGAATTATTTCACAAAACGGATATTAATTACATTTTATAACCTTTTATCCATATATACAAGTAGCTTTTATGTTACTCTTTCATCAAAATTATTTTAGTATGTGTTACCCTTTAAAAAATGAGCGTATCGAAATGAAACGTTCGTACACGCGCGGGATTATTCAATCCCAAGAGGTATCTTTCCCCCTCCTAACGAACAAAGAAACGATATTCCTTTACCCACCCCTTCTAGACCTTGTCAGGTCAGCAGCGTTCTCATAAAATTTATCCTTTTTTTTCGAAAAAAAGAAATGTGATTGGGATGAAATCTACCCCGGCGCGTGAGCTTACGAGTTAAGAATCGCATAATGATGGCACACAAATAAAAATTAGTAAACTTTGTAAAAATTTTGATGAAAGAGATAGTTTTAAAGAATTTTACAATTTGATTTCCGAAATGTTGTGTATATCAGCTATTCATATCTCACCTATACCTGAAAATTTTTAGGTAGACCTCGTAAGAAAAACTATCTATTACATTCTCTCCTATGTTGAAATTTCTGAAATTTTTTGCAGCTCTATGCCTTGACCTCTAGAACCCAAAACCACCACCAGTTCAAAACTTTATCTATCTACCTATCTATCTATGTATACATCTATATATTTATTTATCTATCTATACATCTATCTATCTATTTATACATCTATATATTTATTCATCTATCTATACATCTATCTATCTATATCACTTTTTTATGGACACGGTAACTTCCATAATTCTGCACAAATCTCTTCCAAACTCACAAATAAAATTAAGGAGTAGTAAATCTTGGTCAAGTTTGTCAATGAGGAAAATCGGACGAAGGGGCTGGAAATAGAGAGGGTTTTTGTGAAAATAGAAAAAAACCCACAACTGCTTAATTATGATGCATATCGAATCATTTTAAAGTTATTATTACTTCTATGGAAAATGCCAAAACTTTATGTATGAGAGATTTTTGATATCATTAAAAATGGCTTCAAAGAGCGAAGAAAATGGGGTTTTATGAAGAAAAAAGTTTATAACTTCGTCAATTCACAAGATATCAAACCCACTTAATTATTTTATACATCTTCTTTATGTTATCTACAACTTTTATAGTGGCAAGTTTTTCATAAGCCCAACTCTTACAGCAAAAGAAAAAAAGAAAAAACGAAAAGAGTGTGTGTGTATGTGTGCGTGTGTGAGGAGGGGGGAGGGTTGTAGAAGGAAAAACTTCGAAATCTACTTGTGCGTGCAGGTCGAGTCGACAGGGATTGTTTAAGTTATCGATTGGTTGTTGCAGATCATCTGAAATTTATTTATATATAAGCATATATATATATAGATAGTATACATGTTCTAACATACTTAATTGTATACAGAGTTTTTATATAGACAAACTTTTTTTATTGTTTTTAAATAAAATATTTATTTCCATTAACGCACCTTTCAGACAGAGCATTAAAATTATTATTATAATTGCAATGAAATTAGTAGCCCCACTTTTTAAATGAAAGTTAAACATTTTAGTAAAAATAAATAAATGAATATCAAACTAGGATCCAAATAAAATTTGATTTGAAAACTGTTGTTCCGCAGTTTATTAATGGGCTAATGCTATAATTGCTTTTTACAGAAAAAAAAAATGTTCTAAATATTTTAAAATAAATTTCAATTACTTTTCAAGCATTAAAAACTTCGTTGATTTGTTCACTTTTTTATGCATCATTTCTATAAGTAAAATAATAACGTTTTAAATGCTCCAAAGTCCATTAAATTAAAATGAAACATTCTAAAATGATTTCCAAACGACAAACATTAAAACTTTTCTTTGAATTTAATTTTTTAATGACAAAATTTAACCAGAAAGTATACAGAATCTTATGATAAAAAGACAAATGTGATTGCATTTGAAGCTTCGAAACAAATTAGTAAAATTTCATCATAAAACAATCATAGGTTCTATAAAAAACTGGCATTTTTATAAATATTAAATCAATGAATTAGTTTAAAACATTTGAGAAACTTTTAGTATAAATGTTCTTTAAACTTTCAAACTTCTTTGTAATTATCATTAATTAATCAAAAATGTTTGATTTTTAATGTTTTAATTTTTAATTTTTAATATTTTAATGCTATTATCAATTTTTTAAAAATTAAATTCGATTATGCCGAATTCTCAGAAAAGTACTTTTTATAAGAAATTATAGCATTAAAATAGTTTATCATTTTTTTTTCTCTTTAAGGTATTAGTAACTTTTTTTTGATAAAATATTTAAAAGCAATGTGTGAAATGAAGCATGAAATTTTCCTCTTTTTTGGCTTTCGTTTCAAGTTTTACAAATATGCGAGTCGATACCCGTCGAATTCGGCGAATGAAAATGTTTAACCTCTTGAGGGGCAAACAAAAATGTCTCTAAATATTGAATTCTCACCGGAATAATCAAAAACTTTTATTTTTAAATAAGAAAAAGCAATTTTTCAACGATTTTCCTTCAAATTTAAAAATATAAATTTAGTTAATATTTTCTGGTGAGAATCTTGTTTAAAATACGTGGGATATATTTTATGCTATCGCCCCTCAAGGGGTTAAGGGGGCAAGGGAGTTTGAAACTCATTCTTTTATTTTTGTAAAATTGGGCTTTAAATACTATTCAAGGACGCACTATATCAATTATGGCACATATTTATCACACAAGAAATTAAAAAAGAAATTGGAGAAAAATTAGAAATTTTCCTGATGAAGAACGCTTCAAAAGGCCCCATGCGCATTCCATGTAAAAAAAGAAACAAAAAACCTCAATATTTTTTTTTATACCAGCTTAGTTTACATGTAACAAAAAAACTGCGTATGTTTTTTTAAACTAAATATAATTGGAAAAGTTAGAGGTAGTTAAATGCAGAAACAGGAGGCAAAAATGATGAAAATTTCATAAAATCTAGAAAAGATTTTTTCTTTACCTTTATATGCAAATACAGTGAAACTTCCATTTAATGAAGTCTCATAGCAATACTTAAACACTTTGTCATGAAGAAAATTCATTAAATAGAAATCAGCTTATATTCATGAAATTTGTGTAATAAAATATGCATTCATAAAATGAAAAATACTCATAGAATGCACATATTGAAAAATTGTATTTTAATTAGTGCAGTAACTTTCTTTTATGCAATGTATACATATGAGAAAATTTTAATTAGAATAATATTTAAAACACACACACAGTAAAGAGATGTAAACGAAAACTGAAGCGCTGCATACCTTTTCTTTTCTCTTTTTTTTCAGTATATCAAAACATTAACTTTAAAAAGAGTCTGTAATATTACTTTGTTCAGGTTTATTATAAAAAAGACACTGTTTCATAAACATTTTTGCACTTTTGCAAGTATCCGAACAGTTTATCTGTAACATTTTCGTGAAACTGGAATCCTCATTTTATTGTATTGAAGGCTTTTAGCATTTCTTCTTCATTAGCATATTCATCGCTCGCTGTAGTTTCTTCACTACGTTTATTACACTTTGCAATATGTCATCGTCAATGGAATTTTCAGTTGTCTTAAGCCGTTCAGATGTGATAAGTGGAATAAACTTCGTAATGTAGAATATATTCTTCGTAATCTGGAGAATAGTTTATATGTAAATGGTGTTCATGGTCAAAGTTCATCAGAAAATTTCGTTAAGGCTCTACTGCATTGAAACTTCCCGATCGCGAAATCCCATGTTAGCCTATGGGAAAATTTTCAAGCGTGATGACTCATTACCTAATATAATTATTAAAATGCCGTTTTCACCATCAGAAAGTAGAAGTCAAATGCCGATGATGTGCATAGTATTTAAAAATTATTTCCGTAAATTTTAACTACATAAAAAATCCCTATAAACTTTGAAATTTCCATTTGATTAAATTTTATCATCTTCTTAAAAATACTTAAAGTTTACGTAGACAATTTTTAAAAACGCACATCATCTGCATCTGACGTCTATTTTCTGATGGCGTAAATGGTATTTTAATAATTATATTAGGTAATGAGTAATCGCGATTAAAAGTTTTCCCATAGGTTAAAATGGGATTTCGAGTTCTGGGAGTTTCAGTGCAGCGGCCCCTTAGGGAAGTTCCACTGTATATAAAATTTTACGTACAGTTTTATTTGTGTGTGCAAACCAATTTGGCATAAAAAACATTGGGGATTTTAATTGATATGGAATGAGCATGGGGCATTTTGAAAAGTTTTTCATAACTATTAAAATATACAGAAAAACTCCTTATTTTTCTATTTTTTTTTTAATTTCTCGTGTGATAAATATATACCATGATAATTTATATAGTGTGACCTTGAATAGTATTTAAAGTGCAATAAAAATGAGTTTGAGGGTGTCTTGATCCCCTAAAGAAATTAATTTACTGAATTTATAAAAAAAATAACAGAAATAATTACAATAATTAATCAATATTATCTTGGCTAACTCTTAAAACAAATATTATTTTTAATTAAATTTAATTTCAACTTTTCAAATTATCGAAAAATTAATCTTTATTCCTGTACGTAATCAGTAAAATATAATTAAGATAATGAAATTATGAAGTTATTAATTGAGGATTTGATCTTTGATATTATGTAATCAAAAATCAAATTGCGCCACTATGACACAAATATATTTTTTGTTTTCAACGAAAACTAAAGATAACATCTTTTTCACAGTCGCAAAATTTATATGCATACTTTTCATATTCATATTCGCTATTTAAAAAATATTTTAACCTGCAATAGATGATTAATAAACCCATTTCCGATATTCACGTCACGATTACCAGTAACAATTTTGCGTGTAAACATTCGCACTCTTTACTTGATTTTCTAATCTGAGTGCCGGAAAAATCCAGAAATTTACTTTTAGACACATTCGTAGTTAGTTCAGCTTATTTAACTACCTAGAAGAAAAGTATGGGGTGTGTTTATAGATGCTTTCACTTGAAAAATCATTCAGTGCACATTAATTATGATATATTTATCTGTTTCATTTGATAGGTCTGAGGCATATTTAAGCGTAAAACTGCACGGATGAAAAGTAATTAAAGATGAAAATAGAAGCTAACTTTTGAAATCGTAATTAATGATTGCGTTACTTCATTAAGGCATATTATAATGATATAAATTTATATAAATAAATCTGTGTCAGTGGAAAAATTGTTAATTAGACGTTGATTTGTTTGGGTAATTTGATCCTCAAAAAAAAAAAAAAAAAAAAAAAAAAAAAAAAGGAAAAGGTTCAATCCATTCCAATTCACCAAGGCGGTGTCGCTCGACATTTTTAATTTTCCTAATCTTTTAACCAAGTGTTATTCATAGTTTTCTGAGTTTAAAAACATGGTTAAAATTTTTTTGATCATATAGTTATTTGGAGGTGACCAATTTTAACAAGCAACATAGCCATTTTTGGGTGAAAAACGTGTTTTACGGAAAATGCTATAACTACTTTATTTTTCTACCTATCAGGATGAATAAAACAAAACAAAATGTTTAGCATAAAATTGTCGACATTTTATGAATTTATAAAATTTCATTAGACTTAAGGATCTAGGCCAAAAACATGCTTAAAAACCGGAGAAAAATAGGTCAATCACCACATTTCACTGAAATAATTTTTTATGAAGGAGATCAGACTCACCTTAAATACTTCTTTCTTACACAGACCTGTTATAGAACTACTTATTTTTTACAACTTTCAATCTTGAAAACCTTTTCCTTTTTTTTTTTTTTTTTTTTTTTTTTTTTTTTTTTTTTTTTTTTGTATAGCTCATCAAAAACTGTGTTAAGTCTGTTTTTGGCAATGTTCAATACTTAATATCTCAAAAGGCTAAAAGAAATCTAAAAATGTAGGATAATAAACATCTTTGTAATATAAAGTTAAATTGTAAACTTTATGTTTGAGACTTGACAGGTTTTTGAATAACAGTTCACTAAAAATGCTCAACTTAAAAAAGTAAGATACACAACTAATCCAGAAAACAAATCACGGCAAAGATGTAGAATGATTTAAAATCTTTGATTATGCTCCAAGTAAAGTCAGTACATAAAGACCATGATTTGGCAAAATGTAAAAAAATAATAATAGTACTACCATCTAGTGTTAAAGAGAGAAAACGAAATTCTGGTGCTGCTTTTTAAGTAAGATAAATATTTGAAAGTAACAATATTTTTTTATAGTATACGTGCATATTTATTAAGGAAAAACGCTATTCTATGTTTTGACGCATTTTAATTTTAGAAATGTAAATTCAGCCAAAACTAAGAATTCCACAGAATTTTTTATTTTGGATATAAGACTGGTATAAATAAAAATATTTTCGAAGCAAAATTTTTCAAAGTATTTTTATAACGAATATAGCGATTAATTTTATTTGTTTACAATTCTTTTGTTTCCACTTTTCAAAAAGAAATAAAAGAAATAAAAAATCATAATATATATTTTTTAATGCGTAAGTATCATCTGTGCTACATGAATTACCATAATAAGACTAAATTGTGTATTTGAATTCTTAACATCGAAAAATACTTTTATAATTGAATGCAAATAGTTGAATTTTCAAAAATTTTATTCATTAAAAATATGCAATAATTTTCATAAAAAAGGTATTTTAAATGTTTCATAAAAGAAATCGTAACTCCATGATTTATTTTTTCGTCTGAAAATGTACGTGTTTTCATTTTGTATTTGCAAATATGCGTCCGTAATGGAAAAACATGTAAAAAAAAAATTAATTAAATTACTACATTTTTATAGGATATTCTGTAAAAAAATATATATATTGTGCAAATCTACAGATCTTAATTTATTTGTATGTTTAATTTCAAGTCAAAATACTGAATAGTTTTTTTGTAAAGTGTACGACAAAATGTAATTGTGTAGACTAGTAAAGGATTTGCTTCCCTCATCCTAATAATAATATACTATTATTTTTATATAATAGCATATTACTAATAGAATATAATGTTACACTACAAATAGTATATAATATCATGCTACCCTTAGCAAAAAATATCATTTTGGCACTAAGTGCTTGTTATCTTTGGGATAAAATATTCGTTCTTTTAAATATAAAAGTGAATTACAGTAAAATTGTAATATTTTAGTTAATAATAAAATGAAAGAAGTTTTCTTGTGCATATGCTACAGTAAAGACAAAAAGTAAAACTGGCAAAAAACATGGAAAATGAAATATCAAAACTGCCAAACAAAACAATATTTTTGAGTCGTTCTGTTTTGCTTCTAAACTTGTAAATATTTGAGATTCCAGATTTTAAATATCGCTTTCGTTTCTGAAATTATTTGCTGTTTAAGTTTTATAGTTTTGATTTTAGTCGCTAATTTGTATGTGAAAATTTCAGAAAGTTCAAACTGATCGCTGATTGAAGAATTAGATATAAAAAAAGAAATATCTTCCTTCAAAAAATGTTTCATCATTTTAAATCTTTAACATTAGAATAAAATTAAATAAAAATAATGACTTAAGTTACCATGAATTATATAAAATGACTTTTTTTCTGTTAAATGAATGTTAATGAACAATAAAAATAGCTTACTTTTGTAAATTTATTACTAAATTAGCCAATCTAAATAAAAAGAATACTTAAGTAAGCAGCTGAACTATTTACATAATAAAGTACGAGTTTAGTAGAATTATTATATTCAGCCAGCTTTTAAATTCTAGCTCTAGTTCTAATTTCTGGTTCATTTCAATATAAATATCATGTATTATTATTTTTTTCCTATTGCTACATTGATAATCTGTAAAATATTTTTTTCTTGTTTATTTCATCCACGAAAATTCTACATAATCTTTTTGTATAGCAGTGTTTGTAACGCATAGAGAAGCAAACTACAGTTAAGTATTAAAATAAAATTTTAAATGTTAATATGTAAGTAAACAAAGAATTTTTTTCATGTTTAAGTAGTTTGGATTTTATTTTAAAAAGCTTAAGAAAACATCATCCAATTATATGAATAAGATCTTGAATATGCGTTTGCTACATTCTTTAAGGGTTATCTTATGTAAATAATGCTTTCTTTAGCAGGGAGTGGATTAATATAAGATGTAGTAGTTACTCGACAATCTTTAAAAGGAAAAAAAATCAGACTAACATGTATCATTTTCAAAGTATTAAATATACCACTGGATATATATTTATTCACGTGAATCTGTATTCATTACTCCAGAAAAATTCTTTCCTTTAAACTGAGATCTTTTACAGTAATAACCCTTTTCTCGAAATTTATAGTGTAATCTTTAGTCTTTAGTTTAACGTTTAAATTTATGAACTTTATAGTGTAAATCTGTGCTTCTTTCTATTTTTTTTTTTTACAGAAAAATTTCAATCGCATAAGCATTAATGTTTATCTATGCGTTTACGTGCAGAGTTATTGGTGAGATTTTTTTTTTTTTTTTTTTTTTTTTTTTTACAATGGTGAAAATACATCTTATCACAGTTTGGAAGAGTGATTTTAGTGTTATGAAAAGTATAAAACAAACACAAGCATAGAAGTGCCTATAACCTTCTCTTCTTCCATGAGAGAAAAAGAGAAAAAAAAATTAGCGATTGAAAGCAGTGCGAAAGACACGTGTGCTAATTTAAATTTTATGTAGCATCTTCAGTGATAAAATGTGTACATCAAGTATAAGTTGTGTTATAGGAAATGATCAATTTTAATAATATTGCCATACATTTAATATATTTTTATAGTGCAATATCAGATCCTCATGATTTGCGTAAAAATGCTATTCAAGTAATATTTTTTATAAGATAACTAGGGGGCTGTGCCCCCTGCAAGCTACGCTCGCCATCCTTCCGTTCAGACACCGCAGAATCTAAAAACACGCTAATCTGATCGGTTTTAAAAATTTTAGAGAACATTGAATTATACTGAAAAAAACTGTGCAGATCTAACTTGTGTGTAAACGGGTTTCCATTCAATTCCTTTTGATTGCAAAAATTTAATGCCAAATCAGTTGCTGTTAAAACATCCAATGGTTGTTTTCGTGTTTGATTAAAAAGGATCAGTTAAACATTTGAAAAGAAGCTAAAATAAAAGGAATTAAGTGTACCGAGGCTTTGTCTTCCGGTATTTTAAAGCAATTTCTATAACAATAGCCTAAGTCATGTGACTATCAACAGTTCCGGGCTGACAACTTCGCTTTTTATATTCCAGGTGCCATTTTGGTACTTTAATGTTAGCCAGGTACAGGTGATAAGTCGCCAAATATTATTCTATCGCCATCATTTCATCTATATTATAATAGTCCAAGTCATGTAACTGCTATAAATAAATACGGTCTGATCCCTTCGCTTTTCATATGAAAGTTTGGCCCAGATATCATATACAATCACATATTGGCGCGATTTTTTTTTCCGACGCCAATTTGGGAAAAACTTCAACAGCGTAAACAACAACATCTGGCTTACCATATCAAGCAAAATAACAATACTTTGGCGCCACTTAAGTATCCGTTCCGTATATGACATTTGCGTCAGAAACAAATCACGCCAAAATGGGGCCGTATATGACATCTGTAACGAAAGTTTTCCATTTTGATTAAAAAATCAATTTTTTTTTTCGAATAAAACTACATAAAAGTTGTCATGGTCGCAAAGAATTCTTGGTACTGTTACGTTAGCCGGGTGCAAATCTCACCGATAGCTTTTTTTCAACTCGCCAGTTAGCATTATTTTATTTTTCGAGTGGTAAATTAAAACATTGCTTTGAAGTTGAAATTAAATGTCATGATTTGCTGCATTATTTAATATTTGGCAAGATGTCGTACACGCACCGGGTTTGGAGTGGTTTTTTTTAAACAAAATTTGGCGAAAACCTCGTTTTCGAATACCAGTTACATATGTATTTTTGGTACTACTTAGTTATCCCGTCGACCGAAAATCTACCATCAAACTATAAGATTAAATGACAATAATGGTTGATCGTAAATGTCACATTCACTTGACTTTAAGCAAGTTACACGTGTTTACGTCATCGAGTGATTTTTATTTCGACATTTCATTTGTATATTTATTAATGTTAAACTATTTTATTTATTCTTTCGTTATTTAAAATAAAAATTATGTCAATTTGTATAATTTGGCGAGTGGTTTGGCGAAATTGGTCGACGGAATAATTAAGTAGTACCGTATTTTTTAATTATTTTCTATTATATTTAAAAGAAAATAACCAACAAAAATAATTAACTATAGAGCAAAACAATTTATATAATTAAAAAAAAAAGAAAAGAAAAAAAGAAACATTTATTATCAAATAAACAACAACAGCCGGGTTACCATGTCAATCAAAATAATGCCATTTTATCGCCAATTAGGTACCCCGGTGCATATATGACATCTGTGCCTGCTTAATATTTTTCTTTTCGTTTTGTTTAAAAAAAAAAAAGAAAGAAGTGAAAGCCATCAATTTTAAATGTTTCAGTTTTAAATGAAAGCTTTGTATTTTAAATAAAATGAATGAAAGGATTATATTTTGAATGAAATTAATGAAATTAAAAAAAATGCGACGGTAAAAATGTTTGGTGATTTATCACCTGCGTCCGGCTAACATAAAAATACTGAGTTCGTGATTTCTCTATCAGAATCTTTCGATTTGGCGGAAGATTGTTCAAATAAATTGAATTATGAATAAAAGTAACATAACACATTTTTTAGCATACATTTAAGTGAGGCCAAACTGGTCGCCAAATTAGTTTAAAATAATAACCTTTTCTAAGGTATGGAAAAAATATCTGTTATGATTAAAATTTGAGTTGTCATCATGAGAGAAAAGTACTTAAAATTAGAAAAAAAATTAATGTCTCGAAAACTAAGTCGAATTATAAATTCTAATACCAGTTTTGAAATCGGTGGATCAAGACTAATTTTTGGTGTTAATTTCATCGCAAAGCATTCCATATTTTAGGAGAAATCGCCGTGAAACATAATCAGTTGTTTAATCAGTCGTTTCACAGAATCGTTTCATAAATTCGCTTCAATTCAGTTGTTTCATAATATGCGTTTCATAAAGTCGTTTCGTTAGGATTTTATATATATAGGGTACAAATAACCGCTCTTGATAGTTTCATTTATGTAAGAAATCATCACACGTTTTTAATAAACTTTAAAATTTCATAAGGAATAAGTTTTCATTTTTGAGATGAAAATAGGAATCTTTTTTCATAAAGAAAATGTACAGTCGTGGAAAAAAAAAGTAAACACCCCCTACTAATTCCTCAACAAATTATTGTAGAAGACATTTATTGGTACCAGACGATTGGAAATAAAACGTACTTTTAAATTATGTGTGTGAAATTTGCTTAGGGGGCCCTCTACATATTAAAACGAACCATAGCTTTGGTTTTTGCAATATCAGTACACAATTTTGACAGCATAAATGAACTTTACACCCTTCAATTAGCCTAAAAACAATTTTTTATACAATTCGTACCATAAGTTTAAGAGAAATTAATTATTTTAAACCGAGCGTATTTTAAGGTCTGTATCCAAATTGGAGTTCGGTACTCGATTGTTGACCGAGAGAGCTCCCTTCTTGATCAAGGCTGCTTAAACGACACTCAAGCAGGCATTGAAGACAACTAGATTACAAGTTAGCAGAAGAAATTTCAAAATATTTAGTCACTTCTATCATAGACGGCTTCTTAAACCATCCTTTTGCCGTTTTTTAAGCATAATTTGAAAACTACTTGGAAGAAAAATGTGAAATTTGGATTTCCTTAAAGCAGGACATAGTAAATCTAAATCCATCAAAAAATTGTAGGTTGCAATTCATAATTTTTCGAATATTAATTTCATAATTCATATCATAAAATTAAAAAAATTGCAAATTCAAAGTATTTATGTTTGGGTATATTAGCATTATTGCTACACAAAAAATTAACACATTAGGAGCATAATTTCAAGAGATATAAACAAAAATATGAAAATGTAATTTAACATTAGAAGCACTAAATTTTGAATGTCTATTATTCAAAAACTTATCATTCAAATGACTCGAAATTTGGTGCCTAGGCATAGTTTGAACCGAAGATTTGAAATATCTTGTTATAATTAGGTATTGCCATTGAAAAAAATGAAGTTTGGATTCGTTTTAATATGTAGATGACGCCTAAGCAAATTTTATATACATCATTTAAAAGTAGACTTTATTTCCAATCGTTCGGCACCAGTAACTTTCGTCTACGATAATTTGCTGAGGAGTTAGTAGGGAGTGTTTACTTTTTTTTTCCACGACTCTATACGTGTCTGAAAAAATCTGAACTTTTCGTGTATAATTACATAAAAGTTTATGAAGAAAAGCCGTTTATTACTGATAATTGGGTAGGTTTAAGCAATAAATACAAGATGGCCGTAATTAAACTGAAAGTATTCAACGTATTCTGTAGTGCGATCTAATTGTGAGAAAGGAGTCGGTTTTTTAGGAATGATTGAATTAAACAAGGTACGAAGAACTCCTCGAAACTATTAGTTCCAAAAGCCACCGGTAGAAAATTTGTGTCGCTGTTTTTTTTTTATCTTTTGTCTTTCGTTTTGTTTAATAATTTTACAGGGTGCGTGTACATCCGGGGGTTGCCGAATTAACCAAGACGCAGAGGACATCGTGGCGCTCCCTTCCAATTTTGAAAAAAGACTAAAGCGGGGTCATAAATGGTTGCAGGTCGCCATGGGGACTTACGCCCAGCCTGAAGACTCCGCTTTCGTGCAAAGTGCACCTGGACAGTCTGTTGCAGGAGTATCATCGTGTGGACATTCACTTGTATCCTAACCCGGGGCTTGGGTGAGGTACTGGGGTTAATAACGTCCTCCCTTTGCGTGGATGCAAACAGGTGGATACCTTGACAGCACATGAAAACGAACTGTGCTTAGACTGTTACCACAGGCTCCGTCGGACCATCTTGTTGCTTTCGCTTCGTATCCCTGCGGCCCTGCCATCGGGGGTAGAGGTAACCGACTCCGTTACGCACGTCGCGGAGAGACTAACACTCCTATTTCTTTTCTAACACTTCATGTTTGTGTTGTTTATGTGTTTGTTTTGTCCCATCCGCTGGATGGAACATAAGAGGCGGCCTGTTATAGGGGATCTTCATTTCTGGCTGGTGATAAAGCAATTTAGTGATAATCCTCTAGTCTTCAGGTAGTGGGATTCTCCTGTGAGGTCTCACGATTGGGGTTGATGTTGTAACGGTTGCTCAAAATCGGATCTGTTCCGACACCTCTCAAATATGTTGAGTTGGGTTCAATTGCAGCGTCCGGAGTCTGTGGTAATTCTCTGTGTGATGACCAGTATTGGCTACGCACACAATGTACAATTTTCCTTAATTATCCTACAAAAATTGGTTCCATTCTGGTAATTAGATCACACTACAGGTCACACCGAGTATACTGTTAATTTTACTATGGCCCCTTGTGTATTAAGTTTTATGTAAAAATGCGAAGCGTAAAGATACGCATGATTAAACTTTCAGATTTATTTTTGATTTTTATGCGTGAAATAGGCTTGTAAATGATTTAAAATAATCTTTCTACGAGAGATTTTTTCCAATTTTTTTTGTTAATATGAACTTCTTTCTTAGAGTTTAACACTCTGAGTGTATGAGGGTTTTTATCCATTTTCATAAAAAATCCTCAAAACTAATATTAATTGGAATTTTTTTCCCTGTTCGTTTCTAAAATACACTTCATATCCCTTTATTTTACGTATATCTAAAGAAAAAACCTGTTAAAAAATTTTTGTCTACAGAAGATTTAATTTGTTTTTGGTAAACGAAAAATATGGGAAACTGCTTAGATTGTTACGATTTTTCAAATTAAAAAACATGAGTACAAATATGTTTAATGCATTGCTGTCGATTGAATACATATCTCTAATACGATGAATCATCAGGATAGAATTTACTTGTATTGTACCAATTGTGTAAGTATCTCATGCATGTTAACGAATTGATGAATCATAACTAATTGACCTTTGAGGTTCTATATCATACGTCTTCGCTCTAAAGCATATAGATACCGTCTCTATCTCGGGTTTCCCTTTGATCCTCGCATGTATTCTCTTACTTATTACTACATTTAGAAAATATGAATAAACAAAATAATCAATTAATAATATATGTCTTTTAATAACAAGGCCTCCTTTTGTTAGTATTTTAACCGTTTTTTGATATAATAATATTCGTATATACTTATGCAAATGTATTTTTTATTTGGATTTACGAAAATTGTGGTTTATTTGATTATTATTGATTTGTAATAAAATTCTTGATCACAGTATATGCTTTTTTTGGAAATTTCCTTTTAGACTGTAGAAATTCAACTATAAAAACATTTTTTTTTTTTTTACATTTACTTGTATTGTTTTCTTTATATGATTTCCGATCGCATTTTTTAAAATAAGAAGCAACTATAGAAATACATTTAATTATTTTTTGTTGATACGATATATAACTTTCTTAATATGGATTATCAGGCCAGCAGTTTTTCTGTAATGCATATAACTATGGATTCTATTTCGGATTGCCACGAGAGCCACACATGTATTTTCTAATACATTTCAGTAATAAAAAAAATTGATAAATTATAAATATCTCTGTTTAAATGATATTTTTACTGCTTTATTGTAGTATAAAATTTCTATTTATTTGTGCACATGTATTTTTTTGTATTTTAAAAATTAATGTTTATTATTTGCTTTAACGCACTTTTTCTGAGAGTTAGCTTTTAGGGTTATTTGCATTTAAAACATGCAACTCTTTCCTTTGTCTTTTATTAATACCTGATGATACATTTAACAATTATTGTTATTTGTTGAATTATTGGTTGGTTTTAGACTGACAGAAAAACGTGTTAGTTGGAAAAAGCACAGTGAGATGAACATGTGTTCATGGAAACACCACATCAAGTAATTATAGAAGTTGTCCTGTTCAAAAGTGTCTCATTTGAATGTGCCTTTGAAAGAAATATGAAGTATGTGGACAAAGAAGTGATATGTAATAAGAAAAAATAGCTCGCCAAAGGGTCTAGCCGGATAAGCATAGCGAAATGGCCCCCACGGCCGATGTTTGAAATAATATGTGTGGTAATAAGGCTCATCATGAGAATACAATATAGAGTGTTTTTAGCGTCTGACCTTGAACTGTCCTTGAGATAATCGGTGAATTATGTGCCGGCGCTACTATTTTTCAAATACATTTTTCTTAAGCAGTGTAAAAGTTAAAAAAGTGAAACTATCTATCGCCAATTATTGAAGAATATATTAGTTCATATGATATATTTTTTTCACATTTTTACACAAATTTTGACATAGAAAAATAAAACAAAAATATTAAAAAAAAATTATTAATGTAGTAATTTTGTATTTACACCAACCAAAAAATTAGACAATAATGCTTAAAGTATATATTTTTAAGAAAAGAAATTTCGTTAAAATCGAAGATGCGCTTTTTGAGTTATAACAAAAATAATGCTAGAAACTTGCTAAAATATTCGTAACTTTCCCTGTTTGCATTTGCAGAAATACGCTATTATCAATCAATTGGTCGATTCCTGACATTTCCACTCGGGCAGGATGCGCAGTGCGCCAAAATATGAGAATGTTTCCTTACATACCACTTCGCTGTAGGTTTGTTTCGTGTTTGTAAACATTCTGTTATTTTGGCGAACTGTGTATCCTTTTCGCGTAATAATATCAAGTCGTTGGTCTTGTCGATTGTGCAGGTGAAGTTGAATAGGGGCTGTAAATATATAAGGTTATCAACTTTTTGGCAATTTCCGCTCCCAACCTTCCAATATCATACGTTATCATTTCTCCAACCCCCCCCCCCTTCCCCCTAATAATAATGTTATCAGTGTATTTTTTTTTTTACTTTTTTTTCCTTTTTTATGCGTTTGCAGTGATATACAGATATGGTTATACATTTTTTATTTGCATATTTTACCGATTTAAATGACGAGAGGAAATTCATAAAATATCACTATTATATAAGAAAAAACTTTATATCAAATAACATTTTAAAGAAATATTTATTATTTAAAAGTTTTTAATAATACCTCTTTGTTACATAATGCATAGAACAGTAATATTGTCTTCTTGCAATGCGCCCTTTCCGGGGCTAAACAGAACTTCTTTTAAACAAAACAGATGGCCAACATTCCTCCCCATCTTTTACTAGCAAAAATAACAAATATAATTTCGAATCTGGTTTGTCTAACAACGAATTATATACGCATATGGCAGGAGTTATTAATGGTGAACGGTTTGTTATTCCATATTTTGGAATGAAATGTTTTATAATCATTCAATGGTTTTAATAATAACTTTGTATTTTCAAAAAAAGAAGAAAACAGACTTAAAATAATTAAGATAACAGATGTAAAGTAAAAGATACGAAAAAAGTATATTTTGGTTTTTTCAAAAACGATTATGATATCAAATGACAACCCCCCCCCCCCCTCACCCTACAGATATCTTCCGATGTCAAGCGCCAGGACCCCCTCCCCTCACACACACTGCCCTCTAAAGTGATACGTTATATATGTACATTGTACGTGTACAGCCCCATAGCCTTCTACAATGTGAAAATCATAGTAGGCAAATGTTATCATTTTATTTGTCAATTCTTGATATTATTACGTGAGAAGGATGCGGAATACATCAAAATAACAGAAAATTTACAAACAAGAAACAAACCTATAGGAAAGTAGTATAAATGGAAACATTATCTTATTTTGGCGTACTGCGCATCCTGACCGAGTGAAAATGTCATGAATCGACCAATTCATTGACAGTAGCGTTTTTCTTCAAATACAAACAGGGAAAGTTACGAATATTTTAGCAAGTTGCTAAAATTATTTTTGTTATAGCTCAAAAAGTACATCTTCGATTTTAACGAATTTTTTTTTCTTGAAAGTACATACTTTGCGCATTATTCTGTAATTTTTTGGTTGGTGTCAATATAAAATTACTACATTAATAATTTTTTTAAAAATATTTTTGTTTATTTTTCGATGTTAAAATTTGTGTAAAAATGTGAAAAAAATATATGTCAACTAATATATTCTTCAATAATTGGCGTTATTTTCATTTTTCTAACCTTTATACTTTTTGAGAAAAACGTAATTGAAAGATAGTAGCGTCGACGCATACTTCGCCGATTATCTCAAGGACAGTTCAAGGTCATGGGCGAACAACACTTTATATTGTATTCTGATGGTGAGCCTTATTACTACACATGTTATTTCAAACATCGGCCGTGGGGGCCATTTTGCTATGCTTATCCGGCTAGACCCTTTAATACAAAAATTCGACCCACGTGGTTTTTTTATAGGTACAGAGAACTTCCAAGTTCAACCCAAAGTTCAAGCCAAACGCTCCGTTTTTTAAATATTGTTCTGTGATGAAATTTTATATATATTTAGTATTTTCAAATTTTCCATAGTATTAACTTCTATGGCATAAACTTTACCTTTGACAGAACTGCATAAAAAGAAAGTCAAGAGGAGTTATGTCTGCTGAAGAAGCAGCCAAGGTATGGAACCATTATATCCAATCCGTCTTCGAAGAAAAATCAAGTTTAATGTTTTTCTGACATGTAATATCCAAGCAGGGGGAGGGAGTATCATCCTGTTGAAAAATATTGATGAATGCAGTTGATTAAGTAGGATTAAGTAGGAATGCAGTGATTAAGGTGGATCGCAAAGCGATCCCTGGAGAGCCGAGTGACGTGGAGTTAGTGCATTCTTTTGATGGTAAAAAGCCTCTCTTGCCGCCTGTGCAGCCGTATAAGTACGCGGTATTTTGCATTATTCCTGCAAGGGGACGTTGAAGTCAAAGGAGGCGTATTTAAAATATAATTGGTCGTTAGATGAATGATTGATTGCCCAAGACTTGGGCGATGGCTCATGATCGGCCGATTGAATGCAGCACGACTTACAAATTGCACTTACTCAGCAAAAGTATTCTTATGAAATGGGCCAAAACGATCTTTGAAAGTTATAAGACGCGATGCGGTAAAACTGACTTAACAGTGGCAACTTCATTCAATCAATTGAGACACAATTACTAAAGCATTTTAAAAGTTTTAATTTGAATTTCTAAATTTAAATTTCTGCTTTTTAAAACGGAGATTTCAAATTTTAAAAGGGGCAAAAGGGGAAATTTAAAAAGGGCTTAGCTTTTATCGTTTCATATCCCCCCCCACTAAAACAAGAGCCGCAGGGCTCGCCTGCAAGACCTGTGGGTCTTATCTCGTGAATTTAACCCAGGGTGTTTTTTTTCATTGGTTTTAGATTTTTATTTTCTCCACCTCTCGAGTGAACCTATATTTACATTTATATATCAAGTTTACATAAAAATATTGGTTACACTAAAGCATTGGAATTCATTCAATGGTGCTGCAGCAAAATAATAAAAATATATATCTCGAGACATATCTGGATTATAATTACACCAAACTTTTTCGAAACCAATTGTCTTTTGGATGTTTTCTTTTATAAAGTTTTTGTAAATGTTTCTGTGTAATGTCCATTGGAAAACATCCTTTTTTGGTGTAAAATGTCAACATTAACATATATAGTATACTAAAATACTCAAAGATAAACATACTGAAAACTATACAACATTTTTTAAAACGGAGATTTCAAATTTTAAAAGGGGCAAAAGGGGAAATTTAAAAAGGGCTTCGCTTTTATCGTTTCATATCCCCCCACTAAAACAAGAGCCGCAGGGCTCGCCTGCAAGACCTGTGGGTCTTATCTCGTGAATTTAACCCAGGGGGTTTTTTTGCAAAAATATTCACACATACAAAATATTCAAAAATATAAAATGTTCAATAATACATTATATTCAAAAATATAAAATATTCAATACTACAAAATGTTCAAAAATATAAAATATTCAACAATATAAAATGTTCAATAATATAAAATGCTCAAAAATATAAAATATGCACTAATATTATCAACACAAGTATATTGTCTACCAAAATGCAATTTGGAAAGTTTGCATTTCTAAAAATACTGAATTTTCACACTGAGGTAAAATAAAAGTAAAATAAACTGTAATACTAATACCAACAAACACATTAGATTTCTTATTATTCTACCTTTCTGTTTTGGTAGGGACTTAGCTACTTCTATGATGCAGCCTTAGGGTTATCTTCATGAAAAACAAACTAAGTTGTCTAAAAAGGAAAACTATAGCTAAACAATATATACAAATATACACTTGCTATAATTTTCACCATAACCAGGGTCAGTGTGACATGGGTTTTAATACTCTGAAGTGAATATCATCCCAAAAAATGTGCCACTTGCACGACCGAAAAAAGAAGGTAGGTAAATCAATATTCATCTGCAGAGGGAAAGCGAAGCAGTTTTGCCAGATTCTCCGTTCAACCTGGAAAGAGAATCTGGGAAAACAGTCCGGCTAAAGATGGGTGGCCACGGAGCGGAGGACCCCTTCATATGTCACAAAATCATCATAATAATATAGTTATAAAAAAACAAAAACTCTAACAGTACTTTTAAACTGTCACCATCATTCTACGCCGCCGGGGTTGGGTTACACGCCCAGCTGGGTCCTTGTCCAAATTTTACGAGCAAGGGGGACGATAGGAAAGCAAAAAATAAAAAAAAATGAAAGATGAAAGAGATAGCTGAGGTTTATTCATGGTTGAGTTTAAGATTTTGAGGAGGGTGGTAGTATCTTAACTTGGAGGAATGGGCAATTTCGGAATTTCTCTTAAAATGTGGACTGGGTTTATCAATTTCAAAGGATACCTCAGAAAGTTGTTTTAAAATAGTGTATGGGCCAGAATATGGCGAATTCAGTTTACGGGTATTAGGATAATGAAATTCTTCATACATCACAATGTCACCAACTTTAAACTTTACAGGATGGAAACGAGCATCATAACGGACTTTATTCTTTTTATGGTAAGCAATTGTTCTCTCTTTAGCCAATTTTCTAGCTTGCTCCACAGGGGGATAATAACTATTATTTGTAAAGGAGGATCATATGGTAATTTTCCTAACAATGAATAACTAGGGGTGAATTGGGTTACAGAATGAGGAGTATTATTATACTCATATAAGGCTTCATCTAAAAGCTTAGTCCAGGGTATTTTCTTGGATGTGGAATTGACTTTACATTTCAATCTGGTGACAATAGTCTGATTTAGGCGTTCAATTTTCCCATTCATCTCTGGGTGATGGCTGCTCGTCAATCTGTGTTTTACATTGTAAGTACGAAGAAATCTCTTAAACCTGGAAGCTGTAAATGCTCCATTTCTGTCAGTTAACAATCTGTCTGGTACTTGTATCTGGAATAATTGTTTCAAAATGTTTGTATAAGTTTCAGTAGTTACACTTTTTGAAGGAAAACCCCACACATAGCGAGTTGCATGGTCAACGACTAAATGCAAATATATTTGTAGAATTGTAATAATTAAATCCGCCAACAGAGTCTACTGCTGAACATTCAAAAGGTATATCTGTTGTGGGCATTAATTGCAATAAGCCAAATCTTTTTTGCCTACATTTTTTGTTTATCTGACAAGTGTGACAGTGTTTTACAAAATTTTCAATATCCGGATTAATGTTAGGCCAATAATATTGCGGAGAGATTAAATTTATCATCTTATAAATTCCAGGGTGGCCAAATTGTGTGTGGGTTTTTTCTAAGAGGGGTAGACGTAAGGCCATGGGGACCACAATCTTATACAAACTTTTCTTTTTAATTACAACAACATCATTTATCTCAGTGTACTTTTTACCATCAACTGCTACATTTTCTTTTTTCTTATTGTCTCTTACTTCATTCAAGTCAAGGAGATGTATAATATGGGGTAAATTTTCTGAAACAGGCTGTCTAGATAGCATATCAGCTTCAACATTAGTGGAGACTTTTTGGTATTTAATTTCATAGTCAAACATACTAAGTTTTAGGGACCAGCGGAAAAGACGTCCTCTTAAATTTTTAACACTTTTGAGCCAGGTAAGTGCCGCATGGTCTGTATGTATGACAAATTTTTGACCGTGTAAATAATGATAAAATTTATCTAAAGCATCCACAATCGCCAAACATTCTAACCCAGTACTTGCATAATTCTTTCATAATCGCGAAGATTTCTAGAGTGATATGCTGTAGGATGTAATGTTCTTTTTTCATCAACTTGTTTCACAACACATCCCACTCCATGACTTGAGGCATCTACAAGGTGTTTTGGGATCAAACAACTTTAATATAGGTTTTTCAATTAAAGCGTTTTTGAACTTTCTGAAAGAATTTTGACAATTTTGGTCCCCTACATAGGGGACATTTTTCTTCAACAAATTGTTGAGAGGGTATCGAATGTTAGCATACTTTGGAATAAATTTGTGATAAACATTTATAGATCCCCAAAAACGTTGTAATTCCTTTACATTCGTAGGTGGTCTTAATTTCTTAATTGTCTCTATATTAGGGTTGTCAGGTGTGATACAACCATTCGAGACTTCATATCCTAGAAAATTAATTTTGGATTTAACAAAATTACACTTTGACAATTTGAGTTTAAGGTTTTCTTGGACACAGATATTAAATAATGTCTCTAAATGACACAAATGTTCCTCTTCATTTTGGGAGAATACAATAACACCATCAAACTAACTACAGGCAAAGTCAATTTTGTATTTATTAAAGATTCTTCTGAGGGTACGGTTAAACCAAGCAGGCGCGTTTTCCCATCCGAATGGTAAACGATTCCACTCATATAACCCAAAGGTGGTGGCAAATGCCAGTTTCTCAGTGTCTCGAGGGTGGATGGCCAATATCCACTGGCCAAATCAAGAGTGGTAAAAATTTAGCATGCGCCAATTTAACTAACAGGGTGTCTATTCTAGGTAAGGGTTCTGCATCTGTTTTTGTAATGGCATTTAATTTCCGAAAGTCGATACATAACCAGGTTTTCTTCCCTTCTTCAAGTTTATACACCAAAGTTACGGGTGATGAATAAGGGGAATAACTTTCTTTAATGATACCGGCTCGCAATAAATTCTGAATTTGGTCTTTAATTTCCTTTTCTTCCTTAGGGGAAGTGCGATATGCTCTTAAAAAAACGGACAGGTCTGAGGTTAATTGTATTCTCTGGGGTTCAATGTTTACACAGCCTACATCATATTTATCTTTAGCGAAAATGCAGACGTATTTGGCTAGAAGAGCAGGTAATTGTTCCTTGACAGACTGCACATTTTGCACATGGTCAGTGGTCCCGAACAACTCCGGCTCAAAATTTTCTTCGAATATCTCTGCATTTTCAATTTCTGGGTGGCTAGTATAGGTCTCTGATAAATGTAAAGTATGATGAGATGAATTTGTTGAAATATTGTCCATGAGAGGTACTCTCTTATTCTCTTGAGTGATTTACATTTTAGCACAGTCAATATTTAATTTAAACAGTTTACAGTGGGGTAGCCCAATCAAAGCATAAGGTAACTGATTATTAATTCTAAAAAGTTCAACATTCTTAGAGATACATCCTAATTTCAAACTAACAAGGCATTTTTCTTTCAAAGCAAGAACACCTTGTGTTTGTGTGACCAATATACTCTGCTGAACTTTACATATTTTTAGGTTAAGTTTGTGGGCTAAATGACAAGGAATCACACTGATTGAACTCCCTGTATCGATCAAACAAGGTAGTGAGGCTTCACTTTTTACATCAGTAATTTTTTGACAATTTTTATTTGATTTTTTATAGCTAGCTTTTTCTTTTTGTATATGTCCGGACATAAGACACCGTCATTGATTACTAGATATATTTTCGGATGACTCATTAGCTCTATGATCTGGGCTGGAGTTTACACCAGTCATATTGGGACTAGGGGTTGGAACTGCTAAGACTTGTTGTCGAAAAGGGCAGTCTCCCACCCAATGATACACATTTGGTATTCCTATATTAAGGCAAACTTTGCATGGGTAGGGTGACAAAGTGGTCTGGTTATGTACATTTGGTCTCGGTTGAACATTTGACGTCGGTCTAAATGTATTTTGGGGGTTTCGTGTTTGATTAGATGCAAAAGGTCGAATCAGGGGGTTTTGATAGGGAACTCTGTAGTTCCACTGCAGGTTATAATTCTGTCCTGTCTCATATGGGGGGCGAAAGGGTCGCCATTGTCGGTATTGATTGGGGTTTTGCGGGCTTGCGTCAACTTTGCTCTCATTTCCCTTTCTGTCCAGTTGCATTTTGCAAATCCTGAACACTAATTCACGCCATGAATGTGTAGTCAAGGGGTTGCTTGCAATAACTAACTTTTGCATTTCTAACGGCAAGCCCTCCGTTAACCCTTCCAGGATAAGTTTCTGTTCTAAGCCTAAGGTCCTCCCTATTTTAGTCTTTTTTTTGATAATATTCGTTCAGGTCCTCTCCAATTTTGTATCTAATACGGGAAAAATCAGTTAACGAAAGAGTGTCAGAAATTTCGTAATGTTCGTTGAACAAAGTGACAAATTCGGACCAATGCAGCACATTTAGACAATTATTAATGTACAACGTAAGTGCACTGTCCTTTAAGTATTTTTGTATGTGTCTAATTTTCCAGCAATCGTCTTTTTCCTGTTCTATACAGACACTCTCGAAATAGGCTAGCTACAATATCCAATTCATACCAAATGTCGGAGAAAACGTAATAATATCAGGTTCTATTGACATTTTCGGGCCAGCAGTTATTGAGTTGTGACCAGACCCAGCTTGAGCTGACAGGGTCTGTTCACCTAATGTTGTTACATTATGTGTCTGTGTGGCAACCCCGGACTTCTGACTACCTTTGTCTTCAGGGTTAAGACCTGAACTCGCATCGTTACTCGGGAGCTGATTTTTCTCGTTTCCAGAGTCACCTGACTTATTTTCCAAGTCGTTCACTTATTTCGGAGGGTCTGGGGTGCTCATGTTAGAATACAAAATATCACAAGATTACACAAAAATATAAGGCACAATTAAAACACATAAGAATAAAAATAGAATATTTAAAAAAAAATTGCAACACAATATTTGTAAAAATTTGGCTTAAATCTAAATTAAATTCAAGTTTAATATATCATTTTTTTTCAAATTGAGATAAAAAAACGAACTTTGAAATAAAATTTTAAACTTACAAAGATTTAAATACTGTCTAAATTTCAGTAAATTACTCTCTTTTATAACAAAAACAAATAAAATAAACTGTCTTATTCTATTTTTTGCTATTAAAATAACAACCAATTAAAAAAATTACCTTTTTAAAACTCTAACTCTTTTCTTTTTCTCTTTTTTAATTCAAGAATAGATTAAATGTCTTACCTTCACAAATAATTCCATAAGCACACATAGCTGTACACACACACAAACAAAAAAAAAAATCTTCATAAAAATTTCAACGAACTCGGAATTAAATTTACTCCTTGAAAAAAGAAATCATTTTCTCTCTTTTTTTCTTAATGCAAAATCAATGAGTCTTATCTGCCGGTAGAAACATCGTTCTTCCAACAGCTGTTCACTGATGACCTCGAAAGACACTTACCTGAATGAATCATCGATGATCGCGAACTTGACCCAATTTCTCAGCTGATAACGTTCTTCATTTCGATAATGTCCGAGGCATGGATGCGAGGAAGGAGTTTTCTTTTTCTTTCTTGAAAAGATTGAGTTTGCATTTAATCGTCCTTTGGTTGGAAAAGAACTGATTTCAGGAATAGATAGATCTTTTTTTCTTCTTATTACTGACTACGGCAAATGAACGTTTTTTCCCGTCTTCTTTTTCTTTTATACACAGGGCCCGGAGAAAGCCAAAGAACGGTCTTATTTTAGAAATTTCGTCTCGTCATTAGTCACTTTTTTAGGATTTTGTTACACACCTCCTGGAATTAATTGTTGGTTAACTAAACGGTAGATACGTCGCGGAATTCTTGCTTCAAGCACGAATATTTAAGGATTTTCCGCTAAGACATTCGGTGGGATTTCGGGATTTGTCCCGCGTAGATGCGCTCTGTCCAGCCGACTTTTCATGTAATGATTTCACCCTACTCCCATTGTTTTTCCTCTGTTTCGGTGTAGCTCGTGCCGATGGGTGCCGGGGCGCGGATGCGTGCCGACGTAGGATTGCTCCCTTTGAGTTTCTATCGTCGTTCTGTAGTCGCAGGCCGTGAGTGGTATCCGTGAATTAAGGAAAGATTAAATGAGTAGTTGTTTCAATAAAGCCACAGCTTTTTCGGGGACCTGATTTATTGATCTTCTGTACATCCTTTGGAGAGAAATCAGGCCCCTTTGACATGAGAGCTGATGGTTTACCCCTTTATGGACAGGGAAACTTAGGTGGATCGCAAAAGCAATCCCTGGAGAACCGAGTCACGTGGAGTTAGTGCATTCTTTTGATGGTAAAAAGCCTCTCTTGCCGCCTGTGCTGCCGTATAAGTACGCTGTATTTTGCATTATTCCTGCTAGGGGACGTTGAAATCAAAGGAGGCGTATTTAAAATATAATTGGTCGTTAGCTGAATGATTGATTGCCCAGGACTTGGCGCTGGCTCATGATCGGCCGATTGAATGCAGCACGACTTACAAATTGCACTTAGTCAGCAAAAGTGTTCTTATGAAATGGGCCAAAACGATCTTTGAAAGTTATAAGATGCGATGCGGGAAAACTGACTTAACAGGGGCAACTTCATTCAATCAATTGAGACACAATTACTAAAGCATTTTAAAAGTTTTAATTTGAATTTCTAAATTTAAATTTCTGTTTTTTAAAACGGAGATTTCAAATTTTAAAAAGCACAAAAGTGGAATTTTAAAAAGGGGCTTAGCTTTTATCGTTTCATATATATATATATATATATATATATATTGCATGTTGCTGTCGACTTTTGTGACATTCCGGAGATACTAGTATATATCGAAGTAAATGTAGTATAGTAATCAATGCCAACCCTCCGTTATCATGAGACAACCGGAGTGCAGTCGTGATGGCAAATTAGAAGACAGGCTCGATAACATTGAAAGAATTTCCCATGGAATAATTAATAGAGAGGCATCGTAATTTAAACGTTGTTTATTTGGCAGACACATATCGTAACATTTCCAGTAGCTTATCCATCAACTCTCGAATAATCACTAATCCACTTCATAATAAACTTAAGATGTTAAAAGTATTAGAATCTACACATTAAAAGTCATTCACACCAAGTTTCGAGGATTTATTAAACAACCGAAAAACGTAAAAATCTCTCGCTCTTCTTCGATGCAACATTATAAATACTAAAAGAAACAGAACGCGGACGTATACATTACAAGTTAAAGAACAAATCCCATAAAAGTAGCCGGAAGGTCGCGATGAGATGCAAAATACGATAGGACTTAGGTCCGGGGGAAGGAGGAAAGCACGCGTGACGACGATGTGAACTCTTTAGCATCGGCGCCATAATCATTACGCAAACAAATGTTGGCAGGAGGCTTTCCATGGAATTATGGGAAATAGAATATCAGAGAACAAATGCTATTAAAAACATCCGAAACAAAAAGAATTTAGTTTTAGATTAAAATGAAAAAGTAATTTTGTGGGTTTTATGAGATTAGACGAATGGATTAAGGTTTTTAGAATAATAAAAGAATACGCATTTAAAGCATGGAAAAAAGATAAAATATATTTAAGATATTATTAAAGCTAAGTAAAAAAGGGGTAAATGTTAAGAATTTGGAAAGTTTTACTAAGGTAAAATGGCGAAAATTTTTATTATTACACACATTATATATATATATATATATATATATATATAAACTTAAAAAACACACGCTTTTATTTTATATAAAATGACGTCATTCGCATCCGCTTAAGAATTACACATTTACGATCCAGTCTTAGACAACATCTACAATGAAGTATGCATATAACGTCACTAGCGCTGAATAATACTCAAATCCAAAGAAAGAGATGTCGTTATTCAAGAAACTCGACAAAAAAATCGGCTATAATGGTTCATATGCCTTCATTTGTTTGTAATATTAATATAGATAATAAAAAATAGTTTATAATAGCTCCATGTTTTATCAGAAATCATTCATTTATATTTTTTCGAAATAGCAGGTATTTTAATTACATTTTTTCAGTTATTATGGGAAAATGGCAACAAAAAGATGTAATTATTATTTTTCAACTATTTTTCCTTTACTTTCTATAGAAACGGAATACGTGAGTTGCCAAAATTAAACAAATAGTGTTAAAAACTACAAAAAAAAAATTAATGTCTTAAAAATAAACTGAGATGCAGTTTTCAAACAAATTGCATTCAAAAGTACTTTTTTTTCCCAATACGCCGATATAAAAATTGAAAATGTGTGATGTAAAAAAATTGCAGTAGAGTAGTTAATTGTAAAATGTTATATCAGCTTTGTATTACGACTGTCTTATACAACGGAACGTTATTTTTTAGAGACGACGCTTTAATGGCCGAAAGAAATAGCATATCGGAGGCTAAAAAAAGAACAAATTATAAATTTCTAAGACAATGTAATCAATTGGATTCAAACGCGGGACATTCAGTTCTGAAACCCGTTTAAAACATATTGGTCAAATGGGATCTCTAGGAGTTATTTTGTTGACATGCTCACACGCACACATACACACACACAAATCATGATTACAATACTTTCTTTACTATGTGTTCGGGAAGAATTGAACTACAAAAGAAAGAAATATCTAAATAAATTTCAGTTCTTTCATACTTGTGAAATTCTTGAACAATACAGAAAAATTAACGTACAAAGACCTCTTTTATATTTAAAATTAGTATTACTTTTAATTCATAAAAGCTTCTCATTACCTATTATACTCTTCATTAAGTTCGTACAAGCATTTTAATTAAAAGTGTAATCAAGTTTTTTTTTTCTTTCAAAAATAATTATTTCAGCCTTGCATGATTCAATTAGGGAACTGAGGTTAGTTTAAACAAATAGCAGTCTCTAATTACAAAAAAATTAATTAAAAATATAATTTGTCTTAAAAAGCACCTAAAGTACCTAGTTTCACAATATTTATTATCATAAAGTTAGTAAATATTTATAAAACCTTTTTAATTATTACTATTTGGCTTTTTAATTTAGTAATAACTTTTAAACTTGTGTTGATCTTTCTGAATTAATAGTTTATTTTAAAAGTTTTTAATCCAATTTATAGCAATTTATGCATTTAGATAATGAAGACTAAATTTCTGATTTATAAAATGAAGCTCATCATTCCTTTCCCATCTCCCACATCCGAAAGCAAACAAAATTAGAAACAAGTCGGAAATAGTACCTGAAACCTGGTAAATGATGTGCGTTCGTACCATAACTAGTTTTATAAATACTCAGATGTTGGTGCAATAGCTGTTGCACTCTTATGCAAAATTGTATGAATACAAAATGTGTTACGATTATACACTATATAGCCATTAATGACCGACAACTTTCAATTTTAGACATTTTGTGGAATATTTTGAAATATATTTGACAGATTCTTCTGGAGTTTCAGGATTAAAAAGAACAGGCATGACCTCATATTTAGAAATGTCGATTTGTTAAGGGAGGCAATTAGGGGGCCAACAAAAAATCAAAGAAAAAAAATAATTCTTGGGGTCACCCTGTAAAATAAAATGCACGAAATCGTCTACCGCTACCGAATATAAATAAGCAGCCATTGTGCAATATGTGTATTCTTTTGTGTAAGAATAGCACGTATATTAATAGTAATATAGCGATTTATTTAAAAAAAATTAAAAAATTCTTGCATGTTTTTTCTTATAACATGCAGGGTTTTCAATCAAATTTAACGCCGGTTTCAGAAAAATTGACAAAATATAGTAGAAACAATATAGTGCAATTGGAATATAAATATGTTAAATATTTTAGGAAATATGAGCAGTTGTATGAAAAATTTTTTATCTGCGCATGCGCGAACGATAACAAGGATCATTTTACATAATTTAATAGCCAACTCTATGGAGCAACTTATTAAAAAAAATCTAGTCATATATCGTAAAAATTCAGAAAGATATCGACGTTAAAGTGAGCAAATTTTTAGTTGTTGTCTAAAAGCAGCTGAATGATAAGGGATTTTACACAAATTGTCATTTTTTATTAACTGACTTTCAGAAAAAAGTTAGTATTTAGTGAGTATCAACGAGTAGATTTGGGAAAAATGCTTCGATTTTGATACTTCTTTTGATCACGATATAGGCTCGTTCTGGTGGTTATCCAAGAAGAACTAAAGCATCAATAAAAAATGAAAATTTAAAAAAATTACAAATTATAAATGACAATTTGTGGAAAATCCCTTATGATTCAGCTGCTTTTAGAGAACAAATAAAAATCCCCTCACTCTAATGCCGATATCTTTCTGAATTTTTACGATATTTGACTAGATTTTTTTAATAAGTTGCTCCATAGTCTATTAAATTATGTAAAATGATCCTTGTTATTGTTTGCGCATGCGCAGATAAAAATGATTTCATACAACTGCTCATATTTCCTAAAATATTTAATATATTTATATTCCAATTGCACTATATTGTTTCTACTGTATTTTTTCAATTTTACTGAAAACGGAGTCAAATTTGGTTGAAAACCCTGCATGTTATAAGCAAAAAACATGCAAGAATTTTTTTATTGTTTTAAATAAATCGCTATATCTCTATTAATATACATGATATTCTTACACAAAAGAATACATATATTGCACAATGTCTGTTTATTTATATTCGGTAGCGATAGATCATTTCGTGCATTTTATTTTACAGGATGATCCCAAGTATTATTTTTTTCTTTGGTTTTTTGTTTGCCCCCTACTTGCCTCACTTATCAAATCGACGTTGCTAAATATGAGGTCATACCTATTCTTTTCAATCCTGAAATTCCAGAAGAATCTGTCAAGTACATTTCTAAATATTCGACAAAATGTCTAAAATTGAAAGTTGCCGGTCATTAACGGCAATATAGTGTATATATTAAATTCAGTAATACGGACATAATATGATTCCACTTTAAATAGGGAATAATGACCATTGCAACCTAGAATCATTATCTATCATGGGATATCACTGAATTAATTACGTGTGATAGAATTTAATAGAATGAAGAAAACTTTTATTAATATCTTTTTAAGTTTTGATTCGATTTTCATAAAATTTGAAATGACTCGAACAAATTTTTAAACGATTATATGTATTAAATTTCAAACCTCTCTTCGGGTAGTTTTTGCGCTGTTATATACGGACAGACGGGCAGACAGACCAGAACAGACGAAGAATATAGGTGCTATTTATTTATATATTTATGAACGCAAATAAAAATGTTCTAATGTTACATTTTCTGTGATATTTTTGGGATATCTAATGAGATTTTAAATATTCTTTCAGGATAAGACTGTTGCCATTTTCTACTTAAAACTGGGCTACTTTTATATCTGTACAATAGCTCTCAAAAGGGTGTATAGGCGACAAACGTCCTAAAAATAGAATTCCTATGACTACGTTGAAGCTAGAAACGTGAAATTTGTCATAGGGGTTACCTTTAACTCCTTGAAGGACGGCGAGATATATTTTATAGAACTTATTTTTAATCATGATTTCTACCACAATTTTTAAATACAACTTTCAGTTTATAACATCAGCGAAAAATAGCTTGAAAATTGTATTTCCTTATTTTAAAATAAAATGTATCGAGAATTCTGGTATGAATTCAATATTACAGAATCACGATTACTTGGCCTTGAAAGGGTTACGATGTAATGCTCGGTTAAGAACGGTTCTAAACCATCGAAATTTAAAAGTGTAAAATGAACCAAAAATGTACTAAATTCTGAAATTATTACATTCCGGAACTTACTCCAGGATAATCCTCGTATCGGCAGAATAATTACTCATTTGACTATACTGTCTTTTAATTTAATTCTAATTCTTAGTTTATTACTTTCTGGATTTTAAAATATCTTAGATTTCTTCTCACTCCCCATGCTGCTAGTGAGCTCCTTTTCCTATTTTCTTGGCTAGTTGATCACTCGACAATTCTATATAAATAGACAATTTTCCTACTCTCCTATTGATTTCGTCGTTAGACTCAAAAGTGAACACTTCAGTGCAAATGTTTGAAGCAGGTGTGATAGATCCTTTTCTGAACCAGGTTTACCGCTGACGGCATACATATATTTATAAACATTGGAGAGTTCTGCCGACTTTACTGTAATCTTTCTATCCCTTAATTTTTATGTAGTTCATATAAGAACTACTGTTAAACAATATTTTTTATTATGGCTCTCTACTATGTGATATACAACTACTCATATAAAAGGCGTGGAGTTGTCGGGAACTGGGTAATTCCTCAAAGTCCTAACCGGCTCATTTGTTAATTTTTTTCCAAAAAAATATTTTTTAAGAAACAAATTTGTTTTATTTAGCCTATGAGTAAAGTTAATTATTCTTAATTTGTAATATCCCAGTTATAATTTTACAAATTAATTAATATCTTCATAACCAGAAAAGTGAAATATCATTTTTTAAGTTGCTCTTTTTAAACTACAATTGGTGATTGAGAATGTAGCTTAAGAAGATCCGCAGGAAAAATCAGTATCTTCAGCACAAACAGAGATAAATTTATTTTTTGAATAAAATATAGATATTTATAATTTAAAGAACTTCATTCTGAACAGTTTGTTTCCAATTGTAAAATACTTTTGTTTGAATTTATACTTTACATCATTTATTATTAGGTATTTTTACATTCAGTTCAAATTTAAACTTTGCATCACAGTTTTTGTTATAAATGGTTACATGAAATATGTTATTAATTACTTAAAATCTATGGCCATTTGATGCATCCGTATATTTAAAATATCTCATTGGGAAATTAGTATTTTTTAACTTCTATATTTTGTGTATCTTAGTTCTCAAAATATTTCTGAAGTATAGATTTAATTTTATATGAAGTGTTAACATCTTACTCATAGTTCGTCCGCTTTTAACAGATAAAATATTAAATTCAGCATAGATTTTAGAAATATTTTCAAAACTAAGAAAAAAAGAGACATCCTTTAAGAAGAGTACACAGAAAAAAGATGTTAGAAATATGAATTTCCCGGAAGATATTTTAAATATACGAATGCTCAAACGTCCATAGACTTAACATTATGGCAGAGAATTTCGAAGATGAGTGACCAGCTCCCTTAACTAGTAGGAAACGTTTACAATATGCTTTCATCTTGGGATTATCAGAAACGACATTTTTTAAATGAAATAAAAGCAGTGAGAAAAACCTCCGTTAAGGTCAAACATCTTCAATTTCCCCTATACACACAAATCATCTATGTACGGTCGTGGAAAAAAAAAGTAAACACCCCCTACTAACTCCTCAACAAATTATCGTAGAAGAAAGCTACTGATACCAAACGATTGGAAATAAAGCCTACTTTTAAATGACGTATATAAAATTTGCTTAGGGGGCCATCTACATATTAAAACGAATCCAAACTTCATTTTTTTCAATAGCAATACCCAATTTTAACGAGATATTTCAAATCTTTGGTTCAAACTATGTTTAGACACCAAATGTCAAGTCATTTGAATGATAAGTTTTTGAATTATAAACATTCAAAATTGAGTGCTTTTAATGTTAAATTACATTTTCATATTTTTATTTATAACTCCTGAAATTATGATCCTAATGTTCTAATTTTTTTTGTGTAGCAATAATACTAATATACCCAAATATAAATATGTTGAATTTGCAATTTTTATAATTTTCTGATATGAATTATGAATTATGAAATTAATATTTAAAACAATTATGAATTGCAACTTGCACCTTTTTTGATGGATTCAGATTTATTAAGTCCTGCTTTATGGAAATCCAAAATTTCACATTTTTCTTCCAAGTAGTTTTGAAATTATGCTTAAAAAACGGCAAAATGATGGTTTAAGGGGCCGTCTATGATAGAAGTGACTAAATATTTTGAAATTTCTTATGCTATCCTGTAATCTAATCGGCTTAATTGACTGCTTAAGGTGCCTTGATCAAGAAGGAGGCTCTCTTGGTTAACAATCGAGTACCGAACTTCAATTTGGATTCAGCCCTTAAAATACGCTAGTTTTAAAATAATTAATTTCTCGGAATCTTATGGTACGAATTGCATAAAAATTTATTGCTAGACTAATTGAAGGGTGTAAAATTCATTTATGCTGTCAGAATTGTGTACTGCTATTGAAAAAAGCAAAGTTATGGCTCGTTTTAATATGTAGATGGCCCCTTAAGCAAATTTTATATACATCATTTAAGAGTAGACTTTATTTCCAATCGTTCGGTACCAGTAACTTTCTTCTACGATGATTTGTTGAGGAGTTAGTAGGGGTGTGTACTTTTTTTTTCCACGACTGTACCTATACAGGTGTTCCAAAATGTGACCGACAAATTAGAGGTGTGATAAGAGGTATGAAGAGGAGGTAAAATTATCATAGAACATGGGGTCGCAAACCACTTATTTAGTCACAAATACAGGGTGCTTCATCCTAACTGAACTCAGGTTGACGGTAATAATTTCGAGAGAAATAAAAACATTGCAATGAAATTACTACGATATGTACCTTGTTTTGAGTGAAATGGGATAACATCACGAAAAGATCTGGAAAAAACATGTTGCTCAACAATCGATGGTACCGTATGAACTGATAACCACACTCCCAAATGTGAGGCGTCAAGTGCATACTGCTGGCGCGTATGATGCAAACTTCTACCACTTTTATTTGGCGTTATCACATTTATAACAAAAGTGAGAATGTCTATTAAAAATTTTATTATAATATACTTCAGTTTTCTGAAAGTTATGACCATCAACCCAAATTGAGATAGGATGAAACACCCTGTACTTTTGATTAATATACGTGGTTTGCAACCCCTTGTTCAATTCCTACTATTAGTTCACACTCTCCCTATATTTATTTATTTATTTATTTATTTATTTATATATCTTGTTCAAATTTTCAATCGTTAATAAAATACTTATTATTCATCCTATCAAGTTGAAGTATTTTTTTTAAACTTGTACTGGATGACAATTGATGTTAATACAGTTTTTTCAAATATTAATTAATTAATTAAACTTTAATTAATTAATTTTAGTTTTACATGGGAGACAAAATGGCAGCCATTGATTATTGAAGCATTTAATGCATCTTCATATCTATAAGGGGGGTTACCATAGGAGGGACCCTGTTCTGTCGCCAACTTGGCGATACATCGCCAAATTTGGCGACCAAAATGAGTCCCAAAAAGTGACGCCAACTTGGCGATATCTCCAATATTTCGCCAAATTCCCATAGACTTCCATTGTAAACCATCTTGCTTATAGAAAATCAACAAATTGAGATATTTTAATGCAACAAAAACTAATATTAGCTTAAGGGATTATATTAAATTTTTCTTTGATGGCCTAAGCAGGAATTGACTTTAAAAACAAAATTTTTATATTACTTTTTCTATGGTTATTTTATATCCTCTTGATGCCTACTATTACCCATCTGAATTTGTCGGTCGAATTTTGGAGCATCTTGTATATGTGTGTGTGGTGGACAAAACAGTGTATTTTTAATAGAATGGTGAATGTTTTTCACCCGCCTAATATAAATATGCAGAAATATTAATTTTTTGCAGAGTTTTATTTCTGAAATTAATTAAAATGTTTTCGGGCTAACTATATCCGAAGATAAACATTCATTTCCCCCATTTCTTCTCTAAAATTAGTTTTTAATTTCCCTCCATACTGATACGGCTTCTTTAATCTAGGTTTTACTGAAAATTCAATTTTGTTTTCCCGGTAAAAGTTGTGTTTCTTTTTTAATTGAAAGAATTTAAAATGTATGAGTGTAAAAATAAATCTATATGTAATTATATTTTTAATAAATTTTTGTGAGAATTTGTTTAAAATATCCCACGGATACCACACCATACCGAGAATTAACTGCACGTAAGAGGAATGATGTATTATATTTATTTTGATTATACATGAAAAACTTTTTGAATTATGTCGGGTAATTTAAAATATTTTTTTTTTCTGTGAATGGAGATCTATATGAAGGACTTTTATATGAAAAGGGACAGTATTAGGAATTGAACACTTATAAACTAAACTGAAAATTTTTGCTTTTCAAATCTATACTAATATTACAAAGAAGTAACATTTGTTTCTTTGTGTGTTTGTATTGGTAATCTCTGGAACTACCGGAGCGATTTCAACAAGTAATGGTTTCAAATTAAGAGTGACAATCTCTGATAGGCTGCCTATATTTTATGTCGGTGCCACCAATGCCAAAGGGGTGCAGGACAATAAAACTTTCTAAAAATGTGATTATTGTATTGATGAAGGGCCTAGAAACTTTAAATTTGGCATGCTAGTTATTTGTAAGATATAAATGCTCTCTAAGAACAGTTTCTAAAAAAATGAAAAATTTAAAAGGTGTGAAAAAGCATGAAAAGAGTTCTAAAACTTTCAAAATTACGATTTCTACGCAATTAATGCAGATAGAAGCTAGAACTTTTGCGTGAAAGTTACTTATTAGAAATACTCTCTAACAACAGTTTCTAGAAAAATTACAAATTTAATAGGGTGAAATGAATGAAAAGCACTCTAAAAATGTTTGAAATTACGATTTCTATGAAATCGCAGGAAATACTCAATCAATTTCAAAATAATGATTGCAAATTGATGGTGACAGTCCTGCTTCAACATAGGCTATATTTTATGTTGTTGCCACCACCACCAGGGGGGTTTCAGGAGCAAAAACCGCTCTAAATTGCGATTTTTATGATACTGAGGGGGCAAGAAACTTTAAATTTGGCATTGTGGTTACTTATAAGATGTAAATGCTCTCAAAGAACATTAAAAAAAATTCAAAATTTTAAAGGGGTAAAAAAGCACGAAAACGTCCTAAAAATGTTCCAAATTATGATTTCTATGGAAAGTTAAAGATAGAAACTTGAAATTTGGCGTGGTAGATACTGATAAATCTATAAATGCTCTCTAAAAACAGTTATTAAAACTTTTGAAATTTAAAATGGTGAAATGAGCGAAAAGTGTTCTAAAAACTTTCTAAATTACGACTACTGCGGGAATCTCACGAAACACGAAACTGATTTCAAAAGTAATGATGCTAAATTGATGGTGAAAGTCCCTGCTCCAACATAGGCTGTATTATTTATCGATGCTCCAACCAAAGGGGGGGGGGGGTTGCAGGAGCGTAAAACGTTCTAAAATTGCAATTTTTGTGAAATTGAAGTGGCTAGAAACATGAAATTGGGCGTGATAGATACTTATAAGAGTACAAATGATCCCTTAAAACAGCTATTAAAACTTTTGAAATTTAAAAGGGTGAAATGAGCGAAAAGCGTTCTAAAAACTTTCTAAATTACGACTTCTGTGGGAATCTCAGGAAACACCAAACCGATTTCAAAACTAATGATGCTAAATTGATGGTGGAAGTCCCTGCTCCAACTTAGACTGTATATTGTATGTCGATGCCCCTATCAAAAGGGGAGGGGGTTGCAGGAGCGAAAAACTTTCTAAAATTGCAATTTTTGGTGAAATTGAAGTGGCTAGAAACATGAAATTTGGCGTGATAGATACTGATAAGCATATAAATGATCTCTAAGAACAGTTATTAAAACTTTTGAAATTTAAAAGGGTCAAATGAGCGAAAAGCGTTCTAAAAACTTTCTAAATTATGACTTCCGTGGGAATCTCAGGAAACACTAAACCGATTTCAAAACTAATGATGCTAAATTGATGGTGGAAATCTCTGCTCCAACATAGCCTGTATTGTATGTCGATGCCTCTACCAAAAGGGGAGGTGGGGAGTTGCAGGAGCGAAAAACGTTCTAAAATTGCAATTTTTGCGAAATTAAAGTGGATAGAAACATGAAATTTAACATAGTAGTTACTTATAAGACGTAAATGCTCTCTAAGAAAAGTTCCTATAAAATTCCTAATTTAAAAAGAGGAAATAAGCATATTTACAGCAGTTAGACCACGGCCAAACAGACAACTATGTTGAAATGTGTTAAAAGACACAATTTCCAGTCGGATGACTATTTCCGTTTTTTTCTGGAACAATTTGGTGTTTAAAAAGTATGGGGTGTTTTCCCTTCTTTGTTTGAACTTTGGCCAACTGTAACAATGAATGAAAATTTAAAAAGTAGACAAAAACAATCCACTATTTCAAAACCTTCCGTAAAATTAAAAAATATAGTATGTATGAAAATAGATCTAATAGAAGAACCCAATCAATCATCAGGTGTATATGAAATACATTTCACCGAAGAAAATGGAACATTGTAATTTTATATAGGAATAATAAACAGAAAGCTTAAAACTAGGATCATAGACTATATAGTCGATGCCAAATACAATAAAAAACTACAGATTTCGCCAGGCTTTATGACAAAGAACTTTTACAGATTAATTTAAAATCTAGTAGAATAATTTATCCATCAAGATTTTATCTACAATCCATTATTCGAGAACCGATAGACGTCATTTCACACAGTGAGAATATCTGAAATGATTCAGTCTCCATGGAGTATTAAAATGTTGAAAGAGATGCTCTACAGAATAATGAAATAATTGTATAAAATAATTCTCGTTTACAAATATACATTTTTAATATTGCAGTTGATTTCAGTATGCATGAGATCGCGTGAATTTTGTTTTCCAGTTTCCAACCAGTTAGTACCAGTTTTTTTTTTTCGAAAATATTTGCATCGTTAGGATCTTGAGAATGTCGCCGTCTGAGCGATGAAACATGTCCATCTGTGTAAATAAAGGTATTTATTTATCACTTTTAACAAATATTAAGTTAGTTTGATGCTTTCAAGTGATTTTCATATATAATGTAAAAACGTGGTTGTTTATGGAAGCATATGTTGGACGCGTAATGTAGCATAAAAACAAAAACATGTTCAGATATCTTTGTTAATTAACACTGCATAATCTTCAAAACAGGAAAAAAGCATATTGAACGCGATATAGAAAAAAAAATATTGTTTTAAAACATTTGTGCCATTTGCATAACATCTTCCATTATAAAATCGGAATATAGATTTATTTTTCCTGCAGAATTAGAAACTTCACTAGAAGCAGAAATGACACAAAACTTTTATGTTCGTGAGATATCGATCAAGAAAATTTTATGAATAAAAGGAGGGAATTATCTGAAGTAATTGTTCTTCGAAATTAAATTTATACTTTTTTAATTACTGAGCCAATAACATGTTTATCTATCTTTGTTAATTAAGGATACACAGTCTTCGACTGAACAGAATAAAAACAACATTACGTACGATGTAAAAGTTATTGATTGAAAATATTTTCTTAATTTGCACAACATCTTTGATTTTGAAATTGAAATATAAAATTTTATTCTGCATATTTAAATTTTTAAAAGAAAATAAAACTTATGTTTGTGCGATATTGATCAAGCATTATTAATAAAAGGGTATAAAATTTTGAAATAATTGTTGTTGGAAATTCAAGTTTGCAGTTTTATTTTAGTTCTTGCGATAATTAAAAAACTAGAGGAAAATGTCGCAGAAAGATTACTTAAATTATTGGATATTGATAAAAATTCTAAAAAAGAATATTCACAGATAATTTTTTTATTTGGTTTATTAAATATCTTTCCTAGCAATCCTTATTCATTGTTAGTTAAGTAGGTGAAACAAATTGATTTTTGCATTTAAATCTTTTTTTTTCAGTTAAAATCCCATACGGCACATTTTATCTAAAACATGTCGATTTAACGTCTAATACATATATGACGCTATAAGAAAATGTTGCAGAAAGAATAGTTAAATTAATCGATATTGATAAAAATTCTAAAAAATAGTATTCTGAAGTAGCTTGCTTTTTTATTTAGCGTATGAATTATTTATATTGTTACTAATAATCAAAATTCATTATCTCTTAAGCACGTAAAAACATTAAGGATTCTTGCGTTTAAAAAGGTTTTATACTTTAAGTTATTATTTTTGAATCAAAAGACTTAATTTTTGTACAAATCTTTAAAAAGTGCAAAATAATTGCTACACATAAAAAGTTTTAAATTCATGACTATTTTCTACTTTATACCAATAAAAGTGTCACTATTTGAAGTTATTGGAATTTTTTTAATTTGATGTTTCCAAAATGCTCCTGAGTGTGATTTAAAAAAAAGTTTATCATATACAGGGTATCCCAGCAGTAATGGGACAAACTTTAAGGAGAGGGAGGGGTCATCACAAGGATTCAGAATTGCATAGCAACCCATGGTCGGAAACGGCCTTGTTCGCCGCTAGGTGGTGTTGCTCACAAGACCCACGCTCTTGGCCACCACGGAGTTCTGATTTAAGCAGCATAGGTTTCTTTCCCTGGGATGCACTGAAAAGTGATTTGTACGCAACGCCTGTGTGTATTCTGATATGGATCTGGTTGCAAGACTCGACTGTGCTGCTGTAATATCGTTGACCAATAAATTATTTCAGATGATCTCAGTCTTGTGTCTCTTCGTCCCTTGTACCTGTCATACTACGTTCCCATGACGTTTCCGACCATGGTTTGCTGTGCAATTCTGAATCCTTGTGATGCCCCCTACCTCCCCTTAAAGTGTGTCCCATTACTTCTGGGACACCCTGTATATTAAAACGCAAAGGTAAAAATTTATGTAGGCCAAAATCGATGCACTTGCGCATGTATCAACTCTTTTTCGAATAGTCCGCGAGCCAGCAACAGATTTTGATGACCAAGTTCCTCTCGGCCGATAATTTGTAAAATGCTTCAGATAGATGTATCATGAAGCTCCGTGAACGTCAGCTGCGGTTCCGTGGGTGGGTTGAGCAGCGGTAGCATCCCAAACATGTAAAAAAAAGAAACAATTTAGTCATTTCCTCCCGGTTGAAAATTTGTCAAATTATAGCTAACCCAATATCTTGAAGAAAAATAAAAGTCAGCTGATTATAGAGTGGTGGGTTATTCGTCAGCTGGTCACACGAACATGAAAAAAATATACAGTGTGCAAAGGAAAGTCCTTTTAACCATAAAATACTTGCGAACGGAGAGAGCTACAGCTATGGAAGTGAGGTAACGGTATAGTAAAGTGACTACGCCCAATTTAATCCAAACGACAACAGCGCCTCCTAGTGGCGAAATTTAGAAGATAGCTACTGAAAATCGTAAACGAAAAGAAATAGAGCTAAACTTCCAATTAGAAAGTTTTAGAGCATCAATTAATTAGTACTAAACGACATTTGGTTCACACGGATAAGTTAAATCGTCGCCTGTATACCCAAAAGCGTCCAAAACTGATGCACTCTATTTCGTGTAAACGTTTGAATATGATAGCCAGAAGTATGAAGAAATACGCACAATTTATGGTATAAATATGTGCTTATCTCAATACATTTTGATAATATCACATAACAAACAAAAAAGACAAACTTTCTCACAGTGATAAAAAGTTAATATTCAATATGCCGAAAAGTTCGCCATTGCTCACGATACACGTTTGTGTTCTTGAGAGTAATTCTACATGCCACATTTCCCAGCATGGAACGTCTATTGCCAGTCTCTTCAATACGACGACATAGATTTAACTCTTTCAAGGGCCGTGGCTAGACGGTCTAACCACCTAATTTTAATTCCAAAACTGACAAATGGCGGCAAGAATAAAATTTTGCTTTTGTAATAAAATTTTGCTTTTCTAGTGAAAATTAGCGGGTTTTTATTTTCTAAGAAATTCTTTTGAGTATTCTGGTGTCAGTACTTCCTCAGTTTACGAACAGAATTTTTCTGCCCCTGAAAGGGTTAATCTAAAATTTTAAATACATTGGAAATTAAATTTTTACAGACATTACAGCACAGTACAACGTCACAATCTGAAATTGTGCACTGCTATATTTACGGAATGTGAATATATAAAGCAGATTCGTCGCTCATAGATTTCGGACATTTTTGGGTATACAGGCGACGATTTATCTTATCCGTGTGAACCAAATGTCGTTTAGTACTAATTAATTGATGCTCTAAAACTTTCTAATTGGAAGTTTTGCTCTATTTCTTTTCGTTTACGGTTTTCAGTAGCTATCTTCCAAATTTCGCCACTAGGGGGCGCTTCCGTCGTTTGCATTAAATAGGGCGTAGTCACTTTACTATACCATTACCTCACTTCCACAGCTGTAGCTCTCTCCGTTCGCAAGTATTTTATGGTTAAAGGGACTTTCCTTTGCGCACTGTATATTTTTTTTTTTGTTCGTGTGATCAGCTGACGAATAACCCACCACTCTATAATCAGCTGACTTTTATTTTTCTTCAAGATATTGGGTTAGCTATAATTTGACAATTTTTCAACCGGGAGGAAATGACTAAATTTTTTTTTCTTTTTTTACATGTTTGGGAAGTTACCGCTGCTCAACCCACCCACGGAACAGCAGCTGACGTTCACGGAGCTTCATGATTACAACTCTCTGAAGCATTTTACCAATTATCGGCCGAGAGGAAATAACTGACGAAATTTGCACCTGGCTCGGGGACTAGAACCGCTTCAATTTAGAAGAAAGCAGGACGTGTCCCTATTGGCGCTGCGGTGTACAGCAGCAGTTTAAAGCTCTCAATTTTTGTAGAGGACGCAGGTTCGAGCCCAACGCCCCGCAAATTGATTTCTGTAGTATTTTTGGCGATAATTCATTTCAATAATGGCAATTTATTGGGATAAGTTATATGATTTTATTTTTTTTATTATTATTATCTCAATGTTTTATAATTAAATAAAATCTAACATTCAACAATATTTTTTTAATAATAATTTTATATTTAAAATATATAAGGTCAAATATTTTGCATTTATTATGAATTAAATAAATTGAGCAGATCTACATTTTTTGTTATACTTTCTGGTCATTATCAAGAATATGTATGTGTGTGTGTCAGAAAAAAACGTTTTCCATTCTTTTCCGTAAAAAATAAAAAATAAAACGGAAAGAAAGAAAAATATTCATATAAGAACTGTAAAAGAAATTACCTTGATATCCATGGTTTAAAAAATAAAAAATAATATTTAAAAATGTAAAATAAAATTTAAGTAATAAAAATATATATATTGTAAATCGTTAGCTGCATCAAGTTTCAAATTTAGGCTTTTAGATAATGAAACCGATAAAAATAAAATTCATGGCAGCTTTTAAAGGTCGGGGTAGTAAAATATATATATATATATATATATATTCTGCTTATATTCTGCAGGCTGGTATTTTATATGGTGATTCCTTCAATCCAATATGGCTCCCCAACACTTCGGGAGAAATTTGCAACCATTACGGATTTTACATCCATAACAATATCCACCAATATCAAAAGGAGCATTATATTGTTATTGTCGCATGTATAAATTCTGTTACGAAATTAAAAACTCTTAATTGAGGATCTAAAATCCCAATATTTTGTGTTCAGAAAACCGATTAATAAACTGTAGAAACTACTCAGAAACATTTCTTTTTTAAGAGGGGGGGGGGAGGAAGGGGAGGACAGGCAGTAAATAAAGCTTCTTTGTAAGAAATTCTTTCTTAAATCTCGGAAATTTATCCATTTCTGAGGATTCTGTAGATAAAGAAACGATACGAATCGTGGATAAGCAAGAAGAGAATATATTTATACTTTCGTAAAGTTTTGCTAAATCTATTATATCTATTTAAATATAATATCATAGCTATCTATCTAAATCTATCTGGATCAGTGTTTCCCAATCTTTTATTGGCTAAGCCCCACCGAAGCATTGAAAAATCATGATGACCCCCCTCCCCCCACACACTGTACTTATATATATCCTACTATTTAAAGAGTTAACTCTTTTATAAGGAGGAAGCTTAACACAGCCTTAACAATAACTACTCATTTCCCTTTTTTAAATTTCTGTCACACATATGTTTTTAATCCTTCGCTGCACGACGTGCCACTTCTGGCACATACCTAAAAACACTGTATTTCTATGCGCCATGAATTTGGCCAATATGATCTCTATCCCTGATTAAGAACAGTCCAAAGAATGGAATGACACTTATTTTGTCCCTGTCAGATGGCTGCATTTGACAAAAAAATAGAATTTGTTCTTCAGAAACAACAACAACAACAACAGCAAAAATTCGATCAAGCTATTAAGGTAAAATTTTCTTTCGTAATTTTTACGGAATACTTAAAAATATTAATATAAAAACTTTTGCAGAATGTTAAGCAGATAAAATTAATTAATTTAAGCTCATTTAGTTGTAAATATATAGCAATACAATATTTTAAAACCCTAATTGTGTACATAGGGTACACGCCATAAAATATGAAATTTTTGATGAAAATTTGAAATTTAATTTTTTTTTACTATTTTTTCCCTTATTAGGCCGATATATAAATTTCAAATAATTTTTTTTTCATAAAAATAGAAAAAATCGTGCAGTGAAGGGTTAATATAATTCTATAAATGCAATGAAGCTTTACATCTTTGCCTTTACGAAAACGATGATTGTTGTTCCTTTGCAGTATTAAATAAAAGTGTTATATGATCTTCACTAAAATCATAGCTATTTACTTTTTCTTAATTTCCTTTTTAGGTGCGTTCGTAATTATATAAATACGTAGCACCTATAATCGTTCAGTTCATCTGTCCGTCTGCATATAACAGAGCAAAAACTACCCAATCGAATGGTCTGAAAATTTAAATATGTGATTGTTGCAAAATTTTGTCGGGCCATTTCAAATTTTATGAAAATCGGATGTATAGTTTAATTACAGGGACAGTCAAAAGTTTTCCGTTACATTACGGCCAATGGGGAAAAAATATCTCAAGTGCATTTTAATGATGTTACAGCCTTTCGAACAGAGTGAAATTGGTATGCACTTATGAAGTGCACTAAAATATACATTCAGTACAATATGCGGTGCAAAAAAATATTTATAAAACTAGTTATAGTACGAACGCTCATTTGCCACGTTTGACGTGGAATTTCCAACTTGTTTAATAATGCTTAAGATTTATAAATTTTATGAAGTTTGATCGTACCTCGATTAGCCATTTCAATATTTTTTAGTTTAAATATGTTCACGACGGTCAGCAAATATATATTTAAGGGTACCTTCTACATTAGGAGACCAAAAAAAAGCACTTTTTTAGGATTTTTTTTGTAAGAAAACTGCATGATGGATCTTTTTGAAATTTTAACAGTTTCTTGTACATATTTTAAGGTATGTACAAGATTTTTTTTATTAGATTTTGTTGGTTCTACTGTAAGTTATAAACAAATATTTTCAACTGCTTTGGAAAATTTCGTCTGGACCGTAAAAGAAATTACCTTGATATCCATGGTTTAAAAAATAAAAAATAATATTTAAAAATTTGTAAAAATGTAAAACAAAATTTAAGTAATAAAAAATATATATTGTAAATCGTTAGCTGCATCAAGTTTCAAATTTAGGCTTTTAGATAATGAAACCGAATAATAATGTAATCATGTATATGTAATTCACAATAATATACACATTGTATGGTATGACAGCACCTTGTAGAATTATCTGAAACACAAAAATAAATTTTTTTCGTAAATTTCGTGAATATAGCTTCTAGTTAAATTAAAGGAACCTATAAATTTATTTTAAAAAAATTATGTAATGGCTGATTAAAAAAAAAAAATTAAATTCGTTTTTATTTGTTAATAACTTTTTTTTTTCAAAATAAAATTAGTAAAAGCTTTAATTCATATCGAAGGCAATTAGTTAAGTTTTAATTAAAAAAATCAAGATAGTCCATTGAGTAGTTTTTTTTTAAATCTTGCCCACCGTGTCAAAAAATGTGAATGAACATAATTTGTTTATAACTTAGAGTAGAACCAACAAAATCTAATAAGAAAATTCTTGTGTATACCTTAAGATATGTACAATAAACTGCTAAAATTTCAAAAAGATCTATCATGCAGTTTTCTTACGAAAAAATCATAAAAAGTGCTTTTGTATTGGTCTATTATTGTAGAAGGTCCCCTTAAGTATTTTCCCGCGTAAAACTTTCTTCATGTGCCATATGGCGGAGTTGAATAGAAATACAAAGGCCATTCAATAAGTAATTGAAAAATATCGAAAGTTATGAAATACGATGTATACCAGAAAAATTATGGAAATTTTTAATAATTAAAAAAAGGGGCGGGTGTGTGTGGGGGGGGGAAGGTAAATTAAAAAATATATATTCATATATCTATTCTGTTTTGAACTCAATTTTTAAACTTTTGATTGGGAACTGTTTTACAAGTTAACATAAAACTTACTTTTTTAACTTCGTTTTTAAATTTTACATATGCAGTAAAACGTGGATATAACGCTCACCGCTTAAAACGCTTTCCCGCCTTTTACGCTCATTTGTCCCGATCCCTTGAACCATACCCATAAGAACAATGCAAAAATTCCCCGCTTTTAACGCTCCCAGCTTTTAACTCTCCCAGCTTTTAACGCTTTCCCGCTTTTAACGCGCTTTTTATTGGTCCTTTGAACAAAGAAATCCCGCATATTACGCTTTGGTGTACATCCGGAGTTCTCATTTTCTCGCCCGTACAAAGAAAGAGAGAGAGAGAGAGAGAAAGAGAGGGTACGTGGAAATGACAGTCAGCCAACGTCCAAAGACTATGTAAAAAAAAAAATAAGCCGGCGCGGCGGTTTTTTTCTCATTCGATCAAGAACAAAAGAATTTATGTCGTTCATCTCCGCAGCACCTGTCTGTCCCTTACTTCACACAAACTGTTTTCGCTTTTTTCATTTACACATAAGTAAGTATAGCATCGCTGCCGACTCCAATTAGGTGCAACATGGAAGCCAAGAGTAAGAAAAGAAAGACGCTGACACTTTAGAAAAAATTAGAAAATTAAAAAAATTATGACAAAAATTTACCTATTTTGAGCCAGAAAGATTTTGCGTTATCTACGAATATCGCGCCGTCGTCTCTTCGGACTCTTCTTGAAAACAGAAAAGATATTGAAAAAAATGCTGCAATTGGTGGCTCAAAAAAAAAAGAGAGTGAAAACAGGAAAATATGAAGATTTAGAAAAAGTTATGTACGAGTGGTTTCTTGAGTCAAGACACTGTAACATACCTATCAGCGGATCCATAGTTAAAGAAAAAGCTACAGAAGTAGCCCAAAAGCCAAGAATTGAAGATTTTACTCCATCTAATGATTAGACCGATTTCTGGCCCGCCACGACATTGTGTACAAGAAGATTTGCGGAGAATCCGCTGCCGTGAACATAGAAAATGCAGAATTCTGGAAAAAGAACAGTCTTCCAAGGCTTATGGAAAACTATGCCAGTTCTGATATTTATAACGCCGACGAATTTTGCTTATTTTTTAAAGCTATGCCCGACAAATCCTTAACGTTAAAAGATGATCAGTGCCATGGAGGGAAGCTCAGTAAAGAACATGTGACTGTGCTAGTTTGTTCCAATGCCAGAGCGACAAACGCAAGCCTCTGTTGATTGGAAAATCGGCCAAACCTCGCTGTTTCAAGAACATTAATCGACTGCCCTGTGACTATGCACATCAACGTAAGGCTTGGATGACGGGTCCCCAGTTAATTAAATATGTTTCTGATTTTTATGTCGAGATGCGGAAGCAAAATAGGCATGTCATACTATTCGTAGACAATTCCGCAGCGCATCCCCAAGAAATACCAGATATTTAAAACGTCTCGCTGACGATGATATGGATGCGGCTGAAGAGGGGGCGGATCCTGACGACGGCGACTGGCAAGCTGTTTCCGAGCATCTTGTAGAAAACGCACACTGCCTTCAGAACTACCTTAACATTGATAAAGACGCTATCACAAGCAACGTTAGGAGCATTGACGATATTATTGGGGACACTGTAACAGGATGCTTCAGAAGAAAAGGACTCTATTGATGTTGCTGATGGCGATGTTCAAGAGCGCATCCCAATAATAGCTATGAAGTAATGGAAGCTTTTAGCACTACCCGCCTGTACACCGCTTCAGTAGATACCGCCGCTTCACAGGAATATATATTAAGACACATAAACAAAGCACAAAACGCTCATTTGTGTGGTCGTTTATCCAACCGTCAGACGAAACTCGAAGTGTTTTTCTCTAAAACAGAATAAACAGTAAGTGAAAGATTATAGTCCTCATAGTGGTGCTCAGCCCCACCAGTGGCTGAGAGGTTCTGCTCTCGAATCTGGTTGACGGGAGGTGCTGTGTTCGATCCCAATCGCGCCCGTCGGCCTAATCGTTCGGAGTTTTCGTGGTTTTCTTCGAACCTTGGATGTCCAAGCGTTAATACGGGTTAGGTTCCCTTAGAAAGACCCCCACGAAGGGCACTCCCCCTGGGCCTATATCCCTCGTGCAGATAATTGGCCGTCATAAATACAACCAACCAACCAACCATAGTGGTGCTCAAGAATACAAATGTTACATTAAAAAATATATTATTAGTTTCTTTCATAATGTTATTTTGTGTTTAATATAAGGATAAAGGTTCCTATTAGAAATGTTAAATATATTTTGTAGCTTTTGTTTTCATGCTAACAATTCTTTTACTTATTCTGATTTGAAATAATAATACACTTTAGAACCACAATGCAAATTTGTGATTTTTTAAATGAATTAAACGTTTTTGTACCTATGCTGTGGAGTTTGTATTTTAAATAATACACAAAAATGATTCCCCGCATTATTTAAAGCAGATAATCTAATATTCTTAATTTTAAAATGCCGAAAACCTTCTCCCGTATTTAACGCTTTCTCGCTTTTAACGCTCTTCTAGCCCGGTCCCCCGGAAGAGCGTTATATCCGAGTTTTACTGTATTTCTTAGTATGTAGTACAGTAACATGTATTACTGTAATTTTAGTCTGAAACATTATTTTTCCAAAAAATACTGACGGGGGCTGTATAAATTACAAATTTGAAATTGACCTCCTAAAATGTACAATTGCCCCCCGATGGGGCGTAAGCCCCACGCTGCAAACCACTGACATAGGTTTATCTAAATATTTAATTTTTTTACATTGCATAACAACAAAATAAAAATAATAAAGGAAACCTATTAAGCTTGCAAATATTTGTCATTTATAGAGATTAAACAAAGAAACTTTTAAAAAAAGGAAATTTTTCCGTTAGATCCTATGTGGAAACTGGACAGTTACGGTAAGACAATAAAAAGTTAAAGTGTTTATTTATTTTGAGCTCTTTGGCGCGTAAATAAAATTTGCCTAAGACAGCTTTTTCTAAAATTTAAGTTGTTTCCAGTCGTGTTTGTGAGTAATATTAACAAAAGTTTGGTTATAATTTCAGCTTGTATTGCCAAATTTAAAGCTATCATAATCAATATGAGATATAGTTCCTCAAAAAGAAATTTAGAGCAAAATTCTATAGAACGTGCAATTTTTTTGCATTATAATTCTATGTAAAAAGTCCTTTTACAAAAATTGGATTAATTCAAAGTAAATTTGAAAACAATTCTTTTAAACTCATTGAATTTCAATAAATGAAAGTTAAAATTTTAGTGCTATATTCACCTTGAATTAAATAATTAAAGCACATATAAAAGCACAAATAATTGTACAAAAGTTACTTTCACGTGCATACATGTAATAAAAAGATATTTAAAATACATTAAAAATATCTTTAAATACATTAGAAAAAACCCAGAACGTTTTCAACCGTTACAAGGCCATCATCAGTACGATTTAACGATAGCTTACGATGACATATACGTATACAATTATTATTCGTATACGTACATATTACGATATGATTTCACGATAATATTAGCTGGTAACGATGCACTATCGTACGATATCCATGGAGTATGGGGACATTTGCTGCATAATACACTCATGTAGAAAATTAAGGTCACAAACATAAAATCTGTAAAAACTTATGAACTATTCACTGTGTTGCCACGAAATTTGGCACAGAGGTATATTACAATAGGAGAAAGAATATGGAAATGTAACAATATCGAAAAGATTTTAATTGTGGATTAAGAAACAGGGTATATCAAAAAGTGTTAAATCATGAATCAGAGATAAAGCATTTATCTCGGGAAAAGTCTGTCGAATATGGAGTGTGACTACCGTGCACTGCTATACAAGCCTCACATATTGTTTATGAGGGTATCAACAAATGTTTGTGGCAACAAAGCTCATTCTTCCAAAAGCGCGGCTTTTAACTCCTGGCAGGTCCTGGGAGGGGGGTTACGCTGTGCAATGGCTCTTCCTAGACCATCCCAAACATGTTCAATAGGATTGAGATCCGGAGATCTCGAGGGCCAATTGATACGGCGAATATCCACTTCATCAAGAAAATCCTCAACAATGTGAGCTCTGTGTGGCTTCGCATTATCGTCCATAAACATGAAGTCCGGGCCTACAGCACCCATGAACAACCTCACATATGCTTAAAGGACCTCATCCCTAACTCCCGGCGCAGCGTCCAATCGTGTGTGTACTTTCATTGCATCCAACAGGAGAGCCCGGTTGTTGTGGAGTCGAAAATATCAGTCTTGGACACAACAAGAATGAGGGCGTGTTCTTTTAGGTAGCTTTCTTTACAAAAAAGCTACCTATTGCAGCCGTTCGGAGGAAAGCGATTTCAAAAAATTTTGGTATATTTTCATCGATCATGACCCCCAGACCCCGAAACCACCCTCCGTTCAAAATTGATATATATATATATATATATATATATATATATATATATATATATATATATGACCTATGTCACACTGTAACTCCCGTAATTATGAACCGATTTCGATGTAATTCGGTGTGTACATAGTACATAGCAATGTCTCGACCGAGTTCGTTGGCCAGCTTCATCCGCCGTTTTGTTTCAAAATGGCGGCCATTTAAAATTTTTCAAAAAATTTAAAACTTGAAATGTGGTACCAAAAAATTAAAAATGGAAAAATATTTTTTTCTTATGTATTTGACCTTTATACAAATATTCCGGAGCAGTTTTTGTTTCGTCTATATCTTAAAAAATGGCTGAGTTATAGCATTTTGAATTTCTAGCGTGGCTGACATTTTGAAACGTCCTGAATTTTGTCACGCGATAAAAGGCGTATTTATGAACCGATTTGGTTGTAATTCGGTGTGTACATAGTACATACCAATCTCTCGACCGAGTTCGTTGGCCAGCTTCATCCGCCATTTTGTTTCAAAATGGCGGCCATTTAAATTTTTTTTAAAATTTTAAAATTTGAAATGTGGTACCAAAAAATTGAAAATGGAAAAATATTTTTTTCTTATGTATTTGACCTTTATACAAAGATTTCGGAGCAGTTTTTGTTTCGTCTATATCTTAAAAATGGCTGAGTTATAGCATTTTGAATTTCTAGCGTGGCTGACATTTTGAAACGTCCTGAATTTTGTCACGCGATAAAAGGCGTATTTATGAACCGATTTGGATGTAACTTCGTTTATACATAGTACAGACCAATGTCTCGACCGGGTTCGTTGGCCAGCTTCACCCGCCATCTTGTTTAAAAATGACGGCCATTTAAATTTTTAAGAAAAATTTAAATTTGAAATGTGGTACCAAAAATTGAAAATTGAAAAAATATTTTCTTCTTATGTGTTTGACCTTGATAAAAAGATTCGGGAGCAGTTTTTGTTTCGTCTATATCTTAAAAATGGCTGAGTTATAGCATTTTGAATTTCTAGCGTGGCTGACATTTTGAAACGTCCTGATTTTTCTCACGTAATAACAAGCGTATTTATGAACCGACTTGGATGTACCTTGGTGTGTACATAGTACATACAAATAGCTCGACCGAGTTTTTTAAATAAGGATTATGAAAGCTACCTCTTCCTCCCGGCACTGGCCGGAAGGACTTTTCAGTGATGAGTCGAGAGTCACCACGCAGAGGTATGCTCGTCGAATCTTCATCTGGAGAGAATATGAAGCTCGCTGTCATCTCTCCTACGTAAAATAAATCGATAAGTTTGGTGGCAAAGGAATCCTTGTCTGAGGTGGCATAATATTGTGCAGTCGTACACCACTGCACGTATTCAATGCTGGTACTGTCAATTCACATCGCTATAGGGATGAGGTCCTGGAAGCCTATATGAGGTTGTTCCGGGGTGCTGTAAGCCCGAACTTCATGTTTATGGACTATAAGGCGAAGCCACACGGAGCTCACATTTTTGATGATTTTCTTGAAGAAGAGGGTATTCGCCGAATGAATTGACCCTCGAGGTTACCGGACCTCAATCCTATTGAATATGTTTGGAATTGTCTAGGAATAGCCATCGCACAGGGTAACCCCCTCCCAGGACCTGCCAGGAGTTAAAAACCGCGCTTTTGGAAGAATGGGCTTTGTTGCCACAAACATTTATTGACACCCTCATAAACAGCATGAGAGCTCGTTGTGATGTTTGTATAGCAGTGCACGGTGGTCACACTCCATATTAGACAGACTTTTCCCGAGATAAATGCTTTATCTCTGATATATGATTTAACACTTCTTGATATACCATGCATCTTAGTTCATAATTAAATTCTTTTCCGTATTGTTATATTGCTATATTCGTTCTACTATTGTAATATACTTCTGTGCCAAATTTCATGGCAACACAGTGAATAGTCCATCAGTTTTCACAGATTTTATGTTTGTGACCTTAATTTTGGACATGAGTGTAGATAAAATCTGGTTTTGTTAAAAATGTGAATAACTTTATCTGACATCTTATCTGACGTACATTCTTTAAATTACAATGTTTTCTTCCTGACAATTCTCGAATAAGCGCAAAGAAAATGACAACAACATTTAAATCCTACTGATGACGGCCTTGTAATGGTTGAAAACGTTGTGTGTTTTGCTAATGTATTTTAAGATATTTTAAATAGCTTTATATTATATGTTTGCACCTGAAAGTAACTTTTGTATAATTGTTTATGCTTTTATATGTATTTTAATGATTGAATTTCATCTGTATCACTATTAAAACACTATATTCAATCTTGAAAGAAAAATAACTGTAGATTGTTTAATAGTGATATAATTGACCAGGATTCTACCCTAAATAAGACAATCACTTAAAATAATTCGCTATTTAAAATTAAACATTTCTGTTAAATTTAAAATAAAAAATTGGCAAAATATTTTATTGTGTTATTTATATAGTTCTTAAATGTTTAATAATTATATGTTGAATCAATTATTTAAGATTTTTTAATAAGATTTTACTAGAAAAATATAAATAATAAAATATAGTTTAATAAGCATGCATGTCATTTTTTCATATTTGAAATAATATAGAAATGAGAAATATTTTAAATTCGTTAATTATTGTAAATTTTAGCTTTTTTTGAGTTTAGTAAATTTAATTTGGAAAAAGTAACGTAGTTGTCTAACTCTTTTAAAAATTTTCTTTTAAGTAATGAAAAAAATATTTTTAAATTGCATTTCAAACAATTATAATTTTTCTAGGCATCTTAAATTTATTCATATAAAAGCTCTTACTCTGAAAATCTGATTTCTGCTTGATAATTGCGATAAAAAAATTTCTTTATTTTTCCAAAGACCTCAATTAAAGCTTCATTTCTTGAAAATAGAGCATTTTAATTCATTTTTCAACATATTATTAGTTTTTTTAAATGTATATATGAAAGCGACAAAAGAAATTCATATGTGATGCTTAAGAGTTTAAAAAGGAAATTCAAAAGTGATGTTTAAGAATTTAAAAAGATTGAAATCATTTTAATGAAATTGCAATTAAATATTAAAGGAAATGAATGAAACTCCGTTAAAAGGATGAAATAAGTAAGTAAATGGTAATAAACAAAAACGATGTATTTTTGCGAGCAATTTCACATAATTAAATATTTTCTTGAAAACAATTCGTTGATTATTTAATGCTTGTGGAGTTTGTGAAATAATTTTTCTTTTTTAAAAACAATTTTTATCTCTTTCTTTCCTTTTTTACAGTTGATCGTCCTCTTGCAAAGCTCTCTGTATATGCATCATGACTTGGAGGAAGAAGTAAAACCCTTTCGAAAAGAATTAGACTATATGTTGTGATATTGGCAAATTTTGTTTTAAATACGTAGCAAAAAAAAAAAAAAAAAAAAAAAAAAAAAATTAAATGGTATTTTCATAGATGCGTATACTGTTGAGCTGTCAGATGGTACAAGAAAAGTATAAGCACACAAATTGCAGTTTCATATCCTGAGTCAGGCTTGGATGTGAGTAGTTTATCGTACTCCATTTTAAACATACGTTGAGATTTGATTTGCCAATGTTCCAAATTATAATTACAAACTTTATCGCTCAACATTTAACCGTTTTAATTTTAAATATTTAAGAATTTCTCATTTTATAATCTTAATATGTCATGGTTAAATATGTTCAACCTACACAAGTGTGTGATTCAATCGAATTACCCAATTTTGCAACAAGATTTCACCACTAAGTTTAGCATTTCTGGATAATTTCATATTAGATTTATGCCAACTAGATTTATCATTTAAAGCAAACTTTCTCATTTTAAGGGGACCTTATACATTAGTAGAAAAAGAAACATTTTTTATGATTTTTTTGAAAGAAAACTGCATGATGGATCTTTTTGAAATTTTAACAGTTTATTGTACATATCTTAAGGTATACACAAGAATTTTTTATTAGATTTTGTTGCTTCTATTCTAAGTTATAAACAAATATGTTCAACTTTTTTGGAAAATTTCGTCTGGACGGTGGGCATGATAGCGCCTTGTAGAATTATCTGAAGCACAAAAATAAATTTTTTTCGCAAACTTTGTGAGTATAGCTTCTATTTAAATTAAAGGAACCCATAAATTTATAAAAAAAAAAGTTATAGAATGGCTGATTAAAAAAAAAACATTTTTTGTTAAAAAAATTCGTTTTTATTTGTTAATAACTTTTTTTTAAATAATTTTAGTAAAATCTTTTATTCATATCGAAGGCAATTAAATAAGCTTTAATAATAATAAAAAAAAATCAAGATGATCCATTGAGTAGTTTTTTTTAAAATCTTGCACACCGTGTCAAAAAATATGGTGACACGGTGGGCTGGATTTAAAAAAAAACTACTCAATGGATCATCTTGATTTTTTTTTAAATTAAAGTTTATTTAATTGCCTTCGATATGAATTAAAGGTTATATTAAAATTATTTAAAAAAAAGTTATTAAAAAATAAGAACGAATTTTTTTAACAAATAAAAATGTTTTTTTTTTTTTTAATCAGCCATTACATAACTTTTCTTTTAATAAATTTATGGATTCCTTTAATTTAACTGGAAGCTATACTCACGAAGTTTACGAAAAAAAATTTACTTTTATATTTTTTATTCAATGTTCAAACACATTTATTTACTGGTTTTAATTTCTTTAAATACTGTAACGCAGATTCCCATATCTTATTGTTGCATAACAGCAATGCTGTGCAAGATGGAGAAAAAATGGTTTTATTCTCACATTCAGCGTCGACAAAACCGTAAAATTCAATTATTGCGGTTTTTACCTATTTTTTTTTTTCAATTCGTAGACTTGAGTTATTCATGTCCTAAGTAAAAATACTATAAATTATTTGATCAAGGGATTTTTTTTTTATTGTCTATGTGATATTTAAGTTTTAATTAATAACACTTTTCTAAGTTTAGTTTAAGTTTTAATTATCCAATATAATTGATAAAATCCAATTTCTACTCTGGCTAATGAACCAGAAATTCTAACAGACGTGATAGTTTAGAAAAACGACCCCTATAAAAATAAAAGTTTCAATTGATTAAATAAACATACTTTAATAATTAATATCCCATTTTTAAGATATTCTTTAGTAGAATCAGAGAATTCTGCCGTCATTGTTTTTCTCCCTTAAATTGTTTATAACCAGAGTTATAAAACACTTAACCATAAGTATATATAATAGGGTGGAGAAAAAAACCGAAAATCGAAAAATCAAAATGTAATACCGCACAAAAGTTGGGTATGGTCGTCAGTAATAAAACTGCATAGTTTTATCGAAATCAATTTTATCTCACGGTGTCCCCGAGCCCCCCAATTTTTGCGAAATTCGTTAAAAAAGCCTTGTGCAACTTATAAATCGAAATAAACATATGGTTTGAAAATAAAAATGTCATACCTCGGAAAAGTTGTGTATGGTACGTAGTAGTATGCTTGCACAGTTTTTCGAAATCAAGTTTTATCTTCCGGTGCTTCCAGCCCCCCAATTTTTTTCGAAATTCACCAAAAATGATCATGTACATATCATAAATGGAAATAAATAAAATGCTGCAAAATAAAAAATATCATACCACGGAAAAGTTGCATATGGTATGTAGTAATATGCCTACACAGTTTTTTTGAAATCACACAATATCCTCTAGGATCTCGGTCGTTGGAAATTTCCAAAAAAATAGCCGGGAATTCACTTTTATCTGCTGTGCATGTTTAATAAAACTCATCACACAAGAAGAAATAGTGCAATACAAACATTTTATCTGTGAAAAATACACAAGCAATTAGTGTTCAAGAATGAACAACAAACATTTAAATCTGTTAAAAGGGTTAAAAATTTTAAAGTTCACTTAAATCAGCTCGTGCTCTTCAAAACAAAAATTTAAATCTTCGAAATATTTCGGCTTGGCGTTTATTGTTGATGCTGTTGAAGATTTGTAACCTTAAAATCTGACTTAGTCTCAAAATATGGGATAATGGCTCTTGATTGTAATCGTGATCTTAAATCCATCGCTGTTGCTTGCACCATAAACTGTTTTGCCAGCTTCAGTGACCACTTTGACATGACTTTCTATGCTTTGAGATTGGCATGGAAACTGTGTAAACGAAATGATATCTTCACGATCACGTTTGTCAATGTAAATCTTTAAATCATCGTATAAAAGATTAGTCAAAATAGGTGGTACCCTAACTTAAAATTTATGCCCCTGAATCAGATCAATATAATCTGCTGCGCTAAAATTGATTGCAGGAACTTGGAACTGCCTGACGGCTCCACTAGTGTTCTCACTTCGCGCTTTAAGGGTTCTTCGAAATCCTAGCTCGCAAATATGTTTTCGATCATCAGTTTTCATGGAATCAGTAGGTTTTCCGGATCGGCAAAAAAGGCATCGGGCTGGATTACTGGGCCATATTGTCACTGCCTGGGGCATATCCCCGGAAAAATAAACAATTTCCCAAAGATGGATTTTGCAGGATGGCTTGTACTTAACTGCAAACCATACATGTGCGTACACCTTGATAACAAACTCCGTTAATATCTTATGATTTGACGTTGGATCCGGAGTTGCCGCATAGAGTTTCAAAATTCTGTTGGCGGTGGTAACCCATCTGCTGTGTGATAGTCTACCAGGAAATCTATTTTCAAGTTCTTTCGAACAACTTCCTTCTTTAATAAATAGGATCTTTTCCTTCTGGTGTTTTTGATCGGTACTGAGATCGTCAATAACTGGTTCGAGGTTATAATTAATGTCGATAGTCTGGAAAGAAACGATAGGAAGGGATTCACCCTTGTCCAACATTTTCCCAATCGGCCTACTATAACTGTATGGTCCCCTGCTGCATACGTCTAGCTGTTGAAACAAATATCGCAATGGCAGCTCATTTGCATGCAACAATCAAGAGCCATTATGCCCTATTTTGAGATTGTCAAATTTTAAGGTTACAAAACTTCAACAGGACCAACAATAAACACCAAGCCGAAACATTTCGAATATTTAGATTTTTGTTTTGAAGATCAAAAACCGATTTAATCGAACTTTAAATTTTTTGAACATTTTTAACAGATTTAAATGTTTGTTTTTCACTCTTAAACTTTAATCGTTTGTATACTTTTCACAGATAAAATCTTTGTATTACACTCTTGCTTCTTGTGTGATGCATTCTATTATACATGTGTAAGAGATAAAAGGGAATTTAAGGCAATTTTTCGAAATTTCGAATGACCGGTGCGCTGGAAAATATTATGTAATTTCGAAAAAAATGTGCAGGTATATTGCTACGTACCAACTGCAACTTTTCCGGGGTAAGACATTTTTATTTTCCAACATTTTGTTCATTTCGATTTATAAGTTGTACAAGATATTTTTAGCGAATTTCGAAAGAATGGGGGTATCGGAGACACCGGAAGATAAAACATGATTTCGAAAAAAAAAATGTGCAGTTTTATTACTGAGGACATTACCCAATTTTTATGTGGTGTTACATTTTGATTTTCCGAATTTCGTTTTTTTTTTTCACTCCACTCTAAATAGAGTGTAGTTACTTTAGTGAGAGACTATTTTTTAGACATTTGAGGGCGTTTTGCAATAAGATATATTAAAACATATTGATATTATTATTATTATTATTACTAAGCATATGATGTCGCAAAAAACCCAGATAATTCAACTTAGACTACCCTGGTTAAAGATGTCTAATATACTGTGCAGTGTACAAAACGTATGTGGAAATCTACGAAATCTACGCAATAGGAAACTATAATATATATATATATACTTGTTTAGTACCTATACCTTCTTAGATTTCACTCCTACTACATTAAAAGTATTTTTGGGTAGCTTTCATGTCAGACGTATACCAACTGGATTTACCGTTTTTAACAATCAATCTCATTTCGATTGTTTCAGTGTTTAAGCGCGCATACTTTTTAAGTTCGTTTATTTATTTATTTATATCTGAAGTTTTGATTTTATTTGGCAATTTATTTACACACGCCAACAGATTATTCTTTCGTGAGTTCATTTTTAAGTTGAATTTTCATTAAAATGCTTAAAAAATAGTTTAATCAGTAAATTGAGATACAATTAAAAAAAAATTCCATCTGAAAATACAACTTTGTTTTCTATTCAGTGATGTAAAATTCGATATTTTGTAATGTTTAGAAGTTAAAAAAAACTGCGGTAAAACCAAAATTTATTCCCCAGGTCGATGTCATGATCGAAATGATGCCAGCGTTAGCCATGCACATGAATTTGCTTTGTAATATAATTAATAATAATAATATAATTATTATATAATTATATAATAATAATAAATAAATAATAATAATAATTAAATATTTCTTCGTATTTTATAAAATCTAAAATGTTTAACCAGGCACACAGAGCAACAAACAAACACTATGCATTTTTCATATGTACAGTCGTGAGAAAAAAAAGTAAATACCCCCTACTAACTCCTCAACAAATTATCGCTAAATAAAATTACTAGTACCGAACGATTGGAAATAAAGCCTACTTTTAAATGATGTATATAAAATTTACTTAGGGGGCCATCTACATATTAAAACGAACCATAACTTTGTTTTTTCAGTAGCAGTATACAATTCTGACAGCATAAATGAACTCTACACCCTTCAATTAGCCTATAAACAAATTTGTATGCAATTCGTACGATAAGTTTCCGAGAAATTAATTTTTTTAAAACGAGCGTATTTTAAGGGCTGTATCAAAATTGAAGTTCAGTACTCGATTTTTAACCGAGAGAGCCCTCTTCTTGACAGAGGCACCTTCAGCGCCACTCATGCAGTCAATGAAGCCTGCTAGATTATAGGATAGCATAAGAAATTTCAAAATATCTAGTCACTTCTATCATAGACGGCCCCTTAAACTATCATTTTGCCGTTTTTTAAGCATAATTTAAAAACTACTTGGAAGAAAAATGTGAAATTTTAGATTTCAGTAATGCAGGACTTAATAAATTTAAATCGATCAAAAGATTGTAGGTTGCAATTCATAATTTTTCGAATATTAATTTCGTAATTCATAATTTATATCATAAATTATAAAAATTGCAAATTCAGCGTATTTATGTTTGGGTATATTAGTATCATTGCTACACAAAAAATTAGCACATTAGAAGCAAAATTTCAGGAGATATAAATAAAAATATGAAAATGTAATTTAACATTAGAAACACTAAATTTTGAATTTTTATAACTCAAAAACTTATCATTGCAATCACTTAAAATTTGGTGTCTAAGCACAGTTTGAACCAAAGATTTGAAATATCTCGTAAAAATTGGGTATTGCCATTGAAAAAAATGAAGTTTAGATTCGTTTTAATATGTAGATGGCCTCCTAAGCAAATTTTATTTGCATCATCTAAAAGTAAACTTTATTACCAATCATTCGGTATCAATAACTTTCGTCTACGATAATTTGTTGAGGAGTTAGTAAGGGTGTTTACTTTTTTTTCCCACGACTGTACCATACTTTTGTAAGAGGTCACTTTTAACTGTATAACATTTGTAGAAGGTCCGGTAAGAGACTTGAACTTAAAAGCACTGTGTTAGCTTTGGGGAAAACTTAAATATTTTCCTTAACGCTATGTGTACATACAGAAGGTAGTTCCATTAATTTTTTTTTATTTAAACACTTTTCCGCTATTCTGAAAGTTCTATCAAAGAAAAATGTATTTTATATGAACCTAGAGAAAGTCAAAGTATTTGTCTGTACGAGTAGGGGTTTTGTAATACTTTTGTTTATATCTCATTTTTTAAAGACATATGTTTACACAGTAAAATTTGTCTTCAATGAAACTGGAAGTTCGAAAGATTTTCAATAAAATTTTATGTTTAAATTCTAAAATGTTTGATTTATTTTCTTGCTTTCTTTTAAGAATAAATAAAAAATTATTTTGACATTTCAGCTTAATATTTCAGTTTCGTATTTTAGTTTTTGACATTTCAGTTATTTTGACATTTCCTTTCAACGTGTAAATATAGAAAAATTTCTTATCTGTGTAGAAATATTGAAAGCAAATCATACACAAACAAACAAACATTAATTTACATACTCATTATTTTACGCATGATACGCATTTTGATGTATATAATTTAATATAACAGAGCTACAGTTAGTAGAAATAGCTATCAAAATAAGTCCTGGTGGATATTTTTGTAAAATTAGACTCACAAAAAATAATTTACAATTTATAATTAACTAGAAATTTTTTAAACAAAAATAAAATTTGGATGATAAGTTTATGATAACAATTGTATTTTTACATGACAGCCAGATTTTAACATATTTTTCAACTTCCGCCTATATTAAAGCACTTATGGTATCGTACGATCAGTCTTTCTATCTTATCCCCACCTTCCACCAAAACCTGCTACTTGCTGTGGTAACCGCTCCACCACCGCCGTTTTGATGTCGTCATTGTCATTGTCGAGCTAACCACCAAGGTATATGGCTTTAAATGCATGAACATGTGTTAGTATCTTAACGACAGATCAGAGCTATACGGAGGTTGATGAAGTGTTCAATTATATGGCACGATGAAACCCTGGGTTAGATGAGCCGTGTGCGGACAAGCATTGTTCTGCAGTAAAAAGATGCCTCTACAGAGCATGTCATGCCTTTTGTTTTGGATTGCACGACTCAGTTTGCGACGATGATGCTGTCAAAACGGCGGTGTTGTAGTGGTTAGCAAAAGCAAGCAGAAGATTTACGTGAGGATTAAATATAAAAGCTGGTCGTACGATACGATAAGTGCCGTAATATAAGCGGAAAATATTTTAAAAAGTAGATTAAGATATAGGCTTTTATGTAAAATAAAACTTTTAAAAAAATGGCCTTATATGCTTTTTTCATATCAAAACGGTACTTATTTAACAAAAATACGCCTCGTACATGTTTTAATAGCAATCATAACGATAATAGTAATAATCATAAATGACCGCTTTGTTACGGATTTTACGGTTAAAAATTTCATTATTATACAAGTTTAGCAATTTTATTTGTAATATTTAAATGTTTCCACCCACTCAGTACTATGTAAGAATGTGTATATATTTGTTCTCTCGCAAATTACAGGATTTACTAATAAGTTTAGACCACTTTCACGGAATTCCATTTATATTTTAGGGAATTTCAGTTTTAATAAAGGTATTTAATTGCTCTAAATTTAAAGTGTTTTATTAAGAAAATGTGCTTTCCGTTATCTTATTTTTTATCTATGTTCAGAAGCGTTACCTATAAATTAAACTTTCTACATTTTCTTCCAAATTTAATAGAACTAACATACTTATTTACTTCACTAACAATATCTGACACACTTACTTTGGAAGATCGATTGGTTTGTTTACTGTTAAGACCGGATGAGAAGATAAAAGAGTAAGCAAGGGAAATACATTACTATAAGTATTTGTGACTCTCTTTTTAAATATATTTTCATTTAATTTATTTTAATGACTTATATATAAGTATTTATCGCTTGAAAATGTCAAAATAATAAATCCCTAATACTAATTTTTTAATTTATTTGTCATATAAATTTTTAAATTAATAGATAATGTGATAAAGCACACAATCATTTTGTATAACATTTCATTATTTTTTTCTTTAACTTTGGATAATGCCACAGAGGTTTCATTTTCAATAAAATATGACTAACTGAAACAGCTTAAATTAATGAATTATTGAGCTAAGACTTTCGTGTCGAAATTTGCTGAAGAATTTTAATTATTATATATTGTTCTGCAAAGATAGTAATTCACTAAAATATTGGATTGAATCTTTTCTTTTCTTTTATTTTTAGTTGTAAAAGGCTTTATTGAGTTTTCATTTAGATTATTATGTATGAGGTTTTGCGAAATAATTTGTCATTATCATAATAACCACTGTTTAAATAATGGTTTTGTTTCTTAGAATAAAAGTGTAAAGTGATATTATACTTTCCCTCGCTAAGTTTTTTTTAGTTAAAGAGAATTTTACGTTTTAAACAATTTTATTTATTTTTTAAAATATGGTTCAAAAGGCGAACTCACTGCATTTCAATGTTCATCTAAAAGTACATTTTGAAGAAAAAAAAAATAAACTGCATATTTAATTAACATTAAAAAAAAGTTTAAAAAGTTTGAATTTTTTTTAAATATTGATATTTTTGCCCAATTTTTATTTTTAATATTTTCAAATGTGTATTACACAAGACTGGATTGGGTTGATTCTTGACGGCCAATTATCTACATTAGGGATATAGGCCCCGGGGGGTAGTCCCGCCGTGGGGGTCTTTCTAAGGGAACCTAATCCGTATTTACACATGGAAAATCCACGGTCCGAAGAAAACCACGAAAACTCCGAACGATTATTCCGATGGACGTGATTGGGTTTGAACCCAGCACCTCCCGTCTACCAGCACCGAGAGCATAACCTCTCGGCCACTGGTGGGGATACACAAGACTGAACATGGAGTTTTAGATACATCTAATGTTACATTCAATATAATTTTTTTGCTGATATATATAGTGTAAAACGATGAAATCTAACACATTTTCATATATTTTTATTTTTAAAAAATAAGAAAAATCCTGAAGGCTAATTCCATGCGCAGGTTTATCACATATATAATAAAGAACATGTACAAAAAAATTTAAATCTCTATCTCAAATACAAAAAAAAAAGCCTTAGCATTTTTAAAACATGAAAATGAAGAAAATATGACCATGGAAAAAAAGCCATTTAAAGTTTTAATTTGACTGGGTAATCGCGCTGGGTGTATTAGCAAAATTTATAATATCTCGCGATATAATTTCTATATGGGTAAAAATGAGGTGTCAAAATATTCATAATTAATCAGACTTTCATTTAATATTTAAAAAATGCGACGTCTTTTTGACCGATTTTGGGGTAAACTGTCCCCTTAATACACGCTTTTATTTAAATTATTAGTTGTCCATAAGTCTGGGTCAAACCTTGAGATTATTTTTGACTGACTTCTTTCGCACCGAATTTTCTCAAATTTTACACACAAGTACATTATCCATGACAATGTATATTTAAGTATTTTCAAGGCCGTATCTTATTTGGGGCAGTCTACAGATGTAAAACACCGCTAAATGAAAAAAAAAGAAAAGAAAATGTAGTATATCTAAAATTGTATAGGCTGAAAATGTTACAGAAGTAAGTCAAAGAAGAGTGGCCCTGTAAATAGAATCGCAATAAAGGTTACAACAATTAAACTAATTTTATATCAAAGCACGCTTTCTAAAATATACAGCAACAATATATAATAAGACACACATACTACAATATATACTAAAACACACATATACACATAAATAACGCCTGAATTCAACAGTTAAAGGTATATATAAATATTTCACAGACATACATACAATAAATACAATAAACCCAACTGGAGTGAAAAATTAGCCAGAGCCAGGAATCGAACCCGGGACCACAGTATAGAGCAGCAGTCTTGTATACTGTGGTTCCGGGTTCGATTCCTGGCTCTGACTAATTTTTCACTCCAGTTGGGTTTATTGTATTTATTGTAAGTATGTCTGTATAATATTTATATGTACCTTTTAGCAACAATATAGTTTTAAATATACGAGGGTTTCAACAATGATTAAAAAATGAGCAATTAAAGCGTGTTACTTAAATTTTTCAAGTTATATTTCTTTCCTTACATTTTATTTGATTTTTTACTTTCATTTATATTACACAGGATTACAACTAAAAAAAAAAAAATCTGATAACTTTAGTTGTTCTTAATGTAATCTTTGACGCTGATTTTGATAATCATAATAAAAGGGTCTATCACATTTAGGCCTCGAAAAGGTCTTTTTTTTTTTTGGCCCCGACTTATATTTTAAAATTATTTTCGAGGTAGATTACTACAAAAATTGCAAGAAAATCTTATCCCGAAGCGGGTTTCTACGACATTTGCAAGATAAATTTAAAACGAAATCGTTCGTAATGAACTTGCGATCTCAATTTTTTTCGATCGGTTCTTTTAAAACAGACCGCTACGAGGCCTGCGCGTACCATTTTTACACAAACGCTATTTTTATTATATGTAAGCGATATTACGAACTGCCTATTGTAATTCCAGTGTCTAATCTACATTATAAAGGACAAACATATCTGCGCCTAACGCTAAGGGGCAGTGCATATATAACATTATCATTTTAGGGGGGAGGGGGTGGAGTCTGGCCCATGATATCGTTCGATATCTCTAGGGGGAGGGGGTGTTTGCCTTTTGATACCGATATCATTTATGATTATATATCATTCAAAAATTTCTCATTTGTAACATGGTATTTACATCCAAAATAGTACGTTATCTTTTTTCACTCCGTTATCTATTTTTTATGAAAATACAAAGTTATTATTAAAATTGATAATTGCTTATAAAAATATTTAATTCCAAAATATGGAATACCTCAACGTTTGACATTCTTAATCTTCTTCATATGTGTATGCATATCCCTGTTCGAGAAACCACACGTGAAGTATATTTTAAATGAAACTTGTGCTTACTAATAAATAAAAGAGAAAGACAAAGAATGTTTTCCACTTGTTTTGTTGATAATAATTTCTATCTGCCCCCCCCCCCTTTTCCTCCGTGCGGGGCAAGTGCAAGAATATATTATTATTATTGAAGGCATTATGTATCAAAAAGCTATTATAAAATACTTTTAAATAGTAATTATTTATTTTAATTTTATTTCATATATAAAGTGATATTTTATCAAATTCTCTTCATTTGAGCCAATAAAGTATGTGAAAAATAAATGGAGCCATTTTTGTATATCACTCTAAACAAAAGAAATAAATTCCAAATATCAAAAAATTTTTAGACATTGATAACGATATCATTACTGGGAGGGGGGGGGGGAGGAGGTCGATGGATTTTAATGTATGATATCGAAAAGGGGGAGGGGGTCCAAAATTACCAAACAGTTGATAACGTTACATATGCGCACCCCCTAATATGATTTTGTGAATGGCAACACTTCACGGTCAAATCTCGGTTTTGAAATTTTCGCTACTGCAATTTTTAAAATCTTATAACCATCGCACATTTTCAATTTCAACTCTGTCGTACAGGGCAAAAATCTACTTTCAAATGCCATTTGTTTGAAAACTGTATCTTAATTGACTGATTTATTATGTTTTTTTTAAATAATTTTCAAGCATGAATTTTTGTAATTTACCTCTATCACATGCCCGCTCCATTACATAATAATAATAAACATTTTGCACATAAAGCAATAAAATGTTTTCAGCACTTATTTCTGACTAATTTTCCATAACGAAATTAAAACTTCCTTTAAAAATAAATGAAAGAATAATATAAAAAAAACACACGCAACTTTAACATACATGTGATCGAACAATTTAAATTTTTACACAGCCAAATATTTCAAATAACATTTGTTTGTAAACTGCATCTCAGTTTACTGATTGCCCATTGTTTTAAAAATAATTTTCAAGCATGCAATACTTTTAAATTTATTTCTATCGCGTGGAGCTCGATTATAAAAGATTAATCCGCTTTCGTTAAAACAATGTAAAGAGTTCAGCATTCACTTACGGTTAATATTCCATAAAAATTTTTGAAAATTCTCTATCAATAAATAAATAGAATAATATAAATAAAACACAAATTTAACATACATATACTTGAAATGCGCGCTTAAAGCAATGAAATGGTCAGAATCAAAAAGGCTCTCGTAAGTAGCAAAATCTTGGGCTAATAACTCTTAGCATGCGGCTAATATGAAAATATCACTTTATTTGTTTGCATACTTGATATTTTTCATATAAAAATATCTTTTTGGTGTTAGTGGGTAATTTAAAATAGTTGTATGTAAAAAAATTATCGTTTTCAATTTAAAAAAAAATGCTTTTCACCTACACTCTCTAACCCGGGAAGCCCGGGTTCGATCACCTAGTTTAAGTAAAATAAAAAATCCTTTATAATTAAAAAAGCTTTTTTTTCCCCCAAATTCCATTAGAAAACTTTTTAAACCTATTTCGGAGTGAAACTTGGGAATCAGGTGATTGCTCATTCTGATCGTGGACTCCACAGCCAGATTTAATAATGTTTTCAAATGGTCAAAATAAGCAATGAGTTTTCCCATCCAATTGGTACGGAGGAAATTAAATGCCACACTCATGAGTATTACTGCGTTTTTAGGTGCGTTCGTAATTATATAAATATTTAGCACCTGTAGTGGGCGTCTGGTCCTTCTGTCTGTCCGCATATAACAGCGCAAAACTATCCAGCCGAATGGTTTGAAATTTAATGTATACAGGGTGCGCCAGGTATTTGAGAACACACGTTACAGGTGAAATATCACCTGTATATCATAATTACTAATCTTTTTCTATTACATATAAACACGTCAGATCCTAGACTAACTAAGGAAATGAAGAAGCATACTATCATTGGCAAATCGGCTGCAAAACACTTCGATTTAGGGATTGCCACATTTTTTAAACTCGTCCGTTCACTTGTTGTTTATGACAGGGGAGAACTGAAAGCTGTCAGATTTAATGTGGCAAACGTTTCCTGCAGGAAAGAACATTGTCAGAAATATGAAATCCCCGAAATACCAGAATTCGTTAGTCAAATCGATGAAAATCGTACGAAGTCGATAAGACCATTCGCTAGGAAGATGCAGGTTGAAGAGGCCACAATCTGATGTGTGTTTCATGAGAATCTTCGTTAGAAGTCGTACGGGATGAGGAGAGTACAGTTCTCGCTCGAGAGAACCAGCAACAACTGCCTGACCAGGGGTAAGCGCCTCCTTAACAAGCTGAAACATCAAGAGGAGCCAGGAATGCTCTTGTTTATTTCCAATGAGAAAAGCTTGCCCAGATCAATAAAGTGAACTGCAAAAAGAACTGTGATGGTGTAAAATCCCCGAAGAGGTTCTGACAGACACGTGCAGAAAATTTTCAGCCTCACTGATAATTCTGGGGGGTTCTGAGAAGCGAAGACTATCTGATGCCTCCACATTTCTTTCTTCGAAGTGCCCGAATCAACGACGTTGCTTATACCGAGGTGTTAAAGAACTAAATTACTTTTGCAACACGTGGGAGGCCGTACGTTTTTTAACAAGACTTTGCACTATCCCATACGGCCGTTACAAACCAAAAATGGACGGCTAAAGCATTCATGACAATATCATCCTCAACTTGTTGGCTCAGATATTAACCGAATTGTCCATTATGTATGTGACATAGTTGAGAGGGACTTCAGTAATCATCCACACAGCGATGTTTTGGCAATTAAGGCAGCCGTTGTGCATGTAGGGGCAAATGTTTTGAACTCCTATCTGATCATTACCTGCAGTCAGTTTTGTCAGCCTGTAGAGGCGGTTATTGCGGTTAGCAGTGGTTTAAGTAAATGATGTCTTCCAGTGCGTATGTGGTCACTTGTACAGAACGTTAAAAAAATGCTCTATCAGTAGTGTATATTCCTGTTTGAAAGCAGGCGTTGATTTGTTCTCAAATACTTGACGCACCCTGTGTAATCGTTGCAGAATTTGGTGTCGAATCACTTCAAATTTTATGGAAATTGAATAAGAACTTAATAAAATAAACAAATATTAATAAAAGTTTTCTTTATTCTTTTAAATCCTATCACACGTAATTAATTCAGCTATATCCAATGATAGGTAATGATTATATGTTGCCATGGTGATTGCATCCTATTTAAGATGGAGTCATGTTATTTCAATGTTACTGAATTTAATATATGAGGACCCCAGAAGCCAAGGGGTATAAGTGACAAAATTAAGAAAATTGAACAAAGTGGACAGATGACCTGGAAATATGCTTTTTTATTTTCAGGTAAAAAAATGTAAGTGATGTTCTAATTATGTGTTGTGTTTTAAAAGTCAACCACTTTTGCCGAATAATGATCAATATTGATTAATTATAAATTTAAAGAAAATTGCACTCTACTTTTTTCACATTTATTGAAATAAGAGTTCAAAGACCACTGTGAAATAAGCATCAATTTCCTACTTCAATTCAGTCAATTATTATTGATGTTCAACTTTAACGTCAATTATCTTTGAACTCAATTTACTCCAAATCGAAATTTTGTCCCTTGTACCCCTTGGCTTCTGATGCCCTCATATATAATCGTAATAAATTTTATATTCATGCATTTTTGCATAAGAGTGCAGCAGCAATTGCACTACGATCTGAATATTTATAAAACTAGTTATAGTACGAACGCACATCGTTTCCCACATTTGACGTACAATTTCCGACTTGTTTGAATCATGGTAGAAGTTGTAATGCTAAAAACAAAGAATCCTTTTATGTACCCAAATGTTCCTCAACTTTACTACTTGCTCTATTTACAAATTTCTGACATTTTGTAAGACGTATTTGAAGACTCACCTGATTCTGCGTTAGATTAGAAAAAAAGTAATAAAAAACTAAAAAAAAAAAAAAAATTAACATCTTAAAATTAAATTGAGATACAGCTTTCAAACAAATTGCATTTAAAAGAGCATTTTTTTTCCTTTTACGGCAGCGTAATAATTTAAAATGTGCAATGTTTAGATGTTTAAAAATTTGCAGTAGAGAAAATTGCAAAACAAATTTTATTTCAAATTTCAAGGTGTTGCCATTCGCAAAATGACGTATGCGTTATGCACATATATGTTTGTCCTTTATAATATGGATAGATAGGGTTAGATATATTTATTTCCGATCTATAAAAGAGCTGACTGCATAAGTAAAATTAATCATTTTTGTCTGTATTTGACATTCTTTTGCAAAACGTATTTGAAGACTCACCTGTTTCTGATTCAGATAATGCTGCTACTGAGGATTTACAGTCTAATATAAATGATGATGCCCTTTAACTATTAGATTAATCTGACCATTCTGATTTAATCAGAGATTTGGGGTTGTCTAAGGAATCTGCTGAAATTTTATATTCCAGACAAGAAGAAAAAACCTTTTTAACTCTTAAAACATCAACTACTGTATATAAAACTAGGGAAATGTGTTTATCTCTTAAGTTCTACATCATAGTGACTAAGTTACTTACAGGGATAATTTCAAGTTAGGTATTAAATATAAAATTCAAGAATCGAAGCCCGGGTTCGATTCCCTAGTTTAAATAAAATGAAAAATCCTTTATAATAATAAAAATAAAATTCCAAAATTAAATATGTGTAATGATACACATTCCATTAGAAATTTTTTTAAAACTTATTTCAACGTGAAACTTGGGAATCAGGACAAGATACATTTCGGACTCCACTCTCAGATTTAATAATGTTTTCAAATGGCGAAAATAAGGAATGATATTGGCCATGCAATTGGTATGGAGGAAATCAAATGCTACACTCATGAGTATTATTGCCTTTTTTAGGTGCGTTCGTAATTATATAAATATTTAGCACCTGTAGTCGGCTTCTGGTCGTCCGTCTGTTTGCATATAACAGCGCAAAAACTATCCATTCGAATGGTTTGAAATTTAATATATACTGGGGGCTTCAGGTATTTGAAAATAGGTACTTGAATGACGTCAGGTATTTCAGATACTTGAATAACTTCAGGTATTTCAGGTACTTGAAAGAATTCTTAAAATTATTATTTTACATAAAGAATAGAAACATGTCTCTGTAACTGCTGTATCAAGGTCAGTGGGATGTATGAGTGCAGACTACAGCCAGATATTTGAGGCCTAAGAATCGAAAACGCTGAAAATCCAAAAAAGAAACTCTACAAGAGAGAAAAAAAAAGAAAAACTCCTAATTATGATGCTAATAGCGTGTTCAATATTACTCCTTTTGAACTCTTAGTTCAACACTTTAAAATGTAAGTACCTAGCCTCCTTTCGTTTAGTGTATAAATACCTAATATCATCATTTATAATCATTTCTTTTATTTATTTATTTAATGTTTTTCACCTTGCTTACAAATATCCCATTGATGTAAATAATAACAACATGAATAAAAAAGGTAAAATCCTTAACAACAATTTTACACAGAAATAACATGCAGACACGACAAAGAATCCTATACGATAGTTTCGAGGATTCCTGGATCCCCTTCCTCAGTGAGAGAAAAAAAGAATGAAAATGGGTTCGAAGAACCCCTCGGTTATTGCCCTGAGTACTGGTTTATGGACTGATTGAAAAGACGTACTCGGGGCTATAACCGGGGGGGGGGGGGGGGTTCTTCAATTTTTTCTCTCACTGAGGAAGGGGATCCAGGAATCCTCGAAACGATGGTATCGGATTTTTTGTCGTATCTGTACGTTATTTGTGCGTAAAATCGTTGTTAAGGATTTTAGCTTTTTTATTAAAAATCGCACAATGTCTGATCTATGCTAATAACAGCATGATCAAGTTGTGTAATGACCACCAGTCGCCACGCATCTTATCACTGACACGTTCAGCGTCTCCACTTCAATTCGTGTGGCACATTCAACCAGCAACATTTTTCTACTCTTTTTAAAACTATTTTTACTACGATTGGCACTTCAAGTTTTTTCCTGTTTGTTAAGCTTGGCATTTAAGACTTTTTTTTCTATTTAAAAAAAAAAAAAAACATTTTCGATATTTTGGAGCTTTCAGCTTTATCCATTTCTAGTCCTCATTTAATTGTGAAAACTCAGATTGATTAAATTGTAGAACTCCCCTCCAACCCCCCCCCCCCCCCCTCCCGAAAAAAATAAATAAATTAGCAGATTAGCAATAAAAGAAAAAATGCTATATAAGACTTTTGACTAAGAAAAAAAGTGAAAATGAATTTTTTAAATGGATTCTACATGTATACGTTCATCTATCTGTATATTCAGAAATAAAATGTTTATATATTATTTGTTTGACATAATTATAATGAACATGCTCTATATATGTATGTAAAACATGTTATGCAGATTGTGCAGCGTAAAATCCATACGTGAAAAAAAAACACATTAATGTCATTTTTGGAATAAGCATCCCAAAAATATACAGAATCGATATATATATATACACTGTTCAAAAAAATTACGGGAGCAAGCAAAATAGTGACGAGAACAGTGCAAAACAGCAATGTATGGGCATAAAATGGATAGTACACGTGTAGCAATGCGCAATACATAAAAAAAGATGCAAAAAAACTGGTACGGGAGCTTTTATTTTTTGAAAAGAGGAAAAGAACATGAAAAGACGGTTTAGTGCAATAATTTGGTTTTATGTAAATCATTTAAAAAAAGCATTGTTTAGAAATAATGCAAGATTTTTAATATGGCATGTAGTCTCTTCGAACAGCTAAGACTGCTGCACACCGGTTTTCCATGGATGCGATGAGGTTATCGATAAGACTTGGGGAATACTGTTCCAATGCTCAAGAATTGCAATCTCCATGTCCCGGACAGTAAAAGGAGACCTCGGTCTCACAGCAATACGTCGTCTGAGTATGTCCCCAACATGCTTGATCGGATTTAGGTCAGGAGAGCATGCTGGTCATTCCGCACACTGTATTGTTTTAGCTTCAAGCGCGTTTTCCTCAAGACGAACTGTATAAAGTCTGGCATTATCATGCATGGAAAAAAAGAAATCACTAATTACTGCAACATAAAATACGACATGAGGTGTCGGTATCTCGTCTGTATAAAACGGATCGTCAAAGTGCCACTCCGAATGATATGCAGGCCCGTACGTCCACCTATTCTGATTCCAACCAAGAGCATCAACCCACTTCGTCTGTAATGTGATCTTTCACGAACGAATGTGGAATTCTTTTGAGTGCATCTTTCTCTCCATGTCAAAACACATCAGATGTCACATCCAGACTTAATCGGGACTCGTCTGTAAATAGAATTTCACTCCAACAATGTTGTCTCAAAACTCAATATTCAGTTCCATACCTTCTTTGGGCCGCACAGTGGCTTGAGGTCAACGGAATACAGCCCATTGGCTTACGTGCATAGAGACCACCCTGATGAAACCTATTTTGGACTCTTTGGCTGGACACCCTTCGTCCTTTGGCCAAGAACAACTGTGTTTGCAGCTGCGTAGCATTGCCCGTATCATCTCGACGGGCTGTTAACATGATATATCGTCATCAGTTTCTCTGTTATCACATTTTCGACCTTGCACTTGTCGATGACTACCATTCCATGTGTCTTGGAATCGATTCCACAGCCCTTCATGGACACTTCTTGCGACTCCAACAGCGTCCACTACACTTCGTTGTGTTTCCCCAAATTCAACTGTCCCGATAACACGCCAAGCCATGGATTGCGGTAAATCATGTTATTGTGACATTTTCAAGCCACCTTTTCTCAAAACACAAACTGAGCAATTGAATTTTATAACTGAGGCAGTGAAACAGACGGTTCTGCAAAATCCCGATTTCTGCACTTATCACCTTTTTACAGTTTTTGACTTCATAAACGTTAATTTACGTGTGAAGTTTTCTTTATCTGTTTTCTACAGCACTTTTAATTATGGATGTTTTATTTTGCGTTACTTATCGTTGTAAATATTTGCACAATTTCGTTAAAACTATGTGCTCCCCTAATTATTTTGAGTAGTTTATATATATATATATATATATTAAAGATTTTATAACTTGAATTTTGTACGCCTATGTTACTCTTTGCTATTTTTATACGCAAGTAAGTTGTCATCGTCAGTTTTACCAATGTTTAATAACTGACATTTTTCACTAAATATGGAGATATAAAATATTTTACTAAATTTTATTTTGCATTAATACACTTAGTGATGATTTTACCTTTAATTTGTTACATGTTTTTTATAAGAAATAAAAATTTACTTAATTTAACTAGTACTATTGATTTTTTATACATTTTTTTTTAAAATTTTTAACATAAAAGAGCTAAATAACAGCACAAGTAATGTTAATCATTTTATGTCTCATTTTTTAAATCATATTTTTTTTCAAACGCTTGCTATATCTTTCTTATTAGGATTTCGTTCATCTGATGAAACACACTATTCGTCTCATTCCTCGGTCTGTCCGTTACAGAGCTATTTCTCTGTAACTGTATACTTGAGACTTGATATTTTGAGCACTGAATACAATGGCGTACCCAAGGGGGTTCCAGGGGGTCCAGATCCCTCCCGGATGAAGAACTTGTTTATTGAATCATGGATTCAACAGTAAAAACGGCTAAAATGAAATCACAAAGAATCTGTGAAAATTTCCACTCTAAGCAGGTGTCCGTCTTAGAAGGTGTAACTCAAAGGTATATATTTCGCCAGTTCTATGAACGTTTTCGTTTTAGACAGGTTTCCAGGTATAGAGGCTTAAAAATAGCCAAAAGCGTCATGTCAAGAATTTGGAAACGGTTTAAAGACACTGGTAATATGCACAGACAACCAGGTCCAGGACAAAAACGTGCAACATTACATTCTCAGGACCGTTATCTGGCAACGATTACTAAAAGAAACAGACAACTGACGCCAGTTCATATTGCAAGGGAGTTCACTGCAGCAACATGAACTCGACTATCTAGATTTACTGTGAGTGATAGGCTACATAGAAAAGGGTTGCATGCAAGGAAACCCATGATTTGTATTCCACTAACTCCGGCAGCGAAATGCACTCAGTTAAAGTGGTGCAGAGATCATTGCCATTGGAGTACCACGAAGTGGAGCCGAGTTCCGATGAATGCAGATTCTGTTTGGAGAGATATTATATGGAGAGAAAAACACACGCAATAAAGTTGCAAACATCCGTGAAAGGCATCGATACAAAGGTCGTGGAATCATGGTGTGGACGGGCATCAATTTGAATGGCCGCACTGAGCTACACATTTTTACCAGTGCAACTGTAAATGTTCAGATATACAGAGATGAAGTCCTTGATCCTCATGTCAAGTTGTTTTATTGTGCAATCGGAAGATTTGGGATTTTCTGCCTGATAATGGTGTAGAAATGCTACCCTCCCCCTCCCCTCCATGAAGCTCCAAAGTGCTTCTTATAGCTTATTCTATCAACGATAATTTTCAGACTTTTCAAACTATGTTTTTGAGACTTTCACAAAATTTGCTCTATGCATTTAGCTAACACATTATGCAAATTATATTTTGATTACATTCGGGTATGCGCAGTGAATCATTATTTAGTAAACGTGCTCATTTTTTGTACAATTCTTATAATTTTATTATTCTGATTGCAGGGTATTGTGTACAATGTTCTTTGTCATATTTTCTGAAAAGAACTTTTTTTTATATTAAGAGCTATACAAATTATAAGCAAAAAACTTGGCAAAATTTGGGACTCATTTTATAAAAACTTTAATTTCTCTACGAATATGCATACTATTCTCAGAAAAATGAGCACAATTTATTACTATAATGCACTTAATCATAATCTACAGTTTGAACGCTTTTGCTACATTAGTTTTTACAGGGTTATCCAAAATATATTCATTCTTTTTCAATTTGTTGACGGCCCCCTATGGGGTTTCGGCGGAAAATCCTCATGGAAATGTATGATCTGTACTATTCTGTTTACACACCTGGAGTTACAGGATAATTTCTCATGTAATTTTCTAGATATTTAACAAAACGTCTAAAATCGCAAGTGGCCGGTCACCTTCCAGAGGTACAGAAATCCCACCCGGAAAAAAATGTTTGAATTCAATATTACCTTTGACCCCAATTACGACTAGCGAATGTCCAGTTTCACATTTCTTCAAGAAATTTCATACAGGTAATAAGAGTTTTGTGTATGGAGAAGATCTTGTGTGAAATTTCGCCTTTAACAATGAGAAATCGAAAGTATAAATTGAAGCTAATCTACGTACCATAGTCCGAACTTACTGTTGAACTTGGGGAATGCTCTAAAACTGTTTCGAACCATCTAATATAAACTGGTTGGGAAGTACAGGGTGAGTACAAATGATGGACCCGATTTTAAAAAATCATATTTTAGAAACTACTGCACCTATTACAATAATTGATACATGAATTTAAAGAGAAATATACTAAGTTCATTTAGGTTACAAATGTTCGATGTGTGACCCTTTTGTTACACGGCATACGTCCAATCTCTAATCCAGTTCGTTTCAAACATTTTATAGCATCACTTTGTCAATGGTTCTGAATGCAGCACAAATGCGTTCTTTTGGCATATTAAGTTCTGGAATGTTAAGTTTCAGCAAAGAAAAACGGTCCATACAATTTTTTCCATGACATAGCACGAAAAACATTCCCTTTTGGTGAATCTCTATGAAACTGCACAATCTCATGAGGATTTTCACTTCCCTACACTCTGGCATTATGACAATTTTTACATGTCCTGATAAAAAACTTGGTATATTTCTTTTTGCATTCATATATCACTTATTGTAATATGTACCTTAATTTCGAAAATATGATTTTTTAAAAAAAAATCGGGTCCCTCATTTGTACTCACTCTGCACAATAACAGAAACCACCATGATTTTAGGCAGGCATCGTTTAAAGAAATGTAATTAATTATACTTCTAAGATACACTACCTCAATAAGATCTATTATTCTTTTCGTCGAGATCATGAAATTCTTTCGTTTGAGACAGGATTCCGTTACATAAAGATTCCGCTTTCACTGGTTTAACTGTGTCTGACTTAAGAGCGGTGAAAACCCCCTTTCAGACAGGTTTTCGGCAAATTTAATTGTCTGGCGATTCATATTAAGACCATGTAACGCTACCGTTTAAAGCAGGATTATGCTATAGATTGTAATTACTATTTTGAAAACATACACAAGTATATTTAAATAGCTACGCAAAATGGAAGGCATGTTCCTTAAAAATGGAACCTGCCTATAACGGAATTCTGTCTTAAACGGAAATATTCCACAGCGCTATCGAAAATGATAATATGCAATTACATCTGCTAACACGAATACCTGTCTAAAACGGAATTTTTCACCAACATTTGAGATAACATCTTGACATGCTTTACTATATATATACAAACCCTGAAGGAAAAATTCTGGAACCCTCCCGAAACGAAGTCCTGGCTACGCCACTGGCTGAATACCTGAAATAAATAATTGCAGCTGAATTCCTCCGATCACATGAAAAATCACAAATTTGGAAAAAGTCTTATATTATTATAATTAAATGAATTTATTTAATGGCATCTGACCTTTTTTGAGATTTAGGTTTTAAAACAGAACTTTAAATTCAGTCCCTTTTGCGAATGCTCGATAGCTTCCTAGTAGCGTATCTGTCTGCTAATCAAATGGTTCCTGGTTTGATACTCTGCATCGGAGTTTGGATTTTTTTCTCCTCCGAAATAGATTTCCTTTTCTAATAGATTCAATTTTACAGATTTTTTTAATTTTTTTTTGCCTTTTTTTGAGGCCAAAAGTTGTTGTAAAAGATTCTGCGAATTATTTTTTTTCATTCAAAAATTACGTTTTTTTTTTTTTTGAGAAATTATAAAATTTTAAATTGGACACATTTCATTTTCCGAAGGACTCATTAAAAGAACTTTCGTATTTTTTTTCTCTTTTTTTTGCCTATTTAAGAGTTCATTTTCTTTTTAGCTAAAATTGAACCATGTAATTAAATATGCTTTTAAGATATACAAACACATGGTGTTACAATTGTCTGAAAAGCAGTTCTTGAATATTTTTAATTTGATTTAAAAAAAAAAAATTCCGATTTTAATAATTTTAAAATTAAATTTCATCGTGCTGCCATCTATGTTCTTAAAGGTACGTTAAAAACTTAACGATTTCATAATTATAAATTAAAGATTTGGATTTATTAATTAAAAGATAAAGTGTTTGAAATGAATATTAAAGGAACACTCTGTGCGATCTTGGATCACTAGAATCACCCATCTAATTTTTTCACTGAAAACATAAATAAAAGAAATTTGTCCTATTCATAAACATCATTGAATTATTAGTCTATTTTAAATGCAATTATTACATAAAGGTAAAGTTATGCTGAATACCATATTATGAAATGCATAAGTATGAAGTGGATATCAGACATTTGTTCTAAAGTCTACTTATGCATATCTTTGATGAACTCCTGTTCTAAATTTAGAGGTAGTTGAGTTTCGCTTTCATGTGACATCGCACAGATACATATAATTATGCACTCACTTTCAACTATCTTCTGATCTTCACATTTGATCACTCATGTATTATGTTCGCAGATGATGGATTAATCTAAGAGTTTGATTAAGCCTAGAACGAACATACATTTGACAGATATAAATATTTTACGAGGTAATTTAGTGCAATTATAATTAACAACGTTTTAATAAAAAAAATAAACATAAAAACATAAAAATATATTTAATCAAAAAAATATATTTAATCTTTACCAACAGAAAGTATAATCACAAATGCTTTGGCAGTAAATAACTATAGATGGTAACTCTACCATTTCCTTCTATTTTCATATTTTATTGTAGTCCTATAATTATTACTATTATCGTAGCAAATGAATTTTTGTTAGATGGCACACATATTTAAAAAAAATATGCTTCAAAATTATTTAAGGTGCCTGCCTACGTTCGGAAGGGATTTTTTTTTATATTTGAAAAATTGCTTACTGATGTGCATTATATTATAGAATATAGCTCAGAATTGTGAATAACATGTAAAAAGTATGTACATTATTAATATTTGGAAAATTTTTCCAGAGAGAGAAATTCGCCTTGCATACAATATTTCAAATGAAAATCAAATTTCAAATTATTTTATTTTGCTTAAAAGGCGCAAAGGCCAACATAGTGAAAGAGATTCCATGCCGGGAATCGAACCCGGGCCTTTTGCCCGGGCCATTGGCCTTTGCGCCTTTTAAGCAAAATAAAATAATTTGAAATTTGATTTTCATTTGAAATATTGTATGCAAGGCGAATTTCTCTCTCTGGAAAAATTTTCCAAATATTAATATAGATTCAATCGATGCTGGATTTAATTATGAGTCTGTGTTTGCCCCATGTTGGTGGCTCACGCAATAATATTCCATCTTGTGCTGCGTTTGTAGCCTTGCCAACCTGTAATAGTGAGAAGTTCCAGGCTGGGTATTGTTCCATGTGGTTTAGTCGGTAGAACGTCAGTGCGCTATACTGATGGCCCGGACTCGATTCCCGGCATGGAATCTTTTTCACTAGGTTGGCCTTTGAGCCTTTTAAACAAAATAAAATAAATTGAAATTTGATTTTCATTTGAAGTATGTACATTTTTAAATATTTTGATTTTAAAGCTCAAAACATGCATAAAAATTGCTATAAAATGACACTTTTGCAAAACATCAAGACTCAAATTTAAATGAAGATATTTTTATTCTGTAAAATTTATTATGATTAATGAAACTTTTCTGAATTACTGAACCATTTTCATAAGTATAACTATGTTATTAATAAAAATATAGAAGTTAACGTTTCTGCATACGGAAAAATCAAGAAAATATATGACAATTCATAACCTGTGTCAACTAAAATATGAAAAAATAACTAACTATAATCATAATAGAAGCACATTACCTAAATAAACTGCTTTACAGCTTTTTTGCAAAGTTTCATAACGTTACAGTTATTATTTTCCGAAGTATGATGTTTTGCGATAAAGCAAAATTTAAAAAATATCATTTTGAGAAAAAGCAGAAAATGTAATTAAAAACCAGATTCTACCTATTAAATGAAAAGTCTAATTTTAAAAAGCTCCTGATTTATAAAGTTCACCATCTATGTTATTTACATTAGTTATTCTTTTTTTCTTGATGGTTTTTAAAAATTTTCTTCGTTTATGTGCAAACATTTAAGGTCACTTCTGTAGCGGAGGGCTAATTTTAGTTTAAAAAACCTGCGACTGACTAATATTAAATGCCTGTAACTTAAGTTCTAACCAAGATAGAAACAAAATTCAAACCGATTTAGAAAGATAAAATGTTAATGTAGTTATTAAATTGAAATAGTTTTAATATTAAACCAAATATAGAAAATATGATTTTTGACCGACAATTGCATTTTAAAGGTAGGCAGGCACCTTAAAAATCATGGGAAATCGGAAACTTAAACTGGTTTCCAAATAATAACTTTTTAAGTCCACTTTTTATTCCATTCAAAATAACAAAACTCAAAGTTATGCTACACGTAGATACTATAAAAATTAAAGTTATAGAGCATGCCACGACAACTAAGAATTAATTTTGGGCATAGTGATACTAAATTACTGCATGCCTGTGCTTTATATAATAAATGTGTTCACATTAATTTGTAAAGAAGGATGTTTACGAGATAATAAATATTGCATGGATTCGAAATAATATTTTCGAACGTTTAATTTTGAAGTGACTTAGTGAGTCAAAGTTTTTCTATTTACGATGCACAATGAGACGAAATTGCCAAATTTCGTGGCATTGGCTAAAATAAAAATATATAAGTGAAACCTCGCTAGTAAGTCATCTCGAGAAGACGTCACTCCGCATATTACGCCCTGTTTTAGAATACCCGACCTTTCTCACACTTCTTTTCACATTTTGTACTACACTTTTTGCAGCCTATTTTTTTTTCAATTTCTCCGCTTAAGGTGCCACTTTTAAGAGTGCAATATGCAAACTCAGTCCCATTTCTTTGTTAGGGTTATCTTCAAAAACACTTAGATTTTGTTGGGCATGACTAAGTTTAGGTTTTTAAATCTTTCAGATGACAGAATTTTTCCTTAAAAGGATTCTTTACCATATCAACAACTTTTCTGAATTACTCCCGGGCTAGCCTTTGGACCTAAATAGCATTGAATAAGCTTCTTTCGAAAAAAAAAAAAATCATTGGTTACATGGGCTGCATAAATCGTACCCTTTTTAAAGCCTGGAACTTCAATAACATTTCTGTAAGATAAATGTTACGATGTTTATAATTTTCTGTGCTATTTTGTATACAGTCTCAACAGTCTTCATGCGTATATCCGATCACATCATATCAAATGGCAACAAGACGATCTTCAGATAAAATTTCACGATCAACTTGTCATCCAGAAGGTTAGGTATGATTGATGTTCGCAATATTAAATAATTTTCACAGAGTGTATCAGTTATATTCAACAAAAATTACGCGATCTCAAAATGAAAAGTTCGTAAACTCTCAGACTCAGACGTATAAACCAAAATCAAACAAATCATCTCCCATCGTCCCATCTCTCTACACTTCTGTTCATTTTTCAGTCATAAATAATTCAAGATATAAGTACCTGGATTTCTGAAATGTTTAATATTTTAAATGTGATAATTTCAGACATGTTATCGGTATTTGGCATTTCAGTTTTTTTCAGTTCGTTTATATCATGATCACTAATGTAATCTTAAATTCAGACATCTATGATATTTGAAATTTCAAATTCAGACATTTAAATTTTTCATTCATGCATGTAACTGAATTTAAGACGCCGTTATTTGCAGGGATCTCACTGCTGAAATTATCCAAAAATGTAAAAACATTTTTACATATTTTTTCTCTTTTTTTTAAAAATTAATTTACTTTCCTTTACAAAAGGTTATTTTAACGTTCATTTACTCAAAAACTACGTAGTATTTAGGCCCATATTTTAATAATTATTTAAGTATGCTTCAAATTAAAGAACTTAAACTAAAATACATTTTCTATGCATGCTTTCATTATAATTAAGTTTCGAAAACTTTTAAATGGAAATCGCATTTCTTTATTATAATTTTAATTACATTACACATTTCTTCGCGTATTTCTAGTAAATAAAGTTAAAAGTTTGCTTTTAAAATGAGAGCAAGCCGTTTTGATAATTATCTGAAAGTAAAGTTGATTAAAAAAATATTCATACTAAATAGCAACATTATGGTTGATTTCCATTTTAATTCAATTATTTTTAAAATATGAAATTATTCAGAACAAATATAAACTGAATTTTCATGGCAAAGAAGAAAGTAACCTTAAATATTTATTTTATTAGAATGAATAGTGAACATTAAAATACTCCATAAAGATAAAGGACTAATATTTTTTTTATTCCTACCGGATTACAAAAAAAGCAAACATTGTAAATAATTATATTCCAATTATATATATATATATATAAACTTGGTTTATGGCGTCAGATGCCGCCATCCGAAAAATCTATAATAACCTTTTTCCATTTTTTTCTGGTCAAGAGTCCATTCCTCCACCAGACCTCTATCTCTCATTGTCTTTGCAATATCATCGATCCAGTTCTTTCGTGGCCTTCTCCGTTTTATTTGTTTTATTTTTTTTTATAATTGAATGAATTATAAAAAATAGGATAGTCTTTCATCATTCATTTTTCTAACATGATCATATCAGATTTATTGCCTTTTTTTAATATCGTCTGATATGGTTTCCTTTATTTTTATCATTTTCTTGATTCTTTCATTTCTTATTTTTTCAATTCTTGATATCCTGCATGATCTTCTTAGGGCTTTTATTTCTACTGCCGCTAATTTCTTTCTTTCTGGCTTCATAATTTCCCATCCTTCTGCTTCGTATAACAATTAGCTCTTTACAATAGAGTTGTATATATTAATTTTTCTTTTCCTAGTGATCTCCTTACTACACAAAATAGAATTTAATAGTTTTACAGCCTTTCTCCCCTGAAAAATTCTGTATTTAATTTCCTGCGAGTTTCTTCCTTCTCTATAAATATCTACACCCTGTATATCTATAATGCTTACAGCTTACTAATTTTATGTTATTATTTAGATCTAGGTCTTGCTGACGTCTTTATCTCTCATATTCTTCTTTAATTTTTACCGTCATTTTCTCTAAATCATTTTTACTTTTTGCAATGATAACTCGGTCATTTGCGAATTGTAGAGTAAAAATTGGCGTTTCATTCATATTAAGTCATTTTCTGTATTTCTCTTTCCAAATTTTCAATGCTTCTTCAACATAAATTTGAAAAAGTTTTGGGGAGATACAACATCCCTGTCTGAGTCCTTTATCTGTTTAAAAACTCTTTGATAATCTTTGGCCTACTTTAATCTTTGTTTTTGATTGTCTGTAAAGTTCTTGAATTACTCTAATAATACTTGGATTTATATCAATTTCATTTAATACATTCCATAATTTTGCGATTGAAACATTATCATATGCTTTCGTAAGATCAATAAATAGAAGATGAATTTGATTTCCCACTGCCATTTCCTTCTGAACAATTTGTTTAAGACAACTTATATTATCCATACATGATTTTCCTGCTCTAAATCCACTTTGCTCTTCACTTTCCTTCATTCTAATTTTTTCTTCAATGAAATCTTTTTAAATTCGTCCGTACAATCTACACCGGTTTCCAAAAATTAAGGAAAAACAATAAAAGTAGCAATTACTCAAAATGTTGCAAGTAGATTTTAATAAAACTGAGCCACAATATACATAACACTTAGTAAGGTATAAAATAACATTAAAAGAAATTACCAAGTGATTGTGGTGTTTCAGAAATTAACACAATTATAAAATAAAGAAAATACATGTGTCAGTTTGGCATAGGAATATTGCCTTTAATATGGATTATGATCACCCCTATAAGCAATACAGCACATACAGCGATGTGTCATATTGTCAATTTTTGATTGATAAATTCGCTGGGACGTGCGAGCCATTGCTCTTGTAAAACAGTTGTAAGCATGGCAAGGGTCTGAGGAGAAGGATTAAGAGCAGCCATATATCTTTCTAAAGCATCCCAAACATGCTCGATGGGATTCAAGTCCAGTGATCGAGCTGGCCTTTCCATGCGCTGAATTGTTTGGTGCTGAAGATAATCTTCTACGATGTTTGTACGCTACCTGTGCGGTCTAGCGTTATCATCCTGTAACAGGAAATCACAATCTATTGTACCGGCATAAGGGCTCACATAAGCATCAAGAATGTCATCTCTATAGACGTGAGCATTCACAGTTCTGTACGTCCACCCCAAAAGATACCATCCCAAACACAGACACTGCCTTTCCCTACGAATCTCTTTTAGGAATGTTTGATGGATGATAGCGGGTTCCCTGCTATCTCCAAATTAAACAATACCTACTATCACTTTGAAGGCTAAACTGGAATTCATCAGTGAATAGAACACGCCCCCATTGATCAGCCAGCCAGTGGACACGTTGACGTGCCTACTTTAAACGTTCCCTCGAGTGACATGAGGTGAGTCGCACACAAATGCTTGATTGCATCGCGTAAAGACCACCTTCATAATGCCTTATACGCACAGTAGACGTTGATACCAATCTTCGAGTGGCTGAAAAAGGGAAGCTCTAAGATGAAAGGGTGTTGCTGTTCCCTTCATACACATAACCGCAAATATCGGCCATCGGTGCTTGTCGTAGCTGTTGCCCGTCCTTAGCTAAATATTCTCGAGATCGAAACAGTGGTTTGAAATTGTTTCCAAAGCCTATGAACAATAGAAGGACTGTACTGGCCACCTCTGTCTGACTTTGGCCTACCTCCAATCTCCCAATAGCTCTATATCGCAGTTATGCGGACAAATGATACCTCGAGATCATGCTAATGAATTGGCTATCTCAGTCTTTTTATCTCTAAATCCCAGCGACACCTGCAGCCGTACTCTGTAGCATGCATTTTTATTCTCTTCACAGATGATGCAGTCCGATTGCAGCGCCACTAATTTGCATTTTGTAATTTTATTCAGCATCTTTTAGTTAGCAACATCTGCAAATTTCATATGGATAGGTTAATTTTTGAACGAATCGCTCTTTTAGTGATTTTTCCTTAATTTTTGGAAACCAGTGTGCTAAACGTTGCTGTTACAGGGATGCCACGGTAATACACACATTTTTATAGGTCTTTTTTCTTATACAGGGTGTCAGGTGTCCAATGGCTAATTTCTAAACCGTTAGTTATAGACATATTGCTCCAATTACAAAAATGTTTTAAAACAGGTTAAGAAATATTTTAAAAGCGATTTGGGTCAATAAAAGCATTTCTTAAAAAATTACGAAATTTAAATTTTTATACGGTCCCCCGGTCCAATAAGTTATATTTAGTAAAATTTTCCTATTACACTGACAAGTAAGACAAAAAAATGTCCCATTCATATAACACTAAAATTGAGCGAGTTATGAAACTTTAAAAATGCATGACTTATGCCATTTTTCTGCTCTGAAAACAAATGAGTTCGGCTTGGCGTTGAGGGGTCATATACCAAGTGCTTAAAGTATTCGAAGATCTTATTTCATGTGTATCTGCGCTTTGAAAAAAAATCGTACAAGTATTACGATTAAGTTAACATTTATTAAGTTTCAGATTGGCTAAAATAACATATGTTTTATTTTGTTAGGATTTGAGACTGTTTCTTTTAACAAAAATTATGCTATTTTTCTAAATTTTTATGTTACTTCAACGATCGCATGTATGTTTTTCCAGTTCAAAATTTGAATTTGAACTTTAACTCACTTTCAAACATCCGATCGAGAATACATTTTACATACTGGCACAAGTTCGATAACAATCTAATATTATTATGATTTTCGGTGATTACCATTTATACTTATTTTACAGGATAACACAAAAAATTTCGGATAGATTACCGCCAAGAAGTTTATGAAAAAGTTTTAGATTATATAATAACTGACTGCGATTGTTGGGTATTTTAACTGTTATGTATTTTTTAGCACTGAATCCGAAAATTATCTTAATTTTTAACCATCATGTCAGTATATTTCGCAAATTATAAATTGTCAAAGTTAAAGAATAACAAAAATCGGACACTATAAAGTAGAGGAGATGGCTGCGTTTTTGAACTTTTGATAATTTATTTTTACGTACTTTTTAGCACTGAATCTGAAAATGACCTTCATTTTTAACCATCACGTTAGAATTTTTTTTGCAAATTGTAAATGTGTAAGTTAAAATATTTGGCATTCTCACAATCTTTTGTCTTTCAGGAAAAAAAATCTGGCGAAATTAAACTTGCTAAAATAACATTTTAATGTGATAGACAATGTGATACCTTAATGATTCAAAACAAAGAAAAAATGGTCAGCAGCGAAATTTTTTTTATTTAACTGAGGTTTATGTTAAACTTATGTTATGAAAAATTAAACTTTGCGAGTTTAATTTTCCTTACTCTTTTACCACTAAAACTTTTTATTTTCTTCGAAATTTTTACTTATAATGAATTTGCATAATACCCAGAGGTCATTCAAATAAGAAATAATAACAATGTAGTATTTTTAGTACAAAATTTTGGTATAAAATTGTCTTAAAGAGGTATTAAAGAAGGGACGGTAAGGTAAAAAAGGGGGGCGGTATAGGAAAAAAGGGACGAAATGGGAAAAAAGGGACGGTAAGGAAAATTACCACCTATTTTACGCAAATCATGTTAAGACAAAGTGATAGTCACAATGTTCATTGATTTTTAGAAAAAGCTGTTAACATTGGATTAAATTAAAATTTTTTTAATTTACCTTGAAAAGTGCAGGAATAAACCTTGGGGACGGTAAGACTATTAATAAAGCCACGATCTTGAAATTGATATTTAAATACTGATTTAAATTCTGCAGTAAATTTCCTGTCAAAGAATTTTAGATATTCTTTCTCTAGCGTACTTCTGCATGAGAAAAACTTGGAAAAAATTCTGTGGCTGCATCTGAAGTAATTTTCTGTATAAGTTTAGCAAGAGGGAAGGTAGGGGAGACCGGGGCAAGTTTTCCAACTTTTTAGATTTTTATTTTTGTATTTTTTATTTTTAACTATTTTGATATATACAGGATATCATTGTATTCCCTAGACCTTCCTGTACAAACTGGCACAATTATTTTTCAAAAAACTAAATATACTTTTTCACAAAACATAGTTAAGTCTAATCATGTTACGTTGGAAAATGTGCCCCGTATGCGGGCAAGTTTTCCAGCCTACGAAAAATGGTCAGGGGCAAGTTTTCCAACTATACTTTAAATGGTAAAACATCGGTAATAAATCTTGCTTGTTAATTAATAAGTATTTTTTATTGTGAACCAAATGCTCAGTAACATAACAGCAACATAAAAAACAGTTTTAATCCATTTTACATTTAAAGACGAAGGTCCAAACAGCTCCCTGGCCGGAATTGGATTTTTTTTTTCTCGCCACTTTTATCTGATTCCTTTAGCAGTTTCCTTTTTTTTTAGATGAATCTTTTTTAGGTAGCTTTCTTTACAAAAAGCTACCTATTGCAGCCGTTCGGAGGAAAGCGATTTCAAAAAATTTTGGTATATTTTCATCGATCATGACCCCCAGACCCCGAAACCGCCCTCCGTTCAAAATTGATATATATATATATATATATATATATTATATATATATATATATATATATATATATCTGACCTATGTCATACTGTAACTCTCGTATTTATGAACCGATTTGGATGTAATTCGGTGTGTACATAGTACATACCAATGTCTCGACCGAGTTCGTTGGCCAGCTTCATCCGCCATTTTGTTTCAAAATGGCGGCCATTTAAAAATTTAAAAAAAAATTAAAATTTGAAATGTGGTACCAAAATATTGAAAATGGAAAAATATTTTTTTCTTATGTATTTAACCTTTATACAAAGACTCCGTAGCAGTTTTTGTTTTGTCTATATCTTAAAAAATGGCTGAGTTATAGCATTTTGAATTTCTAGCGAAGCAGACATTTTGAAACGTCCTGAATTTTGTCACGCGATAAAAGGCGTATTTATGAACCGATTTGGATGTAACTTCGTTTATACATAATACACACCAATGTCTCGACCGAGTTCGTTGGCCAGCTTCATCCGCCCTTTTGTTTAAAAATGGCGGCCATTTAAAATTTTAAGAAAAATTTAAATTTGAAATGTGGTACCAAAAAATTGAAAATTGAAAAAATATTTTTTTGTTATGTGTTTGACCTCGATAAAAAGATTCGGGAGCAGTTTTTGTTTCGTCTATATCTTAAAAAATGGCTGAGTTATAGCATTTTGAATTTCTAGTGTGGCTGACATTTTGAAACGTCCTGATTTTTGTCACGTGATAACGGGCGTATTTATGAACCGATTTGGATGTACCTTGGTGTGTACATAGTACATACAAATAACTCAACCGAGTTCGTTGGCCAGCTTCATCCGCCATCTTGTTTCAAAATGGCGGCCATTTAAAAAAAAAAAAATTGAATTTAAAATGAGATACCAAAAAATTGGAAAATGAAAAAGAGTTTTTCGTATGTGTTTGACCTTAATACAAAGATTCCGGAACAGGTTTTGTTTCGTCTATATCTAAAAAAATGGCTCAGTTATAACATTTTGAATTTCTATTGTGGCTGACATTTTAAAACGACCTGATTTTTGTCACGCGATAACAGGCGTATTTATGAACCGATTTGAATGTAACTTGGTCTGTACATAGTACATACCAATGTCTCGACCGAGTTCGTTGGCCAGCTTCATTCGCCATCTTGTTTAAAAAGGGTTGCTATTTAAAAAAAATGTAATTTAAAATGAGGTATTAAAAAATTGGAAAATGAAAAAGATATTTTTTATGTGTTTGGCCTTGATACAAAGATTCTGGAGCAGTTTTTGTTTCTGAAAATTTGTTCTTTTGTTTATATCTTAAAAAGGGGATGAATTATAGCACTTTGAACTTCTATCATGGCTAACACTTTGAAACGATCTTGTATTTGTCTCGCGATACCACACGTATTCGCCTATTTCCATGGAAGAAGGCATGTAGATAGTATACTTCAATATCTCGGCCAAGTTCGCTGGCCAGCTTCATCAGCCATCTTGTTTCAAAACGGCGGCCATTAAATAAAAAAATATATATATTTAAAGTGAGGTGCAAAAAAATTAGAAATTAAAAAAGGTTTCTTTCTTAAGTATTTGACCTTGATATAAGGATTCAGGAGCATTTTTTTTTTTTTTGTCTTTATCTTAAAAAATGGCTCAGATATAGCAGTTTCAATTTCTAACGTGGGTGACATTTTGAAAAATCTGATTTTTTGCCTGCGACAGCACTCGTTAATATCAACCGATTCCGATGTGAGTGAGCATGTGCACAGCAATTACTAAGGTCTCGACCAAGTTCACTGGTTAGCCTCATCCACCATGTTGTCTTAAAATGGCAGGCAATTTAAGAAATCGCCGAATTTGGCAGCCAAATATAAGTTACTTTAAATAAAAGCAGCTTAGATAAAGCTGACTAATTTCGCGAAATTCTCATTCATAATGATTTAGTATTGATAAAAATTAGTATTGAATCTCCTACATTCGGTTTCCACTTAACTGAGCTTCGTGTGTTTGAATAATATAAGTTGGCTTTTTTAAAATAAGGAATATGAAAGCTACCTCTTCCTCCCGGCACTGGCCGGAAGGACTTTTTTCATTTTCAGTTGATTTTTAACAGGAGAATCAGTATGTACAATACTTCCTATTTTTTTTCCACGCCGTGTTTGCCTGCTTAGTGCAGCCTTCGCAAAAGTCCTAACTTCTTCTGGTGTAGGCAAAGCTTGTTTGGATGTAAGAAATAACGCTTTTTTCATAAGCAATAGGGAAATTTTGGGTAGAACTTAAGGAACAGTTTCTTTGGAAATGCTAGCCTGCGTTGGTGTAGAATGATTAGATGCTTTCGGTTTTGTTTTGTTTCTGCGGGGGGGGGGGGGGGGGTGATTATTGAGGAAAGTTTCAAATCTTTTTTAGGATTGTTGGTGCTTTTAAGATTTGGTGCGGCAAGAGCTGGCGTGTCAGAAAAGTAGGATGGCGTAAAAGCAGAGTTTGTAAATATTTCAGGATTCAGTATGAAAATTCTCTAACGTTTAAAACCCGCCATAATATTAACTGTGGATTTACGCCAGTGGAGCGGTTCTAACAGGGCCCGACTAACGCAGGGGCATGCGGGGCAGCTGCCCCGGGCCCCCCAAGGGCAGATATAAGTTTTAGTTAAAGAAGAGCCAAATAATAAAAAATATCGAAAATGACAAGATTCTAATTTAAAGTGTTTTTCAGTTTGTGATACTTAATTTCTTCCTTACTGATTTCATAAATTTTTAAATACATAATTTTGATTAAAATATTACAGTAATATCATACATCTGCTATCTGTTTTCATATTATGAAACGTTATACCAAAGTACTTTAAGGCATCATGGGGAATGCAGTAACAACATAACAAGTATTGAAATTTGTTGCTATTATTATTAAATGCATGCCACCACTTGCCTTTCTATATGATGGAATCACCCAAATGCATGTTGATTGAATACAAAGATTAAGTTAAATAGAAAAGTATTAACACAAACAGCCAATAATACATTAGAGAACTGTATTTACATTTTAACGGCTCACATTTATCCTTATATTACTATATCCCCCCCCCCCCCCCCCCCCAAAAAAAAGTGTTATAGTTTCTTAAAGTTATCTTTCTTGTACCATACTGTATACAAATGTGAACAGTACTTGGTATGAAATTTAAGTCTACATACAATAGGTATGAAGTTTAGTTTTAGTCATTTCAAAATAATTCACGAAAATTTTCAAAAGATCGAAGGGCCCCCCCGAACAATGTTTGCCCCAGGGCCTCCCACTGTCTAAGTCGGGCCCTGGGTTCTAAGCACTGTTAATTTGCTTTTTGAGGGATTCATACTCACTGCGATCTCATTGTCCTAGCTTATGACTATAAAGGCATAATTAACATAAAATGGATTCATTAAATGAACCCATTTTACAAAAAAATGACATTTTATTGTATTTTTGAATTTACCTTGTTTTTTATATTGATAGTTTTACTTAAATGACTAAATGATCAAACGGGTTCGTAGTATATATGGTTATTTGGCCGATTTTACAACACAATAAATACATTTTTGATACAATAAAACTAGCTGATTTAGGAGGGGGAAGGTTTTCAAACGAGAAACATGTTGGAAAACATGCCCCGTATGTTGTTGGAAAACCTGCCCCGTTGCCATATTTGAACTTTTACACTACTTTTTCGAATACCGGTGTAAGTTATTTGCAAAACAAACGCATAGTTACCTGAAGAAAGAAACCATTTTTTAGTGTATGCAATGTCATAACAGTAAATTTAACGCTAGTACGTTTTTTTTTACGTTTTAATAAAGGCCTAATATTTTACTCACCGTTGAAAAAATGAAAAAAATAGCTCTCCAGACGAAGTGACAGCAACTATTAAGCTATAACTTTTGTAGATGTTGTGTAAGATGTTGCCACTTCAGCCAGTTCACTCGTTAGCGTCACCTAGCGGCTCATTTAAAAACTAAAGCGAGTTGGAAAACTTGCCCCTATGGAAAATGTGCCCCGGTCTCCCCTAAGGATGAAAAACCTAGGGACAGAGTTCAAAAAATAACATCAACCTTAAAAATGTGTGCAGGTTAAATTTTTGCTACATATTTATATAAAACAATTGTCCCAGTACCCGAAAAAAATTACATCGAATTACTTTTATTGAAACAATTTTTACAGATAGTTCCAAACTTAAAAATCGGCATCAGGGACACGGGACGGTATAGGAGTTTTCTTGGTATTTGGATCCCCAACATTGTCCAAATCTTATTTATCTAGTTAATATTGTTATGCAATCATGCAATGTGATGTTCCCCTGTATATGAAATAAAAAAAACCACAAAAAGTGTATTAAAATAAAAATTATTATTCAGGGACATGAAAGTCAAATTGTGAGAATGCCCCATATAGCAAAAATCTCATACTATAAAACATATGTGAAACATTATTTTATTTTATTCAATAATTTATTCGATATTTTTACTTATCCTGGGATTCTTACAGCTTAACACCTGAGTGGTCCGATGAGATGGGGGAGGAGATTCAATTCTAACTTTGAACTTTTTAACTTTGAAATTTGCAATTTGCGAAAAATCCTGATGTGGTGGTTAAAAATAAAGGTCAATTCCAGATGAGCGGTACAGAATACATAAAAATCATTTATCAAAAGCTAAAAAACATGACGTAACCCAACTTTTGCAGACTAGTGCAATCTATTAATATTTTAAAATACGTATAATTTTGTAAAGAATTGAAGCAGTTAATTTAGCATAATTAACAAAAATTCTGTTTTTTCTTTCTTCTTAAATATTTATTACAAATTGTATATTTTGCATTAATATGTCAGAATGATTAAAGATTTCATATTTATATTGAAATATTAATTTTACTCTCAACCATTTTTAGGTGCGTTCGTAATTATATAAATACGTAGCACCTATAGTCGTCGTTCAGTCCGTCCGTCCGTCCGTCCGTCTGTCCGTCCGTCCGTCTGTCCGCATGTAACAGAGCAAAAACTACCCAACCGAATGGTCTGAAATTTCAAATATATGATTGTTGCAAAATTTTGTCGAGCCATTTCAAATTTTATGAAAATCGGATGTATAGTTTAATTACAGGGACAGTCAAAAGTTTTTCTTTACATTACGGCCAATGGGAAAAATTATTGCAAGTGCATTTTAATGATATTAGAGCCTTCCGAATAATCTGAAATTTTAAAGATATAACTGTTGCAAAATTTTGTCGAGCCATTTAAAATTTTAGGAAAATCGGATGTATAGTTTAATTACAGGGACAGTCAAAAGTTTTTCTTTACATTACGGCCAATGGGAAAAATTATTGCAAGTGCATTTTAATGATATTACAGCCTTTCGAATGATCTGAAATTTTAAAGATATAACTGTTGCAAAATTTTGTCGAGCCATTTAAAATTTTAGGAAAATCGGATGTATAGTTTAATTACAGGAACAGTCAAAAGTTTTTCTTTACATTACGGCCAATGGGAAAAATTATTGCAAGTGCATTTTAATGATATTAGAGCCTTCCGAATGATCTGAAATTTTAAAGATATAATTGTTGCAAAATTTTGTCGAGCCATTTAAAATTTTAGGAAAATCGGATGCATAGTTTAATTACAGGGACAGTCAAAAGTTTTTCTTTACATTACGGCCAATGGGAAAAATTATTGCAAGTGCATTTTAATGATATTACAGCCTTCCGAATGGTCTGAAATTTTAAAGATATAATTGTTGCAAAGTTTTGTTGAGCTATTTTAAATTTTAGGAAAATCGGATGTATAGTTTAATTACAGGGACAGTCGAAAGTGTTCCGTTACATTACGGGGAATGGGAAAAATTATTGCAAGTGCATTTTAATGATATTACAGCCTTCCGAATGGTCTGAAATTTTAAAGATATAATTGTTGCAAAGTTTTGTTGAGCTATTTCAAATTTTAGGAAAATCGGATGTATAGTTTAATTACAGGGACAGTCAAAAGTGTTCCGTTACATTACGGGGAATGGGAAAAAATTATTGGAAGTGCATTTTAATGATGTATGAGACTATGCGCTTTATGAAGTGCAAAAAAGTATACATTCAGTACAATATGGGGTGCAAAAAATAATTATAAAACTAGTTATAGTACGAACGCACCTCATTTGCCACGTTTGACGAGCAATTTCCAACTTGTTTAATATGTCTGACAAAATTATATTTCGACTAAATTTGTGAATGACCCCCAATTTACAGCCAAAAATATGCTCCAACTTTAAACAGATATTACTCGGTCAATTTTAATAGTAGAATAACGGGACTTTTTTTTTGTATTACTTGTCAGTGTAAAAGGAAAATTTTACTAAATATAACTTATAGGACCGGGGGACCGTATAAAAATTTAATTTTCGTAACTTTTTAAGAAATGTTTTTATTGACTCAAATCGCTTTTAAAATATTTCTTTACCTGATTTAAAACAGTTTTGTAATTGGAACTATATGTCTATGACTAACGGTTTAGGAATTAGCCATTGGACACCGTTGAGACTGGACACCCTGTATATTAATGTTAACGGTGTATTCCAATCCAAATTGCTAATTTTCGGATTTGTTTTAAAATTCATTTTTGCCCTCAAACGCATCAAACTGACAAATTCACTTATTTAGAAACGACATAATGTGCCGTGCTTGTCAGTATTTTGATAAATGGAGAAAATATTTCAAAAAATGCTGTGAAAGTGGATGTTTTGAACCGAATTTTTCGGAAGGGGGGATATGGGAATGAAAAAAAATGGTCATACTGAGAAAATAATTGTTTAAACATCAAATTCTTATTAACTGAGCGATAAATGAAATCATACTGCTTCTTATACATCTCTTCCAAAATCACCTCAGCAAGTTTCATGTTTTTCCTTTTAAAAATGAGTCTGAAAATGTGTCAGAAAAATTCGAGCTGTTGAGGGTGGAAAAATATTTTTTCGAATACACCCTTAAATATCCAATTCTCCATTCTTCTGCTGTTTCCTCTCTGTTTAAGCATTTTTAGAATAATTGAGTCTTTCAAATTCACGTAAAAAAACATGTAAAATTATTTTAAATAATTTAATTATCAAATCTGTTCAAATGTGAGCATATATAAGTATTTATCCATTTTTGCCATATTGTTGTTAGATTGTACGTTATAGCTTAGAAGTGCGCACGAACAGTGTCCTAAAGGTAGTGAGCGTACTTCCATGCAGATGAGAATACGACTATTTGTAATATATTTTAGAAACTTAACACTAATAAATCTATCTATATATATATATATATACACATATATATATATATATATATATATATATATATATATATATATATATATATATATATATACACATATATACACATATATATATATATATATATATATATATATATATATATATATATATATATATATATATATATATATATATATATATATATATATATATATATACTAAGCACTACAGACTTTCATGAGTAGAGACTGTAAAGGGTAACTTCTTGAAATAAAGGAAGAACTTTCAGATGTAAATAATGGAATCACGTAAATTTTCGTTTTCGTATAAAGTTCTTCCAAACCCATCAACTTACACCGAAACAAAAACGTAAAATCATGCATTAAGCATAGATTATGAAACACTTTGCAACACATTTGGAATACTATAATAAAACTTCATAGTTTAATAAAGTGAAAAAGGTTGTCTAAATGAACAAGGTTCAACTAGGTGAGGAGGCCTACCCAAGGGCTAAAGCTTTACCAGCCCCATCCAGCGACGCACATTAGACATCTCCCACCTTATATTCAAGCAAAGTTTTACAAAGTCTACTGTACAGATTATTTACAATTATTTTATTCATAGGAGAATTAGTTATGTGTAGAATAGTCTATGGAAGTCGTTGTTGTGGTTACTTAGAACCACTGCCATATATTTATTTAATTTCATTTAGAAAATATTTTTATTAATCTTTTATTTATTTAATTTTAATATTCGCATTCAAAAATTATTTTAATTCCCTTTTTTTTCAACCTTCCCCTGTAAGTTTTTCTTTCTGGCATAGTATTTTATTCATTTTAAAATCATAAACGTCGTTTTGAAATCTGAACTTCCGGTAAAATAATTATCTGGAAGGTCCCATATCTTTCTATTTGTGAAGTCATATCCTTTTGTAGCTCTGCCCCTTAGCCAATAATATTTAAATCAGTTTAATTCGTAATTTCAAAATTTGTAACTCTTTACTACTGTTTGGCATCTTATCTCTGTGAAATCTATGAAATTTCCTTTTTTAAAGCATTTTTTTTATATACTTTAGCATTACATTTTATGCCAATGCAGGGCCCCTGCATGTTCGTTCCGCCAAAGTTGGCTTGTTTCAAGTATTATAGCAACCCCCCTTTACTCCTCTTCTCGGAGAGCTCGTGCGCATTCAGTGCAGTTGAGTTGGGATTCCAATACAGAATGGCTGCCCTTTTGCCGTTCTGTCAAGAATTATGTCCGCGATTGCATGAGTGCTCTGTCAACGAACGCAGAGAATGGGTGGATGCCTCTTTCCCTTCTACAAAAAAATAATAAATGGATTTTCGTATCTACAGTAAGAAATATTAAAAATGCAAGAATATTTCTTTATGATTGTGCAATCGGCTGCATAGTTTCGTCTTTTTTTTGTGGCGAGATTCTTTGATCAGTTACTTCTTATTCTTCAGTAAGATGTGGATAAAATTCTGTTGACGGCATTATTATTATGTTTATTCAAATGGTGCTTTTACTTCGAGTCGTTGAATTGTGATGCTAAAAAAATCATCTAAATGCCTGTGCCTCCACACTCCCCAAGGGAAATGATTATTTTATTTTCCTTAGTAAGAACGTAGATTGTATGTGTCCATCATAAAAAAAGTACATCTAAAAGAATAATAGATGTACTCTATGATAATGCGCTATGTTCTGCAAGAAAAATTGCTTCATAAATAAAAAATTTTCCAGGAAGATTTGTCTTCTGTTTATTTCGTTTCTGCAAATGTCTCCATTTTCTGTTCTTTCTGGTCAATGCAGGTAATGATTTTACCTTTTACTTTTTTATTCTCAATTACCAAATGTATGATAAGTAAATTCAGATATTTTTTTAATTAATGACTGTTATATCAAAGTGGTCTTTTGTGGCCACAACAAAATGTTATAACACTATACGATGGATCCTAAAAAAATTATTTCTAGATTTTTTAATTGGAATTTCAATGTCCAAAATAACTTTACAATGATATTCTTTCACCTCCTATCTCCAAACACAACAGCCTTTCTTTCCTGGTACCGTGAACCTTTAGAAACCTTTATGATATGACAGTTATTAAGTTATATTTTGATATGAAAATTTGTTTTAGTGTATTATTGAAATATTTGATATTTAGAAAAAGTCGCTTTCTTAAATTTTTATACAATCTTTCTAAAAAAAAGAGAGAAAGAATTCATGTAATATTTACAGTTTATTATTAAGGAAAAATGATTGCTTATGATGTTATTTACAAAAAAGATGAGTTAAGGAAAATTTTCTTACTTATAAGTAAATGATTGATTTATTGATGCCATTTTGTTTTGAGAACAATTATTAGATTATTCTGTTGAATTCACATTATTTTTAAAAGGTGACTTCATATGAGATTAATTTTTTTTACTTCACCACATTATTTTAAATTTGTTCGGATTTGTTTTGAAATTTGTTCAACATTGTTTTGAAATTTATCACCATGCCTCCAAGAGCAAATTTAAACCTCTGTATTCAACCATTTGATAGAAATCCTCAGACGGTCGAATTTTTCTTCGACCAGTTATTAGATTTGCAGGAATTATATAATTACTCTGAAAAAGAACTTTTTGCTCTTTTCAAGTCAAAATTACAGGGTACTGCATTACATTTCTTTCTCGAAACACAATTTCAATTCAAAAATTCTAACCTTCAAACCATTCGAAAGGAATTTATTAATTATTTTCAGCCAAGTAAAAAATCTGACACTCTGAAGTCTCTTCAAAATTTAAAATTGGATTCTAATGAGTCAGTTAAAAAATTTTTCATATCGTTTGGCTAAACAGCTTCGACTTGCGTATCAATTAGATCCATCTGCTCTAGATTCTTTGAAATTTACTCATTTTATTCAAGCTTTACCTAAGCAAATTAAAAGGAAAATTCTAGAAGAAAACATTTCCACTTTTGAGTTAGCTCTTGAACGAGCACAATTTTTACAAGATATCTATGATTCACCACCTACTCAAAAATCTAATCAACATTATGACCAAGTTTATTCTCTGAATAATGAAAATAATGGGGAAAATTCAAAATTTTCTGATAGTTTTGTTGAACAAGCTCCTATCAGACATAAAAAGGACAGAGTCTATAGAAATTCGCAAATAGCATTCTCGCCATCTGAATCTCATAATGAACATTCTCCTAGACACAGAACTGTTGTTAGAAAAAAGCGTGTAACTTACTCTCCCTCACCAGTTAGACATAACGTGGCTTCTAGAAATAAAACAAACTTTATTCAGCATAAGCCAGATCAGAAACGATCTTTCTTTCGGCCATAGTATGACAAGTTTTCTCACAAGAAAAAATCTTCAGAGTATTTTCGCAAACAAAATGTTATCCAATGTGCCTTTTGTAGTCGTATGAAGAATTTACCTATTAATGAAAGTATCAGGACATTTAGTCCACTGGTAGCAAGACATTTTGAAATATATATTGGTTATGCTCAATTAGTTTAACACAATCTATAATTTTCTGAAGTAGGTCTGACTTCTTCAAGACTAAGGAAAACCATGATGATAATGATGTTGATTGTGCCTTTCTAAGGTGAAAGTGTGAGGTTAAGGTACAGTTTAGGATATAATGCAGTGAATTGCCTATTTTCCACAGGTGCACAGAGAAAACTATTAAAATTGTAGAGGTATGAAGGAATGGCCCGTGATTTGTCGCAATATATAGATATTTCTGTGGTGCAGTAATAGCTTATTAGATACTTTTGGGAGAAGTCTGTATGTATAGCGCCACGTTTGGGCATAATTCCATTCTTCTTGCCAATATTGAAGTAAAGATATATTTAGTTATTTTTTTAGATATGAAGCTGGATTTGGAAGAAACGTAATGTCTATAGCTGGTGATGCTGAAGCAAGCACTGCCTCGTTAGCTAGTTTGTCAGCAATCTTAATGTGTAAAGCACATAATACATTTGAAAATTTAATTTCATCAATTCCCATCAAAAGACGAAAAAGAAATCTGAAGCTGGTTTTGCAGTCCTGTGTATGTGCTGTAGGTTTATCATATTATACATACTATGTTAAAATTTAGTTCAGTTAGAACACTCATATCACAGTTGAAATTCCCCTTCAGCGATTACCATCAATAAACGGAAATGTACTTCAGATATTTTGTGCAGCGCTGTGTATGATCTGTAGAATTTATGCACACTAAGAAATATGCAAAAAAAAAATTAATTTAAAAACAAGTACCAGGACAGAAAACGCACTACTACCAGCAGCAATTATTGTTCATAGAGAGTACTGTAACCGAATTATTTTGTGTATATCAACTCCGAATGCTAGGCAGAACATATTCTATAGAAAATATCTTGCAGTGAACCTCAGAGTATATATCAATTCCAATATGTAACATGAATAAAAAACACCGCAAACGACTTTTTGCCGTCGACCGTAATGCAACGTAATTCTTTTGAGTGTCCCTGTAAATGAAAGATAAATGCTATCCATATCATATTCTATAGAAAGCATCTTGTAGTGTACTACCAGAGATATGTATGAATTTATATGAGTTTGTAATTGTGAAACATTATTAAAAACCACCACAGACGATTTTCCCCCATAGGCCGTAATGCAACAGAATTCTTTTGAATCTCTGTAAAGGAATTGTAACTGCTGCATGATTCATTTTCAATATGGAACATGCCATAGTAAATATAAATTACATATATCAATTTCATGGCAATCCGTCTATATTTACGCGAGTTAGAGCGCGGACAGACAGACGGCAAAAGGACAGCAAACAGACAGAAGACAGATAGCAGAGAACAGACAGACGGCAGACTGCAGACAGACAAACCGAAATCATAAACACTTTTCAACTATGTTGGAAAGTGTTAAAAACCGAAATATTAGCAGAGCGTTAAACACAATTGTGGAGCATTAATTCGACTATTGCCCCACAAACTCGCTTACAAAAAAATAAAATATGAAAACATGTGCTTCTCTGTTTCCTGCCATTTGTACTTATCAAAACTTGAAAGTTTAAAACGTGAATAGTATAGCTTTCTAAATCAATTTAAAATTTAAATGAAAGTAATTTTCTAATTAATTTAAAACTTAGCAAAAGTGGATAGAATTATTGGATGGCATATATTACGAATTTGCAGAGTTTTCTAGGAAATTTTGTAACAAGATGACAATTGCTCAAAGATGGCAAAATGAGGAACAGCACAAACATTTATGCAGCTGATTAAAATCCAAAGAAATCTTTTTTGATTTGGCCAATAAAGGTGTAAAATATAGGAATCTCGTGTAAAGTTCTAAGTTCAACTATCATTGGCCAATGGATCTTACATTTTAGTAATACGTCAAACTATGTGCACTAGTTAAGTTTTGCGATTTCAAGAAATTTGCATTTAAGTGTTTAAATTTACTAAGAATGAATTCACAGAAAAACCTCTATCTCGCAGCGCATTATATTTCATTTATGACAGGATGTGAAAACATAGCCCGTATAGAAGACATAGTAAAAACGCAAAAACCGAAAATTTCATATTATATCCCCCTTCACACTATTAAAATACCAGATAAGATTACTACTAAATTAATCCTGGATTCCCACTGAATTCCATCGCTTATTATCACTCATACGTCGAATTGGCATATACTTCTAAAAAGTTCCTATTTCTACGAAAAAATTCAAAGAAGTTGAGAGAAAATTTGAATATTATTCTATAAAAAATTCGAAATTTTATGAAGGTAACAACAAAGGAACTTCAAAAATTTTGCATTGACGTAGGAGTGATAATCCAGAGTTAAAATGGTTTTTAATAGTTCTCACATGATCTCTACTCTGGGGAATCACTTAGTTACTTGCATAGAGGAGAGGGGTGGGTCACTCAAGATGCTTTAATTGCAATAATCGTAGGATTCAGAACTCATCGTTTTGTACTTATAGCTGATATGAAGTTTATATATAGTGAGTGTGAATGTGAGTTCCAAAGAATAGTTTGAAAGAATGACATTATTGAATATATTGAAATCTACGTTTCTTAATATCACAAACCATTCTCCTCGTCCGAAACAGCCATCAGAGTATGTTGGAGAATAGTTTCTTGATGTGGTCCCCCTAATATGTGGATAATACACTATGACGCAAAAGTTTAGACAATGACGTCATTCAGCTTTAAAATGTAGAATTATGACGTCAGAATTACAAAAACCTGTAAATATATTCAAAAACTGATTTAAAATGCTATGTACAAAAGACAGTCGTTTTATTTGCTATAATACTAATTTTTTTCATAAAAATTCAAATGTGCTTGTCGCAAAAGTTTAGACACTATTCTAAATTTCTTTGAATATTCGCTGGCATATGCAAATTTAGAATCGATGATGTCACAAATTTGGAGTACTTAAGTTCTGCAAACGATTGCGCTTCATAGTCGACATGCCGAGAGCTAAAGAAATTCAAGTGAATGAGGTTTCAAGGATTTGGCAGTTGAAAGGTGAAGGGAAGAGCGTTTCTGAAATTTCTGCTATTATTAATAGGTCAAAAAAATCTATTTATCGAGTTTTATCGAGTGGTTCCGAATATAAAGCAAAATGTCGGTCTGGGAGGCCACGTGTGACAAATGTACGAGAGGATCGCCTGATACAAAGACTAGCGAGCACTCAACAAATGAGCGTACGTGGAGTTCAAAGCTCATCGGGACTCTCTGTATCAAAGGATACGATTCGTAGACGAATTTTGGAAAAAGGAACAATCGTTTATAGAAAAATGCAGAAGAAACCAGCTCTGAAACCATATCATAAGTTACAAAGACTTATGTGGGCTCGAAAGCATATGTCATATGGAGAGAAATGGCAGTCAGTCATATTTAGCGATGAAAAAAAGTGGAATCTGGATGGTCCAGATGGTTGTTTATCGTATTGGCATGACTTGCGGAAGGAACCTCGACGTTTTTTTAGTCGCAGACAAGGAGGGGGCTCGGTGATGGTTTGGGCAGCCTTTTGCTATAATGGACAAGTATCTCTGACCTTCACCAGTGGTCGTCAAACTTCACAGCATTATACACAGACATTAGAAGAAAACCTACTGCCATTTGCTGAGCTTCTAGGGGGTCCTCAGTGGGAATTTCAGCAAGACAATGCTTCAATTCACACTGCAAAACATTCAAAATCTTGGTTTAATTCCCATAATACAAGAGTTCTCGACTGGCCAGCATGTAGCCCGGATCTTAACCCTATAGAAAACCTTTGGAGCATCATGTGTCGCAAAGTTTATAGCAACGCTAGACAATACTCTTCTGAAAAGGAACTTAAGACATCTATTGAGAATGCATGGTACGATATCGATCCACAAACTATGCAAGATTTAGTTTCTTCCATGCAATCTCGTGTATATGACGTAATACATAAGCATGGATGCGCAACCAGGTTTTAAAAATTGTTTATTTCGATTTTATTTAATTTGTGTCTAAACTTTTGAGACAGCAGTTTATTTTTGTTACCATTTAATTTATTGCAATATGCACAATTCCACTTTTCTTTGTTATAAATATTGTTTATATGTACATTAATTTCAAGCAGTGATTTGAAAATTGAATAAATATTTTTCAAAGTATGTAAGAATTTCTTCATTGTCTAAACTTTTGCGTCATAGTGTATACGTTGGTGATGATTTAAATTCAGCGAAGAAACTACACACTGATTTATTTGAATAGTTAATGACTTATAGTGTAGAACTTCATAAGTGGTGCTACAATCATAAATAGTTAGTAAATATAATTATATATAAAATAATATGTTTGATTACGTTCAAATAAAAGAATGTTTGTATTATTTGGAAACCAGACACACGTTTTCACTTAAACTCACAAAGTGTAGAAAAGCTGACGTGATTAAAAGAAGTGTAATATTTGTGATACCTGGTATTTTTGATACATTCGACATATTATGTTCGAACTACATATTGAACTAGAATTTGATTGGTATCAACCACTACACAGAAATAAACTGATGAATGGTTACACAATTGTAAACACCTGAAAGCTGTCAGAGACGTAAATTTTACTAGATGTATGGTCTTACAGCATCAATTTATCATTAGGGACCTCGGCTTGATCTACCTGTAAAAATGATTTTACAAAACAGATCATCAATGTTACAAATATGCTAATATGTTTTTTGATTTAAGGTTAGAAATTTTAAAATAAATTATATATTAATAAAAAGCATAAAATTCTTCTTTAAAGACGATCGAAAAATTCATTTGTTGTTAAACAAATAATTCCATAACAAGCAAATATATTACTGTATGAAAAGTATTTTTAAAAATATGGAAATTATTATTGTAACTATTGTTTTAAGAAAAGAATTGCTATGTGTATGTTGTAAGAGAAATGTTCATAAATATTATTAAAATAGCAATTTGAAGAAGACCTCACAGTCCAAGTGAGTTTAAAATTGCATTGATGCATGGGATTTTAAAAGCTTAAACAGCATTTCTTAAGTAACAATTGAAGCAATACAAAAATATCTTATTGTTTATTTTATAAACTTAAAAGGTCCTTTGAAACTAAACTGTTCAGAATAATTTTCACAGTTTTAGGAAAAGCTTTGGCAACAAAAAATCGTAAAAAAAAAGAATTAAGAAAGAAAGAAAAGTTTAATAGCACAATTTACGAAATCGTGATTAATGTTTTTCGAGAATCGATTTAACTTGTTTCGGTGAAAAAAATTTACGAGCTGGGAAAAGCAATTCATTGTAAACCATTTCTATCATTTACGAGCAAATGACTACCTGTTATTGTACTGGTTATCCGTTTTATGGAACTCAAAGAAAGATTTTTGCAATTTCTTTATTTATCTATATTTCATGGAAACATCACACGAATTTCCTCATTTATATTTATGCCTCTCGTTCGCTGAAGATGATACTCAAAATAAATTTTAATAGTGTTATATAATAATTGAAAAGGCATTAAAACAATTATATTACTCAGCGAAGAAACTGCATACTGACTTAATTAAATTTCATAAGTGGTACTAGAATCATAAATATAGCTAGTAAATATAGTTATATAAAATACAAGTACTTGTTTATTAACCCGTCGACCACTTTCGTAATAAAAAAGATTGCCAAACTATAGGATTTAACGCTAAAATCGGATAATTGTGGGGTCACATTCAGTTGACGTCAGATGCATTTAAACGTGTTTGTTTTGTCATCAAGAGATTTTTAATGCGATGTATTATCTGTATTTTTAATGATATTTTACTAATTTATTAGTTGACAAAATATAAAATATTTATATTTAATTCATAAATACGTGTTTGTTATTATATTTTATATATATATATATATATATATATATTCAGTAAATTCTGTCTAAGGCGGACTCTGTATAAGCCGGAAATCTCTCTACCGCGGAAAAATTTTCAAGTCCCGGCGAACCCATAGAAAATTACATTAATTCATGCTGCATAAGGCGGAATCTGTTTAACGCGGAAACGGAAAGCCTTTTAAGGTACCACCGAAATCAAAATTTTGCATCAGGCGGAAAAAAGGATAATTTAAAAATGAAAGGCATTTTGTTTATTAAACTTTAAAACTGATAAGTCAAATACTCAATGTCGTGCATGTTAGTTAAATTCCGTAACACTTTGAAAAAGATAATTCAAAAGGTCAGAAACTACTTAAATTTTAAGGAATTTATGCTTGTGCCATTTTTTCTAGTAGAATGAACATTTATCAAAATATATATTTTCGAAAGTGCAATATATTATACTTTAAGGATGTACTTAAATTCAAAGTTATAGCGTTCTGTCTCATTCTCGAAGTTTTAGAAAGGGGGAGAGGGTTGTTAGTTTTTTTTTTTTTTTTTTTTTTGTGTGTGTGTGTGTGTGTGTGTGTGTGTAAACTTCCACTTCGCATGTATTACAACAATACTAAGAAATTGAATAGCGTTTCTCATTTATCTATAAAGATAAAAGGTCTTTCCGAATTTCAGTTTTCAACCGATTTTCGAGTCAGGAAATTTAATAAAAATCATCAAATTCGTGGGATTTTTTTTTTTTTTGTGTGTGTGTGTGTGGGTGGGGGGGGGGGGGAGTTTTTGGATAAGCCGGAATATTCTCTACCACGGAAAAATTTCTCAGTCCCGATCGATTCCGCCTTAGACAGAGTTTACTGTATACGGAAAGCGATCGATGCGATAATAGAGAAGTATAAAAAAAACAATATATTTAAGTTCATATGAAAGAATATTGGTAATATTTGAAAAAATGACGCACGTTTTCCATTAAACTCGCAGACAGCAGAAAAGCTGACGTGACTAAAAGAAGTGTAATATTTGTGATACCTAGTAGTTCAATATACCTAGTACAATACATCTTTTCTCACTTTGAAATGACATGTTTTGAATAATAATGATAATATTATTAATAATAAAATAGTAGCATCACTGTAAAAAAAAGGACTAAAATACGGTAATACTACTGTCAATCTAGCCGCCAGTACTATTTACGTATTTTAACGGAACTTTTTCCCGGTAAATTACAGAAAAAATTCCGTTAAATTCCAGAAAAACGGAAATTTTTCTGCAATTTACCGGGAAAAAGTTTCGTTAAAATACGGAAATAGTGCTGGCGCCTAGACTGCCAGTAGTATTTCCGTATTTTAGTCCTTTTTTTTTACAGTGATGCTTTTGTGTTTGTATAAACATTACCTTGTGTTTCTTTTTAAATTTAAATTTAAATTCATTGTTATTTCATTTTTCATTTGGATTACATCATGCATATATACTTGAATAGTAAATTTCACCAATTTTGTGGTTTTAACATATAATTTAATTTTATAGGTATGTGCGTTTATTTATGTGGACGTATGTGTGTATGCCGTAGAAGTCTGCTGCGTGTCGCATAACCCGAATTTATCAGTACTCGATCCGAGGCACGGATCTCGTCAAGTCTGGTTGACGCTAGTTTACTTTGTGGCGGATCGGATTCGGGTCGGGTTGCATCTAATTTTTTCGGGTACTTGTCTCTGTGTATATAGTAGAAGCCTGCTTCGGATCGCATAACCCGAATTTATCTGTATTCTATTCGACGCACGGATCTGGTTGACGCTTATTTATTTTGTTGAGAGTAGGATTCGGGTCGGGTAGCTTCTAAATATTTCGGGTTCTGGTCGTTTTCGGGTAGGGTTTTGACTTATTCGGGTCAGGTGCGGGTTGATATGAATTTAAAAAAGAAAGTTTTGTAACTTTTTTTAAATGAAAAAAACTATATATTTTAATATAGTTGATTTTAACATAAAAAGATAAAATTGATGTTACAGATATAATTTTAGACTACTTTTCCATCATTGTAATAAAATTTAGATTAATTTTCTATCACTTCGGGTTCACGTTTAAATATTTCGGGTTCGGTTTGACTTCGAACAGAATTCTTGGGTTCGGGTAGTTTACAAACCGACACACGGAAGGTTATCGTATGCATTGCATATACTCGACTGTATGCCTCCATGTGAGTTATCTGCATACAATTAAAGAAAGTGTTATGTCTGAATTTCCTTTTTGCGATTTTATCAATTTCGAACATATTAGTATATAACTTTTTAAACAAGTCGGAAATTGCACGTGAAACATGGGAAATTAGGTGCGTTCGTACTATTTTTATAAATATTCAGATCTGGGTGCAATAGCTATTGCCCTCTTATGCAAAAAGGCATGAATACAAAATGTATTATGATTATATATATTAAATTCAGTAATACATAAATAATAGGACTCCATCTTAAATAGGACGTTATCACATGGCAACCCAGAATCATTACCTATCATGTGATCAGACAGAAGGGCGGATAAGCGGCTATAGGTGCTACGTATTTATATAATTATGAACGCTCCTAAAAATTGTGTTTTAGGCTCAAACAGTGAAACGAATTTTAATGAAAACTTTAATACTTTAAACGTTTATTATGTTTATCTGTTAAACACGTTTGTTGAACATACATTAATTGGGAATGAATAGCAATCGAAAATCCTATGTTTCGAGTTGATCCATGAACTATAATAACTACTCGGAAAAGTTTCCGAACATCAGTGGCAACGGCAGCCAAAGAAACTTTGTTTTTATAAAATTTTCTTGGGAATGGGTGGCAATCGAAAATCGTATATTCCGAGATGAGAAAATGGATCCATGCACTATAATAACTACTGGGAAAAATTTCCGAACATCAGTGGCAGCGGCAACCAAAGAAACTTTGTTTTTTTTTAAATTTCTTTAAATAATCAAAATCTATAAGTTTCTAATGTTTCTAAAGATAAAAAACATTTTTTTTTAAATCGAAGGTATTTTACAAGAGCTTATTGCATATTTTCGTCCATGGTTATATGTTGTATTTTCATGTATTTAGAAACATTTGTCTTCTTTTACAGCGAGTATACGAAGACGATAAAATTATTTCCCTATCATGCTGATATTTTTTAATCACATTTAATCATCGCATCACGTAAGAACAATCCTGCTATGACATTAAGTGTAGTGACAAAATCCTGCCTGTTATCAGCCTGCAACATGTTAGAAACGAAATCGGGCGAGTTTTTCTCAGTGCAACATTAAACACCTAGTGTCTTGCATTGTCTTATTTTGGTATTCAGGTACATCATGGACCCCCTTTCGTGGAACCTCATAAGAGAGAACTACGCCTGGAGATTAGTGAGGGTTCCCCGCAACAGAATTACTGCGCTGAGGAATTGAGGATCTCTATTTTCACACTGCCTCTGCGATTCAAGCAAGCGGACAAAATAACATAAACATAAAATGTTAGTAAAAAAAGAAAAAGAAGGAAAGTCAGCTTCGTCCATATCCGGGTTAATTACGCTTGGAATGTCAGAGTTACAAAAGAGAAAGTGAAAGCAAAAAAAGGGGTGGTCAGGCCGGACCCTGTGGCACCCGGACCTTGCTTCCCTTTCACTCATCTACCAGCAGGGCAGCTACTTACTTTCATTCACACGATGGAAACTGCGCCTCACAGCCTCTTGTCTCCGATTGAGTAGTGGATGACTACACGATGCAACTTCAAATACAGAATCTCCAGTTGCACATGCACGTGCTCTGGTAACGTAGTCTCCAGACCGGACGTGGGAATTCATTAGTAAACTGCACCTGCCACGAACACATCTTTAACATTCTTCCGAAAATGGAAGGGACCGCCATGGGGTCTCGGCTGAGTTTCCTGTCATCTTCCTGCGATGAAGCCAGGTTGATTCAGGACCACTCGAAAGTGTGTGCAACTTGCTGTATAAGAATACACTTTGTCATAAATTGTTCTAATTGTTGTTCATGTTTTAAACTTTCAATGATAGAGGTTCCAGTCATTTAGCTAAATACCGATAAGCGGAAACAATTATATTTCTAAATAAAAGTTCTTTAGAATTTTTCCGTTGTGTTATACTTTGAGAGAAATTTATTTATTGCCCAAGCATTACATTTTCAATATTATCCATATTCTTCATCAATGAAGCAAAACTCCTTTTTATTTTTAAAAATCAAATATTTGAATTTAACACTTCCCCTTGAATACTAGGCCTATGTGTTGAAATAAAAATGCCAGTTATCTTAGGCGTATTGTACGATCCTCTGAATTTAGACAACAGTAGTTTATAAAAGTTTTCTTTGACTTGTTTACCGTGTTTACTCGCGTAATAGCAGTTTTGCCAGATTGGGGTCTTTCTTAATTCAGATTATTTGACTGTCACCACTTTTTTAAAATAATATAATTCGGCTTATTTTTCAGAATTTTTAATCTAATTTTAAATAGGCCGAATATTTCTGTTTCAAAAAAGCGGTGACAATCAACAATCTGGGGACAAAAATGTCCCTAACCTGGCAACATTGCGTAATAGTCCCACTTTTTTTGCTAATTTTTCATTGTGAAAGTCTAGGTGCGACTATTATGCGGGGAAATCTACTATACAATATTGTACGCTCTAATGCTAAAACATTACTGATATAAAAAAAAAACACACACACATTATAATAAAATTAGTAACTTAACAAATGTTTTCAGATTATGTGCTGTTTATTAACACTAGAACGGCGGGAAATTTTGCTCAAGTTTTATAAAAAATATTTCACATCAGAATTTTTATTTAGAACTATTAAACTTATTTATTTAAGTTATTTTTGTGCAGCATATATTAATCTTATATTATAAAAAAAATTCTGGTTCGAATCGAAATGTATTCATTCGGCAAGGGTCAAAATGACCCCTCGCCGCCGTTCTAGTGTTAAATACCATTTTCTTTTTATAGTAATATTTTTATAGACATAAAATTTAGAAATAATTTTTTTGGAAATTTTGACAAAAAATTCTCATACTAAATCACTTTCAATTAAGGTATAACTATCAAGATTGTAACGTGAATCGGTGTCTGAAGAATCTCCATCATTCCATAAAATGCCATCTTCGCTTCCGTCCATTGCGTTGGAGAAACTTGTCTTCTTCAAACTTTTTGAATTTATATCGCTTGTTATTAAATTTTATTTTGACGATTTTTTCTGCTTCAAAACGGGGGTGCGACTATTACGCGAGTAAACGCGGTAATCTCAGAGAAACAAGGTAGAAGTATTTATTGGTATTTTTAATGCCAGGAACCGTATAAACGCTGCAAAAAATCCTCCTACGACATTTTTGTGTCAGTGCATAGGCCTAGTATTTAGGGAAGCGCCGATTAACATTTAATGGCATGCTATTTAGTGATGCAAATTGCATCAGGATAAAAGAAAATATGGTAATAAAAAACATACTATATATTTATTGTCTACGAAAGTTTTTACTGGTTGTTTAGTTTCTTTGAGTAAAATCTTTTTCTCAATCAGTACCTTTGATTTATAGCAAATAAATATTTCTTTCACAGTTGTTCAAAATTACTAAATGGCAATATTTCAAATTCCTAATAATTTAATATTATGACAGTTTTAAAATCAATTTACATTTGCAGTGATCGATTTGTCTCTATAAGTTATGCTCTATATTTTATATATTTCATATAAATGCAATTAACGATTTAAATTTCCTTATTAAACCAAATAAAACTTCTTAGACCATTTCAGTTTAATTTTTAAATTAATTAACCTTCAAACGACTCTTGTAAAGTATTTGCATGCAGAATTTATTTTCTAACTAACGATATTTAATAATGCTATTAAACACAAAAATAAAGTTTAAATGGAATTTGCTACGAAATTAAGATGGAAGGATTATGCTCTCTAACTAACCTTATTTATTTTCATTTTGCGAAACATTTTAATATTAATCTTATCTAATGTTTTTTTTTTAGTATACGTGATTCATAAAAGTCTCATAATACTTGAAAATCTAACAGTAATTTTTAATTGAAAATTTAATCAAAATTTCCTCCGTTTAAATTAACCAAAATTTCTACATAGAAAAACCGGTGAAAAAATACTATATTAAAAATTCCGTAAAGCACGCTCGTCACAAAGGGTTTAAGATTTATTCGTACTTGTAAAAGAGTGGTTCAGAAATTTATATCATCCACATGGTGGTAATTTCAGCATGGAAACAAAATTGTGTAAACATTATAATATTTAAAATTTTCAAATGCATTCAGAGATAAATAACAACAATAAAATCATTTGAGTAATATACTAATATTTATTGATAAAAAGGTGTACATTAAAACTCTAAAAACAGTTGAATTAGGTTTATTCGACTATTTACATGTTCTGACTGTACCCGAGTCATTTTCAAAACAAATAAATAAAAATATTCTAAAATTGCACAGTCTTTGAAACACCATCCTTCAAATTTTCACGCACACCTTCATATTATGCACGTTATTATTATTATTATTTTTTTTTTTTTTTACTTTATGTTTTTTTTTTTCGTAACCGTTCAATAACTCTAACCATAAAATAAAAATAATTAAAATAACTAAGAAGAAAAGTATAAACATCCAAGTAAAGCAATAACGTGCATAATATGAAAAGGGTACGCGAAAAATTGAATAATGGCGTTTCGTAGACCGTGCAATTTTAGAATATTTTTATTTACTTGTTTTGAAAATGATTCGGTAGAGTACAAACATCTAACCAATCAAATAAACCAATTTTTACTGTTTTTAAAGTTTTAATTTACAACTTTCAGTAATTGAAATTAGTATATTATTACATATTACAAGGTGTTAATTTGTTATACGGGGTGTTTCTAAATGAATATCGGGGATTTAACGCTTGGTAGTATTTATTACATAAAACTTAAAATTATAATTAATACATAAAATGAAAGAGCAGCTCAATCAGTTTTACCTACAAGCTTACAAGTTTTCATTTTGAGCACCTTTCGTCACATGTAACAATAAATTTGTAGTATAATTCACAATACAATTATACAGATTGCCCCTTTTTTGTAACTGCCTAATAGCTGATTCCTAAACCGTTTTTTTAGAGTACAGTGTGACGTCAAAAATCCGGCAACTTCAAAAATCCGGCATCAAAACCATGTTTTCCCTTCCTTTTTCTTTTACACTTTTAAGTTATGGTAGAAGAAAAATAACAATTGTTTATGAATTTAAAACTTTAAGTTCGAAAGTAAAAATGCAAAAAAAAAAAAAAAAAAAAAAAAAAAAAAAAAAGATATTTGACATTTTTTTTATTTGTCACAGGCGATTATTTTCTGAAGAAATTTTCTGAGAGATGCATCGTTTTTCAGCAATGGCGTGGAGACTAGTAAACAAGTTCTTTGAAGCTGTGCTAAATAGAAACGCCGATAACGCTAGTAACAGCTCCGAAGACGAGAATAAACAACAGGTAGAAGAAAAGGTATCCCTAGAAAAATGCATAAATTTGGTTGGAGAATTAATATTTGCTTTAGAAAACAAGACCGTATTTCCGAAATAGAGATTCTTTATTTGTATAAAATACAAGACAAACTTGTTAAAGAACGGCCAAAAACATTGAAACAAACTTAATTGACATCGATGTTTCCGAAATTACGCGAAAAGAAATATTTTCACTCTTTATTAGATTTTTTTTTCTGTAACATAGAAAATATCAATTAATGTAGGTTTTTTTATATTTAATTTTCCGTATTTCTTAATAATCTCACTTAATAATGAATTAAATTATGGTTAAAGGCACCTTTAAAAATATAGTACTACTTTTGATATTCTTAGTTACACTGTAAAAAAAAAAAAAAAAAAAAAAAAAAAAAAAAAAAAAAAAAATCAAACCAGTTTTCCTGTAGGAATCGGAAAAATAGTTGCCCTTATCGTACCGTAAAAATTTCCGATCCAGCTCGGAATAAAATCCTTAGAAAAAAGGAAATAGTCAATAAAACGGTATTTTACGGATTTTATTCCGATTTTACGGATTTGGTCGTATTTTTTTTACAGTGTATTACTTTTGACATTCCTTCAAAAATCCGGAATTTTCAAAAATCCGGCATAGTCTCGGTCATGATGATGCCGGATTTTTGAAGTTATACTCTATAGCTTCAATTACAGAAATGTATTGAATGTTGTTCTTTAACATATAAAAGTCCCTTTATGTCATAACTGTTATTATGTGACAAGTTCAAAATATAAATTTATACAGGTTGCCCACTCTCAACGGTGTACAATGGTTAATTCCTAAACCGTTAGTCATAGACATATAACTCCAATTTCAAAAATATTTTAAATGGGGTAAAGAAATAGTTTAAAAACAAGTTGGATCAATAAAAACCTTTCTTAAAAATTACGAAGGTTAAGGAATTATTAAACAAATTTAAATATTAAAAATATTTCGAATCAAGTCGAAGACTAAATCTATATAAATCACATTAAGAAAATACACTTCAGGTTTAATGTATTTAAAAGAAATTCTCATACCTTTTATTTGAGTTTTAAATTATTTGGTTCTAGGGAAAAGATAAAATTATGACAAATGAAATACATTTCACAAATTTATTTATTTGTTGTCGCATTTTTTTTTCAGTTAAGCAATTTCAAATATGGAAAATAAAACATGAAATTTTGGACTTCAATTTTTAGTGACGTAATATCTAATTCTAATATTTATTTAGATTTAAAAATAAAATGTCAGACTATTGGTGTTACTTTATAAGTGAAAAATAAATAAACGTATAATTATTTAATTATTAAAAAAGTAATAGAAAACATTTTTAGTTATATATCTATATTAAATGTCAGGCAGATCATAAAGGGACAAGAAAGGTTACAAAAAAATAAATAAATAAATAAATAAGTTTCATCGTATATGAGGAACCTTATAGAAAATTTAGACTATTACTTTTTTTGCATTCATTTATTTGCTTTTTATAGAAAGAAAATTGATTTGTTAAACTGTAAAAAACAATGTCAAAAATTATAATATTTAAGGCAAAACTAATCTTGCAAAACTATCAGGTTGATGCAAATGGTTTCTCGTTTTTTAATACCTTTAGCACCTGTAAAATTTTAATACCTGATAATTTTAGATGAACCTATACAGAGATCTCTGGAATGCCTACGAGAGTCAAAGCGATATAAGTAAGTGTCCTATCTTAAATGGGAGAGGTAACCACAAGATTAATGGAGAGGTCACATTAATCAAGGTCGCACGCCACGTAGCGGACGGGGTTAAACTACAGGAAGATGCCTAACTGTTTTCTTAATTCACACCACTAAATTTTTAAAGTTTTTTTTTCATCTTGATTAATAGCTGAAATGTCTCCTACAAGGCGAAGAAAACTTCGTGGTGTCAAGTGCGTCTGGACGCCCATCTCGCTACGCCATTATTTTGCAATAAATGTGGTAAACAAAATTCACTTCCATGAGTGACTAAAGATTTCAAAAATGTGCGCAGATGGCAGATATCCTGTCATATATCCCTTTAACACCCGTGCGGGTTAGACATTCATTTAAATTTTTGCTTCTGAATCGTATGTAATAAAAACTCGAATCGAACGATAGTTCTGGTTTGCAGATAATGTAAAGTATCATTTTTTATCAAAAGATAGCAATTGCAGCCCATGTTTTACTTTCTACAGACATGACTATCTTTGTTTACAAATACATCGGGTCTTGAAGGGATAAGACGTCACACTAAAAGCCCGCGTATGTGGATTATCACTCCGTCCACAAGATGGCGCAACTGTGTTAATTTACGCCCGATTCCAGTATTAAGTTTGTACGCTTACTTATATTGCTTTGACGAGAGTCGTCCAGGGTTGCCAGTTTGGCCTCCATTTTTATTCACTAATTCCAAGTTCATACCAGAAATAAAGAACAGTATTTCATGCTTTATTTCATGAGTGGCAATTAGCGATAACACAAAATAAAAATTCTTCTGTGAAAATTTCCGGTGTGAATTTCAAATTTCGCATTAAAATTGAGCCAGACTGGCAACCCTTGAGTCGTCATACTCTCGTTTACTTCCAATCGGCGGTGATCAGTCGAATAGTCTTTATGCGTAGATGTTGAGGATATTGGTGGAATTTGCATGCAGATCCTTAGCGTTGGGTTAGTCAAAGCAAACAGAGGATAAAGGAGGAAAAGAAAAAGACGTCAGAGCCATACATTTTTATCTTTTTTTAATGGTAATTAAATAAAACAATAATAAACTAGAAAGAACAAAACAAAAACTATAAATGCAGCAAAAAATAGAGATTTACTGAAAAAAAATTCAGAATTTGAGAAAAATCTGGCAAGGATTTTATTGCTACACTCTAAAAAAAATAATGCCAGTTTTCCGGTAGGAATCGGAAAAATAGTTGTCCTTATCGTACCGGAATAATTTCCAACCCAGCTCGGAATAAAATCCGTAAAATACCGTTTTACTGACTATTTTCTTATTTTTACAAATTTTATTCCGAGCTGGGTTAGAAATTATTCCGGTACGATAAGGGCAACTATTTTTACGATTCCTAACCTAAAAACTGGCAGTATTTTTTTTTTTTTTTTTTTTTTTTACAGTGTGACTTCAGCAGCCAATGTGGGTGCAGAGTGAATCACGATGTGGGTGCAGAGCACGAATCAAATTCCCGGTGAAAATCGAGCAGAGAGAAAGGATTGAAATGACAGGAAAATAGATATCCCAGAGAGCTGTAAGGAGAAAACTCACTATCGGATTTGACGCAATTTACATGCAAGATTAAATCACACTGTAAAAAAAATCCGACCAGTTTTCCTGTAGGAATCGGAAAAATCCGGTAAGGCCTTTATCGTACAGGAAAATTTTCAGACACAGCTCGGAATAAAATCCGTAAAAAAAAGGAAATAGTCAATAAAGCGGTATTTTACGGATTTAATTCCGATTTTACGGACTTTATTCCGAGCTGGGTCGGAAATTTTTCCGGTACGATAAGGGCAACTATTTTTCCGATTCCTACAGGAAAACTGGTCATATTTGTTTTACAGTGCAAGCTGGTAAAATAAAATTCTAGGTATTAAAATTTTATCGGTATTAAAAGTATTAAAATTTTGTATTAAAATACGACAGAGATTTCGTATCAAACTAATAGTTATACCACGATTTTCCACGAAGTCCGGGTTCCATATTTTTGAGTTATTATTTTTTATGTGTACTGCTCATTACATCGTCTCTCGATCGTTTATCTTTCAGATGTAGCTTCTCGATAATTTTATTTCCTTTATTTAAGAAAAAACAGGGAAATCCGTTAACTTATTCAAAAGCTTTCGGGGGAAAACCGCTGAAAGAGAGCGTTTCAAGATAACTTAATTTAAATTTTATCTTTCTGAATTATCACCGGTTTGCGCGGCTGAACATTTACCACGTAAAACTGTGATTTTAGTAACTTTTCTATTGGACTTGCTTTACCCCGTTCTCAAAGGTTGAAATAATGATAATAATAATAACAATAAAATAATATTCTTCCATCATTTCAAACCTTACCAGGCCCCTTAATAAAATAATTATTTTCTTTCCGCCTTCTACCATGATATTGATAATTCTTTGAAATTTGTCGGTTATTAAGAGTTTGGCGTATAACAGAGTTTCGAATAATCGAGAGACCGCCGCATAAGAAACTATTTAAAGAAATAGGCAATCAATCAGTTTTTATCAATTCTGTGATGTGATGATATATATTACCATAAGATCGTAATATTTTTTTTAATATCCTTATGACGAAAATTTTATTTTTGAAGAAAGGTAAATATAAATAAATATAATTATGTTATACAAAAGACAGTGATTTGACAAATGAGGTTAAGGAACTATTAAAAAAAATTAAATGTTGAAAATATTTCGAATCAAGCCTAAGACTAAATCTATATAAATCACATTAGGGAAACACACATCAGATTTGATATATTTAAAGGAAACTCTGATAGCTTTTATTTGAATTTAAAATTATTTGTCTCTAGGGAAGTGACAAAATTAGGACAAATAAAATACATTTCACATATTTATTTATTTGCTCTGGCATATTTCTTTTAAGGTACACAATTTCAAATGTTGAAAATAAAACATGAAATTTTGGACTTTAATTCTTAGTGAAGTAATATCTAATGCTAATATTTATTTAGGTTTAAAAAGAAAATGTAAGAATATTGGTACTACGTTATAAATTAAAAATAAATAAACGTATTAAAAATTAATAGAAAGCATATATAGTTCTATATCTACTGCCGTACCCGCCCGGCGTTGCCCAGGCCAGTGATGAATAACCTTTAAATGAACCTCAAATTTCTATGATTTTATATCTTTAACTCCATTTTGTGTGAATTTATATTTTTAAATGAAAAAATCGCGAAAAAATATTGAATTGAACGTATATGCTATTTGGTATTTCATTTTCTGCATAATTTGATTTTTGAAGTCTATTCGTACTGAAAATGAGCGAAGTCGTGACAAACACTCAGTTTTTTACTGATTTCGTCGAAATTTTCACACATTTTATTTTGTAAAAAACATTTCTAACCGTCCGAACATTTCAAAATATTTGTAAGTGTGTAAATCTGGTCTATTGAGATGCTCTAAAAATATTGCGTTAAACTATGGACGTTCAGTTACTTTTAGCATATAAAAAAATATCGTCTCCATGAGGCGCGAAGTGACCGGAGTTCATCTGTATACTTGAAAAGATTACAATATATATATTTTTTAAAACCGATTACACTATTAATTAGAAGAACGTTACAGCTTTAAGATCATACTTTTGATTTGTCGGTACCTCCAAAATTGCGCCCTAGAGGGCGTTGCAATAAGGGAGAAAAACGTTTTTCGGAAAATGATCCTTTTTCAAATTTTGTTTCAAAGGATTAACAGCAATATAGGTTTTTGAATTGATTGCGGCATTTCAGACGTAATAGTAAGATCGTTCAGAATATGTCTTCCGTTTTTAAATTTACTAAGCCGTTTGGCCGATGCAGGTTAATAAATAATGACAAAATACCGCCCGAAATTTCCTCTTTTCGACCTTCATTTACTACTGATGCGGTAAATAAGGTTTTTGGGCGTGCCCCAGCGCTTTTTCCCGCTCGTAAGGACCCAGGTGAGGTTTTAATGAGAGTGAGTTGTGATTTTCAATTAATAACTCAACTAATAACAGTAAAACCTCCCTAAAGTGGCCACGTTCCGTTCCAATAAAATTTAGTCACTCCGAAGGGTGGTCTCTTAATGGAGGTCATGTTTAAATCTATATTATATTCTGACCATAAAATGGCCAATAATATGGTCAGAATGGTGTAACAGTTTTCGGAAAAAACGGTCAAATGACCTGCCAGAATGCTGCAAATTTTTAACAGTGTACATTATATAGTTTCTGAATAAGAGAATCTAGCAACTGGATGCGTTTGAGAGCAAAAATGAATTTAAAAATGAGTAAGAAAATAGACAGTTTGGATTTGAATGCACCCTTAATAAGAAGATTTTTTTCTTCAACCGCTATGTATTTTTAATTTGTTCTTGCTTTAAGAATTGGCCCTATCAAAAACTTGTCTATATAAATGTTGAAGTCAATATTAAGAAGATATATGATAAATTCATGGAGATTTTATATCTTGTGAATTGACGGAGTTATGAAAATTTTTCTTCTTCAACCCCCCCTTTTTACTTTCTTCTATCTTCAATAGAAGAAAGTATTGTAATCGAAATTTTTTTCGACTTCCGGTTTTCGACGGATTTGCATGTTTTAGGGGTCAGAGATTCCAAAAAACATGTTTATAGAAAATGTCTGTCTGTCTGTGTGTCCGTCTGTCCGTCTGTCCGTCTGTCTGTCGCCATTGTACCATCAAAAAGTGTATGAAATTATGTATAGAATTAAACCAAAATTTTATTATAAGTTTTTGGCTATGGCAAGCAGGTCCTCCCGGAATTTGGAAAAAATTCGCCGGTAGGGGGCGCTGATATAACAATTTTTGTGCGATTTTGAATATTGTACCATCCAAAAGTGTATGGAGTTATGCATAGAATTAAACCAAATTTTTAGTTTAAGTTTTTGGTTATGACAAGCAGGTCCTCCCTGAATTTGGAAAAAATTCGCCTGTAGGGGGCGCTGTAAATGCGTTTATTGTGCGATTTTGAATATTGTAACATCGAAAAGTGTATGAAGTTATGCATAGAATTGAACCAAATTTTTATTTTAAGTTTTTGGCTATGGCAAGCAGGTCCTCCCTGAATTTGGAAAAAAATCGCCGGTAGAGGGCGCTGTAATAGCGATTTTTGTATGATTTTGAATATTGTACCGTCCAAAAGTGTATGAAGTTATGCATAGAATTAAACCAAATTTTTATTTTAAGTTTTTGGCTATGGCAAGTAGGTCCTCCCTGTATTTGGAAAAAATTCGCCGGTAGGGGGCACTGTAATAGCGATTTTTGTGCGATTTTGAATATTGTACCGACCAAAAGTGTATGAAGTTATGCATAGAATTAAACCAAATTTTTATTTTAAGTTTTTGGCTATGGCAAGCAGGTTCTCCCTGAATTTGGAAAAAATTCGCCGGTAGGGGGCGCTGTAATAGCGATTTTTGTGCGATTTTGAATATTGTACCGTCCAAAAGTGTATGAAGTTATGCATAGAATTAAACCAAATTTTTATTTTAAGTATTTGGATATGGCAAGCAGGTCCTCCATGAATTTGCAAAAAATTCGCCATTAGGGGGCGCTGTAGTAGCGATTTTTGTGCGATTTTGAATATTGCACCATCGAAAAGTGTACGAAGTTATGCATAGAATTGAACCAAAAAAAAATTTAAGTTCTTGGCTATGGCAAGGAGGTCCTCCCTTAATTTGTAAAAAAATCGCTCTTAGAGGGCGCTGTAATAGCGATTTTTGTACAATTTTTGTGCCATTTTGAATATTGTACCGCCGAAAAGTGTATGAAGTTATGCATACAATTGAACCAAATTTTATGTGTTTATTTTTGGTCATGTCACGAAGGTCCTCCCTGAATTTGGAAAAATTCTGCCGGAAGGGGCCACTATAATTGCGATGTCTGTGCCATTTTCATTATTGTACCATCGAACAGCGTATAAAATTATGCATACAATTGAACCAAAATGTTTGTGCTTGTCTTTGGCTTTGGCCAACAGGTTCTCCTTGAATTTGGAAATATTGCGCGATAAAGGGGCTCCGTGCTAGCGATTTTTGTATACTTTTCTTGATTTTTCGTAGTTCTATTGTGCATCGGCGGCTCATGCACCGGCGGGAACTCGCTTCCTGCTATGCCGGCTATTCGCAAACAGCTGATAACGACAGAATAAGGAAAAATTAATAATTTTAACAAATATCATGATATAGACTAACTCGTTTTTAGTCCGTTTAATTGACTTGAGCAGAAATTTAAGATGAAAATCAAAGTTGGTATAGTATTGAACTAATAATATTGAAGTATTAACTTGTGTAACTAGGTTTGAAATATTAAGTACGAATTGGTCCTATCAAAAACTTGTGAATATAACAGTTGTAGATATTATTAAGGAGTTGTATAATAAAACTAATTGGATTTGATATCTTGAGAACTGACGAAGTTAGGAATTTTTTTCTCAACAAAAACCTATTTTTTTGCTCCCCTTGAGTCCAATTTTAATTTTAACAAAAATCTGTGATACATAAATTTTTGGTTCTGTTTTTAGAAGTAATAAAAACTTTAAACTGATTTGATATGTACAAAAATTGAGAAGTTATGGGGTTTTTTCTGTTTTCACAAAACCCCTCTCTATTTCCATCCCGTTTGTCCGCTTTTGCCCATTAACGATCTTAACCGAGATTTTATGTCCCTTGATTTTATGTATCAGTTTGGAAGAGATTTGTGCAGAATTGCGGAAGTTATCGTGTCCAGAAGAAAGTGATAACACAATTGCTTCGGGAAATTTCGTTCAAAATGCCCACTTTGACAGAATTTTTTGAAATATATTCTGCCTCTATCAAAAAATCGATCATTGCGGTACATTATATAGTTTCTGAATAAGCGAATATACCAATTAAATGCGTTTGAGAGCAAAAATGAATTTAAAAATGAATCAGAAAATAAGCAGTTTGGATTTGAGTGCATCCTTAATGCAATGATTTTTCCAACACAATCCGCTTCGGGAAATTCGGTTCAAAATGCCCACTTTAAGAGCATTTTTTAAAAATATATTATGCCTCTATCAAAAAATCGACCATTACGGTACATTATATAGTTTCTGAGTAAGAAAACGTATCAATTGGAAGCCTTTGAGAGCAAAAGTGAATTGTAAAATGAGTCAGAAAATACGCAGTTTGGATTTGAATACACCCTTACTTAGATGATTTTTTTCTTCAACCGCTATGTATTTTTAATTTGCTTTTGCTGTAAGAATTGGTCCTATCCAAAACTTGTCTATATAGATGCTGTAGACAATATTAAGAAGATATATGATAAATTCATGGGGTTTTTATATCTTTTGAATTGAAGGAGTTATGGATTTTTTACTTCTTCAAACCCCCTTTTTGTTTTCGTTTTTAATTTTTTTTTGCGGTACGAATTGGTCCTATCAAAAACTTGTGAATATAAAAGTTGTAGATAATATTAAGGAAATTTATAATAAAATTAATTGGAATTGATATCTTGAGAATTGACGAAGTTATGAATTTTTTTCTCCCAAAAACCCTATTTTTGCGCCCCTTGAGCCCATTTTTAACTTTATCAAAAATCTGTGATACATAAAATTTTGGCCCTATTTTTCGAAGTAATAAAAACTTTAAACTGATTTGATATGTACAAAAATTAAGAAGTTATAGGGGGTTTCGGTTTTCACAAAATCCCTCCCTATTTCCATCCCCTTGGTCCGATTTTGCCCATTAACGAACTTGACCGAGATTTTATGCCCTTTGATTTTATATATCAGTTTGGAAGAGATTGGTGCAGAATTAAGAAAGTTATCATGTCCAGAAGAAAGTGATATATATAGAGAGAGAGATAGATAGATAGATAGATAGAGATATAAAGTTTTTTACTGAGGGTGGTTTTGGGTTCTAGGGGTCATGATCTGTGTACATCTGCAAAAATTTTTCAGAAATTCGAACATAGGAACGATCCCAATAGGTAGTATTTCATAGGAAATCTACCTAAAACATGGTCTTCGTCAGAGGAAAATAAGAAATAATATTGTTATTAGCGTCTAGTTTTAAAGATGAATTATGCATTTCTATTTATTTATTTACTTATGAAAAAATTGACGTTTGCTTTGCTTTTATGATTTCATCATTTATAACTTTTGTTTTCTAGTACTTTCGAAGTTCAGTAAATAAATGCAATTTTGGGGGAGGGCCGGGAACAAATACTGACGATTTGATTAATTTATCTATTTCTTTGAGAGTTTCGTGACAGAATAGGGCAGAGTAGTTGATTGACTGCCATTCTTAATTTGTCATCATAGTCAAATTCATTGCATAAAAAGGCACAAAGGAGTTTAAACACTTAGAAGATTCCGAAATAATAATAACTAGGGAACAGGAATTCAGCTTTTTCAGAATTTAGTGTCGCCCCCGACATTTCTATTACTTCATTTTCTTCTGAGGGACTGATGGCTTCTATTATTATGAAACAGCCATTATAAATGAAGTGTTAGGTGGAGATGAAAGAGCAGTCGTAAAAAGTTATAACTCTAATTTTCTGGTCAGAATGGGAAAAAAATGGCAAAATGGATTTTTTTTTTCTTTTAATTATGGCCATTTTTTTCTATTCTGACCAGAAAATCAGAATTCTAACATTTTACGGCTGCTCTTTCATCTCCACCTAACGCTTTATTTATAATGGCTGTTTCATAATAATAGAAGCCACCAGTCCATCAGAAGGAAATAACTCGGTTAAGCGGAACTCGGATAATCGGGACTTTACTGCAATACATATTTCAATTTTAAGACTTAAAGCACATGCTTTTATTTTATGTAAAATGACGTCATTTGCACTAATATAGATACTTAAAATTAAATATAGTTTATAATAGCTCCATGTTTTATCATAAATCCTCCATTTATATTTTTCTCAAAATAGCACGTGTTTTAATTAATTTTTTTTTTTCAATTTTTATGAGATAATGGCAACAAAAAGATATAATTGCTATTTTTCAACAATTTTTTCTTTACTTTCTGTAGAAATGGAGTACTTGAGTTGCCAAAATCAAACAAATGTCGCTAAGAACCTACAAAAAAATTAATATTTCAAAAACAAATGGAGATGTAGTTTTCAAACAAATTGCATTAAAAAGTACTTATTTTTTCCAATACGACGGTATAAACATCGAAAATGTGCGATGTTTAGATGTTTTAAAAAATGCTGTAGAGTATTTAAACGCACAATTAAACATCGGCTTTTGTTTTACGGCTGGCGTATACAAAGTAACGCTATTTATTGGAGACAAAATAAGCTGGGAGAAAGAAATAGCATTCCGGGGGCTTATAAAAAAAAAAAATCTAAACTCAGTTTAGAAGTTTGAATAATGCGTCCTCCAGAATTATTTTTCTAATAAAACCTTCTTCAAGCGACCAGAAAAAAACTGAATTTATTTATTTTTCTTTAAAGAAATTGGTCGCTCATGGAGGGATTCAACTGGGAGGGTCTCTGAATGGAGGTGAAATTAGTGTTGAGCCTATGGGAATAAATGAGCCTATTCCATGAAAAAATGGTCGTTCAGGGAGGTGGTCACACGTGGAGGTTTCACTGTATTAGAAATTTAAAATTCTGAGTCTCATGTGTATCCGGAGACACTTTAAGCTAGCCCCAAAAAAGCTTCAGCCTCGTGCTTCCCGTAGACTTTTCTAGCCATCGCACACACACACAGAGAGAGAGAGACAGAGCGAAACTTTCTTTTATTAGTATGGATATTAAATGTCTGGCTTCAGGCAGTTATTAAAGGAACCAGAAAGGTTACAAAAGATGAAATAAGTTTGATCGAATATTAAGAAGCCTATAATGTAGACTATTACTTTTTTTTCCATTTATTTAGTTATGTTTTATAGAAATAACCCTTCCAGAACACTGCGGAACAGTCAGTATTGGCTACGAATATCTAATAGATCGTCTTCTAGAAATAAAATATATTTGTTAAATTTAAAAAAAAACAATAACAAAAATTATAATATTTACGACAAAACTAATATTGCAAAACTACTAAGTTGATGCAAAAGTTCTCTCGTATTTTAATACCCAAATATAATACTTTTACACCGGTAAAATTTTAATACCTGATAATTTTACATATCAGATTAACGCAAGCAGCTAAAATAAAATTCTCAGGCATTAAAAATTTACCGATATTAAAGGTATTAGGTATTAAAATACGGTAGAACTTTTATATCAAACTTTTAGTTATGTCGCGATTTTCCACGAAGTCCAGGTTCTATATTTTTGAGTTGTTATTTTTTATGTGTACTGTTTATTGCATTGTCTCTCGATTGCATCTGAAATAAAAACAAAAAATTGCAAATTATTTAAAATATAATATTTAAATATTCATAATCCTTAAAAATTGATCATGTTTCTGGTAACACACTTGGAAAAAAAAATGCACTTGACTTTCAGATGTAGTTTGTAGATAATTTTTCCAAATAACAAATTTGTAGTTTGTAGATAATGTTTGTAGATAATAATTTCCTTTAGAAAAATTAAACAGCTGGACATTTACACCATTAAAAAGTTCAACATTAACGTGAAAATAAAAAATCACAATACTAAATGGTGTATAAAAATGGCATAAAATTAAGAACTAAACAAACATTAAAAAAAAAATTATAACAACTGACGTTTCGGTCAGTATCTATGACCATCTTCAGAAAATATTTGTTACATTGCTTACAGAAAATTTTCCGTTTTTCTGATTAAAAACGGAAAATTTTCTGTAATTTATGAGTAAAAATTCCCGTAAAAAAACGGAAATAGTACTGGCGTCTAGATTGCCAGTAGTATTTCCTTTTTTTTTTTTTTTTTTTTTTTTTTACAGTGTTTTGACACCGGAACCTGAAATGTATAGGAACTATATTCCCGAATAAAAATGTTCACGAAATATTCTCAGTAGAAAATAGGAAAAAGAAAAGAAGATTAAAAGATTTAAAAAAAGTCCTTCCGGCCAGTGCCGGGAGGAAGAGGTAGCTTTCATATTCCTTATTTTTAAAAAGCCAGCTTATATTATTCAAACACACGAAGCTCAATTTAGTGGAAACCGAATATAGGAGATTCAATACTAATTTTTATCAATACTAAATCATTATGAATGAGAATTTCGCGAAATTAGTCAGCTTTATCCAAGCTGCTTTTATTTAAATAACTTATATTTGGCTGCCAAATTCGGCGATTTCTTAAAGTGCCTGCCCTTTTAAGACACCATGGTGGATGAGGCTAACCAGTGAACTTGGTCGAGAGACCTTAGTAATTGCTGTGCACATGCTCACTCACATCGGAATCGATTGATATATACGAGTGCTGTCGCAGGCAAAAAATCAGATTTTTCAAATTGTCAACCACATTAGATATTGAAATTGCTATATCTGAGCCATTTTTTAAGATAAAGACAAACAAAAAATGCTCCTGAATCCTTATATCAAGGTCAAATACTTAAGAAAGAAACCTTTTTCAATTTCAAATTTTTGTGCACCCCACTTTAAATATAATTTTTATTTAATTTAATGGCCGCCATATTGAAACAAAATGGCTGATGAAGCTGGCCAGCGAACTTGGACGAGATATTGATGTATACTATCCACATGCCTTCTTACATCGAAATAGGTGAATACGTGTGTTATCGCGTGACAAATACAAGATCGTTTCAAAATGTTAGCCATGCTAGAAATTCAAAGTGCTATAATTCAACCATTTTTTAAGATATAAACAAAAGAACAAATTTTCAGAAACAAAAACTGCTCCAGAATCTTTGTATCAAGGCCAAACACATAAAAAAAATCCTTTTTCATTTCCCAATTTTTTAATACCTCACTTTAAATTTTAAATTTAATATTTTTTAATGGCAACCATTTTGAAACAAGATGGCGAATGAAGCTGGCCAACGAACTCGGTCGAGACATTGATATGTACTATGTACGGACCAAGTTACATCCTAATCGGTTAATAAAAACGCCTGTTATCGCGTGACAAAAATTATGTCGTTTTAAAATGTCAGCCACAATAGAAATTCAAAATGCTATAACTCAGCCATTTTTTTAGATATAGACGAAACAAAAACTGTTCCGGAATCTTTGTATTAAGATCAAACACATACGAAAAAATCTTTTTCATTTTCCAATTTTTTGGCATCTCATTTTAAATTTAAAATTTTTAAATTTTTTTTAAATGGCCGCCATTTTGAAACAAAATGGCGGATGAAGCTGAACAATGAACTCGGTCGAGATATTTGTATGTACTATGTACACACCAAGGTACATCCAAATCGTTTCATAAATACGCCCGTTATCACGTGACAAAAATCAGGACGTTTCAAAATGTCAGCCACGCTAGAAATTCAAAATGTTATAACTCAGCCATTTTTTAAGATATAGACGAAACAAAAACTGCTCCCGAATCTTTTTATCAAGGTCAAACACATAAGAAAAAATATTTTTTCAATTTTCAATATTTTGGTACCACATTTCAAATTTATATTTTTCTTAAAAATTTAAATGGCCGCCATTTTTAAACAAGATGGCGGATGAAGCTGGCCAACGAAATCGGTCGAGACATTGGTATGTACTATGTATAAACGAAGTTACATCCAAATCGGTTTCATAAATACGCCTTTTATCGCGTGACAAAATACAGGACGTTTCAAAATGTCAGCCACGCTAGAAATTCAAAATGCTATAACCATCCCTTTTTTAAGATATAGACGAAACAAAAACTGCTCCGGAATCATCTTTGTATAAAGGTCAAATACATAAGAGAAAAAATATTTTTCCATTTTCAATTTTTTGGTACCACATTTCAGATTTTAAATGTTTAAAATTTTTTTAAATAGCCGCCATTTTGAAACAAAATGGCGGATGAATCTGGTCAACGCACTCGGTCGAGACATTGCTATGTACTATGTACACACCGAATTACATCCAAATCGGTTTATAAATACGAGAGTTACAGTGTAACAAAGGTCAGATATATATCTATATCTATATCTATATCTATACTCCTATTATAAAGAGGAAAAAATGTTTATTTGTCGGAGGTAAGCTCTGGAACTGCCGAACCGATTCCAAAAGTAATGGTATCAAAATGATGGTGTTAGTTCAACTTAGAACATAGGCTATATCTTATGTCCGTGCCACTGGCCAAAAGGGGGTGCAGAAGCAAAAAACGTTCTAAAAATGCGATTTTTGTGTTACTGAAGGGCCTAGAAACATGAAATTTGGAATGGTAGTTACTTGTAAGATTTAAATAATCTCTAAGAACATTTCTTAAAAAATTCGAAATTTAAAAGGTGTGAAAATGCACCTAAAGAGCTCTAAAAAACGTTCAAAATGGCGATTTATACGCAATTTCAGAAAGTACCCAACATATTTCAAAAGTAATGGTTGGAAATTGATGTTGACAGCTCTTGCTGCAACATAGGCTCTATTTGATGTCAGTGTCACTACCACCTAGAGGTTGCAGAAGCAAAAAACGTTCGAAATTGCAATTTTTGTGTTACTGAAGGTCCCAGATACATGGAATTTAGAATGGTAGTTACTTATAAGTTATAAATGATCTCTAAGAACATTTCTTAAAAAAATCGAAATTTAAAAGGGGTGAAAATGCGCGAAAAGAGTTCTAAAAAACGTTCTAAATGGCGATTTTTTACGCAATCTCAAGAAGTACCAAACCGATTTCAAAAATAATGGTGTCAAAGTGATGGTGACAACCCTTGCTCCAATATAGGCTACATTTTATGTCTGTGCCACTACCCCTAAAGGGGGGTGCAGGAGCAAAAAATCGTTCGAAATTTCGATTTTTGTGTTACTAAAGGTCCCAGATACATGAAATTTGGAATGATAGTTACTTATAAGATATAAATGATCTCTAAGAACATTTCTTAAAAAATTCGAAATTTAAAAGGGGTGAAAATGCGCGAAAAGAGTTCTAAAAAACGTTCTAAATGGCGATTTTTTACGCAATCTGAAGAAGTACCAAACCGATTTTAAAAATAATGGTAGCAACCCTTGCTCCAATATAGGCTACATTTTATGTCGGGGCCACTACCCCTAAAGGGGGTGCAGGAGCAAAAAACGTTCGAAATTGCATTTTTTGTGTTACTGAAGGTCCCAGATACATGGAATTTGGAATGGCAGTTACTTATAAGATATATATGATCTCTAAGAACATTTCTTGAAAAATTCGAAATTTAAAAGGGATGAAAATGCGCGAAAAGAGTTCTAAAAAACGTTCTAAATGGCGATTTTTTACGCAATCTCAAGAAGTACCAAACCGATTTAAAAAATAATGGTAACAACCCTTGCTCCAATATAGGCTACATTTTATGTCGGAGCCACTACCCCTAAAGGGGGTGCAGGAGCAAAAAAAGTTCGAAATTTCGATTTTTGTGTTACTAAAGGTCCCAGATACCTGGAATTTGGAATGGTAGTTTCTTATAAGATATAAATAATCTCTAAGAACATTTCTTAAAAAATTCGAAATTTAAAAGGGGTGAAAATGCGCGAAAAGAGTTCTAAAAAACGTTCTAAATGGCGATTTTTTACGCAATCTCAAGAAGTACCAAACCGATTTAAAAAATAATGGTAACAACCCTTGCTCCAATATAGGCTACATTTTATGTCGGTGCCACTACCCCTAAAGGGGGTGCAGGAGCAAAAAAAACGTTCGAAATTTCGATTTTTGCGTTACTAAAGGTCCCGGATACCTGGAATTTGGAATGGTAGTTACTTATAAGATATAAATAATCTCTAAGAACATTTCTTAAAAAAATCGAAATTTAAAAGGTGTGAAAATGCGCGAAAAGAGTTCTAAAAAACGTTCTAAATGGCGATTTCTTACGCAATCTCAAGAAGTACCAAACCGATTTTAAAAATAATGGTAGCAACCCTTGCTCCAATATAGGCTACATTTTATGTCGGTGTCACTACCACTAAAGGGGGTACAGGACCAAAAAACGTTCGAAATTGCGATTTTTGTGTTACTAAAGGTCCCAGATACCTGGAATTTGGAATGGTAGTTTCTTATAAGATATAAATAATCTCTAAGAACATTTCTTAAAAAATTCGAAATTTAAAAGGGGTGAAAATGCGCGAAAAGAGTTCTAAAAAACGTTCTAAATGGCGATTTTTTACGCAATCTCAAGAAGTACCAAACCGATTTAAAAAATAATGGTAACAACCCTTGCTCCAATATAGGCTACATTTTATGTTGGTGCCACTACCCCTAAAGGGGGTGCAGGAGCAAAAAAACGTCCGAAATTTCGATTTTTGCGTTACTAAAGGTCCCAGATACCTGTAATTTGGAATGGTAGTTACTTATAAGATATAAATAATCTCTAAGAACATTTCTTAAAAAATTCGAAATTTAAAAGGTGTGAAAATGCGCGAAAAGAGTTCTAAAAAACGTTCTAAATGGCGATTTCTTACGCAATCTCAAGAAGTACCAAACCGATTTTAAAAATAGTGGTAGCAACCCTTGCTCCAATATAGGCTACATTTTATGTCGGTGTCACTACCCCTAAAGAAGGTACAGGACCAAAAAACGTTCGAAATTGCGATTTTTGTGTTACTGAAGGTTCCAGATACCTGGAATTTGGAATGGTAGTTACTTATAAGATATAAATAATCTCTAAGAACATTTCTTAAAAAATTCGAAATTTAAAAGGTGTGAAAATGCGCGTAAAGAGTTCTAAAAAACGTTCTAAATGGCGATTCCTACGCAATTTCAGAAAAAACCCAACACATTTCAAAAGTAATGGTTGGAAATTGATGATGACATCTCTTGCTGCAACTTAGGGTCTATTTGATGTCAGTGTCACTACCACCTAGAGGTTGCAGAAGTAAAAAAACGTTCTAAATTGCGATTTTTGTGTTACTGAAGGGCTTAGAATCCTGAAATTAGGCAGGGCAGTTATTTATAAGATACAAATGATCTCTAAGGACATATGAAACCGATTTAAAACAGAATGATTGCGAATTTATGGTGATGAACCTGCTCAAACATAAGCTATATTTTTTGTCGAAGGTTGCAGGAACAAAATCTTTCTAAATTGCGATTTCTGTGGTACTGAAGAGGCTAGAAACTTTAAATATAGCACGTTAGTTAACTATAAAATATATAAGTGCTCTAAGAACAATCGAAAATAAAATCGAAATTAAAAAGGGGTGAAGCGAAGGGAAGGAGCGAAAAGCATTCTAAAAGAGTCCTAAATTACGATTTCTATGGAATCTCAGGAAATTATAAACATCTTACAGGAGTTATTGTTTGTGAATCCAGAGTTATAGTTCCTGATCCTATATGGGCTATATTTTACGCCGGTGTCACTGCCACCTGGTTGGCAGGAACAACAAGAAAGCCTTTAAAAACATCTAAATTCTGTTTTCTATAGAATATTAATAAATAACAACCGATTTCAATGTTAATGTTGGCAAATTAATGGTAACAGTCTCTGTTTGAACATTTTTCGAGATATTCTGTTTCAACTCTGTTTCGGTATTTTATGTTGGTGCCACTAACACCAGAGAGGTGTTAGACTGTTAGACAAGAAGCTTGGAATTTGACATGATGGTTAATTTCAAGATGTAAATGTGTTAAGATGGTTTCTAAAAAATTCAAAACTTCAAATGTATACTGAAATGAGTGTATGAAATGAGCTTAAAAGTCTCAAAATTCTTTCTAAATTATCATTTAATTGGAATTAGTTTTAGTTCTTCTTATTAATTAAAATCTGATTTCTGTCTATTGCACTTTTACAATTAAGTTTAGCTAAACTGTGGCTTAATTTGCAATATATGAATTATTTTTAAAAAGTGTTCTTCTAATAAAAAATATTCATGGAAATATCACGTGGCATATTTCAACTTTTACGCGAGCAAAGCCGCGGGGTTTGCTGGTATATATACATATGTCAATTTTGAATGGAGGGTGGTTTCGGGGTCTGGGGATCATGATTGATGAAAATATACCAAAATTTTTTGAAATCGCTTTCCTCCGAACGGCTGCAATAGGTAGCTTTTTGTAATGAAAGCTACCTAATTGTTTTACGAATCAGTGGGCAATACATGCATATTTCGAGTATGGTATGATTAGTACCAGGAACTAGCTCCTTTTCTAATTCTTTGGAATGAAAAGAGGGCATGAGCAGGGCCTAGGTGAGAAGTTCCAGGAATGGATTAAAACAGCGATTTTACTGTCAAACAATAATGCCAATTCATCGTTTATGCCTGGTGTTGGAAAAACTTGTGTTTTCAATACTTTTACGCGTTTTCGATACTTTTACGTTGAAAACTCTGTCATGATTAATTATATGATAAAATTCTTGTCGTCCATAGCTTTTGAGGGAATATCGTACTGTTTTTCACCTTTTTACTGTCAGAAAAATTCGTCTTTATACAATAAATTATTCGTCATTTTTAAACAAATAATTTCCGTACTCCTAGAAAACATGCTTTTTCAGTTAATTCTTCTCGAAATTCCAAAAAAGGGGGAAATTTTCCGTTTATTACTTGGACGCATGTGTATTGGCTGTATTAATACGAACGTTCGAATTTATTTTTAAAATATCTGATTTATTCAAAAACAAAGAAACAAAAATAATGCTTTCGAATTTGATAAAGTAAAAATTTTCTCATTCATTTAAACTTATTAACAGTTTATTTTTTAGAGTATTAAAATTTTCGCATTTAAAATACATTCTGAACGAACACATTTAAAAAATATATGGTAGTTCAATAAAATTTAAAAATCAATTTTATTAAAAAAAGCAAACATTTCTTTTCGAATTTCATTAAAAATATAATATTCATATTTAACACCTGATAATCAAATTATGTTTTGTTAAAAATATGTCTAATATGCAATAATTTTTATCCTGTATTATTATATAAGTGTTAAAACACGAACCAGTATTATGTTCTAATTGCTAAAAGACGTAAGATTAAAACTTTACTGTTTTTTAAGTACTAATCTTTCGCCTTTTTAGCAATTAGAAATAATATATTATTACAAGGTTTTAAATTGTTATATACCAACCAGTATTTCATAACGACGAAATGTCCCTGCAATGAAGTTTAAATTTCCGAGCTTTCTGAACAAGAAACTTTTTACAAGCCTTACCAAACCCCTATCTCACGCAAACTCGTATTTCATATTAAACTGTCCCTCTTCCAAGTGCTCACTGGCCGAATGGTTAAAATTCTTGATTCGTCCCAGGTTCAAAACCAAGTGGATCCACGGAAGAAAGAGAGGCGTATTTTAAAAAAAAAAAAAAAAAAAAAAAAAAAAAAAACCTCTTTTTTGCAGATTACGGAAATTTTCTGTCCTGGAACGGAAAAAGACAACGGAAATTTCTTCAATTCTCGGATACAAACAGGTAGCAGTACTGCCAGGAATATTTCCGTAAATTGAAGAAAGTATTTCTGAGAGTAAAGATATGAAACGAACTTTCTTTAGAATCGCCTTGGAAGAAAATTCAACGCTTTTGACTTCCTTTAAAATGCGGCATTATCCTCTTGATACTAATGAAGCGGTTTTGTTAAGACTTATCAAGCATTTGAGACAATACACCAATAGTCTAACATATTACAGGTCTTGTGGGAAATCCCAGGAACATTACACATTCAACAGCTTCTCGTAAAGTACAGTTAGTTGGCGAAACAGGGAAATTGCACGTCAAACGTGGCAAATGAGGTGCGTTCCTACTATAACTAGTTTTATAAATATTTTTTGCACTGCATATTGTACTAAATGTATATTTTAGTGCACTTCATAAGTGCATATCAATTTCAATCTGTGTGAAAGGCTGCAACATCATTAAAATGGACTTGAAATAATTTTTTCCCATTGGCCGTAATGTAACGGAAAACTTTTGAATGCCCCTGTAATTACTATACGTCCGATTTTCATAAAATTTGAAATGACTCGACAAAATTTTGCAACAATTATATATTTAAAATTTCAGACCATTCGGTTGGGTATTTTTGCGCTGTTATATGCGGACGGATAGACAGACGGACGGGCCGACCGACGACAATAGGTGCTACGTATTTATATAATTACGAACGCACCTGAAAAAGACAACAATCTATTCATTTTAAGTTCCGAATCGTCAGAGAGAAAAAAAAAACTTTAAATTTATTTGAGACCCACATAAACTGCGCTAAATGGTCATAAATATTCTGCGAATATATAATGTATAATCTGGTGGCAGTCTTTATTTAAAGCCAACTTAGTTATCTGGGGAGAATCTGTGATTCCTTTAAACGTTATGTACATTTAGAAATTTTTAAATAAATTCTTACGTGCTACAAATATACATTTACATAAAGAGCATTTAAAATTTTGAAACCGCTTTGAAAACAAGAGGAATTTATCGATTTAAAGACTTTCAGCATAATCAGACATGAGCAATGTAACTCAAGCGATATCTCTATTTTTTGCATAAATCCTTCATTTTACACTTATGGTGAATTACTTTTTAAATAAATGGTGAATTACCTTTTAAATAAATTTTTACGTGCTACAAAGATACATTTACATAAAGAGCATTTAAAATTTTGAAACCGCTATGAAAACAAAAGGAATTTATCGATTTAAAGACTTTCAGCATAATCAGACATGAGCAATGTAACTCAAGCGATATCTCTATTTTTTGCATGAATTCTTCATTTTACACTTATGGTGAATTACTTTTTAAATAAATTCTTACGTGCTACAAATATACATTTACATAAAGAGCATTTAAAATTTTGAAACCGCTATGAAAACAAAAGGAATTTATCGATTTAAAGACTTTCAGCATAATCAGACATGAGCAATGTAACTCAAGCGATATCTCTATTTTTTGCATGAATCCTACATTTTACACTTATGATGAATTACTTTTTAAATAAATGGTGAATTACTTTTTAAATAAATTCTTACGTGCTACAAAAATACATTTACATAAAGAGCATTTAAAATTTTGAAACCGCTATGAAAACAAAAGGAATTTATCGGTTTAAAGACTTTCAAAATAATCAGACATGAGCATGTAACTCAAGCGATAGCTCTATTTTTTGCATGAATCCTTCATTTTACACTTATGGTGAATTACTTTTGATGCAAGAATTTCTGGTAAGAAAATAGTAATTTATCTGTTTCGTAATGCTTCTGCTAGTGAAATATATTCCATTAAGGTTATTTAGAAAATCATTATCTAAATAGAGACATTTTGCAGTTGTAATGAAGAACTGAGTTGAAAAGAACTTAGAACTGATTTGTATTTTTTTTTTAATTTAGCTGTAAGCAATTACTATATCAATTTTGTTTTCTTGATTTTCCTGTATATTCATAAAAGAATAAACTAAAAAGAAACTTTTTTATATACAAAGAAAGTATTAAACGACAATAATTGCATATATTTTTCATACATTTAGAAGGGAAAACAACTAAAGCTACTTTGTACAATGATATGTTGGGATTTCCACATGAAGAATCTGACCTAAAAATATCTCATCAAACATTAGCATATGTATTTTGACATCAGCAGTAGCAATTTCACGCAATAATACAAATTCCTTTTCGACACCAACGATACACTGTAAAAAAAAATCCTCTAAAATGCGGAAAATGTACTGGCAATCGAGACACTACACTGTAAAAAAAATAATGTCAGTTTTCCGGTAGGAATCAGAAAAATACCGGGTGTCCCAAAAAGGACTGACTGATTTTAAAATTCAATAACTTGCAAACGGTGACAGATATTTAAAAAATTCTTGCAGGAGGGTTATGCATAAGGTCAAAAGTTTTATTACAGTGATTTTCAATTTTAGTTCGAATTACAAACAATAGATGGCGCTGCGATCAATAGACGTTTAATTCAGGCTCGATTTTTGGTACTTCGTGGCCCGGATAATACATTTCCATCTCCTTTTTCAGCATGGAACAAGGGAAAGGACCAGAAATCGAGCCTGTATTTAGCGACTATTGCTTACAGCGCCATCTATTGTTTGTAATTCGAACTAAAATCGAAAATCACTGTAATAAAACTTTTGACCTTATGCATAACCCTCCTGCAAGAATTTTTTAAATATCTGTCACCGTTTGCAAGTAATTGAATTTTAAAATCAGTCAGTCCTTTTTGGGACACCCGGTAGTTGCCCTTATCGTACCGGAATAATTTCCAACCCAGCTCGGAATAAAATCCGTAAAATACCGTTTTACTGACCATTTCCTTATTTTTACGGATTTTATTCCGAGTTGGGTCGGAAATTATTCCGGTACGAGAAGGGCAACTATTTTTCCGTTCCTACCGGAAAACTGGCAGTGTTTTTTTTACAGTGTAGTACTATTTCCGTATTTTAACGGAAAATTTTTCCCGTAAATTCCAGAAAAATTTCTGTTTTTTCTGGAATTTACATTGGAAATTTTCCGTTGAAATACGGAAATAGTACTTTCGTCTCAATTGCCAGTACAATTTCCATATTTTAATGGAATTTTGTTTTACAGTGTATTTTTAGAATGCTTTGTCATTTAATGGAGATTATACATAGTTAGAATATCATTACTATGTGAGTTTCCAAATGGGCGAAAAATGTCCGATGTTTTGCTGAAGCTGCCATGCTCTGACAACTGAGCTATTCCGGACGAATCTGGAGGACCCAATTCACCCAGCTAACCTTATTGACCATAGCATCTGGTCTGATATATGAATCAGTTCAAAAAAATAAATCGGAGATTATGGAACTCCAGTAACGTTGGATATACACTAGATTAATTTTAACACAATTATTAAAATTGGCAAATAATTCAAATGAGATGAATGAGTTCTCATTTGAATTATTTACTAATTTAAAAAATTGTACTAAAATTAATCGCCTATCTTTAATACGTATACGAAACATAGGTAATCTTACCATCATTTGCTATTAACATTGTTAACATTTTCCTGGAATTTTGCATTAAAACTATTTTAAAAATTAGGGAACGTAAGCTGGTCTGTATTTTATCATTAACTTGTACCAATTTTTAAACAATTTTCATTCTATTTAAAGCAACTGAATATTAATCCATATTTCGCCAAAGCAAATAGAAAGAAAAATGAACTTAATTTTCTTTCCTGTTAAATATCACATGTCATTTTCAACTTAGTGATATCCGTTGACATTGAAAAATATCAAGCAAAGTAATTTCAAATCATGAACGAGTTTTTGTAACAGAAATGTAAAAATCTCCATTAAATGCTTAAAATGTTATTTAAAATATATTTGCATAGTCTGATGGAAAAAATACTTCTCAGGAAATGCATTCATATTTTTAAATTACAATCTTGTTCTGTTGTACTGGTTCTCATGGTTGAGAAAATTTATCAAAACTAATTTTCGAGTTCCATTAGCATACCATTTTGTTAGTTTAAAAGGAAATAAAAGTTATACAAGTAATTAACTAAAGTGTATTATACACGAATTGGAATATAGGTTTAACCGAACGCTACTTTTTCTTGGAGATACTAGATACTATATTCCTTCTATTTCTGGAACTTGAATTTATTAAATATGTATAAATCGTTTGAAATTCCATTTTCAAATAACAAATTAAAAATTTTCTTTTTAGTGTGCAATAAAAACCCTGCTGTTATTCTCCGTTAAACAACTGCAAAAACACGTGCTTAAAATGTTTCACTATTTTCATTTGTCTGTAAATACAATCCATAATTAGATTTCAACGACAAAGTATGATTTTTTAAAAGTATTTTACTTATTTTCAAAGACAATTTTCTTGTAGTGTACGAATATTTTATTGAATTATATATTGTCCATTTTGATCCTATACCTTTTGTAATCTTTCTGGCAGCTGGGTGATTCCACGCTCTTAAAAGTTTTGAACTTTGTTTGCAAAAATACTGATTTAAATCATTTTTGATGTTCTCATTCGAAGTAAACGTTTTGCCGTCTAAAATATTTTGTAGAGACCAGAAAAAGTAATAATATGAAAGTGACAGACCTGGAAAATGTGGTGGGTGCGGTAGTAAATCCCATCCAAACTGTATAAGCTTTTGGAATGGTAACAAACTTGTATGAGGTCTCACATTATCTTTGTGGAACACTGTACATTTTCTATTGATCAATTCTTATCTTTTCTGTTTGAGTGAATCATTCGACTTGCCTAGTTGTTGACAGCGTACTTCAGAATTGATCGTGGTATTTTGCGACAGAAGCTAAAAACTCCATTCCCTTGAAATCACACCAAACAGATAGCATCACCTTTTTTGATGGATATCGGTTTTTGAAGTGCTTTGAGTCGGTTCAACTATTTTACTCCATGACTTCTTGCGTTTAACATTGCTGTAGACAACTCATTTCTCGTACCCTGTGAGGATTAGCTTCAAAAATGGATCATATTCTTGTTGATTGAGAAAGAAATCGCAGCCGACAATGCGACTGAGCTAATTTCTTTCCTTAATTAGATGTGGAACCCATATGTCGTGCTTTGAAATTAAACAAAAGCATTTCACGTAATCATGAACTGTCGTATTCGATAAATTTAATCTCTCACAAGTTGTTGTTCGGCATTTTGCATCAATCAATGCCTTTATTTTGTCTTCATAAGCTTCAACTGGCCTTCCAGAACGTGGTGCATCTTAAACATCAAAATTGCCGGAACGGAATCTTGCAAACCAGTTTTGGCGCTGACGCTCTGTCAACACATCTTCTCCATACACATTTAATTTTTTTTCTTACTTGAACAGCACTTTTACCTTTGCGATAATAAAAAAAGTAAGATATGCCGAAATACTTTTTTTGACTTTCCATATTTGATAGGGCCCAAAACAAAAACTATTGCGCTGTATCAAACTTTATAACGTACAATCCTTGCTGTATCAGCTGTCAAAATATGTAACGACAATGCAGTTTAAGTGTGAAGTTGGCTGTGAAAAAATACAATTACGACTTCTGTTGGAAGAAAACGAAATTACTTTCCGAACAAACCAATAGAATTTAATTTACGATTCGTTTAGAAAATATTGAATTTTCTTTGAATGAATTTTACTAATTTAGAAAAATTAATTAACTGTTTTGGAACAGCTCAAGAATAGACGTGAAGTGGAGAAACATTAGATATAAACTGGTAATGTAATTCGTCTATTGACATAAAATTCGAAGTTAAAGTAAGCGCACCTATAATGGGACACGTATCAGCAGTGGGCCACTAATTTTTAAAATTTAAAAACAAGCCCAAAATGCATTTCCGAAAAATGACAGAAAGAAATCTGATTTACTTACATCCTTAAATGTTAACTTTCCATAAACTGTTTGGAATAATTGTTTTTTCTGCTGGCACATTTGTTTATTTTCTAGAATGTCTTCAAAAAAGATATTCTTTAACGCATTCTTAGAGATTTCATTAAATATAAGTTTTTAATTAAAACATTGATTATTTAATATTATGTTTTATTTTAAATTAAGCTACTGTTGATATACTCTATTACATTGTAAATATTTGTTGGATAATCCGAAAACTTAAAGATTCATAAATCAGAAATTTACTAGGCCCACTGCTGGAGCATACAGGAAAGTAACAGTTTTTATTTGTCACTTTTTTTCGAAGAATAAGTTTTGAAACGTCAATGTTTATTCTGATACACGAGCGTTTGGACTAGACTAAAAAATGTATATACTTTTTAAAAATTAACTATCGCTTGAATAATAATTAGATAAATATTCTTAAGTGACCCGCTATTTACTTTAATAAAACAAGAAACTAAAAGAAGCATTAGAAATATAGGCAATCGTTTCAGAATAATTAATTTATCCTATGAATTCTGGTCATCTGTTGTACAATAAATTATAAACTTAATTTTGCCATTGAAAAGTTTCAAAAAGGTTCCATAAAGGTTAGTCTTGTTTTTATATTTAGACCTGTTCTTCTATTTTTATGTTCAAAGTTATCAAAAAATGTTCTAGAATTTAAGTAGTAGAACTAGAACCTTTTTCTTTACAGCGTAATACTACATCTCTGACTGACCCAAGGGTGTAGGGGTCATCAAAATATTTTATTATTATTATTATTATTCAATAATGAATTTAATTGATATTACAGAAAATTTTTATAGAGTTATGAGATATCAGTATGAAAATTTTGGTTAAAATATCTTAATGAGATAATCAAAATTTAAATTTTTAAAATCCTCAGAATGCTCCATGCGTATTTCATTTTTAAATTAATGCACTCCCGAGAAATGAATAGCTGCCAATTTTTACGATTTTTTTTCTGATATATATTACTGATTTCGGCGATTAAATAACGAAAAAATTACTATTAAATTTTAATGGTAGGAAAAAAGGTTTCGTCATACCTATGTATGCACATTCTTTGCCATCATCTATAAAGAATAAATACCTATAAAGAATAAGCATACATAGGTATGACGAAACGAAAACATATTAGGAAGAATTAAAGAACACGGAAGATATATAAGCTTGAATAAAGATAGTACAGCAATAGCCCGGTTAAACAATACATCCCTAATACAGATAAATTTTAAAGAAGTAGAGAAACTGGCAAATTACAACATTTTAAGCTGTCCATTAATGCGTGAAGCGATCGAGATTAGTACAGAAAATTCGGAGATTTGCAGCGATGTATTTATTGCCTGTCGCAATTGACAACTGTTGGCACCACCTTTTTAACTTGAAAAAGACCAGGAAAACTCAAACAAAATCCAAAGGCGATGCAGGGGCATCGCACAGTGGGACGTTTTGATTATCTAGGTGGATAAAATTGATTTTTCCGATTATCTCGGAATTTTACAAAACCGCGAGTATTGGTAGCTGAATGTCTGTATTTTCGAGAACCGTACGAGTTTTGTCTAAAGAAAAAAAAACAGAGGTGTCGATTAATTATGACTTTAAAAAAGCCATTTGCGCAATTGGTTTCAGGGAGTTTCAAAATTTGCACTAGCTTCCTCTAAGTTTGAAAGCACGTCGTGACTATTCTGTTTTATTTAAAAGCACTAGTTTGGTGAACATATGTCACAGGTTTTTCATGGTCAGATTTAACCTATTTTTGTTTGGAAATAAGCGATATTACACCCGCTTAACCGCTTTTTTCAAATGTTGTAATTCTGGATGATCCTTGATGTTGTTTACAAATTTCATCTTGACTTTTAACATATTATTCAGCAATAAGCTTTTTTTAAAATCAAAGTACCATTCCTAAAGTATTGAAAAATTTAAAAAACTCCTGAAGATGTCTTCAGATCATTAAGTTTTTATTAATAAACAAGCAACATACTAAATTGCAGTACACGTACCTATGTTTAGTTCAAATCTTGCTAGTCAAATTTAAACCACTTTTAATTATCCGATTGAGCCGAAACAATGAAAACATGTATAATTTGAACGGCAATACAATATTATTTTTATTTAAAGAATGTAGAAGTTTGTTTAGAATACTGTTTCTACTGGGCTTCACAAAAAATTAGATTAAAACTTGCGAGTTAATTTTAAACCAATTTCAATAATCTGATTGAGCTGAAACTTTACTCAGGATATGTAGTTCTGATGACAATGCAATATTATTATAATTTATGGAAAGTGGCTGTTACGCTTTTTTTAAAGGGCCACATAAAAGATCAGTTCAAATCTTTCAAGACAATTTTAAACCACTTTCAATTATCTGATTGAGCTGAGACTTTGACTACATGTATTTTTCCGATGACAATTCTATTAAATTATAATTTGATGAACATAGAAATTATGCATTTGTTACAGGGCCACACAAAAGATCGCGGAAAGATTGTTGCTAAAAACCAGAAATTTTAATTAAATTTCAACAAAATTGCTATAGGTTATTGAGATACACAATAGCATTTTTTTAAAAATTAAAACAAAGTGCGTAGTAGTTGTATTTCTTTTACAGGGAAACATAAAAATTTCGGATACATTAACGTCTATATGCAGAAATTTTATTTCAATTTGAATAAGGGGAATAAGGGGAATTCAAATCGCATATAGGTTACTTATTCACACATTTTTTCAACCGAAAATAATTTCGGTAGCATTTATATGTTTTACATGGTACCACAAAACATTAAAGTTTTTTTTTTAGTAAGATTTTATTTAAAAAAATTTATTTTTCAGGATGACTACACAAATTTCTCGAACAATTCTGTGTAGACAATAATACAAAAAAAGAAATGAATGTTAACTTGCATGTGTGCATTAGATTGTTTTTACTTAATTGTAAAATAAGTATGTTTAACGCATTATTTGTAATGCATTATGCAGGGTGCCGACTAAAGTCCTTTCCACGCTCTTAATTGCCGAGCGAGAATGATCGAGATTCATTTAGGATTCATGTTCACAAGGAGTCGTCATTCACTTTTATCCCATATTTCGAAACGTTTTCGCGATAGGAACGCTAATGCCGCCATTTTGTACCAGGTGGCGCTGTAAGCTGTCTCCTCTAGTAACGCATAGGCTCTTTGCTATACCTAGACACCATGTTTATAAATATAGATGCAGTCGTTCGGATGTTAAGAGGGTGAGAACGGGCTTTAGTGGACACCCTGTATTTTACCCTGTATATTACACCCTGACATTTTAAGACATTGTTGTTAAATAACGAAATATTTATCACTGTTTGAGTATTTTATTAGTGATGCATAAAAAACTCAGCAAAAACTAATTACTTTTCAACGAAATAATTTTGTCCACCTAGATCGTCAAAAAGTCCCAATGTGCGTCGGTAAACTCCGTAGAGTGAAGGGTAAAAATATTTTTTTTACATAGGATCAGGGTCCATAAGCCGCGATTTTTGGCCCATAAAATTGTTGGCAGATATTACGAAATGTAATCTCCAAATGAAAGACTATAAAATAAATAAAACTCAGCAAATTACTTTTCACTTATCAACATGATTCATAAAAGCAATTATGAAAAAGAACTTGTTATTCAAAACAAGGAAGTTTACGATTCTAAGTAAATACTTTATATAAACTTTTCATCGCATATCCAACAAATTAAGACATTTGAACAATCAATAATTTAAACTGTTTAACTAACTATAAATATAAATAATGTAATATTAACCTTAATGATACTAATATCCTGTTTTTTGTCTTCAATAATGTAAAATATAGGTTTTTTACATTTACTTGTATTCCATACTCTCAAAAGGAGAGATGCGGCGATTTTTATGCTGCAATTGTAACATATTAAAATACTGATTCTTTTTTTAAAAGTTCAGTCTGCATTTTTTTTACAAGTCACAAAAGTAATGACGTGTGCTCAAAAACAACACAGAATATTATAGCATTAGCAGTGGATGAGAATGGGAAATAACTAGACTTTACAGATCATATTACCTTCATGATGGATTCCCGATAAACCACGGTTATAAAACATAAATACAAGGTAAACCAACTTTCTCTTACCTATGCTTTGCTTTACATATTGAGATATGAATAAATAATAAACTGAGAGGAATGGCGAATTTCGAGCAAAAACTTCGTTGGATAAGTTGAAATACGTCTAACAGAAATAGACTAAAATTTGATTATGATATAGTTACTTAATCATTTCACTTTTTAATATTAGAAGGTATATATTGTACGATTTTAACAATAATTTCTGTATTTTGTTTGGATTTATATGACTTACACAACCTCAAAGTTCATATAATTCGTATTTTTGATAAAAAATACGCAATGTCTGCTATTTTTACCTCAATTATTTATATGAGCGCCATCGCGCAGCACATTTTCTTGACATATATTATAAAACACATCAAAATATACAAAATATGTTAAAATAAAAGTGTCATAAAGTTGCGCTCATAGTAAAATATTAAATATAGAGAGTAAATTGATGGTAAAAATAGGAGAAATTGCGTATTTTTCATCAACATTACGAATTATACGAACTTTGAGCTTGTGAGTCATATAAATCCGAACAAAATACAAAAACTGTTGTTAAAATCGTACAATATATGCCTTCTAATATTAAAAGTGAAAGAAATAGGTCAGTATAACATAATAAATTTTAGTCATATTTCATGGGCCAAAAACGCGACTTATAGACCCTGATCCTTTATCAACACATATAACTGTTTTTAAAGTCTGACTTCTCCTGTACAGAATAAAGTTAAGTACTTTTTTAAAAATGACATCTACATGCTTTTTTTGTGTGAAAAGAATTTCGTTTTTATGTCTGCAAAGAGATAAATGAAAGTAAAATCTATGTGATTAAATATTGACATTATTGTGACTTACTTAAAAACGATTTAAAAAGTTATTCCATTACAGGAAAATGAAACAGTACCAACAGTCATTTTTATATCGATGACAAAGAACGATGATTCATGATTTTCTCTGTTTCCAAGATTTCAAAGATTATGGAGAAAATTAAATATTCATTGAACTTGGAGACATTGAAACTATTCATGATGAAGTTACAGTTGATGATGATGACGGCGGAGCTCGATCTCTAACTTTATCAACTTATGCAATTGCCTTAGAAGCCCTTAATTCATCAGAATTCACTCAAGCAAAATTCATCAGGTACCATAACACATTTTAATGAGATATAAAAGGCATGTTTTGTCCAACTGCACATAATCTTGACACAGAGGAAGAAATATTAAACAAAAAAAAAACTTGTTTTAATACAACATTTTACATTATAAAAATGCATTCTAAAATCGAACAAGATCTTAACTACCACGTTTTGCAATTGACGTTCATAACTTTTCACCCTATGTATGTAAACAGTCCGAAATGTGAAAAACTTTTTAATTCAATTTAAAATGACAACAAATAAATATAAAACGTTCCACATTAAAAAAACTGTATTTTATTAATTTATTTTACTACAAAGAAAAAGATTAAAGTATTGCCTGTCCAAATTTACAAAGTTTTTGACTTTTCAAATATATTTCGTTAGATTATTGAATTTTTTAAACTATCGGAAAAATGGAACTATCAAAAATGTCAAAATGCATTTTAAATAAAGTTTCGTTAGATTTATTGTTACTGTGGCACTATGAAATATTTATATAGAACTCAGCTGTGGCTTTTCAAAAGAAAATATTCAGAGTTATTTTAATCTTTTTAAAATATTTGTAGATAACTAAAGCTTACATTTTCTATCTGAAGTTACCATAGAGTTTTAATAAATAGTTTTATAAAACTTTCATATACTTGACAACTTTCATAGCTTGTTATACTTTCCGGAACTTCATATTTAAAACAAAAACATCTGAATTTTGCATACTTAATACAAAAACTACAATCTACAAAGTTTCTAATATTTCTAGTTTTCACTTCTCTTAGGCACTATGCTACTTTTATTTTAAAAATGCGTCTTTTATTAGAATCTATCAAAATATAATAAAAAATTTTAACATTTTAAAATACAATTGAAACAATAATTATGGAACATATATGTATTCATGCAAACTTTAATATCTACTTATTATGCAAATTGTTAAAAAATATATTAAAAAAAAATTAATTTCACGTTTGATCTTGTAAACTTATTTTTCATATTTATTTTATAATTTTCAGTTTTTTAAATGAAAATCTAGTTATTGATCAATTTTTATGCATACATACGCAATTTGCGGAAGAGGTTGTCCACTAAATGTAGTTTTTGCACAAAAGTGTACTTGTTATTTATTAATTTAAGATTTCAGGAAATCTATTTTGTCGTTGACTCAGGTGGTGTTTACTGTTGAAAATCTGCAGCAAACTGTACAGTCATTCTATCATTTTTATAGACAACCGTTACTTGACTATAATTTAAAAAGTTTCCATTGGTCATATTAGAGAAAAATTACGGTTATATAACCAATTTTCACAAAACTTTTACTGACTGGACAGTTTGCTGCATATTTTAATAGTGTACTGTTAACGTACTGTAAAAGTTCAAAAGTCATTACTAATTTAGTTATATGCTAATACTAAAAAATAGTATCTATTAATGCAGATAATTATTTCATCTCATTTCTATCGGAAAAATTTAAGAAAAAAGAGAAGTGTTGTAAATTGTTTTTTTTTTTTTTTTTTTTTTTTAAATATTGTAATGTAAATTATTGTATTGAAACCTGCTCCTCACTTTTTTTTTCGGCTGAGATTCGCAGTAAAAATATTACACACGTTGAAAAAAATGATTTTGGATCTAGCCAAACTTTGCGAAAATATAATGTAACCTCTTACGAGTTATCCACGAACGTTTTTCTTTTTCTTTTTTTTTATCTTCAAAAACCTCAAAAACAATACATTTTTTTCAGATTTAAAGAAGCGTTTCCGAAGAAAAAAGCTTATCTTGAAGCCCGTTAAACAAAATAAATAAAGAAAAGGAAGAAAAAAAAGAAAGAAAATTTCCAATTTTTTGCTTTTACAGGATTTCCTTAATATGAGATATCGGGTTTTCGGATGCTCTTAGTTCTCAAGTAAACAGTTTCAGCTGCATAATAGAATTTTTACATGCAAGGTTTATAAAATTATATTATTTTTAATACTGATGTTATTCTGTTAATTTACGCTGAAAAAAATGAAGCACCCAAAAATGAGTAAATCAATGTACTCCCATTGAACTGTGTATGTTTGGATTAAAAATAACCTATGCTTTTTCAACTTTGATACATCGCATGTTATCCTAAACGAAACGATAATTTGATACTTTGTAGTAGTTTCTTTCATTTATAGCGTCTTAACAGGTGTTTTTTAATAGGAAAACAATGTAATATACCGTGGAAATCAGAGGTACAATATTACATTTTCATTTCTCGAAGGGACTATATCCTGTATCCCCTTTATGCCTTTATCTACTGCATTATGATCTACTGCAATTTTTTGTTTCAGTTACTACAATGAAAATTAAAAGATATACATAAAAAAAATACTTACCTGTGAGAAATTTAATTCGTTAGATACTACATATTTGTTGTTACTACAATTAAAATTAAAGGATATACATAGAAAAAATGCTCACCCGTGAGAAATTTAATTCGTTAGAGGTAATTAATTAAAGTGGCACTTTAAAGTACCGTCAGTACACCATGCCTAAAATATTATCGTAACAGAAAATCCACATGGTATTTCATATAATGTTTAAACTCTTAAAAATGCTAAATAACAAGGAGACACTCACAAGTTAACAATAAAAAAATATTTAATTGACAGTTTTATTTTACACATGAAAAATGAGTAAAAGTGAAATTTGATGGCATTAAAAAAACTATTTTTTTTTTAAAGATTTCGATCTTGTTAGCAGTCCTTTACACTGTAAAAAAAAATCTGTAGTTCTACAGATGTAAAAATACATGCTTACTAAACTTTCACCTGTAACTGTACGAAAAAAGCTGCAAATCTACAAAACTAGTTTTTGTAAAGCTACAAAAATCTGTAACTTTACAAATGAATCTTCTAAAATTTCAGTAATCTTAATAAACTTTTATTTGTAACCCTGGCTGCAGTTACATGAAAAGTTCTCGGAATCCCAGTTTCCAAAAAAATTCTTAGTAACCTTACAGATTTTTTGATTTTCGGCGCAAAAGTGTGTCTGTTACATGAGATTTTGTTGTTGACGTTACATGAAAAGTTCTAGGAATCCCAGTTTCCTAGAAAAACTTTAGTAACTTCACAGATTTTTTTTTACAGTGTAGTTATGCGACGCCTATATTCCAGGGATAACATGTTCCCCTGCATCTCCACATATTCGATATATGAATTTACATATGCCATTTCTAGCATATAAAAAAAAAAAACAAGTTGGAAATTGCTCGTCAAACGTGGCAAATGAGGTGCGTTCGTACTATAACTAGTTTTATAATTATTTGCACCCCATGTTGTACTGAATGTATAATTTTTTGCACTTCATAAGGTGCATAGTCTGTAACATCATTAAAATGCACTTCCAATATTTTTTTTCCCATTCCCCGTAATGTAACGGAACACTTTTGACTGTCCCTGTAATTAAAATATACATCCGATTTTCATAAAATTTGAAATTGCTCGACAAAATTTTGCAACAGTTATATATTTAAAATTTCAGACCATTCGGAAGGCTGTAGCATCATGAAAATGCACTTGTAATAATTTTTCCCATTGGCCGTAATGTAAAGAAAAACTTTTGACTGTCCCTGTAATTAAACTATACATCAGATTTTCATAAAATTTGAAATGGCTCGACAAAATTTTGCAACAATCATATATTTAAAATTTCAGACCATTCGGTTGGGTAGTTTTTGCTCTGTTACATGCGGACAGACACACAGACAGACGGACGGACTGAACGACGACTATAGGTGCTACGTATTTATATAATTACGAACGCACCTAAAAAAGAGTCGGTGCCACAACTTTCTCGATTTCCTATAAAAAGTAATAATGAAACAGAAAAGAAATACCAGGAAAATCATTACTTCACTAGAAGTTAGTAATTACATTTTAAAGCAGATAAAAACGATGAATAATCACACAGACGAAATGTAAACAAGAAGTTTTTCTCCAACACCCAGTGTACTGGCGGTATTTAGAAGTACCACTAAGTAATTCAACTGTGAAATCAAATACATACACTCCAACAACAACAACAACAACAAAATCCAACATTTATCCTTTATCCTTTACTGTGTTTGAAGCAATAAAAAGACGAGCGTGACAATCTATACAAAATGTCGGTACAAAACACATCGACTGTTTCAAAGGTAGCCTCCTTCCTCGTTAAATAACAAACCTAGAACTACTGCTCCCATGTATCCTGATAAAATGGAGTTAAAAGGGTGTTTTTTCAAAGTACCATTAGAATATTAGTAATAATCAGTATGGGAGGAAGGATTACAGCGAGTGGTACTTATAAGTACCGTCAGTAGATAAAGGGTTATAATGCGTAAAGTTACATTGTGTTTTTTTATCAGTACTTCGTATATTCCATCTGGTCTGCGGGCTAAGTGAGATGGATTTGTTCCTGAAATCAAAAATTAGAAGAATGGGATTTTCAATATTTCGCCGGCAACTTTGAAAGTAAGTGCTCTCTGTTAAATATTGAATACATTTTTCTTCTTGTTTAATGCAATCAGCTATATATTCTGTAAATGTTAAATTAATGTAAATATTAAATTATGCATGGTATGTTAAAGTGATTTAAAAGTTCTCGTGGCATTAAAATAATTAATTAGCGTATCTTGATAATGATTTTGCTAAGTTTTCTTAGTAAATAATCAATTAAATGTTTCTTGTTGATAATTTAGAGTGGGAAATAATGTCAGAACATTTTTACTTTTTAATCTATAGCGAAGTGTCTCGGGGGGGGGGGGGGGGTTCTGGGACAAGAAAAATATTTTTCCCATTTAACTTATTTTAGTTTTGTAAGTGCTTTTTTAAATGTGTGTCTTTTAGCCCAGTATAGTACATTTTGATCAGAGCTATTTTGAGAATGTGATGTATTTAAAAATGAGTACTTTTACTCAACCTTTTACTCAAGTTTGAGGTCTTTTTGTAAAAGAAATATGTTTCCTTTTCTCATTTTTGCTGTTGTTCTTGTTTTTCCCTCGGGTCCTTTAACATAAATAAATGTTTTTGTAGTCCAAACTTTCTAAAAGGTTAATCGATTGTAAGTATGCCTGTCACCATGCCTTCTTTAAAAATTTATGAGAAAATATGCATATTTAATAGTGAAATCTTGAGCCAAAGTGAGCGGACTCGCGCCCAAATACTTTTTTAGCGTTTTCACCGCAAATTTCTCAGGGTTTTATTTTATTATTATTATTAACATTATTATTATTATTATTTATACTCGTCAGAACATTTCGAAATTTTTGTAGGTGTTGTAAATTTGTTCTTCTGAGATGCTCCAAAAGATTGTGTCGAAATACAGACGTTTAATTACACTGGTGTCCAAAATTAAGGACCAGTCACAAAACGCTAATTTTTAAGTAAGTGAATACTCAAAAGGAAATAACGTAATTCAAATAATTATTATCCCTACAGCACAGCTGGTCCATATAGCATCTCATTCATGCCACACAAGGTCACAAGTGTCACCGTCACTACGGTGAAATAAAAAAAAATAGGAAATTCCGCACGTCTCATTATGACTCTCAAATGATCAATATACGTGACTCCACTGAGACGTCAATGTGATTGCCGCTTTGTGACGAGTCACCAGATGACGTTAAAATGTAGTTACTTTCTGACTCTCATGTGACTGTCATTTTTAGACTCAATTTCAAAGTCATCATGAACGTTACATTATGATAAGTCACCAAATGATATCACATTTTAGTCACATGGGGGCTTTTCACAAAAGAGCACAATGGTGACTTCACAGTAGTCTCTCTGTCACGTGAAAGTCATCATGTGACTTTAATGTGACATTATTTGGTAACTTATCACAATGCAGCGTTCACTATGACTGTTAAATTTAGTCTAGTGTTGAGAGTCACATGAGAGTCACAATGTAACTACATTGTAAAGTCGCTTGGCGACTCGTCACAAAGAAGCAGTCACAGTTACGTCTCAGTGGAGACACATATAGAGATCATTTGAGACTCATAATGAGATGTATTGACTTTCCTATTTTTTTGCTTCACCGTAGTGACTGTGACACTTGTGACCATGTGTGACATGAATGAGATATTATATGGACTATCTGTGCTGTAGAGATAGTAATTATTCGAATTGTATTATTTCCTTTTGAGTATTTGCGTACTTGAAAATTAGCAATTTGTGATAGGTCCTTAATTTTGGACACTAGTGTACTTTTATCATCGAAAAAAAGTTCATCTCGTGGAGGCACGAAGTGACCCGCGGTCCCGAATTTTTTTTAAAGGATTAAAATTCGTATTTTTGAAAACCGATTTCTTTGTTGAAGAAAAGATAGTCTTAGATTTTTATACGTATGTTTTTGTGAATCGGTATCTCTAAAATTGAGCACTGGGTAAGCTTTGGCGAAGAGGAGAAAAAGTCAGCTGCGAAAACGACACTTTTGATTTTTTTCCCCTCAAAAGGTTAATAACAATATTTTTTTCTAACTGATTGTGGAATTTGAGGCTTAAAAATACGAACGTTAAAAGTGTGGCGTTCGTTTTTCCGTTTTTTAAACGGTACGTCTGACGATCATTAAAAGGAAATGGCAAAAAAAAAAAAAGCCCAGAATTTAGTTCTTCCTCCCTTTCCGTGCGAAAAACTGTTTCTGGGTATCAGCGAACATGCTTCCGCCGATTTGGAAAAAAAAATACTTTTTTATGAAATATTAATTACTAATTCAGATAATTGTAAACAATATATGTAAATCTGAGCTTCCGGTGCATTCGGACTTGACTTGGACTAGCCTGATCCAAATTTTTACTTGCGGTAAATTTCCTTAATCATCGCCGACAGACAGACACATAGACGGAGAGAAACTTTCCTTTTTTTAGCATAGATTTGCACTCCAAACATAATGCGCACACTGTACAGCAATCCCGCGACATTCGCGAGTTTTGATTATTCGCGAAATAAAAAATTAAGAACATTCCAACATTTGCGAATACTTAACTTGGTTATTCGCAATTTTTTTTTTCAAAGTAAAACTTATTAAAATTATTAAAACACCAAATAAAATAAACTAAGACAGACTTGAGCACAGTTAAAAAATAAAATTTATAAAGACAATAAAAAACAATTAAAAATACAATATGTAAACGTTTCGCCAAGCGACACGCAAGGCATCATCAGTACAAAATATATCCATTGCATTTCAAACGTCAGAACAAATCAAGAACAGTTACAGTTAGCTATTTTAAAAACAAACAATATTCGCTTGGCGAAACGTTTACATATTGTATTTTTAATTGTTTTTTATTGTCTTTATAAATTTTATTTTTTAACTGTGCTCAAGTCTGTCTTAGTTTATTTTATTTGGTGTTTTAATGGTTTTTAAATTCAGACGTTAAATATATACGTACTGTAAAGTAAAACTTGCTTTGTTTTGCCAATTCCGTAACCTATTTGACACTGGACAGCTGCATTGTACTGTACAGCCTAAGTTTCGAGAATTTCAGCCCTTATATTGAGGGAAAATATATGTCAGTAAATCCGAGAAATCTGAAACATGACTTAATGATAAAAAAAAATCTTAAATTTTCTAAAATTAAAATCTTTATTGCAAGTGAAAATTTTCTGCAAAAATTGTATGGGTTATTTTAAAGCTTCGACAACGTCTTCTTGAATAAGGAATAGAATGTGATTCTTCACTAGTGAATAGTCTTAAATTTAAAAGAAAAATCGAGGCCGCAACTTTTCCTTATATGGAAATTTATAAATAAAAGATCTGTTCTTCTAAATAATCGTATATCAATAAAATTTTTCAGCAATCAACTAGCAACTAAACTTTGTACAATATGTTCATAATTATTCAAATTTACTTACAGCATATATTTTTAATGGTTAATAAATATAATTTTACGTTTCAATTGCTTCTTTCAATTAAAAAAAAAAAAATCATAAAACCTAACCCCATTTTACGCACTGAAAGATAGTTTCAAAATTCGCGATTTAGACATTCGCGGAGGTTTCCACAAATCTAACCCTCGCGAATGTTAAGAGTGTTCTCAAATCCAAAAGGGCAACTTTCTGACATAAGTTTTCATTTATTTTTGTTCGAAAATGCTTGAACTAGCTGCTGTTGTTGTTCAGAAACTATGTAATTGAGCTGTTTTTTCCATTTTTTTTTTTTTTTTTTTTTTGCAAACGCAATAGACCTTTCAGAAAATAGAGTCAAAGTGAGCGTTTTGAACCCAATTTCCGCGCGAAGGGAGAAAGAGAATTCAAAAGCCGGCGAAAAACGTGTTTGTCACGTCATCGAATTCGCTTATAACTCAATAGGTAATTGATTGATCAAAAAATGGGAAAAACAGTTCAATTCTAAATCGCTTCCATGGCCAGGCTTTCCAATTTTATATCTTTCCGTTAAAAAATGAATTTGTAAATATGTCAAAACGTTTTGCGCTTGTTGAGCCGAGCAGTTAAGAACAGCCTTAAGGGATTACTGTATTAGAAGCAACTTGCGCTGAGAATGATAGTCACGTGAAACGGTCATTTGAGGAGTTAAATATATTCAGATATCTCTAACGCTGATTTCTCAAACATAATACTGATGTATTGCAATAAAATTCAATTCAACATTTTTTCTGTATTTTGACGACTCTATGATACACCTCTGTTGTTTTTGCAAGTAGTACTACATGTAATGTACCCCTCCAGGCCCTTTATTATTGAAATGCAGTTGATCCGTAAATATGATGTTATTCCACTGAATAGCGTTTGTCAATCATTTAACGATAGTTGCTTTTAGGGAGATGTTGTAGTATTGGATTAGTTTAGAGTTGTTGTTCATTTTCATACATTTAAAAGTTTCACAATCTTTAAGCTTTAAACGAGTTGTTCTAAAAAATATATTTCAATCTTTTCTTTGTTTCTAAGATGAGCTGCAATTTTATTCGATATGGCATTTACTGTTGCCAGATCCACAACTCGTTGTTAATTTTGCTCAGAATTTTTTTTTTCTGATTTAAACAATTTATTTTCAACGCGTTTTGATGACACTATCCATTTCACCTTTTGATATATGAATTTCAGACGATATTTGCAGATATGCTTGTCACATTCTTAACAATTCCACTCTCTACAAATTTTGTTTTTCGCTCATTCTGTTCTTCTAGGCCGGCCCTACTCATTACCTTTTTTAAAAAGTATTCTTGTACCTCTCTGCAAAAAGCAGTATTCCCCTTATTTAATGATAAACATTTTATTATTTTATAAGATGCTGATTTCTATTTTTAACACTTCGGAAATTGTACGTCAAACGTGGAAAATGGGGTACGTCCGTGCTATAACTAGTTTTATAAATATTCAGTTCCTGGTGCTATAGCTGTTGCATTCTTACGTAAAAATGCATGAATACAAAATTTGTTACGATTATATATGTTAAGTTCATTAATACAGAAATAATAGGACTCAATCTTAAATAATCACCATCGCAACCTAGAATCTTCACCTGTCATGGGATATCATTAAATTAATTATGCATGATAGGATATAATAGAATATAAAAACTTTTATCAATACCTTTTTAAGTTTCGATTCGATTTGAAATGACTCGAAAAAATATTGCAACGATTATGTATATATTAAATTTCAAACCATTTGGTTGGGTAGTTTTTGCGCTGTTACATGCGGACAGATGGATGGGCCAGACTGTAGGTGCTACGTATTTATATAATTACGAATGCACCTAAAAAGTTGTAATTGCTATCCATTAGAGTAATCACAACCTGCGCATATCTCTATTTAATAAGCGTATGTTTATATCAGATTTTGAAGAGTATCCGGACTAACATTATTTTACTAATTTAGTATAAATCCATTTTTCGAAAATTTAGTTTTCGTAAAAGAAGTTTGACAAGAAACAGGAATAAATTCGCTGTCCTTATCAGACCACATTAAAATTACGATCTTTTTTAAACTTCATAAAAAAAAAATATTCAACTTGGCAGTTTGGCAGAATATGTTGTTGATGTTGATTTTCTTTTTGTATATTTGTAAAACTTCACTTGCTAAATTGTGCATACATAAGAAGTTTTCTTCAACTCACAATATATACATCTCGAGTGTAAATCTCTAAAAAAGTATTTCACAAATTTTTTTTTTACCGAAACTCTCAAAACTTGAGAAAGGATATGTTTTGCTTTCATCGACAAAAATTTTCTGAACTACTCTTGTGAAAATATTTTTTTTTTTTTTAATCTGAAAAATATTCGAAGAAAAAAAGCCTTTTGTTTGTTTTCGTATTTAAAATCTTTATTTGAATTTAAAGGTAATGAAATATCATGTTTTAGGAAATCCAGAATAAGGCTTTATTTTGGAAATTTAACGTATTTTACTAATCTTCTCTCTTTCTTATTAACCCTTTCAGGGGCAGAGGAATTCTGTTCATAAAATGATGAAATAATTGACTGACGCCAGAATATTCAAACGAATTTCTGACTAAATAACAAAACGCTATTTTGCACTTTAATTACAAAAGCAACATTTTATTAAAATATTCTTAGTGCCAGTAGTCAGTTTTGGAATTAAAATTAGGTGGCTAGACCCTCTAGCCACCGCCCTGGAAAGGGTTAAAAAATAATCAGGAAAACTTTTCTTGGGAGTGGCTAATTCTAGCGTTGTTGATCTATCCCTCCATCAGAACCACCAGTTTCAAAGGGGCTGTACATATACCATAAAGTTATCAACGTTTTGCTAATTTTGGACCCTCTCTAACCGTTACGATATCATACGTTATTATTCGTCGACACTCCTTTCTCCCCAAATATACAGACACAACCGATGATATCGTTATCAATGTCAAAAATTATTTTATATTTAGATTCTTTTTGTTTCTTTTTATACGCTTGCAGTGCTATACAAATATGATTATACGTTTATTAGTTGCATACTTTACTGATTCAAGATGTCGATAAAATACTAGGTTGAGCAAAAAGTTCTGGAAAATTTGTGAAAGTTGCGTTGTTATGCGCAAATTAACAACGAAAGCAACAAGGACTATTCTTCAAAGTAGAGACCATCATAGTCTGACTTTCTGCCATCGTTCTGCCAGATTCCGGATTTGCTGGAAGTACCATGGCGACTTTTTGGAATCGAAAAACTCTTGACATGCTTCTTCAACTTCATTAAATTATTCAAATCGACGGTCCTTGAAAAGTGTTGCATTGATCGAAAGAGGCCATAATCAGATGAGGCCACGTCTGGAATGTACCCCTAGTACTCCTAGATACGATACAAATTCTGGTAACTATTAGATTAAAAATTTCCCAGAACTTTTTGCTCAACCTAATATCAATAAATTAAATAGACTTTTATCAGATAACATCTAAAAGAGTTAGTTACTATTTAAAAGTATTTAATAATATCTTATTCTCACATAATGCATTCAAAAGTAATATTGTGTTCTTGCACTTGCCTCCTGCCTGGAGAGGTTAACATGTATGCCCCGATGGTACATTAAAGTACCATTAAAATAACTTATGAAATTCATTTATTACATCGATTAGTAGTAATACAGTTTAGAATGAGTTATCGATACTTTATCTTGTTCCAAAAGCATTACTGCTTGCACAAAACAAAAATATTTTTAAAAGGTCGATTCCTTTTGCCTTTGCATCTTTTCAGCGTTTTTGACATTGAAAGATTGGGGGTTGAAAGTTTCATTCAGTTCGGAAATATTTCGATATTTTTATTGTAAAAATATTATATTTGCACATTTTCTAATTCTACAAAATATTTAAAAAAAATTAAATAAAAGATTTGAATTGAGTTATAAATATTGCACAAAATCCTTATAAATTCAAATTTAATTAATTAGTTTTAATGGGTAAAATTGTTCTAAAATTTATTAAATGATTCTGTAAATTTTCTAATGTACTTTAAAAAAATAACGAAAAATGCTTTTGAAGATGAAATTTTCATGAATTCATAACTTGGGACATAAAGGGTTAAAAGCAGAACTTATCAACAAAACAGTGAACAACATTTTTTGCCTTTCTTTACCGGTAAACGCAAGTATCATTTTCTATATATTATGCTCCTGATTTCTCTAACAGCGAATTATATGCGCATATAGCAGAATAGCAGGATTGCAAAACACCGGGTATTCCAAATTTTGGAATGAAAGGATTTTATAAACATTTAATGGCTTTAATAATAGTTTTGAGTTTTCATAAAAATATTTAACAATAATAAAGGTAACAGACTATTTGGATGTAAAGAAAAAGTCTATTTAAAAAAAGAAGAGTTTGGTTGGATAAAAAATGATAACGATATCATAAAGCAACCACCTCCCCCAGAAATATCTCACGATATCAAGTGCCAAACCCCTCCTTCCCCCCAGAAATATCTCACGATATCAAGTGCCAGACCCCTCCTTCCTCCCTTATGTGATAACGTTATATATGTACAGCCCCTTACACATAATTAGAAATAATCGAGATTTGTATCGATATCATCATTAAAAAGATTTTAAGGGATCACAGGATCTTTAAAATTTCAAAGAATCAGTTTTCGGTTTTTGTATAATTCTGATTTTTTTTTTTTTTTTTTTTTTTTTTTTTTTTTTTTTTTTTTTTACATTTCGTAACAGTATTAAAAAAAAAAAATAACCATTCAAAAATCTGCATTATTTCTTGAGTTATAATCATTTATAGAGGGTGAGTATAACTGAAGGTCCGTAGATATTGAAACTTCAAAACGCGTTTTCTCAGATTAGTAAATTTAGAGTGTACTCACAGTTTTTAAACTATGTAAACTACAGCTTAAAATAATTAACTAAATATGCGTTTCCTTATAGTCTAACAAGGAAGGTCTCCATACGGGTATATTCAGAAAAATCTGAAAAAATTACAGTGTTCGTCTCATGCGGATATATATGTTTATAAAAAAAATTGGGCGGAACCTCGGTAGAACGTTCGTAAAAAATTAATGAAAATTTCGTTTATTTGGCGATTTATCATCGGTTGGCGATGAAATGAAATTTCGAAAAATGATTTTTTATGTCGAATACTCTTTAAGATAAAAATGTTTCATATTGAACTTGTTTAAATAAATTTAATGTAAATTACTTTAGTTCTGTCAGTTTTAGTTTGAATTAAACTATAGTTTTGTCACACACACATATATATACATATATATATATATATATATATATATATATATAATGAAAGTTAAATATAAAATTTTATAAATAAAAACAAAATTAAAATAAATTAAAATTGTTTTAATGTCTCAAAATGAGGTCCAATGGAGCACTGTCGATTCAACTTTGTTGCCATGGAAACGACGAATTCTTTGATATTGAAATGAATAACTGGTAAATTAATCTTTCCTTTATTTTGGAATACGCTTAAATATATGAAAGTATTTTTTATATATGAAATTGTTTTTAAAGAAATAAAATTAAATAACAAGCAACATAAATATGTAATGCGAGAAAATTTATTTATTAAACTCTCTCATTGTTTATGTTTAAATTCATTAAAAACTTTTTACACGCATTCTAAAAATCAATTCACAAACAATTTTCAGGAGCATTAAAATCGTTTGCTTTTGGCGAGGAAAAGTACTGCTCGCCAAATCGTGTGACGCTCTCGTGTTTTCGCGCCAAATGCTCGAAAATATTTTATTTTTTTACAGACTTTCTACTGTAATTCCGCCGCTAAATTTGATTGATCCTTTATTACATACATAAGTAGTTTAATTTGTATTTTTTTCAAAATATTCTGAGTATGCCCAGTAAGGAGACCTTCCTTGTAAGTGTTCAAACACAAAAAAATCACATTTTTTCTTTTTCACTTGAAAAACTTGAAAAATATTTTGCGATTTTTTAATATTTTTATATTTTGTGCTAAAATTGAATTTTAAACAAAACTTTTTGTGTATATTTTGGTTTACATTTAGAAGTAGGTGTATGTGTCTATTTTGTTCGGAAATTGTTTTCAATATGCGTAATTTAGAGTTTTGTTATGCACTTAATGAATTTATTTCATGCATTAGTGAGATGAATTTTTTAATTAAAAATTTAAATGTTAATTTTGTATTATGACATTCATTTTTCTGGATAATATGTTAAGAATATAAACTTTCGGATGAATGGGATAAAAAAAAGAATTTAAATGTACATTATCTGTGTTTTGGTGCTTTGAAAATCGCGATGTTTTTTGTCGTTTCGACAAACTGAAAAGTTCCCTGCCCTATTAATGTAAAAACTGTAAATGTAATAGTATTTAATGTACACATGTTTGTTTCTTTTTCCAAAATTCGAGATGGAAGTAGTTTGTTTATAAAAAGAAAAAACAAATACTAATAAAAATTCATAGACTTTGCTTCACACATCTATAAAATATACACATAGTTGGTTAATTTAAATTTCGTGGCACAAGGTCCACAAATGGACATACTGCGAAAATAATGTAACTACCAAAACTAAACTACGAAAACTGACGTAAGATTAAACAAGAAAGAAAAATCATGCGTCAAGCGTAGATTATGAAACACTTTCCAACACTTCCTGAAATCTTTAACAAAACTTCGTTATTTAGGGTAATAAGGCAAATAATATATTAAGTAAACATTTTAGAAAACAAATAAAACATTTGAAAATCTGATTTCAGCAGTTACCTTCCATAGCCAAATAAGTATTCCAATTCTTTTGAACAGCACTTTATTTGATCTGTACGCCGATATATATACTATATAATGGGAAATTTTAATTTAGCAAGAAAATGCATAACATGTTGAAATTTCTCTTTCAGCAATTTATACTAATAGATGATAGCACACTTGAATACTTTTGTTCAGTCCTGTAGTTTACCTAGTACCTTTATTACACGCCGCTATTTAGCTGAAATTTAATTCAAACTAAATCATTCTTAAAACTACTGAAATCACATTTCAGAATTTATCATCTGTAGACGGCCATGTATCCAATTCTTTCCGTGGCGCTGTATACAATTTTATCTATATTCTACAAACATTTCTTAGTAAAGTAAATGAAGTTCAGCATAAAAATACATAACTCATTTAAAAACCACCTTTCAGCAATTTACGCTCATACTCAAGTAATCTTTACGAATTTTTTGTGTAGCCTGTATATCAACTATAGCATTTATACACACCATATTGTATGCATAAATGTAGTGAAACTTAAAGGCACATATAGTAATAAATGCATTTCCTGCCATAATCACTATTATGCAGTACTTCGGATAGAATATACTTGTATGAAATCTTTTGTGTGTCCCTGTAAATGCTATGCACTTCGTATTATACATGAAATAACTTACAGTAAGCCTCACCGGTGTATATAAATTACAATATAAATGGAATTGCATAATTAAAATATGCCACAAACAATTTTCCCCTATACCATTATGTAATGGAATTCTTTTGTGTGGCTCTGTAAATTAATAGTAACTATTCGTTGCACCGCATGTTCTACAGAATGCATATTTTAGTGCACTTCGTAAATGCATATCAATTTTATTATGTTTGAAAGAGTGTAACATCTTTAAAATTAATTTGAAACAATTTTTTCCCATTGTCCGTATTGTAATTGAATATTTTTACTGTCCGTGTAAATAAACTAAACATGCTATAAACTTAATTTGTAATAGGGTTCGTGCTAGGCTTAACGCCAATAACATCCAAAACTTTCAGGGCAATCCGAGTATATTTACGAGAGTTACAGCGCGGACAGACGGCCAGACAAACCGAAGTCAATAACACTTTTCAACTTTGTTGGAAAGTGTTATAGAGACAAAAAATGCAAACTCACAAGAATAAAAAATAAATAAGTAAAACATATAGAAAAACACGTTCATTTAAAAATACACTGTTTAACCTATTGCATTTTCCCCATAAAGATAAAGTAGTGGTGACAAAGAAAATCAGATAGATACAATGCGAATCATAAATACAGAAAATGCACAATTTCGTAATCAACGAAGTTATACGTTTTTTCATCAAATTAAACAAATCTGGCTTGGAAGTAAATGAAATTAGATTAACCGGTTTTATTTAGAATAAAATATACAGGATGCTTTATATAAGAGATATAATTTTCAATCTTTATTGCGGTGTAATGAAAGATAGCATTTAAGGAATTAGCAATAAAAAGCTGTGCGTGAAAAAAAATAAAATTTAAAAAATAATAATAAATGCAACCGAAATGGTAAAGAATAGACAAATTTCATGTGGAAGTTTAATATATGTCAGTTTTTATTTATTATTTAAACATGACATTGCACGAACGAACCGTACATAAATGTACAGAGAAAAGTTTAATTATAAAAAGAATAGAAGGGTTATGAAACATGACAAACTCTTTGTAAAGTAAAATAAGGCACTGTAAACGAAAATAAGTCATTACAGCCTCTACAATGAAATTAAAGCAAGCATTTGTTCATAAATATTATCTGCTGGTGTACTAAGTACTTAAATTTTTCTCAAATGGGCCATTCCACGAAAAGAGGGAAAAATATCCTGCACGTGACTCTTACATAAATACCTATATCTATTAATTTATACGTTATTAGAATGTAAACTATGCATCAGAAAAAAAATTAAATATTCATATTAGCATAGTTGTTTTACTCTGGTCTCCAAAAGTTAAGGTACAAGGGCTGGATGCTTTCGATTGTACACGGTTTGTCGAATACTTTCAAAAATTATTGGCGAATTATTCTTGAACTTCTGGGATGTAAAGAACATGTTTAATTTCATATTTTTCGGTAAATATTTAATCGGGAGGGCAATTAGGGGGCAAATAATAAATTTAATAATAAAATAATATTTGCCATCTCCTGTGTAACAGAAAATGCTGAAAATGATGTGACACTGTGTTAAATGACTATTTTGGTCCTGTTCAACGTTTGTGTTCATTTGTGTAAGCATAGCACTCGTATTCGTGAAGATGTTATTGTGTCTGTGAAAAATTCAAAAGTTTTTCGTTTACAGCATACGGAATTTTCAACCAAATTAGCACAACTTTCTGAAAACCTAAAAAATAACAGTAGCAACAGCAGTTACAACATGCAGTTACAACATGAATATATTGAATATTTGATTAGATATGGGCATTTGTATGAAATACTTTTTAACTACGCATGCGTGGATGATTCTAAAATTTTTATTTTATAATTTGGTAGTCAGCTACTTAGGGCAATTTATATTAAAAGTCCAGTTAAATATCATGAAAATTGACAAAGATAGGGGCGATATAGTGAGTTGCTTTCTAAAAATACCTGTATTATAAGGGATTTTCCACAACTTTTCAATCTGCTCACTATATTTTTCTGTGTTTTCGTAATATTTGACAGCACTTTTTATAGAAGTTGCTCAAACTTGCTGAATACCAAATTATGAGATAAAAATTTTAAAATCTTCCACACATGCGCAGTTAAAAATTATTTCATACAAATGCCCATATCTCATCAAATATTTATTCTATTCAAGTTTAAATTGCAGTATACTGTTGCTACTATTCTTTGTCAAGTTTTCGGAAACTGGTGTTAAATTTGATTGAAAACTCTGTATGCTATAAACAAAAAAACTTTTGAATTTTTCACAGAAACAATACCATCTTCACGAATATGAGTGCTTAGCTTACACAAATGAACACAAACGTTGAACATTACCAAACAGTCATTTAACACAGTAACAAACCATTTTCAGCATTTTCTGTTACACAGGTGATCGCAAATATTATTTTATTATTAAATTTATTATTAACCATCTAATTGTTCTTCAAATAAAATCTTCACCGAGAAATATGAATTCAAATATGTACTTTACATCCTAGAAGTTCAAGAACAATTCGCCAGTAATTTTGGTTGGTATTCGGCAAGCCGTATACAATCGAAAGCATCCAGCCCCCGTACCTTAACTTTTAGAGGCCAGTGTATTTTGAGTATATAATAGAATTGTTAAAACAGCAGTAATATATAGAAAATCTGTCCCACACGTGATATGGCATGACCCTTCAATAGCTTTAAAAATCTCCAGATTTTAAACATTCTACCTAAGTAAGCTGTCCGTTTTAAATAGGTTTGAAATTATCAACGTTTAAAATCCTAGTATTCTGTCCGTTTTCGGGCCATTCCATGGAAATCTGACAAAATGTTTTGCACGTGACACTTACCTAAATACTTATATCTATTAACATATAAATTATTAAAATATCAAAATACCCTATATTTTAATATTAGCATAGTTCTTTTAATTGAAGGATACAATGACATTGTTAAAACAGCAGTAATATGTAGAAAACTGTCTCGCATGCGGCATGGAATGGCTCAAATATAAAATAAAGCTTTCAGTTCTAAACAAATACATTTATATAAAAACATCATCCTGTTATATCATATATATAATAATATTTTCAAACCGCCAGTTGATCATAGAATAGGAAAAAATGTTGATAAGTGGTATGTTAAATAGTTCCAATATTTAAAATATACTTTAAATATTCCATGAATATTTTATTGTACTGTAGAAAGCAACATATCAGAAAATGCCTCTAAACTTTTTTAGGCAAATACTTGGTTGAATACATTTTATGGCATAATAATTCTAATATTTAAAATATACTTTAAATATACCTTAGAATATTTTATTGTACTATACAAAGGAATACATCCGAAAATATCTGTAAACATTTTTAGAGAAGTATTTGGTTGAATAAGTTTTATTCTGATATTTAAAATATACTTTAAATATACCTTAGAATATTTTATTGTACTGTTGAAAGGAACATATCTGAAAATATCTGTAAACATTTTTAGGCAAATATTTGGTTGTATAAGTTTTATGGCAGAATAATTCTAATATTTAAAATATACTTTAAATATACTTGAATATTTTATTGTATAATAGAAAGAATATGAAAATATCTCTAAATTTTTTTAGTCAAATATTTAGTTGAATAAGTTTTATGGTACAATAATTCTAATATTTAAAATATACTTTAAATATAACTTGAATATTTTATTGTACTGTAGAAAGTAACATATCTGAAAATATATTTAAACCTTTTTAGGCAAATGTTTTGTTTAATAAGTTTTATGACATAATAATTTTAATATTGAAAATACACTTTAAATATATCTTGAAAACTTTATTTTACTGTAGAAACGAACATATCTGAAAATATCTCTAAACCTTTTTAGGCAAATATTTGGTTGAATAAGTTTGATGGCACAATAATTCTAGTATTTTTTAAATATACTTTAAATATCACTTTATTTTACTGTACTGTAGAAAGGACCATATCTGAAAATATCTTAAACCTTTTTAGGCAAATATTTGGTTGAATACGTTCTATTTCACAAGGTCCACAAATAAACAAACAGCATAAGAATAAAACGCAAATAAATCAAACATAACATTCATTTAAAATTACAGTATTTATCCGAATAGATTTCCTCCATTCAGATAAAGTCACATTAGAATGCTAATGCCCAGAAAAGTAATCACATAGATACAATACAAATTCAGCAAATGCACAATTTCGTAATTAACGTAGTTATGCAGTGTTTCATTAAATGAAAAAAATCTGGCTTGAAATTAATTGAAATTATGTTAACTGATCTTAAATTCGATTTAAATATACAGGATTCTTTATATAAGAAAATATAATTTTGAATCTTTATCACCGTGTAATAAAGAATAAAATTTATGCAATAAACATCTTATCAGTGCGAGAAAAATATAAAATTTAAGTAATAATAATAAATGCAATCGAAACAGCAAATTATAAAGACAAATTTCATGTAAATATCTGTTAGTTTTTGTTTATTATTTAAACATAATATTGCATGAACGAAACGTACATAAAAGGTACACAGAAAAGTTTAATTAAAATTAAAAGAATCGAATAATTATAAAACATAACAAACTTTTTGTAAAGTAAAATAATGCACTGTAAACTGAAATAAGACATTGCGGTCTTTACATTGAAATCAAAACAAACATCGGTTCATAAACATTATTTGCTGGTATGCTTAAGTACTTAAAATTTTCTGAAATATAAAAAAAAATCTTTGAATCTAAACAAAAATATTTTTATAAAACAAATTTCATCCCATAATATAAATCAAATTTCATCCCACATAATAATATTTTGAAATATCTTCTCGACCATACGATAGGAAATAATATTGACACCTGGTATCAAAACGAAAACATTTATTTATTTAACTTTTATTCTTATGCATTATTATTTCTTGTCTTTCTTAACCATGTTCGTTTGTGGACCTTGGGCCATAAAACTTATTCAAACAAATATTTGTCTAAAAAGAATCTAGAGATATTTTTAGATATATTCATTTATTGATTCATTCATATATTCATTTATTCATACATACAAAAACGTTTATTTATTTAACTTTTATTCGTATGCGTTATTATTTCTTCTCTTTCTTAACCATGTTCATTTGTGGACCTTGTGCCATAAAACTTATTCGAACAAATATTTGTCTAAAAAGATTTAGGGATACTTTTAGATATATTCATATCTACAGTACAATAAAATATTGAAGGTATGTTTAAAGTATATTTTATGCCATGTTCATTTGTGGACCTTGTGCCATAAAACTTATTCAAACAAATATTTGTATGAAAAGATTTAGAGATGTTTATAGGTATATTCATTTATAATCTTTTCTAAAAAAGGTACATTTAAAAATGACACAATATGTAAAAGTTGTTATTACATCTAAAACAGATTTTTAAAACTTAAATCTCAGTACTATACGCCAAGGACTTTTAATCAGAACTTGCTTTTCAGGGCTGCTTGGAATACTTACTGAAATTGTTTTGCTCTCTCTATCTTCGGTTGAACAGTTAGGTGAGTCTATTCTACTGAGGAGGGTAGGACAGTTCCCTAAAAACATTGCCTACAAGTTATCACTCTTTCCGCAAGGTTTAAAAACTTTAACAATATTCCTCGTATACCATGTGACAGATTATCATTAATTGCTTTCTTACCTTCGATTAAAATTTCTATTCATTCTTTTATTAATAAGATATAATAATGGGAAGTTGGAATAATGATTTTTGCTTCATTAAAACATATATTTAATTTTTTTTTTTTTTTTTAGCCTGGATAACGCTATGGTTTGTCTATTAAACTTGATATCCCTTATGTGTTTTTCTCGATAGAAATTTTAAACAAAGGTAAGGAAGCAATTAATGACAATCTATCACATAACATACCAGAAAGATGGTAAACGTTTTTAAACACTGCGGAAAGAGTGATAACTTGTGGGTAATGTTTTTAGGGAACTACCCAACCCCCATCAATAAAATATATTCACCTGATTGTTCAACCGAAGATAAAGAGAGCAAAAGGAGTTCAGTATGTAATCGAAGCATCCCTGAAGACTATCAGGTTCTAATCGAAAGTACCCTGCGTATACAGCGTGACTTCAAAAATCCGGCATCAAAACCATCTTTTTCCCTTCGTTTATCTTTTACACTTTGAAGTTATGGTAGAAGAAAAATAGCAATTGTTTATGAATTAAAAATTTCAAGATCGAAATTAAAAATGCAAAAAAAAATAATATTTGACATTTTAAAAATTTGTCAGAGGCGATTATTTTCTGAACAAATTTCTGGGAGCTGCTCCATTGCTCAGCAACTGCGTGGAGACTAGTACACAAGTCCTTGGGGGGAGTTCTTTGGAATCTCTCTTCTAACGGTGTACTAAATAGAACCGTCAATAACGCTAGTAGTAGCTCCGAAGACGAAGAGGAACAACAGGCAAAATAATAGGTGTCATTAGAAAAATTGATAAATTTGACTGAAGAATTACTTAAACATGCTTTAACTATGCTTAACTTTGTTTTACTAAACAAGACTGCATTTCCGAAACAGAGATTTTTCATTTTTATAAAATACAAGAAAAACTTGTTAAATAATGGCCAAAAGAATTGAAGCAAACAAAATAGAAATCAATGTTTCCGAAATCGCACGAGAAGAAATAATTTCACTCTTTATTAGATTTTTTTTTTTCGCTAACATTGAAAATATCAATTAATGTAAGTTTATTTTTATATTTACTTTTCTGTTTTCCTTACATAATTATCATTTAACAATGAATTAAATTATGGCTAAAGGCACCATTAAGTATATAGTACTACCTTTGACATTCCTTCAAAAATCCGGCATAGTCTTGGTCGCGAAGATGCCGGATTTTTGGAGTTATGCTGTAGTATTGCGCTCTAAGTTTTAAACTATTTTAAATGTAATAGCAACTTCTACATATTAAAGTCAGATTTAAATGCACCTTTTAACAAAGATTACTTGTTTTTGTTTTGATTTAATTCAAAGTGGCATTGAAATGATATACATTTCATACATACATTTTGTTGACACATGATATTTTAAGTATTTCTAATATTTAAAATATACTTTAAATATACTTTAAATATACCTTCAATATTTTATTGTACTGTAGAAACGAATATATCTAAAAATATCTCTAAATCTTTTTAGACAAATTTATGTTTGAATAAGTTTTATGGCACAAGGTCCACCAGTGAATACGGTTAAGAAACAGAAGAAATATTAACGCATAAGAACAAAAGTTAAATACACTGACGGAAAAAAAATCCCAACACCAAGAAAGACTTGTGTTAGATAAATGAAATTTGGTAGGCGTGTTTATAAATCTGAAAGATTCAAATTTCACGCTTCGCACATAAGTATGTCGCTAATAGCGCCACTCAGAACTTGCAATTCAGGTTTGCTTTAAATGCGTGCTGTAAAGTTCGTTAGCGTTTTTATCTTCGAAATTTGACGCATTGTGTTTATGTTAGCCAAGAATGCCTTTAAGAAGACGAAGAAGCCATTATCAACAGCTCACCGAGTTGTAATGAGGTCGTATAATAGGGATACGAGAAGGTGGATTTTCATTCCGCGATATTACAGAAAGACTTGGACGGAATGTATCCACTGTGTATGATTGTTGGGATCGGTGGTCAAGGTATGGTACTGTACATTACAAGGAGACCAGATGCCGGACGGCCACGTGGCACTTCTTTGAGGGAAGTCTGCCGTATTCGGCGTACAGCTCTGGCGGAAAGTACTGCGTCTGTGGCAGAAATTCGAGCTGCAGTTGGTACCACAGTGACACAACGAACTATTAGAAATAGGTTATTTCAAGGACAGCTCCGAGCCAGGCGCCCTGTAGCGTGCATTTCACTGACTCCAAACCATTGCCGTTTGCAACGTCAGTGGTGTCAAGCCAGAGCTTAATGGAGGATGGAGTGGAGATCTGCTGTTTTTCTTATGAAAGCAGGTACTGCTTTGGTGCCAGTGATGGCCGTGTGTTGGTCAGAACGAGGCCAGGGGAACGCCTACAACCAAACTGTCTGCGAATTAGAGACACTGGACCTACACCTGGAGTCATGGTCTAGGGAGCTATTTCCTATGACACCAGGTGCACTCTCATGGTTATCCCAAACATACAGACTGCAAATTTGTACGTCAGTCTGGTAATTCAACCTGTAGTGCTGCCATTCATGATTAAAGGGGGAGTTTTCCAACAGGATAACGATCGCCCTCATACCTCTATTGTAACACAACGGGCTTTACAGAGTGTGAACATGTTACCTTGACCTGCGAGATCACCAGATATGTCTCCCATTGAGCACGTATGAAATATCAATGGACGACAATTCCAGCATCATCCATAGCCAGCACTTACCGTTCTAGTACTGACACAACAAGTACAAAAAGCATGGAACTCCATGCCACTAAGTGACATTCAGCACCTGCATGACACAATGCATGCACGTTTGCAGGCTTGCATTCAAAATTCTGGAGGTTACAGCGGCTATTAATGTAACAGAATTTCACATTTGAAATCCATTTTCTTGAGCTTAAATTAACTTGGGATCTTGAAAATCTAATCAATTAAACATGCTAACTAGACAAATGCATTGTCCAAATTTCATTACTCTACAATAATTTTTTCTTGGTGCTGGGATTTTTTTCCCAGTCAGTGTAAATAAACCATATAAAAGGTAGCCTTCATTTAAAAATACAGTATTTATCCGAATAGATTCTCACATTCAGATAAAGTCGCATTGGAATACTAATGCAGACAAAAGTAATCACAGATATGCAATGCGAATTCAGCAAATGCACAGTTTCGTAATTAACGTAGTCGTGTAGTGTTTTATTAAATGAGAAATACCTGGTTTGAAAATAATTAGAATTATGTTAACTAGTCTTAAATTCGACAAAAATGTATAGAATGCTTTTTATAAGGGCTTTTTATAATTTTAAATCTTTATTATCTTGTAATGGGAAATAAATCATGCAATAAATCTCTATGCAGAAAAAGATAAAGTAATAATGAATTAAAACAACTGAAATAATAATAATAAAAAAAATCATGTAGAAATTTAATCTCTGTTACTTTTCGTTTATTACTTAAACATATTTTTACACGAACGAAAAGTACATAAGTGTATAGAAAAACAAGACGAAAATTATACGTCAAACGTGAAAAGGGAGGTGTGTTCGTACTATAATTTTATAAATATTCAGATCTGGGTGCAATAGCTGTTGCACTTTTATGCAAAAATGGAAGAATACAAAATTTATTACGATTATATATATTAAATTCAGTAATATGGATATAATATGACTCCATTTTAAATAGGACATAGTCACCATAGCAACCTAGAGTCATTACTTATCATGAGATATCATTGAATTAATTACGTTCGATAGGATTTAATAGAATGAAGAAAACTTTTATTAATATCTTTTTAAGTTTTGATTCGATTTTCATAAATTTTGAAATTACCCGACAAAATTCTGCAGCGATTATATATATTAAATTTCAAACCATTCGGTTGGTTAGATTTGCGCTGTTACACGCGGGCAGACCGACAGACAGACGGAAGGACCAGACAAAGATTATAGGTGGTACGTATTTATATAATTACGAACGCAACTAAAAAATTAAGTGAATGGGAGAATTATAAAAGATTACAAACTGTATGTAAATTAAAATAAGGTTCTGAAAATCTAAAAATAAATCTAGATATTAAATTAAAATTTTTTTTAACATTTCAGATGGCAGATTCACTTCTAATCCTTATAATTAATTTCTCTTATTGTATTATTTTCCTTTTTGTTTATTTCCATATTCATTCTTTTACTCTTTATTTTTGTAATTATGTCTTTTAGTGTGTGATTATTAAGACAAATTTAACGGTATATGTTTCGTAATTTGTGATACGCCCTTTACTTTGAAGTCAGCACAAACATTTTTTCATTATATCTCTGACCCGCAAGAAAAGTGACACATGTCGCAAAAATTCATTTTGCGTTTTATTCTACAAATAGGTCTGTCATAGGTGCGTCTTGCTACACAAAAAGTTTTATACGTGCAGAGTTGTATAATATAGACGCACACGCGCACGCCGTGAGCGGAAAATTTTCCGCAAAATTCGGAACTTTGCGGAAAATTTCTTAGAAAAAAAAATATTATTATTATTATTATTATTATTATTTTTTAAATACTGAAAAATTAAAAATGTTCCCCAATTTTATATACGATTTATTTATTGCTGGGTGATTCCGTTCCGAATTTTCCGAAAATTTAAGGCATTCGGTTCCGAAATTAAAAAAAAAAAAAAAAAAAAAAAAAAAAAAAAAAAAAAAATATATATATATATATATATATATATATATATTGGCCATCAGTCCGAAAATTTAGACATAAAGAAATATCACTGAAATATATTGCGGATTTCGACAAATGGTCGCCAAAAATAAACCAATTCCGTCAATCGTTCGCAGAAAAAATAACCAATTTTGTCAATACATCGCGGAAAAAACGCGAATTTCTTTAAAGAATCCTGGAAAAAAAATAATTTTGTCAAAGAATCGCAGAAAAAAAAAACAAATTACGTCAAAGAAGCGCAGGAAAAAAACGAATTTCGTAAGAGCATAGCGGAAAAAGTGCGAATTTTGTCAAAGGATCGCGAAAAAAAACTCAAATTTCGTAACAGAATCGCGGAAAAAAAGCTAATTTCGTTTAAGGATAGCGAAAGAAACACAAATTTCGTAAAACGGCCGCGGAAAAAGCGCGCATTTCGTCAAAGAATCGCGAAAAAATAGCAAATTTCGTAAAAAAAAAAGCGCAGGACAAAAACGAATTTCGTAAAAGCATAGTGTAAAGAGCACGAATTTTGTCAAAAGATCGCGAAAAAAATGAAAATTTCGTCAAAGAACCGCGGAAAAAACTAATTCCGTCAAAGGATTGCTAAAAAAGTATGAATTTCGTCAAAACGACGCGAAAAAAGCATGAATTTCGTCAAAAGATCGCGAAAAAAGCATGAATTTCGTCAAGAGATCGTGAAAAAATGCAAATTTCGTCAAAGGATAGGAGAAAAAAAGCACATTTTGTCAAAAAATCGGGAAAAAAGCACGAATTTCGTCAAAGATTCGCGAAAAAAATGCAAATTTCGTCCAAAGAATCGCGGTAAAAAAAACGCAAACTTCGTCCAAAGAATCGCGAAAAAAAAAACCCCGCAATTTTCGTCCAAAGAATCGAGGGAAAAACGCAATTTTCGTCCAAAGAATCGAGGGAAAAAACCCCGCAATTTTCGTCCAAAGAATCGAGGGAAAAACGCAATTTTCGTCCAAAGAATCGAGGGAAAAAACGCAATTTTCGTCCAAAGAATCGCAAAAAAATGCAAATTGCGTCAAAAAAATCGCGGAAAACGGAAATTTTGCCAAATGATCGCGAAAAAAAACGAGAATTTTGTCAAAGGGCGGCAATAAAAACTCATCGGTCTCTTTAATGATGATACCTATGAATGGACCTCTATTTACAAAATGTGATTCAGTTGTTTCAGAAGCAATGTCCTTTATTTCTGAGAACAGAGTTACTGGCATTTTGTGAGAAGAGGTCACAATATTAATGATTGTACAGTTTCTAAATGCATTGACAAAATAACAGATAAGAATTCACCCCTTCTTATCATGGATTTTTAGCCAACATAATTATTCTATAATTAATATTAATTTTTAAATTAAATGATAATGATTTTAAAACTACTGTTTAAAATTCATACCGTGAAAGTTATTTACGTTATTTTATTAAACATTAAATTAATTTTCAGAAAGTTTTTGACCCAATATTTATGTGCTCAGAAAGTTTTTGGTTTTATACAAGTCTGCATACGTGTAGTTATAAGGAAAATCACTTTATTACGCTATTTTTCCATTCGTGACCACCGAAGGGAGGTGGATTGTGAGGGGAGGTAAATTTATCCAATCCTCCAAACCTCATCATTTCTCTTCGTTCTTAAGAGCTTTACGCTTTTATGCACGTTTTTACTCCAGCATGTCGAACTGTGTGCTATAATTTCATGTTACAGTAAAATCATGTCAATTTTAATTTTGCCTCTCCTGTAAAGTTTACTTTGTCGAGATGTGTCACTTTTCTTGCTGGTGAGCGATATTACCTGTTGGTACACTTAAGCACTTAAAATTGTGTCAAATGTCAAAAAAAAAAAAAAAAAAAAAAAAAAGGCTTTTAAGTCTAAGCAAAAATATTTATAAGGAAATCATCCTGTTATATCATGTATAATAATATTTTCAAATCTTCACTTCATCATAGGATAGGAAAAAATACTGACTGGGCTTTTTTAAGTATTTCAAATATTTAAGGGGTATTTTAAATATACCTTGAATATTTTCTTGTACTTCAAAAAGAAATGTACATAATTTACGTATATTCCTGTGTCTGAAAATGTCTGTAAACCTATTTAGGCAAGTATTTACTACGATGTATCTCTAAGTAAACTTGCTTATTATTATGAACTATTTATGTGAAGTCAGGTTAGCATGAAACTTATTCGTTATTATCCTAAGCTACTTATTCAAATCTGGCATTTTGCAATATTTAAAGTCATAATCCGTCTAAAGCAATAGTTATCTAAAAACCATTACGGGACCAAACAGAAATCTGAAACAAAATACGCATTTTAAAATTTAAGAATTTGCGTAATTTACTTCATTAATATATTTTTCATAAAAAAATAGTTTTAATAAGATTCACTGAAATATCCTTTCTAGCAATTTCCATTTCTTTTTTTATTATTGTTATTATTCTATTATTATTATTTGTATATTTCATTTTTTTTCTTTCTTTATCCAATTATATGCGCGCATAAATCATTTTAGAGAAACTTTTGTCATGTTCCACTTTATTGATATATACGTGTGTGAATTTCTGATTGATTTTTGCTATTTTTGTATTTTTGTTAAAACAATTGGTTTTCTACCAATTTATCGAAACAATTATTTATATATATTTTTTAAATATAAAAGTACTTTTCACTAATTAGAAGGAACTCTGTAAAGTTTTATGGCGTTTTATTCAATTCTAATACATACAAAGCGAAGACTGATTTAATTAAATTACGTTTGAAAATTTACTCGAGTGATATATAAGAAATTAACACCTTGTAATATGTAATAATATACTAATTTTAATTGCTGAAAGTTGTAAATTAAAACTTTATAAACAATAAAAATAAGTTTATTCAACTGTTTACATGTTTCCATCCTACCCGACTCATTTTCAAAACAATTAAATAAAAATTATCTAAAATTGCACGCTCTATGAAACGCCATCATTCAATTTTTAACGCAGTCTTTCATATTATGCACATTATTGTTTTACATGGATGTTTATATTTTTTCATAATTATTTTAATTATTAACACAAACTGGACATTTGCACCATAAAATATAATAAATAAGGACACACAACCTTGCTTAATGGTACACAAAACACGAACTTTAATAAGCTAAAAGTTAAATTCTACGTTTCGAGCTGTTTCTACAGCCGTCTTCAGGAAAAATATGATGGTTCAATGGCTAAAAGCTCAGAGATCAAGGCTTCCTGTGCGAGAGATAATTTGTCGAACATTGACTAAAGATATGAAAACAAAAATATAGTGATGCCATCCAGTGAAAATAATTACTTATTAATGAAATGACTCCAAATAAATCAAAAGTTTGATTGAAGAAACCACGAGAGTCGCCATCTACGCATGAGGGCCAGAACCACATTCAACAAAGTTTCCATTCAAGTTTTTGGCAACATGATTCAAGTTTATATTGGAAAATTGTGATTAGATACAGAATTATGACTTTATGATATTATGCCAGATTTTTGGAATATTATAGGATAAATTAACGTTACAAGATTTATTCTTACTAATTGTAATATTTCTATTTAATTAGTATTAAATAGTAATTTAATATTATTCTATTTATTCTGTATCTAATCACAATTTTCCAATATAAACTTGAATCATGTTGCCAAAAACTTGAATGAAAACTTTGTGGAATGTGGTTCTGGCCCTCATGCGTAGATGGCGACACTCGTGGTTTCTTCAATCGAACTTTTGATTTATTTGGACTCATTTCATTAATAAGTATTTATTTTCACTGGATGGCGCCACTGTATTTTTGTTTTCATATCTTTAGTCAGTGTTCGACAAATTATCTCTCGCACAGAAAGCCTTCATCTCTGACCTTTTAGCCATTTAACCATCATATTTTTCCTAAAGACGGCTAAAGAAATGGCACGAAACGTAGAATTTATCTTTTAGCTTATTAAAGTTCGTGTTTTGTGTACCATTAAGCAAGGTTGTGTGTCTTTATTTATTTTAATTATTATTATTTTAATTTTTATATTTTATGGTTAGAGTTACTGAACGTTTACGAAAATAAAAATAAAAAAAGTAAAATAATAATAATAATAACGTGCATAATATGAAGGTGTGCGTGAAAAATTGAATGATGGTGTTTGATAGATAGTGAAATTTTAGAATATGTTTATTTGTTTGTTTTGAAAATGACTCGGGTAGAGTCGAAACATGTAAACAGTCAAATAAACCTAATTTAACTGTTTTTAAAGTTTTAATTTACACCTTTTTAGCAATTAAAGTTAATATATTACTCAAATGATTTTATTGTTTCTGTTTATCTCTGAATGTATTTGAAAATTTCAAATATTATAATGTTTACACAATTTGGTTTTCATGCTGAAATTACCACCATGTGGATGATATAAATTTCTGAAACACTCTTTTACAAGCACGAGTAAAACTTAAACCCTTAGTGACGAGAATGCTTTACTGAATTTCTAACATTTCTTCACCGGTTTTTCTAAGTAGAAATTTTTGGTTAATTTAAACGGAGAAAATGTTGATTAAATTTTTTATTAAAAATTACTGTTATATATTTCAAGTATAATGAGTATTTTATGGATCACGTATACGAAAAAACAACATTAAAGATAAGTTTAATATTAAAATTTTTCATAAAAGGAAAATAAATAAGGTTAGTTAGAGAGCCCAATCACTCCATCTTAATTTCGTAGCAAATTCCATTAAAATTTTATTTTCGTGTCTAAGAGCATTTCGAACTACCATCAGTTAGGAGAAAAAATATTCTGCATGAAAATACTTTACAAGAGATAACGTTTAGAGGTTAATTAATTTTAAATTGAAATTGAAAATGGTCTAGGAAGTTTTATTTAGTGTAATTCGGATATTTAAATCTTTATTTGCATTTATATGAAATTAGCTAAAGCATCCGGTGTTGCCCGGAATTTTAAGAACTTTTGTTTTGAAAAATCAATTTCAAAATTAAACATACAGTATAAAACAAACAATAAAAAATAATCAGTAAAGCCATCTTTACTGTTTTTAACTTCTTCACTAAGAATGAGTTCTAGGGACCTAATCTTTGTGGAAATTCTAATATACACATATACACACGCGTATATATATGGGTCAGATTTAAAAATGGCGAAAACAAATTCAGAGAACCTAAAAATGTTAAAATATGCCAATATTTTTATAATCGGGTTTTTATCGTATTTCGATGCTTTTTTCAAACTCATATTACGTTATACATTCACCTGCTGACTTCCATTATAATTCTAATATGACGTAATATTAACTTTTTTTTTAAAATTCATCAAACTATTTAACCCTTTTTCCTTTATAGTAGGAGAGCTGTTGAACATTTTTGAGTAGGTATTTGAGGCACCCAGAAAATTTGTGCAACACTTCTTTTGTAATGCCTGAATACAAAATCGAATGTCTGGCTGAAGGATCGTGGCCCAAAAACTGTGCCAGACACGTGTCAAGTGTCAGTTTTGGCAAAATGGCACTTGACACGTGTCTGGCACAGATTTTGGGCCGACTAAAGTGTCTGTCATTTTCAAAATATTTTTTTCTGAGTATAAATATTATTCTGTCTCAATCTCAGCGTGCCTCAAATACCTTTTTTGGGTAGTCAAAAAATTGCACATGACACGTGTCTGGCACAGCTTTTTGTTAGTATTTGAATCTCAATGAAAAAAGGCGTGAGTAAGTTAGATAAAATTGGGACTTACCCGTTCTTCAGGATACTTTTTATTTCGGTGTAAATCCACATTTTGTGTAATCCAATATAGTGGTTTCCCAATGTAATGTGTTAGTTGTCATAATTTTAATCAACCACTTTTTATAACCTCCTTTGAGAAAAAGTTGTAGACTATTATATCAAATGAATAAGCAGTGGTAACACTTTAAGCTATTTAATTCACTTTCTTTAAATTGTGAAAAGAGAGAGCATTTTTCATCCCTCTTCTCTTGAACAACTACATTTTCAGAATGAAAAAATATTTACATTATAAGATAATAAATCAGTAATAATAATTGTAATAGCAATATCATAATAATAATAATAAATCAGTTTAATGTCTATGAGTCACTCAACAAGTCATTATCTTTATCAAGGTTTTCAAGGTTAAATACATCTTTCACATTTGAAAAGATTTATGGCTGAGTTGAAATGACACATTGTTTATGTAACTGAGGAAATTATCCTTATCACGGCTAATTAGCTTGATTTATATCCATCAACTCCTCCTTAATTTCTGAAGTTTCATTCTCACACAAATTTAAGTTCCTTCTATGGGTTTGAAAAACAGGTTTGGGAACTGGTTTCGTAAACAGGTCTGCTATCATCAATTTGGTTGGGCAGTACTTTAGGTTGATAGTCCCTTCTTGCTTTAGTTGTTTTATCAGGTGGAACCTAATTTCAATATGTTTAGTCTTGCTTGAGTGCTTTTCTAATTCTATCATCTTGATCGTGGACTGGTTGTCTTCATATAGGTCTATAGGTAAGGTTTGCTTTAGGTTTAATTCTTCCAGTAGATTGACTAGCCACTTTATTTCAATTGCTGCATTTGCTGCTGACACATACTCGGCCTCTGCCGATGATAATGCAATGCAGGATTGTTTCTTGGTCGACCATTGTATTGGATTTCTTCCTAACATGTATAGGTTCCCACTCGTTGATTTTCGTGAATCTATATCTCCTCCCCAATCTGCATCCGCATAAACTTCAAGTATCGGTTTCTTTTCTCCGCTCAGAACTAGACTATAATTTTTTGTAGTCTTTAAATATCTTATCACTCTCTTTACTGCATTCCAGTCTTTCATTCTTGGTGATTCATTTCTTCTGCTAAGAATGTTTACTGCTGCACAGATCTCAGGTCTGCTTATAGTTGCTAGATATAGAAGTGCTCCTATGGCTTGTCTGTAATATGTGTTGTTTGGTAAAATGTTATCCTCATCATTAAAGCGTGTGTAATTTGTTTCCATGGGTGTGCTACACGGTTTTGCGTCTTGCAAATTAAATTTATTGATTAATTCTTCTATTTTCTGAGTTTGATTTATCATGCAGCTTTTATTTATTTTTTTAATGTTCATAGATAGGTAGTTACTGATGTCACCTAAATCTTTTAGCTCGTATTCTTTATTTAAGCTCGTGATTACTTCCTCTATTATTTCGTCTTTTCCAGCAATTAAAATGTCGTCTACGTATGTTATTATGTATGTTGTGTTATCGCCCCTTTTTCGCGTAAAAAGGCATGCGTCAAATTTGCTCTGACTGAAATTCATCTTTTTTCGTGTTTCTGTGATTTTATTATGCCACGCTCTCGCGGCTTGTTTAAGTCCGTATATGGCTTTGTTTAGCCTACATACTTTATTTTCCTCATTTGATTTAGCGAAACCTTCTGGTTGTGACATATATATCTCCTCCTCAAGCTCTCCATGTAAGAACGCGGTGTTAATATCAATATGTTTTACATTTAAATTTTGATGCAATGCCGTTATTAATAATGCTCTTATTGTTGTATATGACACGACTGGTGCATAGGTTTCATCATAATCCTCCCCGAATTTTTGTGAATATCCTTTTGCAACTAAACGTGCTTTATATTTTTCGATTTTTCCTGTGTTGTCGCGTTTTAGTTTGTAGGTCCATTTGCAACCTATTATTCTCCTATTTGGTGGAGGTTCTACAATTGACCAAGTTTTGTTTTTCATAAGGGAGTTCATTTCACTTTTCATTGCATCTATCCAATTTTGTTTATCCTTAAAATTTTCCATGTTTTCGATTTCCTCATAATTTTTTGGTTCAGTAGCGTTTTCGTTCTTAACCATGTATATTAACCTATCAGGAGGTACACCTTTATTAATTCTTTCTGATCGTCTAAGTTCTGCTACTGGTTGATTGGACGTGGATGGTGTCTCATTGCTATTTGAAATTTCTATTTCTACAAAATTTTCGTTAACCCGATTTTCATCTTGTTTTGGTTTGTTTTCTACTTTCTCGTTTCTATATTTAAATTTGTTTTCGAGAAATTTAACGGTTCTCGCGATCTTTATTTCATTTCCTCCTACATATATTCTATATCCTTTGGATTCATTATCATATCCGACGAAAATTCCCTCTATAGCTTTATCGTCTAATTTTTGTCTTCTGGCTTTACTGATATATGCGAAGGCTTTGCAGCCAAATACCCTAACGTAACTTAAGTTTGGCTGTCTGTTTGTCCATAACTCGTATGGCGTCTTTTCATTTGCTTTTGTCGGTAGTCTGTTTTGCAAATGATTTGCTGTGCATATTGCTTCCCCCCAGAACTTTAATGGTAAATTTGATTCACTTAACATTGTCCTTGCCATTTCAACTAACGATCTGTTTTTACCTCTCTGCCACACCGTTCTGGCTTGCGCAATAGGGAACTGTGTGTTGATGTTTTATCCCATTAGCCCTGAGGTAATTTTCTATTTCATCTGATGTGAATTCCCCTCCGTTATCTGTTCTAATTGCTTTCGGTTTTTCTCCAAATTTGTTGTTAATTAACGCGATGAATTCTTTAAGTTTTTCGTAAACTTCACTTTTTCTAGACAATAGGTATATGATCGTAAATCGTGAGTAGTCATCAATAAAAGTCAAAAAGTATGATTTCCCCCCTATTGTCGGTGTTTGAAAAGATCCGCATACGTCGGAGTGAATGAGCTGGAGCCTTTTAGTTGCTCTATACTCTGCAATTTTTGGATAGGGTTCATCAGTTAATTTTGCCTTAATGCACGGTTCTCAATCTATGTTATGCTTACAGTTGTTTATTTGGATTCCTGTAGCTAATTCCTTTTGCGTAATTTCTTTAATTGATGTTAGATTTCTATGTCCTAACCTACGATGCCATAATTCTAGGCAATTTTTGTTGTTGCAGCTTTGTGCTATGTTTGCATAGCTTTGGAATGCCAACTGAACTTCGTATAGGTTATTTACTTTTCGCGCTTCTAAGCATATTTCTCCGTTAAGTTTGAACATACATCTATCATTTCTGAATATAATTTCACATCCATTTTGCGTCGCTTTGCTAACCGATAATAAATTTGTTTCGATTTCAGGTACTAGTAATACATTTTTAAGTGTTATTTCATGAACTTTGTTGTCTGATGTTCGCGTGTTTATATTTACGTCACCTGACCCGTAACTGATAAGTTTTTTTCCGTTTGCGATGGTTACATTTGTTTTTTCGCGTGATTTTATTTCTGTAAACATTGATTCTGAACACACAATATGGCTTGAGCTGCCACTGTCTACTATAAATGTTTTGTTTTCTATTCCTTGTGTTATAAAGGTGTAATTTTTATTTTCGCTCGCCCTCCATGTATGGTTTTCATTTTCAGAGTGACTGTACCTACGGTTTGATTCTGGTGTTTGTTCACTTCTAAAATTGTTTTCACTCATTTGAAAAACTAGTGATGTAGAGTAATGTTTTTTGTTTGGTCTAATGTGTTGATTTCGTGGTGTATTTTGTGTTTTGGCTTTATTATGCCAACATTCCTGGGTATAATGTTTTCTCATCCGACAATTGGAGCAATATTTATTACTTGTTTTGTTGTTGTAATTTTTCTGTGCTTTAAATGCTCTGGCAGGATTTTCTGTTCTCTCATTATTATCATATCGTCGGTTATATTCGTCAATAAGTTTAGACTTAATAAATGATGGTGTGAGTTGATTTTCTTCTCTTGATTCAAGGGCAGTAATAAGAGTATCATAAGATTGGGGTAGGGAACATAATAACAGTGCAGAAATGTGGTTATCATTTATAACTTCTCCTATGGTCGCTAATTTATCTACTAATTCCATTATTTTTGTAATATGATTAACAACGTTGCCACCTTCCGCTAATTTAATCCCGTAAAGTTTTCTTAAGAGATAAAGTTTGCTAGACAAATTATGTCGCTCATGGATTTCACGCAAAGCTTGCCAAGTTTGTCTGTCTGTCTGTAAATTTTTAACATGAGTAATCTGACTATCATCAACTGTTAGATTAATTAGAGCACGGGCTTTCTTATCACTTTTGGACCAAGCGTCCGTAATTGGATTAGGCGGTTCTTCCGTAATTACATGAAATAAGTCTTCTTTAGTTAACATCATTTCGGCCTTAAATTTCCAAATTGAGTAGTTCGTAGCTGTAAGTTTTTCAATTGCTAAATTATCTTTAGAAGCTGCCATTTTCTTAACTTTTGATTACTTACGTGTTACCGTAAAAAGTTCTTCCAACTTTTCTGTTTGAAAGTTTAAAAGTTTATTTATCAAATATCTGATATTTCAGATTTCAGTGGAGGCTATTTAATTTATTTATTTTTATTCAGTGATCAGTAATCATAATCTTGTTAGTATTTAAATCTCAATGAAAAAAGGCGTGAGTAAGTTAGATAAAATTGGGACTTGCCCGTTCTTCAGGATACTTTTTATTTCGGTGTAAATCCACATTTTGTGTAATCCAATATAGTGGTTTCCCAATGTAATGTGTTAGTTGTCATAATTTTAATCAACCACTTTTTATAACCTCCTTTGAGAAAAAATTGTAGACTATTATATCAAATGAATAAGCAGTGGTAACACTTTAAGCTATTTAATTCACTTTCTTTAAATTGTGAAAAGAGAGAGCATTTTTCATCCCTCTTCTCTTGAACAACTACATTTTCAGAATGAAAAAATATTTACATTATAAGATAATAAATCAGTAATAATAATTGTAATAGCAATATCATAATAATAATAATAAATCAGTTTAATGTCTATGAGTCACTCAACAAGTCATTATCTTTATCAAGGTTTTCAAGGTTAAATACATCTTTCACATTTGAAAAGATTTATGGTTGAGTTGAAATGACACATTGTTTATGTAACTGAGGAAATTATCCTTATCACGGCTAATTAGCTTGATTTATATCCATCACTTTTGGGCCACGATCCTTCAGCCAGACATTCGATTTTGTATTCAGCTATTACAAAAGAAGTGTTGTACAAATTTTCAGGGTGCCTCAAATACCTTCCCTAAAATGTTTAACAGCTCTTGGACTATTACGTGGAATCTTGCAATAGAAAAGTTATGACGCAATATTCATTTTCTTTAAAATTAGGCAAACTATTTATTTCTTTTTCCTTTTTTACGTGGGAATCTTGCAATAGAAATGTAATTGTTGTGATAAGAATTTTATTGTGGATTTTTAATTCTTGGAAACTGCTATAACGAAAAAAGTTTAAAATTGATAGGAAATTGCTGTTAAATTGGTGTTTTTTTATTAATCAAAAATTAACTATACATTATTTCGATTCCGGATTACTTTAGTTTGCCACGGCCATGTTTTAATACATATGTATGTATCATTTCACAATTCTGGCTTCCAAACTGTGGATTTGTATAGAATTACAGACAGACAGAGAAATTTTCTTTTTCATATATTAGATATATAAAATATATATCATTACTTACAGACAGAGATCGCTCGCTGTAAATGTAAATTGATTTTGTCCATAAAGGAATGTCCTAGTTCTAAATTTTAACAATATCAGCTGTAAGCATTGTAAAGTGTTGGTTCAAGATCACAAATAAAGAATAACTCAAATAGTTTTAGATAAGCTCATGCGCGGGTACTACTTTGTTGTTCATTCGCTTGCAGTGCCACATGCGCAAAATGGCGACTCCTGCTGAGCGTAAAGCGTTATTGCTGGGCTGAAGATTTAAAAGCCGTTAGAGCTGTGCGATTTTTTCTTCTTTTTTAGCTTTATAAGAGATTGCATCTATTTTCTGCCACTACTTAATGATTTTGAAGAGGCTATTGTTTCCATTACTCCGGACTTGTTAACCGAAGTGAGGAAAGAATGGGACTTTAGGGTGTGTACCGTACAACTAAAGGTGCACATATTGAACATTTGAAAGAAAAACTAGGTTAATTTCCCTTCAATTTGATGTATGATTTGTTGTAAATAGTCTAAATTAAACTGTTATAATATACCATTGAAACTGGGACGGTCTTTTATTGACACATCGTATTAAATTATTAGGAATTTAAAATATTGTCATTTAATAATTTTGAGTAAATGTGAAACGAATATTTATCTGCTATAGACCAAAAATATTCATTGAGAAAAATGTGTTCCGCAAAAAAAACTAAACGACCAGTGAAATTTTTCGTGGATAACAAATTTTTCTTTTTATCACTATATTTTCATTTATTCTGATCCAATTTGCATCACTGAATAGCGTGTCATTAAATGTTAAATTACCGCCCCCCTCCTTAACACTAGGCCTACGAGCTGATTTTCCAGCATTTATACGGTTCCTGAAATTTAAATACAAATAAATACTAATAAGAATTCTCTACCTTGTTTTTCTGAGATTAAATGGGAAGATCACTTTGAAACTTTTAAAAAAGTCAATTTCTTTTCTTTTAATAATTAAAAGATAACATGTTTCCAAACTTTGAAAAAATTATGGTGATACTCCAATTAGAACCGGCTTTATGATAAAATATATGGAGCGATACCTATCCAAATCAAGGTAAATTATAATTTTAAAATCATTTTTCCCAAAACAGATATTTTTCCCATTGCGGGCATCATATTTCCAAAAGTAAGTAACATATAAACTTAATATCATGTAATACATTGTATTTTATACAGTTTTATATTCTGTATCTATTTTTAAGTAAGTAACTGTAATATATTTAGTTATTTTTTAAATTTTTATTGAAATTTTATCATAAATATTCCATTTTGTAGTTTAATTGCCTGAAAAATATTTACATCTGTAAACTTGTTTATTATTTTAGGATAATGTTAAAGTACAATATTTTAAGTATATAGGAGAGACTAGAGATGGCTGACCCACTTTTTACAAAATGGTTTTTTATTTTTTAAATATTGAACGCAGAATAAAGTTTTATATATCATTTTATTTGTTATACATTCAGTTATCAAAATAAAATTGCTACATAAGTGCAATATATAAGAAATTTGAAAAATTATTAATTTTAATCATGAGAAAATATTGAGCGAAGGCTCGCTACATATGGGAAGCATGACCCACTTTGTTTTATATTAAAATATTTGTGAAGAGAAATAAAATCAGTTTTAAAAAAGCAAAATCACTTTATGCTACATGCTTTAATAATTGTAATTTTTTTTTTTTTTTTTTTGGAAATATGATGCTTAAACAAACCTGTTTAGACGCAATCGCAAGTCAGAGAAGAAAATTTTTATTTTAAACAGGATTTTGTCTGAGCTATAATTGTACAGCAGGAAAAATTAACAGTTAACATTTAACATATTTTAACATTTAAGACAGTATTCAGTTAGAGACAGGTTCCGTTTTTATAGGGTTTCATGTATTATTATGTCCGGATTTAGGAGCGACTGCCCCGCTTTTTTTGTCTCCTTGTCCTACTTTTTGTGACACTCGACATGACAACTCTAGTTGTCACATAGTTAGGCTTCATCTCACTGTATTCATCCTGGTGAAATTTGACTGCATACTTTCCTAATGTTTTTAGATCAATGCTATGTTCTTTTGCAGACGCACTTATCATTAGCATCTTTTAACCTTTTCAGGGGCAAAGTACTTTCAGTACTAAATGTTGAAATAAATGACTGGCACCAGAATTTACGAACAAATTTATTTGGAAATAGGAAAACGCTACATTTCACATACTTGCTAAATGGAAAAAAATTTAGCAAAATTGTGGTGCCATTGTGGTGTTTGGGAATTAAAATTAAGTGGTTTCCTAAACATACCACTGCCCCTGAAAGGTTTAAGACTATATATTTATGCTTGCTAATGTTTAAAACATATCTGAATTGAACTTGTTCCAATAGTGGTTACCGCTTGGCAGGTTTTCTGTGAACACGGAATCCTCTCGTTAACGGAAACATTTTAATGTCCCGAGACGAAAGGATAACTATGCAAGTACACTTGCTATTCCGTTTACACAAATTTTCTGTAACTTGATTAAATGCAAATCTTCTTTATCTTGGATTTGATGGGACCAATTGTTGGCGACACTTATGGGAAAAGACGATTTAACACGAACGCAATTACTCACATTGGTTGAGTTTCGCGACTCTTATCTTTGTTCACTTTATAACACACAATATTATCAATTACTTTAAATCTGCTGCCTGCAATTAATAAAAGTAACTTTATTTTTGGGCTGGTTATTTGTTACCACTTTCAAAATACACTAGCGAGAAAAAGTAAAGGAACATCCATAAAAAGGTGCTTTATTTTAACGCTATTAAGGGACCTTCAATGAAAGGTGATTGTTTGGCAACTCAATGTCAACGTTATCACGTAGTCCAATGGAATTAATCTTCGCTACAGAAAAATATGCAACATTTTCAGCCCGTTCTTTCAGTTCACGTGTGAAAAGGAGCGCACGTGGGTAATTTGAAGTCTAATTTCAAGGATTGTACGTGTAGTTGGGTAAAACTTTCGCTTGTAGTAGGTGAAATATGTCATCCAGAAGACATTTGACCGTTTGTGAGAAATGGCGTGCGACAGGGACAATGGAAGCAGGACAGCCACGCTCAGAGGTCGTCTGTAAAGACTTAAAAATAGAGAAAAGCTTCATGTCAAGAATCTGGAAATGGTTTAAAGACACTGGTAACGGGCACAGACAACCAGCTCAAGGTAAAAAGTGCCACAATAGACTCTCAGGATCGTTATTTGGTAACGATTGCTAAAAGAAACAGGCAACTGACGTCAGTTCAGATTACAAGGGAGTTCGCAGCAGCAACAGGAACTCGACTATCCAGATTTACTCTGAGTGACAGGCTGCAAAAAAAAAAAAGGTCTGCATGCAATGAAACCCTTGATTTGTATGCCACTAATTTCGGCAGCGAAAGGCCTCCGGTTAAAATGGTGCATTAGAGTACCACGGACTGGAACCGAGTTCTCTTTAGTGGTGAATCTTGATTTTGTTTGGAGATTACTTACAGATGTGCTACCATATCGGGGGGGGGGACACACAATAAGGCTGCAAACATCCGTGAAAGATGTCAAGTTGTTTAAGGGTGTAATCGGAAGATTTGGGATTTTATGCTTATATATGGTCTAGAAGTGCTACCGCTCTCCATGGAACTCCACAGTGTTCCTTCCAGAACTGCAGAAATCCCTACCGGAAAACTATGTCTGGATTCAACATTATCTTTGAGCTCAATTACTACTTATGAACGCCCAGTTTGACATTGCTTCGAGAAATTTCATGTTAACAATAAGAGTTTTGTGTATGGAGAAGGTTTTGGGTGACATTTTGTCTTTAACAATGAGAAATCAAAAGCATAAATTGAAGCTAATCAGCGTACCAAAGTCCGGAGCTTACTGCTGAACTTGAAAAAGGCTCTAAAACTGCTTCGAACCATCTAAAATAAATTGGTTGGGAAGTACAATAACATAAATCATCATTATGTATTACACATCCTAATGCTTCCAAAAAAGTGTTAATCCATCACAAATAAATGTGTTACAAAAATTCAACTTCCTTAAAGACGACCAGGTATCGGAAGCAACTATTAGATCGAATATGGTATCAAAAATGGAGAGACATGAAACATAGAAACCCAAAAGGTTTATGGCTGTTTTAGACAATTGTAAAAAATTAAAAAAAATTCCAGCATTAACTATATTTGATACGTGTGATTCTTACTTTTACAAGTTTCTGTAACTGAAATTGCAAGATTTTTCTCACTAATTAAAACCTTATCTCAAAAACTCCCATGGATAATTGACGGCTCACATGATTGTCACATGTCAAATCATTATCCAATATCTACTACAGGGCAAGTTCTTAATCCAATGGCAAGGAATTAGACATGGAAATTGCTGTGTTAAACTTAACCACTTTATCCTAACTTTATTGTAGGCAATTGTTATGTAATATGAAACTTTCCATATGCGTTTAGTTTTTTACCTCACAGTGTTTGTAAAATCTTTTCACTGGTAAATATTAAGTTACCTTCAATGTATTTTTACTTGAAGTTATACGTATTGATCTTATATGATACAAATGTAAATAAGTATGAGTAATAAGTCCAAATTACGTCCACTAATAACCATATCACAATATTAAAATAGTATATATTTGCTTAAAACACGTTTATAACGTCTTTTAAGGACATATATATTTTAATATTGTGATATGATCTTACATGTTTTTATCCATGCTTTTTTTTAAATTAAGAAATTAAATAAGGATATACCCCTAAATTCTTAACGTTACTCGAAATACTTCTATTATACATACACAGTCAATCCTGTGAAGATCGCTAGGGACTGGGAAAAGTTCGATTTTTGACAGGCTTTCGTTTAAAGAAGTGTAATTAATTATACACTGGTGTCCAAAATTAAGGCCCAGTCACAAAATGCAAATTTTTAAGTAAGCGAATACTCAAAAGGAAATACTATAATTCAAATAATTACTATCCCCACAGCACAGCTAGTCCATATAGCATCTCATTCATGTCACGCAAGATCACAAGTGTCACAGTCACTATGGCGAAACAAAAAATAGGAAACTCCACACGTCTCATTATGAGTCTCAAATGATCACTATATGCGACTCTACTGAGACGTCAATGTGACTGCTACTTTGTTACGAGTCACCAGGTGACTTTACAATGTAGTTACATTGTGACTCTCATGTGACTGTCATTTTTAGACTCAATTTCAAAGTCATCATGAGCGTTGCATTATGATAAGTCACCAAATAATATCACATTATAGTCATATGGTGACTGTTCACAAAAGAGCACAAAGGTGGCTTCACAGTAGTCTCTCTGTCACCTGAAAGTTATCATGTGACTTTAATGTGACATTATTTGTATCTTACACAATGCAGTGTTCACGATGACTTTGAAATTGAGTCTGCAGATGACAGTCACATGAGAGCCACAATGTAAGTACCTTGTAAAGTCGCACGGTGACTCGTCACAAAGCAGCAGTCACAGAGTCATCTCAGTGGAGTCACATAGAGTGATCATTTGAGATTCATAATGAGATGTATGGAATTTCCTATTTTTTGCTTCACCGTAGTGACTGTGATACTTGTGACCATGTGCGACATGAATAAGATGTTATATGGACTAGCTGTGCTACAGAAATAGTAATTATTTGAATTATATTATTTCCTTTTGAGTATTCGCGTACTTGAAAATTAGCATTTTGTGATCGGTCCTTTATTTTGGACACCAGTGTACTTCTAAAATACACTACCTCAAGCAGATCTATTGTTCGTTTCGTCGGGATCCTGATACTCTTCCGTTTGAGACAGGATTCCGTTATACAAAGATTCCGCTTTCACAGGTTTTACTGTGTTTCACTGAAAAGCGGTGAAACTCCTCTTTCAGACAGGTTTTTACTAAATTTAATTGTGTTGCAATTCATATTAAGACCATGTAACGTTTCCTTTTAAGGCAGGATTCTGTTATAGACAATTAGTATTTTGACAGATTTTACTATTCATATAACATAAATAAGTATATTTATATAAATATACAAAACTTGTAAAAATGGAACCTGCCTATAACGGAATTCTGACGTAAACGGAAATGCTCCACAGTGCTATAGAAAAGAATGCTATACAATTACACCTGCTAACATTTAAACCTGTGTAAAACGGAAAATTTCACCAACATGACAGGTTTTACTGTATATGTATATAACCCGAAGGAAAAATTCTGCACCATTTCCCGAAACAAAATCCTGGCTACACCACTCTCGTATTGCTAGGACGACCTCCTCCCGTGCGCCTAGTACATATCCCACTGTTTTGGAATGCCGCCCATAGCCGGTAAACAATACTTGCGCGATGTTAAATTCACGGACAACATCTCTCATTTTACGTCTTTCTTCCAACTTTCCGATTATTCTACCTCGAATAATATCATCTAAATGATGCCTCGAAGACATGTTCAAAATTTCAATGTTCTAGCTTCACTCCTTCTTCTTGAAATTTTTCATCCGATGACAACTCACAGCACCCGCCGATTGCCTAAAATTTCTTATCTCTGCTGTCACGTGATCGACAAAAGCGGAAGTACAAAATTTACACAAGGTTCACAAAATAGAGTACATTCCGCATTCATGCAAATTTACACGTGCTGCTGCGGTTCTATTTCTAACTGTAATCGTTGAAAATAACAATGGTCCTTAAGTTTTGTCCACCTGTGTGTATACTATATATATATCCATATATATATATATATATATATATATATATATATATACATATATATTTACATCTGAATTTTGTCATGCTGTAACTCTCGTATTTTTTAACCGATTTGGAAGGAATTTTTCATATGCATAGTACATATTAATGTATCGACCGAGTTCGTTGGCCAGTTTCATCCGCCATCTTGTTTCAAAATGGCGGCCATTAGAATTTTGTGGACACTTTTGGAAATTTTTAGGTTTCCTAACGTTCTCTTTAAAATGACCTATGTTGTTTACTTACACTCTGTGATTCTTTAAAATATATTTTAATGTTTCTAACATTCTGTTCAAAATTATACATAAGAGCTTGCATTTTGTGAAACGTAACATTTTCTATAAGTATACAATGTTAGAAAACATAAAAAAAAATTCAAAAATGCAAATGACCGCCATTTTGAAACAAGATTGCGGATGAAGCTGGACAACGAACTCGGTCGAGACATTAGTATGTACTATGCATATGAAAAATTTCATTCAAATTGGTTAAAAAATTCGATATAAATATATATACGTACCGGGTGATCCAGAAGTTCCGGGAGTTTTTAAATGTTAATAATTAGAAAACTATGTACAATAGAAAGGTGCGGTTTTCACATATGTGCTCAGAAACGTGTGGGATTTTTTATTACAATGAAATTTTTTTAAATAAATAGTTACAATTTTCAGCACTAGATGGAGCTGCTGTACAATATCGAAAGTATGTATACCATGAGCTATATAAGCACATGAGTTCATTGCGCAACATCTTTTCTAAGACTAAGATATTACTCAGATTTTGCTTTAAGGGTCGTTTATGTTCAAACGCTTTTTCGAAGGTTAAGGAAATTGCATCTAAAATGAATTTTGATACAAAATTTGATGTGTAACTGCTATGTTTAGACATGCTTTCTTTGCGTGACAAAGCTTTGTAAGTTAAGCTGTTTTAGAAAAAAGATGAATGGGAAAGTTTAACTTTGCGTTCTTATCTTACAATGCGTGGAGTTAAAACTGCAAAAAGACAGATCACCGTTACAAATCTGAAGTCTAATGATAAAATGATTTGAGGAAACGGGCTCATTGGAAGTTAGTCAAAAAAGTGGGAGAGCCCAAACATCGGTTGCAATTGTAAACGTGATAGAACACAATGCCGATACTCAATCGACATCGTCAGCTCAGCATATGGTAAATATAGTACACGTGCAATTTCACGATGAACTGGAATGATTTATGGAAGTGCATGGCGATCTCTAAGGATCATTCTGAAAAGATATCCGTATATTCTGCATGTGCACGAACAAAGGCAATTGATTTTGTAACAGGCCAGGAATTTGCTAATTGAGTTTCATGAAAATGGAGAATGGTGTGGACTGGCTTTCAAATGTCTTGTGGACAGACGAGGCACACTTTCCACTATGTGGAAGCGTGAACACGCAAAATTTTCACACATGGGCGAAAGAAACCATCGTGCATTGGTGGAAAAACTTCTTCATGACCTGAAAGTCAGAGTGTTGTGCGGCTTTATAGCTACTTTCATCATTGGTCCTTTTTCTTCGAGGAAACTTACGGTGGTAAATTGCAAACAGTTTCCGTGATAGGTGACCGATATGCAGCACTCTTAAAGGATAAAGTCACCCCTCAGTTACAAGGGAAAAAAGCGCTCTATTCTGAAACATTCATGCAGGATGGGACGCCTCCCCACATCACTTCTCATGTCATGACAATCCTGAGGACTACATTTGGATATGTCCGTATCCTGAGTCACTCTTTTCAGCACGAATGGCCTTCAAGGTCTTCAGATCTTACACCTTGTGACTTTTGTTTATGGGGCTACTTGAAGTCACATGTGTACAGAGATCAGCCTATGTCATTAACCCAGTTGACAAGTGCTATACATCATCACGTTTCAGAGATACCCTCTAAACTGCTCTTCAATGCGGTGAAGGCTGTTTTACATCGTCTCACGGCAGTAGTTAGAAGTGATAGGCATAGTACTGAAAAGTGATAACAATTGGACACTGATTCTTTCTTTTTAATGAGCTGTATTATACCAAAGCAAAACTATAGTATCAATTTCAGCGCCACCTATTGTTAAAAAAATTTAACTAATTTAACATATATTTTTTTTTCATTAAAAAACAAATCCCATATGTTTCTAAGCCTTTCTGTGAAAACCGCATCGTTCTATTGTATATAGTTTGATCACCCGGTACTTTTGTGTAAAAACTACATTTAGTGGGCAACCTCAAATTGTATATGTATGCATAAAAATTGATCAATAACTAGATTTTCAGTTAAAAAACTGAAAATCATAAAAAATATATAAAAAATAAGTTCATAAGATCAAACGTGAAATTAAAATTTTTCTATCTATTTTTTAACCGTTTGCATAAGTAGATATTAAAGTTTGTATGAATACATATGTGTTTTTTAATTATTGAGTAAATTATATTTTAAAATGTTACAAAGTTTTATTATATTTTGATAGATTCCAATAAAAGATACATTTTTAAAATAAAAATAGCATAGTGCGCAAGACAAATGGAAACTAGGAATATTAGAAATTTTGTAGACTGTAGTTTTTGTATTAAGGAATAAAATATTCAGAAGTTTGAAAAAAAATATGAAATTGCGGAAAGTATATAACAAGCTGTAAAAGTATGAAAATTTTAGAAAACAATTGATTAAAACTCTATGGTAACTCCAGATAGAAAATGTAAGCTTTAGTTATCTACAAATACTTTAAAAAGATTAAAATAACGCTGAATATTTTCTTTTGAAAAGCCGCAGCTGAGTTCTATATAAATATTTCATAGTACCACAGTTTGTTTAACAATAAATCTAACGAAACTTTATTTAAAATGCATTTTGGCAGTTTTGATAGTTCCATTTTTCCGATAGTTTAAAATTTCAATAATCCAACGAAATACATTTGAAAAGTGAAAATCTTTGTAAAATTGAACAGGAAATACTTCGATCTTTTTCTTTGTGGTTAAATAAATTAATAAAATACAGTTTTTTAAATGTGGGACTATTTATATTTATTTGTTGTCATTTTAAACTAAATTAAAAAGTGTTCACATTTTGGCCTGTTTACATATGAAAATAGGGTCAAATGTTATGAACGTCAATGCAAAACGTGGTAGTTAAGATCTTGTATGATTTTAGAGTATAGAGTTTAGAGTGTATTTTTAAAACATTATAAAAAGTTGTACTAAAACAAGTTTATTTTCTTTAATATTTTTTCATTGTGTCAAGATTATGTACAGTTGGACAAAACAAGCCTTTTGTATCTCATTAAAATGTGTATCTGATGAATTTTGCCTGAATGAATTCTGATGAATTACGGTTTCTAAGGCAGTTGCATAAGATGGTAAATTTAGAGATCGAGCTCCGTTGTCATCATCATCAGCTGTAACTCCATCATAAATAGTTTCAATGTTTCCTTTTTCAATTAATTATTTAATTTTCACCATAATCTTTGAAATATTGAAAAGAGAGAGAATCATGAATCACCGTTCTTTGTCCTGTATTCTTTGTCATCGTTATAAAAATGATTGTTGTTGCTGTTTCATTTTCCTATAATGAGGTAGTTTTTAAAACGTTTTTAAGTAAGTCACAATAACGTCAATATTTAATAACATAGTTTTTGCTTTCAACTTATCCATTTGCAGACATTAAAACGAATTGTTTTGATACAAAAAGATGCCATTAAAAAAAAAAAGTACTCAACTTTCTTCTGGACAGGAGAAGTCAAACATTAAAAACAGTTATGTGTGTTGAGAAAAATGTAAAAAAATATTGTCACCCTTCACTCTAGGTAGTTTAGTGACGCTTCTGCATCGCCTTTGGATTTTGTTCGAGTTTTCCCGGTCGTTTTCAAATTTAAAAGGTGGCGCCAACTGTTGTCAATTGTGACAAGCAAAAAATGCACCTCTGGAAATCTCTGAATTTTCTGTAATAATCTCGATAGCTTCACGCATTAATGTATAGTTTAAAATGTTATACACTGAAGAGCCAAAACATTATGATCATCCTCACTTTTTACAATGAACTCGCCTGGATGACGTGGAGGGTAAGTAATCAGGTAGGAATGGTATTTAACTGCTGCTAGGGAGTCTAAGGAATTATTTTTGCGCTTAGTTCTGCATGTGATGGAAAAGGCTGTTGAACTAATCGACTTTGATAGAGGGCAGAATTCAATAGCCAGACGGCTCAGAGCGAGTATCTACGAAACTGTATGACTTGTGTATCGTTTGTTCGTGGCATATCTTTGTTAGTACGTATGCAAAGTGAATGAGTGGAGGTGAAATCATCAGTAGATGCCACGGCGTTGGGCGTCCATGGGTTATCAAAGAAAAAGGACGTCGGAGACTCTGCCGCTTGATAACGAAAAATCCAAACCAATGACTGGATCATCTGACATCCCAATATAATGCAGGTCATAGTAGAATTGTGTCGGAGCACACAGTTCAGATGGCACTGTTGAATAGGACACCACGCAGCAAACGTCCCACTCGTGTGCCTCTGTTGACCAAGCATCATCACCAACTACTCCTACACTCAGTGATGGAACAGTGGCGCAGCAGTTGAGTGATTGCCACCACTAAATTTTTATAGTATTCTTCGCCTTCAGAAATCTCAGAAATTCTGTCCTGAAGTTAGATGAAAAATAGTGATAAAATTTTACTGTGTCAATGGATTATCTGCTGCTACACTGTTCCATCACTGTCTACACTACGCCCAGGAACATCATAACTGGGCCATGGATCATTGGCAGAGAGTTGCCTGATCGGAAGAATCTTGATTCATCCTGCAACACGTCGATGGACGTGTCAAGTTACGCCGTCTTCCAGGCGAGTTGTTGCTCGCCCTTATACAGCAGGTCATACACAGGCCTGCTGTGATGATATTATGCTTTGGGGTATATTTTCATGGGCATCTCTGGGACCTGTGGTTGTGGTAGAACTGACCATGAAGGCCTCGGACTATCTGAACATCACTGCGAACAAGTTACACCCTTAAATTTTATTTGACTTTCCAAATGGAGATGAAGCCTTCGAGCAAGACAACGCTCCATGTCACACGTCTCGAATTGTGCTGGAGTTGTTCCAGGAACATAATATTGAATTCCAGTTAAGATCCTGGTGAGCTAACTCAGCGGATCTCAATCGGATCGAACAATTTACGGGTGTCATCGAACGGTAGCTCTGAGCTTAAAAACAATTATGACGCAATATACCGAATTTGTGTGGCCGCTGTTTGAACATCTGGCACAATCTGTTTTTGGCTATCTACCAAAGACTTGTGGTATCCATACTAAAGTGGGTTGCAGCTGTTTTGCGAGCCAGCTGTGGACCCACGCGTTATTAGGTAGGTGGTCATAATGTTTTGGCTCATCAGTGTAATTTGCCAGTTTCTCTACTTCTTTAAAAATTATATGCACTCTCAGAAATGAATACTCAGATTTCACGAATTTTTTTTTGTTTGTTTGTTTTTGATGAAATCATTTCCTGGTAAATGCTCCAAGCTAATGTTTCGTCAAATTGATGAAATTACTTTCTTCACTTGCTTGACGATATAAATTTCGTCAAAAGTTTCGTCAAAAGAGGGCTGGTGCTGCCATCTATCGAACAGTTTAGAAGCTCCGGTATTTATTGACAGGAGGAAAAAAAAATTCACCTCGTTTTCCTTAGTGTGACTCGAACCCGCGTCCTTTGGCGCGGGAGACAGTTACTCTTCCGACCTGGCTATTGGAGACTTGTACATATGTGCTTTTAGATTGATGTAATGAATTCTGCTGTGCGTTTATATTTTTGTAAGTTAGATTGTAATTTTATCGGTGCAACTATAATTTCTGAAAGTTTTTATGTAAGGCTAATTTATTATTATGGTTTTCTCATGGTCAATGAATAATTATAATATGGCTTGATTAAATAATTTATTAGTAAAATTTTCTTTGCTCAATGAATGGTTAGAATATTGTCTGGTTAATTTGTTGCACACAAATAACGAATTGTGATGTGCATATTGCGTGAGATTTTATCACTTTGAGTAGGTGGATAAGATTTTAACACTTTACTGTTTATAAAGGAGAGAGGGATCAATAATGTTTATTTTTAATGAGATTGAAAACAGAATATACTTCTTAAATAAATTAAAAAATAGATATATATCTTAGAAGTTTGAAATTTTATTGACCAAATATTCTTTTTGAATGGTTTTGAAGAACACAGGAAATTTATTCTTTTCGAATTAAAACATAACGAACAACAACATATAAATAAATAAATAAAAATAATAATAAGCATTCCTAAAAATTTTAACAGCTACAAAAATAACTAATGAAGAAACAATAACTACCTATATTTCAGTATTTTCTGAAAAGCACTAAAAAGTGCTGTTTTAAAATAAATCATTAAAGCACTAACATAAACAAGAAAATATCTGTTTGCTAAAATCTCAGGATTTGAGGAGGTACAGCAACTGTTTCCTTAAAATGCATTGAGTCTGACCGTGATTGAGGCAAAACTTTCGTAAAATATTTGAGAGTTTATGTTCCGTTAAAAGTCACGTGATGTTGATATGAAAAGATCATCCAAAACGACGAAATACAGCTCGAGGATTTCTGGATCGTCAAAAGTGAGAGTTTCATTTCTGAGAGTGTGTATTAAGGATGTATTGTTTAATCGGGATATCGCTGTACTATCTTTATTCTAACTTACTATATCTTTTCCGTATTCTGTAGGTCTTCCTAATATTTTTCGTTTCGTCATACCTATATATGCATATTCTTTATAGGTCTTTTTCGGACTTTATGTTGAAGGCAAAGAATATGCTTAAATAGGTATGACGAAACCTTTTTCCTACTTTCAGAATTTAATAGTAATTTTTTCGTTATTTAATCGCCGAAATCTGGTAATAAATATTAGAAAGAAAATCGTAAAAATTGGTAGCTATTCACAGGATTGAATTAATTTAAAAACGAAATACGCATGGAGCATTTTGAAAAATTTGAAAAATTTAAATTTTGATTATCTTATGAAGATATTTTAACCAGAATTTCCAAACGGATAGCTCATAACATTATAAATACTTTATGTTTCAATAAAATTCATTAGTGAATGAAAAAAAATATTTTGATGGCCCTTGTACCCTTTGGTCAGTGAGAGATGAAATATTAAACTGCAAAGAAACAGGTTTTAGTTCTACTATTTAAATTCTAGAATATTTTTACATAACATTGAACACAAAAATAGAAGAGCAGTTCTAAATATAAAAACAAGACTAATCTTTATTGAGCATTTTTGAAACTTTTCAATGGTACAATTATGTTTATGTTTTCTTGTACAAGAGATGACGAGACTTCATAGGATAAATTACTTATTCGGAAACGATTGCTCATATTTCTAATGCCTTTTTTAGTTTCTTGCTTTATTAAGGTAAACGCACCAGTAGCGAGCCACTTAAGAACGTTTATCTAATTATTATTAAAATATTAGTGAATTCCAAAACATATGTTCATTTTTTAGTCTAGTCCAAACCTTCATGTATCAGAATAAACATTCAAAGTTTCAAAACTTATTTTTCGAAAGAAAAAAAAATGACAAATAAAAAAAGTTACCTTCCTCTATTGATAAAAAATGTCGAATAATAATAAGTGAGACATTAAATTTATCGAATTCGACCGTTAATCATCACGTGAAGCGCCTTTGTTTAGTTTCAAAACACTGCATATGGGTTCCACATCTTCTTAAAGAAAGAAATTCGCTCACTCACATTAACGTGTGCAATTTACTTCTCAAACATCAAGAATACGATCCACTTTTGAAGCTAAGCCATCACTGTGTATGAGAAATGTTAAACGCAAGAATTCATGGAGCAAAAAAGTTGAACCGACTCAAAGAACTTCGAAAACCGATATTCATCAAAAAAAGGTGATGCTATTTGTTTGGTGGGATTTCAAGCGAATGGCCTTTTTTGAGCTTCTACCGCACTATCCACGATCAATTCTGAAGAGTACTGCCATTAGCTGGACAAGTTGAATGAATCACTCAAACATAAAATAGCAGAATTGATCAATAGAAAAGCTACAGTGCTCAACAAAGATAATGTGAGACCTCATACAAGTTTGGTAATTCCCTAAAAGCTTTTACAGCTTGAATGGGATTTACTACCACACCCACCATATTTTCCAGATCTGGCCGCTTTGTATTATTACTTTTCCCGGTCTTTACAAAATTTTGTTGACGGAAAAACCTGTACTTCAAATATGGACATCAAAAATCATTTTATTCAGTTTTTTCGAGCAATGTTTAGAAGTTTTATAAGTGTGGAACCATGCATCTTACAGAAAGATTGCAAAAGGTATTGGACCAAAATGGAAAATATATAATTCAATAAAATATTCATACACTACAAAAAATTGTCTTTGAAAATAAGTAAAATGCTTTAAAAAATCACAATTCGCTGTTGAAATCTAATTATCGATTGTATTTACAGACAACAAAAATAGTGAACAATTTTAAACACATGTTTTTGCAGTTTTCTTTAACTTTGAAAAACATAAATTTTTATTACAGACTAAAAAGAAGATTTTCAATTTGTTATTTGTAAATGAAATCTGAAACGATTTATACATATTTAATAAATTCAATTTCCTGGAAAAGAATATGGTATTTAGTATTTGCAAGAAAAAATAGCGCTCTGTTAAACATATATTTAAATTCGTGTATAATACACTTTAGTTTATTACTTGTGTTTCCTTTTAAACTAACGAAATGGTATGCTAATGGAACTCGAAAATTAGTTTTGATAAATTTTATCAACCATGACAACCAGTATACCAGAACAAAATTATAATTTAAAAATGTGAATGCATTTCCTGAGAAGTACTTTTTCCATCAGACTATGCGAATGTATTTTAAATAATATTTTAAGTCTTTAATAGAAATTTTTACATTTCTTTTGTAAAAACTCGTTCATGATTCGAAATTACTTTGCTTGATGTTTTTCAACGTGATATTTAACAGTATATACATGTGATATTTAACAGTAAAGAAAATTATGTTCATTTTTCATTCTATTTGCTTTGGCGAAATATGGATTAGTATTTAGTTATTTCAAACAAAATGAAAATTGTTTAAAAATTAGTACAAGTTACATAATATTTTAATTACATTCTTTGTAAATAGAAATGATAAAATACAGTCCAACTTGCATTCCCTGAGTTTTAAAATGACTTTCTTTTTAATGCAAACTTTTAACAGTCAATACAATTTTTAAATGTTAATAGAAAATGATAGGAAAATTACCTATTTTTCGTAACATATGTAATGATGCTAGATTAATTTTAGCAGAATATTTCAAATTGGTAAATAATTCAAATGAGAACTCATTCATCTCATTTGAATTATTTACCTATTTGAATAATTGTGTTACAATTAATCTGGTGTAATTACGTATCCAGGGTTTACTGGAGTTCCATAATCTACGATTTTTTCTGTTGAGCTGATTCATATATCAGACCAGATGCTATCATCGGTAAGGTTATCTGGGTGAATTAGGTCCTCCAGATTCGTCCGGAATAGCTCAGTTGGCAGAGCATTGGCAGCATCAGCCAAAACATCCCTGGTTCGAACCCTGTCCGGACACTTTTCGCTCAGTTGGAAACTCACGTAGTAATGATATTCTAACTATGTATTTTGTAATCTGCATAAAATGACAAAGCATTCTAAAAGTAAACTGTAAAACAAAATTCCTTCAAAATATGGAAATTGTACTGGCAATCAAGACGCCAGTTCTATTTCCGTACTTTAACGGGAATTTACGGGAAACAATTTCCGTTAAAATACGGAAATAGGACTGGAATCCCGCTTACCAGTACAATTTCCGTATTTTAGCGGAATTTTTTTTTTTTTTTTTTTTTTTTTTTTTTTTTTTTTTTTTTTTTAACAGGGTATCGTTGGTGCTGAAAAGGAATTCTTATTATTGTGTGAAATTAGTAATACTGGTGGCAAAATATAGATGCTAATGTTTTATGAGATACTTTTAGGTCAGATTCTTCATCTGGAAATCCCAATATATTATTGTACTAAGTAGCTTTAGTTGAATTTCACATTCTAAATGTATGAAAAAATGTATGCAATTATTGTCGTTTAACACTTTCTTTGTACTAAAAAAGTTTCGTTCTAGTTTATTCTTTTATGCATGTACAGGAAAATGAAGAAAACAAAATTAATGGTAATTGCTTACGTTAAATTAAAAAAAATACAAATCAGTTCACAGTTCTTCAGTTCTTTTGAATTCAGTTCTTCATTACAACTGCAAAATGTCTGTATTTAGAATATCATTTTCTAAATAATCTTAATGGAATGTATTCCACTAGCAAAAGCGTTACGAAACAGATAAATTACTATTTTCTTTCCAGAAATTTTTGCATCAAAAGTAATTCACCATAAGTGCAAATTAAAGAATTCAAGTAAGAAATAGAGATATTGCTACATTGTTCATATTTGATTATGCTGAAAATCTTTAAATCGATAAATTCCTTTTGTTTTCATAGCGGTTTCAAAATTTTAAATGCTCTTTATGTAAATATATCTTTGTAGAATGTAAGTCATTTATAAATTCCTAAATGTTCATAACCATGAAAAGAAGCAGAGATTCTCCCCAGATAAATAAATTGGTTTTAAAGAAGGCTGCCACCAGATTTTACATTATATGTTCGCTGAATATTAATGACTTTTCAGCGCAGTTTATGAGGGTCCCAAATAAATTTAAAGATTTTTTTCTTTCTGTATTTTTTTCTGTGGCGATTTGGAACTTAAAATGAATGGTTGTCTTTTTACCCTACTGCCAAGAAGGGTTATGTGTTTGACGCGTATCTGGGTATGTGGATTTCTTTATACCCTTGAAACATACCAACGGCTGGATGGATTTTAATGAATAAGGTCTCTATATATTCTTCTTAACCATCCAATGGTTATAGGCTAGGTTTTGTTTTTATAAATTCAAAATGGCGACCGTAAAATACAAAATGGCGGTAGAGCCAAAAAAAATTTTGCGCACCATATTGAGTGGCATATCATTGGATCTTTCAAAATGAAGACGATGTTTCCTAGACTATTTTACAGTCAGAAGCTCCTTTTAAATATTACACAACTTGAAAATTGTGTAGGTAGGATCTTTAGCTTTACTGTAAATCTAACCTTCATAGGCATCTAGAGGCCTAATCAAAACAGTGTTTATAGATAGGAACTAACAGTTAAACGCAACTTAAAAGTCATTAATACAAGTAAATAAAAAAAATAGGTAAGTAATATAAAAAATAGTTTCACATTGATGAGAAATAATTACCGTATATACTCGCGTATAAGTCGACCCCCTAACTTTCGAATGCAAATCCTGGAAAAAATCAAAAACCCGCGTATAAGTCGACCCCCTAACTTTTTACTTCAATTTTGCACAAAATCAAATCAAAGATTTCACTTGTCAAAGTGAAAAGATAGTAAGGAAACAAAAACAAATCATTGAAATTTTTTTAAATGATAAATTATTGTTATTTGTATATTTTATGTATTATTTTTTTATTCATACACATAAAAAGCCATAATTTTGCGGCATTCGAAGTTTTTGGTTTCTCTTTTTTAACTGACTCGCGTATAAGTCGTCCCCCCAAATTTGCTTACCGAAAATTGTCAGAAATTCCTCGACTTATACGCGAGTATATACGGTAATTAGTTCGCTTTTTACGCAGTCGGGTTTTTTGATTTTTTAAATTTAGTTTTTACTTGTTAGGGTTTCGTTCATCTGACGAAATCCTATTGGTCTCCCTCCTCTGTCTGTCTGTCCGTCACAGAGCCCGTTCAAAGAAACTATACATGTTGGAGACTTGAAATTTTGCATACTTGTAGATGAACACCACACATCATACGACAAATCATAAAATTTTGAAAAAATCGTAGATTTAACCCTTTGGGCTCCCACATGTGTATTTTAAACAATTCTTTCTAAGTGAGTCCCTAATTTGGTTGCAGGCGTGAAATTTTGCGTACTTATAGATGGACACCTCAGATCAAACGACAAATCATAAAATTTTGAAAAAGTGGTACATTTAACCCTTTGGGCTCCCACATGTGTATTTTAAACAATTCTTTCTATGTGAACCCCTAATTAGGTTGGAGGCGTGAAATTATGCATACTTATAGCTGAGCACCTCACATCAAACAACAAATCATAAAATTTTGAAAAAGTCGTACATTTAACTCTTTGGGCTCCCACATGTGTATTTTAAACAATTCTTTCTAAGTGAGCCCCTAATTAGGTGGGAGGCGTGAAATTTTGCATACTTATAGCTGAGCACCTCGCATCAAACGACAAATCATAAAATTTTCAAAAAGTCGTACATTTAACTCTTTGGGCTCCCACATGTGTATTTTAAACAATTCTTTCTAAGTGAGCCCCTAATTAGGTTGGAGGCGTGAAATTTTGCATACTTATAGCTGAGCAACTCACATCAAACGGCAAATCATAAAATTTTGAAAAAGTCGTACATTTAACCATTTTGGGCTGCTACATGTGTATTTTAAACAATTCTTTCTAATTGACACCCTATTTAGGTTGGAGGCGTGAAATTTTGCATACTTATAGGTGAACACCATCATGCGACAAATCATAAAAATTTGAAAAAGTCGTACATTTAACCTTTTGGGCTCCCACATGCGTATTTTAAGCAATTCTTACTAACTGAGCCCCTTATTAAAATGGAGATTTGAAATTTTTCATACTTATAGCAGAACACCTGAAGCCAGGCGACAAATAATAAAATCTTGAAAAAGTCTTACGTTTAACCCTTTGAGCTACCACATATGTATTTTAAGCAATTCTTTCTAAGAGAGCCCCTAATTAAGTTGGAGACATGAATTTTTGCATACATATAGCTGAATACCTCAGACCACACGACAAATCATAAAATTTTCAAAAAGTCTTATATTATTTACTCCTCCGGGCTCTAACTTGTATATTTTAAGCAATTTTTCTAACCTCCGCCCTTTTCACCCCGGGAGTACTTTTCCAACCTTTGGCGACACCCCTTTGACCCTTCTTTCATATTATGCACCATAGCCTTACATATTTTAGTTTCACATTTTACCGCCAGGGGCGCCTACTTATCTCCGGTGCTATGGGCCCAATCCCTTCGACTAATATATATGCGGATAGTATGTAAAACGGAGTTTCGTTCGGATAGAGGTTTGTTTAGAATAGAGTGCGCCCCTGGTTGCGAAATGTGGAACTAACAGATTTTTCAAAAGGATAAAGTGTTTTGAAAGGAATATTAAACGACACCCTCTGTGCGATCTGTGAACACACTTACCCACTTGTTTTAGTGTTTCGTTCATCTGACGAAACCCTATTCGTCTCACTCCTCTGTCTGTCTGTCTGTCACAGAGCCCATTCTCAGAAACTATATATGTTGGAGACTTGAAATTTTGCATACTTATAGCTGGACACCTGAGATCAAACGACAAATCATAAAATTTTGAAAAAGTCGTAATTAACGGACGTTATTAATTAAAAACTCCCAATTTTACATCTTATTAACGAAGAAACGGTATAAAATGAATTCAGATACGAACGGACTCTAGAAATATTTTCATTTCTCCTCCGGGTTGCCACACATCTGCGCTTCGAAATTGCAGGTTTGCCAGAGCGCGCTTTAAGCAAAAAAGTGTACTGGACATTTTTAAATCGACTTGTATCTCAGAAAGTTTTTGGGCGAGAAATTTTTAACTTACACAGACATACGTAGAAAATAATCTACTTTCATTTGGTATATAGATCGTTTCTCTACGATGCATATAAGTTAAAAAATCCTTTAAAAATCGATCGATAAAAATTTAATTTTTTTCCATTACCAAAGCAGGTGTCCATAGATTTGTTTTCCAAGGCCTGCCGTAATTTTTTTTCTCCAGACAAACAGCCCTGGGTCACGTGGTTCTCATAGTAGGATATTTTAATACGAAATTTAAACTTTTGAAATATTAAATTTTTAGATTAAATTTTCAGACAACTTGGCGTGAAATTCTTCGCTGATTTCATTGATGTCCATTTCTAACTCCTATGTTAATTACAAGCTGAGATATTAATTATTATTTAATTAATTGGTTTTATATCTATCAAATACGTATTGTATTAAAAATACCCTAATGAAGGCACGTGATTTCAAGAACCGCGATTTCATTTAAATTAGGAAATGAAGGCAATCTGTTTGAAACTCTAAGATAGTTAGTTCATAACACATAAGAAAAGTTTAAATAAAGATTGGCGCGTGAAATTTTCTGGTAAAGGGAGGGGAGGGGCGCTAATTTCACTAACTGGTTTATTTCTATTATATAGTTATTTTAAAAGGCAGTCACGTGATGTTTCATTGGAGTATTCTTCTGAACGGTGTCCGATTTTTAAAAATACAGCATAAATGTTACTTATGCCACATAAAAATTTCAGAAGTATTGATACCACTATTTTCGAATAGTATTTTCAACAAAAATATTAAATTCTTGGTTAAGACCGCCCCACCCCCCCGACCCATGTATCTACCGATAGGTTGTGTAAAGGAGTTTCGTTCAGATACACTTTTGTTAAGAATAGAGTGCGCTCCTGGTGGTGGAATGCGGAACTAAATGACCGCGATTTCATTTTAATTAGGAATTCCAACAAAGCAATCTGTTTGAAACTTTAAGATAATTTATAACAAATACTAAACGATTATAAAAAAGAATGGCGCGTCACATTCCGGTTGTGGGGGGGGGGGGGAGGTAAGGGTAAGGGGCGCGAACAAAATTACGCAGCATAACAGAGCTTTTTGTACTGTTTTGCGTGCGGTTTTTTAATGGCGTGATGAGATAACTATATTACTAATTCAATATCAAAAATTTTATAAGTGTTCATACCACTATTTTCGAATAGTAATTTAAGAAAATATCTTAAATTCTTGGATAAGACCGCCACCCCTTCTACTAGCATATCTCCTGATAGGTTGTTTAACGGAGTTACGTTCAGATACACTTTGTTCAGAATAGAGGGCGCTCCCTCGTGGTGAAATGTGAAACTAACAGACCGCGATTTCATTTAAAGTAGGAAATATAACAAGGCGATATGTTTGAAACTTTAAGATAACTTATAACACATAAGAAAAAGTTTATAAAAAATGGCGCGTGAAATTTCTGGCAGGTGGGGGTAGAAGGAGGGACGAAATATTTCTTTTTTTTTTTACCTTTGGGTTTCATACCGTTTCAGGCACGGTTTTTTTGACGGAGTCCTCGGATACATGCTAATTATTAAATATAAGTATGTCAAAAGTTAAGTTACCACTATTTCCGAATAGTAATTTCATCAAATATCTTAAATTCTTGCTGAAGGCCGCCACCCCTTCGAGTAACATATCTACTGTTAGGTTGTGTAAAGGAGTTTCGTTCACATACGCTTTTGTTAAGAATTGAGTGCGCTCCCTGTTGGTGGAATCTGGAACTGATAGACCGCGATTTCCTTTAAAATAGGAAATCTAACAATGCGATCTGTTTTAAACTTTAAGATATTTTATAACACATGATAAAAAATTACAAAGAAGAATGTAGCGTCGCATTTCGAGGGGGGGGGGTGTTGAAGGAGGTGCGCGAACAAAATTAGGAAATATAACTGGACGATCTGTTTGAAACTTTAATACAGCTTATAAAATATAACAAAATTTTAAAAAAAAAGGCCGCATCAAAAATCATGGTGACCATCTGCCCACTCCCCCCCCCCCGCGCAAATGGGGCACTTTTCTAAATTTGGCAGATACCCGTCATGTGATATATCATAGCATTTCGGGGGGGGGGGGAGGGTTACGAACAAAATTAGGAAATATAACAAGACGAATATGTTTGAAACTTTAAGATAGTTTAAGATGGGTTTGCGAAAATTTAGAAGGCATTCCATGGCGCTAAATGTATTGAACGTTTTGAAAGAAAGTGTTTTGAAAGGAATATTAAACGAAACCCTCTGTGCGATTTATGATCACACTTACCCACTTGTTTTCTTTTCTTTTCGTCCAACTAACTGTACATTATGAGAAGTTGTTGGATGTGTAATGTTCCTGGGAATTCCCAAAAGACTTCGAATATGTTAGGCTATCGGTGTATTGTCTTAAGTGCTTGATAAGCCTCAACAAAACTACTGCATTATTATCAAGAGGATAATGCCACATTTTAAAGGAAGTCAAAGGTATTGAATTCTGTTCTTTTGCGATTCTAAAGAAAGTTCATCAGAAATCTTCACTCTCAGCAATAATTTCTTTAATTCACGGAAATATTCCTGGCAGAACTGCTACCGGTTTGTATCCGAGAATTGAAGAATTTTCCGTTAATTTTTTCCGTTCTAGGACCGAAAATTTCCGTAATCTGCAAAAAGGTGGATTATCAATATTGTGGTAAAAGACGGAAAGGAAATAATAAAATTTTTAAGGGGGCTGGAAAGGTTTGAAATTATGGGAAAACGTTTTTTGAATTGTTATTAATATTTTTAGTATTTCGTTCTTTAAGAATGCGGTAAAGTAGGTCCAATAAAAAGTTACTGAAATTACGGTTGTACGAGTGGTAAATGTTCAGCCGCACAAACCGGTGATAAGAGAGAAAGCTAAAATTTAAATTCAGTTATCTTGAAACTCTCTCGTACAGCGGTTTCGTCATGAAAGCTTTCGATCAAGTTAATGTATTTACTTCTTTTTCATTGAATGATGACTTGCATCCTATGATTTTAAAGTTTGGCAATGTACAGCTATTTGTGTTTCTTGTAAATCTCTCTTATGCTGTTCATCTCTCTCTCTCTCTCTCTTTATAGGTAGATTTCGTATGAAATACTACCTATTGGGATCGTTCCTATGTTGGAATTTCTGAAAAGTTTTTGCAGATCTACACCGATCATGACTCCTAGAACTCAAAACCACCCTCAGTAAAAAACTTTATATATTTATCTATCTATCTATCTATCTATCTATCTATCTATATCACTTTCTTCTGGACACGATAACTTTCGTAATTCCGCACCAATCTCTTCCAAACTGATACATAAAATCAAAGGGCATAAAATCTCGTTCAAGTTCGTTAATGGGCAAAATCGGACCAAGGGGATGGAAATAGGGAGGCGTTTTGTGAAAACCGAAAACCCCCCATAACTTCTTAATTTTTGTACATATCAAATCAGTTTAAAGTTTTTATTACTTCTAAAAATAGGGCCATAAAATTATGTATCACAGATTTTTGATAAAGTTAAAAATGGGCTCAAGGGGCGCAAAAAATAGGGTTTTTGGGAGAAAAAAATTCATAACTTCGTCAATTCTCAAGATATCAATTCCAATTAATTTTATTATAAATCTCCTTAATATTATCTACAACTTTTATATTCACAAGTTTTTGATAGGACCAATTCGTACCTCAAGAAAAAATTAAAAACGAAAACAAAAAGGGGGTTTGAAGAAGTAAAAAATCCATAACTCCTTCAATTCAAAAGATATAAAATCCTCATGAATTTATCATATATCTCCTTAATATTGTCTACAACATCTATATAGACGAGTTTTGGATAGGACCAATTCTTACAGCAAAAACAAATTAAAAATACATTGCGGTTGAAGAAAAAAATCATCTAAGTAAGGGTGTATTCAAATCCAAACTGCGTATTTTCTGACTCATTTTACAATTCATTTTTGCTCTCAAAGGCTTCCAATTGGTACGTTTTCTTACTCAGAAACTATAAAATGTACCGTAATGGTCGATTTTTTGATAGAGGCAGAATATATTTTTAAAAATGGTGTTAAAGTGGGCATTTTGAACCGAATTTCCCGAAGCGGATTGTGTTAGAAAAATCATTGCATTAAGGATGCACTCAAATCCAAACTGCTTATTTTATGACTCATTTTTAAATTCACTTTTGCTCTCAAACGCATTTAGTTGGTAGATTCGCTTATTCAGAAACTATATAATGTACCGCAATGATCGATTTTTTGATAGAGGCAGGATATATTTCAAAAAATTATGTCAAAGTGGGCATTTTGAAAGCAATTTCCCGAAGCAATTGTGTTATCACTTTCTTCTGAACACGATAACTTCCGCAATTCTGCACAAATCTCTTCCAAACTGATACATAAAATCAAGAGACATAAAATCTCGGTCAAGTTCGTTAATGGGCAAAATCGGACCGAGGGGATGGAAATAGGGAGGGGTTTTGTGAAAACCGAAAACCCCCCATAACATCTTAATTTTTGTACATATCAAATCAGTTTAAAGTTTTTATTACTTCTAAAAATAGGGCCAAAATTTTATGTATAACAGATTTTTGATAAAGTTAAAAATGGGCTGAAGGGGCGTAAAAAATAGGGTTTTTGGGAGAAAACAATTCCTTACTTCGTCAATTCTCAAGATATCAATTCCAATTAATATTATTATAAATCTCCTTAATATTATCTACAACTTTTATATTCACAAGTTTTTGATAGAACCAATTCGTACCGCAAAAAAAAATTAAAAACGAAAACAGAAAGGGGGTTTGAAGAAGTAAAAAATCCATAACTCCGTCAATTCAAAAGATATAAAATCCTCATGAATTTATCATATATCTCCTTAATATTGTCTACAACATCTATATAGACAAGTTTTGGATAGGACCAATTCTTACAGCAGAAACAAATTAAAAATACATAGCGGTTGAAGAAAAAATCATCTAAGTAAGGGTGTATTCAAATCCAAACTGCGTATTTTCTGACTCATTTTACAATTCATTTTTGCTCTCAAAGGCTTCCAATTGGTACGTTTTCTTACTCAGAAACTGTATAATGTACCGTAATGGTCGATTTTTTGATAGAGACAGAATATATTTAAAAAACTGCTGTTAAAGTGGGCATTTTGAACCGAATTTCCCGAAGCAGATTGTGTTGGAAAAATCATTGCATTAAGCATGCACTCAAATCCAAACTGCTTATTTTCTGCTTTTTTAAACTGCATTTTTAAATTCATTTTTGCTCTCAAACGCATTTAATTGGTAGATTCGCTTATTCAGAAACTATATAATGTACCGCAGTGATCGATTTTTTGATAGAGGCAGAATATATTTCAAAAAATTATGTCAAAGTGGGCATTTTGAACGGAATTTCCCGAAGCAATTATGTTATCACTTTCTTCTGGACACGATAACTTCCGCAATTCTGCACAAATCTATTCCAAACTGATGCATAAAATCAAGGGACATAAAATCTCGGTCAAGTTCGTTAATGGGCAAAAGCAGACAAAGGGGATGGAAATAGGGATGGGTTTTGTGAAAACCGAAAAAACCCCATAACTTCTTAATTTTTGTACATATCAAATCAGTTTAAAGTTTTTATTACTTCTAAAAATAGCGCCAAAAATTCATGCATCACAGATTTTTATTAAAATTTAAAATAGGCTCAAGGGGCGCAAAAAATAGGGTTTTTGGGAGAAAAAAATTCCTTACTTCGTCAATTCTCAAGATATCAAATCCAATAATTTTATTATACATCTCCTTAATATTATCTACAACTTTTATATTCACAAGTTTTTGATAGGACCAATCCGTACCGCAAAAAAATTAAAAACGAAAACAAAAAAGGGGGGTTGAAGAAGAAAAATTTTCATAACTCCGTCAATTCACAAGATATAAAATCTCCATGAATTTATCATATATCTTCTTAATATTGTCTTCAACATTTCTACAGACAAGTTTTTGATAGGGCCAATTTTTAAAGCAAAAACAAATTAAAAATACACAGCGGTTGAAGAAAAAAATCATGTTATTATGGGTGCATTCAAATCCAAACTGTCTATTTTCTTACTCATTTTTAAGTTCATTTTTGATCTCAAACGCATCCAATTGCTAGATTCTCTTATTCAGAAACTATATAATGTACAGTAATGATCGATTTTTTGATAGAGGCAGAATATATTTCAAGAAATGATGTCAAAGTGAGCATTTTGAACAGAATTTCCCGAAGCGATTGTGTTAGAAACGAAAAATATTGCCCTACTGAGAAAATAATTGTATATTAATCAAGTTTTAATTAATTGAAAGAAAAATAAAAACACAGGTCGCTTATAAATATTTTCAAAAATCACGTCAGGCATGTTTCATATTTTTTTTTTTATTAAAAATTAATCTGAAAATGTGCCAGAAAATTTCGAGTTGTTGAGTATGGAAAAATATTTTTTTAATATCGCCTTAACATGATTCTGATAAAACCAGCTATTTTATAAAAAGGAAATAAAAACTCGTCAAAAGCAGACAGATAAAACTGTTAAAGTGGATTTATATCTAATAATGATTTAGTTTTTGTTGGTGAAATTAGTATACTTAACTTCGAAATCTACCTCTGCCTGTAGGCCGGGCCGGCAGGGATTTTTTTTTTTTTTTAATTCTATTTTTTCTGCTTTGCATTGCTTTTCATCATTTTATACTAGATGTCAACACTGCATGCCTCGTTTATTTGATTGTTCTTATACCTGTTTTCATCTGGTAGATGTCGCCATTGCATATTCCATCGTTAATTCTTTTTTAAATTTTATTCTATTTTCGTCCGATAGATGATGCCACTGCATATTTTGTTCTTATGAATAGCTGAAGCGATTATCAAAAGACTTTTCAAATTCAAGACGGCTTGACTTTGTTCTTTAAAAGCAATGTAATAGATATTCCCCGAAGATGATCATAGATGCTGACAGAAACGTCGATTGTTATAATTTTATTTTCATGTTATGTTTAGTTTTTAAATTTACGATATTTGTATACACCATTTAGTGATTTTTTTCCCAAATTAATATTGAACTTTTTAATGGTGTAAATGCCCAGCTGTTTAATTTTTCTAAAGGAAATAAAATTATCTACAAACTACATCTGAAAGACAAGAGCATTTTTCCCCCAAGTTTGTTAACAAAAGCATGATCAATTTTTAAGGATTTTGAATATTTAATTATTATTTTTTAAATACTTTGCAATTTTTTGTTTTTATTTCAGATGCAATCGAGAGACAATGCAATAAACAGTACACATAGAAAATAACAACTCAAAAATATGGAACCTGGACTTCGTGGAAAATCGTGACGTAACTATTAGTTTGATACAAAAGTTCTGTCTTATTTTAATGCCTAATACCTTTAATATCTGTAAAATTTTAATGCCTGAAAATTCTATTTTAGCTGCTTGCGTTAATCTGATATGGTATATAATGTTATATAATTATTAGGTATTAAAATTGTACCTGTGTTAAAATATACAAGAGAACTTTCGCATCAACTTGGCAGTTTTGCAATGTTATTTTTGTCGTAAATATTATAATTTTTAGCCCTCGGTATGCTATTTCTTTCTCCCAGCTTATTTTGTGTCGTCTACAAAAAATAACGTTACGTTATTGAACCCAGCCGTATAACAAAGCAGATGTATCATTGTACGATTAAATACTCTAGCAATTCTTTTAATTTCTAAGTATCGCATATTTTTAATTTTTATACCGTCGTATTGGGAAAATAATGTTCTTTTAAATGCAATTTGATTGAAAACTGCAACGGAAGTACTCCATTTCTGTAGAAAGTAAAGGAAAAATAGTTGCAAAATAGTAATTATATCCTTTTGTTCATAACAACCGAAAGAAAATGTAATTAAAATATGTGCTATTAGAAAAAATAAAAGAATGATTTCTGTTGAAACATGGAGCTATTAGAAATTATATTTAATTTTAAGTCTCTATATTAATGTTACAAACAAATGAAGGCATATGAATCACTAGATAGCCGGTTTTTTTTCGACTTTCTTTAATGACGGCATCTTTTTGGTGCATATGTGTATTATTTCGCGATAGTGACGTCCTATACATACTTTACTGTAGATGTTTAAAAGTGGGTCGTAAATGTGGAATTCTTGAGCGGATGCAAACGACGTCATTTTGCATAAAATAAAAGCGTATGGTTTAAGTCTTAAAATTGAAATATGTTTTGAACTATTTATGTATACATATATTTTTTTTTCATCGGGGACGACACTAAATTCTGAAAAAAAAAAAACCAAACAGAATTCCTGTTTTCTAGTATTAAGACTTCATTTCTTCCTATTCGTTGTTATTGTTCTTTTTTCAATTTAACAAATATATTTTATTTCTAGAAGACGATCTAGTAGGTGTCAGTAGCCAATACTGACTGTGCCGCCGTGTTCTGGAAGGGTTATTTCTATAAAACATTACTAAATAAATGCAAGAAAAAGTAATAGTCTCAATTATAGGCTTCTTAATATTCGATCAAACTTATTTTCATCTTTTGTAGCCTTTCTGGTTCCTTTAATAACTGCCTGAAGCCAGACATTTAATATCCATACTAATAAAATAAAGTTTCGCTCTGTCTGTGTCTGTGTGTATGTGTGTGTGTGTGTGTACGCGATGGCTAGAAAAATCTACGGGATGTACGAGGCTGAAACTTTTTTGGGGCTAGCCTAAAGTGTCTCCGGATACACATGAGACTCGGAATTTTAAATTTCTAATACAGTGAAGCCTCCATGTGCGACCACCTCCATTAAGCCACCACCTCCCTGAACGACCCTTTTTTCATGAAACGAAATTTATTCCCATAGGCTCAATACTAATTTTACTTTCATTCAGAGACCATCCCAGTCGAATCCCTCCATGAGCGACCAATTTCTTTGAAGAAAATGAAACAAATTCCGTTTTTTTTTCTGGTCGCTTGAAGAAGGTTTTATTAGAAAATTAAATCCGGAGAGCGTATTGTTCAAACTTCCAAGGTTTAGAATTTTTTTTTTTTATTCCGGTAACTTTTAAGTGTTTAAATTCCTTTGTGCCTTTTTAGGCAATGAATTTAACTCTGATGACAAATTAAGAACGACGGTCAATAAACTCCTCCGCCATATTTTGTCAGGAAATTCTCAAAGAAAGAGATAAATCAATGAAATCGTCAGTATTTGTTCCCGCCCCCCCCCCCAAAAAAAAAATTGAATTTATTTACTGAACTTCGAAAGGACTTTGAAACAAAAGTTATAAAAGATAAAACCGTAAAATCAAGGCAAACGTCAATGTATTCATTTTTTAAAGTCAGCAGTAATTATATTATGGAATTAGCTTTCGTTTTGATGCTTAAAATTTCATATTTTTTTCTAATGTGAAAAATAAAGTTTAGTAGCATTAATTGTTACCTTTTGCAACAATTAAATAGATTTAAACATGACCTCTATTAAGAGATCACCTCTCGGAGTGACCAATTTGTATTCGAACGGAACGTGGTCGCTTTAGGAAGGTTTTACTGTAATTAGTTGAAATTCACAACTCGCTGTCATTAAAAACTCATCTGGGTCCTTGCGAGAGGGGGGAAAAGCGCTGGTGCACGCCCAGAAACCTTATTTACGCATCGGCAGAAAATGACCATCGAAAAGGGAAAATTTCGGGAGGTATTTTGTCATCATTTATTAACTTACATCGGCCAAACGCCTTAGCAAATTTAAAAACGGAAGACATATTCAGAAAAATCGTACTCTTACGAATCAATTTTAAAAAGTATATTGCAGTTAATCCTTTGAAAAAAAATTCAAAAAGGATCATTTTCCGAAAAACGTTTTTTCCCTTATTGCAACGCCCCTGTAGAGCGCAATTTTAGAAGTACCGACAAACCAAAAGTCTGATCTTAAAGCTGAAACGTTCTTCTAACTGATAGTGTAATCGGTTTTAAAAAATATAAATTTTATTATTTTCAAATATACCGATGAACTCAGGTCACTTCGCGCCTTACGGAGACGATATTTTTCTTTGCTGAAAGTAACTAAACGCTCGTATTTTAACACAATAGTTTTAGAGCATTTCAGTAGACCAGATTTACATGACTTACAAAAATTTTGAGACGTTCGGACGGGTAGAAATATTTTTTACAAAATAAAATGTGTAAAATTTCAACAAAATCAGTAAAAAACTGAGAGTTTCGTTGCGATTACGCTCACTTTCAGTACGCATAGTCTCCAAAACTGAAATTACACAGAAAATAAAATACCAAATAGCATATATGTTCAGTTCAATATTTTCTCGCGATTTTTTCATTTAAAAATATAAATTCACACAAAATGGAGTTAAAGATATAAAATCATACAAATTTAAGGTTCATTTAAAGGTATTCATCACAGGGCCGGGCAAAGCCGGGCGGGTACGCCAGCAGATATAGAACTATAAATGTTTTCTATTAATTTTTAATACGTTTATTTATTTGTAACTTATAACGTAATACCAATAGTCTGACATTTTCTTTTTAAACGTAAATAAATATTAGCATTAGATATTACTTCACTAAGAATTATGTCCAAAATTTCATGTTTTATTTTCAACATTTGAAATTGTATACCTAAAAAAAAAATATGTCAGAGCAAATAAATAAACCTGTGAAATGCATTTTATTTGTTTACTATTGTCATTTCCCTACAGCCAAATAATTTAAAACTCAAATAAAAGTTATGAGGATTTCCTTTAAATATATCAAATCTGATGTGTATCTCCTTAATGTGATTTATATAGATTTAGTCTTGGGTTTGATTCGAAATCTATTCAACATTTCAATTTTTTAATAGTTCCTTATCCTGATATGTGAAATCTCTGTCTTTTGTTTAACATAATTATATTTATTTATATTTACTTTTCTTCAAAATTAAATTTTCGTCATTAGGACATTAAAAAGAAATATTGCAGTCTTATGGTAATATACAGAGTGTCCGGTATCAACGGTGTCCAATGGCTAATTCCTAAACCGTTAGTCATAGACATATAGTTCCAATTAGAAAAATGCTTTAAATCAGATAAAGAAATATTTTAAAAGCGATTTGGGTCAATAAAAACATTTCTTAAAAAATTACGAAATTTAAATTTTTATACGGTCCCCCGGTCCTATAAGTTATATTTAGTGAAATTTTCTTTTTACACTGACAAGTAAGACAAAAAAAGTCCCATTTATATGACCCTAAAATTGTGCGAGTTATGAAACTTTAAAAATGCATAACTTATGCCACTTTTCTGCTCTGAAATCAAATGAGTTCGGCTTGGCTTTGAGGGATCATATTCCAAGTGCTTAAAGTATTCGAAGATCTCATTTCATGTGTATTTGAGCTTTGAAAAAAATCGTACAAGTATTACGATTAAGTTAACATTTATTAAGTTTCAGATTGGCTGAAATAACACATGTTTTATTTTGTCAGGATTTGAGACTGTTCCTTTTATGATTTCTTTTAATAAAATTATGTTACTTTTATAAGTTCTTATGTTACTTCAACGACCTTATGTATGTTGTTCCAGTTCAAAATTTGCATTCGAACTTTAACCCACTTTCAAATATCCGAACGAGATTACATTTTACATAGTGGCGCAAATCCGATAACAATCTAATATTGTTATGATTTTCGGTGGTTACCATTTATACTTATTTTATAGGATAACACAAAAAATTTCGGATAGATTACCTCCAAGAAGTTTATGAAAAAGTTTTAGATTAGATAACACAAGAAGGAGAATGTTGGGTTTTTTAACTTTTATGTATTTTTTAGCACAGAATCCGAAAATTGCCTCAATTTTTAACCATCATGCCAGGATATTACGCAAATCATAAATTGTCGAATTTAAAGAATAACAAAAATCGGATACTATAAAGTAGAGGAGATGGTTGTATTTTTTAACTTTTGATAATTGATTTTTACGTACTTTTTAGCACTAAATCTGAAAATGACTTTCATTTTTAACCATCACGTTAGAATTTTTTTGCAAATGTGTAAGTTAAAATATAGCGAAAATCTCATACCATATATATATCTAAAACTTTTTTATTTTATTTGATTCAATTATTCGATATTTTTGCTTATCTTGGGATTCTTACAGCTGGGTGGTGTGATGAGATGGGGGAGGAGATTAAATTTTAACTTTGAAATTTACAATTTGCGAAAAATCTTGATGTGATGGCTAAAAATGAAGGTCAATTCCGGATTCAGCGGTACAGAATACATAAGAATCAATTATCAAGAGCTAAAAAACATGAAATAACCCAACTTTTGCAGGCTAGTGTAATCTAATAATATTTTAAAATACTTATGATTTTGTAAAGAATTGAGGCTGTTAATTTAGCATCATTTTATTAACAAAAATTCTGTTTTTTTCTTTCTTCTTAAATGTGTATTACAAATTGTATATTTTGCATTAATCAGAATGACTAAAGATTTCCAATTTATATTGCAATTCTAATTTTACTCTCAACCATTTTTTAATATATCTGACGAAATTATATTTCGACTAAATTTGTGAATGATCCCCAATTTGCAGCAAAAAATATGCTCCAACTTTAAACAGGTATTACTCGGTCAATTTTAATCGTAGAACAACGGGACTTTTTTTGTATTACTTGTCAGTGTAAAAGGAAAATTTTACTAAATATAACTTATAGGACCTGTGGACCCTTTAAAAATTTAAATTTCGTAATTTTTTAAGAAATGTTTTATTGGCCAAAATCGCTTTTAAAATATTTCTTTACCTGATTTAAAACATTTTTGTAATTTGAACTATATGTCTATGACTAACGGTTTAGGAATTAGCCATTGGACACCGTTGAGACCGGACACCCTGTATATCTCACATTGGAGAATGGCTAAAAATTGATTGATTGCCTAATTCTTTAAGGAGTTTCATATGCGGCGGTCTCTCGATTATTTGATGCTCTGTTATACGCCAAACTCTAATAACCGACAAATTTCAAAGAATTATCAATATCATGGTAAAAGACGGAAAGAAAATAATTATTTTATTAAGGGACCTGTTCGGGTTTGAAATGACGGAAAAAAAATATTTTTGTTGTTATTATTATTATTTTTGTTATTATTAGCTCCCCGTTTTCTTCTTTATATTTAAACAATGAACCCTCAAAACTAATCAGGAAAGCGCCTTATCAGAATGAACCTAGAAAAAAATTGAAGTAAATCGGATATTTTTATGAAGAGTTATTGCGTTATGTACATACGTACTTACGTACATATATACATACATACATACATACAGAACGGGCGGGCACATTAGCTCTCAGGCTTTAATAGCCGGTGAACTGAAAAGTAACCTTTGTTAGTATACGATTAAAAATATTTTTATCTTTTGTAACCTCTCTGGTTCTTTAATAACTGCCTGAAGACAGACATTTAATATCGGTATGCAACTAAAAATGTTTTCTATTAACTTTTAATACTTTTTTTTTTATTTTGCACTTATAAAGTAATACCAATAGTCTGAAATTTTATTTTTAAACCTAAATAAATATTAGAATTAGATATTACTTCACCAATAATTAAAATCCAAAATTTCATGTTTTATTTTCCATATTTGAAGTTGTTTACCTTAAAAAAACATGCCACAACAAATAAATAAATATGTGAAATATATTTTATTTGTCATGATTTTATCATTTCCCTAGAGCCAAATAATTTAAAACTCAAATAAATGTTATGAGAATTTCCTTTAAATATATCAAACCTGATGTGTATTTTCTTAATGTGATTTGTATAGATTTAGTCTTGGACTTCATTCGAAATATTTTCAATATTTAAATTTGTTTAATAATTAATTCCTTAACCTTATTTACCAAATCTTTGTCTTTTGTTTAACATAATATATCTATCTTTATTTTTTTTTAAATCGCCATTTGATATTAAAAAAATATATATATTACAACCTTATGATCATATTCACATCACAGACTTAGTAAAAACAGATTGATTGCCTAAAGAAAATTGAATTCCTTAAAGATTTTTTGTGTCCAATAGATTCTCGTTTGAATGAATTTCTATTATACGTCATACTCGGTTAACCGGCACCCTGTACAAAATTTACAGTAAGTGGGAAATTGTACTTTAAACATGGCAAATAGTTGCGTTCGTACTATAATTTTTTGTAAATATTCAGATCTTGGTTCAATAGCTGTTGCACTTTTATACGAAAATGCATGAATACAAAATTTATTACGATTATATACAGGGTGCAATATGTTATCTATCGCCGACCTTTAACTTCTCAACCTTTGGTCATAGACATACAGTTCCAATTGCAAAAACGTTTCAAATAAGGTAAATATTCATGTTGTGGCATTATTTAAAGTAAAAAATCAATTTTATAAAAATTACGAAATCTAACTTTTTATACGGTCCACCAGTCCCTATAGTTATATTTAGTAAAAGTTTACACACATCATAACAGATATAACACAAAAAGTTTGACATCTGTACTACAAAAATTAACACAGTTATTAAATTGCAAATTTTGAGATTTTTGAACATGATTTTTTCTTTCATTGAGGGATCGATTAAAAGATGAATTAAAGTAATTCGAGATCAAAATCAGGGTACAATGTCTTTTTTACGGCGAAACTACCTTTAGCAGGTATCGCCAAATCAGGGAATCACCAAAGATGGTTATTTCATCTAAAAATTTGAGCTACCTTTTATGGGTGGAACAACATTCAAATGTCAAAGTAAGTAGAATCGACAGTGGAAAACAAAACATACTCAATAAGGACTGAATAAATGGCAGCGGAATGAAAACGACCAGACGAGCTATAACGAGCATGAAACTTGGAATTATGCAAATTACATTAGTTCCGCAGTGCCACACGTTCGGGACAAAACACGAGCCATCTACCAGTGGATATACTAGTCAGCGCTGAGATCGTGATGACAAGCTACGCATACATGCAATATGTCGAAATAATACTTATTTATGGTGAATGTCAAAGGAATGCCAGGGAGATTGCGAGTGTTTACTCAGAACGTTTCCCCAAGGATCCACATCCAACGCATGAAACTATATCTGATGCATTGCAACATCTTAGAGAGACCGGCTCTGTTTCACCACGACCCAGAACAAGTAGACGGGCAAGGTGTAATGTTCGAGTGACACCGGAGGAGGTGCTGGCATTCGCCCTTTAAAGTCCACAACTGAGCACGACTGAAATAAGCGAGGCATGTGATCAGCATTTCTGGCATTTGTTGCATGCACATGATGCGCATCCATACCATCCGACACTGGTGCAAGCATTGATGCTGGGTGACCACGCACGACGATTTGAAAATTTTAATTTCATGCTCAACACCATAGAGGAAAGTCCGTCGTTCCTTTGTGACATTCTGCGGACAGATGAATCAATGTTTACACGGGGTGGCATTTGGAACGTGCACAATGGGCATTACTGGTCTCTGGAAAACCTCCACATCGCCCGCACAGTACGACACGTGTGGTAGAGTATATGGGGAACTCAGTTTGTTGGACCTATCTTGTACGATGGGACCTTAGCGGGCGATCGTTACCTACAGCTGCTACGAAACACGATACGTAACTGGTATGAAGAGCTGCCTCTCCGACATGCATGCCGGTTGTGGTTTCAACATAATGGTGCCTTCTCCGCATAAAACATCACACGGCGGGACGTATCTGACCACTGAATTCGGTCAAACGATGCTTGGATATGGTGGTCCGATAAAGTGGTCACCGCTTTCGCCGAACTTGACTCCCATGGACTTCTACATCTGGGGTTACATCAAGGCATAGGTCTATATGACTGAGACAACTTTTCTTGTTTATCGGAAGCAGAGCATCCTCCTTGATTGTCGCAAAGTTTGCATACCTGCTATGCTCTAACGTGTCCAGGACTCAGTACAGTCACGCATTCAGTTGTGCATTGCCACCAATGGAGAACATTTTGAGCAGTATCTCTAGTAGATTCTTGCGTTTGATGTATTCATTTTTTATAGTAGACCGTTTTCTGATATTATAATAAATTGATATTTATATTTCTGTTTACTTTCAATATTTTATTCTTCGCTTTGTATACGACCCGTAAAAGTTAGCTCAAATTTTTAGATGAAATAACCCTGTTTGATAATTATCCGAATTGGCGATATCGACTAAAGGTGGTTTCGCTATAAAAAGGACTTTGCACCCTGATTTTGATCTCAAATTACTTTAATTAATCTTTTAACTGATCCCTCAATGAAGGACAAAATCATGTGCACAAATCTCAAACTTTGGCATTTAATAACTGTGTCAATTTTTGTAGTACAGATGTCAAACTTTTTGTGGTATATCTGTTATGATATGTGTAAACTTTTACTAAACATAACTAAAGGGACTGGGGGACCGTATAAAAATTTATATTTCGTAATTTTTATAAAATTGATTTTTTACTTTAAATAATGGCACAACATGAATATTTACCTCATTTGAAACGTTTTTCTAATTGGAACTCTATGTCTACGACCAACGGTTGAGAAATTAAAGGTTAGCGATAGATAACATATTGCACCCTGTATATTAAATACAGTAATACAGAAGTAAAATGATTCCGTCTTAAATAGAACGTAATTACCAGGGCAACCTAGAATCATTACCTTTCATGCGATATCATTGAATTAATTAGTATGATAGGATTTAATAGAATGAAGAAACTTTTAGTAAAATATTCTTATGTTTTGAATCGATTTTTGCAAAATTTGAAATGACTCGACAAAATTCTGAAACGATTATATATATATTAAACTTCAAACCATTCATTTGGGTAGTTTTTGAGCTGTTATATGTGGACAGACGGACGGACCAGGCGAAGACTATAGGTGCTAATTATTTATATAATTACGAACGCACCTAATAAAGATGTTTATTGCTGTTTTCAAAAATTCTACCATAAAATTTGTAATTTTCAAACCTAAATTATTAATTCTACAAAACTTTAAATATGTGAAATTTCTAATAAAGGAATAGAATACTTATAAATAATAAATTAAATACAAAACACTATGTACTAAATTAAAATACTTTAAAATACTTTCAGCGCATTGTTAATTTTATTAAATAATACGGATATTTGTCAAAATTTCTTTAAAAATACATTGAATATTTGGAAATCCGAAAGAAAAAACTATTCATAAAGCACATTGTAATCTTGCATGCTGTATTGGTTATACTCATAGAAAAATTTAAAATTTAAAATTCGCAGAATTAAATTATTCATAAAGCACATTGTAAGCTTACATGATGTATTGATTATACTCATAGAAAATTTAAAATTATCCATGGTTGTCCGGTATATTATTTTCAGATATTGCTTTTAGCATTGGTTCATTATTTATGAATTCATTAGTGTATTTCGGTTATTGGTACAAAAGACACACAAATGAATGCGAAAATATCTGAGATAATTTCGAAATAACATTTTTATTTGCGAACTCAAAACAAATACCACAAAATGAAATGCTGTATTAATATAATTTTTAATGTATACTGTATATTTGAAAAATATGCGTTTTAGAAAAGGGTAATTGAAAAAGCTTGCACTGTAAAAAAATTACTACCAGTTTTCCTGTAGGAATAGGAAAAATAGTTTCCCTTATCGTATCGGAAAAATTTCCGACCCAGCTTGGAATAAAATCCGTAAAATACCGTTTTATTGACTATTTCCTCTTTTTTTTTTTTGATTTTATTCCGAGCTAGGTTGGAAAATTTTCCGGTACGATAAGGGCAACTATTTTTCCGATTCCTACAGGAAAACTGGTCGTATTTTTTTACAGTGTGGTTTTATAATGCTATGCATTCTTCATATCAGAGACATAAATTATAAAATTTTAAAAAATTTTCATTGTGTAAATAAATGAATATATCAGCTTGTCACGCCCTTATGTTGCTAAGTCATAGCCGAATTCTAAATCTAATGACATTACTAAACAAAAAATCAAATTTTCTATTGTTTTAATTAGAACTTAAATAAAATTCTTTTCTGAAATATCTATAACAGTAAAAACAGTTTTTTTAAACACTCTTTTATAAGCATACAATGTCCAACTTAAAAATTACTCTTAATTTCAACCTAAATCATGCTGTCCCCCCCCCCAAAAAAAAAAAAAAAAATGTTACAGTACGTTAATTTGGCATGACTTCCATTATGGAAAATTCACCACTTTCATTTACTTTTGGTAGGAAGCGCGAACTATATAGTGAATTTATTAAAAAGATGTAGTAATTTTTGTGCGTTTATATATATATATATATATAGAAATAGTAACAAGAAAGAAAAAAAAATATATACTATCAATTCAAGATTTCGAATTTATCTTAATGTATAATCATAATTTAATTATTATTCAAATTTTAATTTATGAAAGTATATTTTTAAAAAATGTAGTTCCTTTTTATATTCTTTTAAAAGATGAAAAAATTCTATTGTTGCAGTTTCACAACTATTTGGCATATTATTTGACCTTTCAATTCTATGCTTGATATACAAGTAACCAATCATATATCATGGATTTTTTTAGGTGTGTCTGTAAAAATAGTATACCCGATGCGATAATTACTGATCCGGAGGGACGGGGAAATTATGTCCGTTGATCCCTCCCCCTTTTTGTAACATTCTCTTTTCCAATGAAAATTTCATCTTTCATTAAATGGTTAAATTGCATGCAAGAAGTAATAAACATTTTTTCGAGATTATACAGTCGTGAAAAAGAAAAGTAAACACCCCTATTAACTCTCTAACAAATTATAGTATAAGAAAGTTACTGGTTCCAAACGATTGGGAATAAAGTCTACTTTTAAATAATGTATATGAAATTTGCTTTTGGGGCCATCTACATAAAAAAAAATGTTTTTTTAATAGCAAAAGACGCGGTTTGACACAATAAATAAAAATACCCTTCGATTTAAATTTTCCTGAAATTCGTGCTAATAGTTTTAGATAAATTACTTATTTTAAAATAAGTATATTTAAAGGGCTGTATCCAAATTGAAGTTTGGTACTCGATTGTTGAAATGCCACAGAATGACTAAGTCACTTCTATTCGTGTATTATTTCTTGTCAATATGGCCATTTCATTCGCTTATTTTTCGACTACTGCCAGCCCAAATGTTTTAATAAAATGAGTAAAATATATTTATTTCAAATTATGCTTTTCTGTACATCATAGATGGCTCCTTAAGTCATTTGACGTTTTTAAAACATAATTAGAAAATTATTTGGAAAAAAAGTTTGAAGTTTTGAATTCACATAAAGTACGCAATAATAAATCTATTAAAAAAATTGTAGGATGCAATTAATATTTTTTAATATTAATTTTATAATTCATAATTCATATTATAAAATTTTTAAAATTACAATTTCAATGTGTATATGTTTGGAATTTTTAGTATTACAACCACATCCAAAATCTCACAATAGTATTATAATTTCAGGAAATGTTAAGAAAAATATGAAAATGTAAGTTAACATTAGAAGCTCTAAATTTTGAATGGTTTTAATTAAAATACGTATCTTCCAAATGACTTAAAATTTCATTTTTAGACATAGTTTGAACCGAAGATTTAAAATGTGTTATCAAAACTGGATATTGCCGTTAAAAAAAAAAAAACTAAGTTTGGCCTGGTTTTGATTTGTGTATGCCCCGCCAAGCCAACTGTATATACATAATCCAAAAGTAGACTTTATTTCCAATCATTTGTTACCAGCAACTTTTTCTACTATAATTTGTTGCAGAGTTAGTAAGGGTGTTTACTTTTTTCCTTGACAGTACATCATGTCTCAATATGTCATCAATGTCATCTTTGATCAATAGGTAATTTCTAAACCGCTAGTTTTAGAGGTATAGTTCCAATTGAAAAAAAATTTCAAAAGTTGCTCGTGTTCATTTGAAAAGCCATTTACAACCGAAAATCACAATAATATTAGATTCTCATCGGATTTACGCCAGTATGTAAAATTTAATCTCGATCGGATATTTGAAAGTGAGTTAAAGTTCGAGTATAAATTTTGAACTGAAAAAACATACATACGATCGTCGAAGTTAAATAAAAATTTATTAAAATAACATAATTTTTGTTAAAAGAAATCATGAAAAGAAAGAGTCCAAATTCTTACAAAATAAAACATATATTAAAATACAATTATTTTAGCTAATCTAAAACTTAATAAAAGTTAACTCAAACGTAATATTTGTACGATTTTTATCCAAGCGCTGATACACATAAAACAAGCTCTTCGAATATTCAGTTCATTTTCAGTTCATATTCATTTTTGTTCAGAGGCAAAAAAGTGGTATAAGTCATGCATTTTTAAAATTTCATAACTTGTTCAATTTTAGTGTTATATGAACGGAACTTTTTTTGTCTTTTCTTTGTTATCTGACGAAATTATATTTCTACAAAATTTGTGAATGATTCCTAATTTGCAGCAAAATATATGCTCCAACTTTAAACAGCTATTACTCGGTCAATTTTAATCGTAGAATAACGGTAATTTTTTTTGTTTTATTTGTTAGTGTAATAGGAAAAATTTTACTAAATATAACTTATAACACCGGGGGACTGTATAAAAATTTAAATTTCGCAATTTTTTAAGAAATGTTTTTATTGACACAAATCGCTTTTAAAATATTTCTTTACCTCATTTTTTTTTAAAGTTGGAACTATATGTCTATGACTAACGGTTTAGGAATTAGCCATTGGACACCGTTGAGGGTGGACACCCTGTATAAATTTAAATGTTGAATTTGTTGCATAATAACTGTTATGACGTGAAGGGACTTTTATATGGTGAAGAGCACCATTTAATGCATTTCTACATTTCCGAAATTAAAACTATACTCTAAAAAAAAAAATAAAAAAAAAAAAAAAAAAAAAAAGGCTTTAGGAATTAGCTATTGCAAAAAGGGACAGTCTGTATAACTGTATTATCAATTATATTACAAGTTTCTTTACTCTTCTAACACTTACTTTTCAAACTGACAGCGATAAGTTTTTGTATGGAATACTCCATACAGATAAAATTCATATCTAATAAGTAAAATTAAATAATTAGAATTTTAAATAAAACTACTGTTGATATACTCTATTACACTGTGAATAATTTGTTGGATAAGCCGAGAAATTAAAGATTCATTTTTCAGAAATTTACTAGGCCCATTACTGGAACATAGAGGAAGGTAAATTTTTATTTTTAATTTTTTTCCAAAGAATATATTTCCGAAGAAAATATTTTGAAGTCGCCCGGTGTCGTGGTTAGTAAGCGGAGGCTGCTGATACGCTGGGGATCCGGGTTCGAATCCCAAGGTAAGACATGGATATGATTGCGTGTTTAAAGCTATAGATATATGTAATAGAAAGCAATAAAATTGTTATGTCTGGTTTGTATCATCTATTTCTGTGAATAAATGAGGATTATTCGAGGCGACAATCAAAGTTGCTATACGCCTAAAAGCAATTTTACGCTTCGGTGGACGTCAAATATATTTTAAAACTTTGAATGTTTATTCTGATACGCGAAGGTTAGGACTAGGATAAATATACAGGGTGGTTATAATTAAACTTCCCCTATAAACAGCATCCTACAGCGCAAACGGTTGAACGGAATGCAACGAAATTTGGTATATAGACTATACACGAGATGCGCTCACGGATTTTCGAAAAAAATTTTTAGTTCGAAAATGTCCCCCAGAGGGCGCTTTTTCCGGAAGAAACATTAAATTCAACACAATGAACAGCCAAAACAGAATCCAGAAATGTCAATAAATGTTAATATTGTTTCTGGATTCTGTTTTGGCCGTTTATTGTGTCAAATTTAATGTTTTTCCGGAAAATGCGCCCTCTGGTGGACATTTTGGAACTAAATATTTTTTTTTTCGAAATTCCGCGAGCGCATCTCGTGTATAGTCTATATACCAAATTTTGTTGCATTCCGATCACCCGTTTGCGCTGTAGGATGCTGTTTATAGGGGAAGTGTAATTATAACCACCCTGTATATATATATATATCTTTTGGAATTCACCAACACTTTATTAATAATTATATAAGTGTCCTTAAGTGGTCCACTACTGGCGCGTTTGCCTTATTTATTGACCAATTTTGTAGAACTATCACTTACATTACTGCATATAGATTGATAGATTCCTCTGCATGCAATTAACTCATTTTTTTTTAAACTGGTGACTTGAACCCGTCTGCCTTTAAACGGCTCAATTATCTAAATATGACAAGAATAAGTTTAAAGGTTAATGTGACATTCAGAAGCATATAAAATTTTCTTTTTAAGCTGAATGGATAATAAATTATTTTTATGTAATAAAAAAAATTATTAAATAATATTCAAATTTATTTAAATTCCTTCGGAAAATTAAATTTACATAAAAGTCAATATTATTTTATTAAATTTTTACTTATTCAATTAAACATGCTATAAGGACGGTAAATATTAAATATTATTATCCAAGATTTAATTAAAAACCATTTAACACGTGTACAATTTCATATGGCTCTTTTAAAATTTCAATGCAAAAAGTAATTATCTCTTTAATTTAAAATTTTAATAAAAATATTTAGATTTTTAAAAATTTTTTTCGAATATAATTTCGAAGAAAGAACTTTTTCTGAAATTAATTTAAAATTTAAATTAGATTATTTAAGAACTTAATAAAAGCCTAAAATTCTATCTTTAAATTAAAAAAAATATATGAATGGCTAAATACATAAAAAAGAATAGGGTGAAAATGGAATTTAATCTTCTTATTACATTTTATAAGCGTACATTTTTACATAAAACCTGAAAAAATCATTAAATTACATAATCTTTAATTATTCGCAATATATAAGTCTACAGGGATATCCGTAGAATTAAATTAAATAATTCAATACTTAATTTGTATCTCAATTATCTGTGTCATTAGGTATACGTGTGTATATGCTTGAATTATAAGCATATTATAAAAAATACGCTACTACTAATCTTCTACTTTTTGTAAAACACTTGATTATTGTTTAAAAGCTTTAAATACAAAATTCCCAAAGTACAATTTTGTTAATATATAGTGCAAAAATAATTATAAAAAATAATCTTTATAGATAATATAATAGCCATTATCATTGTTATTATTTTTTGTTGTTGAGATATTGAAATATTTAATTTCACAGGAAAGTAATTTTTTGGGACGTTAATCGGTTTTAATATTACAGTGGAATCCGGCTCTATCGAACCTGGCATATAACGAACCCTGAGTTATAGCGAACCAGAGAGAAAGTCCCATTCTGTTTAATATATTTTACAATACTACACTGTAAAAAAATACGAACAGTATTCCTGTAGGAATCGGAAAAATAGTTGCCCTTATCGTACCGGAAAAATTTCCGACTCAGCTCGGAATAAAATCCGTAAACAAAAGGAAACATTTATTAAAACGGTACTTTACGGATTTTATTCCAATTTTACGGATTTTATTCCGATTTTACTGATTTTATTCCGAGCTGGGTCAGAAATTTTTCCGGTACGATAATTTTTCCGATTCCTACAGGAAATCTGGTCCTATTTTTTTACAGTGTACTTTTAATGGATATAACGAACTCATGTATTAAGAATGTAACGAACCCTTGCCTATAGCGCCCTCCATTTTTGTCTACTTCTCCAAAAATAACAAACTTTTTAAAAAAAAATTACTAGGTGGTCGTATTACTGAATTTAATATATACAATCGTGATAAATTTTCTATTCACGCATTTTTGCATAAGAGTGCAACAACTATTGCACCAAGATCTGAATATTTATAAAACCAATTATTATATCGTCCTTTGCTACGTTTGACGTTTAATCTCCAACTTGTTTGAAATGGTTTACACACCTAAGTTCTCAGGAGGATAAGACAACGAAAAGTGACAGAATTTTTTCCGATGTAAAAGTATGCGTTAAAATCAACCCTTGCAAAATCGTTCTACCACAATAATGAAATTTTTTGGACAAATTTATGATGTAACCATTTAATATAAATTTCAATGCTTATATTTAAAAAATCAAATTAAAATGTGCAAAACTATTTTATTACCTTTAAAACATTAATTAAAATTCTTGTATATAGTTAAAAGCTTTTAGAACTTTACCTATCATAAAAAAGTCGTAGGTCGTTTATATCGAACCAGTTTTGATGTTTAGGCCAGGTTCATTATAAACGGACCCGACTGTATTTATATTACACTGAAAGAAAATAAGTAAAAGCAATTCCATTCAAGACTAATATAAATGCCGAAAAAAATCTTGCTTATGAAAGTTCAGTGCAACATCGCAATTATTCACGAGTATAGGAAGCATTTCATTATATTCCGAAACCACTATAAGAAGAGTCAATCTAAAACTTCAGAAGCCAACATTTTCCCCGAAGTCTGTGGTTAACAAGAGGGTTGTTCAATTTCAAATAAGTTTCCGTGAATATCGGAAACTTATTATTTCCTCTTGTTTATGGATGGTTATTCTAGAAATGTTTTCTTTCGGTAATGGAAATGTTTCTAGAATCATGAATCACTCCTAGTTAAGTTAACTGTACGTTAACGTATATTTTTTTACAGCGTAGTCCGTAAAATTGAAAATAAAATCTTTAAAATATAATGTGCCCTTATCGGTAAAAATATGGAAAATAATTTGGGATATGTGTAGTTTTATAGCAACAAAAACTATATAAAATCTGTGAAAAAATCTCTTCTTTTTTATTATTTGAAGAATATTCAAATATTTTTATTCAGTTTTATTTTTGGCGCCAGAACCCATGGAAGAACCCCCCCCCCCTTTTTTTGTTCAAATAGGACCTTTATAAAAGAGTAATGATATACGGTCTGTAAAAAGTGCATTTCTTTATATTTCTTTGTCAAGCACTGTTATTGACGCAAGTAAGAATACTCGTAAATTCTTAAATATCAATAGAAATTTTATTGCTTTTAACTCTTTCCCGCTGGTTGAAAAGTGTTTATGAATTTGGTTTATCTGTCTGTCTGTCTGTCTGTCTGTTCGCATGTTTGTCAGTCTGTCCATGCTCTAACTCGCATAAATATTGAACGATTGCCATGTAATTCATATATATTATTGGGGTTATTGTGACAGGTTTAGTATGGAAAAAAAAGTGCGCAGCATTTATACTTCGTTTACTAGGACACTCAAACGAATGCCATTACATTATGATCTAGGGAGGGAGAAATCGTTTGCAGTATATTCTATGATGTTGCACTATTCCAAACATATCAAAATTGATATAAATCACTGAGCTGCACTACAAGGTCATTACTATAGAATATGATGTGCATAGCATTTATCGTTTATTTACAGGCATACACAAAATAATTCGATTACGATACTACCTATGAGCGATAATTCCTTGAAGTGCATTTTCGGTTGTGGTATACTTTTTCAAATTGAACTAATTTTTTGCATGTTACTTTGAGTGTACAAATTCTATAGATTTATAAAGGACTGCCCAAAAGAATGTGAGCGCATCTCCGCTTATTCGCGAAAATTGGTGAATGGTAATTTTCAACAGTGTTACACGTTTCCGAAATGAACTAAATTTTTGCGTACTATGTAAGCATATGTGCAAGTCTATGGATTATATACAGGGTTGCACAAAATAGTTCGGTTATTTTTTCACTATACACTGTAAAAAACGGACTATAATACGGAAATACTACTGGCAATCTAGACGCCAGTACTATTTCCGTATTTTAACGGAACTTTTTCCCGGTAAATTACAGAAAAATTTCCGTTAAATTCCAAATACACGGAAAATTTTCTGTAATTTACCGGGAAAAAGTTCCGTTAAAATACGGAAATACTACTGGCGTCTAGATTGCCAGTAGTATTTCCGTATTTTAGTCCGTTTTTTTTTACAGTGTAGATGGTAAATCTTGAAATTGTATTTTCAAATGTCTTATGTGTTTTCTAAGTTGTTTACTTAGACATAATCTTTTATCTTATTAAACGGTGAGGCTTTGTTACAGTATTTTGAGTGTGTTGTAAAATGCTTAATAATCTATGTTATATATTTTTATTGTTTTTACATACATAATAATAATTGTTTTCTCATCTGATTAATACATACAATATACACAACAAACTATAATATGTAGATCTAAACCATCTATACAATTTTCAGAATTCTGCAACTTCAAATGGAAATGGGAAAATTCATTTTATTTCGTATGGAAATATAGATAAATGAATACGTTTCAATAAATTGTAATTCCTTTTCCGAAGATAAATAGTCGAACAATAAGTTAAGCAGTCCATCGTAAACTGTTGAAAATGATTTGTTTCCAGCCATTTTAAAAGCTTTTCTGTGAAATAAGTTCGACCGATTTATTGAATTTTCTGGTAACACTAGCAATAAAGTTCAAAATATCAGCAATTTTCTTTTAAATTAATATTTTTTTTATTGAAAATGGATAGGATATGCAGAATAAATCTGCCAGCAATGAATGGCATAAAAAATGCTTATTCAAATATCATAAAATGTTTAGAGAATTTTTTTTTAAGTTACTGTATTTTTACTTCTCGAGCACATACTGTACATGTAAAAAAATCACTGAGGTGCACTACAAGATGATTCCTGTAGAACATGGTGTGTACAGCATTTATCGTTTATTTACAGGGACACACAAAAGAATTTGGTTACAGTACAGTCTATGAGCAATAATTCTCAGAAGTGCATTTTCAGTTGTAGCAAGCTTTTTCAAATTCAGCTGAGTTTTTTCATGTAACTTAGAGTGTATAAATTTTATAAATTTATAAAGAACTGCACAAAAGAATACTTGCACATCTCCGCTTATTGGAGGAAATTGGTTAAATTTAAACATTTCTTAATGCATGAAAATATAAAATAATCACAAACGAAATCTACAACAACATCTTCCAAGTTACCCACGATTGCTAAAAGTGTTCTTTGTCTTTAGAGATAGCAAAAACTAGTTGATTTTTTATATTTAAAAAAACATTTATAAGAACAATGTTTCTTTAGCTGTCACTAATTATCAGAAACATTTCCGAATAGATTTTATACCGTATTAGTCATGTAATCAGCAGAAACTAATATGTTTTTGAGATTTAAAGAAGTATTTATAAAAGCAATGTTTCTTTAGCTATCACTGATTATCATAAACATTTCCGAATAGATTTTATACCGTATTAGTCATGTAATCAGCAGAAACTAATATGTTTTTGAGATTTAAAGAAGTATTTATAAAAGCAATGTTTCTTTAGCTGTCACTGATTATCAGAAACATTTCCGAATAGATTTTATACCGTATTAGTCATGTAATCAGAAGAAACTAATATGTTTTTGAGATTTAAAGAAGTATTTATAAAAGCAACGTTTCTTTAGCTGTCACTTATTATCAGAAACATTTCTGAATAGTTTTTAATAGTGTATTAGTCATGCAAACAACAGAAACTAATATATTTTTTAGTTTTAAAGAAGTATTTATAAAAACAATGTTTCTTTTGCTGTCACGGATTATCAGAAACATTTCCGAATAGTTTTTATAGCGTATTAGTCACGTAAACAACAGAAACTAATATATGTTTCAGATTTAAAGAAATATCTATAAAAACAATGTTTCTTTAGCTGTCATTGATTCTCAGAAGCATTTCCGAGTAGTTTTTATATCGCATTAGTCAGGTAAACAGCACAAACTAATATAATTTTAAGATTTAAAGAAGTATTTATAAAAACAAAGTTTCTGTAGCTGTCGCTGATTATCAGAAACATTTTTGAATAGTTTTTAAAGCGTATTAGTCATGTAAACAGCAGACACTGACATATCTTTGAGATTTAAAAAGTACTTATAAAAACAATGTTTCTTTAACTGTCACTGATTATCAGAAACTTATCCGAATAGTTTTTATAGCGTATTAGTTATGTAAACAATAGAAACTAATATATTTTTGAGATTTAAAGAAGTATTTATAAAAATAAAGTTAATGTAGCTGTCACTGATTATCAGAAACATTTCCGAATAGTTTTTGCAGCGTATCAGTCATGTAAACAGCAGACACTGACATATCTTTGAGATTTAAAAAGTACTTATTAAAACAATGTTTCTTTAACTGTCACTGATTATCAGAAACTTATCCGAATAGTTTTTATAGCGTATTAGTTATGTAAACAATAGAAACTAATATATTTTTGAGATTTAAAGAAGTATTTATAAAAATAAAGTTAATGTAGCTGTCACTGATTATCAGAAACATTTCCGAATAGTTTTTGCAGCGTATCAGTCATGTAAACAGCAGACACTGACATATCTTTGAGATTTAAAAAGTACTTATTAAAACAATGTTTCTTTAGCTGTTACTGCTTATCAGAAACTTATCCGAATTGTTTTTATAGCGTATTAGTTATGTAAACAACATAAACTAATATATTTTTGAGATTTAAAGAAGTATTTATAAAAATAAAGTTAATGTAGCCGTCACTGATTATCAGAAACATTTCCGAATAGTTTTTACAGCGTATCAGTCGTGTAAACAGCAAACACTGACATATATTTGAGATTTAAAAAAGTACTTATAAAAATAATGTTTATTTATCTGTCATTGATTCTCAGAAACATGTCTGAATAGTTTTTATAGCGTATTAGTTATGTAAACAGCACAAACTAATATATTTTTGAGATTTAAAGAAGTATTTGTAAAAATAATGTAAGAAAAATTTTCCAATCATGATATGTGTGTATGTGAGTCAACGTGATAACATAAATTGTATTTCCGACCGAGCCCCCATTTAGGGTATATGTTATAAGACATTATCGCAAAAAACTGTTCCAATTTTCAAAAAATCGGTGGATGGATTAGGTATTAATCCATTTTTAACAATTCTCAAACCATTTTGCAACCGATTCTACAGGGAAAATAACCAGAGAAATAGGACAGAACATAAGTGATAAATATTGCGACGATGTCATCAAGCAGAGGTAAAATCTCCAGTTTCAAAACAGTTGCCCTGGTTTCTAATCCTAACGACCCGATTGAGCCAGAAATGTATATATATATATAAATGAAAATTTGTCGGTCTGTAATTCTATACATATCCATAATTTGGAAGCCCGAATTGGGAAATGTTACGCACATGTGTATTAAAACACGGCCGAGGCAACTAAAGTAATTCGGAATCGGAATAACTTATAGTTCTTTTTTAATTAATAAAAAACCACAAATTTAAGAGCAATTTCCAATCAAATTTAAACATTTTTCGTTTTAGCTGTTACCAACAATTAAAATTCCTCACTAAAATTCTTAGCACAACAATTACTTTTCTATTGCAAGATTTCCACGTGAAAAAATGAAATAAATGGTTTGACGAATTTAAAAAAGGGAATACTGTTGCTGTTTGCGAGCATAAACATAAATTAAAAGTCGATAGCTTTAACTTTAATATAATGGACTGTTTATTTAGATTATAAATGCGTGCTCTTTGAGCTGCGACTGCCTTGGCGGCGTACAAACTACTACTGAAGGAATTATGAAACATCTGTGGGAGGGTAAATACTGTGACGTCATAACAACATACAGTGGCGCCAACATACCGCCCCACGTTGAAATAACATTTCAATATTCAATATATAATATCCAAATTTACAATGAATAACATACAATACAATGAAATGCAGAATAGAATAATAATGAATATAACAATGAATAATTAAATATGCTTCAAACATTTGTTTACATAAAGTTTACAATTGAATGGTTATACAGTGTCAAATTTAATGATAATATGTCAGTTTACTGACAAGGCAGCAAGCATAATTTCGATATGCCTCTCTTGAAAATACCATGAGGCGTTTTCACAAGAACCACTCTAACCTTACCATCTGGTCCTTTAACTACTTCCTGAACTCTACCCATTGTCCATCTGCAGGGTGGAAGATTATCCTCTTTTAAAAGGACCATTGAATTTGGAATAATATTATCCTTCTCAAATTGCCATTTATGTCTGGCTTGTAAGTTGTTAAGATAGTCCAATTTCCATTTTCGCCAAATAAATTGGACCATTTTATTTAATCTTTGCCATTGGGACAAATGATTATCACGTTCGCCAGTCAGGTCCGGTTCAGACACACTGTTCAGAGGTCTGCCTATGAGAAAATGGCCTGGAGTTAGAATTTCAAAATCATTGGGGTCAGAAGACATGGGTGTGAGAGGCCGACTGTTTAAAATACCTTCAATTTGCGTGGTAACTGTTAAAAATTGCTCAAGAGTTAATCGCGAATTTCCAACAGTTCTTTTTAGGTGGTACTTAAACGACTTCACCCCAGCTTCCCACAAACCACCGAAATTGGGTGACCTGGGTGGAATGAAATTCCAGGCGATTTCCTCACTTGTTAAATAATGAGCCAAAACATCTGGGGTGTTTCTAATCATGTTCGCCAAACGTTTTAACTCTGCACTGGCTCCAACAAAATTTTTGGCATTGTCAGTACAAATAGAAAAACTTTTACCTCTCCTACTGAAAAATCTTTTTAAGGTTGCTATTATTGCTTCTGAAGTTAAGTCGGTGACCACTTCTAAATGAATCGCTTTTGTTACGAAACAAATAAAAATGGCAACATAACATTTATGGTAAATACCCTTCCTTTGACCCTTATATTTTATATAAAACGGGCCACAAAAATGAATCCCTACATTAGTGAATGGCGAACTAGGAGTAATTCTCGCAGAAGGAAGATTTCCCATAATCTGCTCAGTACATTTAGGCTTGTTTTTGAAACAAACTATGCAATCATGAACAATTTTTCTACCAGTATTTCTACCACCCAATGGCCAAAATTCTTGCCTTACAAGATAAAGTAAAGTTTGGGCTCCAACGTGCAAGTATTTAAGATGAAAATATGTCATTATCAATAAAGTCAATTTGTGATCTTTAGGGAGCAATATTGGAAATTTCTTATCAAAAGATAAATCAGCGTTATTTAATCTACCGCCTACCCTTAACAAATTCTGTTTATCAAGAAAGGGATGTAAACAACTCACCTGTCCCCTTTTGGGAATTTCTCCCTGTTCAAGGGTTTTTATCTCATAATCAAATGCTTTTACCTGTACCATTTTGACTAAAAAAGTCTTTGCGGTTCAAAGTTCCTCTATTGTGATTGGGCCACGACGTCGAATGGCATTTTTGGCATTAAATAGGAATCTGAAAATAAAACTTAGAATACGTATTAATTTTAAATAATTGTTACTTAAATTAAGAAAATCATCCACAAAGGAATTTTCAGAAGTGGAAATTAAATTGATATTGTCCATTTTTTTAAGTTCTTGCGCATAAAGTTCGTGCGATAAAATGTCAGTATTGTCACTAGATTCATCAGAAAGTTTATGAAAGTTCAGGGGGCCATCCCACCAAAGATTCATTTTGGAAAGTTCTTGAGGACCTAATCCACGTGATATAATATCTGCTGGATTTAAATGCGATGGGACATGCTTCCAATGATAGTTCTCAGTCAAAGTTTGTATCTTGGATACTCTGTTGGCAATGAAGGTTTTTAGTTTGTATGGCGATGTATTGATCCAAGAAATTGCTATTTTTGAATCGGTGTGCAAATAGATATCACTCACTATCATTTTTAGAGATAGACGAACTTTTTCTATAAGTTGAGAGAGAAGAAGTCAAGCTGACAGTTCGAGGCGGGGAATGGAAATTGTCTTTAAAGGAGCTACACACGATTTACTAGCGATCAGTTTAGTTGATACAGTATTTGTTTCACTTGTGCAATGCATATAAACTACAGCTCCATAAGCTAATTCCGAAGCGTCTGCAAATCCTAGCAACACTAATTCCTGAAAAGAATCGGTTAGAATGTATCTGTCGATTCTGATCTCTTCGATTTGTTTCAGGGACGACACAAAATTTATCCATTCACTTGCAACTGGATTTGGGATTTCATCTTCCCAACCTAATTTCATGAGCCACAATTTCTGAAGAAATATCTTTGCTCGTGTAATAATTGGTCCTAGAAGACCTAAAGGGTCATATAGCCTTGCAATGGTGCTTAGCACATCTCGTTTCGTGTATGATGATTTCTCCGTTATTGAAATCTTGAACATAAACTGATCTTCAACGGGTTTCCAGATAACCCCTAGAGTTTTACTTGTTGATTCTTCATTTATGGAAAAGTTATAATCTTGAACTTCCAATGGCTTACTGTTCATTAATTCCCTTGAATTGGAATTCCATTTATGGAGGGACATACCGCATGTTTCTAACATGTTGCATAACTGATGTTGGAGTTCTATAGCTGTATCTAGATCATGTGCGCCTGCCACTATGTCATCCATATACACATCTTCCTTTATTACTTCCGCAGCTAAAGGGAATTGCGATGCTTCATCTATGGCTAACTGTTTCAGAGTCCTTATTGCGAGAAATGGTGCGCTAGATGTACCATATGTGACAGTATTCAATCTGTAAATAACAGTTTCTTCATTCTCGTCGGTCTTCCACAAAATTCTCAGAAGGTCGCGTTGAGATGGATCTATTAAAATTTGTCTGAACATTTTTTGAACGTCCGTCGTAAAGGCATACCTATAAACACGAAATCTTGTCATAATTTCAAATATGTCTTCTTTTACTTCTCCTTTCAGCAGACAATCATTGAGACTGAAGCCAGATGCAAAGGCAGCTGATGCATTGAACACCACACGTAATTTAGTTGTGGTTTTGTCTGGCCTGAGAACACCATGATGCGGCAAGTAGTAACATGAGTGATTTTCTGGATGTTCGGAATGAGGGTCTGCAACCTTCTCCATGTGACCTAATTCTAAGTATTCTTGCATAAACTGCTAATACAATGCTTTCATAGTTTTATCCTTAGCTAATCTTTTCCATAACTGATTCAGACGTTTTTTCGCAAGCTCTTTAGAATCACCTAATTTTTCCAAATCCTTGGTTGGCATCTGTACGATGTATGTACCTGCGTCATTTCGTTTATGCGTAGTTTTGTAATGCTCTTCACAGTATTCTTCTTCTCTACTAAGGATTTTCGAAGTTTCATCAATGGTTTCTAACTTCCAAAACTTTTCTAAACATTCATCAATGCTTTGCGACTGCGAAACAAAACCACAATATTGCATTTGGCTGACAGATTCTATGCTTCCTGTTGCGATGTATCCGAATACTGAATTGCGAAACACTAAATTACTGTTTGGAATGCGAATTTCTCCATCTTTTATTATATGAAAGAACGATTCAGCGCCGAGAAGCATATCAATTTTGCCAGGAATGCTAAATTTCGGATCTGCTAACTGATGAGGAATTTTTAAGTTATCAATGTTTAAGTTTGTAACTGGGAGTGAGTCCGTTATTTTTGAGACAACAAGAAAATCCAATGACGTTTCAAAAGATCCATTTCCGTTTATAATTTTAGCATGAATTTTGTGTATAACGTTCATTTCCTTTCCACCTAAGCCTGAGATGGCGATGTTCAATCGCTTTAGTGGAATTCCCAATCGATTAGCGAATTCTGAAGTCACAATATTGGACATACTTCCAGAGTCCATTATTACACGTGCTTGTAAATAACTTCCAGAACAAGGGTTAAAGACCCAAACTAATGCAGTGGAGAGAATGACAGATTTATTTCTGTTATTAACGCAAGATAAAGAAGATGATACAGGTGATTTAGTTTCTGTCTGTCCGTAAAACTCATCTGCGTTCGGATTCAATTTATGACCTTGCGCGGTGGGGTTAACTTCATCAACTTTGCTCGGAAGAGAATTGTTTATATTTCTATGGAGTAATGTGTTGTGTCTTGCCTGACAAATGTTGCAGGAACTTTTAGACTTGCAATTAGCAATTGCGTGTTGACTACTTAAGCAGTTGAAACAAAGCTTATTTTTCATTGCTACATCTTTTCTCTGAAAAGCATTTAATTTCAAAAATGCGTCACATTTATATATTGCATGATTTTGCTTACACATTACACAGAAATTAATGGAATTTGTTGACTTAACAAAGAGAGATTTTTTCTTAAAATTACGATCTTGAATTGACTTGGGTTTTACTGCAATGGTTTTACTTATGTTTTCCAAAATTTGAGAACGTTTTTCTAAAAATAAAATTAAATCATCTAACTTTGGAGCTTCATTTGAACTTATTGTCATTTCATAATTTTTCCGTGTATCTTTATCCAACTTTTCAAGAATGATATTTAAAATTAAAACGTCGGAGAGATTGTTTCTGTTGTAATCTAAAACCTTTAATGCGCGAATGCTTTCTTTAACGCTGTCTACTAGATTTCTTAGATCTTTTGCGGAAGGCTGTGTAATTTTATCTGCATCTAAAAGTGAGTTTATGTGTATTTGTACTATAACTCTTTCATTTTCGTACCTGTCTTTTAACGCTTGAAATAAAGAAGAAAAAGTATCTTCGGTTGTTTGCAAAGCTCTTGCGTCACTTACTAATGCAGCTGATAAATAATGTAGTTTTTGCGCTTCTGACAACTGCTCGTTTGATGTTATAATATTATCAAACTGTAGTTTAAATGTGCTCCATTCTTCAGGTTTTCCGGAAAATGTAGGAAGTGGTATTTCCGGTAACTTAATGTTTAGCGCATTGTTTGTAAGAGTAGGTTTTAATTGATTTTCATTGAGAACCTTACCCACTTCTAAATGCTTAATTTGTTTCTTTATTTTGAATTTAATTTTTACAATATTTTCACTGTATTCTTCACCAGTGTTAATATCATTTTCCTAATCCTTAGGAATGCTTATGGCAGCTTCTATTTCGCTATTTAAGTTTTTTAGCAAGTCTTCCTTATCATTTAATTGTTCCAGAATTTCTAAATAGTCATCGGTTTCTTTATTGTCATCATCTATTAACGTTTCAAATTTAGTGATCAATTTAGTAACGGATGTTCTTAAAGCTGCACGTTTCTTTTTTAATTTCTCAAGCGGTTCCATTTTATAAAAAAAACTTATCATGCAATAATCAAAAAGAATAATCAAATATTTCCTACCTTGTTTCACGCAGACGATTTCGTTTTCGCTTTAATCCATTATGGAAGGTTGCGCAATCACTGTTCTAAAACTGCAAGTATAAAACTCGATGTCGAAACTTCAAATGAAAGAAGGGGAACTTTTCCTTTCAACTGCGATGTTTTTTCACTATTTCAGACTAAATTCTTTTTTTTTTTTTTTAAATAAATACCTGAGGCTCGACTTGACCAATGTTGCTGTTTGCGAGCATAAACATAAATTAAAAGTCGATAGCTTTAACTTTAATATAATGGACCATTTATTTAGATTATAAATGCGTGCTCTTTGAGCTGCGACTGCCTTGGCGGCGTACAAACTACTACTGAAGGAATTATGAAACATCTGTGGGAGGGTAAATACTGTGACGTCATAACAACATACAGTGGCGCCAACAAATACTATAACACAACTTTTCTACTGCAAGATTTCTACATGGAAAAAGAAAAGAAAATCAATAGTTTGACGAATTTAAATCAAAAGTGAATGTTACGTCTTAATTTTTCTGTTGTATGATTTCCATGCGAAAATTATTATTTATTTAATTAATTTAACGAATTAAAAATTGAATATTACGTCATACTGGAAATATAAAGGGCGTGGTGAATATATAACGTCATATAAATGTGAAAAATGTATTGAAGCATGATAAAAACTCGATTATGGAAATATTGGCGTATTTTAACTTTATTGTTCCAATGATGTATGGAAATAAGTTCCTTTATAGCTGTATTATTTTGCGTCTGTTATATAAATTTATACATTTTTATATTGGGTTTTCATTTGTTTCATGTGTACAACAGTTCGACTGTTTTTTTTATTATTATTTTTATGTTGTATGTTAAATTTTGAAATTGGTTTTTCAAAACAAACATTCTTAAAATTCCGGGCAACGACGGGTTACTTTAGCTAGTATATATATATATATATATATATATATATATAACCATTATATAATTACAATTCATCATCTATTTCCAATTACTAAAATTAAATTAATACATTCAGCTTCAGTACATAACACTGACATTATACAAAATAAAGTTGGAACCTTTAACTTGTAATAAAAATCAAGCACAATACCACTAATTCACTAGCACATTGCGGACGATTAATCCATATAAAATATATGTAAAACCACATAATTTTGATACAATATCCTATTAAAGACAAAAGATACAAATAACCAGCGAAATCTTGTTGAACCATTAACAAACGTATAGTAAACACATAATAGATCAATTGGATAGATGTCGCAGGAAGCTTATACAGACTTTCACTTCTTCAAGGGTACATAAAATACAAATGTAAGCAAAAAATAGTCGATTTCTGTAATAGAATCCAGCAATAAGCTAAAAATTGAATTCCATTATGTACCGGATCGACTATATACCAAAAAGTATAAATTTACCATGCCATATAAAATGAATTAAATAAATCATTAATCAATGCAAGATCCGCAATAATGAACAATATGAAAAAAGAATTTTGTAACATTTAAATTTAAGACATACCCAACAATAGAATTGCTATGACCATATCACAATCACAAACAAGTATCCCATTTTAGCGCATCAAAAATCCCGTCTAATTAAATGGTGCAGTTAAAAGCAAATCCTTATGCTTTCAAATCATCACAGCTTGCAGATAATATTATCATTCTTATAGATATAATAATTATAATTAACTTGAATAGTCTATATAATAAAAAATTTTGAGTGCTATTTTAAGGATCCTGGAATAAATTATTACTAAAAAGTACAAAAAAGGAGATGTTTAAAATAATCAGGTAATAAATAAGATATATGATACAATATAATAAGGTATGGCAACAAAATTACTTTAGAACTGAATTATTTAATGCTGCCATCTACCTGAACTTAAAAAAAAAATTCAAAAATAAAAATACGTGTTCACCATCACGACGAAAAAAAGTAGAAATAAATTGTAGTGGTGCCATCTATTGGTGATTACCAAAAATAACTGTAGAAAAATTGCAAATTGCAAATATTTGAACCACATTAATTCACTTTAAAACCGCAAATAATATCATTCTAAATCAGCTCAACCGAATATCGATAATAATCATTTAGCATCTTTAATGTAATAATTATAATTATTTTTAATAATTTTATTTAAGAATACGTAAATTAATAATATTTCAAATAAGTTACAATTATAATAATATAAAAGTTTGTTTCTGTTAATCACTTAATTAATTTAATATTATAAATTTTAAATGTTTCTTTACAGATTTGGGGGGGGGGGGCTATATACAAACAAATTACAACATTTTTACATACTGATAAACATATGTATCATAAACTGTATTAGCGTCCACTATTATAAATTATAATATTTTAAAGTAAATCAATAAAAGTGACGTAAATGATGTAAATTAATCTAACATAAATATTTTTATACAGTACTAAGGGGAGCAAATACATAAGGACCAAAATAAACATACAAACTCATAAAATCAACGTACCAATCCCCCTTATATATATATATATATACAGGGTTAGCGAAATTAAACTTCCGCTACTCAAAGGGCCCTAGAGGCCGTTCTACTAGTCCGATGACAAAAATATTTGGACAATAGACACTTCGGTGGATGCGCTCGATATTTCCGAAATAAAAAAAATTAGTTTAAAAAATCGCCACTAGATGGCGCTACGAGTTAGCGTGTGAAGATAGGACAAACTGAGATCCCGAAACACTGAAGGACCATGGTCTTACACAAAAGGAACACAATAAGGACAATAAGTGGGCACAGAATTTCCATGGCCAGAAATGATCAACCGCCATTCTCGCGAGAAATTTGTAGCGTGAATGTTTTGCGAGTGTCCAGATCTTGTCGTTCCAATTTCTGAACCGCTTGAATGTTATACGGGCAGAAGATCAGAATTCTAAGAATTGTATTACACTGTAGTAGGGTATATCAAGGGTACGTGAAATCGTCGGTACATTGACATTTCCATGAGGCGAATGAGTGCTTGCTTCCACGACCGCTGTAGCAATATCCTCTACGACGGCGGTTGCACACTTTTACTTCCACTTCCCGGCAAATCACCTAACTGTCCTGTTTGCTCGAATTTCATCATCATGTCATTAAGAGCACGCTCCGATATCGGTCCACGTCGTTGTTTCTTGAGACGGCGGAACTCTCTCACAACTGCATCTGCATTCTCACCGTTGCGGTAATACAGTTTGACTAGCATTGGCAACGTCGGCATTTTGAAATGCTCATATGATTGGGGCACGAACTTCTTCCTTTTATCGTGCGTGGAATTTGCATGTGTTGCTGCAATGTGCTGCCCTGCTGCGCCCTCTGGTGGCGAGTTTTTAAACTATTTTTTTTATTTCGGAAATCTCGAGCGCATCCTCCGAAGTGTCTGTTGTCAAAATATTTTTCTCTTCGGAGTAGTAGAACGGCCTACAGGGGCCTTTGAATAGCGGAAGTTTAATTTCGCTAACCCTGTATATTAAATAAACATTTGCATATAAATTATTCAGACAACTCCTCCTTCCTCCTTAATTTAACATCTACCCACCCAACCAACCTATTTAAACTTTTTTTTTAATTACATTTTGTATTTTTAATTTTTTTTTTGCGTATTTTTAGTTTTTTATATTTTTTTATATATTTTTTAATACGCAAAATGTTAATAGTAACTTACAAGTAGCCTTCATAATATCCATTGTTTAGATCATTAATTAACTGTAGATTAAGAAATATATGAATTTCTTAGGAAAACCATGATTCAATGCATCTAATATTAATTGTTTAATGTTTTTATTGATAAGATGTGAGGAACATAAACTTTTAATTCTATACAAATGATTAATTAGTATATTAAGGTAAACTGAAATATGTAGACAGGATTTAAAATGAGTAAATGTATTAACCTTGAATTGGAAGTCTTTACGTTTGTTATAAAGATCAGTAATTGTTTTGTTTTGTGCGATTATGATTTTAGGTCTAAAAAGTTAATAGTATTATTTGTTAAAAGGTTTTCTATCAATTCTAAATTAGTTAGATAATCAACTGGAAATTGAGTAATATTTGATTGTTTAGTGTCAATTAAAATTATGTCATCAATATAGCGACCCATTAGTATATTACCATTACAGAACTTACGTTCATATTGATATAAATATAAATCAGCCATCAAACTGGATGTCGTCTTGTGGTAATCCTTCTATTTCTAGATAAATAATATTATCTTATAAGATATATTTATTGTATAGGGTAGACCGGGGCACGTTTACGCAGTGCACTTTTTCCGAAACGAGTTATAACTGGTTGGTGTCACGCCATGGCGCGACACCAGTCATGACGGATTGATGCTGCTCCCTAGTGGGTATTTGCATACGTTTTTGAGCATCAGTCGAGCTTCGTTCTAGCATGAGGAAAGGATAATCTGTTTTTTGCCAAGGTGAGTACATTTTGTGTTGAACTTATTGAAACTTATTGTGAACTAATACTACTTAGTTATGGATAAACAAATGTATGAACATTAGCAGAATTTTATCCTTTATTGAGAACTGTATTTGTATGAACAGAAATGTTATTAATTTTAGTAACACGTTAAAAATAAATCAAAACATGGCGGAGGGGCACCTTTCCGCGTTGACATCGGGGCACCTTTACGCACGTTCAAAAAAAAAAAAAAAAAAAAAAAAAAGAAAAAGAAAAGAAAAAGAAATTACGTAAACGTTTACTAGTTTCTATGAAGCAGAACAAGAAGACAGCAAAGGAAAAAGTATGAAACCAAAAACTGCAAAAGGGAAAAAGTTTATACACTCTGGAATAAAGAAAATAGTGAATGAATCCGATGAAGAAGATAAAAACTGTGTATGATTGTTTGAAATCATACAACCAATCCAAAAAAGTCAAGACTGGGTTCAATGTCTTAGATGCAAAAGGTGGTCCCATGGCAAGTGTGAAAAGGGAAATACTTTATTTTTTGTTTGTAAAAACTGCAACAGTGATTATGAATTTCTGTTTTTAATTAGCAATAACCCATGTGTTTTCAGTTTAGCCTATAAAATGTTCTTTAATTAATTCTCTTTCATTTTTTTTAAACAGTGTTTTAAGTTATAAATAAAACATTTCAATTTGATTAAATATTTATTTCACTTACTCCTTGGTATCACTTATAATATACGTAAACGTGCCCCGCTTGACGCGTAAACTTGCTCCGTTCCCGGGGAAAGTTTACGTAAAGGGCTTAAACCTAAAAAGAAAAAAAAAAAAGGTTAAAAACACAAATAGAGCAACAACTGAATACACAAATTTTAACTTTATTAACTGCTTTATAAAACCACAATGTCAAAATTTTCCTAAGTTGAAACATAAAAATTAGAAAATTCATTGAAAAAAATCCGCATAAATGTGCCCCGGTCCACCCTATTATAAAATTAGTTAAAGTGCGAACATATTTTATATCCATATATGTAGGAAGAGTTAATTAATTTTTATACGTTTTATTTCAAATAGTGTATTACATATAGTACGCAGGTCTGTAAGATTTATATTATTAAACAGATCTTTGAAATCATATGTACGTATATTTTTTACACATTTAATGTCTTTAAGTACATAAACCAATTGATGACTATTTTTTATACAATGTTTATTATCTGTTTCTATTGTTAGATTATAAATTTGACGTAGAATTTTTAATAAAAGATTGTTTGCTCCAAACTTTTTAAAAAGGCATTAACATGACGTCTGTCTGTGATAGTGACCCTCCCTTTTCCCTCCTCCCCCCCAAAACGGAGAACACGCATACATTTTAACCTCAGGAAAGTTTCAGAAAAAGAAAATATTCGACTGGAAATCAATCATGTCTTCTTTAAATGTATGTTGCAGTTATAGGTTTACAAGGTAGTCTTCATGCTGAAAGTGTAACAAACTCTGAACTTATCAATACGAAAACTCAAATTTTAACACATATTTCACTTTTGTCGTAAATTTTACCTTAGGGTACAAAATTTGAAGTCATTTGACTGAGTAGTTTAGGAATTATGAAGGTTTAAAGTATAGAACTCCGCATATTACATTCATTTGTAACTGTTGCAAAACAAATTGTAATGGAATAGTTTTTAACACTTTCCAACAAAGTTGAAAAGTGTTTATGCATTCGGTTTGTCTGTCCGTCAGTCCGTCTGTCCGTCTGTCCACGCTCTAACTCCCGTAAATATACTTGGATTTTCAGGAAATTTTTAAGGGTTATTTAGGATCACCAAAGCATGTTTGGTATTGTATATGAAGTATGTAGGATTAATCGTTCATTTACAGGGGCACTCAAAATTATTCCATTACATTATGGTATATGGGGAAAATCGTTTGCAGAGTATTTTAATGACATTATGCTATTTCAAATGTATTTAAACTGATATAAATCACTGAATTTTACTACGATCACGTTAGAACAGGACATTCATAGCATTTTTTATTCATTTACAGGGACACACAAAAGAAAACGGTTAGAGTTACAGTACTGTCTTTGAGTAATAATTGCTGGAGTGCACGGTTTAAAATTCGGTATGCGCTTTTAAATTTAATTATTGTTTTGCATCTTACCCGTTATATATAAATTCTATACCTCAAAAACAGGGCTGCACAAAAGTATTCACGCACCGTTCTAATTATTAGAGAAATTGCTGAAGGTAAATTTTCAACTGAAGTATATGTAGCTCTTAAGTGAACTAAATTTTGGCTTGCATGTAGCTAATAGATTCAGATCTATAAATCATATACAGGGCTGCAATTCGCATAATTTTCCGATTGTGGATGGGAACAGCTGAAATTGGGTTCTGAAATGTATTATGCGTTTCCATATGGTTGAATTAGACGTAATATTTTAATTTCTTAAACAGTGCAGTTCTGCTACATTATTCTGAATGTGTTGGAAAGTGTTTCATAATCTATGCTTGACGCATGATTTTTTCTTACTTGTTTAAACATGACATAAAAACTACTGGACTGAACGAGCTGTAATCTTGATTCGCATATCTGAAGTTTCTAAAAGTTGATTTCTAATAAAAAATAATAGATGACAATTCATATTTTTCTCGATAATTAATTTTAAAAATCTGTGTATTTTGAAATGGATTTTCGAAAAAAGTGTGAATTATAATGCATATTTTATTTAATGAAAATTTATTTTTATAAGTTTAAAATATGCAAATACAAACTTATAGCTCATTCCGCCCAGTAGCTCTTGAATTATATTTAATAGTTTTGAAAGTTTAAAGTTTGAAACTAGAAATGTTATATTCCTTTTTAATCGTAGAAAGCAAATTGAAATGCAGGTGGCTTTTAAATCATAACTCTAAAACTAATTGGAGAAAGGATAAGTATTCTTGGATTTGCACATTTAAAGAGTTCAATTTCTAGAAATCAATTTCTGTTAAAAGAAAATTATAGGTCACAATTGATACTGTTTTTCGAAAATTAATTTCGAAAAGATGCACAATTTGAAAACTGAGATTGAAATTTATGGGTGGGTTCTCTTGTTTTAGGCTTATAGTACCTTATACACTTACCTCATACTTTTTACATGAGTAGCAGAATAGGCGTTGGTGCAGAACTTTTTCACAATGAGCAGGTACGGGTTAAACAAATGAAGTACATAAGATTCTGTTTTTAAAAAGTTGCAGAAAAAAATATTGTTTTATTTGAAGAGCAATCTTTTACAATTCCAAATCTGTTGTAATTTTACTATCACGGTTATTAGAAGAGGAGTTATTAAAAATGTTATAAACAGAAAGTATTGAGTCAAATAGCGGAAGTGATCAAAAAGGCCAGGAGAAATGTAAATGACATTTCTATTCATATTTTTTTCTACTTTTTTACATAAAAACACTAATAAACCTTAATTAACACTTCTAGATTAATATTATAGGTAAGAAGACATAATCTAAATAAGACGTCTTGAAATGAGGTTTCTGGAAAATCAATTTTTCCGTTACTTCCATGCACGATAAACTTCATAACATAAAATGTTTTAAATATGTCTCAGTAAAATTTTGTCCGAATGCTTTCCATATTCTTACTAGTTCTCAACAAGAATCTAAGCTATATGTGATAGTGTAAATAATTTATAGTTACGCGAATATAAAATAGTAAAATTGTTAATAAAAAATATGTATTTTTTTACATTTTTTGAAATATTTTAGTTAATTTTAAAGATATTCTAAAACTTCTTGTTCAGTGAACAGGTAAATGTAAGACTAGTATATAGTACAAAGGAAATTAAAATATATTTAGTTGAATTCAGTGTACAAATGTCTGAGCATGAGTGTACAAAGCATTAAATTTTGCTTTAAAAATAGCAAAAAACCCCCATTTTTAAAAATGTTATGAAAATATTGCTAGGAATTTGTTTCTTCATCATTCTGTATTACAATTAAACTAAAAATATGTGTATAATGTGTGTGTATAATGTATGCATATAATGCATACGTGTATAATGTGTATATGTTTAATGTATGTGTATAATGTGTGTATAATGTATGTGTATATTGTATGTGTATTGTATGTGTATGATATATGTGTATATTGTATAATGTATGTGTGTAATGTATGTGTATAATAATGTATAATGTATATGTATAATATATGTGTATAATGTGTATGTGTATGTGTATAATGTATAATGTGTATGTGTTTAATGTACATGTATATTCAATATTGCACATTTTTTTTATAAAAGCTCTCCGAATGTAGATAAATACCTTAAGAAATAAGGAAAATTCAAAATCAAATTTAATCAAAATTAATACTTTATAAATTTAACTTATTTAAACGGCTGGATGAAAATATTGAAAAAAATCTTCTAAAGCAAAATTATTTAAATCAAACGAGTTTGCAAAATATAGAAAATGGCACAATTTTCACTTATGAGGTTTTTAATTACGAAACTATATTCAATGTTCTGTTTCTACTTCCTTTTAAAGCGATTTTTCAACATGCTTCAGCAAAACAAGACACAAATAAAGTTTCTACTTCAGTGCGTCTTTTCTAACATACGTCCTGAGCAAATATTTAAATTAGGATGAAACTTCTTCGACTTTCTCGATATAAAATCAGCCAAATTTGAAATATCTCTTCATATTACGTAGAACAAATCAGTAGTTTTATATTTTGAGCGATAACCTTTATTATATTCACAAGTCTCAGTTTCTGAGAAAATTTCTCTCGAAACTAGAATCAAAGAGTTTTCATATCTCAATACATGAAAAGGACTTCAAAGATATATTACACCTGAAAGTAATTTCGCTTTTTTAGACGGCTTTGAAATGTAGCATACCTTTTAATCTTACTGTGAGAAAACTATTTATAAAAAATTTAATATGTAATAAAACGTATGTAAAATATATGTTTCTTCTATTTTATCTATTTAATTGGTTTTATTTCAGATATACAGGGTGTCACAGAACTTCGTGTACAGACTTAGAGGACAGGTAGAGAACATTGTTAAGAACCATAATTACATCGGAAAGCATGTGCGAAAACGTCACACTCACGTGATATAGGGAAACAAAGACGCAATAAGGCCATAATGCAGAAAGCAGAGTAAAACGCTTTATTACATGGAAAAGTATACAATTTATGACTTACAAGCATTACAGGAGCTGTTTGAAATTGCGCACGCAATGCGCGACATAGTTCGAAAAATTCGAACATTTTTCGAACATTCCGGTTGTTGCGTTGATGGTAGCCGCAGCGATGGAGATTCGTGCCTCCAGGTCCATTTCAAAATTTACATGCGTGTCGTACACAATGCCGTTTATGTCACCCCAGAGATAATAATCAAGATCAGATGAATCAGGTGATCTGGGGGCTATGCCACTGGACCACCAAGCCCAATCCAATTGTTTCCAAATGCCTGTTCTAAATGTTCACTTACGGGGCGTAATACGTTAATGCGATGGAGTCCAATCATGTTTAAAGCACATTTTGCGCCAAACATGGGCGGGCACCTTGTTAAGCGCTTTCAGAAGAACTTCCTGAACAAAAACGAGATAATTTCGAGCGTTTAGTGGAGGTTGTATGATGTATATGGCCCCACTAAACAGCCCGCTACTATACCCATCCACACATTAGCAGTTAAGTGCTGTTGCGGTTAGTCGGTTTCCATGTATGTTCTTGTCCGTGTGATTCATGTTAATGTCATGCAGTAAGCCCAAACAATGAGAAAGCCACTCGTGTCAACCTTGAAAACTCGCATACAGCGCCATCTATAGATTTCCGCTCATGCTTTCCTATGTACGAGGGCTTTTCGAAAAGTAAAGATACAATGCCGCATACACATTCAAAAAACCTTATTTGATAAAATGTTTTTTACGAATTATTTACAGCTATATAGCTGATTTTTCAACATAATCGCCGCCGTTGTCCAAGCATATGTTTAGTCTGGGTACAAGCTTCTGTATCCCATTGCCATAGAAGATTGCCGCCTGTTATTGAAACCACATTTCAACTTCAATTTTGATCTCATCGTCGTCGTGGAAGTTTGCCCTGCAAGGTGTCGCTTCAGGTAAAAGAATAATTGGAAGCCACTGGGTGCAAAGTCCGGATTGTATGGCGGATGGCTTAAAACTTCCTACTTGTATTTCATCACCCGCTTTTGCATAGCGCGTGATGAAGTCGAATGCGTAGCCGATCCTCTTCCTTTTGTGATCTTCTAGCAACATTTTTGGAACCCAGTGTACACACAATTTACGGTACCCTAAAGTCACAGTCACTGCTTCGTAAAGTCATAGACGCTACAGGTATCATTTTATGCAACTCTTTCATTGTGATACGCCTATTTGCTTGAATCGCTTCCTCCGTTCTTTGAAGGGCATCAGAGATCACACATGGTCTACCTGTTCTGGGTTCTTCATAAACATTGGTCCATTTGGCGGGATTTTTAATTGACGCAGGTATTCTAAGCTACACGAGGCAGGATCAACATAGAATTAACGAGAGAGTGCGAGGGAAAAATCAAAAGTTCAAGTTTACAATCTGTGTTGCCAACACGCTCATTAAAACTTTTTCCCCCTATCGTCTGCGTTGTATCTTTATTTTTCGAAAAGCCCTCGTAAATATGGTTCCTAACGTTGTTATCTACCCTCTCTCCAAGTTTGCACGAACTTCTGGGACACCCTGTATAAATAATTGGAATACAGACTTAAGCTCTTTTGATACATTGATAAAAGATTAGATATAATTCCCTTGGTTTTAAAAGTCGTGCAAGTCCACTTTGCGAAACAAAAAAGTGGTTTAGCGCTAAATTTTATTACAAATTTAAAAAAAAACCATAATCAATTTATAATCTATATCTTTGAACCCCTCCAGATCGGAAGTTAAAATGATACTACAAATACACATTCATTGCTTCCGGACAAGTAAAATGACACCATAGATGAAAATAGCATGCCCTTTTCTGAAATTGTGAATTTAGGGGACTGCTAATTTATGTTCAAAATATGGATCTTACATGACATTCTAACATACGACCAGAGCAGAATATTTAAATTAGTTTTCAATTTCTTTACTACTTAGTCTAAAAATTCATTTCAAATCAAATCTAGCGTCAACGGTGGTTCAGTGTTATATATTCTACGAATAATCAACATTCTTTAAGGCACAAAACAAATATCTAATTACAAAACGGAATATAAAAATCTATGAAGTTACATTCGACTCATCACATCTAAAGAATTCTAACATCAACAAAAAGATTAATTCGTTTCAGTTCAAAACTAGACAGTTCTAATAGAGCATGCGCTGGCTAACTAGCTGTTTAGAGAATTAGCCGGAACATCCTGCCCGGCGTTGGACGGGTGTCCAACATCATCATAAAATGGCAAAGGTACTACTCTGGTGATATTTCGACGTAACATACTTGTAGAGGTCTTGAGATCAATTACCCGGACATGTCCATCATCACCTTTAGAAGTTTTCAGAATTCGAGCTAGTTTCCAATCTACAAACTTGTCATTTCCTTCCTTCAATAACACAAGCTGTCCAACTTTAAGATTTGGCGAGGACCTTTTCCATTTACTGCGGACTTGCAGCTCATTTAAGTGTTCTCGGCTCCAGCGGTTCCAGAATTGCATTTTTAATCTTTGAACTAGTGTCCACCTAGAAGAAAAAGGTAAAGAATCTAAAATAGCATTATTTTCAGGAACATTCAAAAGAGGACCTCCAATGAGGAAGTGACCAGGAGTCAGTGGATGTAGATCATTAACATCTGCAGATAAGGGGGTTAACGGTAGTGAATTCATAACTGCCTCAATTTGCGTCACAAGTGTTGACAGCTCTTCAAAATTTAAGATAGAGGATTTAGTTATCTACAAGAGGATTCGCTTCATGGTTTTTATATTTGATTCCCATAATCCGCTGAAATGTGGGGATGCAGGGGGTATGAAATTCCATTGAATTCGTTCTTCAGCACTAAATCGCTGAATTTCTTCCGAAGAACAGATTTGATAGAAGGATTTCAAAAGAGTACAAGTACCTTTAAAATTTGTGGCATTATCACTCCATATGACACAGGGTTTAGATCGTCGAGCAATGAATCTTCTCAAACAGGCTAAAAATGCTTCTGTAGTCAAGTCCGAAACAACTTCTAGATGAACGGCTTTGGTAGAAAAACAAAAAAAATATAGCAATATATGATTTTAGGGTTATCTTTGAACGTTTTAAATTAGGTTTTGTTATAATAGGACCTGCTAGATCAACGCCTGTTTTCTCGAACGGTCTAGATGGTATAATTCTATCACGGGGCAAGTCACCCATCAATTGTTGAAGAGTTTGGTGTTTTGTTCGAAGACAAGTCACACACCTATTTATAATTTTCTTTACTTGACTTTGACCAGATGGTATCCAATAAAATTGTCTTAATAAAGATAGAGTTGTCTGAGTACCTGAATGTAGGAATTTTTTATATTAATAATCAGTTAAGAGTTCAGTAAAATAGTGAGACTTTGGTAAAAGTATTTGGTGTTTCTGAGATTCTGATAAATTAGAAAATTTCAGTCTTCCACCGACCCTTAACAGTTCATCTGCATCTAGAAATATATTTAAGTTTAAGATCTTACTGTTGTTTGGTAGTGGACGTTTTTCCTTTAAACATCGAATTTCAGTTTGGAATGCGGAATTTTGAGCAATCTTTATCAGCTTCTTGGTCGCATTCTGTAACTAAGAAGTACCTAAATAATCATATTTTCTAATTCCTGATTTCAATTTACAATTTTTCAGAAATCTTAAACACCGTGCAGCAATTCTTATTAACTTCATAAAAGAAGAATATCGATTAATCAAATCAATGTTTAACTAATTTTCATTTACAATAGTTGATTTTATAACATTGTTTTTCTTTAGTTCTAACTGAATTTTAACTTCAGAAATATCTAATTTATCCAATGTATTATCCAATTTTGGCCAAAGAGATCTGTCTTGCTTTAACCACTGGGGACCTTTCCACCAAAGATGGTTATTTTTCAACTCTGAAACTTTCAAACCTCTAGTAACTAGATCGGAAGGATTATCTTTTCCAGGACAGCGAAACCAATTTAATGGATCACTAAGATTTCTGATTTCCTTTATCCGGTTTCTGACAAAGATTTTAAATCTTTTTAGCTCTAATCCAAAAGACAGTAATAGTAGAGTCGGTCCAAAAGTAGCAAGTTGCAGGAAAAGCTAATTCTTTAGCAATTTTATTACAAAGTCTAGCAGACAAAAGGGCTCCTAAAAGTTCCAGACGAGGTATAGAGACAGTTTTTAAAGGGGCGACCCGACTTTTTGCTGCCACAAAACTAGTAACGATGTTCTTATTCTTTAACACTGCTCTAAGGTACACTACCGTACCATATGCCTTCTTTGAAGAATCTGAAAAACTATGTAACTCAAAATAATCAACTTCAACAAGGGCAATATCAGCCAAATAATATCTGGAAATGCTAATACAATTTAGTTCTTTTATTTCTCCAAACCATTCATTCCATAAATTGTCTTGATGTTTAGGAAGGTTTTCATCCCAATCAAGTCCTAAACACCAAATTTCTTGAATTAAACCTTTAATTCTAATAGTATAAGGACTTATAAATCCGATTGGGTCAAAAATGCGACCAACAGTTTGCAACAAATAACGTTTAGTACTAAGTTTATTCGAAAGGAAAGTTTCTAGATTTTGAGTCGTAAATGATAACATGTCACTATTTGGGTCCCAAGCAACCCGTAAAACCTTGGAAGGTATCAAATTCTGATTAGTGAGATTTAAGTTATCAGAAATTTCATCAATATGTAAACCATATTCTTTCCATTTCTGAAGCAGATCATGCGAGTTGGTTTTCCATTTTCTAAAAGTCATACTAGCTTCTTGAAATATTTCATACGCCTCTTTACTAATTTTAAATGCGTAATTAAGATTTGGTTGACTTGTAATAAGATCATCAATGTATAAAGATGAATTTAAAATTTCAAAAGATTCAGGAAATGTTTCTACATACCTTTGTAGATGATTCTTGATGGTAGCAGCCAGATGAAAGGGACTTGATTTCACACCGAAGAGCAATCTCTTTAGCCTGAATATTTTAATTTCCTTACCTGGATCATCAATCCATGGTTCATCGTCCCAGAAAAATCTTGTAAAGTCCCTATCTGGTTCATCAACCTCAATCTGCAAAAAAGGTTGTTGAATATCATATGTAATTGCTATGGGAAAGTTTCTGAATTTGATTAAAAGGCTGAACAATTCGGGAATGTGATTAGATTCGGTATGTAAAAAATCATTAAGTGACAGTTATGGCCTTTAGCATGGGCGCTTCCGTCGAAGACAATGCGAACTTTAGTGGTGGACTTATCTTCACGAATTACTGCTCCATGAGGTAAGTAAAATGAGTTTACATCAGATGTACTGTCAACAGGTTTGATAATATTCTCTGATTAATATCTATCTAAAATAGCTTTATATTCTTTATATACAAAGGGTCATTTCTAAAGCTCGCTCTCAATTTCAAAAATCTTCTGTATGCGACTTCGCGATTGTTATTAAGAGACATTTTCAAATTTGTCTTCCATGAAAATTTTACATTATACCGGTCATCCTTAAAAACAATATTAGAATGAAAATTAGACATAATGTCATCGTCCACATTACTAACATTTTGAGTTTCGAATTCAATTCCTAAACATTCCAACTGCCGAAAATTTCTGATTTAATCGGATATATCCTTTTCTTCAACGATAATTTTCATACTGAACAATTCATTGGCTGACCCCGTATAACCCTGTAAGCATCAGCCAAAAAGGATTTCGGTAGCTACGAGATTATTCTTTAGTCTTTTGATTCTGCCAGTTACAATATTATAATAATTATCAGTGCCGATTAAAACTGCAATTTGTTTACTAGTACATTCATAACTATCAGTTAGTTGTAAACCTTTTAATTTATTATACGTTTTCATAATGTATTTATCAGGAGTGGGTAAGCAAGCAGCGGAAATTTGATCTGTTTTTAGAGCTTCAACTTCAATGTGTAAAGAGGGATGTTCTCTATTTATAAGTTTTACCTTTACCACATTATAAGTTTTCTCAGTTGCCATTTCGGCTCCAAAAGCATGAACAGATAAAGTTTATTTTCTAATAACCGACAATTGTAATTTTTGTGAAATGTCGCGAATTATAAATGTTCTCATGCTACCTTTATCTAATAAGACACGAACTGTTTCATTATTATCATTTTTAGGATCTTTTATTATAACAGAACAAGTTTGCAAAAATATGTTGCAATGCGTGTTTTCATTCTGTACATTACCAGTGGAATTGTTACCACAATGGGAAATAGATATGACATTTTTATCAACATTTAATTTGGAGTCATTTTCAAATGGAAAACAAATAGCCCTATTATGTTTTTTACCGCAAATATCGCACATTTTGGTATTTTCACAGTCTTTAATTCTGTGTTTACACTGTAAACATAAAAAGCATCTTCCCTGCTTTTTTAGTATTTCTTTCGTCTGATCTATGGTTAAATAATTACACACTTCACTATTATGATCAACACTATTACAAAATAAACACGAATTCTTACTTACTGAAGTCATTAATTCAGTAGCTGGAACACTATTTTGCTTATATCCTTTAGTATTAAATTGATATCGCGGTTTATATTTCAATTGTTTATCTGTAAATTTTGGTCTATATTCAAATTTATTATAATTAGAAAATGATTTCTTACCATTTAAATCATGTATAGTAGATATCCGTTCTCTACTTTCAACTTCATTTTTAAGAAAACTCACAAGTTTATCTATATTCCACATTTCTCCGTCTTTTAGATTTCTATTAAATTCTAATGTCAAATCTGGGGGTATTAACTTCAGTAAAATTGGGCAAAGTGACCCATTGTATGTATCAGGTTTTACACATACCGACTCTAAGTTTCGAATTTGCACTAGACATTTATCGTACAAATTTCTTAATCCACCAGTGTCAGAAGAACTTTTCAAACCTTTCATATTTAATAAATTGTTTAAGTGAGTATGTACGAGCATGACTTGTCTACCATACCTTTGTTTCAAAAGCGAAACGGCCGCTGCATAATTATTTTCAGTTAATCCAAAACCATTAATTGTGTTTGCAGCCGTTCCTGAAACCAAACTTTTCAAATACGTAAATTTTTCGATTTCTGTTAGACTTGGGCTTTTATCTATCGTTAACTCAAACTGGTTCCAAAATTCTAAATTCACATCTAGACTTCCCGGCGCGATACACCACAAATTTTCAATTTCTTTTCTACTTAATCTAAACATTCATTTCAAATCAAATCTAGCGTCAACGGTGGTTCAGTGTTATATATTCTACGAATAATCAACATTCTTTAAGGCACAAAACAAACATTTAATTACAAAACGGAACATAAAAATCTATGAAGTTACATTCGACACATCACATCTAAAGAATTCTAACATCAACAAAAAGATTAATTCGTTTCAGTTCAAAAGTAGACAGTTCTAATAGAGCATGCGCTGGCTAACTAGCTGTTTAGAGAATTAGCCGGAACAATTAGTATGAAACTTCTTTCAGTTTCTCGTTATGAAATTTCCTAAATTTGAAAGATCTGTTCATATTACGTAGCACAAATAAGTACTTTTATATTTTGAAAGATAACCTTGATTATGTTCACAAGTCTTAGTTTCTGATTTTTAAGCTACCATCAAAGAATTTTCATATCTCAGTACATGAAAAAGATTTCAAAGATATATTAGATCTGAAAATAACTTCGCTTTTTTGAGCCGATTTTGAGCTGTATCACGCCATTTATATCTTATTGTGTAAAAACTATTTACAAAAATTTGAATACCTAATAAAACATATATAAAATAAAATTTTCTTCTGTTTTCTATATTTAATTGATTTTTATTTTAGATATATAAATTATTGGAATACACACTTGAGTATTTTTGATACAGTAATTTTATTACAAATTAAAATAAAATGTATGTTTTTAATAAATTCTGAATACATATCTTTGTACTTCTTGAGATATGAAGTTAAAATAATACTACAAATACACATTCATTTTTTTTGCTCAAACAAAATGACAACATACATGTCCCCACCAGTGGCCGAAAGGTTCTGCTCTCGAAGCTGGTAGACGGGAGGTGCTGGGTTCGAACCCAATCGCGCCCGTCGGGCTAACCGTTCGGACTTTTCGTGGTTTTCTTCGAACCTTGGATTTCCATGCGTAAATACAGCTTAGGTTCCCTTAGAAAGACCCTCGCGGAGGGCACTCCCCCCAGGGCCTATATCCCTCGAGTAGATAATAGGCCGTCAATAAATCAACCCAACCCGACACCATACATGACAGAACGGGCCCTTATCTGAAATTGTAACTTTAGGGGACGGCTAATTTAGGTTCACAAATATGGATCTAAAATGACATTCTAACATACGTCCAAAGCAAATATTTGAATTAGAATGAAACTTCTTTGAGTTTCTCGTTATATGATAAAATTTCCTAAATTTGAAAAATGTGTTCGTATTATATAACAAGATTCGGTACTTTTATATTTTGAAAGATAACCATTATTATATTCTCAAGACTCAGTTTCCGAGAAAATTTCTCTCGAAACGAACATCAAAGAGTTTTCATATCTCAATACATGAAAAGGATTTCAAAGATATATTACACCTGAAAGTAATTTCGCTTTTTTTGGATGGCTTTGGAATGTACCTTTTACATCTTACTGTAAAAAAAAAAAAAAAAAAAAAAAAACTATTTACAAAAAGTTTAGTACCTAATGAAACATATATACAATAAAAGTTTCTTATATTTCATCTATTTAATTGGTTTTTATTTCAGATAGACGGGATGTTCCAGAATTTCGTGTACAGACTTGGAAGACAGGTGTAGAGTAGGGGAAGTAGGGGAGATTTGATACATAGGGAGGATTGATACATTGGCATTTTTTCTCAACAGAAGGCATTAACATACATTTAAACGCACGTAAAGGCTTCTTTTATTTGCAGAAGCCATCATTAGCTAAACTTAGCAGTGAAGAACTGACAACTGTGCTTTACTTTTAATTTTGAAGATTTTTGGAATGTCAATGTAATTTTTTTCAAATACTGATTTTCTTTCATAACTCTTACTATTGCGAAGATAATATGTCCTATTCTTCATGTTTTATATAGCATATTGTTATGGTTAGTTTTACTAGAAAGTAGATTGCCATTTTGCATCTGAATTTATACAAAGTTATTAAAAATCCAATAAGGCATGGCAGGGAGAAATGATACATTTGTATTGGGGAGAAATGATATACTTGTATATTTCGAAATTAATAGTATTTTTTAAAGTTACAAACTAATATAGGACTATAATATTCATTGTTGTTTTACAGCAAGAACTACTGAAATTGGTCAAGAGTAATAATTGGTATAGCTTTTCCAAATTCATTTACTGAAACAAATATTTTATCTAGATTTAAAAAGACTGGAATTTATCCTTTTGATATTAATTGTTTCGACGTCACCAATTTTTCCCCCTCAGCATCTTCTTGTGATTATTTCCACGAAACCAGCGAGTTAAATATGAATAAGCTATCTACTGACATGACACCTGAAAAATCTGTAGATGAAAATACAAGGCCGTCATACGAATACTGCAGAAAAAAAGGACTAAAATACGGAAATACTACTGGCAATCGAGACGCCAGTACTATTTCCGTATTTTAACGGGAGTTTTCCCCCCGTAAAGACAAAAAAAAAAAAAAAAAAAAAAAAAAAAAAAAAAAAAAAAACGGACATTTTTCTGTAATTTACCATGAAAAAGTTCCGCTAAAATACGGAACTAGTACTGGCGTCTCGATTTCCAGTAGTATTTCCGTATTTTAGTCCGTTTTTTTACACTGAAGTTTACAAGTCTTCCGATGATATTAGACCTTATCCTAAGAAAACAGCTTCAAACACAAAGGGTTGAAAACGTAAAGTAAAATATTTAATAATGACAGATATACCTGTCAAAAAAAGCTCGATGTATAATTTAAAGTTAGAGATAAAAGACGGAGAAACTTTCAGCAAAATAAAGGCTATCTAAATCAAAAATGCTAAGAAAAAAATTGAATTTTCAAGCAGTGAACAAGTAGAATTTTTATCAGATTCTTCTGATAATTTTAATGCTGATTTATATAATCCAATTTGTGCTAATCCATGGATTATCATGACCTTTTTTCCTAAAAAGACTATTCGACATTATATAGATTACATAAAAAAAGCAGTGTGATGATGAAGAGTTAGTTCGCTTTCCTCGTCGTGTAGAAGAAAAAAAGTTTGAATGGCCTGAAATAGGAGATGTTTCTACAATTGAAGAAGGACAAATTGAAAAAACATTAAATCCATACGATTTAACTTATAAAAATGATAGAGTTATCAGTTTTTCTTTTAAAGATAGCTTAAATGTGCTAAATGTATGTTAAATTGTTTGTAAATCAGCAACGTTCACTTCAGTTTTTCCTTTGCAGCAAGATCTTTTATTTTCTAAAAAGTGTTAATTCGGCTGTTAAAATTTTTGTAATTAAAATTTCTGAATCACAAATATGTCAATGTCACATCTTTTTAAATTTTACTGAAATATTTCAAGATTTATCATAAAAAAATGTATGACACATAAATTGAATTGTCTGCATTATTTTTTTCAATTTCAAAACAGTGTATCAAACCTCCCTTACTAGGGTATCAATACTCACCAGTAATGGAGAGGTTTGATACAATAGTAACCATTCAAAATAATTGGGATATATTTTTTGAATGACTATTTTTTGAATTTGATTATATTTTGAATACATAAGTAAAGCGTCAGTTTATAAGAAAACTTAAAAATTTATTTAAAAAAAGCTTTCTAAAGGTTATAAAAAATTATATCAAAAAAGTGTATCACATGTCCCCTACCTCTCCTACATCGTTAGGAATTGTAATTACATAGGAAAGCATGGGTAGAAAAGTCACCCTCACGTGATAAGGAGACACAATGACACAGTAAGGCCACAATGCAAAAAGCAGTGTAAAGCGCTTTATTATACAGAAAAGAGTGCAATGCATGATTTACAAGTATCACAGGAGATGTTTGAAATTGCGCCTATTGGAATGGATGCATGCATGGCACCTATGCACAATGGACTGGCGAACATTTTCGAAGATTTAGGTTATTGCGTTGATGGTGATGGAGATTCGTACATCCGGGTCCATGTCAGAACTTATAGGCGTGTCGTACTCAATGCTCTTCATGGTACCCCAGAGAAAATAATCAAGAGGGAATGAAGCAGGTGATCTGGGGACCATGCGACCGGAATATCATGCCCAATCCAATTGTTTCAAAATGTCTGGTCCAAATGATCACTTACGCACCTTGAATAATGAGATGGTACCCCATCATGTTGAAAGCACATTCCGCGTCAAACATGTGCGGGGACCTTGTAAAGCATTTCCAGAAGAATCTCCTGTATAAAAACGAGATACTTAATAGCGTCTAGTTGAGGTGGTAACATGTATGGCCCTATTAAACTGTCCGCCATGATACCCGTCCACAGATTAAGGCTACACACAGACGCTTGTTTTGCCATCCTTCTCCAGTTTTCATGGAAATCGTTTGTTCAGGACACATCTGCGGTTTATTCACAAAAGAATGAGGGGAATCAGTAATGGGTCAGGAGATAAGAAGCTCAATCCTACTTGAAGGAAAGGTTCCTCTTTTGCAGGACATCAGTCACTTTCCTTTTAAAGTCATTAAAAATCAAAAACAGCTCGTGGCCACAAGAAACGACACCAACACTGATAACAGTTAGAAGGATGGTCCGTTCGCAGCTTAATAGTGAAGCGTTTTTGTGCGGCTCGTTACTGGGTACCGAGTGATTCATCTTGATTGCACGCAGTCAGCGTCTACAATGAGGAAGACACGCCTGCCGACCTTGAGAGCTCACATACAGCGACACCTATCGATTTTCACCCATATTAACCTATGCAATTATTGACCCTAACGTTGTTCCTTACCTCCCATCCAAGTTTATGTAAGAAGTTCTGAGACACCCTGTATAAATAACTGAAATAAACACTTAAATTTTTATTTATACATGGGAAAATAATTAGATATCATTAGATAAATGAGAGCCTTTGGTTTTAAAAGCGATGCAAGTCAATTTTGTGAAAATGAATTTGCTTAAGGCTAACTTTTATTACAATTTAAAATAAAATTTATGTTTTTAGTCAGTTCATAATATCTATCTGTTAACCTCTTCAGACCTGAAGTTAAAATAATACAGATTCATTGCTTTTGCGCAAACAGAATTACATCAAAGATGACATAAGGAGCTCCTTTTTCTGAAATTGTGAGTTTAGGGACTGCTAATTTAGGTTCATAAATACAAGGCTGTCACAGGGGACTATTTTTATATTCTGTTTGCACCACTATTTTTAAAAAATACCTTTTATAGTATATTTCTCTTGCAACTGTTGTCAAAGTGTATGTAAAAGTTTTTTGTTTTGAGAAAGTGGTGCTAAATACAATTAAAAAAATAGTCGGCTGTGGCAGCCCAGTAAATATATATCTAAAATGACTAGCTCCCTTAAAATATCAATTTGATTATCAATAACACAAATTCATGCTATAGCAAATTTAAGGTCTTTAAACAAATGAATGCTATACAAATTCTGATTTTTTTTTATTGCAAAGGGTTTAAACTAAATAATTAGGAAAATTACCTGGCCAGATTGTCTTGAAGACATTACGCAAACTCAGATAAAAATAACATCTATTTTATGGGGAAATAAGCATTATTGCTGTCATTTATTGGTTTTGTTTCAATGCAAAAACGATCCTTATTTATATACGATCCTTGCCTTAAGATTTTAGGTACTAGAATGTTGTCGCTTTTATGAGTCGTCACATTTAGGCCCTACAATGACGTTATGACTTACAGTTGTGAGTTACAATGACCTTATAATTAAAAGAGGGAGACATTCAATGCTTGCGACCAGTGGTGTATGTTCACTCATGAATTAACGAGTGATACCACAGTATGATATTTTAAAATGTCAGAAAATGGTTAATTTCCCAGTTGGTCCCTTGCAAATTATCTTAGAATCTGTTTAAAGCCTTTTGATATTTAATTCGAAAATAATATCAAAATGCTAAGAATAAAATTGAATTTGAATATAGTTTTGTTCAATTAAGAAATTATTTGAAGATGACAACTATATTTTTAATATTTTATTTATCCATGCTCAATTTTAATCGCATCAAATATCGGGATATAATTTAAAGTATGTTCGCGCATAGCTTTGTATACAATTATAGAGATTTCGGTTTAAATGGTACATTCTTCGAGTGAGTCCATTGGAATCGTATTTACATTTGTGTTTCTATCTATTTTTTAATGGCTTCTGTCTTTCCAAATATTGAAGATGTAAAACATTTCGAGTTCCATACATAGGAGAATGTTTTGAACATGATTTGATAGTTTTTAGGAAAAGTCTGTCCGTGAGTCTCTCTGTATATCTGTATTATGTGACACAAATTTTGTGGGCGCGCTATGGAAAAACTAATGTATGGAATTCATAAAAAATAGGCTCCGTTAGACCTTGACATAAATTGGTGCTAATTAGGTTTTGGCGTAAATTGATTAAAAGGTGGAGCTGCATTTTTTACGATTTCCGTGATAACTTTATCTAAATCAGAGCCCAACTAAGGCCCGTGGCAAGCATCATTCTGGGCACCCCCTCCCTTCTAAAAATTCATAGAAATTGTTCATGTATTATATTGAAGTGACTAACACTATACTTCATGCATATTGTTTGTATACGGAAGTTTCGTACCAGATTCTATTCATATCTGTTTCGTACCAGGTTCTATTCACATCTGAATACAGGGAATCACGAGAAAGATGGCCACAACTTTAAGAAAATTTCCTAGTGTGAAAACTAGCAGAAAACTGTTAGCAGAAAACTGTTAGAAAAAAATGATAGAGTGGTTGCCAGGAGTATGTGCTTGAAATCTTTCCCTTTTCTTATGTATATGTTACCGGCCAAACCCGATTTTAGGCCAAACTAGTTTGTCCTAACGGGCATCGGATAAACTAGTTTTTCATAGGTCAAACTATTTTATCCTGTCACCCATAGGATAAAATAGTTTTTCCTAGGCCAAATTAGTTTGACCTAATGCTCATAGAATAAATTAGTTTAGCCTGCTATTTATTTGTCTGAACTAGTTTATCATAGACCGATCTACTTTATCCTAGGTAAATTCAATTTGGTGTGCTTTTATTGATGCCAAAGACTGCTTCGGCGCCAACCTTCTAGTTTATACTAGGCCAATCCAGTTTATCCTAGGTCAATCTAGTTTATCCTAGGCCAATTCAATTTGACGTGATTTAATTGATGCCAACCAGTGTTGAGCACGATCACAAGAAAAACAAACCAACAACAAAAGAAAAAAGACGAACTAATTCAAACTCAAATTTAATTTCTCAAAAATGAGTCAAGTTCATGCTCAAATTCAAAACTTTTCAAACGAATCTGTTCAACTGAAACACATCTATGCAAATGAGCAAAGTTCACTAAAACTTTTTTTTTCTTTTTTCATATTGTAGAAATTTAGCGTCCAAATTTACAAAATTTAGTGAGCTAGTCTTTTGGTTATTCGATGTAAGGGTCTTTACGCCCCCCCCCCCCCAATTTTCATTCCCGACACTCAGCCCGGGCTTGGTTTGGGGATTACTTTTTTCGAGATGGACAGGGACTCGATTTTTTCTAGCTTAAGTCGGGACTGGACTGCTTTCTTCTTGAGGTTTGTGCAGGCAGGAATTTTCTGACCAATTTCCAACACAGCTCATATCAAAATCATTTGGACCAGCAGGATCTCTCGTTTGTTCAGTAAAAATATCAGTAACATTTGGCCCGGCCCAACTTTTTTTTTAATGCACGTATATTTAAATAGCTATTATTCCACAATTAAAATTTATATATTTATTATTATTATTATTATTTTTTTTTTAGATGAGTAGATGCATTTTTAGGTAATAAAATTAAAGTACGGTATAACCTGGAAAAAAAAATAACCTACCTATGACAGAATTCCGTGCTTAACCAAAAAAACTAATTCTTACTATGTTGATCTTTGCAAAATGAGGATATCAGTATTTGTAAAAAGTATATAATGCATTTACAACAGACGATGAACCTTCAAATAAGGGAAACTGCCTATAACGAATTTTTCTTCCTTCCTACGCAATTCCAACTTAGAAGATTTTATTTTATAGAATTTTTTTTATTTTTAAATCGCCAAGCCATAGAATGTGGATTAACAATATTAATGATTCTATTGAAAACTATATTGAATTTTTAATGAATCTCTCTTTGTATATAAATGTCAGAATATTAATTAATATCATTAATTTTTTTACACGGTTTGGAGACTTGAAAATCTGAAAATTTTTATATAGAAAAACCGTCTAAAACGGAATCACATAGGAGAGAAAAAACTTCGTTTTAGTTAAGCTCCTTTTTTTGCAGGTCAGTCGTCTTTAGCTAGTCCGTCAATGTATTATATTTTTTTTCAAACGGATTATTATATCCAATTTGAACCGATAAAAAAAATTTCCATTTAAAACAGGATTTCGTCATACACAGATTCTTTTAACAGGTTTTACAGTACTGTATCCCCATCCGTATAAATGTATATGTACAGTCGTGGAAAAAAAAGTAAACACCCCTACTAACTCCTCAACAAATTATCGTAGAAGAAAGTTACTAATGCCGAACGATTGGAAATAAAGTTTATTTTTAAATGATTTATATAGAATTTTCTTAGGGAGTCATCTACATATTAAAACGAACCCGAATCTAATTTTTTTTCAATGGCAATACCCAATTTTAACAAGACATTTCAAATCTTCGGTTCAAACTATGCCTAGACACCAAATTTCAAGTCATTTGAATGACAATTTTCTGAATTATAAACATTCAAAATTTAGTGCTTCTAATGTTAAATTACATATTTATATCTCCTGAAATTGTACTCCTAATGCGATAATTTTTGTGTAGCAATAATACTAATATACCCAAACATAAATGCATTGAATTTGCAATTTTTATAATTTTATGATATGAATTATGAATTATGAAATTAATATTCGAAAAAATTATGAATTGCAACCTACAATTTTTTTGATGGATTTAGATTTATTAAATCTTGCTTTGTGGAAATCCAAATTTTCAAATTTTTCTTCCAAGTGGTTTTCAAATTATGCTTAAAAAACGGAAAAATCATGGTTTAAGGGGTGGTCTATGATAGAAGTGACTGGATATTTTGAAATTTCTTCTACTATCCTGTAATCTAGCCGTCTTCAATGACTGCTTTGAGTGGCGCATAGGATGCCTTGATCAAGAAGGGGGATCTCTTGCTCAAGAATGGAGTACCGAACTTCAATTTGGATACAGTCCCTGAAATACGCTCGTTTTAAGATAATAAATTTCTCGGAAACTTATCGTACGAATTGCAGAAAAATTTGTTTTTAGGCTAATTGAAGGGTGCAAAGTTCATTTATGCTGTCAGAATTGCGTACTACTATTTAAAAAAACAAAGTTATGGTTCGTTTTAATATGTAGATGGCGCCCTTAGCAAATTTTATATACATAATTTAAAAGTAGATTTTATTACCAATCATGTAGTACCAATAACTTTCTTCTACAATAATTTTTTGCAGACTTAGTAAGAGTTGTTTACTTTTTTTCCCACGACTGTACTATTCTTTAAGGAGAATATTATTTGTGGAAAGATGGTAGCTTAAAAATGTATGTATTTCAGGTCAAACTGGGATCGGGATTTCCGAAAATTCCAGATTTCTGAAAGAAACTTACTTCTGTATTTATATACTTAATATGATATTCTAAATGGTGCATTTATTCATAATTAATTCAAAGCCAAGTGATATTTATGTGAGAAAAAAAATCAACGTTTTTTTTAATATTTATTTTCTCTCGTAAATATCACTTGTTTTTGAATTAATTATGAATAAATGCAATTTAAAAATATCAGACGTTCATTTGATATTCTTTCAAAAATCTGGAATTTTCAAAAATCCGGTGAAGTTCCGGCCCCGCCGATGCCGGATTTTCGAGATTAAACTGTACATTATTAATCAGTCCTCTAAATTCTTCCTCTCCTAAATTTTATAATAACATCTCATCCCATTCTTTGGTCCTCCAGCACACAATTTCTCATATGGAATATATTTTGTAACTACCGGCGGCGGTAAAATGGGGAAGATGGGGGGGACAGTATCCCACTCCCCATCGAATAAAATATGTTACACAGGGGTGATGGGAATACTACTTTCACAAGGTTTGCGCCGCAGCGGTAGTTGAGATCAATAAAAGCACGTCTAATTGCATTGGACTAGTATAAACTAGAATGTTGGTGCCGGGGCGTTCTTTGGGATCAATAACATCACGCCAAATTGAATTAGCCTAGGATAAACTAGATAGGCCTAGGATAAAAGAGTTCAGACCAATGAATAGCAGGCTAAACTAGTTTATTCTATGAGCGTTAGGCCAAACTAGTTTGGCCTAGGAAAACTTAGTTTATCCTATGGGCGTTTGGATAAACTAGTTTGTCCTGGGAAAAATTATTTTACCTATGGGCGTTAGGATAAACTAGTTTGACCTAGGAAAATCTAGTTTTCCTATGCGCGTTAGGATAAACTAGTTTGGCCTAAAAACGGGTTTGGCCGGTAACATATATATGTTATAAAATGTCTAAAAGAAAACTGCCCCCAATTAGTCATAATTAATGGTTGCTTCATTACGAGGAAATCATCAATAATAAATTTCGTTTCAAAAAAATATACTACTAAGATGTTAAAATAACTTTTAAAAGTTTTTTAATACCGTAGTTGGTTCTTTTTTTGCGGTGGTGGATATGCAGCGCGAAAGCAGAGAGGGAACAGGACAACCGTACTTCTATCCTAAATCTCCGAAAATGTAAGAATTTTGATCACTTTTGGCTAATTTTAACCATTTGGCACCCTCTTAATGAAAATCCAGATTATTACAATGGAACCCCCCCCCCCTCATATGGCGGCCCGGGGCAGCTTCCACACATGCCCTTGCATTAGTCAGGCACTGATCTTAAGAGCTAATACACGGAATTTCGTCAGATTTCACATTCTTGACATGAATAGACGCTGATTAGGTTTGGGTGTGAGTCAACCAGCATGGGATGCTTCTATGCTATATTTATGCCGGTTTGTGTGATACCTATATCTCAAGATAGAACAGATTCGCATTTCATTTTGGTTGCAGACGATTTGATTTATATATTAAAAAGTTTTGGAATGGCCACAACATTTTTGTTCACTACGTTCTTCCAACATTCATTATTTCTAATAATCAGACTCTGAGATTATTTTCACGGTAGCTTTTCTGAACATGTTGTGATTGCTAATTTGAATATGTTAGTGAGATGAATTAAGTGCTATCTAAGTTGAAGAAAAATTATTAAATAAATATATAGATGAAAGTATTAAAAATGAAATACGCTGTTATTGACCTTGGAATAAATTGGCGCTGATTAGGATCGCAACGTCCAACAAGAGCCGTTGCTATGCTTAATTTTTTCACGATAACCGCTATATCTCGAGTGCTAATGTACGAGATTTAATCAAATTCCCTATTATGTTAGACCTTGAAATAAATAGTCTTTCATTATGTATTGGTATAAGTTGCTTAACAAGTGGTGCTGGTAGCTATAGCTATAGCTGTAATGCACGGAATTTCATCAATCTTCATATTCTGTTGCACTTTGACGCCAATAGACGCTGATTATGCGTAACTGTAAATCGGCCAACAGGTGTTGCTTTTATGCTGTGTTTATCCCGATTTCTGTGATAGCTATATCGCAAGAATGGATAGATTGACATTTAATTTTGGTTGCAGACGATTTCATTTATACAGAAATTTTTTTTATCGATGACTTCTATTTGAATTGAATTTTTATATGAATCCTCAGGTTGACTTAATATATATTTTTTAATTTTGTTGAGGTGGAACATTTCATTTTAATGTTTAAAGAATGCGATTATATTTGTAAAAATTGTTTTTCCTTTTGTTTATTTATTGTCTAACTAAATAATACAGGATGTACATAAGAGAATGTCTCAATTATAAACTAGTATATAATGCAATGGAAATGCAATACTTAAATAGTATCAATTGTAAGCTTTGATAGTGTTGGTTCAAGGTCACAATTAAAGCGTAACTCAAACAGTTTAAGATAAGCGCATGCGCCAGTACTGCTTTTTTATTGACTCGCTTACAATGCCACATACACAAAATGGCGACTCGTGGGTGTAAAGCGTTATGGCTGGGCTGAAGATTTAAAAGCCGTTAGAGCCATGCGATTGTTTCCTTTGGGGTTTTATAAAAGATCGTGCCTACCTTCCGCCGCTACCTACTGATTTGGCGGAGTTGAGACACAGAATTGAAGAAACTATAGCTTCCATGACTCTGGACTTCTTAATCGAAGTGTAGGAAGAATTGGACTTTAGGTTGTATATGTGCCGTATAACTAAATGTGCACATATTGAACATTTCTAAGAAAAACTAGGTTAATTTACCTTGAAATTGATGTATGATTGGTTGTAAATAGTCTAAATTAAACTGCTATAATATATCACTGAAAGTGTGCCATTGTTTTATCGGCACCCTGTATAAAATGAAATCGAATGCTAATTCATTGTATTCGAATGCTAATTCATTGAATCGAATGCTAATTCATTGCACAAATATTGCGGGCAATTGATTGTTTTTAGAATATTACGGCATTATAATGAAGGTATGTCTCGTCTATAGTATAGGCTAGCTCGGATGGTACGGGCTACAGTAAACAAATGTAACTTTGCGAAATGTTTCTTGTATGATGATTTTGCTTTACGAAGAAAAAATATAAGTTACTTCTTTTAAATTAAATTTATATAACACGGTTAAGATAATTATAAAATTGAGATTCATTTTATGCAACCAATAACCTGAAAATTTCTGCATTTTGTCTTTAAATTTAAATCGCAAATAATAATTCGTATTTGCTAAAGTAAGTTAAGTACAAAAGTACGGATCTATAAATAAATACATATATACGTTTATGATTGAAGTCAGAGTAATAATAAAATTTATAGTATTTGCGTTTGTGTCTATATTATAATAGATGTTATGTAACTCTCTAATATATATAGAGGAAAAAATTGTTTTCCCATAATACATGCATTTTCAACAGTTTCTTACAAAGATTGTTTATTTTTTTTCTCCCATTTCGTGACCAAGACATGAATCTCCTCAATCAATATATCGAAAAACAATAGTAATTTCTGGGTGATTCGTTTTTATCAAAAATTGTGATTAAGTCTCAGTTGAATGGGAGCTTTTATTGTCTTTATTTCGAAGATAATGTTATGAAAAACATTGGGAAATAATTCTGAACTATAATTGAACCAAACTATATTTAAAATATACATTAAATTTAGCATTTTGAGATTATTTGTGAATGAAATAACAAACAGATTATAAACAGAATAAACAATTAAATTAAAAAAAATCAAAAAACCCGACTGCGTAAAAAGCTATCTAATTAATTATTTCTCATCAATTTGAAACTATTTTTTATATTACTTACCTATTCTTGTTATTTACTTGTATTGATGTCCTTTAAGTTGTGTTTAGTTGTTAGTTCCTATCTATAAACACTATTTTGATGAGGCCTATATATGTCTATGAAGGTTAGAGTTGCAGTAAAGCTAGAGATCCTACCTACACAGCTTCCAGGTTTTGTAATATTTAAACGGGGTTTCTGACTGTAAAATAGTCGATGAAACATCGTCTTCATTTTGAAAGACCTATCCAATGATATACCACTCAAGGTGGTGCGTAAAATATTTTTTTCGCCTCTACCGCCATTTTGAATTTATAAAAACAAAACCTAGCCTATAACCATCAGATGGTTAAGACAAATCGATAGAGACCTCATTCATTAAACACCTCATCCATCCAGCCGTTGGGATGTTTTGAGGGTATAAAGAAATCCACATACCCAGATACGCGTGAAACACATAACCCTTCTTGGCAGTCGGGTAATAAATGATAATTTGGAAGGGGCTATCTGGAAAATGGAGCATTTTCTGATATTTCAAAATTTCATATTGTTGTATCATTTGTAATTTATGTCTGAACATACAACATTAACCACAAATACACTCATGTTCAAAATTAAGAGAATTTTCAAATTTTGTCGATCATCTCCAGAACTACTGGACAGTTTTTTTTATGAAATTAGGTATGTATACAGGTTGACATAATTAAAAAAATAACCATTCAAGAGTTATGATACACATGCACGATCGTTCGTAAGACTCATGAGCGTCGGAAGGCATAAAACCGAGCTTAGATTATTTAACAAAAAAATAGGTTAATAGGGGGTATGATCCCCTCTTACAGATATACAGCTGTAACAACGTGAAATCATACTAGAAATCAAGCAGTTTATGATTCCCTATGGCAGTTAGTCCCACTTCTCCATCAACGCACTTTTCAAACTCTGTGTGGTTCTGGGAGGTGGAAAGCGGAATTGTCCTCCACAGAACATAAGAAACATGCTGTATAAGGTTTAGGTCTGGAGATCTGGCTGGCCACTCCATCAAGAGAATATCCTCACTTTCCGGAAATTCGTCAACAAGATTACATCTATATGGGCACTCGTTGTATTCCATTAAAATGAAATCAGGGCCAACTGCATACCTCAAAAGGTGAACGTAGGGTACCAAGATGACATCCCTACACCTTATGCCAGTCACAGATCCTTTGCCAAAGACATGGAAGGGGTGCGCCCAACCAACATGATGCCTGCCCAGACCATTAATCTCCGCTGCTATAGAGGTATCTTTCTACACTGTAAAAAAAATGGTAACATTCCATGTAAAATCCAGGAACGTTTCGCCTTTTCTCAGGTTTTCAGAATAATTTAGCTCTTTCCTGTGAAATTCTGGTTTTCTTATCTGAAACGTTCCTGAACAAAAGTTGGAAATAGCAAAACGCTGCGGCCGCCATTTATTATTTTTTTGCTATAATCCGTTGCTCGCGCGCGAGTGTCGAAAACGAATTCCTTAAATAAATGTAAAAAAATCAATATGGAATGCAAATATATCAATAGACGACATAATCCTTTACGTCTGTATTGTCAAGACCATTCAGATGAAAATACAATACCTCTGTGACATCGCTAAGAGATTATATCTCGTACTTGTCTGTGGAATGTTTAACGAGCAGACCGTGTAAAAAAAATACACCTATTATTTGGATCTCCATTAACCAGGGGACCATCAAACATGATTCTCACCGATTTTGATTAATTTAAAGTATGTTTTAGAGTTCTTATCTCTAATTATTCTTGTGAAAGGATTTCTTCAAATGGGCCTTAGATTTTCAGAAATTAGATGCCGAGGTTTAGCATACGTTTCAAATACCCATTAGTTTGCATCTCTCAATGTGTCTTTCGTGGTGTGGACGCAGAAGGCTCGCACGCCACCCGTACGGCCCGAGTTCGATGCTACCTCTTGACTTTTTTTTTCTTTTTTAATTAATTTTATATTTTAACACTTTACAGTTTGATTTAAATTTTATATATATTTGACACTTTAAATTGCCGCAAATTTGATTTTTTTTTTCGGAAAAAATATACAATTACGTTTAGGATTTTTTTTTTCATGAAAATTTATATGTATTTTATCTAACTTGTAAACTAACATAATTACTGACGAAAATCCAAAATATTTATGTCTAGATTTTTTTTCTAATTATTATTTACATTTATATATTTTTATATTTTAAGCAAAGTTCAGAAATAATATATCATATATATATTTACTTTATTGAATTTTAACTGAAAATATATTTTTTCGTGTGAAGTATAAATAATAATTTTGATGTCAATTTCAAAATATTTTTTCATTCCAACAAATAATGATAATAAAGCGAAATTTGTCAACTGGAAATGTAAAAATCGTCTGCGGATCCCGCATGCTGTGGAATGTCAGTAATGTTTTGCTGTCAACAGAAATATTCCTGGTATTTCGCAGGAAACTTACTGGCATTTCTGTAGAATGTTTTTAACATATACAGTAAAGTTCCAGTCATTTTCAAGAAATGTTTCTTGGAAATAATGGGCAACTGAGCTGCCCATTTTTTCCCAGGAACGTTGCGGAATTTTTTTTACAGTGTAGGGCTTTGGAGTTCAGGTAGCAGATCCCTGGTTTTGTTCTGATGAAAGTACGTGGAGAATTAGTGTTTAGCCTGAACTGAGATTCGTCAGTTAGTAGAACAATCCTCATTGATTCCTAATCCAAAGTCGTGGGTCTCTGCTCCATGCAAAACAGGCTCTCCTGTGTGCAGAAGTGAGCGAGAAGGAAGCAGCAGGTTTTCTTCTAAACAGCAGTCTGTCATGTAGCCTTATGGAAACAGTAACCCTTGAAACTCGGCTTCCTGTGTACTCATTAATGCCACAAGAGAGCTGAGAAACGTTGCAATCCTATTACGCCTCGCTGTAATGGACAAATAGCGATCTTCATTGACCGTCGTGGGTCTTGGACCACCCTGTTAACCTTCTCGTTGCGGATCTCGTGATTTCCACTGGCAACGTAAAAATAGCAAAATTTGCGCAACTCACGATTTCCATGATCTTTTTTATGATCTAAAGCTAGATTAAAAAAAGAACTCTTTTACAAAATTTTTTTACATACTTAAACTCTAAAATATATACACCGTTGCGGCTCTTGGACGACCTTGCTCACGCTTTTTCTCTATGGATCCAGTGTCCTTAACCTCTTCAGTTCCCAGCTTTTTAAACAAACAACTTTCTAACAATTTAAGGTTTTTTTTAAATTTTAATATAGGTATTAAAAAATAATATTCCGTAAATTATCTCCTTCGGAAATTTTAAATATGCAAATTAGGTGGTACCCAATCGAGGACCTTGGTACTAAATGATAAAGTACCAATCGGGTACCTTGGAATTAAAACATTAAAATTAAAATGCAGATTTAGATTTTAATGTAAAAATATTGTTAAAAAGTAACATTATACTACTCAAAGATTGAATATTATATTTATTTGCATATGAAAAATATAATTCAAATTTATTTAGTATGAAATTCATAAAAATAATGTCGATTTTGGAGACACAAGAACAAATTGCTCTTCTTGGATCTGACACGGGATTTACCCTTACAACACGGATTGCGACACTTCATGTGTTTTTAAATTTTTGTGTGTTCAGGAAAATGTCCAACTTTATCGAAACTCATTTCATTCACAGAAATGGGAATAACCTTTTAACATATCTGTGGGCTCTCACCGGTATATTCTCGGAGGGAGTTGTTAGCTCGAATTAAGCCCTCCGCTATATATTTATTATAGGACTTAACTTTAGATGTATGTTGAACCCCTATCTTGTATTTATCTTCATTTGACCACCTTTTACAAGAAGATTCTGGGTTTATTCCAAATGCATTGGATAAAGGCACTACAGATTTTTTGTCCTTCCATTTGACCAAGCAAGCTTTTAATATCTTTTCTGCTTTTGGAAGCTGATGTCCAACTTGTCATTTCCTCGTCTTTGGGTAAAGTAGCAGCCTCTCATTCTGTTCTGTCGGTCATAATTGTGCCTGACAAAAAAGTATTTCTATCTATCAGATAGTCCAGTATTTTCACACCAGTAAAGTATATGTCAGTAAATAGTTTGGTTGGCTGGGATACAATAGGAACTGTATCAAACAAATGGAGCCTGTTAGACCACAAAAAAATTGTATCCGTTTCCGGAACAGTATTTTGTCTTGTGTATATTACAAAGTCTAACACAATTCCATCTTGTGCAGCAAGCACAAAAATTTTTAACACAACAGGATTCGATTTCGGGGGAACATATTATCTTGCTGGGGGTCTATTACTAAACGGACTCATCTGTTCATCAACGAACAAATATTCGATTCGAGGTAAATGTAGACAGAGTTTTCTAAAAGAATCTAGCAATGGCCTGATTAAATAAAGTCTATCCTTTTTCTGTTCCTCCGTATGAATATACTTATCGACAAAATGCAATGTGTTCCTAAGCTCAAAAAATGTATTTCTTTTCATATGTTGTGTTATCATAGGAACATCACAACACTTATATAAATACAATCTTATTTGTGGGATGTGCATTTGCAAGTTCCAAAATTCCTCGGTAAAGTATTCACAAAAATATTCCATTCGTGAACGAGGCTGTCCATCATAAGAATCATCATCAGGTGTTTCTGGTAGGTCTTCTAATTTAGAGTTGAAAACCTACACAGAACGCAATAAAATAATTAAAAAAGAACATTTTGGTTTACTTAGAATTACTATTACATGTAAATGTGGGAATATTTAATTGAATAGTCAATAAAATAGAAAAGTATAAATTATAATTAATAATTTAAAGATTTTTTTTTCTTTTTTTACTATCCTTTTTCTGTATTTTACAATCAATGTATTGCACTACAAGATAAAACTTATTTTACATTTTTACACTGCACATGCAGTTTATAAACATTTATGAGGATTGTAACACTTCTATACAACTATTGTATCCCTAATTGTTAAAAGTACATAATTAGAAAAAGTGTTCCTAAAGTACTTACTTCATATTTTTCCACTCAGATCGTTTTCGCTTCTGTCCTTTTGATGTGGAGATTATTCGATTGATCGTAAGTTTCAGACAATTCCTCATGTGGATACCTCTCAGAATGTTTTTCGTCATCAAATTATGGATCTGAAAGATCCGAAAGATCTCCATCACTTTCGGCAAGAAGAGCTTCAATTTCTTCTTGAGTCAAGTAGCGCACTGACAAGAAAATTTTAAGGGGATGAATGGTGGTTTGAATTCCAAGGTCACCGAATGGGCACTTCTTTTTCAAAGTTCAAATTTTTAGACATAATATGTAATGTTATATTAAAATTGACATACATCATATTAAATGATTATCCTTAAACAAAAAAAAAATTAAAGAAGAAATTACAATATTTTTTTATTTGAGGTAAACAAGGAAAGATTCTCACCTCTAGTAGGTCGAGACGAATTTTTCTGCCATTTTGAATGTGTTTTTATCTTTTCAGTCACAGTATGGTACTACCATCTGTCGAGAATTCTACAAAATAAACCTTTACCAAATGGAGTCTTTGGTTTAAAAAAAAAACATAAATGCTATTTATTATTTTTCACGTTTTTTTTTTTTAAAGTCCCCGTTTGGGGCCCCAGGGACCAAAGAAGTTAAACTGTTTCCATAAATTGGACACGACAATGGACATTACATTGAAATCTCTAGGAATCTGCACATGAGACTACCCTGTTTCCAGTCTTCCCGTGATTCGTCTCCTCTTTCCATTATACAAACGTTAGTGGTTAATGATTTTTACTGTTTGATTTTGAATTTAACTAAGTATTTAAAAAAAAAAAAAACACCAAGATATTCGAAGAAGTATGCGAGCAAACGAAACTCGAAAATTACCACGCTCGTTTATAAATGTTTTTCCTCTATTCGAAGAAATTTTGAAACTTGCTATATTGAATATCATTTTCGCAACAAAATCTATCTTTATAATTTCCGAATATATGCTATTACTATTATTTTAATAAAGATAGTTTTAAACTATGTGATGGTACGCTGATAATATATTTTAAAAATTAAAAGAATCTGGATAAACCGCAAGTTTACACCGTAAAAAAGGGAAGAAAAAAAAAGAAAAAATATTGATTTTACAGGTGAAAAGCTATCAGCTAGGACGCCAATAAAAATACTCTTCATTTTACAAAGAAACAGATATGCAAATCGTTTATTGTACTGTAAAGTCTGTTGAAATAACTTCGCAATAAATACAGGTTTCACTTCGGATGAAATTTGTAAACTTAATTTTACCAGCATATTTTGTTACAATCACAGAAAGTTCATATTGCATATTTTTTTTTCATAAAATAAACAGTTTTTACTAGCATCCTGGCAGATAATCCTTTTCCGTAAAAGCAACATATTTTTGTATATTGCGTGAGAAACAAACCATTTAGTATTTACTTTCTTTTGTTATGTGGAGAAAATTTGTAGATAATACGTTAAAAAATAAATCTAGCAATACAAAAATACTGAAAGATGCCTCCTAAATACTTTTCGGAAACTAAATAATTTAATTATATTTTAAATATTAAGTTTTTTTTCTGTGGAATCAGTATGCATACTTATATATTTTTATTATATATACAGGGTGTCCCAAAAGTCCGTGACACATTTTAAAATTCAATATAAAATCAAGTAATTGTCGTATAGGAGTGCGGTATGGAGAAAGATGCTTCGCACGATGAAAAGTTTTCTTCAAGCGATTGCAAATAATTAGTTCCAAACTTCAATCGTACATGGCGCCACTTGTCGGTATGTTTGGTTTCAAACTGGCGTTTTTTTCTGATTTTCAGATTACTTTTGACGCTGTGTCACACGAGGCTAACGAAAAAGATAGGCTGCCGCGGTTCATCCCACGTATCTTTTTTTACAGACCGCTGGAGTCACGTGATGCTCGAATGCACCAATGCAGGTGTACCAAAAGAGCATCAAGTGACTCTAGCGGTCTGAAAAAAAAAAAAAAAATAAATACACTTGCGATGCACCACGGTAGCCTGTCTTTTTCGTTAGTTTCGAGTGTCACGGAAATGACGACTTTCAGTGAAAAAGCTACGTAGTTTGGTACTTCGAAACATAATCGAAACTAGTAGGAAAACCAGAGAAAACGCATATTTGAAACCAAACATACGGACAAGTGGCGGCATCTGTGATGCAAGCTTGGAACTAATGTTTTATGCGCTTGAAGAAAACTTTTCATCGTGAGAAGTATTGTAGTCCAAATCGCACTCCTGTGAGACAATTACTTGATTTTATAATATGTCATGGTATTTTGAGACACCCTGTATATATATATATATATATATAACAAATTTGAAATCACAAATATATGAAGAAATGGATAAAGTTTTAAAGATGATCCAGAAATGAACATATGAAACCAGTATGCAATATAAGAAACTATGAATGACTCACAGAATCATCAGAGGAGCTTGTGAGTTCATTCATAGAAGATGCGTTATTTCATCCAATTTTGTCGGCATTAAGCCTAAAATGACAAAATTTAGCTCCTAATAACGCAAACATTACAAAAAACAGATAATAAAAAGCCAAGAGATCCAAAGAAAGATACACCTCAAACAGGATATTAAAAATTATAAAATAAAAAAATAAAAATTATAAAATTGAAAAATACAAAAATAATAAAAGGGCAATTGATTAATTTAACGTTTTAAAGACAAAAAATTGTAATATAAAAAATGAGAATATAAATAACATTTAAAAAGATGAGGAATATTTGAGATAGTAAAATTTAGCCTTGTATTATGTAAATAAATTTGAAAATTTAAAAAGCAATGAGGAACATTGAGACAGAAAAATATATCCTTAAATGATGATGCAATATGTGGAAATATATTGTGTTAAATGCATGATACCCCGTATTTTTATTTTTAATTTTTTATTTATTTTTTTATTATATGTCCATACAATATATAAGCATATATACATACACTTATACACGCTCACACACATAAAAACATACAAAGTTTTAATCTTTTTTTAGCATTCCCGACCTCAACCCTCCAGAATGGTATTTTTATTTTTCTTGTGTTTTTTATGTTTTTAGTGTATAATGTATGGAAAAATATACACATACACCAAACTTTTTTTTTAAAGAATATATATATACATTATATATATATATATATATATATATATATATATATATTACAAAATTTAAATTTTTGCGCCAAATTTAAAGTATTTTATGTAAATTTCCCTTTTTCAGTAATATTCCGTATATTATACCGGCTTATTAAATTAAAACCCAAGTCTATTAATCTCTAAGATCTTAATTCATATTTATTCCAAATTGCGTAAATCTAAAAATGGCTCGATTATTTATATTTCTTTAATAAAACCTTTATTATTTAAATTCTTATTAAATTCCGCTATTAAATCCCGGTATATCATATTCCCCTTAAATCTTTATTTAACTGCTAAAATATTATTCTGTCTTAAAGAAAAAACCTACTTATTTCAATTTATTCTTTTATTTAAAATATCCAGGTGTAATTAAAATATTTCAAAGATTAAAACTTCGCAGACATAAATTCATTTCTTTTATCGTCTGAAGAGGGAAAAAGGGGTTATTTTAGCATAATCTCGACTACAGATTTTAACATTTGTTTATGCTTTAGATAGCTGGTGCGAGGATATAAGAAGTTTCTAGAACAATCTTTTCAGCAGAGTATAAATACGGATGGCGGGAACCAGAGAGATGGCATAAAGGATATAGCATATAGCAGATGGGCTGTGAGCTTAGAAGCTTTTTCGTTTTTAGCATGTAGAGGTGAACGTGGTGGATTGCAGTCGTAGCAAACTGGATATTCAATGTGATTGCTCGATGGAGGTAGTAAAATGTTGGATGAATACTGTTTATTATGTGAGTAGAATGAGGAAGCAACGGTATCGTAATGGGTGATAGATGTTAGATATTAATGGATTAAAGACTAGAACGCAGTCAAGAGATGGGAGTGTTTTTAAACTAATTGTGACAGGAAGAATAGACTTTATTCTTTTTACCATGGAAGCAGAGAGCATCTTCCCTAGATTTAATCGAGAGTGTGGAAATAAAGTGAATAATGTTCCAAGCGACTGCCTTATGTTAATTCTTCATTTTTCTTTAGTATTTTAAAACCAATCGGCTGCTACCTGTGTTGTGTAGGAATGGAAACCCTCATTTTTGCCGTCAAAACGTCACAGAGAAAAGAAAAGTCCGACAGGATTTAGAAGTGACGGCAATAAAAACGAGTGTGTCTCCAAAATTACAAATGTGTATTGGTACTGGTACACGATAGCTTATGATAGTTACTAAAGATCAGTGCCGGAAAGTTAAAAATTTATATCGCTAATGTGAATAGCAATGTATAGTGCTGGTGATTGTGAGACAAGATGACTGGAGTGAGTTCTTTTCAAAATATTTTTACACCTCTTATATTATTATTTTTGTTATTGTTTGTTATTTATTGAGATTTATTTATTATTAAGTATGAGAATTATTTATTTATGAGATTTATTTATTATTCATTTATGAGGTTTATTTATTATTTCGTGAAGAGTATTTATTTATTTATTTATTTATTGTAAAGTTTATTATGAAGTCATGAGAATTATGTATTTATTTATTATTAAAGTCTGAAAGAGTACTTAATCTATTATGAAAAATAGAACTCTATTAGTTTAAATGTTGTTAATGTCAGGTTGTATTAAAGAGAATAGAAGTGCTTCTTTTATTTTAATGAATACGGATATAATGGCTGAACCTAAATTAATTGAGTTTGATCCTAGTACTGGAATGGAAATCCAGGCTTGGTTAAATTATTATGATGATATGAGTACTAGGGAAAATAAAGATTTAGAGTGGAAATTTAAATCTATTCCACAGTATTTAAAGGGTGAAGCACTAAAAGTCTATATCAATGATTGTGTTAATTGTACTAGTTATGAACAGATTTTAAAAATCTTGATAGAAAAATTCATTGAACTAAATGTTCCAAATTTTTCTGATTTCTCAACTCTAAAATTAGATAAATTAGATAATTTAGAAAATTATTTTCCCAAAAAAGTAGGAATTGGGAGGAAACTCCATCTTTGTGAGACTCTTCTAATACAAGGGTTGACAGATGGATTAAAACCAGAGTATAGAAATAATATTAACGTAAACCCTCCAAATAGTACCACTGAATGGTACCGGCTTGTTAAGCAATTTGTTGAAGTTTCCACTTCTCAAATTTCAAGCCAAACAGTAAATCAACAACCAGTTAGACAAAATTTTCAACAATTTCAACCACCTAGGCCTTGGACTCAACCAAGTAGACCTAATTTTCAGCCAAATAGGCCCAATAATGCACCTAGGAATTGGATTCCACAAAGACAGTATCAAAATCAGGGGTCTAGAAATTTTCAAAATAATTACTTTCAGAAACCATATCCTTCTAGACCATGTAGAATATGTACAAATAAAGGTGTAAATAATGCATATCATTGGGAACAAGAGTGTTTATTTAGAAATGATGCAACATCCTCTGATACTCTTCCTAGTAATTCACCACCTACTATTCCTAATATTTGACAACTAATTGTGTATGGATTTACCAATAGTTATAATTTACCATGTATAGTGGACACTGGATCCACTACGGCAATATTACCCCTCAGATTTGTTAAAGAACTAAATGCTAAAATTGAAACAATACCTACAGTTATTATTGGTCAGGCAAAAGGGGTGTTAAAAATAAATCAGAAATGTAAAATTTCTCTAAAAGTGGGTAAAATTACCAAATGTTTTAACTTTTTAGTGTGTAATACTAATTTGGAGTATGCTATTTTGGGTTTAAGGGAATGTTCTAAATTTAATTTAACTATAGATTGTAGAAATTGTACTGTAAAACAAGGAAGAAAAATTATAACTAAGAGTATATCCATACATAATGAGAAATCTCTTCATTTTCATACTGTGGATATGAATAAAGTACAACAAGAGAATGATTTGGTAACAATTGATTGTGATGAGAAGTTGAAGTTATATAATGATGATAATGTAATAACCGCTAATGAGAGTAGTGAAACTTTGAATTTATGTAAGAATGATAACGAATTACCATCTAGTTGTGAAAGTTATATGACTACTCCGGACTGTTTTGAGAATGATAGAAATGATTGTAATGTGCAACAGGATTATGGAAAGTTCGTAATTCCCCAAAATGTTTTCGCAATATTTTTAATTCTATTTCTTTAGATTTTTTATTTTTCTTTCATCATAGTTTTCAACATTACCAAGTATGACCTTGGGGCGCCACGAGGATATTACTTGTTTTTGGGAGTTTTTGGGATTAAGTAGACAATCTATGCAGGCATAGGATGTGTATTTGATTTTGGGAGTTTTCAGATTGATGTTGAAAAAAAAAAAATAAATAAAAATATTTTTAATTCTATATCCCGTTTATATCAAAATAAACTATATTTATTTTATTCCATTGTCTTAACCAATTGTTTACAGAAACAGTAAGAATTGATAATATTATTATAATAATATAAACATAGAAAACTGATAATTGTGATGAGATTTTGTAGTGATTGTGTAGCAATAGAAAATTAAGTACATAAACAAATTATCTTTTATTCCTATTTATTTTCTTTATTTTACCATTCTAAGTTTATCAAATGCAGGTCTATTCATCAAGAGTATCAGAGAGATAGATTATTGTAAAGAAATACTGGTTGAGAGTCCACTTTCTAAATATTTAGAGTTAAATTTATTTGGACTTTGGAATTATTATTATTATTATTATTTAATGTTTCGGCTGGCAAAAATACTTTCTTATATAAGTAAAAAATAAGAAAATTATTAATTGCTATGTATTATTTTTATCCTCAACCATTATTTTCCGTGTCAATAAGTAAACAATCTGTGATATTTTCTTAGAATATAATATTGTTATTAAGTATTATTATTGCTATTATTCAAGTATACTTTTGAGAATTTTATTATTATGATTATGAATTGAAAGTATTATATTATTTATTGAAAGATTCATTATTTATTAAAGAAAAAGAGAACATAACTTATAAGTGAAAAGTTATGATATTTACTAAAACAAGTGAGAAGTTTTAAAAGATGGTGAGTCCCAATTAAAATGGGAAAAGGAGCTCAAAAAAGTAGTTGATAAACAAATCTTAAAAGGTAGTTGAATAACTACTAGGAATTTGTTTATTAAAATAAAACTACTATTGTGATGACAAATAGTATTTAAACATAATGTAAAGAGTTTAGTAGGTAGAGTAGTCGAAACAAATTTAGTAAAAAATATTTATTGCAGCTGAACTTTTTACTTAAGGACTGTATCACTATTTTTACTAAAGGACTTTTATGACCTACGAACTGATTAAGCCAATGGGACTTAAAATTTTACTTGAAGTAAATAAAGTGTTAAGCATTAATGGATTGGAAATATGTTTGTGATAAGAGAAATGGAAATACGCTAAATTTCCATAAGATAAAAGAATTTGTTGTTATTTATTACTATAGTTTTATTATTTCTTATTGTATTTATACTTATTCTTTATTTATTATTATGTTTATATTTTCCTATGCACTTACAAATGGTAAGTGATGTTGTAACCATTATTTGTAGTCTTTTACAGGGGAAATGCTCTCAGCTAAATTTAAATGCTCTTAGTATTTTTTTTTTTCTCTTGCATTGCTAAATTTTACTTTTCCATCTCTTCGCTGATGTCTCTAAAATTTTCAATATTCAAAAATCAACTTCCAAAGTTATTACAAGTCTGTTGTCTGAAATTGTAGTTAATTAACCACAAATTTCATACAAAGTCTTTGGGAAGGGGGGATAATATTACAAAATTTAAATTTTTGCGCCAAATTTAAAGTATTTTATGTAAATTTCCCTTTTTCAGTAATATTCCGTATATTATACCGGTTTATTAAATTAAAACCCAAGTCTATTAATCTCTAAGATCTTAATTCATATTTATTCCAAATTGCGTAAATCTAAAAATGGCTCGATTATTTATATTTCTTTAATAAAACTTTTATTATTTAAATTCCTATTAAATTCCGCTATTAAATCCCGGTATATCATATTCCCCTTAAATCTTTATTTAACTGCTAAAATATTATTCTGTCTTAAAGAAAAAACCTACTTATTTCAATTTATTCTTTTATTTAAAATATCCAGGTGTAATTAAAATATTTCAAAGATTAAAACTTCGCAGACATAAATTCATTTCTTTTATCGTCTGAAGAGGGAAAAAGGGGTTATTTTAGCATAATCTCGACTACAGATTTTAACATTTGTTTATGCTTTAGATAGCTGGTGCGAGGATATAAGAAGTTTCTAGAACAATCTTTTCAGCAGAGTATAAATACGGATGGCGGGAACCAGAGAGATGGCATAAAGGATATAGCATATAGCAGATGGGCTGTGAGCTTAGAAGCTTTTTCGTTTTTAGCATGTAGAGGTGAACGTAGTGGATTGCAGTCGTAGCAAACTGGATATTCAATGTGATTGCTCGATGGAGGTAGTAAAATGTTGGATGAATACGGTTTATTATGTGTGTAGAATGAGGAAGCAACGGTATCGTAATGGGTGATAGATGTTAGATATTAATGGATTAAAGACTAGAACGCAGTCAAGAGATGGGAGTGTTTTTAAACTAATTGTGACAGGAAGAATAGACTTTATTCTTTTTACCATGGAAGCAGAGAGCATCTTCCCTAGATTTAATCGAGAGTGTGGAAATAAAGTGAATAATGTTCCAAGCGACTGCCTTATGTTAATTCTTCATTTTTCTTTAGTATTTTAAAACCAATCGGCTGCTACCTGTGTTGTGTAGGAATGGAAACCCTCATTTTTGCCGTCAAAACGTCACATATATATACCCTCATATATATATATATATGTCCCCGAATTCATGGGTGACAAGTAATGGAAGGTAAAGTAAACATAAAGAAGCGATTTTTGTATAGCTATGTGGTGTCGGAAATGAAAAGCGTTGGCGAAAAACAAGAAATCCCGAAAAAAGAAACAAGCTTTTTATTGACAATTATAAAAATGACAGTAAAGTGCCCAAATGTACCACCACCAACATCGACAACATCTATACAGAACTGGCAGTGGGTTAGGAAATCATTAACGTACCTTTTCTAAGAATCCAGGCGTCTAATCTACGAGATACTAATTGACTCTGATGAGGACCTCATTGCAAAACTCGTTACTGTAATTGTTTTTGAAACACCTCGAATATTCAAAAGAACGCCATCCATTAACTTAGTTTCCTTTAAGCCTGCAAGAATGTGAAATAGAAAAATAAGGAAGAGTTAAGTATGAAAAGGGAGTAAAAAGGAAAATCACGCATTTATTTCTGAAAGGATTTGCACAACTTCTATTTATATAAAGAGAAGAATGAATCTCCATTCATCTCTGTGTATGGAGGCACGCATCAATAGCTAATAAGAAATACAAAAATTATTTTCCAAGGAACAGTAGTGGAAAAGAAAGGAAACACCCCCTACTAACTCTGCAACTAATTATAATTGAAGAAAGTTACTGATACCAAACGATTGGAAATAAAGTCTACTTTTAAATTATGTATATAAAATTTGCTTAGGGGACCATCTACAAATGAAAACCAGACCAAACTTTGTTTTTTTAATGGCAACACCAAATTTTAATAATGTATTTTAAATATTCGGTTCAAACTATGCCTAAAAACGAAATTTCAAGTAATTTAGATGTTAATTTTTTGTTATGGTAAGTTATTAGCATTCAAAATTTAGAGCTTCTAATGTTAAATTACATTTTCATATTTTTATTAATATCACCTGAAATTATAAACCTAACGCGATAATTTTTTTATGTGTTTATAATACTAATAAAACCAAACATAAATACATTGAATTTATAACTTTTACAATTTTACAATATTAATTATGAAATTAATATTCGAAAAAAATATGAATTGCAACCTACAACTTTTTTAATAGATTTATATTTATTATGTCCTGCTTTATTGGAATTTTCAATTTCAAAATTTTCTTCCGGGTAGTTTTCGAAGTATGATTAAAAAACATCAAAATGATAGTTTAAGCGGTCGTCTATGATGCGCAAAACAGCATAATTTGAAAAAACATATGTTTTACTCATTGTATTGAAATATTTGGGCTAATAGTAGTCGAAACATATTAAACGAGTGTCAATTTCAAAATTTTCTTCCAGGTAGCTTTCAAATTATGATTAAAAAACATCAAAATGATAGTTTAAGGAGTCGTCTATGATGCGCAAAAAAGCATAATTTGAAAAAACATATGTTTTACTCATTGTATTGAAATATTTGGGCTAATAGTAGTCGAAACATATTAAGCGAGTGAAATGGTCATATTAGCAAGAAATAATACGTCAATAGAAGTGACATATTCATTCTGTAGCATTTCAACTATCCAATACCTAACTCCAATTTTAATACAGCCCCTAAAATGTGCTCATAAAAAAAAAAAAATAAAAAAAAAAAAAATAAAAATAAAAATTCTCTGAAACTAACCGTACGAATGTCATGAAAATTTGTTTTTAGGCTAATTGAAAGGTGTAGAATTTATTTATGGTGTGAAACTTGGGTATTACTACTGAAAAAACAAAAACAAAGTTTGGGTTTTTTTTGATGTGTAGTTAGTCCCTAAGCAAATTTTATATACATAATGTAAAAGTAGAAGTTATTTCCAGTCCTTTGGTACCAATAACATTCTTTTACAATAATTTGTTGCCGAGTTACTAAGAGTGTAATTTTTTTTTTTTTTTTACCACTGTATAGTCGTGGAAAATAAGTAAACACCTCCTGCTAACTCTTCAATATATTATCGTAAAAGAAAGTTAAAGGTACCAAACAATTGGAAATCTACTTTCAAATGATGTATGTAAAAATTGCTTAGGGGTTCATCTACAAATCAAAACGAACCCAAACTTTTTTTTTTCAATAGCATTACCCAAGTTTGACACCATGAATCAATTCTACACCGTTCAATTAGCCTAAATTCAAATTTATATGAAATTCTTACGATTAGTTTCGGAGAAATTAATTATTTTAAAATGAGCATATTTTAGGGGTTATATCCAAATTGAAGTTCGGTACTCGGAAACTATTCGATTGTACTCGATTTTAGAAACGGTATACAATATGTAATTTCTATAAAGGAATTATTTCTTTCCAATATGACCATTTCTCTTGCTTAGTATGTTTCAACTGCTGTCAGTCCAAATATTTCAATAAAATGAGTAAAAAATATTTATTCAAATTATACTTTTCTGCACATTATAGACTGCAGAAATGATTAAGCCATCATTTTGCCGTTTTTTAATGGAAATTCGAAAACTACTTCAAATAAAAATAAATTTTTAAGTGAGAATTCGCATAAAGGAGGACATAATAAATGTAAATCTATTAAAAGAATTGTAGGATGCAATTCTTATTTTTTTTTTTTCGAATATTAATTTCATAATTCATAACTCATATTATAATTTTTTTAAATTTCAAATTGAAAGTATTTATTTTTGGGTTATTTAGTATTATAACCGCACACAAAATTGTCGTATTAGGGTTATTATTTCAGGAGATATTAATAAAAATATAAACATGTAATTCAACATTAGAAGCTCTAAATAACGAATATTTATAATTCAAAAACGTATTATTCAATGACTAGAAATTTCGTTTCTAGGCATAGTTTGAACCGAAGATTAAAAATATATTGTCAAAATTAGGTTTCGCCGTTGAAAAAAAACAAAGTTTGGTCAGGTTTTTTTTTTTTTTTTTGTAGATAGTCCCCAAAGAAATTTTGTATACATCATTTAAAAGTGGATTTTATTTCCAATCAATTGGTACTAGTAACTTTCTTCTATTTTCTTCTTCTGCAGAATTAGTAGTGGTGTTTACTTCTTTTTTCTTTTCACGACTACACATGGCAGTGTATAATAATTTCGACACACTCGAATGTAGTGAGGGCTGCGTAGGGACTAAATTACATTCCTGATCAAAATCAAGCACACTTACAAAAAACATTTTCATCAATCACATTTATCAGATAATGAATTTTTAGCATGTAAGCATTCTTGCAGTTAATTAAAAATATTACTCATGCAATTATTCTGCTTCATAAAATATGAGAAAAAACTTTCTAAATACATTTTGAGCGAATACAATAACGAAGTTAATTTCATAGTTCGTATTCAAAATATGTTTTTGATAAATTAAACAGTTTGAAAAAGAGAAACCCTGGAAATCCCTTTAAGAAAAATAAATGCTCTTACAAATCTTGAAGAAAAATCAAATTACATTTTAAAAGATAACCACAAGTTAATTTTTAGAAAAAAATGTATAAAATGGGATCGACTCCAAACTGATGAATTTAAATTTATATTTAAGAGAATTTTCATTAAATTATGCTGATGTGTACGATAAAATACAAATCTAAATGCACATTTTGAAAAGAACGTTTTCACTGAAACACTTTAAATGTCAGAATTTAAAAGGAAATTAATTAATCTATCTACAAGAGCGGTTCCAAAATCACATTGATTCATTAAAAAAATATATCTTTTTCGCATACCAATGAAAGTTTTTTTTTTTTTTTAATTTGATGGATATTCTCCTTGCATGACTGCATTAAATCGTGTCAAAAAGTTTTTTATTGCATTCTCTATGCGTGTTTGCGAAGTTCTTTTTGAAAAATTAAAAGAATATATGAAAAAGGTTTGTAGGCATGGTATTTAAATTTGCAATGGAATTAAGACGTGATATGTAAAGTCTGATTGTTCACGTAGATTAATGATTTTACTGAAACGACAAATAAGACGCTTATTTCATTGGATGAGGTTAGAACTAATAGATTTGATGTGATTTTTTTTTTATTCTATTGCTCTTGGAATTACACTGATTTCTACGTCATTTTCTATCTAAATTTTTAAATATTGGAATTTTGCATAGTTTTCATATTGCAACACAATATACAAGATAATGAGAAAGGAAGTCCTTCCGAAATGTACCGGAAATAAATGATAATTTCTCTATTCGTTGTTTTTAAATTGTTCTTTTTAATACAAAGTTAATCTAAATTTATTTTGATGAGTATTGTAAGGTGCGTGTTAAAATATAATAATTTCAATACATCTGAAATGCTCCGGACTCGTAAATATTAAATTACATTACGGAATAAAACTCGAACACATTAAAAAAATATCTTTGTTTATCACTGATTGAAAAAGAAAAACCGAGGAAATCTCGTTAAGAATACCAAATGATCTTCCAAATCATGAAGAAAAATCAAATTGCAATTTTAAAGATAAGATCAAGTAAATTTTCAGAAAGAAAAAAACCTTAAATGAGCCTGACTCGAAACTGATGAATGGAAATTTGCATTTCAAAGAAAATTCATTAATTTATACTGATGTTTGCGATAACTTTCAAATGTAAATTCATATTTTGAAAAGAATGTTTCGACTTAAACATTTTAAATGTCAGAATTTAAAGTAGAATTAATTAATCTATGCTACATCAGCGGTTTTATCCAAACTACATTAATTCATTAACACTATTTCTACAACGATTTTGCGTATACCTATTTCTACCGAAAGGTGTCTTTTGAAACCTTTACGTTTGAATGCAAATAATTGCCAAAACTTTGGGGATTTCAAATTATGAATTAAATATTAGATAATTTGAGCAATATATTTATTAATACATTGATGTGTATTTATTAGAGATTATATAATCAGGTTATAAGTTCTATCTTAATTCAACAATCTACAAAATATAAATATACATAAATGTAATCATACATGCTTTATGTTAACAGGAAAAACAATTAAAAAATATTATCTTCGTCATTTTTTTAAATTTTTATTAGAAAATCAAACATTTTAATATTAGTAACTCAACAAACTGTCAGCCTCGTGTATAAAAATTCAATCTTTGTAACAACCACACCACCACCACCACCAACAATAACAATAAAAACAGCAGTGTAATAAAATTCTTTTCTTATTCAATACCACAGTGTTTACACGAATGAAAACAAAATCATGTGCAGTGCATTAATCGCACTACCAGAATTGGAGAATAAAACGCGTTATTCAATTTTTTAGACTTGGTCACTGCAGTGATCTACAATAAAATGCAACATGGTTGAAAACTAGCGAATATCAAAGTTATGCAGCAACTCCTGTATTTTCCGTTACAACTGAAATCGGAACTCTGTAATCTGATTATAATTGATATGATGCTGTAAAATGGTGTTGCTATTTATATGTAAAATTATTTAAAATTAGAAATTATGTAATCCTTAGAAATTAGAAATTATGAAATTTTTAAGGTGTCAATAGACACCTGATGGTAGAAATAGGTATAGGGTAACTCCGGGAGAGTCGCCGCATCAGAGATAGATGCCGCACCCCATGTATGTCTTGTAATTATCGATAGATGGTCGTCAAACACACAGTATAGGTGCTCAATGAGATTATTTTAACCAGCGTATAGAGTGAACCCCATTTCGATATTTACTTGTAGAAGTACAATACTTATTTTGACGTAAGCGCATGATTTCACTGTCCAAACTTTTAAACACGTTATGTTTAAATACTTTTCATACACTAATTACTAAATACATGCATGATTTCAAAGTGAAAACTAAGTGTAGGGTTTGTATAGAGTACCGCGTGTATTGTTACCCCATTCCCCTTAGCGATGGCAGGTAACTGTGATGACCGACACCTGCACCATACAAAATGGGATACATGCCGCACTGCAATTCTGGTATACATGCCGCAGTTTCTTTTGTACGGGATGATAAAGTGTTATTAACTTTTCCTTTTCTTTTTGCGCAGACTAATCCTGTTAGTTATTTTATCAAGTTTACAAAAACCAAAGGAGAAACGGGAAAAAAATATAGTAAGAAGGGCAAGAAAAATGCACGTCAAGATGATAATAATAAAAAATTGGATTACGCGTAACGCAGATGTTCTTTACAAGGAATCTTTAGAAAACTACTCCAAGTAATTGGTTTCGTTGCATCATGTGTCAAATGCAGTTACATAAATACTATACTTTTCTGTAGATTGTAGTCGGAAAAACAGGTCTCTTAACCCATTCGGGACCATAGGTGAATATAATCACCTTCATAAAGAGCACACAAAATTTGTTTCTGGCACCAGTAAAAAAGAAAAGTAATATTTGTTTCTTTAATTAGAGCCTTTTTATGATTATTTAAGTAAAAGTAACTTCTTTTAAAAAAGTGGTGCAAACCGAATAAAATTTGTGTAAAAGCCACCGGTCCCGAAAGGGTTAACATATAATTTATGTAAACACAATTATACTTTTTTCTTTTCCCTCTATAATACATTGATCTTACGTTGTTGCTGAAATAACAATTAAAATTTAATGTAAAAAAATAAGTTGATAATTTTAATAGTGAAAGTAGGCAAACAATTATTAATTTGAATCTACTAATACGTATCATTGTACTCATTTAGTTTCATTTTGTTATTACATCGTTAATTATAGTCCTTATATGAATATTTTTTTATATTTTTATTTATAATTTCATTCTGTTCTTATTACAAGCGCGGCAGAACTACCCCACAAGTGCGGCGTCTCAGCATGAATGTACGGGTAACGCACCGCAGTGTAATGTTTTAGAAAAAAAATGTTAAAACATATTAATTATTTGTTTTGAATGTTTTTGTCGCAGTACACGCATTGTATATTTAACATTAAATAGCACAGCGTGATTTTTTTAATTTTATGTCCACCATGGGACTTTACACAGAAATTCAAAAAAATGTGCGGCATAAATGCCGGAATCACCCTACCATATGCATATTTTTAGATCCAGGATGAGCTGGAGGAAAATGATATCGCTGAATTAATTTAACAACTATTGTACGAAAATTAAAAATATTAATTGTGAAAAAATGATTAAACTTAGAGAATAATTTTAAGTTAAAAAAGTCCTTCCGGCGAGTGCCGGGAGGAAGAGGTAGCTTTCATTTTCCTTATTTTAAAAAGCCAACTTATATTATTCAAACACACGAAGCTCAATTTAGTGGAAACCGAATATAGGAGATTCAATACTAATTTTTATCGATACTAAATCCTTATGAATGAGAATTTTGCGAAATTAGTCAGCTTTATCCAAGCTGCTTTTATTTACAGAAACTTATCTTTGGCTGCCAAATTCGGCAATATCTTCAAGTTCCTGCCATTTTAAGACAACATGGTGGATGAGGCTAACCAGTGAACTTGGTCGAGACCTTAGTAATTGCTGTGCACATGCTCACTCACATCGGAATCGGTTGATATATACGAGTGCTGTCGCAGGCAAAAAATAAGATTTTTCAAAATGTCACCCACATTAGAAATTGAAACTGCTATATCTGAGCCATTTTTTAAGATAAAGACAAACAAAAAATGCTCGTGAATGTTTATATCAAGGTCAAATACTTAAGAAAGAAACCTTTTTCAATTTCTATTTTTTTTTTGCACCTCACTTTTAATATAATTTTTTTTTAATTTAATGGCCGCCATTTTGAAACAAGATGGCTGATGAAGCTGGCCAGCGAACTTGGTTGAGATATTGATGTATACTATCCACATACCTTCTACCATCGAAATAGGCGAATACGTGTGTTATCGCGTGACAAATACAAGATCGTTTCAAAGTGTTAGCCATGCTAGAAATTTAAAGTGCTATAATTCAACTATTTTTTAAGATATAAACAAAAAAACAAATTTTCAGAAAAAAAAAACTGCTCCAAAAACTTTGTATCAAGGCCAAACACACAACTTTTTTTTTCATTTTCCAATTTTTTAATACTTCATTTTAAATTTTAAATTACTTTTATTTAAATGGCAACCCTTCTGAAACAAGATGGCGAATGAAGCTGGCCAAAGATCTCGGTCGAGACATTGGTATGTACTATGTACAGACCAAGTTACATCCAAATCGGTTCATAAATACGCCTGTTATCGCGTGACAAAAATCAGGTCGTTTTAAAATGTCAGCCACAATAGAAATTCAAAATGCTATAACTCAGTCATTTTTTAGATATAGACGAAACAAAAACTGTTCCGGAATCTGCGTATTAAGGTCAAACACATACAAAGAAAATCTTTTTCATTTTTCAATTTTTGGTATCTCATTTTAAATTTTAAATTTTTTACATTTTTTTAAATGGCCGCATTTTGAAACAAGATGGCGGATGAAGCTGGCCAACGAACTCGGATGAGACATTGGTGTGTACTATGTACACACCGAATTACATCCAAATCGGTTCATAAATATATCTGTTATCAAGTGACAAAAATCAGGACGCTTCAAAATGTCAGCCACGCTAGAAATTCAAAATGCTATAACTCAGCCATTTTTTAAGTTATAGACGAAACAAAAACTGCTCCCGAATCTTTTTATCAAGGTCAAACACACAAGAGAAAAATATTTTTTCAATTTTCAATTTTTTGGTACCACATTTCAAATTTAAATTTTTCTTAAAAATTTAAATGGCCGCCATTTTTAAACAAGATAGCGGATGATGCTGGCCAACGAACTCGGTCGAGACATTGGTATGTACTATGTATGAACAAAGTTACATCCAATTCGGTTCATAAATACGCCTTTTATCGCGTGACAAAATTCAGGACGTTTCAAAATGTCAGCCACGCTAGAAATTAAAAATGCTATAACTCAGCCATTTTTTAAGATATGGACGAAACAAAAACTGCTCCGGAGTCTTTGTATAAAGGTCAAATACATAAGAAAAAAGTATTTTTCCATTTTGAATTTTTTGGGACCACATTTCAAATTTTAAATTTTTTTAAAATTTTTAAATGGCCGCCATTTTGAAACAAAATAGCGGATGAAGCTGGCCAACGAACTCGGTCGAGACATTGGTGTGTACTATGTACACACCGAATTACATCCAAATCGGTTCATAAATACGAGAGTTACAGTGTGACATAGGTCAGATATATATATATATATATATATATATGGATATATATATATATATATATATGTATATCAATTTTGAACGGAGGGTGGTTTCGGGGTCTGGGGGTCATGATCGATGAAAATATACCAAAATTTTTTGAAATCGCTTTCCTCCGAACGGCTGCAATAGGTAGCTTTTTGTAATGAAAGCTACCTAATACGAAAGGTGTCTCTTTTGCTTACCAAAATCTTCTTTGCTTGCCAATGAAAGTTTTTTTACATATAATGGATATATTCTGGTTGCATGACTCCATTAAATCGTGTCAAAAAATTTCTATTGCATTCTCTTCACGTGCTTGTAAATTTGACTTTGAAAAATTTGAAAGAATATTTAAAAAATGTTTGTAGGCATGTTATTTAAAATTGTAATGAAATTAAGACGCATTATGTAAAGTTTTGTTGTTTGCGTAGACTAATGATTTTGCTGAAACAATAACGATAACTAAGATATTTATTTCATTGAATAAGTTTAGAACTAATAGATTTGATGTGATTTTTTTTATTCTATTATTCTTGGAATTACTCTGATTTCTACGTCATTTTCTATTTAAAATTTCAAACATTGGAATTTAGCATAGTTTCCATATTGAAACACACAATACTAAATAACAAGAAAAGAAAGTCCTTCCGAAATGTACAGGAAATAAATGATAATTTCTCTATTCGTTGTTTTTAAATTGTTCTTTTGAATGCAAAGTTAATCTAAATTTATTTTGATGAGTATTGCAAGGTGTGTGTTAAAGTATAATAATTTCAATGCATCTAAAATACTCAAGACTCGTAAATATTAAATTACATTACGGAATAAAACTCGAACACATTTAAAAAATATCTTTGTTGATCACTGATTGAAAAAGAAAAATCGAGGAAATCTCGTTAAGGAAAATAAATGATCTTCCAAATCTTGAATTAAAATCAAATTACAATTTCAAAGATAAGATCAAGTAAATTTTCAGAAAGAAAAAACATTAAATGGGACCAACTCGAAACTGACGAATGGAAATTTGCATTTCAAAGAAAATTCATTAATTTATGCTGACGTTTGCGATAAATTTCAAAATCTAAATTTATAATTTGAAAAGAACGTTTCAACTTAAACATGTTAAATGTCAAAATTTAAAGTAAAATTAATTAATCTATCCTGCATGAGCGGTTTTACCCAAACTACATTAATTCATTAAAAAATATATCTTTTTCGTACACCAATAAAAGTTTTGATTACATTTGATGGATGTATTCTGATTGCATGACTGCATTAAATCGCATCAAAAAGTTTTCTATTGCATTCTCTTCACGTGTTTGCGAAGTTGTCTTTGAAAAATTTGAAAGAATATTTTTAAAATGTTTGTAGACACGTTATTTAAATTTGTAATGAAATTAAGACGTAGGTATTATGTAAAGTTTGGTTGTTCGCGTAGATTAATAAATTTTCTGAAACGATAAATAAGAAACTTATTTCATTGAATGAGCTTAGATCTAATAGATTAATTGTGATTTTTTATTCTATTGTTCTGGGAATTACACTGATTTCTACGTCATTTTCTATTTAAATTTTCAAACGTTGGAATTTCGCATAGTTTACATATTGCAATGCACATGATAATAAGAAAGGAAAGTCCACCAAAATGTACCGGTAATAAATGATAATTTCCCTATTCGTTGTTTTAAAATTGCTCTATTCAATACAAAGATAATCTAGATTTATTTTGATGAGCATTGCAAAGTATGTGTTAAAGTATAGTAATTACAATACATATAAAATACTCAGGACTCGTAGGGATTAAACTGCATTACGTAATAATAATCCATCACACTTACAAAATATTTTTATCGATCACATTTATTAAGCTTGTCAGTTTTCCCCACACAAACTTTCTTGTACTCAATTTAAAATAGTTACTCATACAGATATTCCGTCCGATAAAAAACAAGTGCGAGTATTACTCGCGCTCAGAAGTTCCGTACAATAAATATATGAATTATTAACTGTATTATTAAAAAATCTTTGCTAAAAGAATAATAAGACTTTATAAAAAACTATACAACGCAAGGTTGGGTATAGCTGTATATACTTGAAAAGTACGAATGTCTATACCAAAAAAGCTCATAGACACATGAAGCCTAAATAATATCAAATATTGCTAATTTGCATAACTGTTTTTTTTTTAAATCTTATCCCAATCTGTTTACGATGAACTTATTTCGAAACTGACAATAAAAGCAGTTTATATTTAAACCCTTGCGTTCTGACGGTATTGGTGGATTCATGCCACTAGCCACCATCGTTACCGCATCTGGCAGATTTTTTAGAAATTTTGAATTCACACCACAAAAATTTAATTTGTAATTTACTTTTACTTTACTTACGGAAAATGAAACATCTTGTAAATCAAAAATAAGAGTTAACATTTTCTGATGAGAATTCGGAATGACTAATTAAAAAATCAGCCATATATCATGACGTACGCTGCGTACGACATTGTCGGAAATGACCATAATAGCATGACGTACTACGCTACGTACATAGAGTGCAAGAGGTTTAACTTTACTTGGCATTTCCTAAAACTAAATTCAGCGTAGTAATAATCTTTCCTTTTTACAGTGTAGTTGAAACAAAACGCTTGTTCAAAATTTAAACCTAGAAATGTGCTAAGCGCGCTTCGAAAGGAGGTCACAAAGTTGCAACTCCTGCTTGGTCCGTGCTGCGTTTTTCCATATAGGTTTTTAATTAACGTTTAAAGACACGGGAGGCCTGTTTAAAGATCAACTCAGTGCAAACTAGTCTCGCATCCCATAGTATTTATGCAATTTATTCTAATTAAATTACTATGTTTTTAACAAATTAACGTTTATTGTTTTTATACTGCTAATGGGCATTCTATTGCACAAACATATCATTAAAAGTTGTTACCTGAGTTTTAAAAGCTGACGGTACTTAGAGTACGTCATTGTGTATATGGGGTATTCTCACAATCTTTTGACTTTCGGGAATAAAAATCTAGTGAAATTAAACTTGCTATAATAACATTTTAATCTGATAGACGAATACTTTAATGATTCAAAATAAAGAAATTTATGAAATTATTTTATGAAAGAATTTTCTTCTAAATTTTTATCTATAATGAATTTGCATAGTACCCACAGGACATTCAAATAAGAAATAATAACAATGTAGCATTTTTAGTACAAAATTTTGGTATAACATTGTCTTAAAGTGGTGTTAAAGAACGGACGGTAAGGTATAAAAGGGGGACGGTATAGGAAAAAAGGGACGAAATGGGGAAAAAAAGGACGGTAAGGATGGAACGGTAAGGAAAATTACCACCTATTTTAAGCAAATCATGTTAAGACTAAGTGGTAGCTACAATGTTCATTGATTTTTAGAAACAGTTGTGTACATTGGATTAAATTTAAAAAAGAAATTTATTTACCTCGGAAAGTGCAGGAATAAACCTTTGGGATGGTAAGACTACCAATAAAGCCACGATGCTTGAAATTGATATTTAAATGCTGCTTTAAATTCTGCAGTAAATTTCCTGTGAAAGAATTTTAGACATTCTTTCTCTAGCATACTTCTGCATGAGAAAAAACTTGAAAAAAATTCTGTGTCTGCATCTGAAGTGGTTTTCTGTATAATTTTAGAAGAGGACGGTATTTAATCTAAAACCCAGGGACAGAGTTTAAAAAATAATAGCAACCATAAAAATATGTTCAGGTTAATTTTTTGCTAAATCTATACTAATATTATAAAGAGGTAAAAATTGTTTATTTGTAGGAGGTAAGCTCTGGAACTACTGAACCGATTCTAAAAGTAATTATATCAAAATGATGGTGTTAGTCCAATTTAGAACATAGGCTATATCTTTTGTCCGTGCTACTGGCCAAAAGGGGATGCAGAAGCAAAAAACGTTCTAAAATTGCGATTTTTGCGTTACTGAAGGTCCTAGAACCATGAAATTTCGAATAGTAGTTACTTATAAGATACTAATGATTTCTAGGGCCATTTCTTTAAAAAATCGAAATTAAAAAGGGGTGAAAATGCGCGTAAAGCGTTCTAAAAAACGTTCTAAATGGCGATTTTTACGCAATTTCAGGAAGTATCACACTGATTTCAAGAATAATGGTGTCAAAATGATGGTGATAACCCTTTCTCCAACATAGGCTAAATTTTATGTCGGTGCCACTACCCCTAAAAACGTTCAAAATTGTGAGTTTTGGTGTTACTGAAGGGCCCAGATACATGGCATTTAGCACTGTAATCACTTATTAGATATAAATTATCTCTAAGAACATTTCTTAAAAAATTCGAAATTTAAAACGTGTGAGAATTTGCAAACATCTTTATAAAAAAACGTTCTAAATGGCGATTTTTACGCAATCTCAAGAAGTACCAAACCGATTTAAAAAATATTGGTGAAAACCCTTACTCCAACATAGACTACATTTTATGTCGGTACCACTACCCCTAAAGGGGGTGCAGGAGCAAAAAAACGTTCGAAATTGCAATTTTTGTGTTACTGAAGGACCCAGATACACGTAATTTGGCATGGTAGTTACTTATTAGATATAAATGTTCTTTAAGAACATTTCTTTAAAAATTCGAAATTTAAAAGGGGTGAAAATGCGCTAAAGGGCGTTTTAAAAAACGTTCTAAATGACGATTTTTACGCAATCTCAAGAATTACCAAACCGATTTAAAAAATAATGGTGTCAAAATGATGGTGGTAATCCCTGCTCCTACATTTTATGTCAGTGCACTACCCCTAAAAGGGGTGCAGGGGCAAAAAACGTTCGAAATTTCAATTCTTGTGTTACTGAAGGGCCTAGGAACATAAAATTTGGAATAGTAGTTACTTATAAGATACAAATGATCTCTAAGGACATTTCTCAAAAATTCGAAATTTAAAAGGGGTGAAAATGCGCGAAAAGAGTTCTAAAAAACGTTCTAAACGGCGATTTCTACGCAATCTCCGAAAATACCCAACCGATTTCAAAAGTAATGGTTGGAAATTGATGATGACAGCCCTTGCTCCAATATAGGATCTACTTCATGTCGGCGTCACTACCACCTTGTGGTTGCATTTTAAAAAACGTTCTAAATTGTGATTTTTGTGATACTGAAGGGACTAGCAAGTTGAAATTTGGCATGGTAATTACTTATGAGATGTAAATGCTCTCTGAGACGAGTTCCTTAAAAATTTGAAATTTAAATGGGGTGAAAATAAACGAAAAGCGTTCCAAAAACGTTCTAAATAGCATTTCTACGCAATCTCAGGAAATGCAAAGCGATTTCAGAATTAATGGTTTCAAATTGATGGTGTCAGTCGCCGCTCCAACATAGCCTATATTTTACGTTGTTGTCACTACCACCTGCGGGTTAGAGGAGCAAAAAAAATGTTCTAAATTGCGTTTTTTGTGTTAAAGAGGGGGGTCTAATATTTTAAATTTTGAATGGTAATTACTTCAAAGATGCAAATGCTTTCTAAGAATTGTCGAAAGAAAATTCCAAATTTAAAAGAATGGAGTGAGCAAGAAGCGTTCTATAAGCGTTCTAAATTACGATTTTTATGCAATCGTATGAAATACGAAACCGATTTGAAAAATAATGGTGACAAATTGAGGGTGATAGAACCTGCTCAAACGTAAGTTATATTTTATGTCAGTACCACAACCCCTAGAGGGTTGCAGGAGCAAAAAACTTTCTAAATTGCGATTTCTGCGGTACTGAAGAGGCTAGAAACTTTAAATATAGAATGGTAGTTACTTATAAAATATAAATGTCCTCTAAGAACAGTCGAAAATAAATTCGAAATTAAAAAGGAGCAAAAAGCATTCTAAAGGAGTCCTGAATTAAGATTTTTATGGAATCTCAGGAAATAATAGACTGATTACAGAAGTTATTGGTTTCCAATCAAGAGTGATAGTCCCTGATAATATACGGGCTATATTTTATGCCGGTGACACTACTACCTGGTTGGCAGGAACAACAAGAAAGCCTAAAACACCTAAATTCCGTTTTCTATAGAATATTAGGAAATACCAACCGATTTCAAGGTTAATGTTGGCAAATTAATGGTGACAGTCTCTGTTTCAACATTTTTCGAGACATTCTATTTTAACTATGTTTCGGCATTTTATGTTGATGCCACTAACACCAGAGATGTGATAGACTGTTAGACAAGAAGATTGGAATTTTACATGATGGTTAATTTTATGATGTAAATATGTTAAGATGGTTTCTATAAAATTCAAAACTTCAAATGAATACTGAAATGAGCGTATGAAATAAGAGCATAAAAGTCTCAAAATATTTTCTGAATTATCATTTATTTGGAATTGGTTTTAGTTCTTATTATTAATTAAAACCCCATTTCTGTCTATTGCACTTTTATAATGAATTTTAGTCAAACTGTGGCTTAATTTGTAATTTTTGAATTATTCGAAAAAGCGTTTTTCCAAAAAAAAAAAAAAAAAAAAAAAAAAATAGTCAAGCAAATATCACTTGGCATATTTCAAATATTACGCGAGCAAAGCCGCGGGGTTTGCTAGTATTTATATAAAACAATAGTCCCAGTTTCGGAAAATATTATATCGAATAATTTTTATTGAAAAATTTTATACAAACAGCTCCAAACTTAAAAATCAGCATCAGGGACACGGGACAGTATAGGAGTTTTCCAGGTATTTGGACCCCCAACATCGTCCAAAACGTATTTATCTCATTAATATTGTTATGCAATCATGCAATGGGATGTTCCCCAGTATAAATTTAAAAAAAAACACAAGAACATGTACTAAAATAGAAATTATTATTCAGGGACATAAAAGTCAAAAGATTGTGAGAATTCCCCATATCCATTCCGTGACTTTAAAGGTTAGGCAGCCTAAGAGAGAATGCTCAGGGCCGGCTAGGCCTGCCCCTTAGAGCTTAAAGTCTCTCCTGGTATGTTCCCCAACACGTTGGGTCTCGTTAGTGAGTCCAGCCCTGTCTGGCCGTATGCAGACGGATATACAGAAGAGGTGCAAGTGGCGACGCACACCCACCAAGGGCGGCCACACACCGCCGACCAGGAACCCAGAATTTATTTGAAAAAGCAAAGTGAGTTTACAAAAAAAGGAGAATGCCTGCCTGCCAGGAAACGCCTACTCGCGACAAAGGGTGGGATAATAAGAACATCTAAGATTAAATAATAATAATAATAATAAAATAATAAAAAAAATTACATCACTGCTCCTGGTCGCCAGGAGACGAACCTCTCTCGCGACAAGGGGCGGCAGGAAGCGAAAAGAATGATTCGCGTGGCACAGGTAAGGTGGCACGAGCAAATACTCAAGCATCTATTGGAGATGTATTGGTTTTCGTGGCACAAGTAAGATGGCACGAGCAAATACTCAAGCGTCCATTGGAGATTTATATCTTGATGAAATGGTGGGAAGCACGAGCAGAGGCTCTTGAGTTCGTAGGAGACCACATACTTGATGGCCAGGAGAAATTACTGGAGGCTATAAAGAGGACTGGATTCTGGTGCTGTTTGAAGCTTGATGTGGTGGCAGTGAGACTGGATAAGCAGAACCAGGACTTACGTTAAGTTTGTTATTTAAGTAAGGAAATTGTGAATGCGTTTGTATAGTAACATAATGATCCCCTCTATATTTTTCCTAAATATATTTGTGAATGTTTAATAATCTGTAAATATGTGAGTTTTCATTACTTCCCCCAATTTGAACTTTCTACGTTTCATAGTTTACGAATAAAATGACTGTGACAGACGGACAGACAGACACAGGAGTGATCTTATAATGGTTCCGTTTTTACTTTTTAAGTACGGAATCCTAAAAAAGAAAAAGAAAACATTTTAAGCGAATATAATAACGAACTCAATTTTATAGTTTGCGTAAAAACGAAAAACCGAGGAAATCTCGTTAAGAAAAATAAATTATCTTCCAAATCTTGAAGCGAAATCACATTACATTTTTAAAGATAAGCCCAAGCTAATTTTCCGGAAAAACCATTAAAAGGTATTGATTCCAAGCTCATGAATGTAAATTTACATTAAAGAGAAAATTTATTAATGTATGCTGATATTTACGATAAAATTTAAATCTAAATCCATATTTTGAATTCCTCTTAAAAATTTTAACTGTCAGAATTTCAAGGAAAATTAATTAATTTATCCTACATGAGCAGTTTTACCAAACTACATTGATTCATTAAAAAACGTATCTTTCCCCTATATCGATTAAGGTCCTTCTTTGAATTTAATAGATGTATTCTGCTTGCATGACTTTTTTAAATCGTGTAAAAAGTTTTCTATTGTATTCTTTTCACGAGTTTGCAAAGTTGACTTTTAAGGAATAGTTTTTTCTATACATCTAAAATACTCAGGATTCGTAGATATTAAACTACATTACGTAATAAAACTCGAACACCCTTAAAAAATAATTTGTCGTTCACCGATTGGAAAAGAAAAACCGAGGAAGTCTCGTTAAGAAAAGTAAATGATGTTCCAAATCTCGAAGAAAAATCAAATATTTTCAATAATTTCAATACATCAGAATATAAATATAATTTCAATACATTAGAAATACTCAGGACTCGTAGAGAGGAAATTACATTGAGCAATAAAACTCGACCACACTTAAAAAAAAAAATATTTTTATTTTTCCCATTTATTACTGTCAATTTTCCTCACACAAACTTTCTTGTACCCAATTTAAAAACAGGGTGTCCACATGAAAATATGCTATCATGCATACCAACACAACAAATTTATTTTGCTGCAAAAGTTTTTTTCCCGAAACAGTTAATTTTTGTTGTATGCATTACTGATATGTCAAGTAATTGCTATTATTTTATTGTAGGTATTGACTAATGAACAGCCTAAGAGAGAGATAACAGAACAAGAGAGAGTCATGATTGATTGATTGATTTTTTTGACGGCCGATTATCTACTCGAGAGATACAGGCCCGAGGGTGAAGTGCCCTTCATGGAGATCTTTCTAAAGGAACCTAACCCGTATTTACTCATGGAAATCCAAGGTTCTAAGAAAACCAAGAAAACTCCGAACGATTAGGCCGACGGGCGCGATTGGGTTCGAACACACCACCTCCCGTCTACCAGCTTCGAGAGCAGAATCTCTCGGTCACTTATGGGGCATAGAGTGTTATGAACAAAGCGAATATTGAGGCGCATACGTAAACAAAACTTTAATTTTTCAGACAAAAATAAATAAATAAAGAGATAAAGAGAAAAAGCCGATTAATCCCTAAGAAACAGGAATTCTGTTTTTTCAGAATTTCGTGTCGCCCCCAGTTAAAAAAAGTAATGCATATAAATATAGATAATATAAATCATATTTCAGTTATAAAACTTAAAACACGCGCTTTTATTTTATATAAAATGACGTCATTCGCATCCTCTTAAGAATTCCTTATTTACGATCCAGTCTTAAACAATATCTACAATAAAGTATTCATAAGACGTCACTAATGACGTCACTCTAAATAATACACAAATCAAAAAAAAAAAAAAAAAAAAAAAAAAAAAAAACAGATTTCGTCACTCAAGAAACTTGACAAAAAACAAAGCAAAATCGGCTATCTAATGATTCATTTGCCTTCATTTGTTTGCAATATAGATAATTAAATTAATTATAGTTTATAATAGCTTCATGTTTTATTAGAAATCATTCATTTATATTTTTTTCAAAATAGCATGTATTTTAATTACATTTTTTTCAGTAGTTATGGGAAATGGCAACAAAATGTACTATTACAAAATACTAGCACAAAATTACTAGTACAAAATTACTATTTTCCAACTATATTTTTATCTTACTTTCCACTGAAATGGAGTACTTGAGTTGCCAAAATAAAACAAATGGCACTAAAAACTACAAAAAAAAAAAAAAAAAAAAAAACAAATAAATAAAATACAAAATAAAAAAATTAATATTTCAAAAATAAATTGAGATGCAGTTTTCAAACAAATTGCATTAAAACGTATTTTTTCCCAATACGACTGTATACAAATTGAAAATGTGCTATGCTTAGAAATTAAAAAAAAATGCAGTAGAGTATTTAACAGAACAATGACAGATCTGCTTTGTTTTATGGCTGGCTTATACAACGGAACGTTATTTTTTGGAGACGACATTTTAATTGCTGGGAGAAAGAAATAGCATACCTTTAGCTACAAAAAAAAAAAAAAACCCTTTGCAGCAAAATAAACTTGTTGTCATGACATATCAATAACGCATACAACAAAAATTAACTGTTTCGGAAAAAAATATTTTGCAGCAAAATAAACTTGTGTTGCTATTCATGATACCGCAAATCTCTAATACTCACAGTTTCCGTACAACTAACATTTGAAATTAGGGAGGTTTCATGTCTACACCCTGTATTTACTCGAGCAGATGTTCTGCTTGATAAAAAAAAAATTACATATATTTTTAGCGAATGCAATTACAAATTTAATTTCATAGTTTACATTAAAATTATTATTTCGATACATTAAACTGATTGAAAAAGAGAAACCGAAGAAATCTCGTTGAGAAAAATAAATGCTTTTCCAAATCTTGAAGAAAAATCAAATTACAATTTAAAAAGTAAACTGAAGTTAATTTTTGGAAATAAAAATACATGAAATGGGGTCGACTCGAAACTGATGAATGGAAATTTGCATTTCAAAGAAAATTCCTTAATTTATGCTGATGTTTGCGATAAATTCAAATCTTAATGCATATTTTGAAAAGAGCGTTTCAACTTAAACATTTTAGATGTCAGAATTTCGAAGAAAATTAATTAATCTGTCCTACATCAGCAGTTTTATCCAGATTTATTAAAAAATATACATTTTTTCATACTGATCAAAATCTTTATTTAAATTTGATAGATATGTTCTACTTGCATGACTGCATTAAATCCTCTGAAAAGGTTTTCAGCGGTATTCCTTTCACATATTTGCTAAACTGACTTTTATAAGAATATTTGAAATACGGTTGTATTCAGGATATTTGAATTTTTAATGAAATTTAGACGTATGAAATAAAATTCGTTTGTTGTAGCCTAATGATTTTGCCGAAACAACAATTTAAAAATTTATTTCAGTGTATACGAAGTTTAGAACTAATAGATTAATCGTGATTTTTGTTATTCTAGTGTTAATGGATTTTTACGTCATTTTCTATTTAAATTTTCAAACTTCAAAATTTCGCAGAATATTTATCATATTATTAGATACGATTTGAAATAATAAAATAGAAAACTTACTCAATGAATTTCCTAGCAATCTAATTAGCGATAAATCTCAAATATAAACGTGTCCTTTTAAAATAAATAAAACCTTTCTGCTAAAGGAGTTCAGATGCCAGAATTTAGATGGGAATTAATTATTCTTTCAGACACAGTTTTACGCAAAGGACAGTTATTCAATTTTGATATGTTAATGAAAAAATATTTAATTAATTTGGTTAATATTTTTATTTGTTTGACTGATAAAAGATCACAAACAATTTCAAATATCCCAAAAAACATGTTTATAGAAAATGTCTGTGTGTCCGTATATCGCCATTGTACCATCAAAAAGTGTATGAAGTTATGCATAGAATTGAACTGATTTTTTGTGTGTATTTTTGGCTATAGCAAGCAGGTCTTTCCTTAATTAAAAAAAAATTCCAACGGAAAGGGGCGCTGTAATAGCGCTTTTGTGCCATTTTCATTATTATACCATCGAAATGCGTATGAAGATAGAATTGAACCACATTTTTTTTGTGTATATTTTCGGCTCTACTAAGCAGGTCCTCCTTGAATTTGCAAATATTCTGCCGAATATTCTTTCGTAGTTCTATTGTACACCGGCGGCTCGTAAAACGGCGGAAACTTCGCATCATGCTATGCCGGCTATTCGCGAACAGCTGATGAACAACAGAATAATGGAAAACTATTGATTTTAATAAATATCATGATGGAGTTTAACTCGTTTTTACTCGATTACTTGACTGAAGCAGAAATTTAAGATGAAAGACAAAGTACGTATAGTATTAAACTAATAAAATTAAAGTATTGACATTTTTAACTACATTTTGAAATATTAAGGTGTATTACGTAGAAGAAAGTTTTGGGATTGGTACATCCAACTGGTTTTTATAAGTGCTTCTTCCATCTTGAAAACATGTCAGTTTCTGGGGTTTTTAAAGATAAAGAAAGGGTTTTCGAAATCTTGTGTAAGTCGGTAGATGTTATTACACATTTTAGTTCGAAATTATATTATATTTTTCTTAATTAAGAAACTATTGTCTACTTTTACAGTGCATTAAAACATTGTGCATTTTGTGTGTGTTTACAGTGCATTTTACAGTGCATGCAAAATAGGTATTTTCTGTATTGCTATGTTATGCCTTAACCATTTTAACTCTAGATTCTAATCTAAATAGTTTCAGTAACTTAAATAAATTCTAATCCTTCTCTATAAAAAAAAGCAACGCTTTGTAAATGGACCAATGAAAATCTGCGTAGATACCACGAAAGCTTTCTGACACAATAAGGGGTGTTACCAAGGGGGTAGGACCCGCCTCTGTCGCCAATGAAAATCAGCGTAGATACCGCGAAACGCATCTGATTGGTCAGAGCTTTCTGACACTATAAGGGGGGTTACCAAGGGAAGGGACCCACATCTGTCGCCAAATGACACCAAGTTTATCGCCAACTTGGCGATATATCGCCAAATTTAGCGCCCAAATATTATCGCCAAAAGTGACACCAACTTGGCGCTATTTCCAGTATTCCGCCAAATTCCCATAGACTCCCATTGAAATACTTTTGGGTTTACTTGTTTGCAGAATATCAACAAATTGAGATATTTCAATGCGACAAAACTAATATGAGATTCTGAATAGAGCTTAATTGAACTATTTACATTATTTTTAAGCACAAACAATAATCTGGGGTTGGCTAGAAAATAGGGATTATTCCTCGATACGGAATGGAATCGCGAAGCGATTACGCGGGTTGGTGGTGGGGGTGGTGAGCGTAGTCAGCAGGGGGGTGGAGCCCCCTAGTTTATTCAAAAAGTCCTAAATGTATGAATGCGGATTACTATCATGGAAGACGATAGTATTCCAGAGTGATGCAAGGCTTAAGCCTAAAATCGCAAGAATGGCGGAACGCATATATACACCTAACTCGAGATCAAAGGAAACGTAAAAAGCCGCCACTTCATAACTCAGCTAATATAGTGTATATTGTTCTGATTTTTTAAAAAACAGTCTTCTAACTGAAGTCTAATTCTATTCTGAAATTTTTACATTTCTACGTACAGTATATTTTGAGATCTCGAAAGTCATTTCTAAAGTAAATTCGATTGATCAAATTCCTAATTTGTATTCCTAGAAAATGGCCCGGGCGATTTTCTTTAAATTGATATATAATATGAATTTGTTTTATATAAAGGGAATAACATATCGCTTGTTTCCGCGAAAACTTTCGTTCGTTAAATAATTCGATTTTTTTCCCTTAAAAATGACGCGGGCGATTTTTTAAAAAACAAATATATAATATGAATCTGTTTCAGAGGAAGCAAATAAGAATTTACTTGTTTTCAGCAAGACTCTTGTTCGTTTTCTAATGAGCATGAAAAATCGAACTATATTCCTTCGTCATTTTATGGAAATTTCACTGAAAATGCATGACACTGTATTCATACACATGCTTTCTTTTTCACCATTCTTGGTGATAAAATGTTGTCCTCGCACTGGCTGAGCGGTTAAGGGCAATCGTCTAATAATCCCATGATCGCGAGTTCGATACTCTTTAGAACTGGTTTTCACGTGTAAATCTGTTTTATTTTTTTAAATCTGTTAGTTGACTATCTTGTTGTCTCGTTAGTTGACTTGACGTAATCTTTTTAAAGCAGATCAAATTAACGGAGTCTGAACGGCGTTTGGCAAGCGTAGATCTCCCTAGTTTTTTATTTTGTGATCCTATTAAAATAACTTTAGCGTTTCTTCACTAATTATTATTATTTTAAGCCTGCTTTTTTATTATAGGCTATATAAAATTATTAAAAATATATATTATGGTAGGAACTATTGGGCTTCGCCTGCTATTTATGTTCGGGATATAAAAATCATGATTTTTTAAAGGGAAAAAGAAATAAAAACCAATTTGACAATGGGTTTATAAAGACACATTTTGTATTTGTTATATTTCCGGGGATGAGGAGGAAGGGGGAACTATTTTGATTAAATATTGCAATTACACCACATGCCAGATATTATCATGACAAGCACTAGCGGGCTTAGCCCGCTATGGGGCCCCATGAGTCTCGCTTCCATAACTCACGAATTACCTTTCGGACATTAATGCAACAGATTTCAAACGTTATAATTAACTTAATAATCACCCTATATAGCATTAAAGTAAATTTAAGAGTAGTGCATACTATTTTTTTAATCGTAATTTCTGAAGAAAAAAAATATTTCGGTTCCATTTGTAGGTACTGGTCCAAAAAATTTTGAAGTGGGGGGGGGGGGGAAGGAGGGGAGATGAGACTGTTGTTTGTTAAACAACTAATTTGGATAATTGCAGTACTCGGTCAACGATTTGTTTGTCAAACAGCAGCCTCCCCTCCCCTCCCCTCCCTCCCTTCCCCCCTTCAAAATTTTTTTCTCTAACTATGCTCTGCTTCTATAACTCGATAACTATCTTTTGGATTATGACGTATTTGGGTGGAAGTTCCATACATCTGATTTTAAATTAGCCGGGTTGTACAGGATGAGTACATACGTTTGCGCAAGTACCCATTTTATTGGGCTCCAATCCCAACAAATTAACTGCAGGCAGATTTTAAAGGTTAAGATGTAATTTTTATTGAACTTCGTGAACAAAATAAATTGATGGGGTGGTCCATTAGACAAGCATGTGTCTTTACAGACTCAGAATATCAGGCTGAATGATACACTTACATGTCAATCGCATGCCAATATCCACTGGAATACCAAGCCAATATGAGAGTTTAAACAAACGCCAAAATTATCCGTTGCATAGAAAAGTAATGGGAGCGAATTTAAATTATTGGCGAATAAATTGAAAAAGACAAAATCGCGAAATAACCTCATGCAACTCTACCGAAACATTTACAATACGTTAAAATCTATATATAATACAGATGACATATCTATTTTATGATTAAATTTATTGTTTGAGTTATAATGCAAGAAATAGATAAAATCTCCTTGTTAATGAAAATGATCGCTTTCTTTTATAAACGAAGTAAGAAAATTACCCACATAAATCATGTAACAAAAAAGATTAGAATTAACTTAATATCGAAATAACAGGAATGCAATTATGGTAAATCTTTACATCTAATTTAAGTTGTTGAATTACAGATATAGATTAGCAAAAAGAAAAATAATAATTTAAAGTTTATTATATAATACTTTACTTCCACATGAAAGAAAAGAGAAAAGAAATACAAAAATGTATTTCACCATGAGATTACATTTTAACGAATCCAGTTATGACTGATTGAATAAAAGAAAAAAAGAGTAAACATTAATTTAAAAATAGAATAAAAAGGACGATATATGATGCATCATCATATATCGAAAATAACATAAAAAATGTATTCAAAAACCCTGTACTAAATCAATATAAGGTACTAAAATTAAAAACATTTTCCTCATTATTTTTTTTTTTGATAATAAGTAAATAGAAGCTTCTTGAAAAACAAATGCACAGATCTGAATGTTAATAACAATGTTTATATCACGTGATAAAATTGATTGTTCATCAATCAAAACTTTCAAAAGTTTCTTATTGTTCTTTTTAAATAGTCGACTATTTTCAATATGGATATTCTTTCTGATATCCAATAATCAGATCTACTAAAATAGTCATTTGTCCTTAACAAGTACTGTGTCCTTATTTGTGAAATTCTGAATAGGAGATAAACAAATCTTTGTTTGTTTGTTATAATTGTTTTATAATACTTGACATTCACAAAATATAATATATGTATGCATACAATGAAATATTAAACACAAAATTATATACAAAAAGTGTGAAAAAAATGTAAAAAGGGAGGAGGACCCACAGACATTAATATTTAATATCTGCAAATCCCCCGCTCCGCACAAAATCACAGAGATCCTCTGACAAGTTTGGAGCCACCTGGACTTCAAAACAAAATTGTCATAAGGGAACCAACTTCCAAAGTATATGTGTGCTCTCAATACAATGAAATGCAGACCCCATGTGGGCATTTAATTTTGAACGGGTCACATTTCAGCAAAGATTAATGAAAAAATAAAACAAAAGACAAAATAAATCTAAGTTTTTCTAAAAAATTCAATAATGTGTAAAAGACATAAATCTAGAGTATTGAGAGCGAAAAGTGTCATAGTCGAGAATATCTATATTCCTGTATTTTTTACTTAATCCATACTTGTTTAAAAACAATCAATTCCATAAGATGTAAACTATTTTATCTATTAATTATAATTCATGTTCATAAATTGTAAACTACTGCTGGCCAAAACGAAATTTAAATTAACAAGTATCAAAGTTACCCTTTAAAATACTAATTAAAATAAAATTTAAGCTGCAAATATTTTTTTAGAACTTCTTTTTTTTTTAATTTCAAACCTTCTGCATGGAGCATCTGTGCATATAAAATAAAAAAAACACATGACATATGGAACCAACCACATGACAACAAAAAGAAAATAAATGCGCGCAAAGACATAGAAGTAAAACAATGCAAAGATACTACATAGAAAATAAACATGGATGAACAGAGCTAGTGACATATTTATTTCCTAGGACGCAAATTATAGGGATGGGGTTGATTAAGGATGTAATTGTTGCTATGAGAAGAACTGTTATTTTTAACATAGCTTAAATCAAATAAGTGACCATTGCGAGGTGGGGCAAGCAGTAACCTGTCAATATGAACTCTGAATATGGAATTGTGGAATTGTTGTGATGTGAGTTTACTTGTTTGTTGGAAAATGAAACTGGTGAATGTTTCTTTACAATTATGTATGGTCCTGTGTACTTTGGCTTAAATTTATCCACTGATTTCAAATATACAATGTCTTTTTCGCATATAGGTCTTAACTTTGCTGTTCGTTGATGATATTGATTCCTTTTAACTTGTGAAGATGTAATATTTTCATATGCTTTTATGTAAATACCCTTTAAATCATCCAAAAGTTTATGGATTTCAAAACATTGATTTAAAAATGGTTGATTAGCATATAAATCATAAGTGTCAAATATTAAGGACAGTTCACGTCCAAAGTGTAACAAATTTGGCGAAAAGGCAGTGGAAGAATGTTTTGATCCGTTATATAAATTTTTGTGAATAGCAATAGAATTTTCAAATGCATGACCTTCTTGCCTTAACATATTAATAGAATACTTAATAGAAGTATTAATACGCTCCGAAATCGCATTACAAGTGGGATGCCCCCTACCGAAGAGTGGCTGATTTTAATACCTAAAGTATCATTAATTAATTCATAAACAGGTGATGTAAATTGTTTTCCTAAATCTGACAAAATTCTGTAAGGTCTACCGAAAGTTGTTATGTATGAAAATAAACATTTTACAATTGTAGGAGTAGTAGTACTGTGTAACGGATATAATTCCATGTGGCGTGAAAAGTGATCATTGACAGTTAAAATAGATTGACCATTTGGAAAAGGGCCAACTAAATCCATTGAAATAGTATCGCCAGGGAATTTAGGTGTATAAGTAGTTTGAAGAGGTGCATTAGGTGTCCTGTGATGTTTAGCTTGTAAACATTTGACACATGATGAAACAAAATTTAATGTATCCCTGTACATGACTTTCCAACAGAAACGGGATGAAAGAAAATCATATGTTTAACGCAGTCCAAAATGAGAGAAATGTGAAATAGTTAACACTTTAGGCTTAAGAGAATTTGGAACGATAATAATGTATGTATAAGTATTATTAGCAACATTGTTTTTCTTTAACATCAGCACCTTGGAATCCGGATGAATAAAATAAGATGGAAATTTTTCACATGAACCATTCTTTAAAATTTCATTGTATATAGTAGGTAACTAAGGGTCTTTAGATTGTTCCTGTACAAAAGTTTCATTCGAAATTTCTAGAAGAGGGTCTTTTTTCTTAGAATTACCTGTTACTAAACAATTGATAATCTCATATTGTTTAGCACTCTCATCTACATCATTTTCAATAATGGGCAAAGCCTGATCTACCTCGTGAATAAGTTGAGGGTTAGAATTTAGAGTTTCAATATTATGTTCCTTGAAATTGTATCTAGATAAATAATCTGCCAATACATTTTTGGAACCTGGAATATGTTGAAATGTGAATGTGTATTTTGAAAGGTGCATAAGACATCTATTTATAATATCAGCAGGGTTAGAAATCTTTTTATATTTTTGTAGAGGTGCAATGTCTGAAAGAACAACGAATTCACGATTGAAAAGGTAGTAATAAAAAGCATTAATAGATTTAACGATGGCCATCAGCTCTAATTTCAAAGCTGGATATCTTCGCTCAGATGGTTTAAGTGATTTAGAAAAATAAGCGACAGGTAGTAATTGATCATTATGTTTTTGAAGAAGAACACCTGAAATTGCAGTACCTGAGGCATCAGTGTTTACATAAAAAGTCTTATTCCAGTCCGGTAGGCTAACCATGGGAGGTTGAAAGAAAATTTTCTGAATATCATTGAATACATTTTCATGAAAATAGGTCCATTTGAAAGTAGTATTAGGCTTAGTTAAATCAATAAGTGGTTGCATGAGCTCAGAAAATGATAAAATTAAACTTTTGTAAAAAGTCGCTTGTGGCGGTGATTTGTATACCCAGGTTCACAATATGAGTAAGAGAAAAAAACTCCAACACAAAAGTTTAGACGACTTACATCTTTATTATGAAATATCTTTTAATGGAGGGCCGTGAACAGTATAGAGATACGGAGAAAGTTTCGATAATTGCCGAATGGGCAGACGCCCCACAACGGGGCTTGATTTTGGTTTACATGGCTCAACGTCAGGAGAAAGTGTGAGTGAGATTTTGTTACCAACACTTACAGATTGGCGAACATTAGTCAACCATATGTATGATGTTTGGCGTAAAACAAATTGGATAGACAAAACAATCATGGAGTTTTACATTGAGTTAAAAACTATGCCATGGCGGGCCCCTTTAGGGTTACACTAAATAACATTCCAGCGGTAAGCAGGGAGGCTAAAAGGAATAGGAACACGTGATTTTTATATGCACGTTACAGATCTAACTACAGCTGCAAATTAGTCAGCAATGGGCATATGGTTTGTATCCGACAAAGTACAAGGGTGAGAATTGAATACTAATGCAAGCCCAGAGGCTGGGAAAATATGCATTAGATATCGTCGGCTGCAAAGCGAAGAGACATTCATTTGTATTTTATTCTTCTATTTCATGTCAAGGGAAAATAGCTGCGGTTAAGATCTTTTTCTGTCCGTGTGAATTTGAAAGACAGAAAAAGGAACCGAGATAAATGATGTCTGCATATAACGGTAAAGCCGTTATATATTCATTATTCCTCTTCTCCCCTCAAAAAAATCAACTTTTAACCTTACTGGTTTATTATAAATTGCCATTATTCTCCCCCCCCCCCCTTCAAATAAAATATTTAGTTTAAATTTGACATTTCATAGTTAATTTCATATGTCTTTATTCATTCTCTTCCCCCCCCCTCTCACTACTGTAAGTTTCACTTTTACTTTTTAAAGTTCTTTTTAAATGCAGACATCATTTATCTCGGTTCCTTTTTCTGTCTTTCAAATTCACACGGACAGAAAAAGATCTTAACCGCAGCTATTTTCCCTTGACATGAAATAGAAGAATAAAATACAAATGAATGTCTCTTCGCTTTGCAGCCGACGATATCTAATGCATATTTTCCCAGCCTCTGGGCTTGCATTAGTATTCAGTTCTCACCCTTGTACTTTGTCGGATACAAACCATATGCCCATTGCTGACTAATTTGCAGCTGTAGTTAGATCTGTAACGTGCATATAAAAATCACGTGTTCCTATTCCTTTAAGCCTCCCTGCTTACCGCTGGAATGTTATTTAGCGTAACCCTAAAGGGGCCCGCCATGGCATAGTTTTTAACTCAATGTAAAACTCCATGATTGTTTTGTCTATCCAATTTGTTTTACGCCAAACATCATACATATGGTTGACTAATGTTCGCGAATCTGTAAGTGTTGGTAACAAAATCTCACTCGCTCTTGCTCCTGACGTTGAGCCATGTAAACCAAAATCAAGCCCCGCTGTGGGCGTCTGCCCATTCGGCAGTTATCGAAACTTTCCCCGTATCTCTATACTGTTCACGGCCCTCCATTAAAAGATATTTCATAATAAAGATGTAAGTCTTCTAAACTTTTGTGTTGGAGTTTTTTTTTTCTCTCTTACTCATATTGTGAACCTGGGTATACAAATCACCGCCACATCGCTAAACCAACAAATCCTTTAACTTGTCTTTTAGTAGTAGGAACAGGAAAGGATTTAATTTTCTGAATGTTAGCATTAATAGGGGAAATAGGGGAGTTTTCAATGTGAAAACCAAGATAGTCTACTGTAGAATTATGAAATGAACATTTAGATGGTGATAATGTAAGATTATACTTCTTTAAAATTTGAAGAATTCTTTCTAATTTTTCACAATTTTCTCGAAATGAGTTAGAACCAAAAATGAGATCATCCTGGTATACATGTATACCTTCTATTTGCATCTCATCTACTAGCATGTCCAATTAAAGTTTGGAAATAAGCTCTGGCATTCTTTAAACCAAAATATAAAAGTTTAAATTTAAATGAACCAAACATATTGCAAAAAGTAACCTTTTCTTGATATTCTTTAGGGAGATCAATCTGATGATATGCCTGTTTAAAATCCAATGATGTAAAGAATTTATATTTCGAAAGATTTGAGATTATAGTCTGGATTTTAGGAAGTGGATAAGAAGAGCTTTGAATGATGGTATTTAACATTCTTAGATCAAGCGCAAGTCTATATTTTTGTTTTCCTGACCTATCTGGTTTCTTTTTAACCAAAAGGATGGGACATGCCCACTCTCAAGAGCTACGTTCGATAATTCCATCCTCTACTAATTGATTAATCTGAGATCAAGCTTCTTGCTGGAGGGCCTGGGGAAAAGGAAAAGGTAGAGTTTTTATGGGAAGTCATTAATAAATTTTAAGTTTGTCTTGAACTTATCAGTATGTCCTAACGTTTTCATATTTTTAGAAAACACACCATAATGATCTAACAGTAACTTTTTAGCTTTTCTGCCTTTTGTGAGTCAAGATGATTTAATTTAAAATCAGAAGAGGATAAGTCTAATTTCCTCTGTTGTAATATTTCTTGCGAAGCCTGAATAAAATTATCAAATAATTGAAAGTCCTTTTTAAAATCCTCTTGAATATTTTCAAAGTCATTAACATTGTCAAATATTTCATCAACTTGAGTTATGCATCCTATATTTGTGTTTTTGTTCAAATGCACAGTTTCTTTAGATATATTTTTAACATAAATATTAAATTCATCAGATGCATGTTCCTTTACCTTCTTTTCATACTGATGTTTACTATCTTGTAGCTGAATAATTGAGTCAAAAACCAGAATATCCTTAGAAAATGCATTACTTTGGAACAAATATGGAGTCTCGTGTAACATGTTACTAGTTTTAACGGTGACACATTTGACTTCACCAGGATGCAACATAAGTTTACTTTTTAGAGTTGCATCTTCAATAATGTGAGTGTCTACAGAAATATTCTGGCATTCCAGTGATGTATCATTTGACTCTATACAAGTGAACGGTATATGTAAGTCATTGAGTTGCATAATTTTATTTGACAAATCTAATGTGAGGTTATATCTTTGTAGAAAATCTAGCCCTAGAATGCCATCAAATTTGTATGACTCTGGTATACCTACGACATAAAAACAATGAGAGAAAAATTTACGATTGATCTTAAACGAGAAACGTATACATGCTGTAAATTTCAATTCAGAGTTAACCATTGTCAGTGTAACATTGGAGCCTAGACGCTTATATTTTAAGTTGTGTTTAAGATTTTCAAAAAGTTTCACTGAAATTAAAGACGTGCTGCTACCAGTATCTAATAATAAGAAAGCATCTTGCTTGGCAATGGAGACCTTTACAAGAGGAAGTGCCGGAAAGTCTCTATTGACATTAAATATGTGTTCATGAATTTCACTCTCTGTCTGGGTAGCACAACTGTTTGCAATTTTTATCTTAGGCTCTGTTTGCGATGCAATCGAGTTAACAATTCTTTTAGAGGATAATTTGGTAAGTTCGCGAAATTGTGTATGAAAAATGGTTTGTGTATCTGTTGCTGAAATGTCTTGAATTTGATGAGGTGTAATATTATCAGCGCTATTACACCTCACTTTGAGTTTAAATTACGGTCTCTAAAATTATCGTGTCGTTTAAAATTCTTGTTTTGTTGATGAAATTGTCGTGTGCTAGCACGTTGCCTCTTAAAATAATTGGTGGCCACATGACCGACCCGAAAACAAAGCTGGCAACATTCAATGTTATGTCTCTGAAAATTTTGAGGGGGGGGGGGGGGTGCTTGATAAGTATTACGAGTTTTATAATTTTTTTAAACTCCTGCGACTTTCTATACTTGTGTTGTCTGACCTCAGGTGATTGTTTAAGTTCCTGGGATGATGAAGTAGCGGCAAAACTTAAAGTATTAATTTTCTCGGTCAATTCCGCTACCTGTATTTGAATGTTGTCAGTCACCTGAGAAGAAGAATTACTCGTAAGAATGTGATCCTGACTAAAAATATCTTGTAAGGTTTTGGCTCTCTCAATCGCTTTTTCGTAATCCTTAATATTTTCTTCCTGAATTTTAATTTTGATTGCAGATGGCAAACAGGATAATAATTTAACAAATTTAATATTATCCGAAGCAGTTTTCTCAGAAATATCCGGATATACATTTATTACTAACACATTTAAACAGTGAGCAAAGTTCCGAATATTTTCATGGGGCAAGAGGGTTAAATGATTAAGATCGTTTAAAAATTAGGCGGTGGAGCTCACAGCAAAGAATGTTTTAAATGCCTTCTCAATGAAGTCATAACTAGTTGCCTTAGAGAATATTTGATTTTCAATTAAGTATTTTTTCGCGGGACCTTTAAGTTTAGACTTTAAAAAGAGAACCAGTTGCTCTTCATCTAACTTTTTGATCTTGCCATAATAGTCCGCGAGCCAGCAACAGATTTTGATGACCAAGTTCCTCTCGGCCGATAATTTGTAAAATGCTTCAGAGAGATATATCATGAAGCTATGTGAACTTCAGCTGCGGTTCCGTGGATGGGTTGAGCAGCGGTAGCCTCCCAAACACGTAAAAAAAAAATTAGTCATTTCCTCCAGGTTGAAAATTTGTCAAATTATAGCTAACCCAATATCTTGAAGAAAAATAAAAGTCAGCTGATTATAAAGTGGTGGGTAATGCGTCAACTGGTCACATGAACATGAAAAAAATATACAGGTTGCAAAGGAAAGTCCCTGTAACCTGAAAATACTTGCGAACGGAGAGAGCTACAGCTATGGAAGTGAGGTAACTGTATAGTAAAGGGACTACGCCCGACCTAATGCAAGCGAAAACAGCGCCCCCAGTGGCGAAATTTGGAAGATAGCTATTAAAAATCGTAAACAAAAAGAGATAGAGATAAATTTTCAATTAGAAAGTTTTAGAGCATCAATTAATTAGTACGAAACGACGTTTGGTTCACACGGATAAGATAAATCGTCTCCTGTATACCCAAAAATGTCCGAAATCGATGAGCGAGATTCTACTTTGCCTATTCACATTCCGTAAATGTAGCAGTGCACAATTTCAGATTGTGACGTTGTACTGTGCTGTAATGTCTGTAAAAATTTAATTTCCAATGAATTTAAAATTTTAGATTAACCCTTTCAGGGGCATAAGAATTCTGTTCGTAAACTGATAAAATAATTTACTGACACCAGAATATTCAAACGAATTTCTTACAAAATAAAACCCCGCTAATTTTAACTTTTATTACAAAAGAGAAAAATTTTTTTTAAATATTCTTGCTGCCATTTGTCAGTTTTGGAATTAAAATAGAGGATTTCCATCTACGTCACAATCTGAAATTGTTCATTACTACATTTACGGAATGTGAATATGCAAAGTAGAATCGTCGCTCATCGATTTCGGACATTTTTGGGTATACAGGCGACGATTTATCTTATCCGTGTGAACCAAATGTCGTTTCGTACTAATTAATTGATGCTCTAAAACTTTCTAATTAGAAATTTTGCTTTATTTCTTTTCATTTACTATTTTCAGTAGCTATCTTCCAAATTTCGCCACTAGGGGGCGCTGCCGTCGTTTGCATTAAATTGGGCGTAGTCACTTTACTATACCTTTACCTCACTTCCATAGCTGTAGCACTCTCCGTTCGCAAGTATTTTTAGGTTAAATGGACTTTCCTTTGAAACCTGTATATTTTTTTTATGTTCATGTGACCAGCTGACGCATTACCACCACTTTATAATCAGCTGATTTTTTTTTCTTCAAGATATTGGGTTAGCTATAATTTGACAAATTTTCAACCGGGAGGAAATGACAATTTTTTTTTTGTTACGTGTTTGGGAGGCTACCGCTGCTCAACCCACCCACGAAACCGCAGCTGAAGTTCACAAAGCTTCATCATACAACCCTCTGAAGCATTTTACAAATTACTGGCCGAGAGGAAATAACTGACGAAATTTGCACCTGGCTCGGGGACTATAAGCTGACTCTTGATCAAAGAAAAAATTAATGAGAGTAGGATCACCATCAAAATCATGCACAGAAAAATTTAAATTATGAGACTCTGTCATTTTAAATATGAACTCTATACTATATACCAACTAGAATTTAAACAAAAACCACTACACTTTATCTTGCCAAAATAATATGAATATCAGCAACAAAATTGTCATATTTAAATTGCAAAGACTGAAATAAATTTAATGAATATGTGTGCATGATCAAAATAAACATTTTCACTTACTTTGGACTAACACAACACATCTATATTGATCTAGGTACTTATAAACTTCACTTTTATTTACGGGTACTTTTTTTATTATCTAGTGCACTTATTTATGGATTCATTTACTTAAAAAGTTCTCAATAAGAATCATGCACACTTAAAAATTCAGTTTTGTTTTCAATAAACATATAATAACTATATACCATAAATAATATTGTAGAGATCATTCAAGTGATTAACAGGTATTCAATAGGGTGCAGCGCTCGCCTATGGGGGAAAAAAAATTCTTCAAATCAAAATTGGCCGGTGTGGGAAAGTTGCTCTATCAGATCCTCATTCTGAATATAAAATATCTTTGAAAAATATTAATATTAAATACTGCCCCAAGGTCATTGAATATTGGGAAAAAACGTAAAAGCGCTCGGCTATGGAAAATGTTTTTTTTTTTTTTTTTTTTTTTTTTCAAATCAAAATGAGGCGGTGTGATAAAGTTGCTCTATCATATCCTAATTCTGAATAAAAAATATCTTTGAAAAATATTAATATTAAATACTGCCCCAAGGTCATTGAATATTGAGAAAAAACATAAAAGTTGTTCATTTTCCCATTTTTTCCCTCAAATATACGAACTATTTTATTAATTTAATTTAAAAGGATGATCATCGAATTATCATTATTGTTATTATAAATTTATAGTAAAATTATGTAATATTTATATCAAATTCGCTTTTATTATGCTTACTCAACGACTATACTTTTTTTAATATATGAAATTTGGGTAATTGTAATTGTTTTATATTTTTTACTTAACCTGTGTAAAAAAATATAATTTGAAATTATTCTTAATGAACTATAGTAATAAGATAAAAATAATTTACTATTGCAATTTACAAGCAACGAAGTTACCATTTTATAGTAGTCCATACTGTTTTTTGGTTTTAAAAACTGCCTTTTTTTCCGAGACTCCAGACAAGTATTAATGAACTCAACGCGTCTCAAAGGACCACAAACAGCAGAAGAAGCCTCCGTAACAAGTTTCACACATCTTTCAGTGGCCTGATTGTGACAAGGGAATAGTTTAATCTTAGGTAAGATGTCTTCATCTATTGCCTTTGGATTTAGGATACAATTTGTAAGAATTTAAGTTAAAAACAACTATTTAGGGGGGGAAATTTTGGGGGGAAGTTAAAAATTCGGATTCAGCGACCCAAAAAACTTAAAGTAAACCTTATAGAGAAAGTTCGGAGGGAAGATGTGTGGTCGAATGTAAACTTGTGAGTGGGTGGTTGTATCACTGTCACTTCAGCCCAATTTATAGAATCTATATAGATTTTGGCTTCCAAATTTATCCGTATGTAAAGAATTTCTTGACTTTCGAGATTTTATTGTTATGCGTAGTGCCAAAGCTCTTACATAGTATGTAAATGAGTTGGCACTACGCATAATAATAAAATCTTTAAAGTGAAGACATTCTTTAGGTACGTTCAAGTTACCTGAGATCAAGTATGTAAAGAATTTTTTGACTTTCGAGATTTTATTATTCTGCGCAGTGCCACACTTATATAGTATGAATGAGAATAATAATGCTATGTAGAATAATAAAAGTTTCACGAAAACAAAAGATCAAGTTACCTGAGAGACCAAAGACTATATCGATTTCATAAATTAGGCTGAAGTGACCGTGACATAACCACCATTAACTAAGTTCTTAGATCATAACATTCTTACAAAGTGTATCCCAAATCCAAAGGCAATAGATGAAGACATCCTACCTAAGATTAAACTATTCCCTTGACACAATCAAGCCACTGAAAGATGTGTGAGACTTGTTATGGAGGCTTCTTCTGCTGTTTGTGGTCCTTTGAGACACCATGGATTCATTGAAACGTCTGGAGTCTCGGAAAAAAATGCCAGTTTTTGAAACCAAAAAACAGTATGGACTACTATAAAATGGTAACTTCACTGCTTATAAATTAAACAGTAAATTATTTTTACCTTATTACTATAGTTCTTTAAGAATAATTTCAAATTATATTTTCTTACACAGATTAAGTAAAATATGTAAAACAATTATAATTACCCAAATTTCATATATTTAAAAAAAGTATAGTCGTTGAATTAGTATAATAATAGCGAATTTTATATAAATATTACATAATTTTACTATAAATATATAATAATTATAATAATAATTCGATGATCATCCTTTTAAATTAAGTTTATAAAATAATTTGAAAATTTGAGGGGAAAAAATGGGAAAATGCGCAATTTTTACGTTTTTTCTCAATATTCAATGACCTTGGGGCAGTATTTAATATTAATATTTTTAAAAGATATTTTTTATTCAGAATGAGGATATGATAGAGCAACTTTCCCATACCGCCCCATTTTGATTAGGAAAAGAATTTTTTTTTCCACAGGCGAGCACTTTTACGTTTTTTCTCAATATTCAATGACCTTGGGGCAGTATTTAATATTAATATTTTTCAAAAATATTTTATATTCAGAATGAGGATCTGATAGAGCACCTTTCCCACCCGGCCAATTTTGATTTGAAGAAAAAAAAAATTCGCTCCACCCTAGTATTCAATCAAACCTATATTCACACAAAAATGCCAAAATAATACTAGCATAATTATTTACGATCAAAAATATGCAAAATCAAAATTTGTATTAAAGAAATTTTATCTGTTACTCACAATATCCCTGAATAATCTCTTATTTATGTATTATCATACTTTAAAAGAAAACAATTTATTTTCATTCTTTTTTTTTGTGTAACCCTTCAAAACACTTTATTTTAAACTCTGTTTTATAAAGTTTCTATGTATTTTTCACATTTAAAAAAATTAACTACGATGAGACTGGCGACAATAAAAAATCACTCGCCAGATAATATAAAAAAAGTTCTGAGAAAAAGAAGAAAAAAATAATAATTATGTAAATTTTATAGACGTGTTGGTGAAAATAAAAAAATCACTCACCAACACCCGCTAAAACAAAAAACACACCACTTTTTTTTTATATCTGTACTTTAGTGAAAATTTGCACAAATTAATTGCAGATATACTTTGGCTCGAAAAAAAAAATCGTGATAATTTAAGAGACACTTGAGTACTAACGTACACATTGATTCATCATCGCACACCATGAAGCTTATGCACTGGTATTCTTAGGTTTCACCACGCACACGGGAGAATCATTTAGCACATACGGAACTGTGTCACACTAATTTCGTAACACTCCAATAGAAGATAAAACAGGCAGATCATGACGAACTTCACACCTCCGAGACCGAGAGAATCAGGAAAGTCGGACTGAGATCCGGCACTATAGTGGCACAACAGTTATCAGTGGGAACAGTGGGAACAGCCAATAAAATCCAAGACTATCAGTACAGCAGCAGGAAAGATTCGGGACCATCAGGATCGCAGCAAACCAACATCGGGACCATCACAAAAACTGGAGAAGAGGACGCTAGCAGCATCAAAACTTCGGAACCACCCCATCGTAAATAACTGTTAAAACGTTCGCAGCCAAATATACCAGGTACCACTTATATGACGTATTTGGGTGGAAGTCCCACACATCTGATTTTAAATTAGCCGAGTCGTACAGGATGAGTACATACGTTTGCGCAAGAACCCATTTTTGGGGCTCCAATCCCAACAAATTAACTGCAAACCGATTTTAAAGTTAAGATGTAATTTTTATTGAACTTCGTGAACAAAATAAATTGATGGGGTGGTCCATTAGACAAGCATGTGTCTTTACAGACTCAGAATATCAGGCTCAATGATACACTTACATATCAATCGCACGCCAACATCAACTGGAATACCAAGCCAATATGAGAGTTTAAACAAACGCCAAAATTATCCGTTGCATAGAAAAGCAATGGGAGCGAATTTCAATTATTGGCGAATAAACTGATAAAGACAAAATCGCGAAATGACCTCAAGCAACCCTACCGAAACATTTACAATACGTTAAAATCTATATATAATACAGATGACATATCTATTTTATGATTAAATTTATTGCTTGAGTTATAATGCAAGAAATGGATAAAATCCCCTTGTTAATAAAAATGATCGCTTTCTTTTATAAACGAAGTAAGAAAATTACCCACATAAATCACGTAACAAAAAAGATTAGAATTAACTTAATATCGAAGTGACAGGCATGCAATTACCGTAAATATTTACATATAATTTAAGTTGTTGAAATACAGATATAGATTAGCAAAAAGAAAAATGATAATTTAATTTTTATTATATAATACTTTACTTCTGAATGAAAGAAAAGAGAAAAGAAACACGAAAATTATTTCACCATGAGATTACATTTTAACGAATCCTGTTATGACTGATTGAATAAAAGGAAAAAAAGAGTAAACATTAATTTAAAAATAGAATAAAAAGGACAATATACGATGCATCATCATACGGATTTCAACGCAACTGATTCCGAACATTATAATTAACTTACTAGTGGCACTCTATAACATTAAGTGAAATTATGAGTAGTACATACCATTGTTTTCAAATAATAATCTGAGATTTTTTTTCATTTCGAAGTATTTCTGGGCCTATGAGTCCGATGACGACGGGGTTTGATTCCTTCAAATTGATATCGATAGCCTAATATATTTTAGTTCAATTTTTTACCGCCAGAATGCGCTTTCCAACAGTTTTTTTTCTCTATCTCTGCCCTGTTTCCATAACTTGGCAACTATCTTTCGGATTTCAATGCAACTGATTCCAAACATTATAATTAACTTATTAATGACACTCTGTAACATTAAAGTAAAATTTTGATTTATACATACCACTCTTTTAGAATAATAATTTCAGTTTTTTTTCATTTCATTTCAAAGTATCTCGAGTTTTACGTACCTAATGACGACGTGGTTGGTTCATTGAAGTTGATATCGATGGCCTTGCACATTTTAGTCCCTTTTTTCTGACTGGGGCGCTTGAATATCTTGGGTTCTATGGGTCCGTTCACAACGCGGCTTGGCTTATTCAACAAGGTTTTTGATGAATTCATTCGAAAGGAGGTTTGTTTACAAGAGTGCGCTCCCTGCCCCATAAAAATTGGAACTATTGGTGCACCATCTATGTATGGATTTAATAATTATAAATTAACTATTTGGATTTAGTAATTTAAGGATAAAGTGTTTTTAAAGGAATATCAAATGAAACCCTCTGAGCGATCTGCGATCACACTTACTCACTTGTTTTCCTATACAAACTGCTATAAGGAAAATTGTAATAAAATACCAAAAATTAAATCTGCACCAAATCGCATAAGTATCTTTTTTTTAATCCTTTGATCGCTAACCTAAAAAAAGTAATGATATCAATGCAAAAACCCTTAACGGGTTAAAAGTTTCTAACGCAGCACTTTATCTTATGCTCTAAGAATTTTAAATTTGGTAGTTAAAAATAATGATATCAAATTTTGAGTGACGTTGTGCTATTTCTTAAAAAATATATATTTGTATTACTTATGTCATCATTTTAATTTTGTTCTATTTATAATCGCATGTGCAAAAGTTATGTTCAACATGAAAAGTTGTATAAGATTTTATTCGCTGTTGCTTTATCATCTAAATCTTTCATAAATTCAAAATATGAGTTTTAAAAGATATGATATAAAATTTAAGTGACGCCTTCATGTGGCTTTAAAAGGTTTGTTTTAAAATTCAATTTAAATTATTTTTGATTTCGTTTAAATATATTTTTACATCTACACAATACTTTTAATTTTCCAATTCACTGTTAAACACACTGTAAAAAAAGTCCTGAAATTAACAGTTGTTATCCTGTGAATTTTCCCTTTTTTAACTGAAAAATTCCGTTTTAGATGAAACTGTTACTTTTCCTGGAATTTCAGGAAATGGTCCGTTTTCTGTTGCCCTTGAACTGTCGGAGTTTCCGTATCTGGGAGTAGACGCATCAAATCGGAATATCTCCGTACAAGAACTCCGGCGACAGCCATGTTGATTTTATGTTATTATTGGTTATCAATGTTCGGGCTACGTTTAGAATGGATTTCTGCGATCATTTGAGGTCATACTGAATTTTAGCTGCAGCAAAAAACCACACTAATAATAAACAACGTTGATTCATAGTTCGAGAGAAGAAGAGAACTGAAAACATCTTCATACCGACATTGAAAGCAGTTTGCCTTTGCCTTCCTGCGATCAGCTCGTTGTTTTGTTTACAGTGATTTCCTGATTTTTTTATTACTCCATGTTTCCGTTACAACTGTGAAAAAAAGGTAAGTTATTCAGCTTTATTTTGAAATTACTTTTTATAATGAATGTTGTATTTATTTTAAATAAATGTTTGATTTACATAAAACCTTGTTTATTTCTGCGATTGCACATTAGGCCTACATGCTATCCAAGATCGGCGGGTATTATGTTTTCATTCTTAGGAGGGAAAAGTAATTTTTGTTTTCTCTACACATATAACAAAAAAGTTTAACACTAGTATAAAAGATTCTCTCATGCATGTTTGCTAATTTTGGTTATCATTAACAATCTTTACCAGCCAGGAAGCAGGAAATGTTTAATCTTCTTTCGATGAAAATTTTACTGAGATTTATTTTTACTTAACCATTTTACATCTTTATTTACTTGCAATATATATATTTTTAATAGTAGTAGACTATGAATTTTGTGTGCAGATAGCATGTTTAATGTAAAGTGGGACAGGTGTTTCATGTTTTATAAGGAAAGCTTTTTTTTTCCTTCCCGAAAATTCTTTTTTTACCCTAATTGTTACTGAAAAATAAATAAAACTTTTTTTCTTTAATCGCTTAAGTTTATTGAATTTTTAACAACTATTTTTTAATTACTGTTATAATTATCATATTCCAGTTTTTTCTCTATTATATTACTCTATCACTATTTAGCCATCCTCATAGCTCATTTTACATTAATATACCAAATACATACATTTTCAGAAATACATAAAAATTACAGTAATGGAACACCCAATGAAAAGTACTAGCGAATTGTTCTTATGATTGCATTTGTTACCAAAATTTAATAAAATTACACTAGTAAAATTATTTTACAATATATTTAACAATTAGAATATCAATAATTGATATTTTAGTTAATGTTGATGGATCTAGTTTAAAATACCAAATATCAAGCAATTACAGCTAATTCGAAAATTTAAGTGTAAAGAAATTCTTGTTAATACCTCTTCTTGTATAAATTATATTTTCATATTTTCTTTGTACATTATTTTACTAATATAACTAACACAATAATATTTTATTGTCTAAAGTAAAATTCCTGTTTACACCGCATATAATGTCACCCCCCCCCCCCCCTTATATGGTCAAATTTTTCAGGACCGCAAGGGTGACCATATATCTGATACTGACTGTATATGCATATACAGTGTGTCCACGTATAACCTGACCGACCTTTATTTTCGCAACCGTTGGTCCTAGATGCTTACTTCCAATTACAAAAATGGTTTAAATAAGGTAAAGAATTGTTTTTAAAGCGATTTGGGTCAAGAAAAACATTTATTAAAAAATTACGAAATTTAAATTTTTATACGGTCCCCCTGTCCTATAAGTGATATTTACTAAAAATTTACTGTGACACTAACAAGTAAGACAGAAAAAGTCCCATTCATCTAACATTAAAATTGGCCGAGTTATGAAACTTTGAAATGCATGACTTATACTCTTCTTTTGCATATCAAAACAGATGATTTCGACCATGCTTTCATGGGTCGTATATATAATACTTAAACTTATTTCAAGGTATCTGCGGTTTGAAAGAAATCGAACAACTATTACGATTGAGTTAACTTTATTAATTAAGTTTCAGATTAGTTAAAATAATTGTATTTTAACATATGTTGTATTTTGTAAGGATTTGAGATTATGATTTCTTTTAACAAAAATTATGTTATTTTCATAAGGTTTTATCTAACTTGGAACGATCGTCTTTCCAGTTTAAAATTTGTACGCGAAATTTAACTGACTTTCAAATGTCCGATCGAAGTTAAAATTTTACATACTGACTTAAATCCGATTACAATGTAATATTATTATGATTTTCGACGCTTACCAACTTATACATACTTATATTAGAGGATAACACAAAAAAATTCGGATAGATTACCGTCAACAAGATAACATAAATCTGCGATGGTTGTGTTTTTAAACTTTTATAATTACGTTTTATGTATTTGTTAACGCTAAATACAAAAATTACCTTCATTTGTAACCATCATGTCAGGACATTTCGTAAATAGTAAGTTTCAAGGTTAAAAAATAGCGAAAAATCTTATACTATAAGATAGATGTAAGACTTTTTTATTCCGTTTAATTTTATTTAATTCAATAATTTATTCAATTTTGTGGCTTATCCTGGGTCTCTTACAGCTAAACAGCTCAGGGGTCAGACGAGGTTGGGAGGGGAGGGGGGTCAGTTTTAATTTTGAGCTTTTTAACTTTGAAATTTGCGATTTGAGAAAAATCCTGGCGAGATGGTTTCAAATGAAAGTCATTTTCGGATTTAGCGCTAAAAAATACATGTGAATCAATTTTCAAAAGCTAAAAAGCGTGGCTCAACCCAAAATTTGAAAGACGGTGTAATCTAACGGCATTTTAAAATATGTATCGTTTTTGTAATGAATTGAAGCTGTTGTTTTTCATCCTTTTACTTAACAAAAACTCTGTTATTTTTATTCTCTTATATGTTCCGTACAAATTGTATATTTTGCAGTAATATGTCAGAGTGATTAAAGATTTCAAATTTATATTCAAATGCTAATTTTACTCTCAACCATTTCTTTAATATATCTGACGAAATTATATTTCTACTAAATTTGTGAATGACCCCTAATTTGCAGCAAAAAATATGCTCCAACTTTAAAACGCTATTATTCGGTCAATTTTAATCGTAGAATAACGGGACTTTTTTTGCCTTACTTGTCAGTGTCACAGGAAAATTTTACTAAATATTACTTATAGGACCGGGGAAAATACCGAGGGGACCGGGTAATATAAAAATTTAGATTCTGCAATTCTTCGCTAAATTGCTTTTTCGCTTCAAACTTTTTTTTATCTTAACTCTGCACCTAATTTTAACCACTTTTGTAATTGGAAGTATGTATCTAGGACCAACGGTTGCGAAAATAAAGTTCGGTCAGGTTATACGTGGACACACTGTATATATGTGTGTGTGAAATGTAGAAAGTGAAAGATAAGAATTTAATTGTGAAAATAGTGGTTAGGTATTGTAATAATCATCAAAGAATCAATTGGAACATCTGAAAATACCCGTCCCAAATGGTAGATCAATTTCTTTATAAATGCAGTGCAGCTTCAGAGGTCGATCCAGGCAAAATTTAGGACCCTTTCACAAAAATCTATTTAATAAAATGGGCCCCTTCACAAAGATGAACTTAATAAAATAGGCTCCTTCGCAACATTCCTTTTAATAAAATAGGCTCCTTCGTAAAATTATTTTTCATAAAAACTGTTTTAAAATGCGTAATTTTGTAAATAAAACGAGCGAAAAACAAAAACTTTAGAAAGGGGATGTAAAGAAGTTTTTGTTAATAAATTTTTTGTTCGAATTTGAGTAATTGGATTTCATCTTCCGTTACAAAATGTTTAATAAAATTCACAACAAGTAAATTCTACTTTTCACAAAATGGGCCCCAAGAATAAAAGTTGCATCGACTCCTGAGCTTGATCATTAAGTAAACATTTTTTTTTTTCCCGAAATTAATTTTTATATAATGGTGTGTATTCTAATCCTTATATGTGAGAGTATAAGTTATTGTAAGTCATCTTTTAAGTTTTTTTTAGGGGGGGGGGTCTGTTATATTGCCTGCAGCTTTTCTTACATGACAAAAGGCTGATGTAAAATAAAATAAAAGTTATAACTGTGGCACAGTTTCCCCTTGGTTTTAAAAAAGGCAGGACGCTGCCGGTGAGAAAAGGGCCCGTTTTTTATTCTTAAGGGCATGTTTTGGATTCTTAAGAGCACTTTTTTGATTTTTAAAGTCACTTTTAATATTTAAAAGTTAGATATCTGTTTTCAAAACAACATTGAGTCAGATTTTACTATGTAAGCAAATTTTTTAATGCTAAAGAGAAAAAAAGGCACTTTTTCTAATGGAGAGGCAAGAAGGGTGCTAATTATTTTGATGAGGGGCAAGAGGGGTGCTATTTTGTAAACCAAAAGGCAGATTGGGTGCAACACCCTCCTGTAACTGCCTGGAGGAAACTCTGCTGTGATAATTGTGTATCATATATCTTTTTACATGCTTTTAACTTTATCAGTGTCTTTTATTACAAACTTTCCTATTCTCATTTTTCAGAATCTTTGCCGATATTAATCCGGATAAAGGTAGCAAAGCACCTAGGGTGAAAAGGAAAAGAAATAATATGGTTGCCAAGCCAGTTATAAATCTTGTGAATGGACTTAGAGACTTTGAATGTCATTTTAATTTGTGATGCAACAATCAATAAATTTTTTGTTTTATTTAGTGTGTTTTTTTTTACTGCTAATTTTATATTTACCTCATATTTTTAATGTAATTTGGTCTCAACAGGGTAATTATGATTATGATCTTGTTTCTCACAAATACCATTGTTAAGAATTAAGGAAGTAAAGAAATTACTGTGAATTTATCAGGATATTTGTCATCTTGTACGGTGATACAAGAAGTCTAAATTTTGTATTTTGAAATAGTTGCATTTTCATTTGTATATTAATCTGTATACATTCAGCTATTATGTTTTTTGTTACAAGCGCTGCCTTAATATGTGTATAATTAAGCAATCTTGAGTTTTCATGAATTTAAGATGTACCAAATGAAAATGTAATATTGCATTTAAGAAACATGGTCTTGAGGAAAAATTATTTTGTGTGTTGGTGAATATTTAAGATAGAACAATTTAAAAATTCTTTGTTTACATTTTTAAAGATTTTGAAAATTTTCATTACTTGATAAGTCGGCATTTACCAGGGTTCTTCAAAAGTTAATTTGAAAACCATGAAGTTTTAGCAGCAGAGAAATCGATGTCATACTGATATTTCTTCACTTGAATTGGCTGTCTGTATCTGATATTGATTCTAACGTTGCAAATAGTAGTGATACAAATAATAGTGATAATTTAAAATAAAATTAAAATACTTTACTATATATATATTTACATATTAACTTTTTGATAATGTGAATTTCAACCTGAACCATTTAACATGCAAAGATAAAATCAGTTGTAAATGATTACGGAAAATGTTGTAAAGTTCAGAACTGACTGTGATAAAAAAAAAATGCTGCTTTTTAAAATGAAAGAAAATTTAAGAAAAAAAATTGCTTTTATTTAATTAAAAGGATTAGGAGCTATTATATTTTAAGGCAGTTCTTCATATCCATAAAAATCGACGAAATGTTTTGGGTCATTTAAAATTAACAGAAATCAAAATGAGTTTTCTTCTTTTTTTTTATAATTGAATTGAGTTATAAGCAATTGTAAAAATCCTTTAATTTTACTCCCAGAAAATGAGTTTTTAATAACAACAAAAATGAATGAAAAAATGTCATATCTCAGACCGTTTGGATTTGAAGAAAGGCCGTCAGAAAAGTTATTTTATAATTTACACAAGGTTTAATATACAACTGGTCTGCCAAGTCATGTGGATGGAAAACACCTGGAAACCTAATTTTAGTGGTTGACTGGTAAGTTTACATTTGTGTTTCCTGCTTCCATTTTTCTATGTTTTCATACCTTTGGCTTCAGAAAAATTACTATAATAATCCTATGTACCTACTGCTAAAATCGAGAATGAGGGTGTTTTTCACTGAGATATGATTTGGCAGACCAGTGGCATTTTAATATGCTAATCTAGGTAGTTTGAACCATGAACTTGATGAGGTGATGGTTCGTGCAACCACCTCTCAGTCTATTGCAGCTGAGTTACACAGTTGAAAATTATTCTAAAAAAATAATTTTTTACTGTAATGTATTTTTATAATTTTTAAGAAAGCTTAGTATAGGATAGAACTTTGTGACATGTTTATATTGTGGTAATTTAAAGTTGCAAAATATAACTAATAAGTAAAAGTTTCTGGCATACCTTATATAACATGAAGATTTTCAAGGATTACCTAAAAATACACTTGCCGTATAAGAAAATCTACTCTCTTATAGGAAGTCAAATGCATTTCTCTATTGAATATATAGCATAAATCTGGATAACTGTATAACTTCTTATGATGATGCATCATATATTGTCCTTTTTATTCTATTTTTAAATTAATGTTTACTCTTTTTTTTCCTTCTATTCAATCAGTCATAGCTGGATTTATTAAAAATTAATCTCATGGTGAAAAATTAATCTCATTTTCGTGTTTCTTTTCTCTTTTCTTTCATGCGGAAGTAAAGTATTATATAATAAACATTATATTATCATTTTTCTTTTCGCTAATCTATGTCTGTATTTCAACAACTTAAATTATAAGTAAAGATTTACGATAATTGCATTACTGTCATTTCGATATTAATTTTATACTAATTTATTTTATTTACGTGATTTATGTGGATAATTTTCTTACTGTGTTTATAAAATAAATCGATCATTTTTATTAACAAGGCAATTTTATCCATTTTTTGCATTGTAACTCATGCAATAAATTTAATCTTAAAATATATATGTCATCTGTAATATAAATAGATTTTAGCGTATTGTAGATATTTCTATAGAGTTGGTTTGTGTTATTTTCGCGATTTTGTCTTTATCAATTTATTCGCCAATAATTTAAATTCGCTCCCATTGCTTTTCTATGCAACGGATAATTTTGGCGTTTGTTTAAACTCTCATATTTGCTTGGTATTCCAGTGGATGTTGGCGTGCGATTGATATGTAACTTTATCATTCGGCCTGATACTCGGAGTCTGTAAAGACACATGCTTCTCTAATGGACCACCCCATCAAAATTTATGTTCACGAAGCTCAATAAAAATTACATCTTAACCTTTAAAATCTGTTTGCAGTCAATTTGTTGGGATTGGAAACCAATAAAATGGGTTCTTGCGCAAAACGTATGTACTCATCCTGTACGACCCGGCTAATTTAAAATCTGATGTATGGGACTTCCACCCAAATACGTCATATAAGGATTGGAGCCCAATAAAATGGGTTCTTGTGCAAAAATGTATGTACTCATCCTGTACGACCCGGCTAATTTGAAATCAGATGTATGGGACTTCCACCCAATGCGTCATACTTCTGTTGTTATTGCAGCATATTCTCATTGGTGTATATGTCTGAATCATCCAATTTGCCAAGGTTATATATGGCCAAAATGTTTAGTATACTTATTTTATTTCTGTTATGCAGAAATTTGCAAAAAAAAAAAAAAAAAAAAATTATAGTTAAATTTATACAGTCAGATTTCATATTTAAAGTGTAGAAAATGTATTAAACATAAAAAAAGCGATAATTTTTCAAGCTATGGTTTTTTTTAAAGGGCAAATGTCAAAACAGTTTATTCATTATTAGAGCAATTATGCTATCTCCTTCACCCCCCCCCTCTTTACAATGTGTTCTGCTTATGTAAGTAAATGCAAAGCGAATTGTAGATAGTTAATCAAAATACTTAAAAATATTTACACCAAAACTGCTTTTATATGCAATTGAAATGGAAAGTTTTAATAATTTTTCAAAATATTTCTCTTAATATGAAAAGAAATTAAAATCGTCAGTTATTTTATTACACTTGTAGCACATGTGTGAAAACATTTTTATTATTTTAAATATATTTATATGCACATAAATAATCAAAGAAATGCTTGTATGCAGTTCAATAAATTATACATAAGCACAAGAAAAGGGCAATAATTAACATATTTAACCCTTTCAGGACAAGTAATTGCGTTTCTGCAGTGTTGAATTTACACCAAAATCACCAGGGGCAACAGAATTTGTGACAATGAAAAACAGTTGATATGTATGTATCTTTTTCCCCCAATCTAAATATTGCAAATTATATTCCCAAAAATAAGTAAAACAATTAGTTCTTGAGTAAATATGTACACAAATATCAGCTGCAATGTTGGTGACATCTCTATTTTACCTCTAATCTTAAACCAATGAATGTGTAATGTATACATTCTAATAAAATTAGTATTCTCAACTTTTTTTCTCTGTTTTTTTTCTTGAATAGCTTTTTTTCTTTTTGTTGTCTAAATATTTCAAATATATAATTTTATTTGAGTATTACTGTAATTTGATATTTTAATACATGCAATTATTATTTTAGAAATATTTTGACAAACATTCTTTAAGAAAAGTACACAGAAAAAATTGGTTGCAAATAGTTATTTACCGACATAAATACGAATCTATTGTGTGACAATAGCTTTCGATCAGTAAGGAGAAATTTCAAAATGTCAGTTTGTAAAATGGAAATTAACCATGCTTAAATCTAAAATTTGTTTCAGGAATAGAAAATTTCATTCTGAAAAACAATATTTGTCTCCAATCCGAAGTATTTCAGTCTCAAAAACGGAGCATTTCAGTCTCCAAAACGAAACATTTCAGTCTCCAAAACGGAGCATTTCAGTCTCCAAAACGGACCATTTCAGTCTCCAAAACGGAGCATTCCAGTCTCCAAAACGGAGCATATCAGTCTCCAAAACGGAGCATTCCAGTCTCCAAAACAGAGCATTTCAGTCTACAAAACGGACCTTTGCAGTCTACAAAACGGAACTTTGCAGTCTACAAAGCGGAACTTTGCAGTCTACAATACGGAAAAGTCATGTAACTGAATTTCTGTGATTTAACGGAAAAGATACGGCAACTGCTGCCAGAAACTTTTCCGTTTTTTTACTGGAGTTTGTTTTTACTGTGTATGTCACTTTCATTGAATCTATGCTATCCATTGAAATGTATTTATTGTATGTATTTTAAAGATAAATTGATTTATCTTTTGTGTCACGCAGGGTTCGTAAATATCATGATATTTTCGAAAATATCAAAAATATCCGATATTTTGATATATATCCGATATTTTTGATATATATCCGATATTTTCAAAGCAGCCAACTTACCGCTGATAATAAATGTTTTCGAGCATAATATAGATTAGAAACTAAAATATATTACACTTAACATGAAAATTTAAAGAATATTCTAAAAATGCATTTTTCTTTTTTTCTTTTTTCTTTTTTTTCACTTAGAACAAAATTGAAGATGAAATAATTGAAAACAGTAACAATTTGATTTATACACTTATAAAAAAAATAACTATAGGATTCAGTATCAAGATCAAGTACAAAAGAATCAGATATTTTTAAAACAAAATTTTAAATACAAAAAAAAGTTTTTTTAATTGAAAAATTTTAACATAAATGTAAGTATAAAATGTTTTATTTCATATTTCCTAACATGCTGTATAGTTCAAACTCAACTGAACCAAAACTTGAGAAAAGATTCTTTTCTAATGAAGCTGTATATAATTGCTTATTTAAATAAGTCAGTTCATCTTTCAATGGTTGTTCTGAATTAATTATGTCTCACATAATTATTAGTCCAACATTTAAAAAAAAAAATGCTTCAAATCTAAAGTTTGAAAAATATATTTGATTTCTTTTTTGGCTAAAAAAAAGTCACATCCAGAAGAGACAAGTTTTTTATCTACAGATTCAGAGTCAATAACAGTTGAAAATTTATTTCATTTACACTGAAATATTACGAATTACGACTGAAAATATCAAAAATATCTTGTGCACATTCATATTATGAAAATAAATATCAAATGCAGAAAATATGAAACATCTTGATATATTGAAAATAAATATCAAGTAATATGAAAATATCAAAAATCTTGATATTTTGAAAATAAATACAGGATATTGCAGAAAATATGAAACATTTTGATATATTGAAAATAAATATCAAGTAATATGAAAATATCAAAAATCTTGATAATTTGAAAATAAATACTGGATATATATCCATTGACATATATCAACGAACCCTGGCTGTATATAAATGATTATCAGAATTACATTTTATCTTTCAATGGCTGTTCTGAATTAACTGTCTAACATAATTATTAGTTCTACATTTAAAAATAAAAGTTTGAAACATAAAGCTTGGAAAAGGTTTGTTTTCTTCTTTTCCTAAAAAAGTCACTGCCAGAGGCAAAAGTTCATGATCTACAGAATGACACAGTCAATAACAGGTGGAAATTTCATTTACACTTGCTTTGAATGTGAAAAATATCAAAATTTCCTTGCACAGTGATATTTTGAAAATAAATATCAAATATACAAAATATCAAACATCGTGATATTTTGAAAATAAATGTCAAGAATTTGAAAACATCGAAAATATCAAAAATCTTGATATTTTAAAAATAAATATCGGATATATATCAAGATATATATCATGATATATATCCATTGATATATATCAACGAACCCTGGTGTCACGCTATTCAAAATTTTGAGTAAGATTTATGTAAACGGTGTCTTTGTGTCAATGTATCCAAACTAAGTGAAATGTACGAAAATGGTCAGTTTAATGCAACGAAACTATTTACATAAATCTTACTCACAATTTTGAATAGCGTGACACAAAAGATAAATCAATTTATTGAAATAAATACATTTCAATGGATAGTGTAGATTCAATGAAAGTGATATATTTAACAGTGAAATGGAAAATTAAAAGTATTGTGTAGATGTAAAAATATATTTTAACCAAATCAAAAATAATTTAAATTGAATTTTAAAACAAACCTTTTAAAGCCTCATGAAGGCGTCACTTAAATTTTATATCATATATTTTAAAACTCATATTTTAAAGTTATGAGATATGTAGATGATAAAGCAACAGCGAATAAAATTTTATACAGCTTTCCATGTTGAACATAATTTTTGCACATGCGATTATAAATAGAACAAAAATAAAATGATGAAATAAATAATACAAATATATATTTTTTAAGAAATAGCATAACGTCACTCAAAATTTGATATCGTTATTTTTAAGTTCCAAATTTAAAATTCTTAGAGCATAAGATAAAGTGCTGCGTCAGAAACTTTTAACCCGTTAAGGGTTTTTGTATTGATTAACTTTGCTATTCATGGTCAACGCACATCTGAATACGTTATTAGATTCCCTGAATGGACATTCTTTGCTTAAAAATCACTGCTGACATGCCTTAACTTGATATGCGCTTTTTTAAGCGACACACACTTTTCAGTTTATCCACATAATGGAATGCAAGTAAAAAAGCAATTCCGAATAAAATTCTTCTGATAGTTTAAAATTTTTCAAGAGAAATATAAATTACACAAGTAAGCTGCTGCATGCAGTTTATCATTTTTGACATTTGAAAAAAAATGCAGTTTAGATAATTGAAGTCTTCTTTCAAATATAATGAGTAAATTTCTCATTTATTTAAATGTAATTTACTGAACCTTATAATAAATGAAACTTGAAAATATACATTTATGCAATTTATGTAGATATTTTAATGCTTTTTTAAAGAAAGAAAAATCTGTATGTGTAATTAATTGGATTTATTCTCATTTTTAGCTGTACCCAAATGATTGCTTTCAAAGCCAATGTTATTAGTGAATTTCGTTGCAATTTTTGTAATATCTGAATGTTTTGAAGAATTAACAAAGAAAATTAAAGAAAACCTGTGGATTTTCTTGGAATAATAATTTTTGCATGTAACACCCATTCTTAAAATGTTTTTCAAATATACCTAAAAATATATTTTTTTTCAAATTAAGCTAAAAGTTGCTAAAAGCATATCAATGCCTTTGTTCAAATCGACATAAATTTCATCGCTCAACAGCGACATTTGTTGATACAAATATTTTCTCAAAAAATTTAAAAAACAAGAAATTGGTAAATAAAATCACGACAGCACATGCATAACTTCACTGCAAATCTTTTACACTTTTCAGAACATTTTTTAGAACACTTATTTTGTCACCTTCTTTAGAACACTTTGAAGCACCTTTTGGGGCGGTTTTTAGAAAACTTCAGAGAACACAAATTTTTTTCACCACACTTTCTAGAGCGCTTTTTGAACATTTTTGGGAACGCGTGATTTCATAAGTGTGCCCAAATGTATTCCCAATCTGTTCTCAAATATGTCCCCAAGTTTAGCCTTAACAAATATCCTGAGCAGAACACTTTCAGTATGCTTTTGAACACTTTGTTTATAGAAGAGTATATTCGGAACACATTTCAGTATACATTAAGGTAACTGGAACACTTTTTTTGAATCAAAATGTTCCTAGTGTGTTCTCAATGTGTACTGGGAGTTTAGTTTGCAATGTTAAAACTAGAATCATAGAACATGTAGCAGACATCAACTTACAGCAAGAGAACTACAGCTTTGGTCATATTATGTAGCAAAGATTGATTTTAACAATAGTAGCCTAATTTATCCATTAAGATTTTATTTAACATCCATTATCCGGGAATTAATACAGATCTTTCTACACAGTCAGAATATTTGCAATGATTCAGGCTCTATTGAGTTGCTCCATTATGTTGCCTAAAATTTCGAAAGAGATTCTCTGCAAAATAAGAAACAATAGTTGAAGTTAATTCATATTCACAAATATCTATTTTTATTTTATTTTATGTTTGCACTTGTTTCTTATTATACATGTGGTCTCGTGATTTTATTTACCAAATTCATGTTTTAAAAAATTTTTGCGAAAATATTTGTATCAGTTTTATAATTGTACTTCTTTATAATGTCATATTTTAATCATAATATTAATTTGTTCTACCAATTTATTACAGACATTAAAGAACACTAAGCTATCGTAAATTGACATACACCAGAAAAATAGTGCACAGGTCAAAAAGTTTCAAAAACATATATTCTAAAACATAAATATAAAATGGTTTAAAAATATTTTCACCTCTTCTTACCGAGGCAACTTCAGTTACTGATGTTTCCGTCTCACTGTCGCTAGATAATGCTAGATAAATGACAAGGAAAAATTCAGAAAATATTATCCAGCGAGAGTGAGACGGAAACATCAGTAACTGAAGATGCCTCGGTAAGAAGACGTGAAAATATTTTTAAACCATTTTATATTTATGATTTAGAGTATATGTATTTGAAACTTTTTGACATGTGCACTATTGTTTGGTGTATGTTAAATTACGATATCTTAATGTGCTTTAATGTCTGTAATAAATTGGCAGAACAAATTAATATCATTTGTATCAATTTCATGTTTCAACAATGTTCCTAAGAACGTCGCCATTTGAGCGATGTGTCGATGTCGATCTGAATAAAGGTATTTAAATGCCTTTTAAACGTATTTAATTTATCACTTTTAGAAATATTTATCTTTTTTTAAATACTTTTAAGGGATTTTCATACATAATTTTGTAATTTTTTTTCATTAAAAATTAACATTTGATAAAAAGTAAGTTATAGTTTGTTTGTTTAAAAACATGTACGATATTATTATTTGGATAATTTAAGCTTGTTAAACTAGCATCACTTGAAAAATTTCAATAATCTTGAAAATTATTATAATCTAAATTACTGATTGTAATATATGTTGAAATTTTTCCCCCCTAATGTGTGTTACAAGGACATTCGCTATTCAACATTAAAAGTACTCTGTCAATGTTTTTTTCTTGATTACGAACATGTTACTTTCATATCTAACGCCATGTGCAAGATTCTACAGTTCGGCTCTTTCATATCTTTCAACATATAAATTTGAAAAAATGCATTTAAAAAAATATCCTGCAGAATTGCAGTGTTTCTGTACAGGTTACAAGTTATGATCATACGATTCAGATGTAAGTTGCTTGGAGGTTATAAATTGTGAGTTATTAGTTGAGATAGGTTTTTTTTTCTCCAGTTTAATCCTCGTGTATAACGTTTACAGTATAAACGCTTCATGTAATGAGATTTTGAACAACTTCCCTTTGAAAAGGAATTTAACTTCGATTTGAGAAACTTAAGAACGACACATCAAAATTCTCTCTCGTTTGGCATGAAATAATGAACAGATGCTTGACATTTGACCAGTTGCTCAGTTTCTCAGTCATTGTGGCTGAAGAATACTCAATATGCCTTTTCAATATCAATTTTATATAAGAAGTAAATGGTTTATTATAAAATAGAAGGAAGATCCTTAAATCCAAAAAAATATAAATAATATTATATCGCCGTGAAGAACTGTATCACAATTTATCTTTTTAGAAACAATAAAAGGCGTACTTAAATTTAAAGTGAGAGGTTGTCATATCCCCCGAATTTCTCTACAGTCATTATTAAATTCTAATTAATTTGATTACAAAAGATTTAATATTTTGTTTTCAACTATTTTATACCCAGGAGTTGAATGCATACTTGAATCATACAATTAACACTAGAACGCCCGGAAATTTTACTCAAGTTTCATAAAAATATTTGACACCAGAATTTTTATTTAAAATTATTTGACTGATTTATTTAACGTAAATCTGCGTAGTTTAAATTTAACTTATTTTATGAAAGAATTTCTGGTTCCAGTTGACATTTTATCACATGGTCGGAGTCGGATCAACTCCTTCTGGGCATTCCTGTGTTAAAAAACATAAAAACTTATTTATTCTCTTCTCAGATAGAATTTATTGCATTTTAAGATTTTGATTTGTTTAATTACCCATTTGATAATTTATCCAAGTTTGAGTACTAAAAGTTATTAAATATAATCTTCTCTTCTATGTTTTATTTATTTATTTATATTTGTGGAATTGGTAGCTTAGTGATCAGCACGTCGCGCTGTCACGTTACAGGTTCAAAGTCTGTCCAAAATAAATCTTGTAAACATAAATACTAAACTAAGTTGAACTAAACACTGCGGTGTGAAAATATATTAATCTCTAAAATGGACGAAACTCGTCAAAGCGGCGGATACTAATGCAGGTATGAGCGCTGCGCGCCATTAAAACAAAACAAAACAAGACAAAAATCAATGGACACAGGAAACTCGCTGTGCAGCAACCTCTAAAATGGACGAAACTCGTCAAAGCCGCGGGCACGCACCCACGTATGAGCATTGCGAGCCCATTAAAACAAACAAACAAACAAATATAGGAAACACGAAACTCGCTGTGCAGCAATTTCTAAAATGGACGAAACTCGTCAAAGCCACGTTATGGTAACAACAAATTGGTAGCAACAAATTCATTTATCGCTTCGCCAAGTTGTTCTATGTCTGCAGATTGAATTGGCAATTTTTTCAAAAAGCGGCAAAATGTCATTTTGTAAAGGATTGTCAATCGGACACTACGAGATAAAAAAACCAGTGTGGTGGTTACTTTCAAAACTAAAGTGATTTTATCAGCATTTAGAAAAAGAAAACTCAAGAATCCTAAAATTCTTTTTCCTGAACCATGAGTCATGAAGTGTGTATCTGGATCAGGTAGTCAATCTAACACCAACCAGTGTTATATTCCTAAGTAAGCCTGTGGTACTCATATACCCACACCAGAAAGATTGAAAGTTTGAATCAGCCTTGCCCGAATTTTTGAGAAAAACTCTGCAGCTATAGCGTGATAGCGCGATTTGCTGACGACTAAGCTACCGGGATTTCACAAACATAAATCAATAGAAACAAATATACACGATAAATATTTAATTTTTAATACTCAAAATTGAATAAATTATCAACTGAATAATTAATTAAACCAAATCTGAGAATGCAGAAGTTATATCTAAGAAAAGAATAATTAAGCTATTGTGTTTTTTTTAATTGTATGCGTCCAGTCGCTGCCATCGAAATATTTAAGGCCAGAGGATACGATTGTGACGTCATCACTAATTGACCGAATTCTCACTAGTGTTAGAATTCACACAGGAAAATTTTGAATAGCAATTTTCTCTTATTTTATTTGTGGAATATCTATCATCTTATAAAACAATAATAACTATTTAAACTTATTGGTGAGAATTCGGAACCCCTAAATAAAAGTTCAGTCAGATGCTGAATGCCACAGTGTTTCCGCATCTGCCTGATTTTTTATTGGGGGATTCCAAATCCTCATCAGTAAGTTTAAATATTATTGTTTTATAAGATGATAGATATTCCCCAAATAAAATAAAGGAAAATTGCTATTCAAAATTTTCCGGTGTGAATCCCAACATTAGTGAGAAGTCGGTCGATTAGTAATGACGTCACACTCGTGTCCGCTGGCCTTGAGTATTTCGATGGCAGCGGTCCAGCTCCTGCGTATAAAATTGTTGAAGAAAACAAAATATTAAAGCTTGAATAATCAAATTAATTTGCAGTTAATTATGACCCCAGAGAAATTTGGAGGATCTAACCACCTCTCACTTTAAATTTAAGCATGCCTTTTATTTTCTCTGAAAAGTTAAATTGTGACACAGTTGTTCACGATGGTATAACATTATTTGCATTTTCTTGGATTTAAGGAGCTTCCTTCTATTTTATAATAAATCGATTTCCTTCTTATATAAAATTGAAATTGAGAAGAGAAACTCCAAAAGATATCAACTTTCTCGATGAAATCTTCGATTCGCTACTCATGGTGTAATAAATAAGAAGGTGGGAATATAATTATCCTTTGTAACTGTCCTTTTAATGCGTCTGGAAAATTAAATTGCGAAATAGTTGTCAATGACACTATAATAGTATTATTTTTATTTCATCGAATTGAAGGACCTTTCGTCTAACCTTACAAAAGTCATTTCTTATTTATACAGGGTGTCCCTTTTCAACGATGTTCAATGGCTGATTTCTGAAATGTTAGGCATAGACATATAATTCCACTTACAAAAGTATTTTAAATGAGGTAAAAAAGTATTTTAAAAGTGATTTGTGTCAATTAAAACATTTCTTAAAAAATTACGAAATTTAAATTTTTATACGGCCCTGTAAAAATACAACTTAGTATACTATTACTTTCAAGTACAGAAAAAAGTCCCATTCGTCTACGATTAAAACTGACCGAGTAATAGCTGTTTAAAATTGAAACATCTTTTTTGCTGTGAAATAGGAGTCATTCACAAACTTACTAGAAATATAAATAATCGTCAGATATATAAAAAAAATAATAAGTAAGAGATTAAAATTGGCATTAAAATATAAATTTGAGATCTGTTTTCACTCTGACATATTAAAGGAAAATATTCAATTTGTACTAAAAATATCAGTTAAAAAATAACAAAATTTTTGTTTAATGAAATGATGAAAAGTCATAGTCGCAATTCTTTACAAAATGACATATACACGGAAAAAACTGTTTTGTTGAAACAACTAAATTTTGCTTAATAAAGCTCCAACCAAATATTTTGGTTGAAATAATAAAATTTTGGTTACACTAACCAAAATATTTTGTTAATTTAACAAATCATTTGGTTAGTTCAACCAAAATTTGGTCATTCCAAGCAAAATATTTTGTTGGAGCTTTATTAACCAAAATTTAGTTGTTTCAACAAAACAGTTTTTTCCGTGTATAGTGAAATGCGTTTAACACGAAAACGCTGTACATGAATAACCGGTTAACACGAAATGATATAGCGGTCCGGACAGTATATGCAATCTAATACATTTTTTTTTCTTTTAACGCGAAAAAAATTCGCTTTCTATCTATTGAGTCGTTCGGAAAGCCGTGTCCGTTTGGGAAAATCAATTCGTACCGGGAAATTCTGCGCGGTAATTATTAGATATTAGATATCGGAATCAATCTCTAATGATTAAATGATAGACTTTTCCTGTACGAATTGATTTTCCCAAACCCACACGACTTTCCGAACGACCCAATAGTTAGTTTGAGTTGAAATTGGGGAATTTTGTGTTAAAACCCTTGAATTTTGACAGAAAATCAGTGAATTTCGTTTTTTTTTTTTTTTTTTTTTTTTTTTTGTAAATTAGCGTATGATTTATGAGCCCAATGGCTGAGAAATCGGTCCGAAAATAAACTGCTATTTTGCTTCAAATAAAGATGAAGCTTCTTAATGCAGTTGATGAAAAAGAAGGACTAAAACAGACAAATACTACAGATACAGATATGCACATATAATAAAAAGCAGGGAATCCCATTACGTTGATGTTTCAACGCAGTATGTTTAAGCTAGATAGAAAACGTATGAGAACCGCTAAGCACAAATATTTAGAGACAGCTTTGCTTATTTCATTCAAGCAAGCTAGAGTGCAATCTCAGAATGCTGAAAAAGACGCATAAAAGAAAAAAAAAAGATATCTGATTTTTCCCCCAATAAAACAATATTTTTTTTACCTGCTTTTTATCCTGATGGATACAACCTACTAGTAGTTTAACAGGAAATCGAAATAAAATTTGACGACGTGGAAAATATTTGTGAGTTTTGTTCTTTTTTTTTACGAATCTTTTAAACGCGAAATTCTTTTAACACGAAAAATTTTTTCGGTCCGTTTAATTTCGTGTTAAACATATGTCACTGTATTTTAAAATGCTATTAGAACTTAAACTTAATACATTAAAACTTAATTAATACAAATTAAAGTTACCTTAAAATTTGTTCGAAGTGACTCCTTGGGTTGCAATGCAGAAAAATATGCGCGAAATAATCCCTTCTAATACTTTAAGCACTTTGTGTACGATCCCTCGAAACATGGCCCATATTCTGATGCAGAAAATGGGCATTAGTCATGCAGTTCAAAGTTTCAGAACTCGGACAATTGTAGTGCTAGACGAAAGGGACATTTTGTCTGACTTGTTGGTGTAATAGGAAATTTTTAGTAAATATCACTTACAGGACCAGGAGACCATATAAAAATTTAAATTTCGGAGTTTTTTGTGAAATGGTTTTACTGTTCCAAACAACATAAAATATTATTTTACCTTATTTAAAACATTTTTGTAATTAGGACTGTATGTCTATGACTAACTGTTTAGAAGTAAGCCATTGGATACCGTTGAGAGTGGACACCGTATATAAAATGTATTTATAGAAACCTAATTCCAATATCAATCAAGTTTCCCGAATGCTGATAAAGATTTTGTATTCAGCACTCATAATATAAATAAATAATAAGGTAAGAATAAAATTTTCCTTTGAATGTATTTGTTTAGCATCTCTGAAAAGTTAAATTGTAAAACAGTTATCATGACACTATATTAGTATTATTTATTTTTCTCAAAGGGTCTAGCCGGATAAGCATAGTGAAATGGCCCCCCACGGCCGATGTTTGAAATAACATCTGTGTTAATAAGGCTCACCATAATACAATATAGAGTGTTTTTAGCCTCTGACCTTGAACTGTTCTTGAGATAATCGGGGAAGTATGCGCCGGCGCTACTATTTTTCAAATACGTTTTTCTCAAAAAGTACTAAAGTTTAAAAAAATGAAACCAATGCCAATTATTAAAAAATGTACCAGTTCATATTATACATATTTTTTCACATTTTTACACAAATTTTAACATAGAAAAATAAACAAAAATATTTTTTAAAAAACATATTAATGCAGTAATTTTATATTTACACCAACCAAAAAATTACAGAATAATGCTCAACGTATGTACTTTTAAGAAAAAAAAAATTCGTTAAAATCGATGATGCGCTTTTTGAGTTATAACAAAAATAATGCTAGCAACTTACTAAAACTATTCGTAACTTTCCCTGCTTGCATTTGCAGAAATACGCTATTATCAATGCATTGGTCGATTCGTGACATTTCCACATGGACAGGATGCGCAGTGCGACAAAATAAGATGATTTTTTCATACATACCACTTCCCTATAGTTTTGTTTCGTGTTGTAAACATTCTGTTATTTTGGCGTACTGCACATTCTCGCGTAATAACATCAAGTCGATGGTCTAGTCGATTATGCAGGTGAAGCTGAATAGGGTCTGTAAATATATAAGGTTATCAACTTTTTGGCAATTTCGGACCCGCTCCCAACCTTCCGATATCATACTTTATCATTCCTCGAATCTTTCGTTACAAGTGTCCAAAAATTCTTTTTATTTTTACAATTTTTTTTTTCCTTTTCTTTTTCTTTTTATTCATTTGCAATGATATACAGATATGGTTGTACATTTTTTATTCGCATTTTTACTGATTTAAATGAAGAGAAGAAATTTATAAAATATCACTATTATATAAGAAATGCCTTTATATCAAATAACGTTTTAAAGAAATACATTTTATTTAAAAGTTTTTAATAATAGCTCTTTGTTACATAATGCATTGAATAGTAATATTGCTTTTTGCACTTCGCCCTCGCATGGGGATAAACATAACTTCTTGTAAACAAATAGGTGGACAATAAACATTCTTCTCCATTTTTTACTAGGAAAAATAACAAGTATCATTTCAAATCTGGTTTCCCTAACAACTAATTACATACGCATATGACAGGAGAATGTTAATGGCGAACGTTGAGTTATTCCATATTTTGGAATGAAATGTTTTATAATAATTCAATGATTTTAATAATAACTTTGTATTTCCATAAAAAGAAGAAAACAGATTTAAAATCATGATAACAGATGTAAAGAAAATAATACAAAAAGTAAATTTTGGTTTGATCAACAATGATAACAATATCAAGGGACAACCTCCCCCCACCTACTCCTATCTTCCGATGCCAAATGCCAGCCCCCGCTCGCCCCCCTAAAGTGATACGTTATATATATACACTGTACAGCCCCATAGCCTTCTTCTGGTGAAAATCATCATAGGCAAATGCTACAATTTTGTTTGTCAGTTCTTGATATTATTACGCCAGAAGGATGCGCAGTACGCCAAAATAACAGAATGTTTACAAATACGAAACAAACCTATAGGGAAATCTTATGTATGGAAATATTCCCATATTTTGGCGCACTGTGCATCCTGCCCGAATGGAAATGTCAGGAATTGGCCAATGCATTGATAGCAGCGTATTTCAGCAAATACAAACAGGGAAAGTTAGGAATAGTTTAGTAAGTTGCTAGCATTATTTTTGTTGTAACTCAAAAAGCGCATCTTTGATTTTAACGATTTTTTTTTCCTTAAAAGTACATATTTTGTGCATTATTCTATAATTTTTTGGTTGGTATAAAATTACTATATTAATAATAAAAAATACTTGGTTATTTTTCTACGTTAAAATTCGTGTAAAAATGTGAAAAAAAAATTAAATGCTACATTCTTCAATAACTGGCATTGATTTCATTTTTTTTTTAACTTTAGTACTTTTTGAGAAAAACGTATTTGAAAAAAAGTAGCGCCGGCGCATACTTCCCCGATTATCTCAAGTACAGTTCAAGGTCAAAGGCTAAAAACACTCTATATTGTATTCTCATGGTGAGCCTTATTAACACATATGTTATTTCAGTCATCGGCCGTGGGGGACCATTTCGCTATGCTTATCCGGCTAGACCCTTTAAGAAGTTTCTTCTACTTTATAAAAAGTCCTCATACTTCTTATATAAATTACATGTTAAACAATCAAATTCCAATAACTATCAACATTCTTGAATAAATTCTTCTATTCAATACTTATGAGGTAAAAAGTAAGAAGATAAAAATAAAATTTTTCACTGTAACTATAACTTAATACATTTAATGTATCTAAAAAGGTAAATTTCAACACTATTTGTCAAGTAGAATGATTTATACTTTCTCTAATTTAAGAAGATTACTTCTACCTTACAATAAATAATTTCTTTATACAAAATGCATATTAATAAATCAATTCTCAATATCAATCAAAGTTTTCCAATACCGATACAAATCTTCTATTCATTACTCATAATGTAAATGTATAAGAAAGTCAGATTTTTTTTTTCTTTTAAGTGTACATTTAGTGTTCGGAAAAGCTGAATTGTAAAACTGTTATTATTGACACTATAGTAAGTAGTATTATTTATATTTTCTTAAATTTAAGAAGTTTTCTTTTATCCTGCAATAATAATCCATTTCCTATTTATATAAAATTCATATTAAGAAATCAAATTCCAATATCAATCAGCGTTTTCTAATGCCGATACAGATGCTCTATTCATTACTCATAATGTAAATAAACAATATGGCCAGAATATTTTCTTTTCTTTTATATATACATTTAGTGTTTCTGAAAAGTTAAATTGTAAAGCTGTTGATCATAACACTATAATAAGTAGTATTATTTATATTTTCGCAAATTTAAAAAGTTTTCTTCTATCTTACAATTAATCATTTTCTTTTTACATAAATTACATATTAAGAAATCAAATTTCAATATTAATCAACTTCCTGGAATGAATTCATCTGTTCAGTACTCATGATGCAAAAAATAAGAAGATAAGAATAAATTTTTCCACTGTAAGTGTCTCTGAAAAGTTAAATTGTAAAACTGTTGTTCATGCCACAATTAAAAATAGTATTATTTATATTTTCTTGAATTTAAGAAGTTTTCTTCTACCTTACAATAAATCCTTTCTTTCTTATATAAAATGCACATTGAGAAATCACATTCAAATTATCAATCATCTTTCTCGATTGCTGATAACAATCTTATATTCAGTACTCGTTAGGGTGGAGCAAAAAAAAAAAGATTTTTTTTTTAAAACAAAAAACGGGTACCTACCAAAAGTTACCTTTATACTAGTACATCAACTGCGTGCAATTTCACCGTTGAAAATAAATGACTTAGGCCTGCGCATTTGGTCCAAAAGTCGAAATTTTGGGTAAAATTTGACATTTTTTCAAAAAAGATAAAACGATATCTTTATTCTGTATAACTGGAGCAAAACTGACAACTTTCGGTAAAAAAAGCGTTGCCTCTCTATTGGGGCATACAACGAATTGTTGTTTTGAATACTGGTCTTACCTACTTGCTTTCTAAACTACCTAGGACATACCACTAGGAGGTGGCTGCATTTCATATCTCACCCGACCATCTGAGCACAGTTATATTTATGCATTGAGTTGTAGTTTTTTATCAAAGACTGACATGAGTTTTCTATGTATTAACCTAGTCCATCCCTTCTTTGTATCCACAGGCTTTGGGTAATGCTGCTGTGACCTCCTCCACCTACATTTCTTCTGCTTATGTAAGGGAAGTCTTTCACTGTAATGCAGTGGGGATGTTATTAATGGAATCTATTATCTTCACCAAAATTACATTCAATTAATGCATAGCGATTTGTATTTTTGTTACCACAACACTTTTGCAATTACATAGTTTTTTATATAGGGTAAAAGCACCAATAGTCGGCCACTTAAGCGCTTTCTTTAAGTGTATAGCTCAAAGCGTAATTTAAAAAAGCAATACAACATTTTTAACAGTGACACATGCTGATGTACACTTTTCTTGTACTGTTTCAGCAATTGTTGTTAAAAAAACTGATTATAGTTTTTATTTATAAAAAGTTAAACTTAAAAGAAGCAAAGGTCTAGTAGTCGGCCACTCAATTCTAGTGTTCGGCCATCACTGGACCAGTAGTCGGCCACTTAAATGCTTTGTTATTTAAATAACTTAACGTATAACTTTTATAAACAGAACAACATTTTAATGATAAAATGTGTTTATTCTTTTCTTATAATGTTGTTGTAATAATTTAAAATATTATAATAGTATTTAACACTTTCCAACATAGTTTAAAAGTGTTTGTGAATTTGGATTGTCTTCAGTCTGTCCGAGTTCTAATACTCGAAAATATACTCGAATCTCCTTGAAATTTTTGTATGTTTTTGACGTTAACAATAGCACGATCGCTATTGAAAATAAAGTGTGTAGAATTTATAGTTCATCTACAGGGACAGTCAAAAATATCCCGATGCATTACACTCAATGAGAAAAATTGCTTCAAGTTTATTTTAATGATGTTGGCCATTTCAAATATAATGAAATTCATTTGCATTTATGAAGTGCATTTAACTACGCATTCTAGACAATATGGAGTCCAAAGAACTTATTCATTTATAGGGCCCCGCAAAAGAATTCCTTTACATAATAGTGTCAGGGGATAAGCAGTTTGCAGCGTATTTTATTTCTCTTATACTACATCAAATAGAATGAAATTGATATACAACATTACTGAGGCTTACTACAAAATACTCGTTGTATAACATGATATGCATAGCATTTATCGTTCATTTACAGGGAAACACAAAAAATTAACCACGTTTTAGCCTTAATTAAATTTTAGCTTAATATGTGCGGCATATAAAAATCTATTGGTAATATACAGAGCTGTACAAAATAATTCAAGTAAGTTTCCGTATAGGGGTAGAAATTACTGAAGGTAAATTTTCAACCTGTTATGCATTTTCTTACTATACTAAGTTTTATCATACTATGTATAGAATGATATGCAAATCTTTAGATTAAATACAGGACTGCGCAAAAGAATTGAACTACTTTTTTGGTTAGCGACCATAATCTGGTTTTCATAAGTATTATGCCTTTTCTAAAATGTTTACTTTTTTTACGGTATTAAGCAGCTCAATTTCGTTGAAGAATTCTGCAAATCATGGGAAATGCTTTTATAATCTATTCTTCATGCAAGATTTTTCATTCTTGTTTCATATGGAAAGTAAAGTTAAAAGTGTCAAATTATCTAGTAGTGGGCCTTTCAAATTTTTTGTTTAACCATCGTAGACTAGGCTGCGGGCAGAGAAAAAAATATTACGTCATAATGTTTCAAAATGAAATTACGATGTAGGACAAGATTATTAACAGAACATGAATGACTGATCTGTCGATGCATACCTTATTGTGATTGTGATATCAGCAGTAGGGAGCGCCAAATCGTCATTTTAGCGTTACTATCATGTCGTCGAGTTTCGGGATAAAAATTTAATATGTTGCATGTCTCGACTAGTACAATGCACATATTTCAGTTTATATACGGATTTTGTGGTTAGATATTTGCAGAACTAACTCTTCTAACCAATTCTTCATTTTCGCGTTACTATCTCGTAATCGAGTTTCGAAATGTAATTTTAATAAGTTGCATATCTCGAATAGTACATTACAAATATTACAGTCTGTCTCGTAGTATCTTTGAACAATATGAGCAGAATGAGGCGCCAATTCTTATTTAAGGGAAAATATGGTTTCTTGTTCAGTTGTTTTCCCCTATTCGATATTTTAAATACATGTGGCAAAGCAATAGTTTGTTATCATTGTTATTTTAGTAGTTACCTTATTATTATAGATTTGTGATTTTATAGTAACTGTCGTTTTGATATAATTATGCGATTTTATAAAAAAAATTCGTGTTTTATGCTATCTTTTTTTTGTGATGAATGCATGGGCGCATAGCGTTCATCAAAACTAAAACTAATCACTGGATGCAGCAACTTCATCGTGCAGCAGTCTCAAAAACGCCCTAAATTCGCGAAATCCGCGATCATAAACGAACGAAATTCGTTAACGCCGCAATCAGTACCAACGTATGAACGCATAGCGCTCATGAACACCGAAGAAAAACATCACTGGATGCAGCAAACTTGTGTAGAAGTCTCTAAAACGCAGTAATTCGCGAATGCCACGATCACGAACGAACGAAATTCGTTAACGCCGCAATGAGTAAAAAACGTATGAGCTAATAGCACTCATGAAAACCAAAAAAAAAAAAAATCACTGGGTGCAGCAACCTCGTCTTGCAGCAATCTCAAAAACGCAGTAATTCGTGAAAGCCACGATCATGAACGAACGAAATTCGTTAACGCCGCAATCAGTAATGAACTTATGAACGCACAGTGCTCACGAAAACAGAAAAAAACATCACTGGGTGCAGAAACCTCGTCGTGTAGCAGTCTCTAAAACGCAGTAATTCGCGAAATCCGCATTCACAAACGAACAAAATTCGTTAACGCCGTAATCAGTAACGAACGTATGAGCTAATATTGCTCATGAAAACCGAAAAAAAAAATCACTGGGTGCAGCAACCTCGTCGTGTAGCAGTCTCTAAAACGCAGCAATTCGCGAAAGCTACGATCAAGAACGAACGAAATTCGTTAACGCCGCAATCATTAACGAACGTATGAGCTCATAGTGTTCATGAAAACCAAACAAAATAACATCACTTGGTGCAGAAACCTCGTCGTGCAGAAGTCTCTAAAACGCAGTAATTCGCGAAAGTCACGATCACGAACGAACGAAATTCGTTAACGTCGAAATCAATAACGAACGTATGAACGCATGGCGTTCATGAAAACCGAAAAAAACATCACTGGATGCAGCAACCTCGTCGTGCAGCAGCATTTAAAACGCAGTAATTCGCGAAAGCCACGATCACGAACGAACGAAATTCGTTACCACCACAATCCGTAACGAACGTATGAGCGCAAAGTGCTCATCAAAACCGAAAAAAAATTACTGGATGCAGCAACCTCGTCGTGTATCATTCTCAAAAAGGCACTAAATTGGCAAAAGCCGCGAACACAAACGAACGAAAATCGTTAACACCGCGATAAGTTACGAACGTATGAGAGAGTAGCGCTCATGAAAACAAACAACAAAAAAAATATCACTGGTTGCAGCAACATCGTCGAGCAGCAGTCTATAAAACGCAATTATTCGCGAAAGCCACGATCACGAACGAACGAAATTTGTTAACGCCGCAATCATTAACGAACGTATGAACGCATAGCGCTCATGAAAACCGAAAAAAAATCACTGCATGCAGCTAACTCGTCGTGTAGCAGTCTCGAAAACGCACTAAATTCGCGAAAGCCGCAATCAGAAACGAATGAAATTCGTTAACGTCGCAATCACTGACGAGAGTATGAGCGCATAGCGCTCTTGAAAACCGAAAAAAAAATCACTGGGTGCAACAACCTCGTCGTGCAGCTGTCTCAAAAAAATCAGTAATTCGCGAAAGCCGCGATCTCAAACGAACGAAATTCGTTAACGCCGCAAACACTAACGAACGAATGAGCGCATAGCACTCATAAAAACAAAAAAAAATATCACTGGATGCAGCAGTCTCAAAAACGTACTAAATTCGCGAAATCCGCGATCACAAACGAACGAAATTCGTGAACGTTGCAGTCACTGACGAACGTAAGAGTGCAAATCAATTTCATTTAACTTGTGCATGAATGATATTTATAAGTCTTTTTACCCGACTGCCAAGAAGGGTTATGTGTTTCATGCATATCTGGGTATGTGGATTTCTTTATACCCTCCAAACATCCCAACGGCTGGATGGATTTTAATGAATGAGGTTTCTATCGATTCCTCTTAACAGTCCGATGGTTATAGGCTAGGTATTGTTTTTATAAATTCAAAATGGTGGCCGTAAAATAAAAAATGGCGGTAGAGACGAAAAATTTTTTTTCGCACCCTATTAAGTGGCATACCATCGGATAGCTTTTTCAAAATGAAGACGATGTTTCATTGACTATTTTACTGTCAGAAGCTCCGTTTAAATATGACACAACCTGGAAGTCGTGTAGGTAGGATCTCTAGCTTGACTGCAACTCTAACCATCATAGACATCGATAGACCTCATCAAGACAGTGTTTATAGATAGGAACTAACAATTAAACACAACTTAAAAGTCATCAATACAAGTAAATAAAAAAAATAGGTAAGTAATATAAAAATAGTTGGCAAAGTGCAAGGGAATTTCTTGGCGCATTTGTGATAAGAGCCGTTTTGAGGGCCGCGATTTAGACGCTATTTTATTACCCAACAGGTGGGTAATAACGCTTAATAGCATTGGTCAAGAAATCATGCCACTATATTTTATGAATAGCTATCTGCTAAAATAGTCTTTCTTGTATACATAATCAATAAGTTACTGTATCAAATCCTATATTTGTTTGAAAAAAAAAATGTAAAACTAAGCCGTAAAAATTGGTAGAATCTTAACGTGGCGTTATTACCCCAGAACACCTTATATATAGTGTACATAAAATAAAATGCAAGTAAAAGGTTATATATATCTCAAATTGCGATAGTCGAATTAAGGAAAAAATCAAATTATTAAAAGTAGACTCAAAAAAGTGAAATAGCCTTTTAGCCAGTAGTCAACCGTGGTGGCCGATTACTGAACATGTAAGTAAATATAATACCCAATAGTCGGCCACATTAAAATTAATTAATACAAACACACTTATTGAATTTTGATACTGAAAAACATTAGTTTATTAAACTTTTTAATAGTAGAGTCTTCTAATTTTAGAAAATAATAAAAAATAAATTAATACTAGTCTTTTAAAAATTTTGTCATCAGTTAACAAAAAAAATAGCAAAAACGGTTATTTGACCGCAACCAAATAAAATATGCCTGATCACTAACTCAATAAAAATACCCACAATTCTTTGCTGATGGCTTATGACGTATAAAGGATGGCTACATATAGGGGGATTGTAATATTTCATTTGAAATCAAAAATAAGCAATTCATAACGTATTTTATCTAAGTGGCCGACTATTGGGGGGTGGTCGACTACTGGTGCATTTACCCTATAATGATCTGCTTCAAAGTTGATTGTAGGTATTTCAACATTGAGTATGTCATCATTTACTCTACCTCTTGCATTTATTATATGCTGAGAAGCCAGCTGTTTAATGTGATGGCAATCGAAAGAGCGCATTACAATAAGAATTTGCTCTCAGTGTGCAAAGCAACCATTGTACTAAATAACTATTTTTTGTATTTGTTTTATGTCGTTTTCTGTGTTTTTTAGTAGTCGAATAATTTACCATAAGTTTTTAGATGCATTTTTTAGATGTATATTATATTTGGTGTAAACCATCCTGGGCCATAAACGTGGATTACATATTTTGTGAGTGAGCCAACAGACTCTAATGGTCAATCAGTGCTTATATAAAGGCGGAAAATTTTATTCGCCTCTGTGGGCTATCTATTGTGAGGCAAGTTCCCTCGATTACTATTCGCTAGTTCTTCTGAGCAATATCCTGATGAAATAACTTTCGAAAACTCCAGCATGTATTTCTGGTCTGTGTTGAGTACCTTTTTCTCAATTTCAAGAAATATTTTTTTCAAAATTACTCTCTTTGGGTTAAACAATTGCAATAGGAAGTGAAAGGCACGTCGAAAAAAACCTTATTGAACCGACTAATTCATGTGGGTTAGAACTATTCCCATCGATATTGTCTAATAAATGATGCAGAGGAAATTCACTGGAGTGGAGGTAGTATATGATCCATTATAATGGTCCATTCTAAACTTGTCACATGCAAAATGGCTCACAACGGCGAATAGAATTCTCTGCCTCTAAATGAGCAGCACTCATTGTCCATCAGAGCCTCGACATTCACTCACAAATTACCACGTATTCCAAGTTTGTGCTGCAGGATGGTTTACCAACAAATATAATTCACATCTAAAGAAGGGATCTAAAAACTAATGGGAAATTACACGGCTGCTAAACAACACAGAAATGGCATAAAACAAATACTAAAATAAAAAAAGAAAAGTTCCCAGTTAAACTGATGGCAATGAGCTCTCAGTCTATCCACATTAATTGTATATTATATTCTTATTTCAAAGAATAATACCTCTCAAACAATAAATGAAGGGGGATTATCACGCATCCCCCTCCCATTTTATACTTAATCAATGAACCTCCAAATCTAATCAGTGAAGCTCCTTAACATAAGCGCTAAATTAAGGGGGGGGGGGGGTTATTAGCTCCCCCATTTACCCCTGTATGCTTAACCAATGAACCTTTAAACTGCATGAAAATCCATTTATCTAAATTAAGGGGAGGGGACTTCCCCCCCCCCTTCCCCCCTTTTATACTTAACAAATGAACCTCCAAAACTAATCAAGGCAGCTCCTTTACCTAATAAACCGGTATACCAAATTCGGAGCAAATCGAATAATTCTGCATGAAAAACACATTTATCTAAATTAAGGGGAGGGGACTTCCCTCCCCCCTTCCCCCCTTTTATACTTAACCAATGAACCTCCAAAACTAATCAATGCAGCTCCTTAACATAATAAACCGGTATACCAAATTTGGAGCAAATCGAATAATTCTGCATGAAAAACACATTTATCTAAATTAAGGGGGGGTAGCCCTTACCAGAATGAACCTAGAAAAAACAATTAAAGCAAATTGGATATTTCAATCAAGAGTTATCGCTTTACGTACATACGTACGTACGTACATACATACATACATACAGGACCGGCGGGCACATTAGATCTCAGGCTTTGGTAGCCTGTGAGCTAAAAAGTTGTTTAAGACAATCGTTGCTTTGCACACGCAGAGAAAATTCTGATTGCAATGCTCTCTGACGATCGCCATTACGTTATACAGCTAGCTGTTCAGCACATAATAGATGCAAGATGAGGGTAAATGATGGCATACGCAAATCAGAAATATCGGCCAATTAAATTTGAAGCGGATAATTATAGAAATCTAATTTATTGGAAAATTGCTGTGGGAACAGAACCTCCAATCGCTATGCATTTATCGGATACTTTTTTAGCGAAGGTAAGAGACGGCTGAATAGATTCCATTTATACCATCCTCAATGCATTACGTTGTTTGCCTTATATTACACAAATAGTAGAAAGATACGTGTAGAGGTCACAGCAGCATAATCCAAAATCTGTAGATACAAAGAAGAAATGGACTAGGTGGATACCTGTAAAACTTACGCCAGACTTTGATAAAAAAAAATCACAATTCAATGTATAAATAAAACATTGTACTCAGATTGTAGGGCGGTTGAGCTAGGAACAGATAGGACATGATATGGGGCTACCTTCTGGTGGTATCTCCTGTGTAGTTTTGAACGCAACTAATGAGAGCTGTATATATTTTTATCGTTTAAATATGTTAAGTATTTAATAATAAAGGGGTAAATAACACTTTTAAATAACAACCAGCTCTATAGGAATTATTTAAATTTTGAAAAAAATGTCGAATTTTATCCAAAATTTCGACTTTTGGAGCAATAGCGCAGACCCAAACCTTTTTTTTAATCTGTAAAATTACAAGCATTTGAGAACTAGTATAAAGATATCTTTTGGCACCTATCCATTTTTCGTAAAAAATAAAAATAAAAATAAAATAAAATAAATAAAATAAATAAATAAAAAAATAATAATAACTTATTTCGCTCCACTCTAGTACTCATAATGTAAATAAATTAGAAGGTAATAATTTTTTTTTGAAAGCGTACATTTAGTGTCTCTGAAAAGTTACATTTCAACAGTATTGTTAATGACACTGCTTAACCCTTTAACATCTGACCTACACAATTGTGTAGGTGATCCTAAAGAAAATGAAAAGCATTTTACTTATTTTACGCGATTTAAGGTCGAGCCTTTAACCACAGAATTGCGTAGATCCTCCCTTGGCATAGCCTGACGTCGGATATATTTTTTAATACTTTATTCAATCAAATATGATCCTATTAATTAGGGGAAATCACCAAAACTTTTCATTTCTACCAAGAATTTTCCTGTCTTAAAGGGATAATAAGTAGCATCATTTATATTTTCAAGAATTTAAGAAGTTTTCTTCTACCTTACAATAAATCATTTCTTTCTAATATAAAAATGTACTTTTAGAAATCAAATTCCAACATTAGTCAACGTTCTCTAATGCTGATAAAGATTTTCTATTCATTACTTATTCAGTAAATAAATAAGAAAATCAGAATATATTTTTTTAATTCCTACTATTAGTTCACACTCTCCCTATATTTATTTATTTATATATCTTGTTCAAATTTTCAATCATTAATAAAATATTTATTATTCATCCTATCAAGTTGAAATAAATTTTTTAAAACTTGTACTGGATGATAATTGATGTTAATACAGATTTTTCAAATATTAATTAATTCATTAATTAATTTTAATTTTATATGGGAGACAAAATGGCGGCCATTGGTTATTGAACAGTATTTAATGCATCTTCATATCTGTGAGGGTGGTTATAATAGGGGAACCTGTGTTGTCTCCAAATACCGCCAAGTTTGTCACCAAGTTTGTCACCAACTTGGCGATATATCGCCAACTTTGGCAACCAAAATGAGTCGCCAAAAGTGACGCCAACTTGGCGATATCTCTAATATTTCGCCAAATTCCCATAGACTTCCACTGTAAACCTACTTGCTTATAAAAAATCAACAAATTGAGATATTTTAATGCAACAAAAACTAATATTAGCTTAAGGGATTATATTAAATTTTTCTTTGGTGACCTAAGTAGGAATTGATTTTAAAAACAAATTTTTATATTGCTTGTTTATGTCTACTTTTAGCGTTTCTGAATAGTTAAATCGTAAAGCTGTTGTTCATGGCACTACGATAAGTAGTATTATTTATATTTTCTCAAATTTAAGACGTTATATAAAATGCATATTAAGAAATTAAATTCCAATATACTTTCTCGAATGCTGATAACGATTTCCTATTCACTACTCATAATACAAATAAGTAAAAAGATAAGAATTAAGGACCGTACGAAATAGGTTTTTAAGATCGAAACCGAATTTGGTAATCTTATTTCTTAATAATCTCCTATTTTCGGCCGATAACGAAAATGAAAATGTCCACAATTTTTCTTTTAAATAATTAATACATACATAAATATACGTTATTATTAATTAATTATCTGAGTATAGAAACACATTTCTAACAAACAAACATGCATAATATGTATTTATTATATACAGGGTGATTCAGCTCGTCGGTGACAAACTTTAAGGATCGATAGAGCACACCTAGACGAACATTTTTGAATAGGGAATGTAGGGTCCCTGACGCGATGGTAAGGCGCTAGGCGCTTTCGAAAATTTGGGTGCCGAAATTCGAAACGTCATAAAAACTAGGGAAATGGTTAGATTTTCTTGCTTGTTGCGTCGAAATGATTCTGTTTGTTTAGACTTTCTTCAGTACCAATTTGATAAGCGTATCTCTTAAAACATGGATAGGGGGCGCTGCAGACTTTGGAGAGCTAGACAACAACTTTAAGCCCGTTATTTTGATAATTTAACACATGCTCGCCAAAGTTTATACTCTAACTTAAAGTTTGAACCCAAAAGTAGAGCCCTGCAAAAAGCGTAAGAGCCGGAATAAAATGTCAAAGTACAGGGTGGTCGAAACTCGAAGGCTCCTAGGAGATAAACAAACAGATTTCTTGACTTATGGCATGCATTTTCATGATTCTGTTTGCTGGGGCTCTCTGAAACTCAGTTGAACGGTACAAAAAGAAACATCGATAGGGGGCGCTTTGGGCAAAAAACATAATTCGTTGACATTTCGGACGCTAACTGGAAACGGGGCGCTACGATCAGTTAGAAACAAAACAAGAGAGTAATTTACTTATCATAAGAAGCTATTAAAACTGCAGTTTGTTTGTTTTTTTTAACAAACATAGCTGGTTTCAATCATGCACAATGCGCGCAATAAAATTTACATAAGGTGCTTTTTGCTGATTTATGCAAAAGATATCGTACCATATCGATATGCAAAAGATACGTAATGCGTAGACGACAACGCGAGATGACGTAGTTGTATGCGCAGACACGTCTTTTGAACGTGCGGTACCTACTTAAACTTCGGGTTACTTGTCTGCAGATCGGTAGTAGGATGGAACGGTACACAAACTCTGAATTGGCTGACATGCATTTGGCGTATGGCGCTGCTGGTTGTAATGGACGAGCCGCTCAGCGGTTGTACGCCGAGCGTTACCCCAACAGGCAAATCCCCTGCCATGCCTTCTTCGCTCGAGTACACCAGAGGTTGTCCACAACGGGATCTTTCGACGGAGGCAGGCCTGAACGGGAGCGATCAGTGAGCACCCCCGACAACGAAGAGGCTGTGCTTAACCTGGTTGAGGACAACCCAGGTCTTAGCACGAGAGATATCGCCAGACATGTTGGCATTTCGCAAGCAACTGCGTGGCGCATCTTACGTTCCCGGAATCTGCACCCCTACCACATCCAGCGGGTGCAGTTGCTCAGAGAGCAGGATTTTGGCCCTCGAGTGGAATTCTCAAGATGGTACTTGGCGATGAGATCCAGGGATCCCCGTTTTGTAAACAGCATTTTGTTTACGGACGAGTCCACCTTCAGCCGGGAGGGAATGTGGAACGCCCACAACAGTCATGTGTGGTGTGATGAAAATCCACATGAAACCAGAAGCCGAGCAGCCCAGGAGCGTTTCTCAGTAAATGTGTGGGCCGGCATTCTGGGGGATTGCCTCATTGGCCCTTATTTGTTACCTGAACGGCTGACAGGTGGAAATTACCTGATTTTCCTGGATCAAGTGCTGCCGCAGCTTCTGGATGAGGCGCACGTACCCGAAGGTTCGCGTCGCCAGATGTGGTTCCAGCACGATGGAGCTCCGGCCCATTACACGAACGACGTGCGTCTCCATCTAAACGCAAGGTATGGCCAGCGGTGGATCGGGCGTGGGGGTCCAGTTCACTGGCCTGCCCGATCACCAGACCTCACCTGCTTGGATTTCTTCCTTTGGGGTTACCTGAAGGCCGAGGTATACCATACACCTGTCAGCAGTGCTGAAGAACTTGTGGCGCGCATTGTGGCAGCTGCAGGGCAGATCAGAGATACTCCTGGCATTGTTGGAAACACACACTCCTCAATGCGACGGAGGTGCGAAGCCTGCATCATGGCCCAAGGTCGAAATTTCGAGCATCTTCTGTAGTGTTATTTTTTGTAAATAAATTTCCAGTATCATTGATGTTTTTGGTCTAAATTTATTCAGAAGTGTTGAGCAGAGGTAGAAAATGTGTTTTCATTATTACTAACTGATCGTAGCGCCCCGTTTCCAGTTAGCGTCCGAAATGTCAACGAATTATGTTTTTTGCCCAAAGCGCCCCCTATCGATGTTTCTTTTTGTACCGTTCAACTGAGTTTCAGAGAGCCCCAGCAAACAGAATCATGAAAATGCATGCCATAAGTCAAGAAATCTGTTTGTTTATCTCTTAGGAGCCTTCGAGTTTCGACCACCCTGTACTTTGACATTTTATTCCGGCTCTTACGCTTTTTGCAGGGCTCTACTTTTGGGTTCAAACTTTAAGTTAGAGTATAAACTTTGGCGAGCATGTGTTAAATTATCAAAATAACGGGCTTAAAGTTGTTGTCTAGCTCTCCAAAGTCTGCAGCGCCCCCTATCCATGTTTTAAGAGATACACTTATCAAATTGGTACTGAAGAAAGTCTAAACAAACAGAATCATTTCGACGCAACAAGCAAGAAAATCTAACCATTTCCCTAGTTTTTATGACGTTTCGAATTTCGGCACCCAAATTTTCGAAAGCGCCTAGCGCCTTACCATCGCGTCAGGGACCCTACATTCCCTATTCAAAAATGTTCGTCTAGGTGTGCTCTATCGATCCTTAAAGTTTGTCACCGACGAGCTGAATCACCCTGTATGTATGTGTGTGTATAAGTTTCAAACAAAAATCAAACATAAACAATAATAAAACCTTTATATATTATTACTTTATGACAACCATAATCATAGGCATTTATCAATAATTAATTAACAATGTAGTTAACTATACACATCTTTTCAGTTCTTTAATATGTTGCATTTAAATTAAATGAAATAAACTATTACTTAAAAGTTTGTTTTTAGGAAATTAATATTGACCATGTTTTAATATAAAAAATAACTTTTTTATAATTTATAATAATTATTACTTTAGTAGAGATTTAAATATATATAAGGTATATGAATATTGTTATTAGTTGTTTGAAATTTTGCATAAACATTTTTATGTTACATAGGGTAATTTGAGGTGAGATGCCGTGTTGTACAAGATGCCGTATTATGCCCTAGTTTTCATATGCACAGACGATGTAGGGAAATGCTGCTCAGTTGTAAGTAAGAGGGTTCACTAGTGATACTTTAATTTCCATTTGCATTCTTTTATAAAAAATTTTAAGTGGTAGTTTTTTATTGATATTCCGTCTTAACACTTCTGGCAAGTGTCCAAAATCTTTTACGTGACTTCTTTATTTGACTATATAAGTCTTAGTTTAAACACCAGAGAAATATATCTAATGTTTTTAGAGAGTACTGGTACCTGGTTATTCTGCAAAGCATAAATGGTGGCCGGTTCCCGCTTCTTCACGTCAGTGGGGGACACCGGCGTCCTGCCCTATACTTTTGGGTGAGTCGACGAAACTTTTTGGGGGTAAGATGACGTTTGTTTTTACTTGGGGTAAGATGCCGGTTATTTTCCGTTGTGGTCAAATGCTTGGTTGTTTCTCCATTGTTTCTATTATTCTTGGCTATTAACTAACTTGCCAACCATTTTAATCAAATAATTTAAATTAGTGATTAAATCGTGATTTTAATCAATTGATTAAAAAATCATTGATTAAAATTATAAATTTTCTAAATTTTTAAAATGACATAAAGAAATATTAAAATCTAAGGTGATCATAATTTGAAAGGTTTCTATATGAATTCCGCCTTATAAATAAACTTTATTGGCCTTATAAATAATTGCTTAATAATTATTAATTTTAATCGTTGTTAAAAATTTTATGTTAAATGCAGTTATAAATAATTTTAAGAAATGTAAATATCGGTAATATATAATACAGTTTTAGATAACTAGGGGTTTCCACCCCCTACGAACTATGCCCGCCAACCTCCATCCAGGCACCGCAGACTCTAAAAACACACTAATTTCATCTGCTTTGAAAAGATTACGGAAGATTAAATGGTAATTAAACGACTAGTAGCGATCTCCTGCATTCAGGTTTCCATTCATTTCCCTTTGGCTGAGGAATTTTAAGACAAAATCAATTGCTGTCGAGACAGTTAACTGCTACTTTCGTGATTGATTAAATATGATCAACCCAACAATTTAAAATTAGCTTGCATAAAATGGCTAAGTAAACAATTTTATAAAGACGCTATAAGAAATTAATTTTAAATTAGAGATTATAAATGTATCGTTTTAAATATGGCGTAATTTTCATTTTAATATTCAAATAAAAATGATTTTAATGGCCTATAAAAGCCAAACTAAATCTGGCTACAGCAACTGCGAATTTCCAGGTGTCTCAAGCCTTTCTAAAAGGAATTAGATAAGAAGACAAAGGGTAGAAAGACAAAATCTTGAACTGACAATGATATAGATGATGATTAAATTCCCTACCAAGATTCAGAAGACGAGGAATTTTTCTTAAATGAATGTTTATTCAGAGTGTCTAACAGAGTGCAGTAAAACCTCGGGAAATTGTGGTGGGATCAAGTGCATTCAGTGAAACTATTAGTTACATAAAAGCTGCTCAAAGTTTCTAAACAAATGTGCACTTTGTGGCAGACCTGAGATATTGCTAAAAAGAACAAAGGGATATATGAAAAACATTATAAAAAAAGCTTGACTCTAAAGCACTTTATCACAGTGGCTTTACCGTAGTTAAACTTGCTCTTATGTTTAAAAATAGGCATACTTAATAGCCACAATTCTTTTAAATGTTAAGTAGAACATAATATATTAAATAAGTATTATACAAAAAAATATATTAGCATAACATAAATAATTATATAATAAATAAACATGAGTTTGTTATTAGGGTTCCGTACTTAAAAAGTAAAAACGGAACCATTATAAGATCACTCCTGTGTCTGTCTGTCACAGCTCTTTTACTCGTAAACTATGCAACGTGGAAAGTTCAAATTGGGGGAAGTAATAGAGATTATTGATCCAAATATTTACAGATTAATAAATATTCATAAATATATTTAGTAAAAATGTAAAGGGGCTAATTAAGTTACTTGAAAAAAAAATATTTTCTTTGTATATCGTGTGAAAGCTTTCGTAGCGCTGAAATCAAAAATATATTTCATTTAATTTTAGGTATTATATTTTCAAAGTTATGGTGGAAACTGTAGAGCAAAAATATGTCACCCCCCCCCCCATCTAATTGCGAATCTATTGAAACTAAAATTATAAAAATATTATAGGTAGTAGACATTAATTTAAACCTTGTAGTAAATTTTAAAGCGATTGCCCTAGGTCACATAGCTTTTGAGAAAATCGCATTTTTCCGTTACAATCAAATTTCGATTTACGGGCTTCAGCAAAAATGTTTTAGCAGAGATAGAGGTACTTATCGTAGCCGAAGTATAAAAGCATTGTTGATCATGAATTTTGGAAAAAATCGTCGTTAATTAGCCGAGATATTAACTCTTAAAGACACGGACGGTTTGGACATACATAATGACAGGGGCGGCGTACTTTATGCTCCATCGTCTTTTAAAGCCTAGATAACAAATTTTAAGGATATATTTATGTAATGCGATGCCCAGTAGCAGTATAAAAGCAACAAGCGTCAAATTGTTAAAAACAGACTAATTTAATGAGAATTAATCACATGAAAACTATGGGTTTCGCGACTAGTTTCCATTGAGTGGCTCTCTCAATACACCTACTATGACTTTAAAGGTTAACTAAAAACCTATATGGAATAACAAATGTACAGAATACCTATATTTGCTATTATTTAGGTTCCATATATCTTTGAGCTTTCATGGTATATCCATTTATACTTTTCCAGTGTACAGGGTGCAAAGGAAAGTCCCTTTAATCTGAAAAGACTTGTGAACGGAGAGAGCTACAACTATGCAAGTGAGGTAACGGTATAGTAAAACGACTACGCCCGATTTAATGAAAACGACAACAGCGCCCCCAAGTGGCGACATTTGTAAGATAGACACTGCAAATCGAAAACGAAAAGAGATAGAGCAAAATATCCCGTTAGAAAAGTTTTAAAGCATCAATTAATTAGTAGAATACGACATTTGTTTTACATGGATAAGATAAATCTTAGCCTGTTTACCCAAAAATGTTCGAAATCTATGCACTCCATTCTGTGTAAACGTTTGAATGGAATAGTCAGAAGTATGAAGAAATACGCACAATTTATGATATAAATACGTACTTATCGCAATGAATTTTGATAACATCACGCAAAAAAAGATAGGCTGTCTCACAGTGATAAAAAGTTAATATTCAGTATGTTCTACAAGTTCGCCATTGCTCACGATACACGTTTGTATTCGTGAAAGTAATTCCTCATGCACATTTCACAGCATGGAACGTCTATTGAAAGCCTCTTCAATACGACGACATAGATTTAACCCTTTCAATAGCGGTGGCTAGACGGTCTAGCCACTTAATTTTAATTCCAAAACTGACAAATGGCACCAAGAATATTTTAATAAGATTTTGCTTTTGTAATGAAAGTGCAAATTAGCGGGTTTTTGTTTTCTGAGAAATTCGTTTGAATATTCTGGTGTCAGCCAATTATTTCATCAGTTTACGAACAGAATTCGTCTGGCCTTGAAAGGGTTATTCTAAAATTTTAAACGCATTGGAAATTAAATCTTTGCAGACATTACAGCACAGTACAACGTCACAATCTGCAATTGTGCACGGCTACATATCTGGAATGTGAATAGGCAAAGTCGATTTTGGACATTTTTGGGTATGCAGGTGACGATTTATCTTATCCGTGCGAACTAAATGTCATTTCATACTAATTAACTGATGCTCTAAAACTTTCTAATTGGAAAATTTACTCTACCTCTTTTCGTTTTCGATTTGCAATGGCTGTCTTACAAATTTCGCCTCTAGGGGTGCTGCAGTCGTTTGCATTAGGTCGGGCGTAGTCGCTTTACTGTACCGTTACCTCACTTGTATAGCACTAGCTCTCTCCATTCGCAAGTATTTTCAGGTTAAAGAGACTTTTCTTTGCACCTTGTATACTATACAGCTATACCCAACCCTACGTTGTATAGTTTTTACAAAGTCTTAGTATTCTTTTAGGAACGGTATTTTTTTAATAATACACTTACTAATTCATATATTATTGTACGGAACCCTCTGTGCGCGAGTAATGCTCGCACTTGGCCGTTTATTTTACTATATTGCCAAGGTTTGTTGTTACATTCATATTTTTGTAATTTTCTAATATGAAGTAAGTTAACAACTTTAGTATGTCTAAAATATTAAACTTACTTTTATTCATCCCATTATGTTTTATACTGCTTCACAAAAATTATTGTTTACATTGAAACTCCATAAGGCATCTTACTCCTATATAGTTGACAATCTTACCCGTACCTATGGGTAAGATGCTGAAATGCAAGTGTTTATAAAACAAATAGGTGTTGCTATCCAACGTACAATTTATTCACAAGTTTAACATAAAACTCTACGTTTCGGTTTAATCTTTAAAACCTTCATCAGGAGAAAAATTTTCTAAAATATAAATCGACAACAAACTCTTTACATGTTACATTTTGAAATCAATTCAAAATACAAAACATTCTAACGGAAACCTCTTACTCCCAAATAAACAGTTCAGTGGTGCCATCTTTTAACAAAGATGCAAACGAAGAAAGACATGCTGAAAAAATTGGAATTTTCATTGACTTTTCAAAATTGAAAGCCATATTTCTGGGATGTGAAAGGAAACATTATCATTACACACTTCATGGTTTCTTAGATGAATTTCTAAAGATTCACGAATAAAAGCATTGCGCGGAATAACTTGTTTGGAAATAACTTTAGCATGGTCAAAGTCTATAAATGAAATGAGTCCTTTATGGTAGCTTCTTGAGAGTGCTGTAGAAAATTTACGAAACTTCAAATCGTTTTTATGTTCTTGCAATTCGTCTAAGAAACCATGAAGTGTGTAATGATAATGTTTCCTTTCACATCCCAGAAATATGGCTTTCAATTTTGAAAAGTCAATGAAAATTCCTATTTTTTCAGCATGTCTTTCTTCGTTTGCATCTTTGTTAAAAGATGGCGCCACTGAACTGTTTATTTGGGAGTAAGAGGTTTCCGTTAGAATGTTTTGTATTTTGAATTGATTTCAAAATGTAGCATGTAAATAGTTTGTTGTCGATTTATATTTTAGAAAATTTTTCTCCTGAAGAAGGTTTTAAAGATTAAACCGAAACGTAGAGTTTTATGTTAAACTTGTGAATAAATTGTACGTTGGATAGCAACACCTATTTGTTTTATATCGATATTACAACGTAAAGTCCTTTATTATTATTATGCAAGTGTTTACATAAACAAAATTTTTTATGCTTTCTATAACATCTGTAAAATGAAATCTTTTTTTAAATCATACACAAGAGTCTAAACTTTAACAAGAAATCAATGAATAACAAATATAAACAACAGGCGATTTTTAAAACAATTAAATCAAAAACTATGGCATCTTCACCTAATCTACCCTATATTTAAATCATATGTTTACTTGACATTTTTTATATTCATATTGTAACTTTTTATTTTTATTACGTTACATTACAAACAACTTTATAAAATTTGAATTATAATAATTTACTCACATGAAATATAGAATTTTAATCAGATCACAATATTCATATAACATATTCAATAGTTTTATTTTTATATATTCAAGTAACGTTTTGATGATAAAAAAGATTTGTATTATACTACACACTCGAAATATAATATTTTTGTTTCGTCACATTACTTATATAATTTATTCACACATACACACAACACACACACCGTAATACATTACTCAGTATATAAATTATACATACCTCGATTTATCTTTTATAATGATTTTTGTAAATAATCATCTGTTTTCATTATTTTTCACTCACTTTCACAGCACTTTCTCAGAAAGCATTCGAAACACTTCTGCGGTTTCAAAACTAAAAATTTTCTATTACTCTTAAGTCTGCAGGTTTTGATGAGCATATAAAAAGCGCCTTCAAAGTTTAGAAATATATGCATTGCTTGCTTTATAGTTGGCACTCACGTCTTCAGTCAGTCATGACTGATGATTATAAACAGTGAAGTTCACAGTAATAAATAAAGAGTGTCTGATTTCAGCTCAAATAAATGAGTAATGTTGAAATTTTCCAAAGGAAGAAACGAGATTTTTTGGATACAGATAGCTTCGGTTGAGTTTTGGTCCGGCCGAATTTTCAGCAGCATTTTCGCCGAAAATGATATTTCGGAGAATCTCAGATTTTGGAACAAAAGCGAAATCGAATTTTCGCTTGATCTCTAGTAAGAATAATTTTTTCATAATTACTACACACCGATATTGATACTAATTAAGTGTTATTTTAGTAAAGAAAAATATCCATTTATATATATTTCATAAACTAAAATGAGTTTCGACTGAGGAGGAAATTTTAAAAGATAGTGTATGAGTATGAAGATGTGATCAAAAAATTTTACAAGCAAGGGAAAAAAAAAAAAAAAACTTGTGCTTTCACTACTTTAAACGGAAAAGGAAACGCGTTCAGGAAATTCTTCTCATTCTAAACAATTCCTTTTACTTAAAGTCAAACTGTCAAACCTTATGCAATACAATTCTTTAAAAGAATTTAAAATCTCTATCGAAATAGAAAATCCACTTTAGGGTGAAAAATGCGACAACATAATTTAATTTTTTTCATTATTTTCAAAACTGAATTTTTATTATAACTTTTGAGAGATATAGTAAGAGAAAATAGTTTTGTGAAGAATATTAATATTTGCTTATATATATTATTTGCTTATAAATATCGAAAATTTTCAACCATTAATCTTAAAATTCGCTCTTTCAACTACTATAATCTAACAGAATATAATTAATTTTATAAAAATTTACTGTAAAACTTGTGAAAATGGAACCTGTCAAAAAAAAAAAAAAAAAAAAAAAAAAAAAAAAAAAAAAAAAAAGAATTATTTCAGAAACGTAAAACAAAATAAATAGTATTTCTATGACAAAAACCAGATAATTATACTTGCTAAGACGGATATCTGTCTAAAATGGAGCTATTTTCCTGACCTTTCGCCTTTTCTTTACATATTTTGTTGCAGGGGCGGGAGCTAATTCAAGAGGTTCTTAGATGAGGGGATTTTTTTGAGGGGAAGGGTTTGAAATAGCGTGCGGAATTTGTCCCTTCTTCCACAAGCATGGGATCCTTCAAGGAATATTATTTGATTTTCTTGGAATACCGCGAGATTTTTTTTCTTTTCTGTGGAACTACGCAAAATCAATTCGCCAATCGACCGCGAAAATAAAATCGCGAATTTTGCCAATTAGACTTGAAAAAAGTAGTCGGCAAATTAGTCGCGAAAAAATATAATTTCCTTAAAGGACTGTGGGAAAATGTTGCGAAGATCGTGGGAAAAAAAGAACGTCTATTGTCAATTTGTTGCGCGAAAATAATCGCAAATTTCAACGTTCGGTCACCGAAAAAAAATCAAATTTGTCCGTCAGTCGCACAAAAATTCGCAAATTTCGTTTCGAAAAAAATCTGGAACTTTGTCAAGGAAATGTTTAAAAAATTCGAGAATTTCGCCAAGCAATCCGCAAAATCGCAAATTTTGTCGGGCAAAAATTGCGGGGCAAAAAAAGGAATTTGAACAGACGATCTTATCAAAGAATCGCAAATTTCATCAATATAGGTCGAAAACAAATAGCATATTTCGTCAATCGGTCACATAAAAATGTAGTGAATTTTGACAAATGGTCACGGAAAAAAAATGTGAATTCTGTTAATCGATTACTGAAAAAAAAACAAAAAAAAAACGCGAATTTTGTCAAATGATCATAAAAAAAAACATCGTGAAATTCAATCGATCACGAGATAATCAGCACGCAGACATGACCAACAAGTCAATATGTGCAAATTTTGTGATATGTGCAAATTTCACTAATGATTTTCTGTCAGTACAAAAATTTCTTAATCATTTTCTGCTTTCCTCTTCAAACTGTGATCTAAATTCTTCACAATTCGGAAATATGCAAAACCAATGGTCTCAGGAAGAGTCTACAATGTTTCGAGCAATCCGATTTTTTCCAAAGCATACTGGACGTCCGCGGTGCATATCGAAGCGTCTTGAAGTTCTTTTTTTTGGGGGGGGGGTGGGGGGGGGTGGGGGGGTGGGGTTATATTGACTATGAGCATTTGATTATGGTGAGGGCAAATACATCCCTCTGGATTATTTTTTATTCCGCCACTTTTTGAAAATTAATCTCTGCCACACACTTATATTAAGATATTTTCAAGAGATATCTACCTCAAAAAATTCTTTTGGAAATTTTGGTATGATTGAATATGAAAATAGTCGCCAATTCTTTCCTGTAATCAAAGAGTCAATTGTTTAGGGCTCGAATTGGGTTTTCACTACATTGAGTCTGGTTCGTATTAACGCATTTTTTCAAAGAAATTCTGAATATTTTCATCTGAAAAAACTATATACAAGGTGGGCATAATGAAACTGATGGTACTCAGCTAAATCTAATTGCGAGAATGGCGCCAAATTTTGTAGGAAGATTAAACAAGACAGGGGGCGAAGGTTTCCGCGAAAGAAAAATTTAATTCCAAAAATAACCGCCAGGAGAATATGTGGCGCTGTGTATTGGAAAAAGAGAGTTTCAAAAAATGAAGAATCGATACTGAAATAAAAGTACCGTTTATTTAACGAATTTAGAAATTTAATCCAAGCTCAAAATGGTAACAGTTTATAAAAAGTTAAAAATTTACATAAACACTGATAAGTATCTTTATCTGCAATTTCACTTACGGAGCTCCAAAGAAAGTAACAGCAGAAGAAGAAGTTATTTATTCAAATTTTACGTTACATCTTTTGGCACAGTGCTAGCTTGTTCGGATTTAAAAGGTAATGTGATACTGTTAGAAGCAATTTCATTGAAAGTTATCTTTCATAATGTCTCCTTCTTTAGTCGAGCGAACTCTACTAGTCAAATTGTTTTACCTCAACCAGTGGAATGAGCAAGTCGCTGTTCGTGCTTTTAGAAACCATAAAAAAAATGCGTAAAGGTAACGGTCCTTTGTCAGTTAATGGTTTAAAAGCAATGGTTGAGAAGTTTAGAAAACAGGTTCTCTAAATGTTCAGTCAGTCAGAGGACGAAAACCCGTATCGCAGGATACAATCGGAGAAGTGGCAACGGCGATTGTCGACAGAGTACCAGACAATACTGCTACCACTTCCCGCGCTCGTGGGATAGCTCGGAATCTGGATATGCCTTATTGTACGATATGGGAAATCCTACGAAAGATTATCCACTTCTATACGTACAAGATCAGCCGTGTACAAGAGTTACGTCACACCGACCATGATAAGCGATTGACTTTTGCTCTCACTTTTCTTGCCAGAATAGAGTTGGATGGTGATTGGCCCTGGAAAACTTACGGGGAGATGAGGCCCACTTTTACCTGAATGGAACTGTAAATACCCAGAACTGCCGAATTTGGGATAACAAGTCACGAAAAGCATTCAAAGAAATTTCTTTGCATTCACAAAAGATAACTGTTTGGTGTGGTTTCACATCAGATAATCATAGGTCCATTCTTCTATGAGAACATTACTCCGACAGGACCTGTAACTTGTTCTGTTACCGGAGACAAATATCGCCAAATGCTAAACAACTTTGTTATTCAGGCACTTCAGCAAAGACAGTGCCTGCAGAAAATCATTTTCATGCAAGATGGAGCTCCTCCACATATTTCTTTGCGGGTATAGAAGCTGCTATGACAGATATTCACAACAGAAAGAGTCATTAGCCGCTGTTTTCCAACTGCATGACCACCTCGGTCCCCTGATCAAACACCCTGCGACTTTTGGCTAGGGGGTTACCTAAAGTACAAGGTCTATCATGGAGGTGTCCAGGATCTGGCTACGTTGAAAGATAACATATCGCGAACTGTACGGGAGATTCCTGCAGACATGTTATTCTCTGCTGTTGTAACTGCTGTACACAGAATGCAATATGTGGTCCACAAAAAAGCGGCCACATCGAACCTCAGTTGGATGTGCTAAATAAATGGTAATTTTATTTCAGTATTGATTCTTTTTTTTATTATCTTTTTCGAATACACAGCGCCACATATTCCCCTGGCGGTGATTTTTGGAACTAACTTTTTTTTCGCGTAATCCTTCATCCCCCGTCTTGTTTAATCTTCCTACAAAATTTGATGCCATTCTCGCAATTAGATCGCGCAACAGAACACTCTGAGTACCGTGAGTTTAATTATGGCCAACTTGTACTTGAACATTAACGTATATTTATATACCGGGTGTTTCAAAAGTTCGGTGCGAAGTAAAACGCGATAAAAAACGATCTATGGGTCGGAGAGATATGCGGTTTTCAGATAAATATTCAGCGTGGTACGGGATTTTTATGACACCAACAAAAATTTGTTCAAAATCTCGAAAACAGAGGAAGCTATTGCCAATAAATCCATAAAATAACCAAATATCGCTCACACAACGCAAGATCTGGATACAAAAGTGCACAGGCAGTATCCCAAAACGTTTTTGTATCCAAATCTTGCGTTGTGTATGCAATATGGAATTATTCTGAGGATTTAGTAGAGGGAGCTACTGCTGAATTATCTGCAGTAGCGCCCTCTATTGTCAAGATTTTGAGCTAATTTTTTTGGTGGTGTAAAAAAAAATTTAAAAAAAAGTTCCTTTCTGAATATTTATCTGGAAACTGCATGTCTCTTTGACCCATAGACCGTTTTATACCGCGTTTTACTTTCCACCGAACTTTAGAAACACTCGGTATATATGTATAGATATTTATTCATATTTCCACATAAAAAATATAATTAATATTAGAGCTATAATTGCGGACTACTTTTGCATAATTGTATTAAAATACTGGAAAGCTTCCCCCGCTACGCTGGTCAGTTTCAAGATCAATCTTCTTTACCGAAATCAATCTTCTAAACTTAAATGAAAAATGCATAAAATCATTTTGGATATAGCATTTAATTTTAAACGATGGTGGAAAGAAGCAAAAAGAAAGTAATAGTTATTTTTTTAAAGCAACAAAATACAAGATATTTCTTTGCTATGAAGTAAATTATTTGTTTTATTAAAAATTGGGATATAATCATTTAATGAATCATTAAGATGTGAAATTTATTTCAGAGATGAATATAAAAAAAAATTCCGTTCAAAGTAATTATTATTATTATTTTTTTTTTATTTCTATTTAACCTATCTTTTCGAAAATTACTTTTTATTTTGAAAGTATTAAAAAAGTTAATTATGTCTTTAGTATTTTTTGGAGATAGTTGTTGTCCATTATCGTCTCAAATACTTACTAGAAAAATTACAAATGTTATTAAACAAAAAAAGTTGTCCAAATTGTGTATAAATTCTGGTAATGATTGACGTCAAATCCATATTTCATTCTTTTCGATATTTTTTCTTGTGATTCCCGCAATTTTAACTGCTGCTTAATTACCACTCGAATAGTGATAATAAAAATGCACCAACTGGAAACTATCAGGCATAAAATATTAATGAGCCTAAAAATAAACGTTCTGTTGTTTCTTTCTTTTATGGCTGAAGTATAAGAAATTAACACTGAGTACCTCAGATTTGAGAGTAAAATAATTATCTAATAAAAATCTCTAAATCAATAACGCACGGTAAAAAAATACAACCAATAAATGTGTCAAAATAAGTAATTAAAAAAAAATAACTAAAAAAAATTTTTTTTTTTAGTTATGTATTTTCTGTAACTGTTAACATAAGTCAGACACTAAAAAGTAATAAACGATGATTATTTTTCAGATTTCCACATAATAGACGATGTATATTGAAACTGTTAACGAACTATTAAATAATTCTGAAGATAGGTATGCTAAAAGAGTTGTATATTAGTATGCAAAATTTAGCCTCAACACTAGCATAGTTGGCTTGTTCTGAAATTAAAGGGAAATTTGTGGCCTATTCAATATTTTGTACTTTTATAACAAAGCTTGTTTAATTAATTACATGATCTATGAAGGCACATCTAAAACTTCTATATAAAAAAGCACTTTAGAAGAAAATTGAAATTTAAAATCCTACTAAATGTCACCTCCATGGAATGTCCCTCCATGCCTGCTTTTACTTTAAAACATAACTGTGTCTCATAAGATAAAGGAAAAGAAGCGTATAAAATGTATGAAGTTAAAAAAAAGATGTACTTTGTTTAGTTTCCCCCCCCCCTCCCCAGAATTAGAGTCACTTCATGGAATATGAGCTATAGTTATATAAGAATGTACTATATGGCAGCGTAATTTAGAACTTGAACTACAAATTAAATACAGGAGTCCACTTGTTGGGTAGAACATTTCTGAAGTATGTTAAGTTGTTGTTGCTTTAATTCAAAACTTTTAAATACCATAGTGTACTTTTACAGGATGTCAACACCATGGCCTCATTAATTATGTGTTTTTTAAAAATAACAAAACTCTGTTTACAGATATCTTTAATTTGCTCTATTTAATTTTATATCAAGGCATCACATGGGAAGGTTTTGCACAGTTTAGAAAGTATTAGGCCTAAGTTTTCACACGTCACCTTCATGATATTATTGTATCCATTTGCCATTTCTCCTTGAATGTATTATTTATCGGTGTAGTAAATAATATGTTAATAATAAGGTATTTTTTATTATAGAAGCAGTAATTCTATTTTAGGATAATTTTATATTAATAATTATGTATGATATAATGTGTCACCTACATGTTTACATAAAAAACAAAACGTAATTTTGAATAAAAGATTTTAAACCTTGACCTCGAATCATGAATTTTACGTTTAAAACTTAAAAAAAAAAAAAAAAAAAAAAAAAAAAAAAAAAAAAAAATGTTGGAAAATCAACTTAAACACAAAATTTGTAATTGTTGTTTTTTTAAGTACCAGACTGAAAGTTCCACTTAACTTTAGAGCATTCCAGTTTTAAAAAACTGCTGAAATCAGAAAGGACTAAAGAATACAAATACATACTATATCAGCTATTTATTTTCATATTACTATATATATTCACATCATTATATATATGTTTTCATAAACTTCTTTATTTAAAAAATGAAATGCATATCTTATACTATAATGCGAGCAAAAATTGTGTGTGTATGTATGTGTGTGTAAATTTTATCTTAAAAACGGCTCTAACGATTTTGACGAAATTTTGTATTTTACCATTTTTGGGCATGATAAGACCATTGGGCTAGGTCACGGGTTCGAGAAAATTTGATTAGTGGGTCATTTCGGGTCGTAATGGGTCAAGATCAAACTTATTATATCTAAAAACGGCTCAATCAATTTTGACCAAATTTCCCATCCAACCGTTTTTCGACACGAATAAACTATTGGTTTCGACACGAATAAACATGTTCGAGAAACTTCGATTAGTGGGTCATTTTTGGGTCACTATGGGTGAAGCCAATTTTATCTAAAAAACGGCTCTAACGATTTTCACTAAACTTTATGTTCTACAGTTTTGAATTACGAGAAAACTATTGGGCTAAGTCACATGTTCGAGAAAATTCGATTAGTGGGTCATTTTTGGGTCACCGTGGGTCAAGCTAAGTTCATCTAGATAACTTCTTTAACGATTTTGACGAAATTTTGCACCCTACTGTTTTCGGGCACGAAAAGACCATTGGGATGGGTCTCGTGTTCGAGAAAATTCCATTAGTGTGTCATTTTGGGTCATAATGGGTCAGAGTCAAGTTAATTACATCTAAAGAACAGCTCAATCGATTTTGACAAAATTTTGTATCTAGCCATTTTCGGGCATGATAAGACCATTGGGCTAGGTCACGTGCTCGAGAAAATATTATTAGTGGGTCATTTTGGGTCGTAAAGGGTCAAGGTCAATCTAATTATATCTAAAAAACAGCTCAATCGATTTTGACCAAATTTCACATCCAACTCTTTTTCGACACGAATAAACTATTGGGCTAGGTCACATGTTCCAGAAACTTCGATTAGTGGATCATTTTCGAGTCACTATGGGTCAAGCCAATTTTATCTAAAAAACCGCTCTAACGATTTTCACTAAACTCTATATACTACAGTTTTGAATTACGAGAAAACTATTGGGCTAAGTCACATGTACGAGAAAATTCGATTAGTGGGTCATTTTTGGGTCACCGTGGGTCAAGCTAAGTTTATCTAGATAACTTCTTTAACGATTTTGACGAAATTTTGCACCCTACTGTTTTCGGGCACGAAAAGACCATTGGGATGGGTCACGTGTTTGAGAAAATTCTATTAGTGGGTCATTTCGGGTCATAATGGGTCAGGTCAAGTTAAATATATCTAGAGAACGGCTCAATCGATTTTGATAAATTTTGCATCTAACCATTTCCGGGCACTAATAGACCATTGGGATGGGTCTCGTATTTGAGTAAATTTGATAAGTGGACCATTTTGGGTCATAATGGGTCAGTATCAAGCTAATTATATCTAAAGAACGGCTCAATCGATTTTAACTAAATTTTGTATCTAACCATTTTCGGACACGAAAAGACCATTGGGATGGGTCACGTGTTCGAGAAAATTCGATTAGTGGGTCATTTTGGGTCACTGGTGGTCAAGCTATTTTGATCTAAAAAATGGCTCTAACGATTTTCACTAAATTCTATATTCTACAGTTTTGGATTACGAGAAGACCATTGAGCTAAGTCACATGTTCGAGTAAATTCGATTAGTGGGTCATTTTTGGGTCACAGTGGGTCAAGCTAAGTTTATCTAGATAACGGCTCTAACGATTTTGACGAAATTTTGCACCCTACTGTTTTCGGGCACGAAAAGACAATTTGAATTTGTCTCCTGGTCGAGAAATTTGATTAGTGGGTCATTTTGGGTCATAATGGGTCAGGGTCAAGCTAATTATATCTAGAGAACTGCTTAATCGATTTTGACTAAATTTTGTATATAACCATTTTCGGGCACGAAAAGACCATTGGGATGAGTCACGTGTTCGAGAAAATTCGATTAGTGGGTCATTTTGGGTCACTGTGGGTCAAGCTATTTTGATCTAAAAAATGGCTCTAACGATTTTCACTAAACTCTATATTCTAGAGTTTTGGATTACGAGAAGACCATTGAGCTAAGTCACATGTTCGAGTAAATTCGATTAGTGGGTCATTTTTGGGTCACAGTGGGTCAAGCTAAGTTTATCTAGATAACGGCTCTAACGATTTTGACGAAATTTTGCACCCTACTGTTTTCGGGCACGAAAAGACAATTTGAATTTGTCTCGTGGTCGAGAAAATTTGATTAGTGGGTCATTTTGGGTCATAATGGGTCAGGGTCAAGTTAATTATATCTAGAGAACTGCTCAATCGATTTTGACTAAATTTTGTATCTAACCATTTTCGGGCAACAAAAAAACCATTGGGATGGGTAATGTGTTCAAGAAAATTTGATTAGTGCGTTTTTTTGGGTCACCGTGGGTCCAGCTAAGTTTATCTAGATAACGGCATTACGATTTAATGAAATTCTGTAATCTATCGTTTTCGGGCACGAAAAGACCATTGGGGTGGGTCAAGTGTTCGAGAAAATTCGATTAGTGGGTCATTATGGGTCAGGGTCCAGCTAATTATATCTAAAAAATAGCTCAAGACATTTTGACAAAATTTTTTTATTTACGGCCATTTTGAGTCATAATGGGTCAGGGTCAAGCTAATTATATCTAAAGAACGGCTCAATCGATTTTAACTAAATTTTGTATCTAACCATTTTCGAGCACGAAAAGACCATTGGGATGGGTCACGTGTTCGAGAAAATTCGATTAGTGGGTCATTTTGGGTCACTGTGGGTCAAGCTATTTTTATCTAAAAAATGGCTCTAACGATTTTCACTAAACTCTATATTCTACAGTTTTGGATTACGAGAAGACCATTGAGCTAAGTCACATGTTCGAGGAAATTCGATTAGGGGGTCATTTTTGGGTCACAGTGGGTCAAGCTAAGTTTATCTAGATAACGGCTCTAACGATTTTGACGAAATTTTGCACCCTACTGTTTTCGGGCACGAAAAGACAATTTGGATTCGTCCCGTGTTCGAGAAAATTTGATTAGTGGGTCATTTTGGGTGATAATGGGTCAGGGTCAAGCTAATTATATCTAGAGAACTGCTTAATCGATTTTGACTAAATTTTGTATATAACCATTTTCAGGCAACAAAAAACCATTGGGATGGGTAATGTGTTCAAGAAAATTCGATTAGTGGGTCATTTTTGGGTCACCGTGGGTCCAGCTAAGTTTATCTAGATAACGGCATTACGATTTGACGAAATTCTGTAATCTATCGTTTTCGGGCACGAAAAGACCATTAGGATGGGTCACGTGTTTGAGAAAATTCGATTAGTGGGTCATTATGGGTCAGTGTCAAGCTAATTATATCTAAAAAACAGCTCAAGACATTTTGCCAAAATTTTTTAATATACGGCCGTTTCTGTTCAGGAAAGGACCTTTGGGCTAAGTCACATGTTCGAGAAAATTAAATTAGTGTGTCATTTTGGGTCACAATGGGCCAGGGTCAAGCTAATTGAATCTAAAAACTTGCTCAAAACATTTTGACCGAATTTTATATTACGTATACCGTTTCTGGGCATGAGAAGAGAAATGGGCTAAGTCAGATGTTCGAGAAAATTCGATTAGTGGGTCATTTTGGGTCACAATGGGTCACGGTCCAGCTAATTGTATCTAAAAAACGGCTTAAACGATTTTGACTAAATTTTGTATTCTATCGTTTTCGGGCCAGGGAAGACCATTGGGCTAGGTCTCATGTTCAAGAAAATTCAATTAGGGGGTCATTTTGGGTCACAATGGATCAGGGCCAAGCTAATTGTATTTAAAAAGCGCTTCAAAACATTTTGACATAATTTTGTATAATACCGTTTCCGGGCACGATAAGAACATTGGGCAGGGTCGCACGTTCAAGAAAATTCAATCAATGGGTCATTTTGGGTCCTAATGGATCAGGATTAAGCTAACTGTATCTAAAAAAACCGCTCAAAAGATTTTGACAAAACTTTGTACTACACCGTTTCTGCACAAGATAAAACCATTGGGCTGGGTCGCATGCTCAAGAAAATTCTATTAGTGCGTCATTTTGGTGATAATGGGTCGGGGTCAAGCTAACGACTTCTCAAAAAGGTTCAAACAATTTTGGCAATTTTTTTTTTGTTATACCGTTTCACAGTACAAAAAGACCATTGAAATAGCTCACATCTGTCGATGAATTTCGGTTAGTGGTTTTTTGAATCAACGTGGATCAAGCTTATTTTACCTAGAAAACGACTAACGATTTTCACTAAATTTTTTATTCCATTGTTTTCAGGCTCGAGAAGAGCATTGTGATAGATTGCATGTTCGAAAAAATTCGATTAGTGGGTCATTTTGGGTCACTATGTTTCACGGTCTAGCTAATTGCATCGAAAACAGCAAGAATGATGCAGTGGGAAAAATATATCGAGGTAAACAGAGAGCTAATTTTGACCGAGCTTAGCTCGGTCATTCCTGCTAGTACAAATATATACGAGTACTATTGTTACGAATTCGCACCTGTGCGTGAGGTGGAAATCTAAAAATAGCCGAGTTATCACGTGACTCGGTACGTGTGGCGAAAGAGCCCGCGAAAAACTGTCACTGATGCTAGAATTCTTCATAAGTAACAATCTTGAATTGTGCTCGGTCGGGGAAATAAAATGTTTTTTCTCGGAATAGATGACATGTAAATATATATATTAATATGTGTAATTTAATGTTATGAAGTGGTGCTATAAAAATAAAATAAGAAAAGACAATCATGATTAATCTTTTTACAAAACACCTGTAAACACCTCAAAATATTGTGATCTCGAATATATTTTCTTTATTTTGAATAATATTTATCGACCGTTTTGATAGTGAATATATTTTAACTATTGCGCAGTTCGTGAAATTAAATAACGAATGCTTGCGTTTTGATAAAAATAATACAAAGTAAATAATCTTTAATTCCCAAAAAGAAAAAAAAGTTGATCCAATTAAATGCTACTTGGCGCTCTAAAAAATGTTGTTTTAATAAAAAAGGCGTTTAATGTATTACGAAGGAAAAAGAACATAAACCTTGTTTACTAATCGTTATATTTTTCAACCTACAATTAGTTCGTGACATGTGGATTTATACAACGCTCTCTACCTACCTACACTGTTAAAAATTTGCAGCATTCTGGCAGGTCATTTGACCGTTTTTTTCCGAAAACGGTTACACAACCGTGAATTTAACACTATTTTGACCATATTATTGGCCATTTTATTGTCAGAATATAGTTAAATTATGGTTATGAAACCGTTTTTTCAAAAAACGGTCGAATGACCTGCCAGAATGTTGCAAAATTTTTAACAGTGTACAGGGGACGTTGGTTTAAACTTAAGAAGCAAAGAACTCAGCACGCGTGCAGCCATGTCTCCCTAGAGTTACCAGGTTCAGTGTCACAAAAAGCGGGACAGAGAGACAACAAAATCGGTATAGTGGCTTCAAAATCGGGACATAAAAATACAGTAAGCCCTATGAAAACGGAATCTGTCTGTAACGTAATCCTGTCTTAAGAGGATGGTGAACGTTTAAAAAAAAATTATTTTAATTTTCATAATAGACATCTGATATTTTGTGGAAATATACATTTCACCATAAGTATATAGAACACCTTAAAAGAAACTTCCAATCTTATCATAATTTTTGGATCTTTAAAAAAATTTAAAATTTTAGAAGGAGTTTTTAAAATGCTCCTTGCGTCTTAATTTTTTTAATATTTCTCCGATTTTGGATTTAAACCCTTTATGTACTGAATTATGAAATCATGAAAATTTTATCTCCTAAAGCATTTTTCGTTAATTGTTTAAACTACATTAGAAGATTTACATAATAATTTAATCAATTTTTGAAGGATTTTAGAAGGTTTGAGGGAATTAGAAGGATTAATTAGATTTGAATTTATAGGGATTTTGTGCCATATTTATCACGGTCAAATCTTTTATTTTAAATATTTTTATAAGTATTTTGTAAAATTAGGAAATGTAAATATATAATGTTCTTACAATAGAAATATAGAAATATTCCCGAACTGAAAAATCCCCCTCCCCCCGTTCAAGGCCAAGAAAGCAGAAAAGATGAAAAGACAAAAGAAATCATCCTTTTAAAAATATTTTTGTTTTGTGTAACCAATAATTTTTTTGGAACAAGATAAAGTAATGTATCTATAACTCATTCTTAACTGTATTACAACTAATCGATATATTAAATTAATTTTATAACAAGTTATTTTAATGGTACTCATAAGTACTGTCAGTAGATAATGGGTTAATCACATAAAACTTTATTATAAATAATTCTGTGTATCGATTTTTTAATCCCTTAACTAGTTAATTTTTTAGAGATATTTTTCTGAATTCCATATCGATTTTTATCAAAATTCTGCCTTATAATAATTTAAAATTCAAATTTAACTGTCTTAAAGAAGTCGAATCTTAAAATGCGTACACAGTTTCTTTTTAAGCAGTATCCGGATTCTTTCTTATCAGTTTCAGAAATTTTGATAAAAAATTAAGTAGCAAGGATTTCAAAAATTAAAATAAAAAGCTGAAACATCTGCATTGAGAAAACAAATTTAAAGTATATTAAAAGTTTAAAAAATTATTTGTGGACAAAATTAAAACACTTGTAACTTTGCCGAAAATAATCGCATCTGCATGCGGTTTTCCAGGAATGACGTAGTACAAATTTGAGAATAATAATACACACAAAAAAAATGTCGATTTTGAGGTCGATTTTTGTTCAAAAAAAGGTCCACGGCCCCCTTAAACATAAAATGCTCACTGTCCCCATGGTAGGACCAGGGAGGACATTTGAGGGGGGGCTGGGGGGGCAATGCCCCCCCACCCCCAAGGAATTTGATATTTCAGAAAATTTATCAACCATCAAATGTAGGGATTCACCGAATAGTGATTTTTGCTGAATACCGAATACCGAATATTTAGCCTGCAGGTAAACCGAATACCGAATATTCGGCCAGCCGAATAGTAACTATTAAGCTGAATACCAAATATTCGGCTGGCCAAATACTTTTTTATCTCAGTGTTTGACGTTAAAAAGTTAAATTTTAAACAATTTTTTATAATATTTAGCACAGATACTTCCATTTTGACAAACAAGACTATTTTTATAAGTAAATTTTTTACTAAATAAAGTATGTTTTGAGTTATTATTTAAGAAGAGGATGGTTTAAAAAATTTTTAAATAACAAAATTTAAATTCCATGACTTCAATTAATTCAAACAAATGAAAAGAATTCACTCATATTGAACGAGAAGCAACATATCATTCCACTTCTTTCATCAAAAATGAAAGGTGTACAAGCTGTAGCAGAATTTTCGTTTATCTATTCTATACTAATATTATAAAAAGGTAAAAATTGTTTATTTGTAGGAGGTAAGTTCTGGAACTACCGAACCGATTCTAAAAGTAATGGTATCAAAATGATGGTGTTATTCCAACTTAGAACATAGGCTATATCCAGACCTGCCAACTGCTACGAAAAAATCGTAGCTGCTACGATTTGGAATTATAAACTACGATGCTACGAAAATCGGTCTTAAACTACGATTTTTTGCAAAAAACACAAACGCATTTTTTGTTTCTAGTTGCGATTTTTATCCCGCGCAGCATATTTTTCAGGAGAGATTTAGTTACGAAATTTCCAAAATTTTAAAGTATTCATTTCCGAAAGTTAAAATTAAATGGCCATTAGTATGAAAAAAATCTGGGCTGCAAATCAAACTTCTTAACATAAAACACTATTTATGTATATTAACCAGGAGTGTATCGTGTTTCTGTAAATATTTATACAGGAATTCCCTTCCTTAGAAACAAGGGTGCCATTTTAAGAATTTCTGTAAGGAGGGGGAGGGGGGAGGGATTCTTTCAGAGGCGAAGTTTGAAATATTGTGCAAAATCGCAGAATTTGCGAATTTCGTCAAAAGTTCATGGTAAAAAATGCGGATTTCAACAAAGAATCGTGATAGAAAAATGTGAATTACGATTGTGGGAAAGAAATTGTAAATATTTTGAAATGATCGCGGAAAAAAAACCGCGAATTTCGTCAAAATTTACTGCGCTGGGCTAAACAATAACAAGACTCCTTTTACAAATGTAAAAAAAAAAATTCTGCGAAACAAAAAGAAACACTAACCATCGTATAAAAAGTTTCAGAGGAAAAAAATTACTATATTGAGTTGAAAGACTGAAACCTTATTCTTTTTACGAATGTCAAAAGATGGCTGCGTAACACGAAAAACCAACCAACCAACCTCCAAATTAATTTTAATTTTGTGTGCTACGATTTCTCATTTTCAAAGGTTGGCAGGTCTGGGTATATCTTATGCCCGCGCCACTGGCCAAAAAGGGGTGTAGGAGCAAAAAACGTTCTAAAAATGCGATTTTTGTGTTACTGAAGGGCCTAGAAACATGAAATTTGGAATGGTAGTTACTTATAAGATACTTATGATCTCTAAGGGCATTTCTTAAAATAATCGAAATTAAAAAGGGGTGAAAATGCGCGAAAAGCGTTCTAAAAACGTTCTAAATGGCGATTTTTACACAATTTCAGGAAGTACCAAACCGATTTAAAAAACAATAGTGTCAAAATGATGGTGGCAACCCTTGCTCCAACATAGGCTACATTTTATGTCGGTGCCACTACCCCTAAAGGGGGTGCAGGAGCAAAAAACGATCGAAATTGGAATTTTTGTGTTACTGAAGGGTCCAGATACCAGGAATTTGGCATGATAGTTACTTATTAGATATAAATTATCTCTAAGAAGATATCTTAAAAAATTCGAAATTTAAAAGGGGTGAAAATGCGCGAAAGGAGTTCTAAAAAACGTTCTAAATGGCGATTTTTACGCAATCTCAAGAAATACCAAACCGATTTTAAAAATAATAGTGTCAAAATGATGGTGGCAACCCTTGCTCCAACATAGGCTACATTTTATGTCGGTGCCACTACCCCTAAAGGGGGTGCAGGAGCAAAAAACGATCGAAATTGGAATTTTTGTGTTACTGAAGGGTCCAGATACCAGGAATTTGGCATGATAGTTACTTATTAGATATAAATTATCTCTAAGAAGATATCTTAAAAAATTCGAAATTTAAAAGGGGTGAAAATGCGCGAAAGGAGTTCTAAAAAACGTTCTAAATGGCGATTTTTACGCAATCTCAAGAAATACCAAACCGATTTTAAAAATAATAGTGTCAAAATTATGGTGATAACCCTTGCTCCAATATAGGCTACCTTTTATGTCTGTGCCACTACCCCTAAAGAGGGTGCAGGAGCAAAAAAAGTTCGAAATTTCTATTTTTGTGTTACTGAAATGCCCAGATACATGGAATTTGGAATGGTAGTTACTTATAAGATATAAATCATCTCCAAACACATTTCTTAAAAAAATTCGAAATTTAAAAGGGGTGAAAATGAGTGAAAAGCGTTTCAAAAAACGCCGTAAATTGCAATTTCTACGCAATCTCAGAAAGTACCCAACCGATTTCAAAAGTAATGGTTGGAAATTGATGATGACAGCCATTGCTCCAATATAAGATCTACACTGCTCAAAACAATTAAAGGATATTGCAGTTTTAGGTGGATTTTGTATCTGGTAAACTGTTTAGCTGATTGATACATGGTCGACAGACATAGTAGGTTATATGAGAATAAATTACACATGTTTGCCAGAAAAAAATGCATTTTATTGCGCATTTGTGTACTAAAGGAAAAAAACACAATTTGTGCATATGAGAAAAAAAGAATAAGAAAAGGTGTTTTCTTCAAAGAAAATCATTTTCAGTAGGGGGTATGGTTTCCACGGCCGGCCAGCAACGTTGAACACCTTTGAGGCATGGACTCAATGAGGCTATTAAGGACGAGTTGGGGTATTCTGCCCCACTCTTCCAGAAGAGCTCTTTCCAGTTCTTGGAGAGTTTGTGGGGGTTGTTGGCGGCCAGAAACTCGTCTTCCTAGAGCGTCCCAAACGTGCTCGATTGGATTCATGTATGGAGAACACGCTGGCCATTCCATTCGAACGATTCCTTCCTCGAAAAGGAAATCCTCCACCAGGTTTGCACGATGTGGCCTGCAGTTATCGTCCATTAAAATGAAGTTATCTCCGATTGCTGCAGCGTAAGGGACTACAATAGGTCTGAGGATCTCATCCCTATATCGGCGACCAGTCAGAGCTCCATCTCGAATGATGTAGAGGTCAGTGCGCCCGTCAATGGAGATGCCACCATACGCCAACACTCCTCCACCGCCAAATCTGACACTTTCGTGCACGAACGCAGGATTATTCCTACTGCCACGGTCCCTCCAGATGAAAATACGCCTATTATCCGGATGCACAAAAAAACGGGACTCGTCAGAAAACAGAATATTACTCCATTCATTTCTCCTCCAGTTGACATGCTCGGTTGCCCACTCACTGCGGTCGCGACGATGCCTTGATGTTAATCTAACACATACCATCAGTCGGCGAGCATACAGACCTACAGCATGGAGCCGGTTTCGGACAGTCTGAGTTGAAATCGTGGTGCCTGTAGCCGAGCGAAGGTGTTGTTGGAGAAGAGTAGCGTTCATGGTTCGGTGTCTCCGAGCTGTTAACGCTAAATACCGATCTTCATTGGGCGTTGTTGCCCGTCTACGACCTTGCCCTGGTCTTTGGCCTGCACATCCACTCTCCAAAAAACGGTTCCAGATCCTGGAAATGACACTTTGTGACACTCCAATGGCTTGCGCTACTTCGGCTTGAGTTTGGCCCCCTTCTAACCTACCAACAATTCTCAAAGCTTCTGAATCTGTCAAATGACTTCGCTGAGACATCGTACTCATCGAAACAAAGCAATCACTGAATGCCGATCATCCTTGTCTTCATTCTCTTTTATCCAGTTGAAAGTCAAATTTAATTCGCTGCCGCTGAAGCGACGTTTTTGACGTCGAACTCAAAATTTGCATACTCCACAGTTTGAAAACCAGAAAAATTTGCATTTGTGATTCTCTTCTTCTATTTTCGGCAAAAAAAATTTCGTTTATATCTTTATTTTATATAAAACTTCAAATATCCTTTAATTGTTTTGAGCAGTGTATTTCATGTCGGCGTCACTACCACCTTGCGGTTTCATTTTAAATAACGTTCTAAATTGTGATTTTTTGTGATACTGAAGGGGATAGCTACTTGAAATTTGGCATGGTAATTACTTATGAGATGTAAATACTCTCTGAGAAGAATTCCTTAAAAATTTAAAATTTAAAAAGGGTGAAAATGAACGAAAAGCGTTCTAAAACCGTTCTAAATAGCGATTTCTACACAATCTCAGGAAATATAAACCGATTTCAGAAGTAATGGTTTCAAATTGATGGTGACAGTCCCCGCTCCAATATAGCTGTTGTTGTCACTATACCAACTGGTTGTTACAGGAACAAAAAATGTTCTAAATTGCGTTTTTTGTGTTACTTAGGGGGTCTAACATTTTAAACTTGTCATGATAATTACTTCAAAGTTGCAAATGCTTTGTAAGAATTGTCGAAAGAAAATTCCAAATTTAAAAGGATGAAGTGAACGAAAAGCGTTCTAAAATACGATTTTTATGCAATCGTATTAAATACAAAACAGGTTTCAAACATAATGGTTGCAAATTGATGGTGATAGAACCTGCTCAAATATAAGCTATATTTTATGTCGAGGGTTGCAGGAGCAAAAAACTTTCTAAATTGCGATTTCTGCGATACTGAAGAGGCTAGAAACTTTAAATACAGAACGGTATATAAATGTCCTCTAAGAACAGTCGAATAATAAACTCGAAATTAAAAAGGGATGAAGCGAAAAGCATTCTGAAAGAGCCCTAAATTACGATTTCTATGGAATTTCAGGAAATAATAAACCGATTACAGAAATTATTGGTTGCGAATCAAGAGTGATAGTTCCTGATCCTACACAGGCTATATTTTATGCCTGTGTCCCTACCACCTAATTGGCAAGAACAAAAGCCTTTAAAAATCTCTAAATTCCGTTTCCTATAGAATATTACGAAATACCAACCGATTCCAAGGTTAATGTTGGCAAATTAATCGTGACAGTCTCTGTTTCAACATTTTTCGAGACATTCTATTTCAAATCTGTTTCGTCATTTTATATTCGTGCCACTAACACCAGAGAGGTGTAGACTGTTAGTCAAGAAGCTTGAAATTTGACATGATGGTTAATTTTAAGATGTAAATGTGTTAAGATGGTTTCTAAAAAATTCAAAACTTCAAATGAATACTGAAATGAGCGTATGAAATGAGCATAAAAGTCTCAAAATACTTTCTAAATCATCATTTAATTGGAATTAGTTTTAGTTCTTCTTATTAATAAAAATCTCATTTCTGTATATTGCACTTTTACAATGGTTTAGTCAAACTGTGGCTTAATTTATAATTTTGGAATTATTTCAAAAAGTGTTCTTCTAATTAAAAATAGTCATGCAAACATCACTTGGCATATTTCAACTATTACGCGAGCAAAGCCGCAGAGTTTGCTAGTAATGTATAAAAATGAAGATATTTTAGCGAAATTTACATCACATTAATTTGCTTGTATAGAATGTGATGATATCCTTGAAATAGACTGGATTTTGGCCAGTGGTACAGTATAATTATTGTTAGCTGCATTCTTAATAAAATAATGTCAAGCTCAGTGCTGGTTAGATACGAATGGTTGCTATTTCCAGCACTTCTCGTTATGTTATCATATTTCATAGAAATTAAAGTAACTCTGTTGACAATATAGTTACAATACCTTCATTATTGTTAAAGTAACAAAAGAAAATTAAAGTTTGACTTGGGGATGCACTGTATTTCTGACTGAATAAGTGAATTGCGATCCTGATTTACTGGACAAAAAATTGCCTGTTTTGATGCTTATTATTACCCCTGAAATGTTCTTCCATTTTGTTTATAAACACCCTGTTTGCGAAAAAGCAAGAAACGGATTATTTACTAAACAATGCTCAGTAACTTGCATTTCCACATTTATTAATTCCCATGAACAAATGACATGTCATTAATGGTTAATTTTTTTAAGTGACATTTTTAAAACAACAAATAAATAATATAAAATCACTCTCTTTTATTTAAAGATTCTATAAAAGCATGTATAAAAATCACTTATAAACAGATTAAGTAAAATAATGCTATAATGCTAAAAGTGATAAAATATCTTTATTAAGATTGACGATCGTTTCGTCGCATAAACGGCGACATTTTCAAAATCATTTATGATAGAAAATATTTTCACATAATTTTAAAAACATTAAACATAGTAAACAATGTCACGAGACATGATGCTTAATGAAAAACATTGCAAACATAAAATTAAATTAAAATTAAATTAGCTATTTGTGAGCGTGGATTAATTTTCATATAATTTAACAAAACAATAACATGGTAAAAAATGTCACGAGAGAACATGAAAAACATAAAATAAAAATAAAATTATCTTCGCTATATGCGAGTGTGGATTAATTTTTACTATTGTTATTAAAATTACATAGCATCTCTTTCCAAATTTTAGGTAAATCAAGGGACACTGAATCATTGCAAATATTCTTGTTGCGTACAAATATCTCTATTGAATCTCGGATTATGGATAGTAAATAAAATCTTGATGTATAAATTAACTTGCTATTTTTAAAATCGATCTGTAACGGTTCTTCCCTTAGTTCTCTCTGCATTGGTGTGGTGTATACGTATTTTTGCAAGCTCCTGCTTCATTTGCATTTAAAGTGGTAATTATAGTTTTTCTGACCTAGTAATACATGCATAGTGTTTCTATTTTCTGTTTCTTTATTTCTATGTAATTATTTTGAATTTTATTTGCTTATTTTTGCTTTAATCGGACTTTGAAAATTTTCATTGCTCCGACAGCCCAGTATTCATTTATTTAGCCTTGTGAGTTATCTTACAGGCTATTTAAGTATTAATTTTTCATTTATTTTCTAACTTAATTACTTATATTACTTAAATATAGCTCTTACCTTGGTTTCAATGTATTTTACTTGAGTTTATTATCCTTTTTCATGTGTTTTCTGTAGTGGGCGTTTTCGCGTTCTGCTATTGTTTACGTCGCCATCTTAGTTAACGTGTCAAGGTTGGGTGGTTCTGTTTCTTCTGTGGATTGTTTGTATTTTTACTGAGGTGGAGATTTGTTCTTGTGGAGTCTTCTCTATTGTACAGGTTGTTTTCCGGTGTTAGTAAGTTTTAGTTTACTTTGTTGGTTGCTAGGTTACGTTTTAGTTGTGCTTTATGAATATGTCACGTGTCCCGGGAGCTAAGAGGCTTCAAGCTATTTTGTTTTTGTTTTGATCCTATTAAGCGGCATCTGGGTTTTGATCAGTTTAAGCGGCGCTTATTCATTTATTTGTTTAAGAGACTTTATTAGTCACCCAGTTCTGTTCGTTTGTTGGATCATTTGTTTCTTTTCCTATCCAGTAGATAGTGTTCTTATATATGATGAAAGTATGTTCTGACTGTAACCAACCGCTTAGATATCGACGTAAATTGTAAGTCTTTTCCTTTGATTTTCTTTTGTGATTGTTATTTCGTATTTTTGAGATTTTTGTGTATACATTGCTGTTGTTGGTGTTTGGTTATTATCTCGTTTGCCTTTTTTGCGTTAGTTATGGCTAAGATGGAGAAAGCGACGAAGGAGGTGTTGGATGAGGCTGGTGTTTTGTAATTTCCTGCTGCCGTTAGTAGGATAAATTCTTATATATACGAAACGCTTGAGTCCCAGAGGAATAATAAGAGTGGTAAAGGTACTGCTGATATAATGGGCATGATGAAGAAGTGTATGGATTTTATCACCATTTGCCTTGTTAAAGCACATCGCGATTGTGTGTCAAGTGAGACTAAATTAAAGACTTTGATAACGCATAATAAGGCATATGAGGCTCTTGCTGATAAATTTTCAAGATCAAGACCAACTGGTCAGCTGGATGTTTCGCAACATGCTGCTGTTTCGACTCCAAAGGTGTCAAGAGAGTCTGATTTTTCAGTGATAGTCACTTCTTCTGGGGAGGATTCTTTGGATACTATTAAAAAGGATATTAAAGGTATTTGTCGCTCTAAATCTGATATGCCGGTTCCTGATGATGCCGTGGTAACCAAGGCTGGTCAGCTTATTCTAAAGGTGCAGACAAGGGCAGATTCGGAGAGGTTGAAGGAGGTATTGGTGGAATCTGATAATTTAAAGGGCAGAATTAAGGTTACTGTTCCAAGAAGAAGACTCGAGAGAATTTTGATTATGAGTGTCGATCCGGAAGTTAATGAGGATTTGGTTCGGAAATCGCTGAGTAAATTGGTGAATGAGGCTAGTAGGGGTGAGCCTGGTGATTTACAGAAAGATTTGGATATGGATATAATCAGACGTATTACAACAAAGGCTGGGAAAACTAACTGGCTGATTGGAGTTAGTAAGGAGGTCTCTCAATTCGTTATTAAAAGACGCCGTATATGTATCGACTTAGAAAGGTACCGTGTGGTTGAGTTTGTTCCGATCATACGGTGTTACAATTGTCAGACTTTTGGTCATGTTGCTTCTAAGTGTGAGAACCCAGTCAAGTGTGTTAAGTGTGCTGGAGACCATACAATTAAGGATTGTAATGTGCTTACTGAGATGTGTATCAATTGTATGGGTGTTACTGACATTGATTTGGACGCTGATCATAGAGCGGACAGTCCGGACTGTCCACAGTTTAAGGCGTACCGTTCTGATCAACTTGCTAAACGGTTGTGATAGTTGTCTTGGGTTCTTCTCAATCTTTGTCTGAACTTAACTTTGTTCAGATCAATCTTCACCATTGTTCTGATGCAACCAATGCTCTTATTCACTATATGGTTAACTTTAACATCCACTTTGCTCTCTGTCAAGACCCTTATATTTTTAATAGTTCTTTCGTTGGCTTGCCTCCTGAATGGCTTTGTTTTTTTGTCTTCTTCTTGTTCTGCTGCTATTGTATGTCCTTTTAAGACCTATGCATGTGTGAAGAGTCTTAGTTTGGAAAACAGTGTGTTTATAAATATTACAGTTGAGAACGGCTACTTTATTATTGGTTCGCTATATTCTGCACCTTCAGGCAATCTTGAAGCTGATTTAAGAACTTGGTGTCATCATTATTCTGATTGTAACAGAGTGCTTATCGGTGGTGATTTTAATGTGCCATTGCTTTCAATGGGCTATTCAAGAGAGTCCGACCGCGCGGAGGTCCTTCTGGAGTACTTGATGATTACTAATCTGTCAATTATGAACTCTCCTGATTCAGAACATACTTATGTACAAGATAACAGGAAGGGTCGTCCGGATTTGACCCTGGCGGGTTTGGACGTTCTCTCGTTACTTGATAATTGGACAGTTGATGATAAAAACTTTTCGTACAGTGATCATCGTTATATCCGATTTACCCTCTCTTCTACTCCGTTACAGATTAGTCATGGCAGATTTAAAACAAAAAATAAGAATATGAAGAAATTTAATAGCCTTTTTGCAGACAAATTGTCAGTTCTTTCACATTCATTAGCACGAATTTTAAATTCTTCTTCATTAGATGTTTGGATGGAGGATTTTAATGATTTATTACAAGTACTTATGATGAAGTGTTTTAAGCGTGGTGTTATACAACATACTCCTACTGTAAACTGGTATGACAGTTCTCTTAGAAAAGAACGTAATAGGGTTAATGCCTTGTACAAACGGTATATGAAAAACATTGATAATTTACAGTATAAACAAAAGTATATAGCTGCCAGAAGAATGTATAAACAAAATCTGAGAAAAGCTAAGCGTTCTGCCTGGGTAGGTTTTTGTGAGAAGACAGACAATGTTTACGGAAGTCTATACAAATTTATTTCAAAAAAATCTTTATCTAAGAATGATTTAATTTTTACCACTCTTGAAAACTCTCAAGTCTTTGATTCATATGATGATATTGCGGAAAATCTTATGTCAGAGCACTTTGAGGTAAATAATCCTCCTCTGAATACATTTGAATATATCTGTAATGTTAATTTTGAAGATTCTGATGATTTTGTTCCAATTACTAAAAGAGAATTATTTTTTGCTATTAGTCGACAAAGAAATAATAAGGCTCCCGGTTACGATGAGATAGATGCGCTGATTATCAAGAACCTTTGTAAAAATTTTACAGCTTTTATGATTTCTTTATTCAATACCTGTTTGAAGTTTGGTCACTTCCCGAAATGCTGGAAGAAAGGCATTATAATATTTTTTCGCAAACGTAACCGTGATCCCAAGTTACCGAAATCTTATAGACCAATAACACTCCTTCCTATCATTGCAAAGGTTTTTGAAAGAATAGTTAAGATCCGAACCGTTACAATGTTGGAATCTATGTCATATTTGGATGATGGACAGCATGGTTTTAGAGAATCACGCAGCACAATTTCAGCTCTTGCAGCTCTAAAGAAAATAATTAAGGAAACACTTTCAGAATTCAAATATTGTTTGCTCATCTCTTTTGACGTGGTTGGAGCCTTTGATGAGATGGATTGGTTTATCTTGGCTGAATTAATTGATGAACTTCCGATTTATGAGTATTTAAAAACGACTTTAAAGAATTATATCAGTCATCGTCTCATAGGATTCAAGTTTGTTAGAGGCATAAGATGGTTTAGAATCTTCCGGGGCTGCCCGCAGGGTTCCTGTTTAGGACCCCTGCTTTGGACCATTGTTGCTGATAAGATTATCAAAACTTATAAGCGACACAGTCAAAAAATTATTTCTTATGCTGATGACTCTGTTATTGTTGAAGGCAGTGATACAAGACCTGCACTTGAGAATACCATCAATGCTAGCATTTCCCACTTTGCTGCAGCCTGTAGTGGTTTACATCTGTCAATTAGTGTTGAAAAATCTGCTTCAATGCTTTTTGGAAAATATATATCAAGAAAGCGTCGACCTATTTTTAAACTCCAGGGTAGGAGCATATCTGTTAAGGATAATTTGCTGTACTTGGGATTTTATCTTGACAGTAGATTCCATTGGTTGGAACATCTCGATATGGCCCGCAATAAAATAAAAGATTTTACTTGTAATATCCAAAAGACAAGAATTCGTGATAAAGGATTACCACTTGAGTTTCTAAAAATTTGGTACAATTCAGTGCTAAAGAAACAGATTACTTACGGTTACGAAATTTGGTTTAATGATTTACGGAGCCATGGAATTAAGCGTTTATCCTCATGCCAAAGGCTATGTCTCTTATCAATCATTCGCGCATATCGGTCAATATCAACACAGGCACTTTGTGTACTTTCAGGAGTTCCTCCAATCGAAGTAAAATTAAAACAACTGGCTTTATGTTTTGAAGTTCAGAATAATGATGGTTCAGATTGGATAGAAGATGTTTATGTTTCAACAGATCGTTTGATGAAAAAAGTTTATACTTTTCACTATCCCTACTTTTATTATGATCATCATGTCAATTTCGTACGTGCTATTACTGAGAAGGTCCCTTTGTACAACCACCCAGTTTTATATACAGATGGTTCTAAGATGCCTACGGGCGTTGGAGCGGCTTTTGTGGTATTTTTGAAAGAAGATATTATCTTTGAGAAGAGAATTAGACTTAAATTATTTAATACGGTATACCAGGCTGAACTTACCGCCTTAGATTCCGCAATTGAGTGGTGTAGAGGCTCCTCATACAGTGTATTCCACATTTATACAGACAGCTTGTCCTCAGTTCAAACGCTTCAAAATCTTTTTCCAACGGACGAAATTCTTTTTAATATTTATACGAATTTACGACTATTGCATAATAAAACTATTAATATAGGCTGGATTAAATCCCACGTTGGTTTCGTCGGAAATGAGCGCGGAGACTACCTTGCCAAATCAGTCACTGAGACTGGTACATTTGATGCTGAAATAAACATTCCTATCCCTGTTTCGTTTGTGAAGCAGTTCTACAAAAGCAATATTATTAAAATTTGGCAGAACGAATGGTCTTATAGCGATAAGGGAAGAGACACGCATAGTATTATTAAAAAAGTGGATACCTCATTTTTGTGTTTCTCGCAAGTCCATGCCTATTTTATATCTGCACATGGGGCATTTCCTAGTTATCTTTATAAAAGGGGAAAACGCCAGAGTGATAAATGCCTTTGTGGAAACATCGGTGATGTCAAACATTATCTGTTTGGTAAATGTCCATTGATGCCTATTTCATTTAACTTTATCCGTAACCGGACACTTAGCTGGAACATGCGTAACATACTGCTCTCGAAATCAAATTATCACAGACTCAGACTTATTTACAACGAACTAAATAAGCATTTTTCGTTTATAAAATATAAATTTTGATTTTTAATCTTTGTTTTATTTTAACCACTTTTCCTGCGCCAGGGCGCTCTTTGTAAGTTTTACTTTTTTTTTTTTTTTTTTTTTTGTCATTGTATTTCTTGGGCTATTCCCCAGCTGTGGTTTTGCAGGTCGCAGAGGGTACTTTTCTGTCAGGGGTTCATGCCTATGCCATTTTTGGTTGGCTCCCTGGCAGAGTGATCCTGATCCTGTAACGGTTCTTCGCTGCATAATCTGACCAAAGCTGTGGTTCTTCTGTTGTACTTGATGTCTGCTATATGTTCTTTGATTCTGGTTTTAAGTTTTCTACTTGTCATACCTATATAAAACTGCTTTGTTCCATCTTCTTTTGTGAAGGGTATTTCGTATACTCCTGATAACTGGTTTGACTTTATTGGATCTATTTTCTTGCATACTATATTTTTTAATTTCATAGAAGGTTTACTATGTTTATGGTTTTTAAAATTATGTGAAAATATTTTCCATCATAAATGATTTTGAAAATGTCGCCGTTGGTGCGACGAAACGATCGTCAATCTTGATAAAGATATTTTATCACTTTTAGCATTATAGCATTATTTGACTTAAAGATTTTAATTATTCTGAATATCTTTATTAATTGACAGTTAAAAGTAGAAGTTTTGTAACGTTTAAAAAAATATTTTAAAGAGGTTTTTTAAGTATTCGGCAAACCGAATGGTTTGATATTCGGCCTAACCGAATATCGAATAGATACCGAATATTCGGTGCATCCCTAACCAAATGTCAGACTCAAACAAATATTAGAAAATTGCTCAAACTCTAAAATAACTCATCAGATTTTATTGCAATAAAAACATATGCATTAAATAAATGCTTATGCATGGAAATTAATAATTATCAAAAAAATTTCCTAAAGCCTTACTATTCGAACTCCCTGAAGGTGAGACATATATCTTTAATGAGTACTTTGGTTAATTTAAAAAATACATGAGAGATTTTTTTTATCAGTTGCTTCTCAGCTGTGTGCAAATTGATCTTGTTAAAACTCGTCAAAATCATTGACACAACAATCACAATGATTTTCTTCTAACCAATTCTCGAATAAGCGCAAAGAAAATAATAACATTTAAATCCCACTGATGACGGTCTTGTGATGACTGAAAATGTTCTGGGTTTTCTAATGTATTTTAAATAATTTTAAATTACATGTATGCACATGAAAGTAATTCTTGTGCATTTATTTGTGCTTTTTATATGAATATTAATTAAAAACTTTACTTTTTCTGTAGAAAAATGAATATAGATACATAGTATTCATTAATGTTCAAATATGTAGTTTTTTTATCTGAAAAATATTCAGAATTTCTTTGAAAAATCGGATTAACATGAAACATTATAGACATAATAGTGAATACACAATCCGAAAAAAATAATGCTTTACCTTCACTTGTAGAAAATCACTAACGAAAATTTTCTTATACTTACAGATCACAAAATTTGATTATCTCATGACTGACTGAATTTCATGATTTTATTTTCGTGATCATCTGACGAAATTTACGATTTTTCCGCGATCGATTGACGGAATTCACGATTTTTTTCTGAAAGCGTTATGCGAAATGGATTTTTTTCGCGCGAGTTTTTTCCGAAATTCACAATACTTTTCCGTGACGAACTGACGAAAATCGATATTTGTTTTCGTGATTTTTTTGACAAAATTCATGATTCCTTATCACTATCATTTATTGAAATTCGTGATTTTGTTTCTGCCACAGAAATAATATTTGTGATTTGTTTGCGCGAGAATTAGACAAAATTTTGGACCTTATTACGTGATCGTTTGACGAATTTCTCATCGATTTTATTGCGCGATTGTTCGACTAAATTTTCGTGATTTTTTGCGCAATCTTTTGACGAAATTCGCGATTTTTTTCGTGATCCTTTTACGAAATTCGTGATTTTTTTCTCAATCCTTTTACGAAATTCAAGATTTCTGTTTGTGCAATCATTTTACGAAATCTGTATTTCTTTTGGCGATCTCTGTTGAAATTAGCGATATTTTCCACGGACGTTTGAAGAAATTAGAGATTTTTTAAGCGACCATTTCTGCGACTTTTTTTTTTTTTTTTCAAAATTTCCAAGATTCGCGATTTTTTTTCTGCGACCCATTGACGAATTGATTTTGCGGATTTTGAAAGAAAGAAAAATCACGGACTTTCACAAAAATTAAAAAAAAAATTGTGGAATAATCACATGCTTGTGAAAGAAGTTATGGAGACAAAATCATGTAGAGTATGTTTTATTGTGCGGGATTTTTTTTTCTGTGCGATTTGGGCAATTCTGCAAGTTGTACAATTTTCCACGTTCCCTGTTCCTCAAAGAAAATGTTTCCTTGTCCAAGAAACTCGTGAAATAGCGCCCCTGTAAGTAAAACTTCGAAAGGGACTAGAAAAAAGCTACATTTAAACAGGTTCTCATTTAAACAGTTTTAGCAAGTATAATTGTATGATGTTTTTCCAACGAAATTTGATTTTTTTCCTTCTAGAAAGAAATCTGTCATAGACAGGTTTCATTTTCACAAGTTTTACTCTAATACATCTCTTTTCAGAGCTATACTATAGAGCGGATGGTTTAACAGTCAGTGAGGATACCTGAAAAAATGAAACCTGTCTATAATAGAATCCTGTCTAAAAAAAAAAAAATCATGTCCAATATATTTAAAATTCACCTTCTAAGACGGAAACCTGTCTAAAACGAAATAACTCATTGGTTCTGAGTTTCCGTATCGAAGTTCTTGCTGTCATTGTAAGCATAAGTCAGTAAACGTTTCTCATACGGGGGGGTGTAGACCCCCCTGGATCCCACTCTTAGCTATATAGCATCCCTGAAAAAATGTTTGCCCCCCCCCCCCCCCAGAAAGTTCTGAAATGACTCCCCTGGGTAGGACTATCATACAATTACATCTGCTAAGACAAAAAGCTGTTTAGAACGGAATTTTTGTCCTGTCCCTGCAGGGACTGGAGAAAATTAGCATACTTTGGTGTAAGGAAAATAAGGACGTCGATTTGATAAGGAGGACAATTAAAGGGGCAACAAAAAATCAAAGAAAAATAATATTATTTCGGATTATATGGTGAAATAAAATGCAGGAAATGATTTATTGCTACAGCATCCAGATATGTGGATATTGTATAATATGTGTATTCTTTTGTTTAAGAATAGCACGTATAGTTATGGAGATATAGCGATTTTTTAAAAAAAGTTCAGAAAATATCTGCATGTTTTTTATCTTATATCTTGTAGGGTTTTCAACCAAATTTAACACCAGTTTCAGGAAATTTGGCAAAATTTAAGAACCAATATAGTGCAATTGGAATGTAAATATATTAAACCTTTGATGAAATATGAGCAGTTGTATGAAATATTTTCTATCTGTGCATGCGCGAACGATAACAAACCTTTTTTTCGCGATTTAATAGTCTATGAAGCAACTCATATAAAAAAAGACAGTCAAATATCGTGAAAATTCTGAAATATATCGGCAATAGAGTGAGCTGATTTTTAGTTGTTCTGTAAAAACCGTTGAATCATAAGGAATTTTCCTCAAATTGTCATTTTTTATTAACTTTCCATCTTAGCAGGTTTTGTTACATTAAAAAAAAAACACAACGGTCGTATACGTTAAAAACTGTGAATACGGTAACGCTAGGAATTGACCCAAAATTCCTGTTTAGCTGGTGTAATTGTATAGTATTCGTATAGGAACAATGAAATTATTGCTTTACACAAGGTGTACTGAACAAAAAAGTAGAGTAAAGCTTGTAAAAACAGAATCGCCAGGAACCACGAAATTTCGGTTTTAGACAGATTACCATGTAGGCTGTTAGAAATGTAAGGTGCTATAAAAGAGCCTATAAAAACTTTCCGTTATAGATAGGTTGTGTCCAGAGAGATTTTACTTTATTGGAAATTAAAACTACCTATAGAGGCGCTGATCGCAATCGCCGGTACAGGAAAATTGTCCTTTCAACTAATGCTATAGTGCATTGAAATCATTCTTTACTGTAAATGCGTCTGAAAGTTTTCGATATTAAAATTCATATATTTTTTACTTTGATATGTAACACCAAATGGCGCAAGAAATCTAAAATTGTACAAAAAATAATCATTCTTAACAAATTTAAAAATATGTAATGCAGTGAGCTTGCATTATATTTTCTTAAGGCGATAAACTATATCTTTTCTCTATCAGATGGCATATTCGAGCGCTTGATTCTGCAATTAAGTTCCACTGACTGCGAACTAAGGAATAGATACTAAAAGAAATTTAAAAAAATTTGTTCATCACGAAAAATCGGGACTTTTGAAGTCCCGCGCAGTGGGTACTCGGGAAGGTCTAAAAGTCCCTGAAAATCGGGACACCAGGAAATATTGGTCTCGCCGGACGCCGTATGCCTGTTTTTAAGCAGGTCAGCGGTCACTTTTGATTAACTGTAACTTCTTAAATATTTGGTATTCTATTTAAATTTTCTAGTGATTTATTCGAAGCACTATAGGGATTCGATAAATCTACCCTATATATATAAAATCCTAATGAAACGAATTTATGAAACGAATATATGAAACGCCTGAAATGTAACGATTCTTTGAATCGACTGATTAAACAACTAATTACGTTTCACGGTGATTTCTCCTAAAAAAAGGAATACTTTGCGATGAAATTAACACCAAAAATCAATATTGATCTGCAGATTTCAAAACTGGTATTAGAATTTTTAAATTCGAATTAGTTTTCGAAATATTATTTTTTTTTCTAATTTTATATACATTTTTCTAATGATGGCAACTCACATTTTAATCAAACAGATATATTTTTTCCGATTTTAGAAAAGGTTACTATTTTAAACTAATTTGGCGAGAAGTCTGGCCTCCCTTAAATGGATGCTAAGAAATGTATCATGTTACTTTTATTCATAATTCAATTTGTATTTCATTATCATTTTATTTAATACAAGCAGAAACATTTAAAATAAATGGCTTTCACTTCTTTATTTTTTTTAAACGAAATGAAAAGAAAAATATTAGGCACAAATGTCATATACGCACCGGGGTACCTAATTGGCGCCAAAATGGCATTATTTTGGTTGACATGGTAACCCGGCTATTGTTGTTTATTTAATAATAAGAGTTTATTTACCTTATTTACTTTTTTTTTAATTACATAAATTGTTTTGTGTTATAGTTTATTATTTTTTTGTTATTTTCCTTTAAAAATAAAAAAAATAATAGAAAATAATTAAAAAATACGGTACTACTTAGTTATTCCATCGACCCATTTCGCCAAATTGTATAAATCACCAAATTATACAAATTGACATAATTTTTATTTTAAATAACTAAAGAACAAAGAAAATAGTATAACATTAATAAATATACAAATAAAACGTCGAAATAAAAATCACTTGATGACGTAAAGACGTGTAACTTGCTTAAAGTCAAGTGAATGTGACATTTATCAACTATTATTGGCATTTAATCTTATAGTTTGGTGATAGATTTTTGTTCGACGGCATAACTAAGTAGTACCAAAAATACATATGTAACTTGTATTCGAAAACGAGGATTTCGCCAAATTTTCGTAAAAAAAATCACGCCAAACCGGGTGCGTATATGGCATCTGGCCAAATATTAAATTATGTAACAAACGATGACATTTAATTCCAACTTCAAAGCAATGTTATAATTTACCACTCAAAAAAAAAGATGCTAACTGGCTAGTTGAAAAATAGTTATTGGCGAGATTTGCACCCGGCTAGCGTAACAGTACCAAGAATTCTTTACGACAATGCTTTTATGTAGAATTATTCGAAAAAAAAATTGATTTTTTTTAATCTAAATGGAAAACTTTCGGCACAGATGCCACATACGGTTCCATATTGGCGCTATTTTTTTCTGACTCCAATGTCATATACGCAACGGATACTTAACTGGCGCCATAGTATCGTTATTTTGCTTGATTTGATAAGCCGGATGTTATTGTGTATGCTGTTGATCTTTTCCCCAAATTAGCGCCGGAAAAAAATCGCGTCAATATGGGGCCGTATATGATATCTTGGCCAAACTTTCATATGAAAAGCGAAGGGATCAGAGCGTATTTATCTATGGCAGTTACATGACTTGGACTATTATAATATAGATGAAATGATGGCTATAGAATAATATTTGGTGACTTATCACCTGTACCTGACTAATATTAAAGTACCAAAATGGCACCAAGAATATGAAAAGCGAAGTGGTTCGCCGGAACTCTTGATGATAGTCACATGACTTGGGCTATTGTTATAGAAATTGTTTTAAAATACCGGGAGACAAAGACTCTGTACACTTAATTCCTTTTATTTTTAGCTTCTTTTCAAACGTTTAACTGATCCTCTTTAATCAAACACGAAAACAACATTGGATGTCTTAACAGCAACTGATTCGGCCTTAAATTTTTGAAATCAAAGGAAATTGAATGGAAACCCGTTTACAGGGAGATCTGCACAGCTTTTTTCAGTATAATTCAATCTTCTATAATATTTTTTAAACCGATCAGATTAGCGTGTTTTTAGTGTTTTGTGTGTTTAGTGTTTAGTGTACCAGATTTCGGTGTCTGAACGGGGGTTGGCGAGCATAGCTTGCAGGGGGCAGAGCCCCCTAGTGTATATATAAAAATGATTATCTTAATTTCATAAATAGTAACCTCTCGTAAATGTAGTTGTACTACCAAAACCTTGTAACAGTATTTGCTGAGAGTATATATTTTGCCAACGTTTTGCCAAACTTTGTTTGAAATACATATCTGTAATATACAACAAATAAAAAATACTTTTAATAAGAGAAGACAATATCATGAAATTTATACACATAAATGTTATTTCCAGCATTGCGAGATAATTTGTAGAATGAACCGAACTTGCTACAGAGAAAAGCTTTTACGATCAGACGAAACAATTGGTTGGAATTCATTTCAGGCATTTTACGAGTAGACGCTTACCTATTGTTCTTCCGATTATTTATCGTGGGACAAATAAATAAACTTTACTGCAACGCATTCACTTATCTTTATTTCCTTGAGATATAAAACTATTTCTAACATTTCCATTCACCAATTCAGAATTCCGAGAATTGTGAATTACGCTCAATTTAAGTAAAAGTTTAAATTTTGATGTTTGTGAAACGTATTTCATACATTTTGAAATATATAGAGGAGACTAGGGAGGGTTGACCCACTTTTAACAAAATGATTTTTTATTTTTTAAGTATTGAACATAGAATAATATTTTATATATCATTTTATTCAGTATACAATCGGTTATAAAAATAAAATTGCTATATAATTGTGATGTATAAAAAATTTGAAAAATGATTGATTTTTAATCATGAGAAAATAATGGGTCAAGGTTCTCCACAAATGGGAGGTTTGACCCACTAAAGGGAGGCTTGACACACTTTGTTTTATATTGAAATATTTGTGAAGAGAAATAAAATCAGTTTAAAAAAAGCAAAATATCTTTTTTGCTACATGCTTAGATTATTATGAAAAAATATTTTTGAAAATATGATGCTTAAATAAACCTTTTTAGATGCAATCGCAAGTCAGAGTAGAAGCATTTTGTTTTAAACAGATTTTGTCGTAGCAGGTATAATTGTAAAGCAGGGAAAATGACATTTTAACATTTAAGACAGTTTTCCGTTAGAGACAGGTTCTGTTTTCATAGGTTTCATGTATTATTGTGTCCGAATTTAGCCGTCAATGTGCCACTTCCTTTTGTCTCCTTTTCCTACTTTTTATGACACTCGACCTGACAACTCTAGTTGTGACATATTTTGGCTTCATCTTACTGGTTTCATCCTAGTGAAATTTGCCTACGCACAAATAAAATATGTGGTATTAAAATTCTGATAAAATTTGCTTTAAAATGTACTTGCAGATTTACGGTCGCCAGTCGCCACGTAGCGACTAACTTTCAGTGTCTTACTCGCCAGAGATCAATTTTCAGTGTTACCTATGCCTATCGTGGAATTTTTATGTATTTTTTCTTTTGCAAATAGAAAAGCACCTGCTCTTTGCACTGGCCGATATCAAGTAGACCTTGATAAAAAGTCAGGGAATTTTTGCGATCTCAGTTACCGTCGTGAATGCTGCCCCTGTGATGTACTGCTTTATTGCCGAACATTATGTTCAAATATAATTATGCGCATGTCCGCTCCACTACAATGCTTAGCAGCTGCGAAGCTCTGCACATGAGCGCACTAATGGTAAAGCTTCTCCTTTGGACACCAGCGAAAGCAAGCATTTCATCGAAGGTTTCGTCCGAAATCCAGAGTTGAAATAAATACTCTTTTATTTTAGATCTGCTCACGAGACAGTCCAAAGTTCCCAATGCGATGAAGATTATTTAAGGGCTTTGGAGCATAGAGTCACGAGGATAGAGGATTCCGAACTCTGAAGAAAAAAGAACAAAAAGAAAAAGAAACTCTTACGAAAAAATACTTAACGCGAGGTATATTCTTGCTCTGTAAACGTTCTCTGCAAGTGTGAGATTTTTATAGTACAAAATCTTACACATTCCTAAATTTATATATATATATACTTTTATATGACAAAATCAAAATCAAAAATAAAGTTTTCCTAATATTTCCCATTATCATGACTAATTAGATTATACATGTTTTGTTATTCAATTGTATCTTGTCCAACTTTATTTTCTGATTTTTCTATATTTATATTATACTTTTTTAATATAAAAGATTAGGATTAAATTTTAGGATTAAATTAAATGTACACATTTGTTGTAATTAGTCTGTGTTTTATTGTACATGTGTATTTATTAACTAAATTATTTTTCATTTTGAATTTCTGAGTTTTGTTTTTTTTTTTTTTGTTAAGTTTTTCCATATAAACATTATTGTTTTATGAGTTTCTTTCACAATGTAGCCACTAGATTTTCGTTAGGACTCAAACTGCTGACTGGATTTTTTGGGGGTTAGGAGCCAATGGCTCCTTAAAGATTTTGGGAATTTGCACCTATACTTAAAAAGTGCTAAAATATACACGAAAAGGTCTTTATAGCATAAAAACCGTCAAAGATGTTAAAAACTCAAGCGCTTTAAACTGCACTATAACAATCGTCATTAGAGAAAAAAAATATCAGAGGAGTGAGTGAAAGATCTTGCTTAAGTATCAGTAGACGAGTCTTTTTCAAAAGTAGGGAAGAGGAGGGGAGGGCGTTGGAAATATGATTATCCTTCAAAATCGCTAGAAATATGTAGTATTCCATATCAGATCTTAGATATGTTTTGGGGCAGTACATCATTGCAAATATTCTTGCTTTGAGTTAAAATTTCCAAGGATTCTCGGGTTATTGATGTATAGTAATTTGAAACAAGAGTTATGGGCTTGCTTTACTGAAATCTATGTTAATATTTTGATTCTGATTTAACCTGGATAGAGCTGTAGAGGGCTTGCCATATTTTATGTCTGCAATATCTTCTTTTCCTCGGTCTTTAATTTTTCTACTAGTCATTCCTATGTATTTCAGTTCTTTCGGATTTGCTTTGTCTGTAAAAGGTATCACATACATGTCTGAAGTTTCATCGTTAGGGATTGGGTCTATTTTTCGGTGTGCAAGATCTTTTAACTTGGCAGAATGTTTTGCGATTACGTTGCAACGTAATCAACCCTCCCTCACACTGACTGGGTCAAGCCTCCCACAAAGCCCTTTTCTAAAGAATGGCACATTGTTATGTTAAGCCTAACTTACTATACAATCTTTATGCAAGGAATGAAAGTTCGATATTTCGGCATTCCTTAAAAGCTATTTAATTAAATTTCTATGATATATTTTATCTGAAAAAACTTACAAAATATTTCTAAAAAACACAACTTTTAGGTTGAAAACGCCTCCCAATTGATTTTTTCCACACCTATTTCGGTTATCTGTATGAAACAAGGACTGCTGCTTGAGCATTCCAGTAGCTTTGATTGACACCTATTGATAAAACTCTGAAATTATTTTAAATTAGAAAACTGATAGGTAGATCAACCTTCCATAGTCTGTCCTATTTTTGTACCAGATGTTTCAATTCTACTCGAGTAAAAAAAAATAAAGGAAAGTAAGTAAGACAAACATTTTACACTCTACGGTCTACAGCAGTTACACTCTACGGTTTAATTGCTGCAGTTACACTATTCCGCAAAATTTCGGATGTATCATGTTTCTTAGGAAGATAATCGGAAGACGCTTCGTTTATTTTCGCTCGTGGCTATATTATATTTTCTTAGATCAAGAAGCATTTTATAAGTGTAAAATCGGATACGAGCCTAATCCAGAAATTAGAAATAAATTAAACTTTAAAAAAAAAATCAGTTGCAATAACAGTTAACGTCTGTTTTAGTCCAAATTCCTCTTAATTTATATTTTGGAGCGATATATATTTTTTGGTCTTCTGTTTCAAAAATATCTATCCTCTTCGCTACATATGAATCCACATATGTGGACCTCAATTCTTTTCATTATAAAAACAAAACTGTTTGATTTTTTTTACATTTTGACTTCACTTCATAATAGCTGAATGTTGTTTGCTTTAAAAGTAAATCAATAAATGACAACATCTCTCCGGATTTCCTCATGAAATAAATGTTATTTTCGTCTGAGTTTATAAAATGCTTTCAAGACAAAGTGTCCAAGAATGTGAGAAAATGTCATAAGTATTTAACTTAAGAGGACCGTGAAACCTTTATTTGAGCAGAAATCGACCAATAATCGGAAATTATTTTTGTGCATATTATTATTCTCCAGTTTCTTTTGAATCAATTTTAAAAAAACAGAATGCAAATGCAATATTTTTTGCACTGTTACAATACAAGCGTTTGAATTTTGCCCACGAACAATTTTTCGGCTCTACAATATACTTTAAATCTGTTCTGAATACAAAGTAGAATGTCTGGCTGAAGGATCGTGGCCCAAAAACTGTGCCAGACACGTGTCAAGTGCCACTTTTTGACTACCCAAAAAAGGTATTTGAGGCACGCTGAGATTGAGACAGAATAATATTTATACTTTGAAAAAAATATTTTGAAAATGACAGACACTTTAGTCGGCCCAAAAACTGTGCCAGACACGTGTCAAGTGCCATTTTTTGACTACCCAAAAAAGGTATTCGAGGCGCGCTGAGATTGAGACAGAATAATATTTATGCTTAGAAAAAAATATTTTGAAAATGACAGACACTTTAGTCGGCACAAAATCTGTGCCAGACACGTGTCAAGTGCCATTTTGCCAAAAATGGCACGTGTGCCAAAAATGGCACTTGACACGTGTTTGGCACAGATTTTGGGCCGACTAAAGTGTCTGGCATTTTCAAAATATTTTTTCTAAGTATAAATATTATTCTGTCTCAATCTCTGCGTGCCTCGAATACCTTTTTTGGGTAGTCAAAAAACGGCACTTGACACGTGTCTGGCACAGTTTTTGGGCCACGATCCTTCGGCCAGACATTCGATTTTGTATTCAGCCATTACAAAAGAAGTGTTGCACAAATTTTCAGGGTGCCTCAAATACCTTCCCTAAAATGTTTAACAGCTCTTGGACTAATACTTAAAAAGTGCTAAAATATACACGAAAAGGTCTTTATAGCATAAAAACCGTCAAAGATGTTAAAAACTCAAGCGCTTTAAACTGCACTATAACAATCGTCATCAGAGAAAAAAATTATCAGAGGAGTGAAAGTTCTTTGCTTAAGTATCAGTAGACGAGTCTATTTCAAAAGTAGGGAAGAGGAGGGGAGGGGGGTGGAAATATGATTATCCTTCAAAATCGCTAGAAATATGTAGTATTCCATACCAGATCTTAGATATGTTTTGGGCAGTACATCATTGCAAATATTCTTTCATTGAATTAAAATTTCCAAGGATTCTCGGGTTATTGGTGTATAGTAATTTGAAGCAAGGGCTATGGGCTTGCTTTACTGAAATCTATGTCAATATTTTGTTTCTGATTTAACCTGGATAGAGCTGTAGAGGGCTTGCCATATTTTATGTCTGCAATATGTTCTTTTCGCCTGTCTTTAATTTTTCTACTAGTCATTCCTATGTATTTCAGTTCTTTCAGATTTGCTTTGTCTGTAAAAGGTATCACATATATGTCTGAAGTTTCATCGTTCGGGATTGGGTCTATTTTTCGGTGTGCAAGATCTTTTAACTTGGAAGAATGTTTTGCGATTACGTTGCAACGTAATCAACCCTCGCTCACATTGACTGGGTCAAGCCTCCCACAAAGCCCTTTTCTAAAGAATAGCACATTGTTATGTTAAGCCTAACTTACTGTAGAATCTTTATGCAAGGAATGAAAGTTCGATATTTCTGCATTCCTTAAAAGCTATTTAATTAAATTTCTATGATATATTTTATCTGAAAAAACTTACAAAATATTTCTAAAAAACACAACTTTTAGGTTGAAAACACCTCCCAATTGATTTTTTCACACCTATTTCGGTTATCTATATGAAACAAAGACTACTGCTTGAGCATTCCAGTAGCTTTGATTGACACCTATTGCTAAAACTCTGAAATTCTTTTAAATACGAAAACTGATAGGTAGATCAACCTCCTATAGTCTGTCCTATTTTTGTACCAGATGTTTCAATTCTACTGGCGTAAAAAAAATAAAGGAAAGTAAGACAAACATTTTACACTCTACGGTCTACAGCAGTTATACTCTATGGTGTAACTGCTGCAGTTACACTATCCCGCAAAATTTCGGATGTATCATGTTTCTTAGGAAGTGAATCGGAAGACGCTTTGTTTATTTTCGCTCGTGGCTATATTATATTTTCTTAGATCAAGAAGCATTTTATAAGTGTAAAATCGGATACGAGCCTAGTCCAGAAATTAGAAATAAATTAAGCATTTAAAAAAAATTCAGTTGCAGTAACAGTTAACGTCTGATGCTTTAGTCCAAATCCTTCTTAATTTATATTTTGGAGCGATAGATATTTTTTGGACTTCTGTTTCAAAAATATCTATCCTCTTCGCTACATATGGATCCACATATGTGGACCTCTATTCTTTTCATTATAAAAACAAAACTGTTTGATTTTTTTTTACATTTTGACTTCACTTCTTAATAGCTGAATGTTGTTTGCTTTAAAAGTAAATCAATAAATGACAACATCTCTCCGGATATCCTCATGAAATAAATGTTATTTTCGTCTGAGTTTATAAAATGCTTTCAAGACAAAGTGTCCAAGAATGTGAGAAAATGTCATAAGTATTTAACTTAAGGGGGCCGTGGACCTTTATTTGAGCAGAAATCGACCAATAATCGGAAATTATTTTTGTGCATATTATTATTCTCCAGTTTCTTTTGAATCAATTTTAAAAAACAGAATGCAAATGCAATATTTTTTGCAATGTTACAATACAAGCGTTTGAATTTTGCCCACGAACAATTTTTCGGCTCTTCAATATACTTTAAATCTGTTTTTCTCAAAACTGATTTTTCAATGTTTTTAGATTCTTGACATGCTCCATGCGTCTTAATTTTTTATCAAAGTTCATGAAATTGATAAGGAAAAACCCCGATATTGCTTACAAAGAAACTGTGCATGCATTTTAAATTCGGCTTCATTAAGATAGTTAAATTTAATTTTTAATTTATTAAAAGGCAAAATTTTGTTGAAAATCTGATTCGAATTCAGAAAAAAAAGCTCTAAAAATATTAACTGTTCAAGGAATTAAAAAATCGATGCACGGATTTGTTCATAATAGAGTTTAAGTAATTAAAACTTCGATCGAGGAAATATCTAAAAAATTATGTCGTATGCAGCATTTAAATTTTTTTTTAATTTCGATTTAAAATTTTAATTAAAAAAATCTTAAAATTATAATAAAATTGAAAATTTCTTTTAAGGTGTTAATACTTACAGTGAAATGTACCTTGGTGATTTAATAATTATTGTCCCTAGTGTATATAAAATATTTGTACTGAGATAGTTGATGTGGAATATCGAAGCCTAATGTCTTAAATGCCCATATGTTCCATTTCAGAACCGTAGCTGCTATATTAACATAGTTTTGGAGGGGGTGGTGAGGTTTTAAAGACCTATTTTTGAGGGAAGTTTTTAAGGAGTGGGGTGAGGGTGAAATTCTGGTTTGGAGCTTAGAAAGCTACATTTGTGACAGTGGATACTTCACTATGATACCCAGTTCAAACAATAGTAGTTACGTCTCATCCAATGTCACAAGTCTAGCCCCATAAGCTAAGAATAAGCCTTTCACTCTTACTCCCTTCTTTCACTTCTCCCTCCAAAACTATGTGAATATAGCAACTACGGTTCTGAAATTGAGCACATAGGCATCTAAGACATTCGGCTTCGATATTCCACAACAACCATTGTAGTACATATTTTATATACACAAGGGACGATAATTATTGAACCACCCACGTATATTTCCACAACATTTCATATCTCTATGATGAAAAATTAAAAAAAAAATTGTTAACGTCCACCGTTTCCTTAAATCCTTTACAATAACATTTTGTAAGGATATGTATATCATTTACCTGTTTAAAGTCCTTGAATTTGTGATTATATGAATTTAGTTTATGTGATAACTAAATTGGTATTTTAAGGCGGTTTGCAATTTTAGATCCACATTTGTGAACCTAAATTTCTAGTCCCCCATAGGATCAATTTCAGAAAATTTCTTTCTTCTGTCATTTATGATGTCGTTTTGTTTGTGAAAAACTAACGAACAAATATTTGTAGTATTATTTTAGGTTCGGGTCTGAAAAGGCTATCTATTTATATAACATCCAAGTCTCAGTGTGTCCCTCACAATTTCGGTTGGACCTCCTCACTGCAATGAGTAATTGTTGAAAAATACTTATGGCAGTGTTGTCACACACAATTTTGGTTGGACCTCTTCACTGTAGTGAGTAATTGTTGAAAAATACTTATGGCAGGTTTGCCACAATAGCGCCAAATTTTGGCAGACGTGGAGAAATATCGCCAACTTTGGCGACAAAAATAAGTTGTCATATATGAAGCCAACTTGGCGATAGATGGTTAATTTGGCGAATTTCCCATTTAAAGCCATTAATTTTCCAAAGTCGAGCTCACCGAAATTTAATTTGAACTCCAGGCTTTTAAGGGTTTTTTTTTTTCAATATCTATGGGTCAGAATTTAAAGTGTAATATACAAAAAGGTACGTCTTTACACCTTCATCCCATAGATGCTACTAATAACATAACACCCATTAGACGTCACTGTACTATCAGAGATCATAACTGCCCGTTTTTAACGTGCTTTACGTAGCTGTATACAGAAATTAAATTCTCGATATCTTTCCACTATAGGGCCATTGAAAAAATAGAGACAACTGCTTTGAGGAAGAAGAAAATTTGGCAACATATTTTAGTGCAACCTATTCACTTCTTTATTTCATATACACACGGATTTTTTTTCAATATTTACATAGCTGCCAAATCTTCCGCTTTTTCAGACCATAAAAATTTAATAGAAATTTTTGACTTATTTAATCGGCAGATTACGGCGATTTAGAAAGGTAAAATTTACTATATAATTTTTGTGGTCTGAAAAAGCGTAAGATGTTGGCAGCTATGTATTTATATAATTTATTTAACACAAAGAAGTCATTTATCTAATGTTATTAATAAGCAAGAAAATTTACATTCTTGCGCATATGTTGTATATATCTGTATATCTAATTTTCCGTCATTTTTGTCGGAATATCTTCTGGTATTTTGAATAAACGTTCTGTTAGGTTTAAATTAAAACACAAAGAAAGCTTAGATTCAAGTGTATTATAGTATTACAAGCCTTCCGATTTTCTGCTCTTTTTAATCACTTCATTTCTAATCCCATGTTTTCCATGTCTTGCAGAAAACCTACATTTTTGGAGAACTTATGTTAACACCTCAAAAGGATACGTATCCTTACGTCTTCTTTTTAAAATATCTGTAGCTGAAACGAAAGTTTAGTTATGGTATAAATTAAAACACAAATAAATAATTTTTTCTACCTTTTTTATTTTTAAGTACCTTTGGTTTTAATTTCTGTCAAGTTTTCTGTTGTCGATATCATTTTAATCCTCATATAATATAAAATCATAAATTGGTAATTTAATATACTCAAAATTGTTTTATTTTCTAAATTATATCTCATTATTTTAATTAAGTGTTCGCAAATCTAAATCTAATTATTTCATGTTTAATGTAATTTGTCCTTTTCATAAACAAAAATTCTCCTTATTCAAATAAAAGTAAATATCTCTTTAAAGATGACAGCTATTGATAATGAAGAATGTAAACATAATAATATATTTATTTTCTGTCTAAAATAAATCTTTATTTTTCTAACGTACTTTCCTTTGAGAATTAAATGTGCCTTGTATATTCGCTATTCTTTAGATAATTTCTAAGATATAAGTTAAATATTTATCAGTAGATACAAACAAAATAATAATATGTTGACTTATGACAGATAAAATTAAGTAAATATTTGAAAAAATTACTGTTCGCTTCATTTAACCATTATGAATCATTTGTTAATTCTTTATCAATTGCCAATATTAACGTCATTATATTTTGAATTTTATATGTAGCAAGGCTAACGGTTTTTGTTTTATGAGTTGGATGGCTCGATACGATGTTTTTATATGGACCTTGCAAGTAGCATTAAAAGTGTAATGTGGGAAAATCTTACTAGTGAAAGGCGACCAGCTCTTCGATGCCTTGCTCTCTTTGTATACAAAAAAGAATTGTTCTATGGATTATGGACATCTCAAATTATTTGCTTTATTTTCTACAGGAAACGAACTTGTCTGGATTATTGCTGTGCAGTATACTCTGATTATATACAACCAGAGTTGGGCAAAATACACTGAGAAACATTTTTCGATGCAAAATACGAAATACATTGGTATTAGAACATAAAATACAAATTACAAAATACTTTTCAAAATTAAAAAATTCCAAATACGAAATACATGTATTTTCAAAATACATTTAAAATACAAAATACATTTCGAAATTTCAAAAATTTATTGATGCAGATGCAGAGTGATTTTTTGGGGTGGTAATTTTGCAGTTTAAACGGGGGGGGCCATTATTGCTCCAAGAAGAGGGTGTTCCCAACGGACCACTCCCTGAATTCATCACAGGTTGTGAGTAATCTGACATACTAAATATATTTTCATTGTTTATATTATAAACTGTATTACATTATTTTCGTAAAAAAAAAGAAAACTTTCTTGATATTTTTGCAATTAATTTAATATTCAAATATTAAACAAAAACTTTTTGTACAATGAATATTAATCTCGCTTTTTAAGCCTTTAATACGTAAATAAAAACATTAGTAAACAATGAATAAACGACTTTGATTACTAGTTAAAAACTATATAAAATAATAGTTTAATAATATTTTCAATTTTATTTTAAACAAACACGTGCACATACCCACATATACATATTGATGCGTCTTTGTAAGATGGCACGTGTTTATGATTAGTTCAATTAATAATTTATTTGTATATACTGTAGCGATCTCATCTCACATGATCAGTATAAAGCGAGTTACTAGCTTAGAGTAACTGGCTTGGCCTTTTGCTCGACACTAACGTTCTCGCCTCCTGCTGATCATGAGATCTCTGGTTCGCATCCCATCGGCGTCTACCACTCTCTCCAAAATGGTGACTCGGACAAACACGCAAACAACAACCTTCAGCAACAATCACCTCCTCTCATAACCAACAGATGACAGCACCAAATAAATCATCCGCTGCAACCAAAGCCTGTGAACGCTCACAGCACAAAGCCTGTCCTCACACGCAACACATATGCGTACGACAGCATCATTCACGAGTGCATATCGCTCGTCAGACGTCAGCAATACGTCTTTCTCGCTGGGGATGGAGTGTGTAGCAATCTCATCTCACATGATCAGTATAAAGCGAGTTACTAGCTTAGAGTAACTGGCTTGGCTTTTTGCTCGACGCTAACGTTCTCGCCTCCTGATCATGAGATCCCTGGTTCGTATCCCATCGGCGTCTACCACTCTCTCCAATGTGGTGACCCGGACAAATACGCAAACAACAACCTTCAGCAACAATCATCTCCTCTCATAACCAACAGATGGCAGCACCAAATAAATCATCCTCTGCAACCAAAGCCTGTGAACGCTCACAGCACAAAGCCTGTCCTCACACGCAACACATATGCGTTCGACAGCATCATTCACGAGTGCATATCGCTCGTCAGACGTCAGCAATACGTCTTTCTCGCTGGGGATGGAGTGTGTAGCGATCTCGTCTCACATGATCAGTATAAAGCGAGTTACTAGCTTAGAGTAACTGGCTTGGCCTTTTGCCCGACGCTAACGTTCTCGCCTCCTGATCATGAGATCCCTGGTTCGTATCCCATCGGCGTCTACCACTCTCTCCAAAATACATATACAGTGGCGGTTAAAAGTTCCCGGGCAGCATAAAAGTTTTCGTTAATTTGTAAGTATACCCATATGAAGAGGAATCTCAAAATGATACTTATACATTTTATTAACATAATAGTTAGGAACATATTTATGGAATAACAAATAAATATCAATAAATTTAATTGACAAAGTTAATTGAAAAGGAAAACGCATGTTCTCAAAAGATCCGACCACCTTGCAAGTTTGGAAAAAAATGATGTTATAATAGAAAATAACTGTGATCAACAACATTTGCAATTAGTATTTTGTCGTCCTACATTTAGCAATAAGTACTGCAGCGCAGCGATGTGGCATCGATTCAATGAACTGTTGAAGACCGCCTATTGTAAGTTTTTTCGACTCTTCTTGGAATTTTTGAGAAAATTCTGATGAAATGAAATATTTATTATTATTACGCACACATTTGTCAACTCCAATCCAGAGATTTTCTATTGGACTCTGATCGAGTGATATGGCTGGTCATTTCAAAAGCGAATTTTTTTTGTGCTAAAGCCGCTGCTTGACGAGCTTGCACGTATGCCTTGGGTCGTTTTCATGCTGAAAAAAATAGTTGCGACCAAACTTTTTCCTCCAGTAAGGTAGCAAATGATCGTACAAGATGTACTTATACGTTTCACCATTGATCTAGCGGATTTCAACTACCGGACTGACACCTTTTACAGAAAAGGCTCCCCACAGCATAACGTGTCTTCCGCCATTCTTCATTGTAGAAAACATATATCTCGAATCATGTATTTTATTTTTAGGTCATCAGACGTAGTGTCTGTCATCACTCACAAAAAGACTGAACTTCGATTCATCGGAAAATAGTACCTTTTTCCAGTTTTCACTTCAACAGTCTTTGTGTCTTGGCAAACGCCAGTCGGACCGCTGTTTTTTTTTACTTATGAAAGGTTTTTTAACACCGACTCTTCCATAAAGTCCTACGTCACATAAGCGTCTTAGCACGGTAGACCAACTTATTTCAGCAATATTTTCACTCCGATAATCGCAGGATATTGCAGCGACATTTTTGTGCGGGTCATCAACTGCTTTTCTCCTGATAATTCTGTCCACACGAATAGTCGTTTTCCAGGGTCTTCCGAACCGTGGCAAGCTCCCGAGGCCATAGCCATATTTATATATTTTTTTAAAATATCGTTCACAGTAGATTTTCCGATTGATAACTTTGCTGCAATCGCACGAGAGGATTGATCCTTTTGCTACAAGCAAATCACTCGTTTACGAAAAATATTTGTTGACCTTTTCATTTTTTAATTTCAACTACATTATTCGCAAACTTTGGCCAGATTATGCAGTGAAGGACCGTTACAGATCGATTTTAAAAATAGCAAGTTAATTTATACATCAAGATTTAATTTATCATCCATAATCCGAAAATCAATAGAGATATTTTTACGCAACAAGAATACTTGCAATGATTCAGTGTCCCTTGATTTACCTAAAACTTGGAAAGAGATGCTATGTAATTTTAATTACAATAGTAAAAATTAATCCACGCTCGCAAAGTAGCCATGATAATTTTATTTTTATTTTATGTTTTGCAATGTTTTTCATTATGCATGTTGTCTCGTGACATTGTTTACCATGTTATTGTCTTGTTAAATTATATAAATTAATCCACGCTCACAAATACCTAATTTAATTTTAATTTAATTTTATGTTTGCAATCTTTTTCATTATGCATCATGCCTCGTGACATTGTTTACTATGTTTATTGTTTTTAAATTATGTGAAAATATTTTCTATCGTGAATGATTTTGAAAATGTCGCCATTGGTGCGACGAAACGATCGACAATCTTAATAAAGATATTTTATCACTTTTTATAGCATTATTTCACTTAATACGTTATTCACATTGATTAATTAACAAACACGGCCGAAAAACACTTTACCGATAGCAAAAACAAACGAATGACGAATGGGCAGAAACTTTTGCACACGTGAATTTCGAATCACGCGAACGAATCCTTTGCATCAAGTGTCTTCAGTATCCAATGAAAATGATCATTTGGTCAGAGATCATTTGCATATTCCTAACTTTTGGAACAATCGCGCTTCTTATTCGCTGAAACGTTCTGGCAAACAAGTAAAAAAAAAAAAAAAAAAAAAAAAAAACTAACTGGCTGGAAACTTTTAACCACTACTGTATATACTGTATTTATAATTTAAAATTTTCTTCTGAAAAAGTGTTTCATTTTCGTTTTCTATTGAAAATTTAAAAAGAATCAAAATACGTTTTTGGACAGTAAGACTTGATCAGCTAATTTGTATCTTCACTGTGTTAATTATCTCGCAAATAATCTATATTATTCAGCAAAAAAGATGCCCGTGAATATCATAAAAGCAATAATAGTGCTAATAATCAATAGTGACAACGACCTAAACAAACATTTATCTTAATTGGAAATTTCGTGATTTCTAAATATCGCATAATTGCAAGTTTTACACCATCGAATAGAAAAAGAAAATTTCTTTCAAATGCGATTTCTTTAAAAACTACATTCTAATTTGCCAAGCTTTAATGGATTTTGAAATTCATTTTCAGGCTTGAATTTTTTTTTTAAACCCATCTCGCAAAAATTCGTGTGTCCCAAATACGGAAAATTAACCCTTGCACTTAAAACAGTGATGCAATTCAAAATTTGTTTGTTTATGTGTAATTTTCCGTAACTAAATTGGAAAACGAATTAAAATGTCACAAATAAATAAAACACGAATTTAACAAACATGTAATTGAATTACATGCTTAGATACTGAAATAATATTAATAATAATAATAATAATAATAATAAAAAGCAATTTAACAAATAACAACGATCATTTGGAAAATGATTTTTCTAAGACTAAAATTTAAGACATAAAAAATCGCACGAAGTTCATCCTACATTACGTACGCCATGAATTAAACATTAATAGTGTTATTACACGTAAAAATTGGAAGCGACAAAAATCGCCTGCGACCCGTCAGATTTCTTAAAACTTACGTATTATCCACCTGAAACTTACGTATTGTCCAAGCATTTCATTGGCTGTTCGGGAAAAGGCTTTTGCAGCGTCAGATTTCCAAGAAATCTGGCGACCAATTTTAAATGAAATTTCATTTTTAAACTTCTAAACATCCCACAATATTACTTTTTACACCGTCGTACAGAGAAAAAAAATATACTTTTAAATGAAATTTGTTTGAAAGTTGTATCTCAAATTGTTTTGTAAGTTATTAATTTTTTTTGTAGTTTTTATTATTATTTTTTTTTTGTCATAGTGGCAACAGAAGTATCCATCTCTGTTGAAAGTAAAGGGAAATACAAATTACTGTATAGACCAATCAGAAAACGAATAAAATGCGGATCAAACCAATAAAAAGCTTCAGATATGCTTTTGATTTCCTACCCTGACAAGGACAATAACCATTTTTCCAAATGGTTAATAAAAAAGTTTGCTATAATTTAATAAGTTTTGGCGATTACCAGATGGAATGTAGCTAATAAAAAGTATCAAACATGTCTTTTGATGTAGTTAATTGGCAGTCTGAGAAAATATACTAAAAAATCTATTAATTTTCAATTAAAAATGATTTTTAACTACGGTCTATACACTGAGCAGTGCATCGGATACCTCTAATCTGAGTGATATCGCTCGTCTATATTGTAAAATAAAAACATGTCCGTGAGTAATGCTGATGTCATATTGACGATGTCACGATCTGAGTAATAAATTTCTCCTTTTAGTAAATCTATTAACGTCTAAATATCGTGTAATTTGAAGTTTTACACCACCGAATAGAGAAAAAATGTACTTTCAATGCAACTTTTTTAAAAACTATTTTAATTTATGGATTTATTATGGTTTAAAAAAAAAAATCGAGCATGATAAGAAAAAAACCTCCATCTCTATCTTGTGCAGCCCGACTGCGGGATACATGTTTGCATTTAGAAGTAGTAAATAAGTTGAGCATTTGTTCCTGTGGCTAATATACGATAATGATATTAAAACTTTTAAAAAAAAAATAAATAAACTAGAGAACAGGAATTCTGTTTTTTCAGAATTTAATGTCGCCCCCGGCATTTCCATTGCTTCATTTTCTTGTGATGAACTGATGGCTTCCATTATTATGAAACAGTCATTATAAATGAAGTGCTAGGTGAAGATGAAAGAGCAGTCGTAAAAAGTTAGAACTCTGATTTTCTGGTCAGAATCGGAAAAAAAAGGCCATAATTTAAAAGAAAAAAAAATTAAATTTATGGCAATTTTTCTCCCGTTCTGGGCAGAAAATCAAAGTTCTAACTTTTTACGATTGCTCTTTCATCTTCACCCAACACTTCATTTATAATGATTGTTTCATAATAATGGAAGCCATCAGTCCATCAGAAGAAAATAACTCGGTGAAAGCGGAAACTCCGATAATCGGGACTCTACTGTAGTTCAGTATTAAGACTTATAACACGCTATTTTATTTTACATAAAGTGACGTCCTCCACATCCGCTGAAGAGTTCATCATTTACGATCTACTCTTAAAGATCTACAGTAAAGTACGCTTAGGACGCCACTATTGCTGAATAATACACAAATCCAAACAAAAAGAGATTTCGTCATTCAAAAAACTCGACAAAAAATCGGCTATCTAAAGATTCACAGACCTTCATTTGTTTGTGTTATTAATATAGATATTTAAAATTAAATTTAGTTTCTAATAGCTCCATGTTTTATCAGAAATTCTTCATTTATATTTTTTCAAAATAGCACGTATTTCAATTTTTTTTCAGTTTTTATGAGAAAATGGCAACAAAAAGATATAATTGCTATTTTTCTTTCACTTTCTACAGAAATGGAGTTCTTCCGTTGCCAATATTAAGAAAATGGCTCCAAAAACTACAAAAAAAATTAATATCTCAAAAATAAATGGGGATGCCGTTTTCAAATAAATTGCATTAAAAGGTACTTTCTATTTCAAATACGACGGTATAAAAATTGAAAATGTGCGATGCTTAGAAGTTTAAAAAAATGCTGTAGAATATTTAAACGCACAATGAAACATCGGCTTTTGTTTTACGGCTGGCGTAAAAAATTGCTATAGAGTATTTAATCGTACTGCTTTGTTTTACGGCTGGCGTCTGTAAAGTAACGTTATTTTTTGGAGGCTACACAAAATAAGCTGGGAGAAAGAAATAGCATATTGTATCGGATGGCTAATAAATAAATAAAACACAAATTTAACCGACGTATAATCAAACTACCAGTGAAACAATCAGAAAACAACGCTGTAATTCGGGAAATCATTGACGATTTCTTTAGCTATTAATCCTTGGCATGCAGATCATACGAAAGTACAGTTTTTAATAAATTTCAAAACTTTGCTTAAATGCATAATTTATATTTTTCACATAAAAATGCTTTTTGTGTTGTTAATGGGGAAAAAAGTTAAACATAAAAAACTATTAGTTTTTAACTTAAAATTATTTTTATCTATGCTCTTTATGGCAGGCAGTATATTCTATAAGCCAGGAAGACCACGGTTAGCTTCCCATGTGTAAAATAAAAATGAAATGTCAAAATGTTTTGGAATGCAAAGCTACGATATAAACGCTTAAATGCAATAAAGTCAAGTCCTGATTAAACACCCAGTATATAATATACTGAAAGGTAAATACAGTTAATGAACATTTGCAGACTGCATGAACAAATTGAACTACTTTTATATTAAAGTTCAATCCCAATTAAATGAATATCAAAGGTATTGTTAATCATATTAGAACTTCGATTGAATGAATACAAAGAAACTTAGAAAAATAATGTAAAAATCGATATACGATGGTATACGCTAAGATCTTTTCTTAAAATAGGTTTTGAAGCTTATTTTATCATTCAAAAATTTAACTTAAACGAACATCTCGTTTTATTCAGCTAATATTTTCCCTTAATTTTTTTTATTATCAATAGACTTTATTTTAAAATATTTCACGCCTAATAGTGTACATTGGGTATTATCACAATTAATCCTCTTAGTATATTTTCACCGAGATCTTTAGCAGTCTTTTCATGAGCCACTACAGTAACTAACAGTATTACACTTCTATTATGTATTTTAAATAAGCAGCATAACTATGATCCCTTCCTGCCTATCACACCGCATTTTTTTGTAATTCTCGTCGAATGTCTTGAATTATAAAAATTACTTTTGTAACTACTCAGCAAAAAGTCTTCTGCAGAAGTAAACGTCCGATTCATTAATATGCTTATCGTACATCGTACCAAACGTTAAACAATGTGTACATATAAACTTCCTGAAACGAATTTGAAGACTATTCAAAACAGACAGGCATCTGTTTCCTTGTTGCATATCTAGGATCTGCGGTTTCAACACAGCTTGAAATCTGGAGGGATGTATTTTGAGTATTTTCAAAATACAAAATACTTTAAAAAAGCATTCCAAAATACAATACCAAAACACTTTCGTTTTGTCGGTTTAAAATACAAATTACAAATTTATTTTGAAAATGTATTTCAAATACATGTATTTTCTATACTGCCCAACTTTGTATACAAGGTGCAGTCCAAAAGTTCTCGGAATTACATTGTACCTTTTTAATACCACAACATAATTAATTTATTTGGTTACTACTATTATATTATTTTACTATCGAAATTCATAACAGGGTGAACATTAAGTTCGGACCGATTGGCGAAATCTGCTTCAGAGACTTTGTTAGATTGAAGGAGGCAATCCGAAGAAAACCACGCGCAAAATGGCAAGAAGGATTGCAACCATATCATGATGATGCTATCTCCCACACGCAGGTTGTTGTGCAGATATGGCTTGCAGAAAAGAACATTCCACTATTCCACTAGCCTCTTTACTCACCGGATTTAACGCCGTCGGATTTTTGGTTCTTACCCAAGGTCAAAATGGGCCTTTAAGGTAAACGTTTTGATATCGTAGAAGACATAAAAACCAACGCGAGGGCTGAACTTGGGAGAATACCAAAACAGAACTTTTATCTTTGTTTCTAGCAATGGCTGGAGCTGTGGAGCAAATGTGCATGTTCTAACGGAGATCACATAAGGTGATTAAGTGAAAATGTACCTATATTGTGGTAATAAAGAATTACAACGAAATTTTGGGAACTTTTTGACTGCCCCTCGTACTTCCGATCACTGTTCATTAGTTAACTCCTTGAAGGGCGATGATAAAGTTATGGCACCACCTAATTTTAATCTCTAATTGCCAATTGGCATCCGCATTTTTCAATGAAATGTTCACTTTTATTAAGTACGCGAAAATATACTTTTATTTATTTACTAATAAATTTTCGTGTAAATACTGGTGTCATTCGATTATTTCCACATTTTACGAATACAATTACCTTGACCCTGAAAGGGTTAATCAAGATGCAAAAAAATTCGCTTCAGAAATTTATTCTACTAAACAACTTTATACCTCATCTTTCAAATATTCTCATCTGTTTGAGTTCAAACTATCTTCTCCATTTACATTTCGGAGGCAATCATTGGAAACTTTCGATTTCATATGTTTTGCCTCATATCTAGAGAAAATAGATTTTTATAGGGCTTCAGGAATGTAAGGGTCATCTTTGATTAAACACTTTCCGACAAAGGCATAGTCACGGGAGTATTTAAGAGATGCCTACAAATTTAATAATAACTCAAAATAATAGTATTTTCTATTACCATGTGGTATAAAATTCTCGAAATGACCTGTTGTTGTAGCAGATGCCAAAATTGATCCTGTCCAACATTTGTGTAAGACTAGCTAGTATATTTATGGAAATAGAAAAGTTTATTAAAACAAAAATTTATCCGCGTGTTTTCTGTTAATAACATATATAATTTTCAACCAAATATAAGGCCATTTTCAGGAAACTTGATAAAGGTCTCTAGAAACAATATATTGTTATTAGAGTATGAAAAATAAATATTTGATGAAATATGAGCATAATTATGAAATAATTTTGAATTGCGTAAACACGAACGGTAGCCTCTTTTTAGATGCGTTCGTAATTATATAAAATCGTAGCACCTATATCCGTCGTCTTGTCCGTCCATCTGTTTGTCCGTTCATTTGTCCGCATATAACGACGCAATAATTACCCAACCGAGTGGTTTGAAATTTAATGTATATAATCGTTGCAGAATTTTGTCGAGACTTTTCATATTTTATGAAAATCGAATCAAAACTTAAAAATATATTAATAAAAGTTTTCTTTATTCAGTGAAATCCTATCATACGTAATTAATTCAATGATATCCCATCATAGATAATGATTCTAGGTTGCCATGGTTATTATGTCCTGTTTAAAACGGAGTCATATTATTTCCGTACTACGAAATTTAATATATATAATCGTAATAAATTTTGTATTCATGCATTTTTGCGTAAGAGAGCTGAATATTTTACCTCATATGTTGCGTTTGACGCACAATTTCCGACTTGTTTTTTCTTCATAATTTAGCAGTGGATTATACAAGGCAGATGATACAATCGGACCAATCGAATTTCTTACAATTTCAAAAAGATGTCGGTAACATATCGTGGAGAACTTCGGTTGCAAAGACTTCTAAAGACTTCAATTTTAAAAATACTTTTTTTTAATGATGGAATGGGATTCTTTTGATAGTTCTTTTAAGAAAAACTAACACATAAATAAAATTTTGACAAGTTTGACGTACAAGTTCCGACTTGTTTTTTCTTCATAATTTAGCAGTAGATTATACAAGGCAGATGATACAATCGGACCAATCGAATTTCTTACAATTTCAAAAAGATTTCGGGAACATATCGAGGAGAATTTCAGTTGCAAAGACCTTTAAAGACTTCAATTTTAAAAATAATTTTTTTTATGATGAAATGGGGTTGTTTTGATAGTTCTTTTAAGGAAAACTAACACATGAATAAACGTTTTGTCACGTTTGACGTACAATTTCAGACTTGTTTTTTCTTCTTAATTTAGCAGTGGATATACAAGGCCGATGATGCAATCGGACCAATCGAATTTCTTACAATTTCAAAAAGATTTCGGAAACATATCGAGGAGAATTTCAGTTGCAAAGACTTCAAAAGACTTCCATTTTAAAAATACTTTTTTTGATGTTGGAATGGGGTTGTATTGATAGTTCTTTTAAGGAAAACTGAAACATCAATAAAAATTTTCAATAAAATAACTTTACAATAAAAAATGAAAAAATGCCAACATGTCGAAAATCTCTCATCATCCAGCTATACTTTTAGAAAACAATTGAAATTCACCACTTTATATCGCTCATATCTTTCTAAATTTTTATGTTATTACCCAAGTCTTCTTACACGCGTTGCCTTATGTAGTTGATTATTAAATTAAGCAAAAGTAATTTTGATTATCTTCCAATCCTGCGTAGTTAAAAATTATTTCATACTTATTCTCATCGTTCACCAAATTTTCAATATATTCATATTCAAATGGCACTATATTGTTTATGCCGCAGCTTATCAAATTTTCTGAACATCGGCATTTAGTTTGGTTAAAAATCATGCATAAACAAAACAAAACAAAACAAAACAAAACAAAACAAAACAAAAAAAAAAAAAAAAAAAAAAAAAAAAAAAAAAATGCGGATTTTTTTTAATTGTTTAAATACAATTTTATGTCTCCATGAATAAACTTGCTATTTTTATAACACTGTAAAAGAAAAAAAACCTGTAATTTTTACAGAAAAAATTGTATTTTTTGCAGAAAAAAACTGTGTTAAAGAAAAACAGTTTGTTCCTGTAAAAAAGAGTGGATTTCATAATTTTTACAGAAAAAAATCCATATTTTTTACAGAAAACAGCTGTTTTAATGAAAAATTACAGATATTTTCCTTAAATTAAACGGTTTTCCACTTGCGCCAAAATTGACAGTTTTTTCTGCCACTTTGACAGATTTTTTTATTTTTTTAACAGTGAATGAACATAATATTTTACAGGACACTCATAGGCATCTTCCACAGATACGGAACATTTCGAACATTTTATTTTCCACAGTAATGGGAAACAGAATTTTTTATGCAATTTATTGTTGGTCCCTTAATAGCCCTCTTGGGGTAACCTTCCCTTCAAAGTATGAAATCTAACATATTCTTTGAAACCCTGAAGCCTCAAAAGAAATCGTCATTAAGTTCAAAGCGCTGCAGTTGTCCGATGGCTTCAGGTTACGGAGACCAACACTGTCCGCTTATCGATATCTTTAATTTAACAATTTTTGCTTTTAAATTTGTCCGGTTTCAATTTTCAATTCCTTTTTTTCTGTTTCCTTGCTACCGCGAATGTCTCGACATAAGGGAAGTAGGACGGATGCGCGTAACGCCGTTCTCTTCGAATTCCGCGGCGGTATCTAGATATTCGTCATCACGTGTAAAATCGACAACCTTCAATTCTTCTTTATTAAAATGTTTAAACACGAAATGGAAATTTTTGCCAGACTAAAAATTAAAGCATGAATAAAACGTAGATTTCTTCTTACTCTAGTTAGACATACTTTCAATTTTTATCTGCCATTGTTCGTTTCTTCACTGTTATTTTCAAGTTCACCATCCTCATATCTTGATCTGAACTAACTGAGTCCAGTATATGTCCTCATTTTCCTTTTGAAAAGCTATATATATATATTTACTTCTTCTCTCTCTCTCTCTCTCTCTCTCTCTCTCTCTCTATATATATATATATATATATATATATATATATATATATATATTTAGTTCTTCTTTCAAAAATATCTATAAATAAAATAATTAGGCTTGTTTTGTTAAAATATTAAGCATAAAAAATCATAGGTTTCTACTTATTATAAAAATACCTACCTCCTGATTTTCTCTGTTTCTTTGTTTCTTCATTGTCATTTTCAACCTCGTTATTATCTTATCATGGTCTGTTGAATCTAGAACCGTCCTTCATGTACACTAGGGTGGAGTGAAAAAAACGAAAATCGGAAAATCAAAATGTACACTGATGTCCAAAATTAAGGACCAGTCACAAAATGCTAATTTTTAAGTAAGCGAATACACAAAAGGAAATAATATAATTCAAATAATTACTATCCCTACAACACAGCTAGTTCATATAGCATCTCATTCATGTCACACATGGTCACAAGTGTCACGGTCACTACAGTGAAACAAAAAATAGGAAATTCCACACGTCTCATTATGAGTCTCAAATGATCACTAGTTGTGACTCCACTGAGACGTCAATGTGACTGCTGCTTTGTCACGAGTCACTAGGTGACTTTACAATGTAGTTACATTGTGACTCTCATGTGACTGTCATTTTTAGACTGAATTTCAAAGTCATCATGAACGTTGCATTAGGATAAGTCACCAAACAATATCACATTATAGTCACATGGTGACTTTTCACAAAAGGGCACAATGGTGACTTCACAGTAGTCTCTCTGTCACCTGAAAGTCATCATGTGACTTTATTGCGACATTATTTGAAAACTTATCACAATGCAGCGTTCACGATGACTTTGAAATTGAGTCTACGGATGACAGTCACAATGTAACTACATTGTAAAGTCACATGGTAACTCGTCACAACTCAGCAGTCACAGTGACGATTCAGTGGAGTCACATATAGTGATCATTTGAGACTCATATGAGATGAATTTCCTATTTTTTTTGCTTCACCGTAGTGACTGTGACACTTGTGACCATGTGTGACATGAATGAGATGTTATATGGACTATCTGTGCTGTAGAGATAGTAATTATTCGAATTATATTATTTCCTTTTGAGTATTCGCGTACTTGAAAATTAGCATTTTGTGATTGGTCCTTAATTTTGGACACCAGTTGGACACCGCACAAAAGTTGCAAATGTTTCTCAGTAATAAAACTGCGCAGTTTTTTCGAAATTAAATTTTATTTTCCGGTACCCCCGAGCCCCAAATATTCACCAAACTCATCAAAAACACCTTTTGGAAGTTATAAATAAAAATAAAGCTGGAAAACAAAAAATTCATACTGTGGAAACGTTGTGAATGGTACGTAGTAATATGCCCGCACAGTTTTTTCGAAAGCAAGTTTTATCTTCCGGTGGACCGAGTCCCCCCAGTTTTTGCAAAATTCGTCAAAAATGCCTTGTACAACTTATAAATCGAAATAACCATAAAGATGGAAAATAAAAATGTCCTTCCGTGGAAAATTTGCTCATGGTACATAGTAATATGCCTGCACATTTTTTTCGAAATCGCATAATATCATCCAGGGACCCGGTTATTCAAAATTTTGAAAAAAATTCCGTAAATTCCCTTTTATCTGTATACAAGTATAATAGAATTCATCACATAAGAAGCAAGAGTGCAATACAAACATTTTATCTGTGAAAAGTACAAAAACAAAATTCAAGAATGAAAACAAACTTTTAAATCTGTTAAAAGTGTTGAAAAATAATTAAGTTCCATTAAATCAGTTTGTGTTAGACGGATGCAGCAGCGGCACCGTACAGTTATAGAGCGCCGATTGGAAAAAATGTTGGACAAGTGTGAATCCCTTCCTATCGTTTCTTTAAACTACTCGAGATTAATGGAGGATATTCCATCTATGTTTTTATCTCGTGGTCAAGGTAAAAACTTCTAGCGTAAAGAAGGAACGCTCCGTAGACGTGTAATTCAAATCCCCGCTAGCCAATGAAACAGTTCATGAGGCAAAGCAGTAGTAGCTTCCCTTCTTATCAGTTACACGTTCCTTGGGTAAATTACCGGTATCACGTGACTTTTTTCAGCCTCGAACCCATATTTGGAATATCATCCATTATAACCTCGAAAGAGTTATTGAAGATCTCAGTACCGATAAGAAATACCCGAAGAAAGTGATCCTATCTATTAAGAAAGGAAGTTGTTCGGAAGAGCTTGCAAATAGATTTTCCGGTAGACTTTGATATAGCAAATGGGTTATCACCCTCAACAGAATTTTGAGACTCTATGTGGGAATTCGGGATCCAACATTAAATCTGCAGATATTGACGGAGTTTGTAATGATTGTGTACACACGTGTACGGTTTGCAATTAAGTGCAAGCCATCTTTAGGAAATTGTTTATTTTTCCTTAGATATGCCAGAACAATACATTTTTTGCCCATCCGGAAAACCTGATGAGTGGCATGGCATGGTAAATGATGATCGGAAACATATCCGCGAACTAGAATTTCATAGAATCGTCAAAGCGCGAAGTGCGAACACAAGTGGAGAAGTTAGGCAGTTTCAAGTTCTTGTAAACAATTTTAGCACAACAGATTATATTGATCTGATTCAGTGGGATAGAGTAGAAGTTACAGAACCACCTTTTCTACTAATCTTTGATGCGATGATTTAAAGATGTACATTCGTGAAAAAAAAAAGTAAACACCCCCTACTAACCCCTCAACAAATTATCATAGAAAAACGTCACTGGTACCGAACGATTGGAAATAAAGTCTGCTTTTAAATGATGTATGTAAAATTTGCTTAGGGGGCCATCTAGATATTAAAACGAACACAAACTTCATTTCTTTCAATGGTAGTGCCCAATTGTAATAAGATATTTCAAATCTTCAATTCAAACTATATCTAGGCACCAAATTTCAAGTCATTTGAATGATACGTTTTTTAATTATAAACATTCAAAATTTAGTGCTTCTAATGTTAAATTACATTTTCATATTTTTATTTATATCTCCTGAAATTATACTCCTAATGTGCTAATTTTTGTGTAGCAATAATACTAAAATATCCAAACATAAATATGTTGAATTTGTAATTTTTATAGTTTTATGATTTGAATTATGAGTTATGAAATTAATATTTAAAAAAAATATGAATTGCAACCCACAATTTTTTTTATGGATTTAGATTTATTAAATGCTGCATTCCAAAATTTCACATTTTTCTTCCAAGTAGTTTTCAAATAACGCTTAAAATACAGTAAAATGATGGTTTAAAGGGCCGTCTATGATAGTAGTGGCTAGATATTTTCAAATTTCTTATAGTCCAGGCAATAGGGAATTTTACCTAGCAAAAGTAATGGTAGTTCTGGAAATCGGCTTACTTTATGTTTTTTGGGTCGTTGAATCCGAATTTGTAACTTCCCACCAAAATTTCCCAGGGCAACCCCCCAAATTTTGGTAAAATGTCCCCCCAAAAAGGTTTTTATTAAAAAAATCAATTTTTTTATTGTTTTAGGGGAAAAGTATCTAGAAATTCAGAAAGTAGACAAAATTTGCAACAAATTAGATACATGACATTATGACTTAGGATGAAGGGGAAGGGGGGATCTGCCTCGGAACATGCGCCGCTGTGCTGCGTGGACTAAGTTGCGCAATTCCACTTAACCACTCACACGTTAACATTCGCCCTCCCATCTGCCCTCCGAACTTTCTCTATAAGGTTTACTTTAAGTTTTTTGGGTCGCTGAATCCGAAATTTTAACTTACGCCCAAAATCCACCCCCCCCAAATAGTTGGTTTTAACTAGTTGGTTTTAGGGGAAAAGCATTACGAAATTCAGAAAATATACAAAATTTGCAACAAATAGGATATATGATATTATCACGTAGGATAAACGGTGAGAGAGGGTGCTGCCTCGGAACATTCCCCGCGCGCCTTTTTCAAAAACCAAATTTTTTCAAAAAATCAATTTTTTGGGGCATTGCTGGGTGAAATTTTGTTGGGAAGTTACAAATTCGGATTCAGCGACCCCAAAAACATAAAGTGAGTCAAAATCCAGAACTAGTATTAATTTTGTCAGGTAAAATCCCCTATTGCCTGGACTTAATAACTTAGTGCACGTAGCTCCGCAGTGCATGTACAGAGGCAGCCCTCCCCCTCCCCGTTCATCCTACGTCATAATGTCATATATCCTATTTGTTGCAAATTTTGCCTAGTTTTGAATTTCGTAATGCTTTTCCCCTAAAACAATAAGAAATTTACGTTAAAAGCAACTATTTGGGTGGGGGGTCGGGTGGGGAATTTTTGGGGGGAAGTTAAAAATTCGGATTCAGCGACCCAAAAAACTTAAAGTAAACCTTATAGAGAATGTTCGCAGGGGAGATGGGAGGGCGGATGTAAACGTGTGAGTGGTTAAGAGGAATTGGGCAACTCAGTTCACGCAGCACCGCGCGCATGTTCCGAGGAAGATCCCCCTACCTCTTCATCCTAAGTCATAATGTCATGTATCGAGTTTGTTGCAAATTTTGCCTACTTTCTGGAATTTCTAGATGCTTTTTCCCTAAAACAATAAAAAAATGATTTTTTTAATAAAAACCTTTTTTGGGGGGCATTTTACCAAAATTTGGGGGGGGGGGGTTGCCGAGGGAAATTTTCGTGGGAAGTTAAAAATTTGGATTCAGCGACCCAAAAAACATATAGTAAGCCCTTTTCCAGAACTACCATGAATTTTGCTGGGTAGAGTCCCTATACGGTCTCTATTGCCTGGACTATTATGCTATCCGGTAATCCAGCAGTATTCAATGACTGCTTCAGAGGCACTTAAGACCCCACTGCAGTCACGGACAAAAAGAAATCAAGATGGCCGCTGGCATTTTAGCTGAATTGAAAGGATGGTCTAAATTCAAATGATTGACAAGCGAGCTCTTCCAATCAGCAAATAGAATATTCTTGGATCATTTCCAATAGGTTTCAGGTGGTCTAAAAGATTTCTTTTTTCAACTGTTCAGCGTAGATCAAAGCCGTATGTTTTGTGGAGAATCTGGATAATGCTGAAAGCCGTAAAAAGAATTTTAATCTGTTTATAATAAGGGTGCAAAAATTAAAGCGATTTGACTTTCAGAAAATAAATGATTATTTTATTCAGATATATTTCTTTTTTTTAATCATCAAGTTCATTTTACAGCTTTTACAAACATAAAATTGAAATTAGCGCAGTATAAAAACTATTTTATTTCACATAACGAAATTACATTTAAAATCAAGGGGGGGAGATATTGAATGAGGGGGGAAATACCAGGTACAATTATTCTAAAATAACTATCTTTTGTGGGGATTCTTTTTAGAACATGAAATTTATCAAGAGATATATAAAAGCTAAACAACATTGAAGGTTAAAAATAAGATGTTCATAAAATTAGGAGAGAAAAGGTTAAACAAATAAACTGTATATTTTGTACTGTAGAGGGGTGGAGGGGAGAACCGGAAATATTAATTTTGAGGAGAAGGGGGGGGGCTATACATCTAAATCCCAGCGTAGTCATTTATAGGTATAGTACATAATTTATTGTTGTTAGCACTAAAATATATGACAGAAAAAATAAAGTTTTCCAAATATTCAAAACTTTGTGTGATGTTAGCAGAAAGGTTTCAGGCGGAAGAAAATTTAGATTATATTTTATTTTTACAAGTAAGTTATAAAACATAAAGGAGTTTTCACAATTTGAAATTTTAAGTGCATAGGAGTAAATTCAGGTGTGTGTGTGGGGGGGGGAGATTTCTGTACACTAAATATTTTTTAAATGATGCAGACAGTTAAGAATGTTTTTTGTAGCGGTTCGTAATCTAAATAACAATAAAATACTTTGATTTTCATTTACATTTTTTCATTTTAAACACTTTCCAAGAAAGTTGAAAAGTGTTTATGAATTGGGTTTGTCCGTCCGTCTGTCTGTCTATCCGTGCTCTAACTAGCGTAAATATAGTCGGATTGCCATGTAATTGATATACGATATTGAAAATCATCATGGTATGTTCGGTGCACCAATCATGGTTCATTTACAGATGCACTCAAAAGTATTCGCTACATTATGGTCTATGTGTGTGTGTGTGGGGGGGGATTATTTAAGATGTATTTTAATAGTGTTACACAATGTTAAACACAGTTAAATTTATGTACATTGAGACACACTTTAAAATTGTTACTATAGACTATGTTATGTGTAATGCTTAAAGTACGAGTATAGGGGACTCAAAAGTATTCCGTTATGTGAAGAAATATCGTTTGCGGCGTATTTGATTGATATTACTCTGTCACAAAGATAATGAAATTGATATGAATTTCTGAGGTGTCCTTAGCCTACTTTCTGTACAACATGACTATTTAACAATTATTTACGGGGTCAGACAAAAGAACTTGGTTCAATATGGCCAACGAGAAAAACTGTTTGTAGCGTATTTTGATCACGTTACACTATTTCAAACATGACGAAATAGATACACATTACTTTGATTTACTACAAGATGCTTACATTCGAATATGGTCTGCATTTCATTTAGCGTTCATTTACAGGGAAACATAAAATATTTTGATACAATACTGTATCCGATATAGCTATTAAAAATTAATGCTGAAAGTACATTTTCAATTACAGAATGCGTTTTTAAGTTTAACTAAATTTTTGCGCACTACGTGGTGTGCACATATTTTACAAACCCTATACAGGACCACACAAAAGAATTCGTAACCATTGCTGAGAATGAGTATGAATTTCTTAAAGATGTTAGGTTTTTTTTAGTTATAAATGTACAAGCTCAACTACATTTAATATGCTTAGAGATGTTTGTATCATACAAATAAAATCCTATACAGGGATATTCCAAAAACTGGATACATGGGCCGCCGATAGAAAATAATTCCTGCAAGTGTGATTTCAGTAATTTTGAGCATGATTTTGCCTGAATTAGATTTCAGCTTAATACTGTTTGACGTGTATAAAAATCTGTATTCTATATACAGAAATGCACAAAAGAATTCAAGTATGTTTCCGTCTATTAGTAGAAATTGCCGAGGTTGAATTTTCAACTGTTTTATGTATTTTCTTACAAAACTAAATTTTAACATAGTATGTAGAATCTGTACAAATATATGCAGTACAAATATATCATATACACTGCCTCATATGAGCTGCATATATCATATGAGCTGCACAAAAGAATTGGAGTACCATCCAGGTTATGGGTGCAATTGTTGAAATCTGCTTTTCAAACGTGTCATAGGTATTACAAATGTTTAGTTAGATATCAACTTTACTTTATTAAACGGCGAAGTTTTGTTACAGTGTTCTGTAAGTGTTGGAATGTATCGACGTAGACGCATGATTTTTCTTTTTTCTTTGTGGACATACTCGGTTCAGTCGATTACTCAGGCACCTTTGGTATCTACGTTTGATGGTTCTTTCTGAGCTAGTCGGAATAAAATGATTTCGAAAGGTTTTGAGAATTTACTTGCACGTTGACGAGAAACCACAATATTTTCCTTACAAATATCTCTCTAAAGACATTTTCCTTTGAAAAATACAGTTAAAAAGTTTTTTATGCACAATTAAATGTACACCTATTAATTGTACACCTATTATTGTTAACACTTTCGTACATAGTTGAAATGATTTAGTTAATATTATAGATAATAAAGATTTATAATTAGGACGAAAAAAAAGTAAAAATTAAAAAGTTTTAAAGACTGTAAATTAGATTTTTTAGCTTCATGAGTTGAGGGTAAGACAAATCAAGAAACAGATTTTTTTTTTTTTGGAGGGGGGGGGGGGGAATTTAATAGATGACCGATTATGTAACTTATTAAAGATTTACAAATAGGGCAAAAAACATTGAAATTAGGAGTTTTAGAGACTTTAAATTTTATGAGCATGGAAATAATGGGGGGAGAAAAGAAAACGTCAATTTTATATGGGGGTGGAAGAAATTATATAATCGATTATTTATTGTTCAATATGAAACAGATAAAGCTGAAAATGTATTAAAAAAAGACTTTCAAAGATTTTAAACTTAAATAATGGAACGAAAAAAAAGGGGGGGATTTTATTTGATGACTTATTTATTTACCTTATTAAAGAATAAGAAATAGGACAAAAAAAGACTAAATTTTGTGTTCTTGGTAAGGGTAGAGTCAGAGCAAGCGTCAATTTTGGTGGGGGAGGAGTATAGTTATATGATTATTTATGATTACAATAAATTAACAGATAGAGTAGAAAATGTTTTAAAAAAAGCAATGACTTTTAAGGTTAAAATTTTGTGATCTGAGGGAAAAAAAAGAGGAATAAGCAGAATTAGTTCTTTTTGCGGGGGGGGGGGGAAGTTTATCGGCGACTTATTATTTACTTACCTTAGAAAATATTTACAAATAAGTTAAAAAAATAATAAACGAAAAAAAATTAAGGACTTTAAATTTCAGATGCTTGGTAAGAGGGAGAGGCGAGGAGGAAATACCAATTTCAGTCGGGGTTGGGGGGGGAGGAGAAATTTTTATGATCGTTTGTTTATTGTTAAAATAAAGGGGCAAATTGAGCAGAAAAGATTAAAAAAAATTAAAGAGTTTTAAAGGGTTTTTATTTTAAAATATGGGTACCGTGGATGAGGGAGCAAAAGGGAGAAATGACATTTTCGATGGAGGCAATTTACTAGAACTTTTAATGAAATGAATATGGTGAAATAAATTGATAACGAAATTTATGACTGACTATTTATTGTTAGTTTAAAGTAACAAATAAAACAGAAAATTAAAGAAAATATTAAGGAATTTTAAAGATTTTAAACCTTGATACTGTAAGGGGAGCAAAACGGGAAACGAAATTTCGAAAGAAGGGGAGACAAAGAGTGCAAGATGTTTGGATAAGAATATGGTGTGCATCGAATTTATTGTTCATTTACAGGGAAACATTAGGGATGATTGCTGATAGTGAGTTTTAAATTATGATATGTTTGATTTATGATAAGTTATGGTATAAGTTAAGTTAAACTAATATTTTTGCACAGACACATAGGTGGTGTATATGAATTGCATAGAATATAAAGAGTGGTCAAAGGGCTCCAATGCGATGTATCTCATGAGGGTTGTCGAAAAATGTTAGAAAAGTACCGGCATATTATACTATCAGCTAAATGTCCTGTCGGCTAATCGTCTTTTCGGCTAAATGTCCTCCCGGCTAATTGCCACGTTCGGCCAGTTGTCTGTCGGCCAATTGTCTGTATTGCTGAAATTATTTCTATTCCGTTGCATAGACACTACACAAAAGATTTCATCAGTAGTACCGAGAATGACTATGAATTACTTAAAGATGTTTTTTAATTTGATTTATGCATTTTCAAGCTCAACTACTTTTAGTATAGATGTTTGACCCGTAGCCGGTCGCAGACATTTAGCCGACAACCAAATATCCTTCAAGACATTTAGCAGATTGCAGTTAGCTGAGACGTGCATTTAGCCGATACGTACATATAGCCGACAACACAATTAGCTGAAATTTACATACAGCATACAGGACAATTGATCGAAATGGACATATAGTAATAATTTTAGCAATACAGACAATTGATCGACAGGCAACTGGCCGAACGTGGCAATTAGCCGGGAGGACATTTAGCCGAAAAGGCGATTAACCGACAGGACATTTAGCTGATAGTATAATTAGCCGGTACTTTTCTAACATTTTTCGACACCCCTCATGAGATACATCGCATTGGAGCCCTTTGATCACTCTTTCATATTATGTACCTCCCGTTCCCCCTCCCCCAATTTGTATCACCGGGAGCATTTTTCTGACTTTTCCGACATCCTTCAAGTGATATATCATTGGACTGGGCAGCCCTTTGATCACTCTTTCATATTATGCACCTCCCGCTAGGTTACAGTTAATTTGCAGTTTGGTTACAATTGCGATTAGTTACTCTTAGATTACGGTTAGGTTATAATTAAGTTAAGTTTAGGTGATAATTAGATTACACTTAAGTTACAGCTTGGTCATGGTAAAGTTATGTTACAGTTACATAACATTTAGCATATGATTAGCTTATAACTAGGTAAACGTTATTTACAGTTAGATTATGGTTAAGTCCCAGTTAGGTTACATTTAGGCTACAATTAGGTTACTGTTAGGTTTTAGTTTGGTTACGGTTACTTCATAATTAGGTTACACTTAGGTTACGTTTAGATTATGGTTAGGTAACTGTTCGGTTATAATTAGGTTACGTTTAGGTGATAATTAGATTACGCTTAGGTTACAGCTTGGTCATGGTAAAGTTGTGTTACAGTTACATTACTGCTAGCATACGATTAGGTTATAATTAGATAAACGTTAGTTACAGTTAGATTACGGTTACGTCCCAGTTAGATTATATTTAGGCTACAATTAGGTTACTGTTAGGTTTCAATTAGGTTACGGTTACTTTATAATTAGGTTACCGTTAGGTTACGTTTAGATTACGGTTAAATAACTGTTAGGTTACGTTTAGGTGATAATTAGAATACGCTTAGGTTAGAGCTTGGTCATGGTAAAGTTATGTTACAGTTACATTACAGTTAGCATACGATTAGGTTATAACTAGGTAAACGTTAGTTACAGTTAGATTACGGTTACGTCCCAGTTAGGTTACATTTAGGCTACAATTAGGTCACTGTTAGGTTTCAGTTAGGTTACATTTAGGCTACAATTAGGTTACATTTAGGCTACAATTAGGTTACTGTTAGGTTTCAGTTAGGTTACGGTTATCTTGCACTTAGGTTACGTTTAGGTTACAGATAGATTATAGTTACGTTACAGTTTGGTATTGGTTAGGTTACAGTTACGCTACAGTTAGTTTATGCTTAGGTTATAATTAGGTTAAGATCAGGTTACAGTTACGTTACAGTTAAGTCGGATGAATATCCTGTCGGATGCATGTCCATGTCGAATAATTGTCCTCTCTTGGCTAACTGTCTTGTCGGCTAACAGTCGCTGTCGGCTAAAAATCCTGTCGTCTAATTACTGTCTGCTAAATGTCCCGTCGGCTAAGTGACATTGTAGCATATAAATAAATAGGGATATGACAAAAAACTGGATACATGGCCGTCCATGGATAGCAATTCTGACTTTTCCGAAATGAAATATGGTTATCTATCTAGGGTTTTAAGCTAATGTTAGCCTTAGAAGTGTGATATCAGTAATTTTCAGCGTATTTATTTATGAATTAAATTTCAGCTCAGTATGTGGCGTGTATAAAAATTTATAAGGAACATACAGAGCTTCACAAAACAATTGAAGTACGTTTCCGTCTATTGTTAGGAATTAATAAATGTGTATTTTCAAATGTGTTATGTTTTTCTAACTGAACTAAAAATGTAGGAAAGGGTTCATAATCCATACTTGACACATGGTTTTCCTTTCTTGTTATATTTATTTTCAATAATTCATCTTCTTATGTTTTTGTATTTCTCAGTTGCAATAATCATGATTTTTAGGGTTCCGTACTTAAAAAGTAAAAACGGAATTATTATAAGATCACTCCTTTGTCTGTCTGTCACAGCCATTTTACTCGTAAACTACGGAACGTGGGAAGTTCAAATTGGGAGATGTAATAAAGACTATTGACCCACATATTTACAGATTATTAAACATTCACAAATATATGTGGGGAAAAACGTAGAGGGGATAATTAGGTTATTTAAAGAAGAAATATATTTTCTTTGTGTATCGTTTGGGGTATCGGTTAAAAGATTCCGTAACGCATAACTCAAAAATACATTTCTTTTAATTTTAGATATTATATTTTCAGAGATATCGTCGAAAATGTAGTGCAAAAATGTGCCCCCCCCCCCCCCATCTATTTTCAAATCTACTGAAACTAAAATTATGAAAAAAATTAGAGGTAGTAGAGGTTAATTTAATACTCGCAGGAAAATTATAGCGATTGCCCTAGGTGGCATAGTTTTTCATAAAATCACATTTTTCTGTTACATACAGATTTCTATTTGCGGGCATTCAGCAAAGGTATCGAAGAGCGCTAAAGGTACCTATCGTATCAAAAGTATAAAAGCATTGTTTATAATGATTTTCGAAAAAAAATCGTCGGTAATTCGCCGAGATATTAAGACTCCTGTCCCTGCCGGCGAAGACACTAACGAGCTAATGCTAATCCGATGGGGAGGAAAAAGTAAAGAAAGGTGCGATGTAGACACGGATCTCGGCTATATAATGCCAAAAAAAAAAAAAAATTAAATATCGAAATACAAAATAGATATTAGAAAATTCCTTCCCTATACGATTAGCATTAGCTCGTGATTGTCTTCGATGGCAGGGGCAGGAGCCTTAACTCTTAAAGACACGGTTGGTTTGGACATACATAATGGCAGAGGCGGCGTACTCTATATACCATCGGTTTTTAAATACTAGATAACAACTTTTAATGATAGATATGTGTAATGCAATACCCAGTAGCAGCATAAAAGCAGTAAACGTCAAATTGTTAAAAACAGACCAATTTAATTATAATTAATCGCATAAATACTATGGGATTCGCGACTAGTTTGCGTTGAGTGGATCTCTCAATACGCCTCCCGTGTCTTTAAATGATAATTAAAGACCTATTTGAAAAAACGCGGCACGGACAAAGTCGAGTTGCATCTTTGCGACCTCCTTTCGAAGCGCGCGTAGTACAACGCCAAGTTTAAACTTTGAACAAGGATTTTATTTCATCTACACTGTAAAAAGAAAAATATTTCTATGTTGAATTTAGTTTTATGAAATGCCAAATGAAATTTAAATATGCAGCACTTTTATTGTTAGTACCAAATTAAGTTCAGCATATGCAGATTAAGATACTTTTAAAAAAAGAATTATACAAAATAGCAATATTTAATTTTATTTCGGCTTCATATCTCTTTGAACCTTTGTGGTATACTCAATCATACTTTTCTAATATATACAGCTATACCCAACTCTACGTTGTATAGGTTTTTACAAAGTTTCATTATTCTTTTAAATAATACAGTTAATAATTCATATATTTATTGTACGGAACTCTCTGAGCGCGAGTAATACTCGTACTTGACCGTTTATTTTATATACAAGCTATATGCATTGGTCTGCCAAGTCGTATCTTGGTGGAAACCATCTGCAGAACATCAATTTAGTGGTTGATCCGCAGGTTTACCATTGTGTTTTCAAGCACCCAAACTTCAATATTTTCATACATTTGGGTGCTGCAAAATACAATGATAAACCAATCGATCAAAAACCAAACTCCGGTGTGCAGGTGTTTTCTATCAAGATATGACTTAGCAGACCATTTGCATTTTAATATGCTAATTGAGTTCTATCTAATCCTAAAATTTCAGCCTTCAACTTGATGAGCTGATGGTCTGTGCAATTGCCACCCGTCGAACAAATCCCTTCCTGTGAAATCTTGTATCACTCTTTAGGAATCTGTGGACAGGCACAAAAACATCCTATCTGTGTTTTTATACCTAGATTGTGTATAAAAACCTTTTTTAATTCATTACTCTGAATTTGGAGATTTTTGTAACAAATACAGCTGTATTTTTTTTTTTTTTACAATTGTTTGAGAAAGACTTTGTTTTTATTTTCTCTGAAAACTGCTTGGATTTTTCATTACATCGATATGCAATTCTGATAATGAATTTCATAGAATTCCATTTCAAAGCAATATTTGGAATTTCTTCCAATTTTACCAAAGCATTCTTTTTTTTATCAGAAATCAGTGAAAATAAATTAATTTTTCTGCATCTTTATCTTTAGACTAAGTTACAATTTTATTTTCCCCGCATTGCTGATAGAGATTTTTTTTTTTACCTTGTCAGTTGAAAGCTCACAGTCAAATATCTCCAGAGATTCTCCATCTTCTTCCTCTACTTCCCAGTTAATAATCAGGAGGAGTTGCCGTAATATCCTTCACCAATCTGTGTCCTATATCGGAATTTGGTAAATTAGCAGTGCTTTTAGTTTATAGTCTTTACTTGACCTTACCGATCATGACAGTGCTAAGCTATCATTCGTTGTTGCTAAGAAACTGTTTTTACTAGTTTATAAATTAGCTTGGTAAATTATCACTGGTTTTACTTTGCAGCCTCTACTTGAACTTGCCGATCAAGACAATGGTAAGCTGCCATTCATTGGTGCCCAGAAAATGTTTTTATCAGTTTGTTAAAAATGTCCTACTGACATTTTCTACGTATATAACGCAGACTTTCACAGTGATAGACTTGTTGATGACGGTATTATCCTTCTCCTATAATTCTTGAAAAGCTAATAACAAATTTACTAACTGTTGCTTTGTGAGCCTTAATTTCCTCTCTAATCATTTTATAAAACTGTGTGATTGAATAATGAATTGTAGTAAACGAAAGAATGTGCCATTACAATACAACATGAAATAAAAATGTTAACTAACGCAATCTTTAACAGGATACCAATGTAAACTGAAAGTGAAGATCGAGTGTTATTAAAATTCATAGTAAAAGACCAGAGAAGAATCTATTACCAAATTCCAATTTTTGGGACGGATGCAAAAGTTTGTCGCATATTGTTGATGGAAATTAAAGAAAATGTATTTCGTGTAAATTTCAATTCCTAGCAGTTACATAATTAGCGCTCATCTGGCTAAAGAATCGATGTATTTTCTCAAATCTGCCAAAAAATGAAATATCTTATCCTCAAAATGTTTTGAAGTGATCTAAATAAACGGTCATACGACGATGCAAGTTTTGGAGAATGGTTCTTGGATTGAAGCATTTCATCTCAATTATAACAGTTTGTGTCTGAAGTGGGCTAGATACATGTGGTCTAGCAGTCTTGTTGGAAAACAATGCCTAATTGTTGATTGTTTGAAGCTGCTTCTAGCGGATTGCTTGATTTAATTCACTTAATTATAAACAGTATTTCTGCAAATTAATGCTGTATTTTCTACGTAACATCTATTAATAAACAATTTTCTTGTCTCACTGAATGCGAAGAAAAATCTTCTGTAGGTAGGAACTGACTTTTGCTTTGATTAAAAGGCCTCTTCGATGTAGTCATCAATGTAGTCTAAATAATTATTAACATTGCTACTATTCCTTATATTCCATGAATTTCGAAAATAATCTGAAAATAAAAACTATGCGTAAATCTGGTTTTTGAATAATGTAGAATAACGTTGTTTTAAAAATATCGACATGTTTTCTAGAAACTGAGTGAGGCTAAAGTTTTAGCTTCATAAAACATAATTTTTTTTTTTTTTTTTTTTTTTACTGCTAATTGTACTGTCAAGTTCCAGGAACAAGAAATTTCCCTCCGAGGAGACCTCTACTTTCAAATATTTAGCCAACAAAGACTTATAAACTGATACAATCAATTATGACTCGTATTCAATCATAGAGGCTTGCTTATAGAAAAAGTTTCAGGCCGAAATGTGCTGGATCGAACCGTAGCTTCCGATTTCACGAGGATGAAGTAGGCATACTTCTATTACAAATTTTTTAATTTTTTTTTTATCCTATTTAATAACTTCAGTTAATTAAGACAATAATAACATTTTAAAATAAGTGGTAGAAATTTGTCTGATTTGCCTCCATTAGAACATCGCTTATAGATCGAATTTGGCAAATTCAAAAGTGGAGATTTTATTATGATTTTATCACATATATATACTTTGCAATGAAATGCTAATTTGGGTGGACTTTCTGCTGAAAATTCCTTCATGAAAACATTTCATTTATTAACATAATCAAATTAAACCTCGTGAAATTGGTCTCCTTCTTCACGCCCCCCCCCCCCCCCCCTCCTTTCTTTATCATTTTATGAGTTTCTCCATCTTCACTGTTCGATTTTTTTTTCAAAAGAAGGTAGTGCGGATGGCCCACTGCCTTTAGTAATGTGGACTATGGTGATTTCAAGTTAAGTTAGAAAACTTAACCAATCTTCTGATTTTCATCAACGTCTTATAACGGTGGATTAAACATGAATTCGCCATTATTCACCAGAGATGAAACAGCAATCTAAACAATGTGAAAGAGCAGCTGAAATTGCGCCAAAGAAAGTGAAAATGGTTCCATCTGCTGGAAAAGCCATGGATACGGTTTTCGGGAATTCACAAAGTGTGGTGATCATAGAGCACCGGCAAAAAGGTAGAATCGTCACCGGACAGTGTTATGCATTTCTACGGGACCAATTAAAGAGTGCTTATTCCGACAAAACGTCTATACCTGAGCAACAAATACGTGTTCTTTCACCACAGCAGTGCTCTTGCACACATGCTTGTAGTTTTCGCTACGAAAGTCAATGACCTACGCTCTGTAGTGCTTCCACATGCACCGGATTTTGCTCCCAGCGATTATTTCCTTTTCCCAAGCCTGAAGAAATGGCTCGGTAGTCGGAAATTCACTTCAAAATATGGGGTTAAAGCAGAGACCACCACTTCATTTCCAAAGTTAGATAAGGCATATTATGCTAAAGATAATAAAAAGTCGGAAACTCGTTGGTTTAATTTTTTTAAGTTGTAAGGAACTAGGTTAAAAAAATTAAATATTGTCAAATTTTTTTCATTTTCTTTGTCGGGCTAATAACCTTTCGAAACACACTCGTATCGATATCAAATTTTATTTTCCCTCCCCCCCCCCCCCCCAAAAAAAGGCGGAGTTCAAGAAAAATGCGGGTCCTAGTTGTAATTAAAATTCGACCCCCTCATGCTGAGAACATGACACTATAAAACTTGGTAAGACGGAAACATAAACAATAGGTGCTAAATACCTTTTTAGATGGGTTTTTTGCGTCTTTGCAGATACAATTGCAGGGTATTTTTAGGGGAATAATGAGAATTCCGTTTAAACCAGGGTTTCGTTACAGCTAGGTATCAGAAAATAAATTTGTTAGCTAGCAGACATTTATAAAATATAATATTTTACCATACAGTCTCCTTATTTTCAGTTTAACATTATTATAGTTAATGATAAATTTTCGCGTTCTCTTTGCGTTACAAAAAATATCTTTAGGTTACCTTTGAGAACACATACAACACTGCAGAGAAAAAAAGGACCAAAATACGGAAATACTACTGGCAATCTAGACGCCAGCACTTAGACCGGAATTTAACGGATTTTTTCTGTAATTTAAAGGTAAAAAGTTCCGTTAAAATACGGAAATAGTACTATCGTCTAGATTGCCAGTAGTATTTCCGTAATTTAATCCTTTTTTTACAGTGTAGTGACGGGAAAAAAAATGTAAGCGCTAATGTTAAGTCTATGAGAGCGTTATTTTCAAATATCTCGCGTCCTTTTTAATATTTTAAAATGATTTTTTTTGCATAGGATAGCTGAGAACGATCTACAACCGGGCTGTTTTTTACTTTTTCGGTTTTGGTTAGAGATATTTAAAAAAAAAATTACTTATACTTTCGGAACTGGTGGAATCGGTTCTGAAATTGAAACTATCATAATAAAAGAAAACTGAAACTAAAATCGAAAAAGTAAAACCTAGCCTGGTTGTTGATCGCCCCCAGCTATCCTATGCAAAAAAAAAAAAAAAAAAAAAAAAAAAAAAATCATTCAAAAATATTTTAAAATTAGCATTTTCATTTCTTCCCGTGTCTGAAGTGGGCTCTTGGAAAAAATATGTTACGCAGGACAAATTTCGCATTTTCTTAGACTTTTAAAGGTATACTGTACCCATAAAAATGACAAATATTAAAAATAATAAATATTAATATTTTTTTTTAAAGTTTCGAACAAATTGATCAACTCTTTTAAAGTTAACAATATTTAAAACTTACAAATTTTAAGTTCTTGTTAAATCTTAGTAAATTTAAATTGTTCAAAATTAGGAAAAATTAAAATAATAAAGTCATCAATAATGTTCTTAGGCATGTTTTAAAGGCATGAAAAATATGCTAAAAATTAATATAATAAGAAAATGAATAATACAGATAAAAATCAACTTTCAGGAATTTCTGCCAATTAACGGAAGTGTATTTGCATTCTTTTGTACAGCCCTTACATTAGCAACAAGATTTTATACACGTCACATGTTAAGATAAAATTTATTCCAGTATAAACATGCTTAAACTACTTAAATCGCACTTCCAGAAATTATGATCCATAGGCGTGCATGCATACAATTCTCTGGATAGCCTTGTATATTATTATATTTAGTTTTTTCTTTCGGAACCGGTTGGAATCCATTCTGAAGTCGAAACTATCCTAATATTAAAAAAAACTAAAACTAAAATCGAAAAAGTAAAAACTAGCCTGGTTGTCGATCGTCCTCAGCTATCTAATGCAAAAATCTATTAAAATAAAGCGAGAAATTTGAAATTAACGCCCCCATAGACTTAAAATTAGCTTTTTTATTTCTTCCCGTGTCTGAAGTGGGCCCTTAAAGAAAGATGTGTAATACAGGACAAATTTCGCATTTTCTGCGGCTGTTAAAGTTGTACTTTTTCGTTAAAAATAACAAATATTAAAAGTGATAAATATTAACAATATTCCTTTAAAGTTGATCAAAACTTTCAAAGTAAACATTCTTTAATACTTACTAGCTTTAAGTTTTTGTTAAATCTTAGTAAATTTAAATTGTTCAAATTATTGAAAAATTAAAATGATAAAGTCATCAATGCATATTCTTGGGCTTGTTTTAACGGCATGAAAAAAATGATAAAATTTAATATAATAAGAAAACGATTAATGCAGATGAACGTAAACCTTCAGCAATTTCTACCAATAACCGGCAGTATATTTGCATTATTTTGTACAGCCCTTGCATTCGAACAAGTTTATATACACGCAACATGTGAAGATCAAAATTATTGCAGTATAAACATGCTTAAAACAACTGAAATCGTACTTCCAGAAATTATCATTCATAGGCGCGCGCATGCATCCAATTCTTTGAATAGCCTTGTATATTATTATATTTATATTTTACAAACAGTTTCTAATTATAGTTGAACTTGAAAATGTAGAATTTAATTAAAAAAAAATTAGCAATTCACTCTCATTCTCAGCAATTCTTCCTGGTTCTTTTGCGTAGCCCTATACACGGTCTATAGAAATCATATATATAATCAAGTATTAAAACGGATATCATAGGTGAAAACTCATTTTTAGCAATCAACTATAATAGAGAATACTTCGTATACAGTATTGTGTCCAGCAACTTTTATATGCCCCTGTAAATGAAATAAAATGTGATTCACATCATATTCTAATGTAAGCATCTTGTAGTAAACCTCAGTAATGTATATGAATTCCATCTTGTTTGAAATCGTGAAACATAACTAAAACACACTTTGCAAGCAGTATTTTCTGTAATAAAACTGAACTCATTTCTGTGACCCTGTGAATGAATGATAAATGCTTTTCAACCCCTTCAGAAAGCATGTTTTACTGCGCATCATAAATTCATATCAATTTTATTATGTTGTAACAGAGAAACGTTATTAAAATACGCCGCAAACGTTTTTTCTTAATAGGCCATAATATAAAGAAATATACTTTTAATTCCCCTGTACACGTACCGAAATCACCCACTCGTGGACAGCCAACCTTTCCGCATAGGAGCTGTGCACTTAAATAAGGTGCATAATTTTTATGTTAAAATTGTTTTACATCATTAAAGTACACCGCAAATGATTTTTCCCATATAGGCCATAATATAAAAGAATACGCGCGATCTGATAGTAATTAAAATTCGACCCCCTCATGCTAAAAACGTGACGCTATAATACCTGGTAGGACGGGAAAAAAACAATGAGTGCGAAATACCGTTTTAGGTGGGTTGTATCCGTCTTAGCAGATACAATTGTAAAATATTTTTAGGGGAACCATGAAAATATTCAATTTAAACCAGGATTGCGTTACAGTTACGTATTGCAAAATAAATTTGTCAGCTGACAGATTTTTATAAAATGCTATATTTTACCTTACAGTCTCATTATTTTTAGTTTTACATTATTACTAGGGGGCTCTGCCCCCTGCAAGTTACGCTCGCCAACCCCCGTTCAGACACCGCAGAATCTAAAAACACGCTAATCTGATGGGTTTAAAAAATATAAGAGAAGATTGAACTATACTGAAAAAAGCTGTGCAGATCTCACTGTAAATGGGTTTCCATTCTATTTGATTGCAAAAATGTAAGGCCGAATCAGTTGCTGTTAAGACATCCAGTGGTTATTTTCGTTTTTGATTAAAGAGGATCAGTTAAACATTTGAAAAATAGCTGAAATAAAATGAATTAAGTATACAGAGTCTTTGTCTCCCGGTATTTTAAAACAATCTCTATAACAATAGCCTAAGTCATGTGACTATCATCAACAGTTTCGGGCGGGCCATTTCGCTTTTTATACTCTAGATGCCATTTTGGTACTTTAATGTTAGCCATGCACAGGTGATAAGTCGCCAAATATTATTTTATCGCCATCGTTTCATCTATATTATAATAGTTCAAGTCAACAACTGTCATAAACAAATACGGTCTGATCCCTTCGCCTTTCATATGAAACTTTGGCACAGATGTCATATAGGATATTGGCGCGATTTTTTTCCTACGCCAATTTGGGAAACGCATCAACAGCATAAACAACAACATCCGGCTTGCCATATCAAGCAAAATAACAATACTTTGGCGCCAGTACCCGTTGCGTATATGCCATTGGCGTCAGAAAAAAAAATCGCGCCAATATGGGTCCGTATATAACATCTGTACAAAAGATTTCCATTTTGGTTAAAAAATCAAATTTTTTTTTCAAATAAAACTATATAAAAGTTGTCATGGTCACAAAGAATTCTTGGTACTGTTACGCTAGCTGGGTGCAAATCTCGCCAATAGCTTTTTTCAAATTGCCAGATAGCATTTTTTTTTTTCGAGCGGTAAATTAAAACATTGATTTGAAGTTGAAATTAAATGTCATGGTTTGTTGCATTATTGGGAAGAGTTCCATATTGTGTGCTGGTTGGCGCGATTGGCGAATGAATCCAAAATGGCGTCAAAAAGCCATTTTTAGCGTCTTATAAATTTTTTCAGGATGTCGGAAAAACATGGTCTTTAAATATTTGTAAATATATATATATTTAATAAATCTTATGTATGTCACATGTTAAAAAAAGTACGATGTTTACACAGATAGTTTTATATATATCACGTATAGAGATATACCTTATACAAATATAGTATATATACACCTATAAATAAATATTATGTACTTATATTTTATGTATTTATTATATTTATTATACATGTCAAACTAAAACAAAGTTATATATTTTTCCGAAAAATATAGGCTAAATGCAAAAAAAAAAAAAAAAAAAAAAAAAAAAAAAAATACGCAAAAAACATATGAATAAAGTTCATTCCAGAAAAAAAAACAACCTCAAATGCTGAAGATCGCAACGACATCGATTCATTTAACGCCAAAAAAAAATCTCGCCAAAAAAACCAGCACACAATATGGAACTCTTCCCGCATTATTTAACATTTGGCCAGATGTCACATACGCACCGCAGATTTGGCGTGGTTTTTTTTTCTTTTTTACAAAAATTTGGCGAAAACCTTGTTTTCGAATAGCAGTTACATATGCATTTTGTGTATTACTTAGTTATCCCGTCGACAAAAAATCTATCGCCAAACTATAATATTAAATGTCAATAATGGTTGATCGTAAATGTCACATTCACTTGACTTTATGTAAGTTACACATGTTTACGTCATCAAGTGATTTTTATTTCGACGTTTTATTTGTATATTTATTAATGTTATACTAATTTATTTGTTCTTTCGTTATTTAAAATAAAAATTATGTCAATTTGTATAATTTGGCGATTTACATAATTTGGGGAATTTGGTCGACGGAATAACTAAGTAGTACCGTATCATAATATTAAAATATTTATTTGCTTAAAAGACGTTATAAAAACACATTAAAAGTAAAATAAAAATCCATATTATAAATATATTTTATCTATATTTACAAAATATAGATTTTTAATTTAATTTTAATGTGTTTTTATGACGTATTTTAAGCAAATAAATATTTTAATATTATGATATGATTCGTAATGGACGTAATTTTGATTTACTACTCACACTTATTTACGTAAGTAGTACCGTATTTTTAAATTATTTTCTATTATTTTCAAAAGGAAATAACAAAAAAAAAATAATTAATAACTATAGAACAAAATAATTTATATAATTTTAAAAAAGAAATAAAAGTAAATAAACATTTATTATTAAATAAACAACAATAGCCGAGTTACCATGTCAATCAAAATAATGCCATTTTGGCGCCAATCAGAATCTTTCGATTTGGCGAAAGATTGTTCAAGTAAATTGAATTATAAATAAAAGTAGCACGATACATTTTTTGGCATATATTTAAGGGAGGCCAAACTGGTCGCCAAATTAATTTAAAATAACCTTTTCTGAAATAAGAAAAAAAATATCTGTTCTGATTAAAATTTCAGTTGCCATCATTAGAAAAATGTACTTAAAACAATTGGGTAAGTGTGATCACAGATCTCACAGAGGGTTTCGTTTAATATTCCTTTAAAACACTTTATCCTTTTGTGAAATCTGTTAGTTCCACATTTCGCAACCAGGGGCGCACTCTATTCTACACAAACCTCTATCCAAAGGAAACTCCGTTTTACAACCTATGCGTAGGTATATTAGTCGAGGGGATCGGGTCTATAGCACCCGAGATAGGTAGGCGCCCCAGGAAATTGCACGGAACATTCTTTTATAAGCTTTTTATTATGTGCTATGAACTATGTCAAAGTTTCCAGCAGATCGACTTGTTAGATTTCATAATTTTAACAAAATTGCGTTATGTTAGTTGCAAATTCCACCACCAGGGAGCGCACACTATTCATAACAAAAGTGTATCAGATCGAAACTCTGTTAAACAACCTATCAGTAGATGTGTTACTGGAGTTGGTGGCGGCCTTAAGCGAGAAATTAAGAAATTTGCTGAAAGTACTATTCGGAAATAGTGGTAACTAAAATTTTGACATTTTTATATTTCATAAGCAGCATGTGTCTGAGTATATCATAGTGCTCAAAAAACGACACCTAAAAAGGTCGTAAACGCTATTTTTTTAAAAAGAAATCCAGCGCCCCTCCCCCGCCCTCCCTTCACAGGAAATTGTATGCACCATTATTTTATAAGCTTTTTATTATGTGTCATGAAGTATCTTAAAGTTGCAAACGGATCGCCTTGTTATATTTCCTAATTTTAACAAAATCGCGTTACGTTAGTTCCGCATTCCACCACCAGGGAGCGCACTCTATTCTTAACAAAAGCATATCTGAACGAAACTCCTTTGCGCAATCTCTCCGTAGATACATGGTCGGGAGGGTGGCGGTGCAGTCTTAATCAACAATTTAAAACATTTTCTGCGATAACAAACGCTAAGATTTAATAAATAAATCTAGTCCCCCCCCCCCCTCCACTCCTCGAAATATCACACTCCATTCTTTTTTACACTTTTTCTTATGTGTTATAAAGTATCTTAAAGTTTCGAAGACATCGAGTGGCGGTCTTAAACAATAATTTAAGATATTTCCTGAAATTGCTATTCGGAAATAGTGGGATGAACACTTATAAACCTATAAACTTTTTCATATTGAATAATTAATACTTATCTCATAGCGCGCCATCGAAACACACACGCAAATTGTTAATTTCCCAATTTAAATGAAATCTCCGTTAAAAAAGCACGTGCCTCCATCTTAATCTGGCATTTGATGGAAATAAGAGGAATTAATAAAATAATAATTAGTATCTCAGCTCGTAATGAAGCAATCTCTTTGAACCGGGTATGTATGGAATCTGCGAGAAATTTCCAGCCCGGATGTCAAAAAATTTAATCGAAAAATTTAATATTTAAAAAGTTTAAATTTCGTATTAGACTTGCCTCCCCTTAAATTTCTCCCGTGCCGATATGTCGAGAAATGATGACAGTTGCCTTCCGGTGAATGGAAATCTGTTTTCATTGTTTTTAAAAACACAGAAATTAAATTTTTATCGATTGATTTTTAGTGGATTTTTTGCGTTCTATCCTATGCAGAAATTTGAAATTTATACCAAAATAAAGTAGAATTTTTTCCGCGTATTTCTACACCTGTTACGAATTTGTAAGACCGATATTTCGGCAGATCCAATTTTGCTTTTTGAAGGTCCACTTCATTTATTGCTTAAAGTACTCCGTGGTAACCCTGCACCGGCTGATTTGACGGAGCATCCGCCGAGTTTACTGGCAACCATTAGGAGAAACTGGGGAGGATTTCGATAACGTGCATTTTCACCTGCATTCAAAAGGTTGATTGGTTAATTTTAGAATTTAATTAGCCCGTAATTAGGTTAATTACCAACTTTTTCAAAATTTTATGATTTGTTGTTTGATGTGAGGTGTTCAGCTATAAGTACCCAAAATTTCAAGTCTCTAACATGTATGGTTTCTGAGAACGGGCTCTGTGACGGACAGACGGACAGACAGACAGACAGATAGACAGAGGAGCGAGACGAATAGGGTTTCGTCAGATGAACGAAACCCTAATTAGAAAAAAATTAATATTTCGAAAACTAATTCGAATTTAAAAGTTCTAATACCAGCTTTGAGAACTGCAGATCAATACGGATTTTTGGTGTTAATTTCATCGCAATGTATTCCATATTTTAGGAAAAATAGCCGTGAAACTGAATCAGTCGTTTAATCAGTCGTTTCAAAGAATCGTTTCATAAATTCGTTTCATTAGGATTTTATATATATAGGGTAGATATTTAAAGATAAATTTTCGCGTTTCCTAACCGTTACAAATAATATCTTTATGTTTCATTTGAGAACCCACACTAGTAGCGGGAAAAAAAATGAAAGCGCTAATATTAAGTCTATGGGAGCATTATATTTTCAATTATCTCGCTTCCTTCTAAACATTTTAAAATGATTTTATTTGCATAGTATAGCTGAGGAAGCTCTATAACCGGGCTAGTTATTACTTTTTCGATTTTTGTTTCAGATATTTTTCTTTAAAATTACTTTTACTTTCATAACCGGTGTTATCCGCTCTAAAATTTAAACTATCCTATTATATATAAAAAAAACTATAGCCAAAATCGAAAAGTAAAAGCTAGCCTCACTGTCGATAGTCACCAGATATCCTATGCAAAAAAAAGGAAAAAAAAAAAAGAAAAAGAAAAAATCATTCAAAAATATTAAAATCAAAGCGAGAAATATGAAAATGACCCCCCCATAGACTTAAAATTAGCGTTTTCATTCCTTCCCGTGTCTGAAATAGGCGTGCATGCATCCAATTCTTTGAATAGCCTTGTATATTATTATATTTTTATTTTCCAAACATATCTTTTTAAATGTAGTTGAATTTGAAAATAAAATTAATCAATTTCTCAACAATTCTTCCTAGTTCTTTTGCGTAGCCCTATACGTAGTCTATCGAATTTATATATATATAATCTAGTATGCAGAAATTTAGTTAAAAACGTATATCATAGCTGAAATCTCACTTTCAGCAATCATCCCTAATAGACAATACTTCATATGCAATATTGTATCCAATATCTTTTATGTGCCCCTGTAAATTAAATAAAATGTGATGCACATCATATTATAATGTAAGCATCATATTGTAAACCTCAGTAACGTATATGAATTCCATCTTGTTTGAAATCGTGAAACATAACTAAAACACACTTTGCAAGCAGTTTTTTCTGTAATAAAACTGAACCCTTTTCTGTGACCCTGTAAATGAATGATAAATGCTTTGCTATCCCTTCAGAAAGCATGTTTTACTGCGCCTCATAAATTCATATCAATTTCATTATGTTGTAACAGAAAACGTTATTAAAATACCCCGCAAAAGTTTTTTCTTCGTAGTCCATAATGTAACGAAATATACTTTTTAATTCCCCTGTACAAGTACCTATGCTCTTCAATAATGCGAATAAATTGTATGTTTAAAATTGTTTTATGTCATTAAAATACACGCAAATGTATTTTCCCACATAGACCATAATATAAAATACTTTTGAATGTCCATGTAAGTGAAGTATAAAATATTAAAAGGTAATACGTATTAGAAAAAAAAATTGCTAGCTAGTATATTTTTATAAAATACTATACTTTATCTTACAGTTTCATAACTTTTAGTTTACATTATTAAAGTTAATGATAAATTTTCGCGTTTCCTAACCGTTGCAAAAAAAATATCTTTGCGTTACATTTGAGAACCCACGCAGGTTACGGGAAAAAAATGTAAACGCTAACGTTAAATATATGGGAGCGTTATTTTCAAATCTCACTTCCTTTTTATCTCACTTCCTTTTTAACATTTTAAAATGATTTTTTTTTTTTTTTTTTTTTTTGTATAGGATAGCTGAAGACGATCTACAATCGGGCTAGTTTTTACTCTTTCGATTTTGGTTTCAGATATTTAAAAAAAATTACTTTTAATTTCGGAACAGGGGTGAATCGTTTCTGAAATTGAAACTTTCCTAATATATATATATATACTAAACTAAACTCTGCGGCTATACAATCCATGAGGATCAGGGCCGACAGTGCCCATCTCTGTTTTCTTGACCCTAGGCCCGAGGTGCTATACAGCATGCGTCCCGGCTAGGTGGTCAGCCTAACGCGAGACCCTCGGTGTTTAGTTCCCAAGCAAGCTTGGTACTCATTTTATCGACCCCAAAGGGATGAAAGGCTGAGTGAACCTTGCCCAGTCGGGAGTCGAACTCTCGACCTGCGGTGCGGCAGTCAGATGCCCTGACCACTACACCACTGGGCTTTATATACACACACACACACACACACACACACATATATATATATATATATATATATATAATAAAAATATAAAAATCTAAAAAGTAAAATCTAGCCTGGTTGAAGATCGTGCTCAGCTATCCTATGTAAAAAACATCATTCAATAATATTAAAACAAAGCGAGAAATTTTAAATTAACGCCCCCATAGACTTCGTTTTACTTTCTCTCCGTGTCTGAAGTGGGCTCTTTGAAAAATATATCTGTTACACAGGACAAATTTCGTTCTCCGACTGTTAAAGGTGTACTGTCCCCTTAAAAATAATAAATATTAAAGTAATGAACTATAAAAATATTTCTTTAAAATTTTGAACAAGTTGATTTACAATTTTAAAGTTAACAATCTTTAAAACTTATTAACTTTAAATTCTGCTGATTTTTAATTAAAAGAACTGTTTTTCGAACGTAAAATGTTAAATTGTCGAATATTTTATACATATACAAGAATAGGAGGCTTGAAAACCAGTCTCCTGGCCAGGCCACAAATATGTTCTAACAAATTATGACTTCGTAATTATTTGTTAACTATTTTAACTTAAAAAATAATTTAAAAAATACTCGTCTATTTTTTTACCATTTTACTTAATAAACTAGGACTGAAATTTGATTCCTTAATAACTTCTATATGTTGTAACTTCCTCTGTGCGGTTCTGAAATTGTTTATATAAACGAAATGTATAATTTCCTTCGTTATTCATAGAAATATAGAATTTAAAATATTTCATTCTTTCAAGAGCCTTTTGTTGAAATTAAACAATAATCTTAGAAAAAAATAAATCCAAGGTTTGAAATAGGAGTGATCTATTTTGACACGATACAATAATCCAATCACAATTAAATCGTTTCCATTTGCTAAAGTGTTTGGATACTAGCCAATCATATTTTTAATAGGCGTGGTTTTCATCGTCTTGGTAGAGGCGGAGAGCATAACATTACGAGGCCATTTTTGACACATTTTTCATCAAAATCTTTGCATATTTTGCTCAGCCTAATTGTAGTAGAACTATTGGAAGCATATTATTGGAAAGCTTAAACTCTATATTTTCGTTGTTATTTTTAAAATTTTGCTGAATTTTGCTGATATGGATTTTATAAGGCTAAAAAGGACACAACACCTCGAATTTCACTGGATCTTAAATTGACAGGATCCTGAGAATTAAACTACAACGAAAATCGGAAAAGTAAAAAATAGCCCGTAAACAGATAGTCCTCAGCTATCCTGTGCAAAAAAAATCATTTAAAAATATTAAAAATCAAGCAAGATATTTGAAAATATTGTTCCCATAGACTTATCATTAGCGTTCGAACTTCAAGCCGTGACTAGTGTGGCCTCTTAAGATGCCTTGATCAAGAACGGTGTTCTCTCGGTCAACAATCGTGTACCGAACTTCAATTTGGATACAGCCCATCATAAAGTACGCTCGTTTTAAAATAATTAATTTCTCGTAAACTTATCGTACGAATTGCATAAAAATTTGTTTTTAGGCTAATTGAAGGGTGTAGAGTTCATTTAAGCTGTCAGAATTGTGTACTGCTATTGAAAAGAAACAAAGTTATGGTTTGTTTTAATATGCAGATGGCTACCTAAGCAAATTTTATATACATCATTTAAAAGTAGACTTTATTACCAATCGTGTGGTACCAGTAACTTTCTTCCACGATAATTTTTTGCAGAGTTAGTAACGGGCGTTTACTTTTTTTTCCCACGACTGTACATTGATAAACGTGATCATTAAGATATCATTTCGTTTGCTGAGCTTCCGTGCAACATTCAAAGTGTAGAAAGATGTGTCAGAGTGGTAACTGAAGCTGCCGCGACAGTTTGTAGTGCAAGCAACATGAATGGATACATAAGATGCATTATGACATATTTTGAGATTAAATCAGATTTGAAGGTTACAAAACTCCAATAGGACCAACAATAAACACCAAGCCGAAATATTTTGATAATTTAGATGTTTGTTTTGAAGAGCACGAACTGACTTTTAAATTTTCTGAACACTTTTAACAGATTTAAATGTTTGTTTTTCATTCTTGAAATTTAATCGTTTGTGTACTTTTCACAGAGAAATTTTTTTATTGCACTCTTGCTTCTTCTGTGATGCACTCTATTATACATATACAACAGTTAAAAATGAATTTATGGGAATTTTTTCAAAATTTCGAATGACCGGATTCCTGAAAGGTATTATGCGATTTCGAAAAAACTGTGCCGGTATATTAGTACTACATACCATACGCAAATTTTTCGAGGTAAGACATTTTTATTTTCCAACTTTATGGCTATTTCGATTTATAAATTGAACAAGGCATTTTTGAATAATTTCGCAAAAATTGTGGGGACCCGGGCCACCGGAAGATAAAACTTGATTTTAAAAAACTGTGCTACGTACCATACACAACGTTTTCGCGGTATGATATATTTATTTTCCAGCTTTATCTTTAGTTTTATTTATAACTTCTACAAGGTGTTTTTGACGAGTTTGGTGAAAATTGGGGGACCCGGGTGCACTGGAAGATAAAGTTTGATTTCGAAAAATCTGTGCAGTTTTATTATTGGGGATCATACACAACTTTTGCAGTTATTGCATTTTGATTTTCCTATTTTCGGTTTTTTCACGCCACCCTAATGTACACTTCGAAGAGAATACATATTTTTATATCTTATTTTAGAAGTACAGTAAAACCCGTTTAAGAAGTTCCCGCTTAAGAAGTTTTCCCGTTTAAGAAGTTTATATTTTCGATTCCCATTTTTCTCTTATTCTTACAACACTAAAATAACTCGTTTGAGAAGTTTTGTTCGAAACTCTTTCCCGCTTAAAAAGTTTTATTTTTCCTTCCATTTTTACTTTCAAAGCTTGTTTATTTTGTCTTTTTGATTATTATTTTATTTTCTGTGCTGAAATCTCTCTCTTTATTATTCTTCGCTATTCAAAATGGTCAATGTTTAGGACTGATAGCAGATGTGGTCACCTCTATTTCACCTTAAAATCTGTTTAACGTGTTTGATGGAAATGGAATGTGGGTAGAGGATGGGCCTCTCGTCACTGTAACAATAGTGACTGATAAGAGAAAAGGGAATTGCTCCGCCCCACCGATGGGTGGTTCTTTCAGTTCAATAGTTACAACAGATTCTTTCCCATCATCATATTCCATAAGTGTAATGTACCAAATCTGCGTTTGGTTTATTCATTTCGCAGTTTTTAAGTCAGTGTAAAGTGCATAACATCAAAGCTTTCTCGTTAGAAAATACACGGACAAAAAAATCTGTTTTTTTCCCCAAAAATGTCAGGCAAGGCAATTACAAGGAAAGCCTTGTCAATTGAAGACAAAATCAAAATTTTGAAAGAAGTTGATAGTAACGCCAAAACAACAAGAGTTGAAATTGCAAAGAAGTTGAACATACCAGTGGCTACTCTGAATGGAATTCTAGCAAAACGAGATCTCATTTTGAACTGTTCTGAAAAATCTCGTAAAATTAAAAATGTGAAAAGAGGAAAATATGAAGTTATGGAAGAAAAGTTATTGATTAAAGGTTGCCGGGAAAAAAAACAGAAACTAAAAACTATAACCGATTTTTTTTTTCAAAAACATATCAAATCACTCTTAAAGAGAAATGTCTTGGATTAAATAAAGAGTTTCTAAGGTAATTATGCATTTTTACTTTATTAGCTAATTTTTTAAGTGTGCAAACTAATTTAAATTTCTTAAGAAAACTCAATTTTATAGAAAGTACTCTTTGTATTATTGCACTAAGGTAAAATAAAGCCTCTTCTAAATATCAATATTTAAACTATTGATTTTTTTCAAAAAATGCTAATTTCCCGTTTAAGAAGTTTTTCCCCTCCACTCCCTTGGGAAACTTCTTAAGCGGGTTTCACTGTATCTATATTTGAAATGAATATGTTTATTACGTTAAAATATAAAGCATGAATAAATTATACGTTTCTATTTAGTATAGTAATACAAACCTTCTACTTTTGTATGTTTCTTTAATTTTTGTTCGTTGTCTTTTTCAAGCTCATTATTCCCATATCTTGATCTGTTGAGCTCAATATTCTTCTTCATTTACACTTCGAAGAGGTCTTCCTTCAAAAATATCTATACCTGAAATAAAAATGTTTACTGGGTTAAAAATTAAAACATAAATAAAACGAAAGTTTCTGCTTATTCTAGTTGTACATACCTCAAATTTTTATCCATGTCCTTGTTCGTTTCTTCGCTGGTTTTTCGAAGTTCAGCATTCTTATATCTTGATCTGTTGAGTCCAGTATACTTCTTCATTTTCTTTTTGAAGGGATATATATTTCTATCTCTTCCCTTAAAAATAACTATAATTGAAAAAATTTCGTTTGTTATGTTAAAAAATTAAGCTTAAAAAATCACAGGTTTCTACTTATTGTAGTAATAAATACCTCCGATTTTTGTCTGTTTCTTTTTTTTTCAGTGTTGTCATTTCCAAGCTCATTGTTCTCATATCTTGGTCTGTTGAGTGCTGTATCCTATATCATTCATACTTCACAGAGATATAACTTTTTACATCTTTTTTAAAAATATCTCTACCTGAAATAAAAATGTTCTATAGGTTAAAAATTAAAGCATAAATAAAACGAAGGTTTCAACATATTCTGGTTATGCATACCTCTAGTTTTTATCATTGTTTTTGTTCCTTTCTTCGCTGTTATTTCCAAGCTCATCATTCTCATATCTTGGTCTGTTGAGTCCAGTATCGTTCTTTATTTACATGTAGAAGGGGTGCATATTTTTATGTCTTCTGTTAAAAATATCTATACCTGAAATAAATATGTTTGTTATGTTAAAATACCAATCAAAATAAAAGCATAAGTTTCTACTTGTTATAGTAATACACACCTTCTATTGTTATCTGTTTCTATGTTTGTTGCTTAGTTGTTATTCCTAAGTTCATCACTATCACATCTTGATCTGTTCAGTCTAGTATCCTGCTATATTCATATTTAGGAGGTTCAAACTTTTTTATATCTTCTTTAAATAATATCCATACCTGAAATACAAATGTTTGGTATATTAAGAAGTAAGGCATAAATAAAACGTAGGTTTTTACTTCTTTTAGCTATACTCACATCCAATATTTATGTGTGTGTTTGTTCATTTCTTTACTGTTATTTCCCAGTTTCTCATTCTCATATCTTAGTCTGTTGAGTCCAGTATTCTTCTACTTTTACATTCTGTGTGTATACGTATTTTTAGGACTTCTTTTAAAAGTACCTATACTTGAAATTAAAAATATAATATTAATTTATAAATTAAAGCGTAGATGAGACGAAAGGCGTTTATATATTCTAGTGATACATACCTCCGATGTTTAACTGTTTCTTTTATCACTATTATTTCCTAGCTAGCATACCTCATATTTTTATCTGTTGGGTCAAGACTCCGTCTTGCTTTAAATTTCGAACAAATCCACATCTTTCGGTCTTTTTTAAGGAAATACCAATACCTGAAATAAAAATATTTGTTATATTAAAAATAAAAAATTAAATTAAACAACATTTTCTACTTATTTTAGTAATATTTACTTCCGATTTGTATCAGTTTCAGTGTTTCTTTTATCGATATCATTTCCATGCTTATTATTCTCTTACCATTGTCTATTTGAGAAAAGATTCTTTCTTCGTTTATAGGAATAGACATTTATTGTTTTTATGTAAAAAATAGGTATACCTGAATAACAGTAAGATTTAACATAATCTCTTTTTTTTTTAACTAGAATTATGATTCCCAAATTTTTAAAACCATTATTTTTATACAAATATTACCTATTTTAATCGCACGTTTCTGTTATTTAAATACAGCAGATTTCATTCTAGATAAAATCTCGTTGTTTGGAATATTTTGTGCTTAAAACTCGGGATAATTTATGGATTTGAAATTTAGATTTGATGCGTGTTGTTTTCATAAAAACCTTAAAATTGATTTTATTGTTTATGAAATGTAACTCATTAGGTAAAATTAGTATGTAAAGTATTCATTGTAAAAAAAAAAACATGAAAGTTAAAAATCCTTTTACACGTATTTTGTCTGTTTACATTATTTAGTGAAATTCAACACAAAAAAGACATTTCTATCTTTGTTAAATTTTCATGTACAAGGTATTTTCAAAATTTGCTATTTAAATGGAACAGTGGAATTATACAGATATTGGAACAGATTTATTTTTTAATTTACACGTATTAATGTTACGATATTTATAACGCTTTTATTTATATTACTTACAGATTTTATTTATATCGCTGTTATAAATTAAATTAAAGTATAAACATGATGAGACAGTGTTCGTACTCTTCAAAAACTTTCAAGAACCTTTTACCAGAGTATTTGTAAAATATTATTTGCCTTATTTATCGAAAAGAAAATTCTATCTTCAGATATAGCGATCAGTACTTTACGAAATTTCTGGAACTAAAACACATAATTCCCATGAATTCCTTGGTGCGTACAAACCCTGTGAGACTATACGATGAAATTTTAAACCATGCATAGCTTTAAAGTTCAGAAATTTCTTAATTTTTTCTGTCAAATAACAACTAAATTGTCAAATTATTCTTAGTTTATTACATTACATATTACCTGAATACTGTAAATTCAATGCAGATCGATAGATTTTATGTTATGAATAGAAAAATAAATGAACTATCGAAATTTCACAATTTTCTATTGTTATATGCTCCATTGTTAAATGATGAAAGTTTGTTTGTCAAACACTATAGTTTAAAAATTTTAAAATACAGTGAATATATTGTTGTCACTCATTGTTGTCACCAATTGTTGTAAAAAGATAATGACATTTCAAACAATTGGTTGCACTTCAAAAGCCCTAATTAGCATAAGGTCATTTATAGATAGCTCGAATTAAAAATTCATTTACCAGTATATATGCTGGGGGATTTTTTTGCCGGGGTAGAGTGAAGGGGTAATAAGAGGGAAAAAATTCTTTTTATATAAAATTAGAAAATTTTATATAAATATTGCAGCTACCACGTCGCTTTTGACCATGTGGCAACCTCCAAGTCTTCTCTATTAAAATATTTATAGACGAAATAGAAATTTTTGGCAGTTTAATAATTAAAGCATAAATAAAACGTAGGTTTCTATTTATTCTATTTACATATACTATCATTTTTTATCTGTCTTTGTTCTTTTCTTCACAGTTATTTCCAATATATCTTGATCTGAACTAGTTAAGTCCAGTATACTTCTTCATTTTCCTTTTGAAGGGATATATATTTTTGCCTCTTCTTTAAAAAAAATCTATAAATGAAATAATTATGCTTGTTTTGTTATAATATTAAGTATTAAAAAAAATCATAGATTTCAACTTATAATAGTAACATATACCTCCGGCTTTTCTCTGCTTCTTTCCTTCTATCTTCGTAGTTATTTCCAACTCGTCATTATCTTATCTTGGGCTGTTGAGTCTAGTATTGTCCTTTATTTGCATTTTGATGAGAATACATACTTTTATATCTTCTTTTAAAAATTATCTATATCTGAAATGCACATGTTTGGTATGTTAAAATATTAAGTATGAATGAAATGTAGGTTTATACTTATTATAGTAATAAGTACCTCCTATTTTTCTATGTTTCTTTGAATTTTTTTTCGTTGTCATTTCCAAGCTCATTATTCTCATACCTTTGTCTGTTGAGTTCAGTATTCCTACATTGACACTTCGGAAATATAAAACTTTTTTTATGTTCTTTTAAAAACATCTGTACCTGAAATAAAAATGTTTTATAGATTAAAAATTAAAGCATAAATAAAATAAAGGTTTCTACTTTTTTTTTTAGCCATACCTCCAGTTTTATCAGTGTTTTTGTGCCTTTCTTCGCTGCTATTTCCAAGCTCATCATTTCATATCTTGGTCTTTTAAGTCCAGTATCCTTCTTTATTTACATATAGAAGGTATACATATTTTTATATCTTCTTTTTAAAATATCTATACCTTTGTTTTTTTTAATATATACCTCCTATTTTTATCTGTTTCTTTGTTTGTTTCTTAGTTGCTATTTCTAAGCTCATCACTATTACATCTTGGTCTGTTCAGTCTAGTATCCTGGTATATTTATATTTAGAAGTTTTTAACTTTTTTATATCTTCTTTAAAAAATATCCATACGTGAAATACAAATGTTTCGTATCTTAAGAATTAAGACATAAGTAAAAGATAGGTTTGTACTTATTCTAGTTATACTCACCTCCAATTTGTATCTGAGTGTTTGTTCATTTCTTTACTGTTATTTCCCATGTCATAATTCTCATATCTCAGTCTGTTGCGCCCAGTATTCTTCTACTTTTATGCTTTCGAGGTATACATATTTTTAGGAATTTTTTTAAAAATAGCTATGCCTGAAATTAAAATATATATATATTATTTTGTAAATTAAAGCGTAGATGAGACGAAAGGTTTCTATATGTTCTAGTGACCTATATAGTCTACATACCTTCCATGTTTATCTGTTTCTTTTATCACTATTATTTCCTAGTTCGTACGTCTCATATTTTTATCTGTTGAGTCGAAACTCGTTCTTCCTTTAAACTTCAAACAAATCCATATCTTTAGGTCTTCTTTAAGGAAATACCAATACCTGAAATAAAAATATTTGTTGTATTAAAAATAAAAGATTAAATTAACAAAAAATTTCTACTTATTGTAGTAATATTTACTTCCGATTTTTATCAGTTTCAGTGTTTCTTTTATTGATATCATTTCCATGCTTATTATTCTCTTATCTTTGTCTATTTGAGAATAGACACTTTCTTCCTTTATAAAATAGATATTTATTGTTTTTCTGTAAATAATAGGTATACCTGAATAACAGTAAGATTTTAAATACTCCTTTTTTTAATTGAACCATCCTGAATTATGATTTCCGTATTTTTAAAACCATTATTTTTATACAAATGTTACCCATTTTAATCGCATGTTTCTATTATTTAAATAAAGCAAATTGGGGAACCCGGGGGCACCGGAAGATAAAATTTGATTTCGAAAAATCTGCACAGTTTTATTATTGAGGACCATACACAACTTTTGCAGGTATTGCATTTTGATTTTCCTGTTTTCGATTATTTTCACGCCACCCTAATGTACACTTCGAAGAGAATACATATTTTTATGTCTTATTTTAGAAGTATCTATATTTGAAATGAATATGTTTATTACGTTAAAATATAAAGCATGAATAAATTATAGGTTTCTATTTAGTATAGTAATACAAACCTTCTACTTTTGTATGTTTCTTTAATTTTTGTTTGTTGTCTTTTTCAAGCTCATTATTCCCATATCTTGGTCTGTTGAGTTCAATATTCTTCTTCATTTACACTTCCTTCAAACACTTTTACATCTTCCTTCAAAAATATCTATACCTGAAATAAAAATGTTTACTGGGTTAAAAATTAAAACATAAATAAAACAAAAGTTTCTGCTTATTCTAGTTCTACATACCTGAAATTTTTATCCATGTCGCTGTTCGTTTCTTCGCTGGTTTTTCGAAGTTCAGCATTCTTATATCTTGATCTGTTGAGTCCAGTATACTTTTTCATTTTCTTTTTGAAAGGATATATATTTTTTATCTCTTCTCTTAAAAATAACTATAATTGAAAAAATTACGTTTGTTATGTTAAAACATTAAGCTTAAAAAATCACAGGTTTCTACTTATTGTAGTAATAAATACTTCTGATTTTTGTCTGCTTCTTTTTTTTTCTCTGTTGTCATTTGCAAGCTCATTGTTCTCATATCTTGGTCTGTTGAGACCTGTATCCTATATCACTCATACTTTGCAGAGATGTAGCTTTATACTTCTTCTTTTAAAAATATCTGTACCTAAAATAAAAATGTTTTATAGGTTAAAAATTAAAGCATAAATAAAATATGGTTTCTGCTTAAGCATACCTCCAGCTTTCATCATTGTTTTTGTTCCTTTCTTCGCTGTTATTTCCAAGCTCATCATTCTCATATATTGGTATGTTGAGTCCAGTATCGTTCTTCATTTATTTGTAGAAGGGATGCATAATTTTCTGTCTTCTTTTAAAAATATCTGTACCTGAAATAAATACGTTTGTTATGTTAAAATACCAATCAAAATAAAAGCATAAGTTTCTACTTGTAATAGTAATACATACCTTCTCTTGCTATCTGTTTCTTTGTTTGTTTCTTATTTGTTATTTCTAAGCTCATCACCATCACATCTTGGTCTGTTCAGTCTAATATCCTGCTATATTAGACTGATATATTTGGGGGGTTCAAACTTTTTTATATCTTCTTTAAAAAATATCCACACTTGTAATACAAATGTTTGGTATATTAAGAAGTAAGGCATAAATAAAACATAGGTTTGTACTTATTCTAGCTTACTCACATCCAATATTTATCCGTGTGTTTGTTCATTTCTTTACTGTTATTTCCCAGTTCCTCATTCTCATATCTTAGTCTGTTGCGTCCAGTATTCTTCTACTTTTACACTCTGGAGGTATACATATTTTTAGGACTTCTTTTAAAAGTACCTATACCTGAAATTAAAAATATAATATTAATTTATAAATTAAAGCGTAGATGAGACGAAAGGCGTCTATATAGTCTAGAGATACATACCTCCGATGTTTATCTTTTTCTTTTATCACTATTATTTCCTAGCTAGTATATCTCATATTTTTATCTGTTGGGTGAAGACACTCTTCTTGCTTTAAACTTCGAACAAATCCATATCTTTTGGTCTTCTTTAAGGAAATACCAATAACAGAAATAAAAATATTTGTTATATTAAAAATAAAAAATTAAATTAAACAATATTTTCTGCTTATTGTAGTAATATTTACCTCCGATTTTTATCAGTTTCAGTGTTTCTATTATCAATATCATTTCTATGTTTATTATTCTCTTATCATTGTCTATTTGAGAAAAGACTCTTTCTTCGTTTATAGGAATAGACATTTATTGTTTTTATGTAAAAAATAGGTATACCTGAATAACAGTAAGGTTTAATATATTCTTTTTTTTTTAACTAACTAGAATTATGATTTCCAAATTTTTAAAACAATTATTTTTATACAAATGTTACCTATTTTAATCGCACGTTTCTCTTATTTAAATAAAGCAGATTTCATTCTAGATAAAATCTCGTTCAAAAGCAGTAAACCAACGTTTAAAATGCATAAATAATGCGTGAAAAAACAGCAAACAGCTGTTTCGAATCTACTAGCGAGATTCTTCTTTAGTACAAGATAGGGAAAAAAGGGAACAGTGTGCTAGAAAAAGCAAGGCTGAGCAAAATGATAGACAGTGACGCGCTGGCTTATATACCCGGTGCGGGTAGCGAAGGCGCCAAAAAACAACCAATGAGAGAGAAGTAGTGGAAATGACTAGTGTACTAGTAACGACATCTACCTGAGAAGAAGAGAAAAAGAAACCAAAAAAGGGGGAAATTAAATTAATGCTTTCCAAATACTTGGAAAATCAGGAGTGCTAGATAAGTCATTGACTAAAGACTCTTGACATTGACTATTTGACATTGACTCTTTAGTCAATGACTTATCTAGCACTCCTGATTTTCCAAGTATTTGGAAAGCATTAATTTAATTCCCCCCTTTTTTTGTTTCTTTTTCTCTCCTTCTCAGGTAGATGTCGCTACTTGTCCACCCAGTCATTTCCACTGCTTCTCTCTCATTGGTTGTTTTTTGGTGCCTTCGCTACCTGCACCAGGTATATAAGCCAGCGTGTCTCTGTCTATCATTTTGCTCAGCCTTGTTTTTTCTAGCACGCTGTTCCCTTTTCCCCCTATCTTGCACTGAAGAAGAATCTCGCTAGTAGATTCGAAACAGCTGTTTGCTGCTTTTTCAAGCATTATTTGTGCATTTTAAACGTTGATTTACTGCTTTTGAATATATCTGCACAAAGGCTTTAATTGCCATTTTAATAAAACCTCGTTGTTTGGAGTATTTTGTGATTAAAATTCGGGATAATTTGTGGATTTGAAAATTAGATTTGGAGCGTGTTGTTTTCATTCTGTATGTACTATAGTTATTAAAAACCTTAAAATTGATTTTATTGTTTATGAAATAACTCATCAGGTAAATTAATATACAAAATATTCACTGGAAAAAATCATTAAAGTTCAGAAGAATTTTACACGTATTTTGACTGTTTACCTGATTTAATGAAATTCAACAATAAAAAATGCTTTCTATCTTTTTTATATTTTCATGTACAAGGTCTTTTCAAAATTTGCTATTTAAATGGAACAGTGGAATTGTACAGATATTATCACAGTTTTTTTTTTAAAAAATTACACGTATTAAACGAAATTTATAGCGCTTTTATTTATATTACTTACAGACATTATTTATATCACTGTTATAAATTGAATTAAAGTGTAAACACGATGAGATAGTGTTCGTACGCTTCAAAAACTTTCAAGCACCTTTTACCAGAGTTTTTGTAAAATATTATTTGCCTTATTTAACGGGAAAAAAATTCTATCTTCAGATATAGCGACCAGCACTTTACGAAATTCGTGGAACTAAAACACATAACTCCCATGAATCCCTTGATGCGTAAAAACCCTGTGAGAATATACGATAAAACGTTAAAATATACATAACATCAAAATACAGAATTTTCTTAATTTTTTTCTGTCAAATAACAACTAAAATGTCAGACTATTCTTAGTTTATTATATTACATATTACCTAAATACCGTAAATCTAATCTAGATAGATAGATTTTATGTTATTAATAGAAAAATAAATGAACTATCGAAATTTCACAATTTTGTATTTTTAGATATTTGTTTGTTAAATGAAGATAGTTTGTTAGTGAAACAATATTGTTTGAAAATTTTAAAATACAGTAAATATATTGTTGTCACACATTCTTGTCATTCATTGTTGTCACAAATTGTTGTAAAAAGTCCTTCTTATAAAAACTCCTTTAAAAAACTTCTTTTACACTTCAAAAGCCCTAATTACCATAAAGTCATTTATCGAAAGCTCGAATTAAAAATTCAATTATCAATATATATGCTTGGGGATGTTTTTACTGGGGGAGAGGGGAGGGGTAATAAGAGGAGAAAATATTCTTTTTATATAAAATTAGAAGTTTTTATATAAATATTGTAGCTACGACGTCACTTTTATCCCCTTGACCTCCAGGCTTAATTTCGCCGGTGTAGGGCTATCTCCCAGACTATGCAGTGTAAACTGATTGTGTAATAAAACTCACCTTCGACCAGTGTCCTGTTATATCATTTGCATATCACAGACCAATCCGTTTCATATATGCAACCATTACTGTGTAGTAACCGACGTATGGGGTGTACGTCATGGTCGTTGATTATTGAATTATACGCAACGTACGTCCTGAGGGTCAAAGGGTTAATAGTGAAATATTCTACATAAGCAAATTTAATGATAGCTTAAAGCAATTTTATTTTCGTGAAGATAGGATTTTTGTTATAAAGATGCAGTTGCACTCGAAATGTTTCGAAAATGAAATTGGAAAGACTCCTATATCTCAGCCAACCGGCTATTGAACATGTCTAAAATCAGAGAAAAGTTTCTTGTTTGCGAACAGAGAAACCCCTATAACATGTAATCGACTGATGAAAAGTTTTGAATAAGATAAAGGCATTTAAAGGGTAGTTCACGGTGGAAGGAAACTTTTCATGCTACTCATTGACGCGCGACGTCAATTAGTGTATTTTGCAGATTTTCATCAAAATTACGGACTGGATATTATCCAAAGGTTTAAAATGCATGGTTAATGTTTTATTCTTTTGATGCACTTTTGGTAAACTTTTCAAAGATACTGATTACTTTAAACTTACCTTGCTAAAATTACCAAAAAGCTTTGAGAATCATGAAAATCTACTATTCAATATGTTTGTTTGTTTGTTTTGTTTTTTGGTGTGTAAAGGAGGTTTAGAGAGTATTTCCTGAAATGGTAAAAAATATCAAAAATATGCAATTATATTTCTTGCAAATTAGAGTTTCTTAAAAAAAAATGGTGTTATAAAGAAATGTTTTCATAATGTAGTTATGTATATTTGTTTATTTACCATTTTTTCTGGTCCCTAAACTCTAAAAATATATATTTGTAAATTAGTCACTTTTACATAGCCATATGTGCGAATTTGTAAATCTACACTTTGAGGTAAATTTTATAATTTTCTCCTAAAACATTACCTGTATTTGCGAGTGTTGATCGGTTTAATGGAAGTATATAATTTATTATCCCTTGAAAAACTCAAACAAGTGGGTAAATGCAGATAATTTTTAGGCAGGTCAAAAACTGAGGCAAAAATAAAAGGTATATTCCTTTTTTATTCTAGTTTTTTACATACCTCTAATTTTTATCTGTGTCTGCTCGTTTCTTCGCTTTTCTTTCCAAGTTCAGCATTCTCATATCTTGATCTGTTGAGTCTGGTATACTTCTTCATTTACTTTCTGGTAGAATATATATTTTATCGCTTCTTTTAGAAATATCTATAATTGAAATAACTATGTATGTTATGTTACAATACCAATCATAATAAGAGCATTAAGTTATGTTATAAGTCACTTGTTATGTTAAAATACTGAACAAAAATAATCATAGATATCTATTTTATATAGTAATACATACTTTTGTCTGTTCCTTTCTTTCTGCCTTCGTTGTCATTTCCAACCTCGTGATTATCTCATCTTGGTCTGTTGAGTCTAGTATCCCCCTTCGTTAAACTTCGGAGCAATACAACTTTTTACAATTTCTTTTAAAAATATCTATACCTGAAATAAAAATATTTTCTAGGTTAAAAATTAAAGCATAAATAAAAGTAAGGTTTTTACTTATTCTAGTGATGCGTATCTCCAATTTTTATCTGTGTCTTTGTTAGTTTCTTCGCTGTTATTTCCATGTTCATCATTCTCATATCTTGATCTGTTGAGTCCAGTATACTTCTTCATTTTATTTTTGAAAGATGTATATTTTTATTTCTTGTTTTAAAAATTATCTATAATTGAAATAATTATGTTTGCTATGTTAAACTATTAGCAAAAACAAAATCATAGATTTCTACTTATTATAGTAATACGTACCTGTCTGTGTTGTTCTGTGTTCTGTTTCTATCTTCGCTATCATTTCCAACCTAGTTATTATCTTGGTCTGTTCAGTCTAGTATACTCCTTCATTTATACTTCCAAGAGAATACATATATTTATGTCTTCCTTTAAACATATCTCTATCTGAAATGAATATGATTGTTATGCTAAAATACTTAACATGAATAAAATATAGGTTTCAATTTATTATGTTAATACATACCTCCTACTTTTGTATGTTTCTTTGTTTTTACTTCATTGTCATTTCCAAGCTCATTATTCTCATATCTTGGTTTGTTGAGTCCAGTATCCTTCTTCATTTAAACTATGGAGAGATAAAACATTGCGCATCTTCTTTTAAAAATATCTATACTTGAAATAAAAATGTTTGTTAGGTTAAAAATTAAAGCATAAATAAAACAAAGTTTTCTACTTATTCTGGTAATTCATACCTTCGATTTGTATCTGTGTCTTTGGTCGTTTTTTCGCTATTATTTCCAATCTCATCATTCTCATATCTTGTTCTGTTGAGTACAGTGTTCTTCTTTATTTACATTTAAAAGATAAATAGTTTTATATCTTCTTTTAAAAATATCTATACCCGAAATACATATGTTTCTCATGTTAAAATATCATTCATAATAAAATCATAAGTTTCTACTTGTTATAGGAATACATACTGTTCGTTTTAGAAAGCCGTGCCTAGCATTCTGGCATGATTCTACTATCTAAAGGGGTGTGACGCTGAGATTGGCATTTTCCAATGTTCTGCTTCATCGTTCTCGTCTGCGTTTTCACTAAGATTGGCGCTTACTTGTTTGTTATTTTTTACTTCCAATCAAAGTTTAAAATTTTATTAATATCTTTTTTAATTCAAATTAAAACTTCTATATTTAGTGTTCAAATGGCTAGTTCGAGTAGAAATAAATCTTTCGGCAACGGTAGAAAAAAAAATTATATATAGTGTCATTCAATTTTGTGATCAAGAAGCAGAAGAAGGAGAATTAATTTTTACGGTAGCTCATTCTACAAAACGAGCCTGTCAAATTGCCGTGGTTTCTAGTAATACTGTTAAAAAGATTCGCCGATAAGCAGGATATGAGCGTAATCCTGTTTTTTGTTTACCCTAAAATAGAGTAAAAATGAATGTTTTTGAAAAAACAGGTATAGATGAATTCGATTGCAGCGTTATTAAACAAACTGTACACGATTTTTATGTCAAGCAAAAAACAATCCCGACTTTGAATAAATTGGTTCCTGTTTTAAAAGAAACGATCAATTTAAAAAATAAAAATTAATTTTGTTCCACGAAAAGCAAAAATGTTGTATAATTTTTTAAAAATTTTAAGCGTTTTCGTTTTTTATAAGTACTAGGGGATCGTACCCCGGGTTTCCCGGGTTAAAGAATATAGGTGAAAACATTATTTTTAATTGAAAACTAATAATATTTTTATATGCAACAAATATTTAGATTGCCCACTTACATTAAAAGAGCATTTTGCATATGGAAAATAAGAATTATACAATCAAATAAATTTTGAAATTTATCAAAAGCGATATTTTCTTATTAGCCGCATGCTAAGAGTTATTTTACCAAGATTTTTCTACTTATGGCATCCTTTTATGTTCTGATAATTTCAGAGCTTATACATGTCTGTTAGATTTGTGTTTTATTTATATTATTTTATTTATTTATTCATAAGGAAGTTTTTTTTTAAATGGATATTAGCCGTAAGAAAATGATGAACTCTATTTTCTTTTAAGGGCAAACGGATTAATCTTTCGCAATCGAGCTCCGCGCGATATGGATAAATTAAAAAAAAATCATGCTTTAAAATTATTTTTAAAACCATAGACAATCAGTAAACTGAGATGAACTTTGCAAACAAATTCCATTTGAAAAAAAAATCCTATTTTGTGATCTAAAAATTTAAATTGTACGATTACAAATATGTTAGATTTGCGTTTTTTCAATATTAATCTTTTATTTTCTTGTAAAAGAAGTATTAATTTCGTTAATTTGTCTTTCACAAATATGTTAGATTGGTGGTATTTTTAATAGTATTCTTTTATTTGTTTATAAAGTAAGTATTAATTTCATTATGCAAAAATAGTCAGAAACAAACACTGAAAAATGTTTGTTGCTTTATGTGCAAAATGTTTATTATTATTATGCACTGAAACCGGCACGTGATAAGATAAACTTTTAAAAAATCATGCTTAAAAATTATTTTGGAAAATATAATACATCAGTCAATTAAGATACAGTTTTTAAACAAATTGCATTTGAAAGTAAATTTTTTCCCTATGAGATGAAACTTGAAAATACGATGGTCAGAAGATTAAAAAATTGCAGTAGCGAAAATTTCAAGATCGAAATTTGATTGTAAAAGGTTGCCATTCGCAAAATGACTTCAGCGTTACGCACAGATATGTTTGTTCTTTATAACCCTCATAGCATGCATGGTCACAGTGACGTCACTGTAAGTCACTGGGGTCACGTCACAACTGTGACCAAAATGCCATCACTTAGCGACATCACATTGTGACTGATATGTGAACTTCTTAGAAAACTTTTAAAAATTACAAAAATTCTTCAAAACATGTTATTTACCGTAAAAAATATTTTTCTGGCAATTAAAAAAAAATTGCGACGTCACTGTTATGACACTACATGTAACGTACGTCTCATTATGTGACAAAAAACCCTACCATATTGTAAACGCACAGTGTGACAAAACATATGTTAAGATTAAAACTTTCTATTTCAAACAATAAAAATAATTCAGTGTTTGTTCCCGGCTAATATTTCACAACAAAATTAAAAACTTCATCAAAAAATGTACATAAATAAAACACAAATATAATAGACATGTAATCGAACTACTCGCTTAGACTATTACAACTATTTGAATTAAAAAAACTGTTGTAAATAGTAAAATATTTGTCGATTTTTTCGACTATTAACTCTTGGAATGTTGCTAATATGAAAGTATCGCTATTGAATTTTAAAACTTTATTTGAATACATAATTGATATTTTTCTTATAAAAATGTTTTTTGGGGATTATTAGTGGTCAATCTAGAAAAATGTATTAACTGTAGAGATTTCAATAATAAGAAAATGTTTTTCTCCTGTATTCTACAATCCGGGAAATTGGTTTGTTATCTATAAATTATTCTTATCAGCGGAAATGGCAGAAATTAATATACAGGTGGAGAAAGCAAAGATTTGTTTGTGTGTGGGCATGGGATGGGACGGAGTTTTGCAATAAAGCAATGCTTTATTATATAAATAAAAACACTTGCATATTTTCAGTAATAAATTTTTTTGCTAGTGTTTAATTATTTTTAGTAGTAATTCTTAAAAAATAAATTTGGCTACTTGTGTCACACTTTTTAAATAAATTTAACTTTTTCCGAATATAAAATAAAATATACAAAATATATGAAAAACGCATGGCGTAATTAATTATTCATATTTATTTTTATTTTTTTCGTTTCTGGTAATTTATTTTGAAAAATTCTGTTATCTTACAAGCTGTTTTGCTCTACAGGAAATTAAAATAGAAAAAAATGACAATTGCCTGATCCCCCCCCCCCAGTCCCCCACTAAAAACTTTATTTCTCCAGTTATTTTATTTCTTTTTATGTTACATTTACTACCTATAATATAAACTTTACTTTTCTATTTTCAAAAGACCTTGCATTATTGCATATTAAAATAAATTTTAAATACTCTAAAAATTTAAACATTCTTTAATTTGTTATACTCCCAATATTAGTTTAATTATTGTCATATTCGACAGTAGCTTTACAAAACTTAAAACTTGAACTATTTTGAAACAGGTAAAAAAAGTTAAATGCATCAAAAAATTCTAGAAACGAGAAATTTTAATTGGAACTATGCTTATAAAAATATTATGTCATATAAATGTATAAGAACGGAAAAGACATCTGTTTTTGCCTTGATAAAAAAAAGTGCGAAAAACCGCACACGATAAAAACTATTAAAAACAACATATTGCTTTTAATCTTTGGAAGAGGCGGAAAGAGTTTTTTGCTGGACAATAGGTAGCGTTATGAACATGCAGTCTGTCAGATATAAACATTTAACATAAGAAATTCATAGGAATAATCATCCCAAGATAATACTTTAGACAAAAATATCCGTCCGAGATATTTACACTAGCTTTGGTGTGGTTTAAACGATTCCCATCATTGCTATTGTATTTATTAAGGACATATTTTCTACTTCAAAAGTTTGTTCTGCCTAAAACATGGATTACATCGGAATAAAGAACAGCGTTAAGGGGAAAAAAAGTAAGAACAAATATTTTATTCCAGAGTTTGCTTTTCTTTAAATTATAACGATTTTAGTATTTTCTTATAAACATTTCATTAACCTAATAAAGTTTAGTAGATTTATTATTTAATTTATTGAAATAAATAACTGTATATCAACAATTTTAATCAGATGATTAAAATCAATTATATAAATTTATTTTAATCAGATTTGTTTTCTTTTAAAATATTATAGGTTAAAATCACATATTTTCTCAAACTTTAAAATGACATATAAAAGTATTATAATCAAAGTTTAACATAATTAGCATATATTTAAATGTATTTAATGTACTAAATAATTTGCGTTGCACATTTTTATTTAAAAATTAATATGTGTTCAGAAGAAAGGGAGATAGATTATTCTATTTAGAAGAAATAAGAATTTTTTTACATAATGGAGAAGTACTATTTAAAGGATATCATGCATATGTAGTATTAAGCGGGAAAAATCAGTGTCAATGAGTATTATTCGATGTGAGAAAAGTTATAAAAATTTATAAAGAGATATCCTTAGTTGGTAAGAACTTTTCAATTAAACATTACGAACGAAAAGTTTTCAAAGTAAACCGGTGTCTCAATTTGTTGACAAATATAGAAATTATGCAACCCAGTGAGAATTTAAATATGGTTTTATTGAAATATTTTAATTATTAAAAACATATCCAAGTACTTGAAGGAAAGTAGCTAAAATGTAAAATATATTTGATATTTTTTTTTCTGGATACTTTTAATATTTTACTTCCTGAATGATTTTATACGCATAAACTTCAAAATAGCTATACTATACACTTTATTAGGAAACAGACTGATTATCTTATATGGAACCACACCAATTAAATATTTTTGAAAAAATTAAAACTTCAATTACATCATTAATATGGTGTAATTAAGTAGATACTAGCAAAATTTTGAAAAAAAGTTTTTAATTTTTTAAGTAACTAGTTGTCTTATAAACAGGGCATATTAGTAGGACACATAGTAAGGACATATAAAATGCATACATAAACTAATTTTATGAGCAAATATTTTATTTTACTTTAAAAAACTGTTTGTGTTGTACAAAAATACTATGATTTCTCCAATAAAAAGATAATAATAACGTTAAAATTCTAGATTATAAGATCACAATTCTTAAAAAATTTTTTAACTAGAATTTTTTCAATGAAATTTTAATTGGTTGTTTTTTTTATATATGTGTTATACTTTTATGTATTTTAAAGACGTCATAACAAAATGCATCCAAAAAATCCTTACCTATTTTTTTTAAATATTTTATTAGCTGTCCTATTTAAAGGACAGCGGTACAATGTGGGTTAAAGGGGACTTATTATTTATAATTATCTAATCCTGTAAATAAAATAATAATAGTAATAATGAACCAATGTGTGTTTTTATTTTGTGCTTATGGTTTGAATTTTTATACTTTATTCACATAAAAATGGCTAACTATTTTATATTATTTTCATTATTTTTTATTTTACTGTGTCATGTAAAAGTTAAATGTAAATATGATTACCTGCATTTGTAACAGATTGTATATATAAAATTTTCACCACACGTTATTCTAAAACCTTTAAATTAAAAACTTCATCAAAAATTGTACATAAATAAAACACAAATTTAATAAACATGTAATCGAACAGCTCGCTTAAACTGCTAAAACTATTAGAATTAAAAAAAAAAAAAAACTGCTGTAGGTAGTAAAATCTTTGGCGATTTCTTCGACTATTAACTCTTGGAATGTTGCTAATATGAAAGTATCGCTATTGAATTTCAAAACTTTATTTGAATCTGGGAGCACGGCAGTGCGTCCGCCAAGTTCGCACAAGCCGTAAGCTACCTTTTCCTGAACCATTTTGGCATACTTTTCACCCCTTCATAACGTCGTTTTAGGGAGAGGTATAGAAATTTTTCTTTTATACACATGTTCGTATGGTCAAACTGAACTAAGGTTCCACGATTTCATGTTTCTATATTTAGTAGTTTTCGAAATATTAAATTCCAAAAAAGCGCTTTTTTGTCACTGACTCATTTCGCATCATCAAATAACTAATGTACTTCTAAAAGTCGTAGAACCTTGAAATTTCACAAGCAAGTCGGGTTTGTAACACAATTAACCAGAAAAATCTGAAAACATAGAATTTCCGCCTCTAAACCCTTCAAACAGGGGGTGTGGATTTGGCCGTAAACTTCCTTAACACATTCAATTGTGCCAATGTTGGTCGCCAAAACTCGATTACAGAGTTTTGAAGGGTTCACGTAATTTCAAGCAGAATAAAATTTTATGTATATGCTTTTCCAAAGATGTGTGTTAAATAGAAAAAATGAATATACCTAAAAATTTTAATCAGTATAGGTTATGATATATTTACGATATTAAAACAATAAAACATTTAACAAAATATAACCGCAATTCGGTACGTTTGCGATATAGTAGCCTTGGCGAAATAGAGAAAATAGCCTTGACAAGAAAATAAATTTGATAAAAACGTATTTTCTGGCAACCTATTTACTGTGTCATATACACAAGCAATTTTTTCCATATGTATACAATTTATTTAATCTAAGGAGCTCGTTTATTTATTTTTATATACCAACATAAATAATTTGTATATAAAAAACAAGATTTTATACATGTATAAATAAAATGTTTACATGTATATAAATACATATGTAAATAGCATAAAAGTTCATCAGATTTGTTTTCGTAGTTGTTTATATCATTTGGCAACATATCTCAGTTCCTGAAGTCCAAATTGCGCCAAGATTTTTTTTTTAATGCAAAGATCCCTATAGTGGAAAAATATCTTAATTCCATATAAAAGTTTAAAAATCTCCTTTTAATTAAGTGAAATGTGTAACTAATAAACTGTCTTTAACGATGTGCGACAGATGCGGCGTCCGAAGTCCGCTGCTAATGTTATTATATTGCATTATTAGCCTACTTACTGATAATTTATTGTTAATTTTAAACCTGTAAAAGTAAGATTATAGTTATAGATAAGATATGTTGTTCGCCAAAACCCGATTACAGAAAATTAGCCTGAGTTATAAAGGTGTTACATGATTTCAAGCTGAATGAATTTTTATATGCTTTTACAAAAATCTTAATAAGGCAAATCTTTCAGTTTATCTGTCCATCTTACTATATTTTACATCCTTAAAACAAATTTTATTAAAGACCGGGAGGCGTCTGCACAGATCATCACCCCATCGAGTTAACGGCTGAAATTTTAGGATTAGTTAAAAATCGATTAGCGTATTAAAATGTAACTCGCCTGCCAAGCCATATCTTTGTGGAAACCATCTACAGACCCGATTTTACCAGTTAGTTGGTGGATTTTCCATTGTGTTTTCCTGCACCCATTCCTCCATGATTCCATACTTTTGGATGCAGGAAAATACAATAGTAAACCTATCAGTCAACCACTAAAACTAGGTCTTCAGGTGGTTTCTACCAAGATATGACTTAACAGGCCAGTTGCATTTTAATATGCTAATCTAGTTTTAACTAATCCTAAAATTTCAGGTGTAAACTCGATGAGGTGATGGTGCATGCAGACGCCTCCCGGTCTGTTATAAATGACGGAATCAATCTCAATAGCGCTCTGGTCAATCTGACAAATATCCGTACTATTTATGGAACACTATTCCGTTAAGTGCGCTTTAGTGATGTTATGAACTTTATGCATATGCATCATACATATTATACATATGCATATAATACGTAATACATTTGAATCATACATATTATAAGTATGTGTATAATACATAATACATATGCATAATTATGATGTCAGAATAAAGAAAACATTTTTGTCGCCAAATTTGAGAATTGACATGATATATTACCAAGTTTGGCGTCACTTCACTAAATGTCGCCAAGCTTTGCGAGTATTTGACGCTAGTGGCTATTTTTCAATGAGTTAATTATTAATGCGAGCCATCTATTTATATTTTTCCGCATATCATCTAAATAGTTATATTGTATAACGTACGAATATTTCCAAAGTGCCAATAGTTTCGTCACTGCACAAAACCTCTGCTATTGTTATTATATTGTACTGTTATTACACTTACTGTGACTATGTGGTTAATCTTTACTCTTCTAAAACTTCTGTATTATATAAAGGGAATTTACGGCAACTATTAAAGCACCGAAACTGCCAGTTCTCCTTATGATTATTATAATTCTATAATATGTAGCCTGCTAATCGATATGTACGTTAGAATGAATCTTCCATAATCCGGTTCCTCGCATTTTAGTTTTCAGGTTTCGAATAAAATTAGCTAAAACCTTAAAACCATGGCACATTATTGGCTAATACTTCAACACGATCAGATGAGAAGAATGATATATTTTCAAACGGATCATGGCAGTAAGCCCGTAGACCTTCTATTCTTCCATAATCGAGTCTATTGAAAAGGTTAACGTGAAACAAAAAGATATTAGCATCGATATGGTTTGATGTAAATGCAGATATTGTCAAAGGATTTCATAAGAACCATTTCACTTGTACCCAATCGTATCAGTTAAAATACAACAATTGGCAGTGATCCCAACTAGAAAAGATTTCTTAATAGGATTAAAAATTTCCGCATTAGAGAACGAATCGTAACTGATAAGGAAACATGCATAAGTGAGTTAAGAGATATTTGTCACGAAAGATGAAATGCATAACAGCACAAAATATATGATGTGCTTCCATGATCGTAAAGAGTTCTTGATTTCTCTATCAAAAACTTCCGACTTGGCGAAAGAATGGGCAATTAAATTAAATTATGAATAACAGTAACATGATGCAACGTTTAACATGTAATTAATAGAGTAAATACTGCTTGCTAGAGGCGGCTAGTACTTTAATTTAAAAAGAAATAAAGTATAAATTTGTAAACACACTAAAATAAATTTAGGTATTTTTGCGTTAGCCGGGCGCAAGTGGCAAATCGTCAAATACTGCTCCCAACTCCATTGTTCACATTGCATTCATTTCATTTAAAAATATAAACTTTTCAGTCATCTCATTCAAAATAGATGCATTTCCCTCATTTTATTTAATAGAATATTTAACATAGAAATAAATAAATGAATAAATAAGAAATAATAACATAAAGCAAAATATTTATTGGAAAATCAAAGCATTATTTCTCATTTTTCACATGTGAAAAATGAAAACTGCTATTGCCGAAAAAACAAAATGCTAATGAGGAGATTTGCTCCCGGCTAACATAAAAGTACCGAAATTTAAGTTTTTTTTTTTTATATATATGAATATAGTTTAGAAAAAAAAACTTGAAAAAACATACAAAAAGTAGTGATATCCCAACAAAAAGTTTTCGGTAAAAAAAAAAAAGCGCCAAGTTCTTCTTAATGTTTCGACCAGAAAAAGTAGTGATATCTGAAGTTCGCAGAAGTTAAAAGCCAAACATCCCAAATCTTTCTTTGAAAATGGCTTCCTGCGACTTGGCCGTTAATGCTTTCGAGAGGGTTTTTTCAAATTTTAAAGTTATTTACAAATGAGCTACATGCCAACAACATTTTTTGATTATTTTAGGCATTTTGTGGCACAAAGTACAGAAATAAAATACACATTTAAAAATGCATTTAAACCACTTCAGTCTATTTAAATGCTTAGAAGTTAAAAATAACAAAACACTTGTATTCAGAAGATAATATCCCTAATTGCTAAAACACAATTAGTATCAGCTTTTAACAGTTTATAAATCGAATACCTCTTAATGTCTGCAAAGAAACTATAATAAATGTTCAAACGAATAAAATCGCTTTCGTCAATGCACAAGATTTCAATAGTATACAATAAAATATAATATAACATATTGTGAGATTTGAAGTAAGTAAATTTTGTTTTATTTCTTGGGTTTTACGTTAATGAGTTTAGCTTTAGATCGTACAAAATGGAAATTAAACCATTAGTGGACTAAATGATATGTAATTAAAAATAATGTTTGTTGTAACTGAATGGTATTTATCAGAAATCTTTTACTTATAATGTCTTTATGTGAATTTGCCTCTTTGCATTTTAATATTACTTTTGATTTTAAATAATTCATAAATGCGTAATTTCTAATCATTAATTTTCAAATCCTGTAGAAGGCATTAACGGCCAAGTCGCAGAAAGCCATTTTCAATGAAAGATTTGGGATGTTTGGCTTTTAACTTCTGCGAACTTCAGATATCACTACTTTTTCTGGTCGAAACATTAAGAAGAACTTGGCGCTTTTTTTTTTTTACCGAAAACTTTTTGTTGGGATAAATAATTGATATTTTCCACATAAAAATGCTTTTTGGTGTTGTTAGTCAAATGTATTAAAAAGAGGTGTTAGTTCAGTAAAAATAGAGCATGATGACAGAGCTTCATGAGTAAATGCAATATTAGTAATGTGTTTAGTAATGCTATAAGAAAGAAGTATATAATTTGTTAATATGATAAATAAAGTGACATTAATTTTTAAGGATTTTAGGAATTACAAATTGAAAAATACAATTAAGTAACGACATGATTTAACAATATCTTGTATTTTCTAAAGAAATAAAGTTCTATAATTTTTGCAAGGTCTTAGGCACACTGATTTAGAAATACTGTGGTATGGGGAAGTTTTTTACAAGAAATCTTCGATTGCAACTAAAGGAGAATTTCACTTTAAAAAAAAAGGATGTATTTCGCCCATTTTAAAAAGAGCAGGGTGCTGCAACTTGCAGAATTAATAAAAACAGCAGATAAATATAATTTAGTTAGTGGCACAAATAACAAAACAAGCAAATATGGTTTGCAGCTCATCTTGCATTTATACAAAGGAATATTACTATTAATCTCCGACGCTTTGGACGGAAGCGAAGATGACATTTTATGGAATGACGGAGATTCTTCATACACCGATTCATATTACAATAGTGGTACTGCTACCTTCAGAGAAAGTGGTTTATTATGAGAATTTTTTGTCAAGATTTTCACAAAGATTATTAATGGTATTTAATAAACAGCACATAGTTTGGAAACATTTGATAAGTTACTAATTTTATTATAATGTGTTTTTTTATACCAGTAATGTTTTAGCATTAGAGTGTACAATATTGTGTAGTAGGTTTCCCCGCATAATAGTCGCACTTAGACTTTCACAATGAAAAATTGGCAAAAAGTGCCACTATTACGCGAGTAAATACTGTAGTTGTTGAGCAGATATCATTCTTTCCTTCTTCTTTAGCTCCAATTTGCTGTAAATTTATTATTGCAAAAGCAGAATGAGAAAATATTACCTAATTATTCTTTTACTCTCAAAAGTTTTTTATATTTGCTATGATGTTTATAGAAAAGAAAGAATAACTTGATTGGTTAAAGGTGAATTTCGTAAAAGGATCGCGAAAAAATGCAAATTTCATCAAAAGATCATGGAAAAAAAGCGAATTTCATCTAAGAATAGAAAATTTTGTCAAAATATTATAGAAAAAACGCGAATTTCATTAATGGACCGCATAAAAGGCAAAATTTTTAAAATAAATCGCGCAAATAAGGCGAATTTTGTCAAACGATCGAGAAAAAAGATCTAAATTTCTTCAAAAGTTCGTGGAAAAAAACGTGAATTTCATCTAAGAACCGCAATTTCGTCAAGAGATTGAAAAAAAAACGTGAATTTCGTCAAAGGATTGCGAAAAAATGCAAATTTCGTCAAAAGATCGTGGAAAAAAACGAATTTCATCTAAGAATAGCAAATTTTGTCAAAAGATTGTAGAAAAACGCGAATTTCATCAATGGACCGCATAAAAGGTGAAATTTTGTAAATAAATCGCGCAAATAAGGCAAATTTTGTCAAACGATCGCGAAAAAAATCTAAATTTCTTGAAATGGTCGTGGAAAAAACGCGAATTTCATATAAGAATAGCAATTTCGTCAAGAGATTGAAGAAAAACGTGAATTTCGTCAAAGCATAGTGAAAAAAACCGAATTTCGTCAAAGCATAGCGAAAAAAAAGCGGTCTTCGTCAAATGATAGTTAAAAAACATGAAATTTTGTCAATACATCGTACAAATAAGGTGAATTTCGCCGAAGGATTTCGAAAAAAACGTAAATTTCGACAAAATATCGTGAAAAAATCATTCTGAAAATTTTCTTTGAACTTCAGAATTTTCTTTTACTCATAATCGCTCCTCCCTCCATTGTCATGGTGCACTGATTGAACTCGAATAGCGATTTCATTTTTCAATAAATGTATTGCATCTTAACGCTGTCACAACATTGTCATTGTAGTCACATATTCGTTACAAAATTAATGACAAAATCGTCACAAATTACACAATTTTCACAAAATTGTCACAATGTGACTTCACAACATTGTCACTGTCGTCACAGAATCATCACAGTGTTAATGACAATTTGGTCACAAATGACACATATTTCACAAATTAGTCTTATCGTGACTTCACAAATTGGTCACAATGTGACGTCACAAATGAGCTCTAAAACGGCCATAACGACTTCACATTCTAGTCACTGTGACTTCACATCGACGTCACGTGACGTCACATCGACGGTCACAAAGTCACAGTGTGACTTCAGAACGACGTCGCCGTAACGTCACCATGCCTTACGGGAATATTGATAGACACTTAATCAGTAACATATAATAAAGATCTGTTATTAGGATGTGGTTATCAGCTGAGGCTCTTATGCTTGTTATTCCGGAATGAAAAACAGCAATTTTCACCTACTCAAAATTTACATACGCACTTCTCATATCCATATTCATCATTTTTTAAAAATTAGTATTTTGTTTGATCATTTAAAAATCATTTTAACTCAAAACTTGAAGTCAGGATTGTCAGCAACATCTTTTATGTGAATAGACGCACTCTTTACTTGAGATTCTAATCTCAATTCCGGAGAGTAAAAATTTCCGTAATTTATGTTTTTTAGACGGATTTGTGATAAAATGCTTAGTTTTATCTAAGAAAATGATCGCTTTCTTTTAAATAAGACTTCATGTTCACGTATGACTTCATGTTTCAGCTAGTGTCTGAAACTTAGTATCAGTGCACATGCAGAAGGAAAAACAATATATAAAATTTATGAGGAAAAATGCGTGTTTTCAAAAGCAGTATGTTATTTTCCGTTACTATGCCCCTAATATAATATTCTGCTCCTAATGGGATTTTGCGCCACTAAACCCTATACAACAATTTTAAATTTTTATCAGAAAATAGCATGAATAAAGATAGAAATACATCATTATTTCTCTCTTGTCTACAATAATGAAAGCTATCTAATTTTCACCATTTTGAAGAAATTTTATAAAATGCTTTTAAAATTAAAATATAAAAGTGGGGATATTAAAAAAAAAAAAGATTGTGCAATCACATCTAAAAATGAAGTGTTTTCAGTTTAAAAAAAATATATATTAGTAAAATTGGTTAAGCAGAAATATCAGGACAGATGACTAAAAAACACACATGTGTTTTAAATAGATAGATTATATAAAATTTGGAAAAATTAAATTAAGTAAATTACTTTATTTTGATAAAATTATAGTAGAATGTCCTAAAAAATAGCATTAAAATTTTATTATTCGAGAGAATTTTGGACAAAAACTTCAGGAACATGATATTATTTTAAACCACGAATTATTTGTTTGCTTGTCTAAATCGGCGAGGTAAATCCATCCAGGCGAGAATCATCAATTTCTGTAACGTAAATCGCTATTATTTTCATGCTACCTCTCTTTTATAAAGATACTCTAAATTTTTGTAAAACACTGCGTTTTATCAGCGTGTGATTTCGATTACAATATTTTCAAATGTGAAGAATTTTCACCTGTGAAGAATTTCGAAGCAGCTGGGCTGTGAAAATGGCGCACTTCTACAAAACTTAATTCAGGTTTAAGAATTAAAATTCACGCTTTTTTATAAAATGACGTCATTTGCATACGCTAAAGCAATCCACTTTTACAATCCTTCTATAATACAAATAAACTTCGTCTGTAGAAAAGTATGCATATGACGTCATTATCACGGAATAGCAGACAATATTCTTGACATAGCCCATATTTTAATTTCAACTTTTTTTTCAGGTTTTATGAGAAAATGGCAACAAAAAGATACAGTATCTCATATTTTCGACTATTTTTCGTTTACTTTCAATAGAAATCGGGTACTTTCGTTGCCACGATAAGAAAAATGGTATTAAAAACTACAAAAAAATTAATATCTCAACAATAAATTGAGATACAGCTTTCAAACAAATTGCATTTAAAAGAGCATTTTTTTCCTTATACGGCAGTGCAAAAATTTAAAATGTGCAATGTTTAGAAGTTTAAAAATTTGCAGTAGAGAAAATTGCAAGACCAAAATTTTATTTCAAATTTCAAAGTGTTGCCATTCACAAAATGACGTATGCGTTACGCACAGATATGTTTGTCCTTTATAATATATATTAACTACAAAAATCTTTTTTACATAAATCGATAGTATTTCTTTAAAAGCGCATTCTTAAAAAATGCAGCTAAACAAACGCCGCTCACCTCTATTTTGCTGAAATCAAAGCAGAGTTGACGCATTTGCAATATAGCGCGGAGGGTTTTGCTATCCGAAAACAAACAGTATACCTGTAATGTTTATGTGTTTCTTTGTTTGTTTCTTAGTTGTCATTTCTAATCTCATCATTATCATATCTTTGTCTGTTCAGTCTACTATTCTTCTTCTTTTACACTTCGGAGGTATATATTTTTTTATATTTTCTTTAAAAAGTATTCATACCTGAAATAAAAATGTTTGCAAGTTTTAACATAAAAGCGCAAATAAATCGAAAGTTCTATTTACTCTAGTTATACATACCTTCAATTTTTATCTGTGTCATTTTTCGTTTCTTTGCTGGTATTTCCAAGCTCATCATTCTCATATATTGGGCTGTTGAGTCCAGTTTCCTTCTTTATTTACATTTAGAAAGCATACATCTATAGCTTTGTTTTAGTAATACATACCTCCTATTTTTATATGTTTCTTCGTTTGTTTCTTAGTTGTCACTTCTAAGCTTATTATTATCATATCTTTGTCTGTTCAGTATAGTATCCTTCTTCATTTACACTTCGGAGGCATACATTTTTTCATATCTTCTTTAAAATATATCCATACCTGAAACACAAATGATTGGTATGTTAAGAATTAAGGCATAAATACGACATAAGTTTGCGCTTATTCTAGTTATACTCAACTTCAGTTTTTATCTGTGGCTTTGTTCATTTCTTCGCTGTTCATCATTCTCACATTTTAGTCTGTTGCGCCCCGAATCCTTCTATATTTACACTTTATGGGAATATATATTTTTAGAACTTCTTTAAAAATATGTTTACCTGAAATAAAAAAATATATATATATAAATTAAAGTGTAAATGAGACATGGGCTTCTATATATTCTAGTTATTATATGTCTCCGAGGTTTATCTGTTTCTTTTATCACTGTTATTTCCTTGCGCGCATTTCTTACATTTTTATTTTGTTGAGTCAAGATTTCTTCTTCCTTTAAACTTCAAACACATCCATATCTTTAGGTCTTAAACTTTAAGGAAATATTAATACCTAAAATAAAAATATTTTTTATATTAAAAAATAAAATTTAAAACAAACAAAGTTTTCTACTTATTACAGTAATACGTACTTCCGATTTTATCAGTTTCAGTGCTTCTTTTATCGATATCTTTCCATGCTCGTTATTCTTTTATTATAATCTACTTATGTACAGACTCTTTCCTCATTTATATTTCGGAGGAAAAGATAATTCTTGTTTATCTTTAAGAAATAAATATAGCTGTATAAAATCAAGGTTTAAAATAGTAATTTTTAAAAAAGGAACTAACTAGAATTATGATGTATAAAAATTTGTAAATACAAAAACAGTATTCAAACTATATACAAAGGTGTTATTTATTCACAACAAGATACATGCATAAAACCTAGTATCTTTAAACATATCATACTCATCATCAGGGTAAAAAACGATAGAAGTCAGAGGCTGAGTCTTTTATACCAGATGGGATTATCCAAACTTCAAAGTGAAAAAGGGGGTTAGGCACTTCGAAGTTTGGATCAGCCCACCTCGTATAAAGAACTCAGCTTCTGGCTTTTATCGTTTTTTACCCTGATGATGAGTACGATATGCTTGAAAGTACTAGGATTTAAATGTATCTTATTGAGAATAAAATCACCTTTGAGTAATTTGAATACTGTTTTTGTATTTTCAAGTTTCTAAACTTGTTACTGTACGGTGAATTTAAGGATTTCAAGAAATTTATACGTTATGTCATTTTTTAACTTAGAATTACGATGCCAGAACTATACAATTATTTTTATATTAATCTATTTTAATGGCAAGTTTCTGTTATCTAATTAAAGTAAATTTCCTTCTAGATTAATCCTCGCTGATTGGAATATTTTGTGCTCAAAATTCGGAAGATTTTGCGGTACTGAATTATAGATTTGGCGCGTGTTGTTTTGCATTTTTATGTACGGTAATGATTTAAAACCTTAAAACTTGATTACTTAAAATTTAACTAAAATTGAAAAACACATTTTTTTCCAAGAAAAGATGTTTCAATGCCTTTTTCCCTTGTTTTCTCAAATGGGAAACACGATCGTTTTTATTTCTCGTTTTGTGGAAACGTAAATTTTCAAATATGAGGTCTTTTCTAAATTTGCGATGCAATAAATTTGAATAAACTATTAAAAATGAAGACTTAAACCAATTCAAAATAGGAAGTTTTATAGAAAAGACAAAAAAAAATAGTCGAATGTCATAGTTTGAGGTTTAGACACAAATATTATTTTAAATTAACATTAATTTTTGAGACAATTATTTATTTTCATGTGAACCGCGCGAGAAATTTTTACTTGATAAAACCTTCACACCAGTAGTACTTTACTGCGCCGGATGTGTAATCGCGATGAATCAGACAAGTTTTAAGAAAAATAAATGCATTTAACACATGTATTGGAACATTTTTAATTACAGGTATCAATATTTTCATAATTTATAACGTTTTTATTTGTATCACTTATAGAATAAGGGTTTCAAACACTTTTTCTTTTAAAGAACATTTTATAAATTAAATTAAAGTATGAACACGATGAGACTATACGGTGAAATTTTAAACCATACATAGCATTAAAGTATAGAATATTTTTATTTTTTTCTGTAAAATAAACAATTAAAATGTAAAACTATTCTTAGTTTATTACAATAAATATTACCGGAATGTCGTAAATCCAATGTAGAAAGATATATTTTATGTTATTGGTAGAAAAATGAATGAATTATCGAAATTTCACAATTTTGTATTAATGTATGTTTCATTGTTAAATAATGAAAATTTGTTTTTTTAAACATTATAGTCCAAAAATTTGATAATACAGTAAATATGTTGTTTGCACTATTTTTTGTCATTCATTATTGTCACAAATTGTTGTCACAAATTGCTGTAAAAACAAAATGACATTTAAAACAATTGGTTACTCTTCGAAAAGCTCAAATTAGAAATTCAATTGAAGCGCTAAGTGGATGAACATGTTAAGTAACAAAAATTACATTTGAAGAAATTTAAAGTGAAACTTTTTGCTGTAAATTTTAATGATTTATTTTCTGTTTGAATATATGTGTTTAAAACATTAACAGCTATGGTACTAAACTCCCTCAGAAAAACTTATTCATATTTAAATTTCAAATAATAAAAATTATTAATATTATTGACATTATTAAATATTAAAATATTAAATATTAATGAATAATGTCTGAAATCTTCAAGACTAAATAGAATCTTGGTATTTTAGCTTCACCATGTAATAGGATACCTCATAACGCTTTCATCCAAAAGGTAAAATTTTTTTTTTTGAAAATGTAGCATAACATGTTCATCCATTCAGCTCTTCAATTGTCAAGAGTCATGCTGGAGGATTTTGTTTTCGGGAGCGGTTGGAGGGCGGGGGGATAGGGGATAATAGTAGGAAAAAAAATTCACAAAATTCCTTTTATATAGAATTAGAAACTTTTATATAAAGTTTGCAGCTACCACTTGGCTTTAATACTGAAATAGTCTACATAAGCAAACTTTTAATAATATCTTACAGCAATTTTATTTCCGCGAAGGTAGGATTTTTGTTGTAAAGATGTAGTTAAACTCGAAATGTTTTGAAAATGGAATTCGAAAAAGACCTCATTTCTAAACCAATCCGATATTGAACTTGTCTGAGAGTAAAAATATCTTTCTCGTTTGTGAACAGAGAAACCCTCTAGAACATGTAATTGACTGAGGAAAAGTTTTGAATAAGATAAAGGCATACATTTGGAGTCTAGTTCACGGTGGAAGATCACTTTTCACGCTACCTCGATTAGTGTATTTTGCAGCTTTTCATTAAAATTACAGACTGGAAATTATCCCAAAGGTTAAAAATGTAAGCCTAATGCTTTACTATTTCGGTGGACTATAGCTAAACTTTTCAAAGATGCTGGTTATTTTAAATTCATCTTTTTAAAATTAGAAAAAGGCTTTGAGAAGCACGAAATTTTACTAATCAATGGCCCTTAAAACTTTTAAAACTTCAGTCATTTTAAACTTCAGCAAGTTAACAGTAAATACAACTCTTTCTGGAGAAGATTCGATTTAACCAGTATTATTGGAAAAAAAAACAACATAGTGTTCTGGATTTATATGAAAATATGTGTTCATTATGGGCTTTTATTTTCTTTGATGGTGTGAAAAGAATGTTGGGAGTGTATTTACAGAAATGGCAAAAGATGAAAAATTAAACGGTTATTAATTTTGTAAATTAGAGTTTCTTAAAAAAATAATATATGGTATTATAAAGAAATGTTTTGATAATGTAGTTGTGTACATTTATTTGTTTACGAAAATTTCTGGTCCCTAAACTCTAAAAAATATATTTCTAAATTCGTCACTTTTACTTAGGTATCTGCTTAAATTTGTAAATTCGCACTTTTGTCATAAAATTTACAGTTTTGTCGCAAAAATGTACATGTTGTATGTTGTTGATCGGCTTAATGGAAGTATGTAATTTATTATCACTTCAAAAACTCAAACAACTGTGTAAATGTAGAAAATTGTACGGATTAACCAGAATTGACGTGTTATTGTAAATTTACGCATTTTGCAAAATACACAAACATCTGTGTAGTTTGAATATTTCGCAGAAATATGTGTAAGAACAGAATGCTACACAGGAATATGTGCAAGAATTTTACGCAGCTATATGTGTAAAAACAGAATATTACACAGGAATATATGTACTTATGTGCACTCAATGAATATCACTACTTGAAACCTTATCTTGTGTAATCATAACCTAATGGTTAAGAAAGTTGCGGTTCCTTAGTTCGTATCCTGTTCCGGAAAGTACTGCTTGTTTACTGTACTAGATTGAATTAAATAGAGAATATCATCTCTTAATTTATATACTGCTATGTACTTCATTGTTTATAATTATCAGTTATCACTGATTCAAGACGCGAGTTCAAATTATAAGTAATGCACGTGACTAAATTTTAAAAACGCTTTTCACCTGCTCATTAAAATCTGCAAACTTAACAGTGATAGTATTTTTTCAGTTTGAACATTGAATACCACCGAGGTGTTTCGAACGCGATCTAAGAAGGTGTATAATAGTAGACTAGATATGAATATCATTTACAAAAATCATTATAAAAGTTATGTATATCTAAACCATTTTTAAATTAGATCAAATTTGTTTAATTAGAAAAGCATTCTGTGTTATTGATGAATTACATACATTTTATTTCCTACAAATAATTAGTTTTGGTCAGCAGCAAAGAGAGATAACTTAGATCCCAGAGATAAAATTTCCAAACAGCAAAAAAAAAAAAAAAAAAAAAAAAAAAAACATTCACAAATTTTATTTACAAATTTCAAAATTTCTTAGGGATGAGAGTGGAAGTTTTTTGGGACGGTCGAAAATATTTATTTTGATCTTAATGCGCATATCAACGAAGAAACTGGAACAGTTTTATTCTTACCTATATTGCTCTCCACATAATATAAAATGGTTATTTTTTTTTCTAAAAACATATTCAAATTATTTTTATTAAAAAACTTTTGAGAGTTTATATCAATTAATTTAAATTAAAATTATTAATAAACTGAAAGTCTATGTGTAGTCAAAAACTGAATATACATTATTCAACTTGTTCTTCATTTTTAAACTACGTCATGCGCAAGGCTTGTGAAATTCAAGCAGAACAATGAGAGAATTTTTTTAGTTGGAATTTTGAATACCACTTAAGGGTTTCGAACGTGATCTAAGAAGGGTGTAGAATAGTAGAATTGGTATGAAGATCTTAACTTTCTTGAAGCTTTTCATATCTATAAAAATTTTGACAATATTATTAATTGTGAATTCGCTATTCCTCCTTTATCAAATTGTTGGAAATATTACATAAAATCCCCTTTTTCTTAATTACTACCAATATTTTTCACACCTATGGTTACATTGCCCATATTTTTCTCCTATTGGCTGATATCCGAAATTTCCTGCTTTCCTATTGGTCAATGAACTTCTCTCTCTCGGATCCGCTTCTCTCCTATGTAATTGAGCAAGTTTCCGTTATTCTTTACACTGAGAACGGTACGCTAAATTCTACTGAAACTAGTCTGCTTAAAGTCTACATATTCTGGCGTTTTTAACGTTTTTTTAAAAATTTATAAGGTATTGTAAAACCTTCAACTTACAGGTGGAAGTGGTAGCGTGGAACTTCAGTCAAGCAGAGGCCCAAGTAATATTTAAATCAAACGATTTATTTAAATGACATAAGATAAATTAATATTTCTTGATTAATACTTGCATTACAACTATATTATATATTCTGGGTACTTTACAGCTGGCGACAATGTTCATTAAAAGTATAATGTTCAGAGTGTAGGATTAGCATTCAAATTCTACTGGGTTCTTTACAATATAAATCCAAAATCCTGTCACGATAGTCTCGTAAGAAACAGCTGCCTCTGTTTTCTTGTGTATACCAATCCGTTGTAAACTACTCATATCTCGCGGTTTCCACCGGAGAAATCTTACCCTGCCCGAATCGGCAGACTGCTTCGGACCTGTCCGAAATCTCAGCCCCAAACTTTTTGAGAGCAACTACCTCCTTGGGATTCCAAACACATCTCCCGTTAACTTGCCTTTCTTAAGACCAAGGCTATCTATATCCCACTCAGGACCCACTCAGTGTCTAGGTTGAATGACATCACTAACAAGCCTCAGTATCATAGGCCAAGAGAGACCCTCGCTGCTAGCGTGAGAAAATTTCGCATCTAGTTTCATTTTTAAATTGTCCTGGGAAAATATCGGCAAGCTTGCTACTTAAAAGGGATTCCGTAACTCCTCTTTTTTTCATGCCTTTCTCCTTTTCAATCAACCTTTAAGATTGGTTTAGATGGATTGATTCTTTTTATCATTTCCTGCAGAACCTTGAGACTTAGAAATATTTTGAGCTGTTATGCTTATACATTGCTTTTCCTATCTAGAGTTCTCTTTTGAAAATATATGTGACTTTTTTTGTGAATTACATTGGATTCTTCACAGTATGAAGATCATTTACAAAAATCATTATAAAAGGTATGTATACCTAAAACATTTTAAAATGAGATCAAATGTTAAAAAGCAGAAAAACAACGTTTAAAAATTCACAAATAACACATGAAAAGCAGCAAACCACTGTTTCGAATCTGCTAGCGAGATACTTCTTCAGTACAAGATAGGGCAAGGCACAGCGTGCTAGGAAAAGCAATGCTAAGCAAAATGACAGAGACTTGGAATATCAGGAGTACTCGATAAGTCATTGACTAAAGATGAGAATTTTTAATGATGTGGTAAGCTTCCCAAAAATCAAGATCAAGCTTAGAAAAACATTTTTGGATAATGATGGCTGAGGAAAAATTGAACCTAGGTTGAAAAGACCAACAATGTTGAGCAATAGCAGAATGTTTAAGCTCATGATTTTTAACATAAACTTCATGCTCTTTTAAACGAAATCTAAGAGCACGTTTAGTCTGTCAATATAAGATAGACCACACTCGCAAGAGATTTAGTAAATACCCCAGTTATCTAGGCGATCAATGGGGTGTTTGAGATTTGAAAAAGTGATTTTATTAACAGGAGAAAAAAATAACATTAAAATCAAACCTTGTTAAGATTTATCAACTTGCTGACTTGTTTTAGGAAAAAATAACAAAACAACTGAAGTATTAGAGTTGGAATTAGAATGCTTTTCAGAATGGACGGGTTTCGTCAATTTCTTATAAATAGAATCTATAATACTAGAGGAATAACCACGATAAACAGCAATAACTTTGAAGTAATTAAGTTCAGCACTAAGTAACTGAGAGTGGAACAAATATTGGCAGCCCGAAAAACAAAAGTATTAAAAGCAGCGAATTTCTGGTTAGGGCGATGAGATGAATACCTGTGAGGTGTTAGATTGACAGCAAAAGGTTTTCGAATGATGGTAGTCTGAAAGCCATTTCACAACGAATAACAAGGACATCCAGGAAAGAAAGACAGTTATTGGTCTCAATTTCAGAGGTAAATTGAATGCAGGGATCAATGGAATTCATAATAGGAAGAATATGATTAATATCCGAATTCATTTCAGCCAGGAGATAAACATCATCAACATAACGAACATAGAACGGAAATTTTAAAATTTCGAAGAGTTTGACCTCAAAATAGTGCATATAAATATCGCATAAAATTGGGCTAAGAGGATTACCGATTGCAAAACCATCAATCATACGGAAGAAATTTCCATTAAAAACAAAAGTATTTTGCGACAAGCAAGCGCGAGCGAGAAGGATAAGCTCCTTGATTTCAAAATAAGAGAAATAGAATTCACAAAGCTTTTTCATGAGACAAACTAAAGCCCCCTCAACCGGAATGTTAGTAAATAACGATTTAACATCAAATAATCAAAGAAATAATCCCACAATTTTACACAAAGACACATTTCACACAAAACATCAAATAAAAGTACCTCAAACACCCCGTTGATCGCCTAGATAACCGGGGTATTTACCAAATCTCTTGCCAATATGGTCTTTATTATATTGGTCAGACGTGCCAATATCATGAAGGTTATGTTAAAAATCAAGAGCTTAAACGTTCTTCTATTGCTCAACATTGTTGGTCTTTTCAACATAGGTTCAATTTTTCTCAGCCATCATTATTCAAAAATGTTCTTCTAATCTTGATCTAGATTTTTAGGAAGCTTACCGCGTCATTAAAAATTCTCACTCTTTAGTCAATGACTTATCGAGTACTCCTGATTTACCAAGTATTTGGAAAGCATTAATTTAATTTCTCCTTTTTAGATTTCTTTTTCCCTCGTTCTCCGGTAGATGTCGCTACTTGCCCACTCAGTCGTTTACTCTACTTCTCTCTTATTGATTATTTTTGGCGCATTCGCTTTTCCAGATATATAAGCGTCTCTATCAGTTTGCTCAGCCTTGCTTTTCCTGGTACGCTGTGCCTTGCCCCATCTTGCACTGAAGAAGAATCTTGCTAGTAGATTCGAAACAGCTGCTTGCTGCTTTTCAGGTATTAATTGTGCATTTTTAAACGTTGATTTTCTGCTTTTTAATATTTTTGCACAAAGGCTTTACTTGTTATTTTTATGGGTCAAATGTGTTTCATTAGAAAATTATTCTGTGTTATTGATGAATTAAAAATGTTTTATTTCCTATAAAAAATTAGTTTTGTTTAGAAGCACAGAGAGACTTAGACTCCAGAGATAAAATTTCCAAACAGAGTCATCATTTCGAAATTCCTTAGGGGTGAGAGTGGAAGTTTTTTGGGACGGTAGCAAATATTTATTTTGAACTTGATGTGCATATCAGTGAAGAAATTGGAACAGTTTTATTCTTGCATATATTGCACCCCACATAATATAAAATGATTATTTTTAACTATAAACATATTCAATGTTACTTTTATTTAAAAAACTCTTCAGAGTTTATTTCAATTAATTTAAATGCAAATTATTAGTAAATCCGTGTTTAATCTTAAATTAAATATACATTATTCTATTTATTCTTCATTTTTTAACTACATCATGCGCACAGCTTGTGAAATTCAAGCTGAGTTAAAAATGTTTTATGCATATATTATATATTATGTGTGTGTTTGTGTTTAGTGTGATTTTGTATCATTGAATTCTCAATTATGTTGCAAAGAATTCTAGACTTTATGAAGATTCTAGCGCAGACAAATTAGACTAATATAACATTTGTGCAAAATATGGGCCACAAAACTTAAAAATCACCAGTATTATTACCAGTAAGTAATTTTTAGCTTATTTAATTAGCGAAATCGTGTCATCTAATAAGACAAAGACTTCTATTTGCATATAATGGCGACAATGTGATCCGTGGCAATTTAATACCCAGCCATCTATCTTTCATTCCGGGATGACGCAAGCAAGGTAAAATATTATTCTGTGATATGTATATCTTTAAAAAATATATTTTAGATGTACACAGAAGTACCTGAAAAACATGAGTGCAGACCTGTTTAATCTTAATTTTAGTTTCAAAAAATATTTTTTCCTGCAGACAAAAAAAAGATGAAATACGATTTAAAATATATTTCTTATATTTTTTCTAACCAGACTCTAAACTTCCAATTTCTTTATTTCATGAACTTTAATCTAAAAATTTCTAGTAATGATTGTATGGAAATTTCAATTGCTTTTGTCAAGTGTTAGATTATGTCTGAGAAAAGTACTTTAAAAAAGGATAAATTTTAATCAATTCCTCCTGGTGCGAGGTATTAAAAACACCTGTTAAGAATACCAACCAAAGTACAGATTAAAAAAAATAAATAAATGTCTTTAATTTCTGGATGTGCTTTTAGTTTAAGATGTCATCATTCATATTTTTAGTTTTTGCTTCAAAATTTAATTTTAATTTTAACTGTAGTCTAAATAATGATGGGTTTTTTCACAGATTGCAATTTCGCTTTAGTAAATCTTTTAATAAAATAATGGTATTTACTGTTTTACTTTCGTTATTACTGTGATGATGTTATTATATAATCATCACTTATCGTTCATGAATCGCCGATTAAAATTAAAATGACCCTTTTAAAGATAGAAATTAATTTATTTACTTCTTTTGAGCTTAATATATGTCTTTTCTACAGATTATCAGCTCTTTTCAGCTTTTAATAAAGAAAACATAGAATAACATTCCTATCCTAAAACTTTCACTGTGTAGATGCATAATTTCTGGTCATTAAAATGATTAAATAAAGAGAAAGCCTCCATTTAACACATGTCTTTCCTCTTGGTTTAATCTAAGTTCAAAGTTATCAAAGCTCAAGTTACTATCAAAGCTCAAACACTGTAGTCAATAGAAGTGATTATTAGACCGCAAATTCGGTTTCGTTTTATTTTCCGGCGAAAAATCTCAGCATTGTCAAAAACGAACTTTCGGCGAAAAAGCTGTCGGAATTTCGACCTGATCGAAACTCGACCGAAACCATCTGTATTCCAAAAATCTTGTTTCTTCATTTTCAACAGTACTCATTGACTTGAGCTGTATCAGCTCAAATGAGGCACTTTTGTCTTTGGTTTTGCACTATTGGTATTATCTTCCCTGTTTATAATTATCAGTCATAAATACTCAAGACGTGAGTGCAAATTATAAAGCAAGCTTTTCACGTGCTTGTAAAAAGATCAAACTTAACAGTAGTAGAAGTTTTTTAGTTTGAAACCGCAGAAGTGTTTCGAATACTCTTTGAGATGACAAATCGAGGTATGTATACCCAACGGTTTTTTTAATTAATTGAAATTCGTATAATTACAAAATCATCCTGTGCCGTAGATGGATTAATTATATTTTACTTTATAAGGAAATAAAATGTTTTGGTTTAAAAATGGTTTGAGTTATAATGTGAACAACAATAGACAGCATAGCAACCATTTCCTAAACCTTTCACGCAGATTCTTGTCGCAATCTCAACTGGACGACCACTTCCCTCTTCATCAACAACTTTTGAACGACCCTGTTCATCTAGTACAACTGCTGTCCTATAAATTCGAAATTAACATCTTATAGTTGGATTATGCTGCCACATATTGGCATATTTAGAAACAATTTTCTACTAATATCCGACCTCTCATATCGGTTTGTGACCTACTTACTGACTTACCCTCATATAATGATATAGTTTTTGAGAAAGAAAAAAAAAACGTAAAATCAAAAACCTCAAAATTTTGAAATTATTTTTGTATAAAAATAGTCCAAATTTCTAAATATTTTACTTGGTGAACATAATAGTAAGTCATTTTGTGCACCTATAAGGGTCAGTTAAAATTTCAATTCTCTCCAGCCATTTCTTTAAAATCGCGCGCGCAGTGACCAAAATCAACGTTTTGAGAAAATTGACTTTAAAGATCGAATTACCTCTTTATAATATAAAGAGAGCTCAAACAATTTCAAACATAACTTCCATTCTGAAGCGAAATTTTGCATGAGGTTTTTTTTTTTTTTTTAATATTCCTTAAGAATAAAATTTTAATATAAAGTATTAAATGCAAAAAAAAAAAATATTTTTGGAAACTATCAAAGGTATCTGATCCCTTAGCAACATTGATCTCTCTAGAAGTTATCGGAATCTTTAGAATTTAGGCTATTTCAGTCAATTTCCGAATTTCCCTTGCTAAAGTTAAACCTATGGGCGTAGAATGCATTTGTATATTTAAAATATCTCCACAGGAAATTAATATTTTTAACTTCTTTGTTCTATGTACTCTTCTTAAATTATGTCTCTTTTATTTAATTGCAAAAATGTTTCTTTTATACTTAATTTTATGTGAAATGTTAAAATATTATGCACAGTTTGCCAGCTGCTTAAAATAATAAATTAAGCACAGGTTTTAGAAATATTTTCCGATCTAAGAAAAAAGAGATAGCCATTAAGAAGAGTAAACAGATATAAGAAACTAAAATGTTAAATATTTTAAATATATGAATGCCGGTAGGTTTAACATTAGCAAGGGGAATGCGGAAATTGAGTGACTAACAGTCTTAATAGGATTTTATATTTTTAGGTGCGTTCGTAATTATATAAATACGTAGCATGTATAGTCGTCGTCTAGTACGTCTGTCTGTTCGCATATAACAGCGAAAAAAAAAATACTACCCAACCGAATAGTTTGAAATTTAATATACATAATGATTGCAGAATTCAGTCGAGTCATTTCAAATTTTATGAAAATTGAATCAAAACTTAAAAATGCATTAATAAACGTTTTCTGCTTTCTTGTAAATCGTATCATACGTAATAAATTCAATGATATCCCATGATAGGTAATGATACTAGGTTGCTATGGTGATGATGCCCGATTTAAGATGGAGTCATAATATTTCCGTATTACTGAATTGCATATATATAATCGTAATAAATTTCATATTCATGCATTTTTGCATAAGGGTGCAACAACTGTTGCACCAAGATATGGATACAGTAATCCCTTAACATTCACGAATTTTGATTATTCTCGAAATAAATAATGAAGAACATTTCAACATTGGCGAATACTTAACTTGGTTATTCGCGAATTTTATTTTGTAAAGAATATTGTCTTACAAAGTAAACTGGCTTTGTTTTACCAATTCCCAAAACTATTAGGCACTGGGCAGCTGCGCTGTACTGTATAGCCTAAGTTTCCAGAATTTCATCCCTTGTATTGAGTCAAAATATATGAAATATATTCACTATCACAACGGTCGATAAATATTATTCAAAATAAACAAAATATATTCGAGATCAAAATACTTTGAGGTGTTCACGTGTGGTTTGTAAAAGGATTAACCGTGACTGTCTTTTCTTATTTTATTTTTACAGTACCACTTCACAACATTAAATCACACCTATTAATATATATATATATTTACATAATATATATTCCGAGGAAAGACATTCTATTTCCCCGACCGAGAACAATTCAAGGTTGTTACTTATAAAGAATTCTAGCATCAGTGACAGTTTTTCGCCACACGTACCGAGTCACGTGATAGCTCGGCTATTTTTATATTTCCACCCCACGCACCGATGCAGATTCGTAACACTGCACCCCCCCCCCCTGAACATATGGGTGTTCATCATAAATTGTTATATCAAATTAATAAAAATACAAACATGAAATATGGAATAATATATTTACTTCAAAGACTAAACATTTTACAATTAAACTTCAACTAAAATAAGAAAAAAAAAACAAGAATAGTATATGAATTATTAAAGTCAATAATGTCCCAGTTCCATATGATACAGAAGTTGTACTGGACGTCTGAGAATAGATTTATCAGTTTTTACTTTACAGGCCCTTACCTTGCCGTCTATTCCAGGAAATAATTCAATAATTTTTCCTAGACTCCAGAAATTTCTGTGTAATTTATCATCTTTGATTAGTACAATGTCATTTAATTTAAATTGAGGGAAATTAGTTTTGTTCGAACTTGAATGAGCTGACCTCAAATTTAACAAGTATTCCCTTTTCCATCTAGACCAACACAAGAGCATTAATTTTTCACGATAGTTATAAGACCTAATTAATTCTTTCCCGCAAGAGATGTTCGAGTTAAGATAGAACCTAACTGGGGGGAGAGAAGTTATTCTTCTCCCTATCAAGAGGTGACCAGGCGTTAATGGTAGGGGGTGTGGACCTTTTGGAGAGACATATGTTATAGGTTGAGAATTGACCATGGCTTCAATTTCAACTAGCACGGTATTCAGTTCAACCACAGTTAGAAATGATTTGCCTAGGGTTTTTATTAATGCAGTTTTGTTGTCCTTACCATTCTCTCATAAAATCTCCCCACCATGCTCCTCGTTCGATTATGAACTTCCGCTTACTATAATGGGAAGAAAAAACTTCTTGTACATCTGGATGAGTTATAATGGACCAAATGTTTCTCAAGTCCTTGTCGGCGCGTTTGAATGTTTAAGCATTGTCAGAATATATAATAGATGGTATTCCTCGCCGTGAAATGACCCTACGAAGCCTATTAAAAATGTTTCAGTTGATAAGCTATCTACAAGTTCTAGGTGTATATTTCTTTGTTACAGCACACGTAATCGGCAAAAATATTGTTTGTTATCACTATCTTTAACATACAAAGGTCCTGCAAAATCATACCCTATCACACTGAATTGATTGCTCTATTCTACCGGATCAGCTGGCAATGGAGCTTTCGTTTGGTCTCCGGGAGTTGAAGAAAACCTCTTGCATACAATGCAATTTTTAAGCACACCTCTCACGGTTTGTCTAGACTTTAGTAGCCAGAATCTTTCTCGAATTTGTACAAGGGTATGGGAAACAGCAGAGTGAAAAACTCTATAATGAGCATCCATATTATTAATTCTGCAAATTTAGTTTTTGGCGGAAGAATTAATGGATTTTTTTCATCCATCGATAAATTAGTCTTGCCGAGTGGTCCAGAGACTCGCAGAACTCCTTCTGAAACGAGGTAAGGGCTCAAGGAAAGTAATTTTGATTCTCTGGGAAGTGGTTTTGAATTTTTCAGGCATAAAATTTCTTTTGCGAAATTTTCATTTTGACAATTTTTTAACCAAAAAATTTCTGCTTCTAGGATTTCTTTTGACATATGATTACAATTTCTCTCGCGTTTTTTCTTAAGTATTTTTATAAAAACCATTACATAAGCAGCTACACGTAATAATTTTTTCAGGCTACTGTATCTGTTTATGTCAATTAAATTCTCCTTGACAATTATTTCATTAACAATAATTTTACTTCTAGCTTCTATTTATATTTCAGGGTTGACAGATTTTATTTTTAACTTATCGTCCTTAGGCCCAAAACTTTCAGTTTCATTCCGCCATTCAGGGCCGTACCACCACTGATTAGAATTCAATAATTCTTTTGTTGATAGCCCCTAGTAAGCATATCTGCAAGATTATCCCTGCTAATTACATGCCTCCAATAACTAGGGTCGCTCATCAAGTGAATTTCTGTTACCCTATTGGCAAAAACGGCTTCCATTTGGATGCCGCCCCTTGGACCCAATGTAATACGATTGCTGAATCTGTCCACAGTACTGTTTTTTCGAGATTAGTGAAAATACTTTTAACGTGATTAGTTATCCTAGCAGCTATTAGAGCGTCTAAAAGTTCGAGTCTTGGTAATGTTATTTTTCTCAACGGGGCCACTCGGCCCGTACAAGGAGAGGGCCAACCTTGTTAATCACAGATTTTGATTATTTTAATATATGTTGTAGGGTATAGACCCCTTAGTCTCAGGTTCAACGGATTTTATACAACGCTCGTTAGTTCTTGAGAAACCGGGGGTCTAATATTAATATACGATTTAAATACTTACTTTGTAACAATAAGGACAGGTTGGGCGTAGCTCAGTTGGTACGGCGTTTGCAGGCTGATAGGCGGCCTTAGGTTCGATTCCCGAAAACTCTAAATTTGTTTTTCTTATGTTTTGTTTTATAAATATACTTGTAATTATAACTTAATAATCACATTGTCAATTAAAATTTATAATATTGTATTTCAATTATAATTTTAACCTATTTATTTTTTTTTACTTTTAACTAAATAGTAGTATAAAACATCATAAAACTGATAATTTTTTGAAAATCCCTTTTAAAATTTATTTCATATATTCTGTATAGAGGCAATGATATTCAACAATTGTGTCAATTCATGATTTTAAAGAACTATCATTTATTCATTGCTTTAACAAGGGAAATCAATACGATGATACTATTACTCTGTTTTTAAAGTACGAAACATAATTATATTAAAAATTAGCATCGGAATTAAATTACAACGGATTTTTTGCATATTAAAGATTTTTAAATTTGTAATACGTATGCTTGCGCTTTCAAATATTTCGTTTTCCCCTTTATCTTCTTTCTGCTTTTATTTTTATTTTATTCGAATATGTTTTATTTTATCATAACTAGATGGCACCACAACAGGTTTCTAACGATTTTGGAATTTTTATTGTTCAATAACAGATCCAATCTCTTTTTACATGTCTTTAAAGGATGAGGAATAATAGTTCAAAATAAAAAATGATAAATTTAAATTTAAATTTGTTAAAATTATAATTAATGTACGATATTAAAATTTTTAATTGAAATTATTAAATTATAATTACAAGCATATTTATGAAACAAAAAACGAGAAAGGCAAAAAATGTAGCGCGTTCGGGTATCGAACCCGGCCCCGCGGACCAGCCAGCAAACGCCGTACCAACTGAGCTACGCCCAGCCTGCCCTTTTTGCCACAAAGTAAGTATTTAAGTTGTGTACTAATATTAGACCCCCGGTTTCTCAAGAATTAACAAGCGTTGTATAAAATCCGTTGAACCTGAGACTAAGGGGTCTCTACCCTACAACATATATTAAAATAATCAAAATCTGTGATTAACAAGGTTGGCCCTCTCCTTGTTAGACATTATAAAGCATGTCTTAAAAGCACCTTCGGATGTTTTAAACCGGAAGTAGGCTACCGCTCCATAGGATTTTAAGGAAGCGTCGGAAAATATGTGAAGTTTCACATTGTCCTGCACTTCACCCGAGTGATAATAACACTGGGTATTTTTAATTGTTGTAGCAGCTCTATTTCCTGATACCATGTTCTGTATTTAATTTTAAATTCTTCTTTAAATTCGTCGTCCCAGTCTAACCCACTCTGCCATAAGTCTTGTAAAAAGATCTTAATTCTAATAGAAAATGGTGACATAAATCCAGTAGGATAATATATTTTGGCGGCAGTTTGGAGAACATGTCTTTTGGTGAATTCCAAGCTTTCACCAATTGACAATAAAGACGCCACATCTATGGCCAGAAAATTCTCTTCAATATTCCAGTTTAGCCCCAATACTTTAGATTCTGCACAATTTTCATTAATTTCTAATAACTGGGTTACCATTCCACGATTCCTTTAATTCTGGTGAATTAGTAACGAACTTTCGCAATTGCATATTAGCATCATTAAATATAGAAACCGTAGTTGTTTTTAGTTTCATGGCTTCTGCAACCGTGGATGCTCCATAAATTAGGTCATCCACATATAAATATTTATTAATCATTTCATAAGCGGCGGGTTCTGTTTCCTTATAATTGCCAATATGTTTTTTAATTGTATAGGCTAAAACATAAGGAGAGATGGTGACGCCGAAACAGTGACGGTTAAAATGGTATAAAACGCTGCGTTGATCGATGTCGCAGTCATCGAAATACAAAAAAACATAAATAATTTCTATCATTTTCTGATACCTCTATTTGCGGAAAGGTCCTAGCAATATCCCCCGTGAAAGCAATTTTAAACTGTCTAAAATTTAATAGCACATCTATGAGATTAGGATTTAAATTTTCCCCCGCAAAAAGACATTGATTTAGACTTTTTTCCCCATTTTTTCGGCTACTCGCGTCAAAAACTATCCTGGTTTTTGTAGTAGAAGAACTCGGTCGTGACACTGATTGATGGGGCATTACATAATCGATAGAGCAATTATCACTACATTTTTCAATAATTCCTTCACTTAATTGTTCTTTCATAATTTCATTATATTTCAAAAACAAAGGTTTATCACTTTTTAATCTTTTCTCCAAACCTGCAAAACGCTTTTTCGCAACCTCGTAATTATTAAACAAATTTTGTTTATCTAATTCATTACACCATAACAAGGGAGTCATATATCTATCATTTTTAAAAATGATTTCTTTCTGGAATTGATTAATGACCGCATAAGTCTCTTCGTGCTTTTGATCATTAGAATCGATTAAAAAGGACTCGATGTTCCATAAATTCCTAAGATCATTTTCTGGTGGGAAACAAATTACATTTAAACAGGGAGTTGTGTGTGAATTATTACTATTAACTCTACCGACAAGGGTTTTACCAAATATTGTTGGCTGCATAAATAATTGACGATTATTTTTTTCGACAGATCCTATTATAGTACAGAATAAATAATCTGCCCCTAGCAATATTTGAACAGGTTTCGAATGAATAAATGTGTCAGCCAATTCATGTTTATCTAGATGTAGTTTATCTATTAACTTATAATCAACAGAAGTCATTATCTTAGTACTGCTAATAATTTCAGAAACCAGCGCTCTTACAGTTATTTTTTCATAAGGATGATGACAACTAATAATGGTTAAAATTACCACATTAAATTCCTTTTCTATGGCGTTGCGATTCGCAAAAGTATAAACCAAAAGTGTTTCCATAGCAACAGGTTTTAATTTTAACGCTGAGGCTAAACTTTTTGTAATAAATGTTCTAGAGGATGCAGAATCATATAAAATTCTCGTGTTTAATTTATTTCCTGCTCCCTGCACTTGTACACAGGCAGTTTGCAACAATGTTGCATACTTTTAGGGTGAATTATTTGTTTTTACTACATATGAAAACACGGCTTGACTTTTGTCATTTTTAGACGTTTCGGCTTTCACTAAGCCATCATCGGGACGCGTTTTTGTCGATTTTTTAGTGGGGCAAAATAAATAATTATGCTGATTACTTTTGCACAATTCACAAGGCGGTATTTTTATCTTACACAAAGATATTAAGTGCGATTTCAAGAAGCATCGGTACCATCTCCCATCTTTTTTCAACTCATATCTTTTCTGTTCATCGGTAATCTCATTACACTTTAAGCTTGAATGATTCGAGTTACAAAAAATACAAACAGTTTTCACAACAGTGTTAAGCGCGACTGAAGTGGGAACATTAGGTTTTATCCTAGGAGCCCTTTTTTCCCATCGTGTTACTTCCTGATTTTTTAAGGAAAGCCCTGACACTGCATTAGCTGCTTCGCGCGATTCTATTTCCAACTTTATGAAATTCATCAATTCATTCACCTCACTAGCTTTTTCCGCATTCTTCTTTCTCTAAAATTCTACAACTAAAATATGGGGTAACTGATTTAAGATTATTGGTATCAATAAATACCCAAAATTAGCCGAAACTTCCCCGATGGCTCGCAATTTTCGAATGCTCATCTCGCATTCGTCATATAAATCCCGTAACAATTTTATGTTCGCGGTGGATTTTACCGGTTCTAGTTCTAACAACTTGTTTTCAAACCCGCTTATCAAAATTTCTGGTTAACCGTATCGATTCTGCAGTAAGTCTAAAGACTGCTGTTTAATGAGTTTCGTTTAGGGCTAAACCGGAAATTGATTTAAGTGCTTCACCTACCAAAAAGGATTTTAAATAACTGAATTTGTCAATTTTGTTAAATTCTCGTTCGAATCGATTGTACTTATAAAACTATTCATAAACTCTAAAAAGGTATTTAGATCCTCCTTAAACCAATGTAGGACGGGCGTCTTTTTTGCTGATTTTTTGCTTAGGTATTATCCATTAACCATTCACAAATCATTGTGAATGGATAATACCTAAGCAAAAAAGCAGCAAAAAAGACGCCCGTCTGACATTGGTCTAAAAGTTCCTTAAACGGTCGATAAATATTATTCAAAATAAAGAAAATATATTCGAGATCAAAATATTTGGAGGTGTTCACATGTGGTTTGTAAAAGGATTAATCGGGACTGTCTTATTTTATTTTTACAGCACCACTTCACAACATTAAATCCACACATATTAATATATGTATTTACATAACATCTATTCCGAGGCAAAACATTCTATTTCCCCGACCGAGAACAATTCAAGGTTGTTACTTATGGAGAATTCTAGTATCAGTGACAGTTTTTCGCGGGATCATTTACGCCACATGTACCGAGTCACGTGATCGCTCGGTTATTTTTAGATTCCCACCCCACGCACAGGAGCGAATTCGTAACAGTAGAGATATGTAATTCCCAGAATCCGAAATATGACTTGATGCTAAATATGAAAAAAGCCTAAATTTTCTAAAATTCAAAATTTTTATTGCAAATGAAACATTTTCTGCAAAAAGTGTATAGGAAATTTTAATGTTTCATAAACATCTTTTTGAGAAAGCAACAGAATGCGATCTTTCACTTGTGAAGCGTTTTAAATTTAAAAGAGAAATCGAGGCCGCAACTTTTCCTTACATTGAAATTCATAAAAAAAGCTCTTTCAAATAATCGCATATCAATACATTTTTTCAGCCATCAACTTGCAACTAAATATTATACAATATGTTTATAATTATTCAAATTTATTTACAGCATGCACTTTTTAATGCTTAATAAATATACAGTGAAAATCCTCTAATCCGGCATCCTATGGTTCGGCAAGCTGGATAATCCGGCACGACTTTCGGAAACACAACTGAATCGAGAAGAAATAAAGGAGTGGGTTGAAGCAGATTTTGACGAGCCGAAATTTGAAATTTTAACTGATGAGGCCATCACTCAGAGTGTTATCAACCTAACAGCCCCAAAATACGTTCGTTCTAATGAAGATTATGTGGACGAGACAAACAATATCAGCAGTTTATGCCTTGAATCAAGTTTTATGAATGAAGAAGTTCTCTCAACTGTGCAGAAATTATGAAACTTCACATCATAAGAAATTATTTCCTAAAAAAAAAGAGAAAGGACTACTACAAAACAAAGTGATATTAGAGATTTGTTTTAGTTGGATTCTAAGGGTAGGCCTGGAGTGCACGTTTTCATTTTATAGTCATTACTTTACACTACTATTTAGTCACTACTTGTTTTACTTTACATTATTGAGTACTGTTTAAATTTCTATTCAAGCTGTTTAAAGAATAAAAAACATGCTTTACTGTCATTTGTTGTTAAATTCTAACTTCTACACGTTTTTCCTGACATTCATCCTGTAATCCGGAAAATTTTATAATCCGGCATGCTTCAAGTCCCGCACGTGCCGGATTAGAGGATGTTTACTGTACTTTTAAGTTTCAATTGCTTTTTTCAATTTCATAAAATCCTAAAACTGTACCCTCTTTTATGCACGGGTAGATAGTCTCAATATTCGCGATTTTGACATCCGCTGAGGTTTCCGAAAACCTAACCCTTGCAATTGTTAAGGGGTTAATGTATTTATAAAACTAATTATAGTAGGAACTCACATGAGTTGTCTCGTTTGAAGTACAATTTCCGATTTGTTTCTAAATGTGAGACCATATGCTAACACTCTAGTCGAGAACATCATGCACTTTTAAATTTTAAATGGTAGAATTTAAATTTTAATGGTTGTGTAAATCCATGATTAACCAAATATTGTATGGACTTAGTTTAAGTTCATGCTGATATTTGGACAGCGTGAGTTTGTTTTATTTATGGGATTCGACTATATTATACAACGAGAAGTACGATTGACATAGCATCACTCCGAAATGTGCGGAATTAACATTAAAGATACTTTCCTCTAAAAATCAATACGAAATATTACATTTAGAATTATAATATCATAGTGAATTGGTATTGGTAGAAATAAAAGTTCAATTTCAAAATAACTTAGAATGATCTGCAAATAATGAATCTGGCTTTTATAAATTATTCAACAGGAAAGAAGAAAAACCTGCTTTTATATTCTGAATATTTAGAAAATTAAAGGTAAGTAAATTATTATATAAACTGTAAGAATATTTCCTAAAAAAATACTTTTAATGAAACCTTTATAAAAATAATAACAAATTGCTGGCTATTATAGTAAAATAAATGATTGTCGGGAATTGAATACTTTCTTCTGAACGATATTAAAGATCAATATGTAATGTTTTATTTAATTTACGTACATAAACATCAATCGCATTGATCCCATACTATCGTTTGCTGTTTTATTACTGAATAGGATTTTATTTTTTAGATAAGAGTCATTTGAATTATTTTATAGCGTAACAAAGATACAATAATTTAAGAAAATATTCATTATATTTAAAAAATAAGAATTGAATTTAAATAAGTCACTCTTGTTTAACATTCTGCTCAAATTATAATTGAAAAGTTTCCAATGAAAGCAGCATTTGTCGAGAAAGGGTCTCTGAGTGTATGATAAATATGTATGATTTTTGTCATGCTGATGCACTTGTATTTATGAACCGATTTGAATGTGATTGATCATGTGTACCGGACATACGAAGTTTTTGACCGAGTTCGTTTGCCAGTTTCATCCACAATCTTTTTTCAAGATAGCCGTCACTTAAAATTTTTAAATTAAAAAAGAAGTTCAAAAATTGGGAATTCGAAAAGTTTTTCCCTTTAAATTTTTTCCTCGGCCTTGATACAAGAATTCTGAATTGTTTTACCTCTTTCTCAAAATATGCTTGATATATTGTAGTTTGTAAATGTAGGAAGGCTGATTTTTTTTCCATAATAAGGTCATATTTATGAACGTTAAATAACGTTGTTGCTTGGAAATTCACTTTAATTATTGTAATCATTGTTGTAACTCTCATACGCTTAAAAATAGTTACCCATATCTGCGAGACATCAAATTCTCTGCCAGCTGGGCGATATTTAGGCAAAATGCCGCCAAATAAAACCCACTATAACGGAAGCCATCTCTGATATATCTGACTATTTTGGCAAACATCTCATTTAAATTCAGTACTAGCAATAACTATGATTGTATCTTCTATAATCGGGTTCACACATTTTATCTTCGTCTGTTTGAGTAAAATCAGCTGAATTTTTAAAAACAACCAATAGGGAAGCTACCTTTTCCTCTTAATACAGACCGGAAGAACTTTTTAAATAATTATCCAGAAAAAGATCAGTTAAGAAAGTTAAAGGTGTGTTTACATTTCCAATAGAATTAAAAATATTCTGGTCAGGAAATGTACCCGATAACTTTTGTTTAACGTGCCATCGCTCTTGCCAACGGAGCCACCATGGGCACCGACACAATTCCACTCTCGCGATGTCAATCATCATCATCTCTTCTGAAAACACAGTGATACACGTGAAGTACTTTTGCAACGGAACTGCATTATCTTTCGGATACAAACTCACTGCTCGACATCAAAATCCACCCTGTAAAAATAATGTTATAGAGATATTATAGAAAGATTTCACGCTACTATATCAAAATATGCACTGAAAATATAAATAATGTATACACAAGTATGGGTAAATCGGTGTGCTCGTATCGAATTTATCTTCGGATCAAAAATGAAGCTATCCTTTCTGAATTTTGAAGCATCACTTATCAAACCCAAATGAAACGATAATTTTGTACTTTTTAATGGTTTGTTTCATTCAAGGCGCCATAAATGATGTTTATTAATGTAAATACAGTCGAGCTCGGTCAAGATGCGTTTCAAGGGATTAGATAAAGTCATGTAGTAAGCGGGATCGCTTGTTAAAAATGATTTTCATAATTTTGCAGGAACTAAGATTCTTTACAAATTTAACCGCCTAAATGAGCTGTAGAGCTTTCATTTATATTTTTATGATCGAAACTTATGATAGACTATACTTATTTAGATAAATGTTTAACTGTAAATTTAAATTTAACACTTTTTTTTTCTTTTTTATAAAACCGGCTGTAATATTAATAAAAAATAAATAGGGATTCAAATATGACTTAGTTGTCTATTAATACTTTACAACCCAAAATAAAGCAACAAAAGTAATTTTTCTGCTAGTCTAATAATTTTTAACACAAACCAAAATTTCTAAATCTTTGGAGCACTATCCAGACATTCAAATCGTATTTAGTACGTATAGTACTCACTACTGAGTACCCTTCCTTGTAAGCAGACATTGGCATAGATTACTTTGAGGCCTATAGCAACTACGGTTTTCACCTCGCATGATCCTTATTATACACCGAAACAACAACAAGCCACAAACAATTTTATTTCTTTTTCCATAACGTATTCTAAACTACAAATGGAAACTTCACAATTACATCCATGTTTTACCCATGGATTCGAACCCGGGCCCTTAGGGCGCGATCAGCTTTTGCTACCCCGCAGCTTTTTATCCCGCCACTGGATGGCACTTGTAAGCAATCCTTAATATTATTAGCTTGGCAAAAATTAAACAAAACACAGAAATCACAAAGGAAATATATAACCACAGTCGCATTTGTTTAATCTTTACGAGTTTTAGTCTATAGTAGAAAGAAGAAATTCGGGCTTAGATGCCTTATGTTCCCTCAGCCGTTGATTTGAATTGTTTGGCGATTTTTTGTTGGCGTGTTGATAGATATGGCAATCTCGATATGTGACGTGTGTATTCTGACGTGTTGTGTCCTGGCAACCCCTGAGAAGTGGTGGATTTTGTGGATGTATTTTGATATCGTTTTGTATCGTTCTGTCTTTTTATTTTTATGTTAAATTTATTCGATGTATTTGACTGACTATGGTTTCTGAAATCCGTTTAAACGCTTTTGCTGAAGTAATTAAGAAATATGAGCAAATTTTGAGAAGAAAAGTAGGTTTGTTTATTGTGTCTCAATGCGTATTCATAAGCCTATTTTGGAAAATGACGGTGGTGTTATGAGAGAGATTTTGTGATGGAGCTTTCAAGAAAGCAGATATCTCTTAAGGTATGTTGATAATTTTATGTATATTTTCCTGCTTTAAGAGTTTTTTGCATTTTGAGATTACTAGAAAGCGAGAACTGCTGAATTTTAAGAATGCTACACCGGGAGAATTGCTGAATGCAGTGATGTTTTTTTTTCAGTTAATGTGCGCGAAGCGCTCATACAAGATTACTGATTACCACTTTAGCGAATTTTGTTTATTATTTATATTTTATTTTCATTAAGCGAAACGCGTATAAACCGGTGCTTGGCGACATTTACTACTTGGCGGAAAAGGGGTTTTTATGTCAAGAAAAATTCCAAGATGGCGGCCGTGGGAACTTATGACATCTGTTCCAAGATTCGTGCCTTGGTCTATGAATCCGAGTCTAGCCAGATTTTTGACCTCAAAGGACCGAAACTATATCGTGTATTAAGCGGGATCCCGCAGAAATCGTTCGCGTTTTAAGCGTGATATTTTTGCATTAGTCATATCACACATTGAACAGACAAGCGACAAAAAAGCGTAAGTTAAGAGACATTTCACCCTGTGATAACAAAGAAGAAACCGGTTTTAACGCTACAATTTGTCTCCTGTCTTACACTTTTGTATGCTTGTCTGTTCAGTGTAAGATCTGCCTGAATCTAATGGCAATGTTCAAGGGACCGGGAAAAATCCGCTTATTAAGCGGGATCGCGTATTAACCGTCAGCGTCTTAATCGGGTCCGACTGTATAAAATCATGCAAAAGTAAACAAAATGCAATAATATTTTTAAATAATTTAAAAGTGCTTGAAAACAATGCTCTTGTCATAAAAGTATTTGATTTGGGTATCTTGATAATAATTTTGCTATTTTTCTTTAGTTAGTAATCAATTAAATGTTCCCTCTTAATAATATTGAGCGAGAATTAAATGTCAGTGCATCTTTACTTTAATCTGTAGTTAACAGAGGATTAAGGTTGGCGGTACACAACGGTTCATATTTGAACGCATTCACGGAATCAAAAATGAGTACATCTGTTTCTCATGCACTACCAGTGGCTGATAGGTTCTGCTTTCAAAGATGGTAGACGGGAGTTGCTGTGTTCGAACTCAATCGCTCTCGTCGGCCTAATCGTTCGGAGTTTTCGTGGTTTTCTTCGAACCTTGGGAAACCTTGCGTAAATACGGGTTATGTTCCCTTAGAAAGACTCCCCCCCACGGAAGGCACTCCCCACAGGGCCCATACCCTTCGAATAGATAATCGGTCGTTAAAAGTCAACCAACCAATCAACTTTTTGTCAATTTTGAGTACTTTTTGATTGAAGCTATTGACGTATGTGACGTATTTAAAATTTAGCACTTTCTACTCAATTTCGTGAATCTATTTTTTTCAGCATGGAAATGAAATTACTGTATCACGTATCATTTTTCAGGTAGGAGGTCTTGCTGTTAAATTTAATGTATTTTATGTTTTGCTAAAACATAAGTCGAAATTATGCAAGTAATAAAATATATATAATATCAATCGGTAAATTAGGACAGAGTGGGAGACACTAAAAGAAAAATTTACGTTTCAAGCGCAATAAACTGGATTTTCATGCTATATTTTATCAATATGTTATCTAAGACAGTCAAAATATTTTTCCATAATTTCAATTCTATCTAGCATTGCAAATTAATATAAAAATCCTTCACAATTCGGTATTAAATTGTTTGTGTGAAAAATGGTATGAGATGGACAATTGTGATGTCATATTTAGATTTAAGAATATTAGATGTACAAAGTTTAAATGTTTCTTTTGCAGGTAGTATTTTCCCCCCGAATAGTACTATATCAGAAGGCAGCTGCGCAAACCATCACCTCATCGAATTGACGGCTAAAAATCCAAAATTAGTTTAAATTCGATTCGCATATTACAATGCAACTTGTCTGCCAAGTCATATCTTAGTGGAAAAGACCCACAAACCCGATTTTAGTGGTTGACCAATAGGTTAACTATTGTGTTTTCCTGCTCCCAGTCCTCCCTGTTTTCATACCGTTGAGTGCATGAAAACACACTCATAAACCTACCGATTAACCACTAAATTCAGGTCTGCAGGTGGTTTCCACCAAGATAAGATTAAAAATTCTCACTCTTTAGTCAATGACTTATCTAGTACTCCTGATTTTCCAAGTATTTGGAAAGCATTAATTTAATTTCCCCCTTTTTGGTTTCTTTTCCACTCGTTCTCCGGTAGATGTCGCTACTTGCCCACTCATTCGTTTCGTCTGCTTCTGTCTCAGTGATTGTTTTTGGCGGTATCGGGTATATAAGCCGCGTCTCTGCCTGTCATTTTGCTCAGCCTTGCTTTATCTAGCACGCTGTTTCTTGCTCTATCTTGCACTGAAGTAGAATCTTGCTAGTACATTCGAAATAGCTGTTTGCTGCTTTTCACATATTATTTGCGCATTTTGAAACGTTGGTTTTTTTTTCCTTTTTAATATCTGATTATATATTGTGCAAATTTAAAAATTAACAACAGTTTTAGTGCAAAATATGAAATAAGCACAAGATGCATAAAACCGTAATTATGAATAAAAACAATTAAATATTTTATATAAAATTATAATAATCTTAGTTTTATATTATCATGATATTGTTTTGACAAATCTTGTTACAGAAAAAGATAAATAAAACCAGCAATGTTTTTTGAAAAAAAAAAAAAAAAAAGGAAAACATAATTTAACATCCATTATAGATATCGTTGCAAATGTTATAACTCAAATAATAAAACAAACAGAAGGAACTATCTTATTTTAAACTTTTACTAAAATTTTGGGAAAATGCAAATGAGGGTATCGAAAACAATTTTAAAGCAAAATACATAAAAATGTTTGTTGAGTTGTTTGAGTTTTTCAACTCAAGTTCTTCCATAGGGAACGATCTAGGAATGAGAGACTAGTGTTCTGGACTTCGAAGCACAATTTATAGGCATTGCGATTAGAGCGCCATCTGTTAACGGCTTTTGCAACTAAATTTTGCAACTTGTGTACAATATTTTTACAGCTTAGCTAATAAACAAACCGTTTACCGCATAATTCTATGGATCTTTGTTTTTGAGACATTTGATTTTGAAATCAGGGTCTTCTTCGCTGGACCCTGTATATATAATGTTAATAAATTTTGTATAAAAGCAAGTTTTCATAAGAATACAACAGCTATTGTACCAAGATCTTAATAGTTATAAAACTTGTTATAGTTCGAACGCACCTCATTTGCCACGTTTGGCGTACAATTTCAGACTTTTTTTACAGACTATATTTCAGGCTATAATAGTTAATTTTAAAACACACTTAACTAGAATAAACACCTCATGTTCAGTTATAATAATTTAATCTGTTATTACATAAAACTTCAGTGAAAATATCTTCTCTAATCATTTGCATTGGTAATTAAAACATGTATGAAGTTACTCTTGTCTTAAGTTGCATTTTACTAAAATTAAATTATAAAAGCTTTGAACAATATTGTTCCTTGTTAAAGAAATAACTTTTCACAGAAATTCGCTAATAAGTTTCAATAAATATCTTGTAATTACTTAGAGCTCTTACCATATTATTATCAGAAACGTCTTTGAGAATCTCTTCTCAAATAAATTAGAATTTGAAATATACTTAAAATAACTCTTGTCTTAAGACGTCACGTATTAAAATTCATCGTAAGTTGCGAGCCAAGCGTTTTCAAGAATATATTATCGTCTTCCATAAGAAATAATCTCAAGAAATTACGTATTTCTAAGAGGTGGTTGAAAATAACTCCATTTGTGTTACAGTTAAGTTACGCAATTATTTAGCTTTTGTATTTAATTGTACTTTAAAGTTCATTATTTTTCTTTTGCTTATTGAAATACTTGCTGACACACCCGGCGTTGCGAGTGCTCTTGACAATAGCTTAAAATAAGTCTCAAATTTGTATAAATTTATATTTTAACCCTTTACAGGCGAGCGTATACGTGATGCATAAGAGGATCAGAATGTTTGATTATTCGCAACTTTTCGCAACTTTCGTGATTATTCGTATTTTTTATTGTCACTTTTGCATTTTTACACGACTGCCAAGAAGGGTTATGTGTTTGACGCGTAACTGGGTATGTGATCACTCTCGGTGTTTATAATAATCTAACGGAACTTCAGAATGAAGAATTACGTAAAACTCATTACAAGCGGTTCAAAATCGAGAATCCATAAATAGCTCAATCACCACCTCCACGAGGGGTGAAGAAAAAAACATTTCTGTAGATAATTTGCGAAATCAAACTATTGAATAAATTTTTATCATCTGAACTAAATACTTTTTGCATTTTAGAAAACAATTTTATAGTGACTGTTAAACAAACAGATATTCCAGATTTTTTTAATGTGGCTTCTACGAGTAGGCCTACAGTGCAAGTTTTAATTTTATGTTCGTGTACAATGTTCTACTTTTACATTATTGAGTACTTTTTTATTCTATTTTTTTTAATCTGTTAAAAAAATAATTTTCGAAAATAAAATCGGTTTGGATTAACCAGAACTTCGGATTAGCGGGCTCTACTGTATATACTTTTCTGTATTTCAACAAGAAACAGCGCATTCAAAATTTTAAAGCGACGGATTTTTATTTTCATTGCATGTCATTTAATATTACAAATATAGTTTTTATTGTCTAAACTCTTTGAAATTTTTATGAGTTATAAATGTAATATTTCGGAACCCTTCGTATAATTTTCTTGTAAAAATATTGATATTTATATGAAAACATGAGCAAAAAGCTACTTGCGTATTCAAGTTCTGAGCAAAACATTTTGCAGATTTTATTATTTTCTTTAATCTTCTAATTGTCCGAATATTTCAGGATTTTTATAAATGATTTAAATCGATGTGTTAAAATACCATCATTTAGTTACTTTTAGGCTAATGTCAGACGGACGTCTTTTTGTACGCTTTTTTACTTACGTATTATCCCTACACATTGCCGCTAGCATTGTGAAGGGATAATACAAATGTGAGGGGATAATGTAAATTAAATTTAAAAAATCAAAAAACCCGACTGCGTAAAAAGCGAACTAATTAATTATTTCTCATCAATGTGAAACTTTTTTTTTTCAATTCCTACTATTAGCTCACACTCTCGCTATATATATCTTGTTCAAACTTTCAATCGTTCATAAAATACTTATTATTCATCCAATCAAGCTCAACTAAATTTTTTAAACTTGTAGTGGATGACACTTGATGTTAATCCAGTTTTTTTCAAATATTAATTCATTAAATAAATTTAATTAATTAATTTTCAATAATCGAGAGAGCCCTCTTCTTGATCAAGGTATTTTAAGACCGAGAGAGCCCTCTTCTTAATCAAGGTATTTTAAGACCGAGAGAGCCCTCTTCTTGATCAGGGCATTTTAAGCTCCACTCAGGAGAAAAGAAGAATGGGAGAAAAGAAAATTCTCTTATTGACCTAAGTAGGATTTTACTTAACATATTTTTTTATATTACTTGTTTATATTACTTACCTATTTTTTTTATTTACTTGTATTGATGACTTTTAAGTTGTATTTAATTGTTAGTTCCTATCTATAAACACTGTTTTGATGAGGTCTATAGTTGTCTATGATGGTTAGAGTTGCAGTAAAGCTAGAGATCCTCAATACATACACAACTTTCAAGTTGTATAATATTTTAATGGAGCTTCTGACTGCAAAATAGTCATTGAAGCATCGTCTTCATTTTGAAAAGACCTATCCAATAATATGCCCCTCAATAGGGTGCGTAAATTTTTTTTTCGTCTCTACCGCCATTTTGAATTTATGAAAACAAAACCTAGTCTATAACCATCGGGCCGTTAAGACAAATTGATAGAGACCTCATTCATTAAAATCCATTCAGCCGTTGGGATGTTTCAAGGGTATAAAGAAATCCACATACACAGATACGCGTGAAACACATAACCCTTCTTTTCAGTCGGGTAAAAAGCGTACAAAAATACGTCCTTCTGACATTGGCCTAATACGTAATGAAAAAAGCGTGCAAAAAGACGTTTGTCTAACATTAGCCTAGAAAGAGAGAGAGTCCCGTGAGGGAAGAAAAGGTAGTCGCGATTTTTTTTTTCTTTTGAAAGGCTTTCGTATTTTTGAAAATGAATAGCACTGTTGTAGAGAAGAAAGTATCCGAATTAAGCGGGTATTTTTGTTTTTCCGTATCTCTAAAATATCGAAAATATATTCGTTTCTGGAGTTTCTTAATTAACGAACGCTTTTATAATTCATGAATAACTTCATTTGACATTTTTTATGGTGCACGAGATACCGCTTAATACGTGAGTTTTGTCCAGTCTTGAAACGTGTCTTAACCGGGTTCCACTGCACTTTAAATTTTACTTAAATATTTCCTGCTAATGGTATTATAGGGCAATTCCATCGTAAATGACGTAACATTTTACCATCGAATTTCGTTTTGAAATCTATGTAGAAAATTTACTAATAAAGCTAGAACAAATTTTTACAATTTAAAATGTTTTTTACTATGGTCTTAATACCCAAATACCCACTAGCACTGTGTACGGATAAGTCTAATGTCAGACGGACGTCTTTTTGCACGCTTTTTTACTAACGTATTATCCCTACACAATGCCGCTAGTATTGTGATGGGATAATACGTAAGTAAAAAAGCGTGTAAAAAGACGTCCTTCAGACATTGGCCTAATACGTAAGGAAAAAAGCATGTAAAAAGACGTTTGTCTAATATTAGCCTTAGCCTAGAAAGAAAGAGAGGTAAGAAAAGGTACTCGCGTTTTTTTTTCTTTTGAAAGGCTTTCGTATTTTTGAAAATGAATAGCACAGTTGTACAGAAGAAAGTATCCTAATTAAGTGGGTATTTTTTTCCTTATCTCTTAAAATATCGAAAATATATTGGTTTCTGGGGTTTCTTAATTAACGAACGCTTTTAGAATTCATGAATAACTTCATTTGACATTTTTTCTGGTGCACGAGATACCGCTTAATACGTGACTTTTGTCCAGTCTTGAAACGTGTCTTAACCGGGTTCGATTGCACTTTAAAATTTACTTAAATATTTCCTACTAATGGTATCATAGGGCAATTCCATCGTAACTGACGTAACATTTTATCATCGAATTTCGTTTTCAAATCTATGTAGAAAATTTACTAATGAAGTTAGAACAAATTTTTACAATTTAAAATGTTTCTTACTAAGGTCTTAATACCCAAATACCCGCAGATTATTTCAATCTCTCTTTGAGTCCCCGAAATTGAAATTCAAAATTCTGTAACTGACGTAACATAAAATAGACAATAATTTTTTCTGCCATGATTGAAGTGTAAAGACTATTAAAACTATCTAGTTAAAAAAAAAATGATTTAATGTTCGCAACAACGCTAAGTAATGCCAAATTATAACAGCAATTTGTTCAGTTAATTTCTGAATAATAAAAAAGAAAAAAAAAGGCATTTACACGTGTAACTGTCGTAACTTTTCTTGTGTAACTGACGTAACATTATGACTTTACAAAGACAATAACGTACTTAACTTAGTTTGTAATTTACGATGCTTTTTTATTATGATTTTTATATACAATATAAAATATCAAGTTTTCCAATCATACCCTTAAATTAAACATATTATAAATTTGATTCCCTCCCCCCCCGCCAAAAAAAGAGATGATTTTCTGTGGAATTGCCCTATAATATAATTATTTAAACTTTAAAACCTTTTTGAATATATTGATGTTCTGTCTGCAATCTTCGGTTATTCATAAATATTTTCTAAATGAGGCATTTTCAAAACAAAAATCTATATCTTGTTCTTTGCATTAACCCTTTAAGACCGGACCCGCACGATCTTGTGGATCGTTTGTGGATGGACAGACAGACGGGCGGACCAGACGACGACTATAGGTACTACGTACAGTCGTGGGAAAAAAAAAGTAAACACCCCTACTAACTCCTCAACAAATTATCATAGACAAAAGTTACTGGTACCGAACGATTGGAAATAAAGTCTACTTTTAAATGACGTATATAAAATTTGCTTAGGGGGCCATCTACTTAAACGAATCCAAACTTCATTTTTTTCAATGGCAATACCCAATTTTACCGAGATATTTCAAATCTATGGTTCAAACTATGCCTAGACACCAAATTTCAAGTTATTTGAATGATAAATGTTTGTATTATAAAAATTCAAAATTTAGTGCTTCTAATGTTAAATTACATTTTCATATTTTTATTTATAGCTTCTGAAATTATGATCCTAATGTTCTAATTTTTTGTGTAGTAATAATACTAATATACCCAAACATAAATACGTTGAATTTGCAATTTTTATAATTTTCTGATATGAATTATGAATTATGAAATTAATATTCGAAAAAATTATGAATTGCAACCTACAATTTTTTTGATGGATTCAGACTTATTAAGTCCTGCTTTATGGAATTCAAAAATTTCGCATTTTTCTTCCAAGTAGTTTTCAAATTATGCTTAAAAAAACGGCAAAATGATGGTTTAAGGGACTGTCTATGATAGAAGTGAATAAATATTTTGAAATTTCTTATGCTATCCCGTAATCTAACAGGCTTCATTGACTCCTTAAGGTGCCTTGATCAAGAAGGGCGCTCTCTCGGTTAACAATCGCGTACCGAACTTCAATTTGGATACAGCCCTTAAAATACGCTCGTTTTAAAATAATTAATTTCTCGGAAACTTATGGTACGAATTGCATAAAAATTTGTTTTTAGACTAATTGAAGGGTTTAGAATTCATTTATGCTGTCAGAATTGTGTACTTCTATTAAAAAAAAACAAAGTTATGGTTCGTTTTAATATGTAGATGGCCCCCTAAACAAATTTTATGTACATCTTCTAAAAGTAGACTTTATTTCCAATCGTTCGATACCAGTAATTTTCTTCTACGATAATTTGTTCAGGAGTTAGTAGGGGGTGTTTACTTTTTTTTTCCACGACTGTACTTATATAATTACGAACGCACCTAAAGAGAACTTTCTTTCATGACAAAAAGTTATCAAGATATAGTACTCTGAAATTTACAAATTTTCAGCGCTTTCTGGTACATAAAATGCTTTTTAAATTTTTGGAGACGGAAATTACTTACGGACTTTCAATTTACATTAATGTTGTAATGTAATAAACGTATACGTATTTTAATTTAAAAGCAACGTTCTGAATTTTATATTTAAATAACAAACTTACATTGATTTACGGCATATCCGGCGCTTGAAAGACATTAATTGTAGTAAAATAATGATCATAAATCTTCCGATTAAACAATGAAATATTGTTTGACCGCTAAAGACCAAACTTAGATACTTTAGTCTTATCAAATTGTCTTATTAGAGAATCACAAATGATTAATGAGACTAAAAATTTCTGAATTGAACTAATGATATTTATAATTGATTTTATTTTTCTCGAATATTAAAATAATGAACTTATAGCAAATAATAAAGCTTCTTCCAAAAAGAACAATGATTAAATTTATTTCTGATACATTTAATTTTTAAAATAAAATTGAAAGTATGATGTTTTCAATACCTTCTTTCTCTTGGTCATTGAATTATAAAAACAGATTTTCTATAATTATTTAAGGGGACCGGAAAAGTCTGATCTTTGCCATGTTAAATTCACCAATTTTATGTACCTTTTTCTCAGAAATAGCGAAAGATAAAGGTCTGTATGGTAGTTGGAATAACATGTTTTACATAATTTAACAGACCATTTTCTTTCTAAGTGAAACTGAAAAATTATTTGTAATTTTTTATTGAAAATCATTTTTAAATTAGCATTTTCATTGCCTAAAATAAATAATCATCAGCAAATCCTCAAGCCCCTGTATTAAAGTATGTAAAACATGTTATTCTAAACTATCATAAAAATATCTAGACCTCTATCTTTCACCGTTTCTGATAAAAAGGTACATAAAGTCGGTGATAGGGCTTTCCTGGTCCCCTTAAAATAGATTGGCAAAACGCATTATTTTAATAACATCACAACATCACGAAGTGTATATAGATTATCATTTTTTATGCTGTTTATAAATTCACCAATTTTAACTTTCAAGAATAAGAAACTTGTGAAATTCAGCTTACTAAACCAGTATTTTTTAAATTTCTGTTCTTGTTGCTATAATAAAATATGTTTGTGTTCAGCATTATTATTTAATACTGAACTATGCCTCCAAAACCCTTTCCATCCATTCAATAGTGAAATAGAACATGGAAGGTATACAAAATTACAACCTATTTTTAGGCAAGTCGTGTTACATCTAAGTGGTAGCCATATTGTTCATGGTTTTTAGCAATAACTATTTATATAAGAATAAATGACAAGTGTTTTAATCTCTAAAAGTTCAGGAATAAATCTTGGGAATGGAGAGACCGTCGATAAAGCCACAATGCTTCAAATTGACATTTGAATTCTTCAGAAAATTTCTTGTCTAACAACTGCAGCTATTTTTTATCCAGTATAGTCCTTTATGAGAAAAAGAAAAGTTGAAAAAGAGTATTGTAGCTGCATCAGGAGTGATTTTCTACATACATTTAGCCAGAAGGATGGTAAGGAATATAAAATCCCGGGAGTAAAAATGTATAGTTAAAAAATAATAATAAACGCAGAACTGTGCGCATGCTAATTTTTGTTATACCAGTATATATATATGTTTAATTAATGGTTATATATATACACACACACATATATATAGAAGGCAGGTATGTGCACGTAAAGACACACTTTTCTCCATGACCACGCATTACCACCCACTCGCGGTTGTGGTGGTAGGTAGCCCTTGGTTTCTTCCTGTTAGCAAGGGAGTTTGCTTGCGCTGGGTGGATGTGTGGGGCAAAAATGTCAAATTAGATATATCTCTTTTTTTTCTCACACATTGTGTTTATGAATACAGTCTAAAATGTTTTGAGTGGCGTTTCATCCTTCCCGAATTCGGAATTTTCTAGAAAGTTTCAAAATTTTCTAGAGTGATCCAGATTTTTCCAGAACTTTTCAAAATGTTTTAGAATGTTCGAGATAATCTAAAATGTTTTAAGCTAAAATGTTCCAGAATAATCTAAAGTGTTCTAATATAATTTAGAATGTTCTAAGATGTTCGATAATAATCTAACATATTATAAAACGATCCAGAATGATCCATAATGTTCCAGAATACCCTAAAAAGCTCTACAATAATCTAGAATGTTCGAAAATAATCTGAAGTGTTCTAAAACGATTTAGAATAATGTAGAAAGGTCGTGAATGGGCGAAATTTTGATCGTGAATGGGCGAAATTTTGATCGTCAATATGTCATTCCAAAATCAACGTCAGCGGATGAAATAAACGCTTGCTTAAAAAAGTCGTTCATATCGCAGCACGTAAAAATAATTAATTTAACAATAAATATGAGATCGCAAACTTCGGGAGACGAAAGAGCGCAAATCTCGGGAGACGCAAGAACGCAAGAATATGCCGAAAACCTTTTACAAATAGGAGAAGGCACCTATCCAACAGACGAAAATTCTGGCCACATCATACTGACAAATGATTTGAGTAACATCGTTGAAACACTTAAACAACTCATAAGCGAAATATACCCGGAAATCGTTAACATTTATACCAATTCAGAATGGCTTCACGAGGGAGTTACTCAAGCGACGAAAAAGGAAATTACCAACGGCATCAACAAGACCGTCCAAGAGATGATTATACTAGGCGTTATAAATTATGTCATCAAATTTTGCACCTTTTTTATGAAACTTTGCAGCGTGAAGTATGTGTCTATGGCCAATATTTAAGGACGTAGGCTATTGGCTTCATCTTTATGAATCCCACTGTATTATAAAATATGCCATTGCATGACTGTATCACAATATTATCGAGATAAATAAGCGTTGAGTGATTTTGGGGTTTAACATGTGACAATAAATTTCTTACCATCCATTATCTTGTCCCTGATGCTGGTTTTTAAGTTTCGAGTTGTCCTGATAAAAAAAAAATAATAATAATAAATATGTAATTTAACAAATTACAACGACCATTTGGAAAATGATTTTTTCAAAGACTGAAATTTAAGACCTAAAAAATCGCACGGAGTTGATCATACATTACATACGCCATGGATTACATTTTTCGGTACTGTAAATTTTTAAACTTCTACGGAGCTGGCCTTTCATTACGTACGCCATGGATTAAACATTAATATTCTTGGACCAATTTTAAATGAAATTTCATTCTTAAACTTCTAAACATCCCACAATATTACTTTTTACACCGTCGTATAGAGAAAAAAATGTACTTTTAAATGCAATTTGTTTGAAAGCTGTATCTCAATTTGTTTCTGAGTTATTAATTTTTTTTTGAAGTTTTTATTACTTTCTTGTCATAGTGGCAACAGAAGTATCCATCTCTGTTGAAAGTAAATGGAAAATACAGATTACTGTATAGATCAATTAGAAAACGAATAAAATGCTTATTCAACCAATAAAACGCTTAAGATATGTTTTTGATATCCTACCCTGACAGAGGACAATAACCATTTTTCCAAATGGTTAAAAAATCAGGAAAACTATTCTACTGAGTTTTTTTTTAGATATTAGTATTATTTTATACAAACAAATTTTACTAGCTGCAATACCCGGCGTTGTCCGGGTCAGGATATATTTGACGCTTAATGGCATGGGATCAGAGTCCCTATCTCAGATATATAGAGACGTATATTCCATTAAACGTACGATGTATACATTGTACACAAAATTAATTAATAAACGATGCGATCAAATATTATTTAAATAAAACGCAAGTCAAAATCAAAAGTTATTTAATAAGAAATTTATTTTTTATTGTATATACATATTTTTTATTGTATATACAGTTACTTTTTTTTAATTTCTTCTCACGACACTTGATTATACACTATATTTGTGCTTTTATTGTTCGAATTATAAATGAATAAATTTTGAGGTGATGTGATCCTACTCGTGAGTGCGGGGCAATTTGAGAAAAGGCACAAACTAAACTTTTATACGGCACCCGTAGGGCAAAATTTCCATTTAGGATTTCCTTATCCAATTTTGTATGAAACGGAATAAATTACTCGATATCAGTAAAACTCACAGAGATATGCCCATTTAAATAATTCGTGAGTTTATAAAAAATTAGACATAAATTGAAATGAGTGTAATTCAAGAAAAATGTTTATTTAAAGAATCATTCCGAAGATGTCAATCATTGCTATACTAATTTCTGGCTATAAGGGTCACGTTATGCAATCATCTCGATGCATTTTAAGTATAAAAGATTTCCTTGCGCAATCTACAGTGAAGTTAATAAGAAAATGCACAAACTTAATTTTTATACGGCACCCATAGGGTAAAATTTCTAATTAGGATTTCCTTATCCAATTTTGTATGAAACAGAGTAAATTACTCGATATCAGCAAAAGTCACAGACATATGCCCATTTAAATATTTCGTGAGTTTATAAAGAATTAGACATAAATTGAAATGAGTGTAATTCAAGAAAAATGTTTATTTAAAGAATCATTCCGAAGAAGTCAATCATTGCTATGCTAATTTCTGGCTATAAGGGTCACATTATGCAATCATCTCGATGCATTTTAAGTGTAAAAGATTTCCTTGCGCAATCTACAGTGAAGTTAATAAGAAAATGCACAAACTTAATTTTTATACGGCACCCGTAGGGTAAAATTTCTAATTAGGATTTCCTTATCCAATTTTGTATGAAACGGAGTAAATTACTCGATATCAGCAAAAGTCACAGACATATGCCCATTTAAATATTTCGTGAGTTTATAAAGAATTAGACATAAATTGAAATGAGTGTAATTCAAGAAAAATATTTATTTAAAGAATCATTCCGAAAAAGTCAATCATTGCTATACTAATTTCTGGCTATAAGGCTCACGTCATGCAATCATCCCGATGCATTTCAAGTATAAAAGATTTCCTTGCGCAATCTACATTGAAGTTAATAAGAAAATGCACGAACTTAATTTTTATACGGCATCCGTAGGGTAAAATTTCAATTTAGGAAAATTTTCCTTATCCATTCTTGTATGAAACGTAAAAAAATTCATCTTCATATTAATAAAAGCCGCAGAAACATGCCCGTTCAAATAATTCGTGAGTTTATAAAGAATTAGGCGTAAATTGAAATGCGTGTTATTCAAGAAAAAAGGTTAATTTAAAGAATTATTCCCAATAAATCAATCGTTCATATGCTAATTTCTGGCTATAAGGGTCATGTCTTGCAATCGTCCCGATGTATTTTAAATATAAAAAGTTTCCTTGCGCAATCGACAGTGAAGTTAATTTGAGCTGGAAGAATGTCGCAGTACAGTCACAAAGAAAGTTTTGAAATATCAATGCTCTATGCCGTTTGTAATTCTAATACTAGGCACACTGGTGAAGGATACCATTGCTGCTTCCAGAATTCTCGGTGTCTTTCTAAGAATTTTATTTATAGACTTGTTCAGCGAATGCAAAGTACAATATGCGTGTATCTGAACGGAGATCCAGGTAGGCCCATGTCTAGGTCAATTGATAACGAAATTGACATTTTGGATTGTTTTGTGAATTATCGTCATGCGAGTACTCGAAGTGTTGCTACAGAATTAAACGTTCTACTATAAACAATATAAAGACAATTCCGATGGAATAATTTGTATTTATACATTTTTCGTGCAGTTCATTCATAGGTACAATCAGACTATCAACAGAATCTAGATTTCCGCAACTGCGGACTAAACCAAGAGCGCCCTAATCCCTTCTTTCTGATAGTTGTGTTTTCGACAGCCGGAAGTGTTAAAAGCAAGATGGACCAATTAAACGCCAAAATAACCCTTTTTAGAGTGACACAAGTCCCTATTTCGTACGTGAGTGTCGTCTCCAGAGGCAATATTCCATAACTGTATGGTGTGGCACTTTTTCAAAACTACTTGGTTGGTCCCAAGCAGTTGTGCAACAATACTGGTGACCGATTTCTACAGCTCATTGAAAATGGAGTTGATTCTGACTTTATGGATGAGCTGTCATTAGTAGTGCTCCAGCGCATATGGTTTCAGTTGGATGGAGTCCACCTCACCATGCTTTTGCGATAAGGCACTGACTGAATCGAGGGTTTCCAAATAGGGCTTGGTTTACAAGGGCCAGTTGAATTTCCTCCTAGGTCGCCAGATCTTTTATTTATAGTCTTACTTATTATCTTCTTTTATTTCATTTATCATGCACCTTTGGATTTTTATTTATGGGGCCGTTTACATAACAGTTTGCAGTAGCATATAATATATATGCGGCAGCATAACAGCGGTAGCATATATTTGTAGACAGATAATGGATTGAAGTCTTCTGCTAGGTTATAACTTAGGTGAGAAAAAGTTGTAGCGAAAAACAAAAATGGAAGGCAAATGCTCTTTGGTGTAAAATTGAACGCAGAAATTGGAAAATTGACTTGTCCCATTTGGATATATCTCAACGTATCAGCAAAATAATTGAAAATTGAATTCAGTTTCATATAATGCATAATAATATCCTACTGAATGTCCAACTAAAAAATTAAGCAGAGAGGTAGCAGTATAAACAGATAATGGATAATGGATAGTCTTCTGCTGAGTTTTAACTTAGGTGAGAAAAAGTTCTAGCGAAAAACAAAAATGTAAGGCAAATGCTCTTTGGTGTAACATTGAACGTAGAAATTGCAAAACTGACCTGTCCCCTTTGGATATATCTGAATGATCAGCAAAATAAGTAAAAATTGAATTCAGTTTCATATCTTGCATAATAATGTCCTACTGAATGTCCAACTAAAAGATTAGCAGAGCGGTAGCAAATATTTATAGACAGATAATGGATTGAAGTCTTTTGCTAGGTTATAACTTAGGTGAGAAAAAAGTTGTAGCGAAAAACAAAAATGGAAGGCAAATGCTCTTAGGTGTAAAATTGAACGCAAAAATTGGAAAATTGACTTGTCCCATTTGGATATATCTCAACGTATCAGCAAAATAATTGAAAATTGAATTCAGTTTCATATAATGCATAATAATATCCTACTGAATGTCCAACTAAAAAATTAAGCAGAGAGGTAGCAGTATAAACAGATAATGGATAATGGATAGTCTTCTGCTGGGTTTTAACTTAGGTGAGAAAAAGTTCTAGCGAAAAACAAAAATGTAAGGCAAATGCTCTTTGGTGTAACATTGAACGTAGAAATTGCAAAAACTGACCTGTTCCCTTTGGATATATCTGAATGATCAGCAAAATAAGTAAAAATTGAATTCAGTTTCATATCTTGCATAATAATGTCCTACTGAATGTCCAACTAAAAGATTAGCAGAGCGGTAGCAAATATTTATAGACAGATAATGGATTGAAGTCTTTTGCTAGGTTATAACTTAGGTGAGAAAAACGTTGTAGCGAAAAACAAAAATGGAAGGCAAATGCTCTTAGGTGTAAAATTGAACGCAAAAATTGGAAAATTGACTTGTCCCATTTGGATATATCTCAACGTATCAGCAAAATAATTGAAAATTGAATTCAGTTTCATATAATGCATAATAATATCCTACTGAATGTCCAACTAAAAAATTAAGCAGAGAGGTAGCAGTATAAACAGATAATGGATAATGGACAGTCTTCTGCTGGGTTTTAACTTAGGTGAGAAAAAGTTGTAGCGAAAAACAAAAATGGAAGGCAAATGCTCTTTGGTATAACATTGAACGTAGAAATTGCAAAACTAACCTGTCCCCTTTTGATACATATGAACGATCAGCAAAATAAGTGAAAATTGAATTCAGTTTCATATCTTGCATAATAATGTCCTACTGAATGTCCAACTAAACGATTAGCAGAGCGGTAGCAAATATTTATAGACAGATAATGGATTGAAGTCTTTTGCTAGGTTATAACTTAGGTGAGAAAAAAGTTGTAGCGAAAAACAAAAATGGAAGGCAAATGCTCTTAGATGTAAAATTGAACGTAGAAATTGCAAAACTAACCTGTCCCCTTTTGATACATATGAACGATCAGCAAAATAAGTGAAAATTGAATTCAGTTTCATATCTTGCATAATAATGTCCTACTGAATGTCCAACTAAAAGATTAGCAGAGCGGTAGCAAATATTTATAGACAGATAATGGCTTGAAGTCTTTTGCTAGGTTATAACTTAGGTGAGAAAAAAGTTGTAGCGAAAAACAAAAATGGAAGGCAAATGCTCTTAGGTGTAAAATTGAACGCAAAAATTGGAAAATTGACTTGTCCCATTTGGATATATCCTAACGTATCAGCAAAATAATTGAAAATTGAATTCAGTTTTATATATTGCATAATAATGTCCTACTGAATGACCAACTAAAAAAATTAGCAAAGCGGTAGCAGATATTTATAGACAGATAATGGATTGAAGTCTTCTGATATGTTATAACTTAGGAAAGAAAAAGTTATAGCGAAAAAAAATAATAAAATGAAAGAAAAATGCTTTATGGTGTAAACTTTATAGCAGAAAATGGAAAATTGACTTGTTCCATTTCGAAATATTTGAACGTATCAGCAAAAGAGTCAACAATTGAATCTAGTTGCATATCTTGCATAATAATGTCCTACTGAGTATCCTACTAGAAAGTTTAGCAGAGCGTCATCTGATATTAGTAGACATATTATGAATTAAAGTCTTCTGATAGATTTCAACTAAGGTGAGAAAAAGTTGTATTGAAAAAATTATAAAATAGAAAGAAAAATGCTCTTTAATGTAATATTGGACACAAAAATGGGAAAATTGACTTATCCTATTTGGATATATCCAAACGTATCAGGAAGAGAGTTGAAAATTGTAGTCAGTCGCATACCTTGCAGAAGAATGTCCTACTAGAAAGCTAAGCAGATCGGTAGTACAACTACTTGGGCGCACAAGCACATGATTTATTAGCAGGTAGAGGGATGGCGAAAAATGCTACTACAAACCACCACCTAGAATTCCTATGAAATTCCATTTACAAGTAATTCCAACATGATATCTTACAACAAAACCTCTCATATCCATTTTTATAAAACAAAATTAAACAGTTACCAAATAAAATCTTGAACTGCACTATAAAGCATCACAGTATTGGAAAATTTAAGATTAGCCCTAGGAGAGAATGCAGTCAAGCGACTACATTAACTCTACCTATTAAAATAGTACTTTAATGAAATCAAGAATTAAAACGAAAATTAACTATCCTTAGGTGCTTTTTTTTTTTTTTTTTTTGTCTGGCGTAAATACTATTTTGAAATTTCAATTTAAGTCTGGAATCAAACGAACTATAAAATTTAAAATTTTAATTAAAAATATCGGGAATACAAAATAATACCTTAGAAAATACCTTATATATTATTAATATATTATTAATAAATACCTTATTAAAAGATCCACATTTTAATAAAAATTGTATGCCTACTTTTTAACCTAAAAAGGGATTAAAACAGATTAAAAAACGGATAACACACTTAAAACCCATTTTCATCAATTACCAACCATAGTTGTAAAAGTAGTTGAATTCTTTTGTGCAGCTTTTAAAACTAACTATGGATTTGCGTATTGTACGCCCACTACGTAGCATGCTAAAAAATAATTTTGCTAGAAAACGTCTAACGCAGTTGAAAATTCTCTTTTAGCAACTTCCGTCGGAAATGTACTCGTATTCTTTCATGCACCACTATATATTATCTAAAGATTTTTATACACACCACATATTAATGTAAAATTAAATTTAGGTGTAAAACGCACAGTGCAACTAAAAGCGCACTTACAGATATTACCAACTATTGATGGTAGTGTATCCGGTTCTTTGCGTAGCCCTGTATTCATTAATATTATGCAAACCTCTAATAGTGTACTAAATATATAGTTGAACAGGAAAATGTATAACAATTAAATCCATTACTAAACAATTCGCGGCCTAGACTATGTTAAAGAATTATTTTATGGAGATCTGTATATGATCTATAAAATTTATGCATACCATGTAATGCGCAAAAAAAAAAAAAAAAAAAAAAAAAAATTACAAACGCGCGCCACAACTCAAACCTCACTTCTAGAAAGTATAGCTCACTCTCAGAAATACATTCTTCAATTTACGGAAATTCTCCTGGCAGCACTGCTGCCACAATCTTTCCGTTAATTGACGAATATCTTCTTCTTATATCTCCGATATAAAGAATTGTAAACATGCGATGTTTAGAAGTTTAAAAATGCAGTAACAGTAAAATTTAATTGTCTTGCAGTGCCAACGTCAAACTAACGTCAGCGTTATGCACGGACACGTTTGTCCTTATATAGATAATAATTTTCTTGAATATTTTTTAAATTTTATAACATTTCCCTTTCCGATTAAAACATAAGATAAAAATTTTTCGAAAATTGAAATAAAATTCATTTCAATATTACTTTAATGCTCTTTTCTTATATTTGTAATTACGCACTTTTTAAAAAACATATTCTATTGAGAAATAAAGTCAGATGAAGAAATAATTATAATTTAGAGCACTTACAATACTTTTTTCTATTTATTTATCAACTGAAATAATATCAGTTCTTTGTTTGAAAAATATTTTTATTGATAAAAAATATATATATCAAAGTATTGCCTTTTTTCAAACATATACTTTTTTGCTTCAAATGTATCCCCTTAGGCAATCGGTGTCATAAAATGATGCATTTGCTTTGATATGTCTTTCAAATTTTAATTACCTGCTAAAGCTCCTTAAATTAAACTTCAGAGAAATTTTTCAGTGATTCCCTTTTGGCCATGTTCAAGTTGATCGTTTTTTTCCTTAAAAAAAAAAAAAAAAAACAAATAAATCTAAAACTAATAAGTACCAAACGTTAATAAAACATGGAAACTTCTATAAAAATAAAATTTGAAAAACTGTAATTGCTAGAAGTAATTAAATTTATTCTCATGTCAATTATTTATTTTTTCTGTAAGTGACGTTCCTCATATAATTTAAATATTTAAAAATGTTTAACATTTGACTTTTAATAAGTTACATATTTTTTTAAGAATTTTTCATTTTATTTTATAAGCATTCATTCTTCTGTATATCAGCTAATATAATAATATTTTTCTATTTTACCAACTATCAATTTTAAAATTTTACCTTTTTAGGTACGTTTGTAATTATATAAATATGTAGCACCTATAGTCGTCGTCTGGTCCGTCCGTCTGTCTACATGTAACAGTGTAAATCATCTTTTTTTAGAATTAAAAAAATACAGAAAAAACATCATTACAATTTTGCCCTTTTGTTCAGCTGTCAGAGAGTTAAAACAACAACATTTTCTATAAGAAAATACTGGTATAGAAAGAGCCGGAGACTTGCACTGTAAAAAAAAAAACGACATTTTCACAGTACAAAGTACTGTTCATCTCGCGCACAAACTCGCAACTTTTTAAGCAACTACTGTATTTTCCATGTTAATATAGTCAGGAAACCAAAGAAAGATACAGCACATTCACTGTGATCGAGTTTGTTCTGGCAAATCCACAGTGTTCTTTTTACAGTGTGGAAACTTTCTCTGTGTGTGAGAAACAGGGGCGTAGCTACAGATATTTTTTCGGGGGGGAGATTTCGAAAATTTCCCAACTTGAAACAAATTCCTCCAACTTTCAACTAAAGTGATATGCACAAAGTGTGTAATAATGATAATGAAGTTTATGCATAAAAAATTCCTTTCCAAAGAAAAATTTTGAAACTAGAAACATAAAAATTCTAATTATTGGTTTGTTTAATAAACAAACAAACACGCGTTTTACTTTCTTCTGTCTTCACAAGACGAAAGTATTGAATTCGTAAAAAAATTCTACAACTGGTTTTCGACGGTTTGATACGTTTTAGAAGGTCCTGAACATAATTTGACTGTTTTTAGAAAATGTCTGTCTGTGTGAATGTGACACAAATTTTGTGGGTGCGCTATCTCAAGAACTAATTCGCGGAATTTTATAAACTTTAGATTCAGTTATACCTTGATAAAAATTAATGCTGATTAAATTTTGGTGTAAATTACCCAAAAGGTGGCGCTGCTATGCTGTATTTTTCACGATTTACATGATTTTAGCGATAGTTATATCTAGTCGCCCGGTGGCGTGGTCAGTAAGCGGAGGCTGCTGTCACCCCGAGGGTCCGGGTTCGAGTCCCTGGGTAAGACATGGATGTAATTGTGAATGTCCCATTGTAGTTTATAATATATGTGTAATGGAAAAAAAAATTGTTGTGACTTGTTGTTGTTTCTGTATAATAAGGATCATTCGAGGCGACAGCCATTGTAGCTATAGGCTTCAAAGCATTCTCTCCACTTCGGTGGACTTCAAATATCAAATATCAAACAGTTATATCTCAAAAACTGTTGCACAGAATTTGATCAAATTTCATATTCTGTTAAACCTTGACATAATTTAGTGCTTATTAGGTTTTTGTATATATCTGTGGCAGTGCTGTGCAGTATTTTTCACGATTTTCGCGTTATCTATATCTGGAAAACTAATGCACAGAAATTTAGTCAAACTTCATATTCGGTTACACTTCCTTATTGGGCTTGGGTGTATACTGTCCAAAGGTATCACTTTTGAGCTCTTTGGGTTTGGAATTTTGGTTGCAGACATCTAAGAGCATGGGTGTCGAAATTCAATGATTTGTTTGAAAAATGCGATGTTTCTATCTCCTTTTTAAATGCACACAATTAAACGAATTATAAATTAAATGCACATAATTAAACCTTTAGAATTCATTATTATGGGCATAGAATTGTTATTTAATTTTAACATTGTGATTGCAAATTTTGAAGTATTAACATGTATGGGATAGAATAAGGTTTTAGGATTGGCACATCCAAATTGTTTTCATTTAACATAAATTCTTTTGGTCTTCAAAGAATCTAACCCTGATGAAGCTAACCTAACATCGTCCAGTTTAATAAAATCCACTATTTCACTTTCATATTTTAACAGCATTAGGCTGTCAAATCTGTCAGACCTCATTGTAGCCTGCAATATATATTTTTACAGTTTTTATTTGACTAAAGGTTCTTTCATTAGATGCAACGCCAAAAAGATAAGCTGTTGTAAATGTTAAGGTACGAGTATATAGTTTGACAGTGTGACCCAAATAGTCTTTGAATTTCACGGCATGAGTAAAAGGTTTGTTAAGTGAGTTGGGATTTGGTTTATTTCTATTTGACTCTGGAAGTCATGTACATCCGGTTTCTCATATCCAGGTGGAAACATTATTAACTTTTCTAAGTTAGTGATACTCAAATTTGCCTTGCACAATTGTAATTTAAATATGCAATGTATTGGTGCAATATTCTCCTGATATAGGAAACATTGTCATTTAAGCCCATTACTAAATTGCCGAAATTTTCTTGTATTTCTTATAACTCTTCCCTGTAAAACTTATGTGTATCAATGTCCATTGCTATGCTATTATTTTTATCTATTCCATTTGGTGAAACCGTTTTCCCACGGTGCTTTCAGATGTCAGCTTCTTCAATCACTACCTAATATTCATAATTGTTTATGAACTTGTCTATAAGGAAATCTTTATTTCTTCAAAATTTTATTCAAGTGCAACCTGTCAGTGTTTATGCCAACCTGTATGTCAATTTTTTTCTTCAGTTGATGGACTGCTTTCATGGTCATATTTCTGTTCCAAATTCAAATCATCCAAATTTTTACCTTTTTCATCCTCGAATGGATTTTTAGATGCTCCAAAATCTTGCACGAAAACTTTTTTCCTATTATGAAGGGTTCTTTCGTGCTAAGATTTATAGCCATTTTTTAGAACAGCTTTAAACACACAACACTGGACTTTTGGTTTAAAATTTCATAAGCACCTATAAATATAAATGAACAGGACATATATATATTTCTCCACACAAATAAAGGTAAAATTTGGCAAATTTATCTTAACTAACGACTTCTTACATTCACATTTGCTCATATGTCTTTTGTCTTGACAGCGAAGGGTTAACTAATTTTCGGAGCAAAAAAATCACGAGAATGAGTAAAATATTGTCCAAAAATCGCAAAATTAGTGCAATTTGTGAAAACTTATCAAATCTTCTTGCCCAGCTGTGTTTCAAGTAGGTGACTACATTCCTATCTGTTGTGCTACAAGTGATCTCCAATTTTCAAAAGAAGCTGCAATCCCTTTGGATTAAAATAGCTGGATTCTCTTTTAGGAGGGGAAAGGGAGGAAGGGTGAAATTTTTGAGAAAGGTACAAAGTTTTGAAGGAAATAAAGGAACTGGATAGTCAGCTGTTGGTGGATAGGAGAAGAGAAATTTAGGTCTGGTAGATGTATAATATTTTTGTAGATCTGAAAAATACAATGATAGATTGAGTGTGGCTGATTTCTTTTTGTATTTCTTTTGATAATTTAACTTGCTTACTGTTACAGTACTTAGTCAGAAACATAATCACCAAAACAATAAAAAATTCATAATGTCTCAAAAATCCAGAATTTCCCAACTCTAAGCTCAAATTTCCCAACTTCACAAATATTGGGGGGGGGGAGGCTCCCCCCATACCCCCCCATGGCGACGCCCCTGGTGAGAAAACACGATAATTTCCACACAGTACTTCCAATGACTGGATTATATTCATAAACGTGTTTAATGTTTTTATTTTATGTTGGAAAAATCAACTTTTTTTTTGAAAAAAAATACAGAGAAAACATCATTACAATTTTGCCCTTTTGCGAAGCGGTCGAAGGATTAACAACAACAACATGTTTTCATAAGAAGATATACAAAAAGCCGGAGATTTGGCAGCTCTCTATATGTGACGGAACATGGTAACTTCCAAAGAGTAATTCCGATTGAACTTCCATTTCGTGAATATCGCTCACCCGCATGAAAAGTCCGTATTAAAATTTTATCTTTTTCATTTTCCAAACACAAAGTGTAAGGAAAGTATTATTATCATGATTTGTGGACAAAGCTTTAAAGTCTTCCGCTTTTTGAATACCAGAATTTAAGTATAGAAAATTTTGTTTCATTTGATCGCAAAATTTTTCGATTTAAAGCTACAGCATTTTCTATAAGAAAATATTGGTATAAAAATTGCCGGCAACTCTGTGTGTGTGTAATTAATTACCATAACTTCCTGACGGTACTTCCAATTGAACTTCCATTTGGCGAATATCGCTCATCCGCAAGAAAATTGACGCAACTCGACAAAAGTAAATTTCACAGAGGGGGCCAAAAATGATTCGCATGTTTTTACTGTAAGATGAAATTGTAGCACTTCGCTCTGCATACAGCAGTAAAAACGTGCATAGAAGCGTAAAATCCTTATGAATGAAGACATACAGGGTGGTTATAATTAAAGTTACCCTGTTTAGACATACGTAGAGCCCGCTCTTGTTGACAGATATCGATGAAACATGGAATATAAGTTATATGGACCATGGGGAAATGAAATGTGCAATAAAAAAAATTAGTTCAAATTTCGAACAATATATGGCGGTTTTCATCTACGAGAAAGGACTTTATGCAAATTTCGAGTTGTTTAAAAAGCCAGTAGTCTCTGCCGTAAAGTCATTCTGCACCATGCCGTTAGAGAAGAAAGAACGAGCGTTACCGGTGAAGTTGATTTATCAGAACGGCAGTAATTTGTCAATTGCACTGTGAGAATATCGACGCTTGAAAGGCTTACGAAAAGAACCAATTTCGAGGCTGGCTTTGAAAAAGATGATGTCAAAATTAGAAGAGACTGGGTGTGCTGCAAGGAAGATGACAGAAGCGGATTTCAAATGAAACTACCGAAGAAGTCGCTCGTGTCGTGGTCGAAAGAGCGTCCGGTTACCAATATTCATCGACAAGTGCTGGAGAGCTGTCACGTGATTTGTCTCTCCCTTGGTCTACAGTACGGAAGGTTCTATAAAGTGGTATCCATACAAGATTCACGTTGTGAAAGTGCTGAACCCTGCAGATCCGGACACACGAACTCAATTTGCGAGGATTTTTTGGCCAGAATAGCCGCTGACAATGCATGGCCTTGGAACATTTTGTGTTCGGACGAGGCGCATTTTACCATAGATGCAGTGAATACTCAGAACTGTTACGTATGGGGTACTGCAAGTCCTAATATTGTGCATGAACAGTAGGGTGGACTGAAAATTTTTGTTTTCTTTTTGATTTGCTGTACCGCGGAAAACTTGTGTCTAGGGTAGCTTAGTAAAATGCAATAACAAAATAAATAAATTTTTACGTTTGGTGGTAGCGCGTCGGGCCTAAAATTTGAGAAAATACACGATTTTGATAATTCCTTCAATAACTCGTTAGTAGTCGCGCGTTGGTCTTTTCCCCGCCCGAAATTCGTTATCTTCCAGTAACTCATTTCCCGTTAATGTTACGATAGCCAAATTTCGTGTAGCTGACTTTGAGTGTTTACACTCTTGTGTAGTAAAATTGCAAGTCATTCCTGCTATTTCTTAGCATGTTATCGCATTCTTAAGTTTCAATCGGTCTAAATGACCGCGTTGCGACCACTTGCATTAGTCGAATTTCCCCCCTCGTGTTCATCCATTCCCATTTCCGCGAAATCTGTGAGGGAAAGTTTCTTCGAAGTACGAACTCTCTGCCTGTTGTTATTTCGATTTTCTTTCTTTCTGCTATTTTACCCGTTCATAGAGTACTTTTTTTACTTTTAGACTGTGACCTAAAATTGTTTATTATATTAGTTGTGAAGTTAGTTCGCACAAAAAACCGATGGATGGTCACTTACATTTTTTTTTCATTGTCAAACATTGTGGGAATAAATTTTCAAATTGATAATCGTTTAAATATGGAAAAAAAGGGAAATTCATCATCATTATTTGAAAGAAGTTGCTTTACATTTATTACCGGAACATATAAATGAAAGAAAACAGTGCCAAAGGGAAATCCATCATCATTATTTGAAAGAAGTTGCTTTACATTTATTACCGGAACATATAAATGAAAGAAAACACTGCCAAACCATTAAAAAAAAGAGAAGAGAATTTTGTGGGAATCAGTAAAAAAATTACCGTATCTCCAAAATCTGAAAAGTATCGTTTTTGTACAATAAAACAAATTCGAAAGATAAAACAATTTTCTCAGAAATGTAGTATGTATATCTGTGAAGAACATACATATAATTTACTTGTACAATAAGAAAAATACTGAGAATTTTATAATGTAGGTTAGAAATTACGCAAATAAAAATCTCTTTTGGATAATTCAGTGAATGTTTATACCATGATTTTAAAAAATATTTTAAATATTTTTCTAAAATTTATCTATTTTTAAATTTTCATACTGTAAGTAAAAGTACATTTTTTTTTTTAACAATGCCACAGAAAATGTTTTTTTTTGTTATTATTGAAATCCAATAGAGGCTTGGGGACGGTATCTAACAAATTTAAATTTGTTGTCCTTCATCAATTGTTCAAACTATTTTCCAGAATAATGTTTTCCAGAATACGAGAGAAAATTCATTTGAATAAAATTATTGCTGCATATTTATAATTTCGGAGAAAATTTTCTTATTGTTTTTATTATTTTAATGAATGTTATTATAAAACAATAAATTATAACATTAATACCTTATTATGAAATGTACAATTGAATATTTATTTTAATGAAATAGTTGCTGTAAACTACATCCCTATTAAAATGAACCTTTCAGTGATTCTATTAATTAAAATAATTTATCCATCTTAGGATTTAAATCTACAATTGCAAATGTATTTAAATTAAATATATAATTTCAATAACTTATTATTTACTTTATATAAGCGAAGTTCGTATCCAGATTTTTTATTCAAGGGCGCTGCTCCCACCCTGAAATAAGTAGAAAAACTACAAATCGTGCATTTTCATTTGAAAAATGGATTTAATCATAAAATATCGAGAGCCCACCCCCCCTCCTCTCCCCCCTCATACACGCACAGACACCCCACATAATAAATAAATAAAACGCAGTTACAACATTTACATTTATAATTTCGAAATTAAGTATTTTTTTATCTTTTTCTTTATTATATATATATATATATATATATATATATATATATTTATAATATGCTGGTGAATTAGTGGTATTGTATTTGATTTTCTGTTGCATGTCATAGGTTCCATATTTATTTTCAGTTTAATTGTTCAATTTAATGTCAGTGTAATATATTGATGCTAAATTTATTAATTTTATTTTATTAAATGGATATAGAGTGCCGGAGTATCATAAAAATCTACCTGACTCTGATTCTGTCCTTACAAAAAATATAAAAATAAAAATACCCCTATCACGAATTTAGATTCATAGTCGTAAATATTTTCCAACTAATTATTTATTCAAAGTAACATCAGAAATTCAATCAAATCATTTACTATTTACTTTTAAGTATTTATGCAAAACGAAGAAAGAGTTATTAAAAACTTTTATCTAGATGCCAACTGAATATATACTTAAGCGAAATAAATAATTTGCTGTAAAAGGTTGTAAATTGAATAATTGCTGTAATCTTTTAAAGTTCAGTCAATATTTTCACACTACGTTGTCTGTTTTCGATCATCCGATAACACCGGCAAGTTTCCCCTTCGTTTTCGGCCTGCTGGTAACGGCGGAAAATGGACCGAACGCGACCACTAACGTTCTAAAAAATGTCGCGACTACTCTCGGGATAAATGGAAATAAATCAAATAACCTATATAACAAACAGCTATAGACGTATTTTAGCAGAAAAGAATATAGGAATGATAAGTAAATGGAAAAATAAATACATTTCGCAACACATTGGCAGCAGATTATATTTAAAAAAAGGCATTTTTTTTAAGACAAATTTTCATTGAAATAAAAACTACTTTTCTGATTGTACTATTACCTGATCTGATTACCTTTATCTGATTGTAGCTGAGTGTAATTTTACTTTGTAATAAAATATAGTCCCTTACTTGTCTTTACTGTCTTTTAGAAGTTTGAAATAAGATTTGCTTGAAAAACTAGGCATTATAGATATCGAGGAAATATGTCGTTCTTATAAAATCATCTCTGGACCGAAGACTTCTTGTGACGCCTCTGTTAACAGCTTCACGCACAGTTCCACTGTTTGGGTGTGACATGGGAATTGGTCAAATTTCCACTGGGCCGCTATTTCACCTGATTCGACCTCAGACCAAATCTCTTCGTTTGTGACTCTTCACAGAAAATGTGATGGTGAAAGTGTAGTAGAGTTCCAGTGAATCATTTCGATGTAGTCTGTAGCTAGAAAAACCTGATTGACTTTCTTTTAGAAGCTAAGTTTCTAGCTTTTATAATTATTCTGAAACTTAACTCTCATATATGATCCCTTTTATCTACTATCGTACTCAAAAGCAAATTTTCTGGATTGGCAAAAAATGCGTTTCTCTCAATTATTGGGTCAATGACCTTCAGCAAGTTTTCAGAGAGGAATTTTGACGATTTTATAACTTTCAATACATGTTCTGGCCCATTTGTGCAGTATTTACTTTTTTGTACTTAACTATACAGGTACATGAGGCTTTAGGAGAAAAGAAACTGTAATTTTGTGTTCGTCTGTTGGATTTTCAATACTTAAACACAACTGGAGAATTCTGTTCTCCGTCATTATCCACCTTGAGTGGAAAATGTTCCAGGCTCAGAACAGATAAATCTTCAGGACAGCTGCCTGCTTTTATAGTACAACTAATGTCCAGTAGATACTGCTGATCTTTGCTTAAAATTTGCCGGTCAGTTCTGGAAATTCACACTCAACACTGTCAAAATTTACCACTGGGAGTTTCTAACATTTCCGGAGCTGCTTGCGAATCGGACTAATGACTTTGGCCCAGTCGTTTCAGCATCTAAAGTTTGAAACAAATGCCGGAATGGCAACTCATTTAAATGTAAGAGACATACACCACCACCTCTCCCCACTGTAGTGGTCTTTTAACTTCTTCAATGTGAAAAACACCGGTTTTACACCCCGTATTAGTAACAGTCCCATTACATCCAATCACATTTTTTTGTTTTCTGTACGTCCATACATCCAATTTTATCGATACCATGCATTCTTTGAAAGTAGAAGAATTTTAGTTCAATGATGGGTATGCTTTTTGCTTTTTCATAGTTACAAATAATAGAGATAGGACACTCATAAACTTCAGGGACCATTTTACAATTGCAGTCTAATGTTATTTTCACGTACACGCAGAGACATCAAACAGTAACAAAGATTTTTTTAAAATCTTCAACTCTCTTTTTCAACTTTTACTTTCCCTTATCACGCTTAAAGGACTCCATAAGATTACGATAACTGTCATGATATGCATTTATTAATTGAACAATTCTCTAAGGCGTTACTGTCAGTATTGAAGCTTTATCAAATACAGATTTAACTTTTGGCGTCACAATAATCAAACCATGAGAAAAATTAACTGACCTGTTGTTTGATTTCAAGGCTAAGTTGTAATTTTCATGGAAGCAACACTTGAGAACGCCTTCATAAGTTGGACGTTTATTCACAGGTAACTCTTTTGGGTGGTCAAATAAGGGGCAGTTAAAGTCACTGCGAGTAATTTCCTTGGAAACAGCCATAACACAGCGATTAATATAATCAATGAATCGAATCACTTATTAAGTGGTCATTAATTAAATCACTCTTTAAGAAACGCGATTGAAACGCACAAGAAGAACACACTGCTAATCATTGCCGGCAAAAATCTAGTGAACAACTCACAGAAACCGTTGTGTCATAAAGCACACGCATGCGTATCGCACAGTGCATTTTGAAGCGTCAGTACAACTAGTATTGACGGGCTCCAATTCGCAGCAGGGCTCGTTGTGCTGGACGTCTGCCAGAGTAGGACTCATAAGACATCTTGAATGCGTCAATTTAAGGATATTTTAATTGTTTTGCGCTACCCTAAATGAAGTAATTTTGTTTCTTTTTTTTAATATAATGTGTTTTTTTATCTTTCTTTTAAAGCTTTTTCATCATAGCAGTTTTTCATCTTTTTCGTTTATAGCCTTAAAAAATCGAAAGAAAACTTATTGCTTTTTCAATAAATTTCAAATATCCAAGTGCGATGCACTACCGCCAAACATAAAACAATATTTAATTTGTTTTTGCATTTTACTAAGATACCCTAAAGCCAAGTTTTCCGCGGTATAGCGAATCAAAAAACAAAAAACAAAAAAGTTTTTTCGGTCCACCTTAATGAACAGCCTTTGCACCCTGATTACATTGCTGTATGGAGTGGCTTTACAGCTGATTTCATTCTTGGTCCCTTTTTTTGAGGAGAACACTTATTAGGTTACTAAAAAGTGTTCCATTACGGGTACCCGTTAGTACGTCCTCCTTCAGCAGCAGGTCATTCCATCCTTACAAAAACGAGAGTGTTTAGAGACTACCGTATTCATGCAAGATGGTGCACCACCTCACATAGCCCGAGCGTTGACGGTACTGCGTCGTGCCCACTTTGGAGATGATCGGGTAATTTTGAGAAGTTTTCCGACAACCTGGACTCCTCGTTCTCCGAACTTGAATACCTGTGACTTCTAGTTGTGGGGATTCCTGAAAGATCGTGTGTATGGAGAATGCATACGGACTCTGCCTGATTTGAAAGCAAGCATAAATCGTCATGTTGCTGCAATTGATTGAGAAACCCTACACGCTAATTTTGAACGCGCTATAATACGCTTTGAACATGTGCTTGGCGCAAATGGAATGCACATTGAATATATCCTGTAAATAAAAAAAAACTTTTGTGTATTCCTTCTCACCTGGTGGTTGAAATTTGAACTAATTTTTATTATTGCAGATTTCATTTCCCCATGGTCCATATAACTTATATTCCAAGTTTCACCGATATCTGTCAACCAGAGCGGACTCTACGTAGGTCTAAACAGAGTAACTTTAATTATAACCACCCTGTAGATGAAGTTTGGAGGGTTGAGTAATTTTACTTCCCCACACAATTTTCTTTCTCTCTTGTGTGGTCACTGTTAGGAAAAACACGTAATCTCCTTAAATTAGATCATTTCAACACGCGTAATGAAAGAATAGAGATACCTTGAAGTTTTTGATTATTTCAAAATGAGTGGAAATACCCTGTCATAAATATAAGACTTTCTCTCTCAAAATGAAATAGATTTAATTTGTAAACACGTTTTACCCATTACTGAGGAACTGTTATTGACACATGAACCTTTCTTTTTAATGCTCTCTTAATTTCTTCAAGTTCTTATCGAGTTGTTCTTGACATGTAAACCTCATATTTATGAATTAATATGGTCTATATGCTTATAATTTTAATAGGTGTCTCAGTTGACTCGTAACTTTAAAATAAATGTTTTTTTCTGCTATTGTCTGCGCTCACACACAGATAGACTAGAAGTTTGACGTTACAGATACAATATAACAATGTTAAAATTTATGACAGTTCAAGGGGTCCGTCCAGACCATATCACGAGTTAGGGAACAGCCACATAACGTATGAAATTACAGCTTCCTGTTTAAGACGAGTAGCAAATCATTGAGCTTCGCTCAGTGTTTATGCGATTTTATATTAGATTTACAAAGTTATAGTTTTTTACAGAATTTAGAAAATCATATGATCTATAGTTCAGGGAGTATTATGATCTTTCATATCATTAAGTTCTTGTTACTTTATGCTATATTTGCAAGAAGAAAGTACTGTATTCGTAAAAAAAGATCGATCCAGTTTTCGATGGATTTGTACATTTCAGAAGATTCTGAGCTAAAGGACAAGGTACATACACTCTTTTGAATTTTCGGTACTTCTCCATTATCCGGATGACCACTTTCGATATAACAAACTATCGTCAAATTTTAGGATTTAACGCCAAAAATGCATGATCGTGACGTCACATTCACTTAATGTCAAATGCGTTACACGCGTTTATTATGCCATTAAACGATTTTTAATTCCACTTTTATTTGTATTTTTAATAATTCACCACTGCTTTATTATTTTTTTCGTTAATTAAAATAATAATTATGTAATTAAACGACGAAGTCTTGATATTAAAGAAGAAAATGTATTGAAAAAAATGTTGCGAGTCATAATGAGGTACAATAGATCAGTTTTAACTCAGGTCACAAACATTAACCCACCAGCCGGGAGGGTTAATTAAGAAAAATAAAATTTTCCTTTCTTTACTTATGAGGTAGCAAATGTTACTAATGATAAATTTCTTTACGACATAAATTTTTTTAACTTCTAAACCCATTAGAAAGATATACAAACACACTAGAAAACAGGAATTCTGATTTTTCAGAATTATTTAGTGTCGTCCAAGATGAAAAAAAATATATATGTATATACAGATAGTACAAAACATATTTCCGTTTTAAGACTTAAAGCACATACTTTTATTTTTTATAAAATGATGTCATTCGCATCCGCTGAAGAATTCCACATTTACAATCTATCTTAAACAAAACCTACAGAAAAGAATGCATAGGACGTCACTATCACAGAATAATACACAATCCCAGCAAAAAGTGATTCCAGCAAACGTCATTCTGGAAACTCCACCAAAAAAAAAAAAAAAAAAAAAAAAAAAAACCTGGTTATCTAATGATTAACATGCCTGCATTTGTTTCTAACTTTAATATAGATACTTAAAATTAAATATAGCTCATAATAGCTTCATGTTTTATCAGAAATCATTAATTTATATATTTTTTCAAAATAACATGTATTTTAATTACTTTTTTTAAGCTATTATGGAAAAATAGCAACAAAAATATATAATAGTCTACTAATTTTCCAACTATTTTTACTTGACTTTCTACAGGAGTATTTCAGTAGCCAACATTAAAAAAATTTCGTTAAAAACTACAAAAAATTAATATCTCAAAAATAAATTGAGATGCAGTTTTCAAACAAATAGCATTTAAAAGTACCGTTTTTCCCCTATACGACGGTATAAAAATTGAAAATGTGCGATGCTTAGAAGTTTAAAAAATTGCAGTAGAGATTATCCCATACAAAGATGTATCTGCTTTGTTTTACGGCTGGCTTACATAACGTAACGTTATTTTTTAGAGACTACACCTTAATTGCTGTCTGAAAGAAATAGTATATCGAGGCTTATAATCTAAATAAATAAATATCCACTATTATTTTCCCTGTTTTCATTAATGTATTACAAATTTTATTGTTTAATGTTACTGATATGTTGACACGCTGTAGTGGATGGGACTTTTCCGAATTTATCGTATTTTTTAGAGTTTCCGATGGCAGTGTTCTTCCAGTTTTTTATTGGGGGTTACAGTTTGGCGATAGTTTTTTTTTTTTTTTTTTTTTTTTTTTTTTTTTTATGGAAAATGGTCGACGAAATAATGGAGATACGGAATTTTCAGTGAGCATAGCCACAGTATTTTAATTTAGAATTTTTTATTTATTAAATTACAGAATTTGTAATAGCTTAATTTAATTGCGTATGTTTAATTTGTAATCTTCGCTGAATTTTTAATACTAGTTGTTTGGGTATAGTCCATGGGAAATGTACCAAAAAAAGAGGGTTACCTTGCAAAAGGTCGGGTAAAATATAAATTGTTTATAATGATGCGAACATAGAAAAACCAAGTTTTCCAACAAAATTTCTTAAGGCTAAATTTTCTGTGGCCAAAAAGGAACAAAATTTTGAGACTTTTTTTGAATGTTTTTACATATCTCGAGACTTGTTGCGGTAGCATATTATTTGTCAATTACAATATTGAAGAAGATAAAATTCTCTACAACTTTCATACTTACAACTTTTTTATACACTCAATAGCAAATGAAGTACGCCATTTCAAAAATAGGACAATTTTTTCAATTTCCTTAAAAACCGTGAAAAATTTAGTTTTGCCCCGATTATTCAAATGTTCCCCCCAGATTTAATCGATGTCAACTTCTATACATTGGTATCAGTAAATTAGGTCTCTATATATTGGTATCAGTAAATTTCAGGGCCAAAACTAGCCTTTTTTGCGCCCGTGGCAAACATGGATTCCCCCCCTCCCCCTGATTAAAAAGAAAATTTACCACGAGAATTTTAATAAATCTCTAATAGCCGGATTTTGAAAATTTTAGGTGTGTAATCATTAAATACGTAATGTGAACTATGTAACTGGTATGTATCTCTTTGGTATGTATCTTTGCCAAATATTGATTCATTAAAACTTTGAAAACCGAACTGAAATTATTGCGCTATAAACAGGTTTCCATCTTAGCAGGTATAACTGTTCATATTCTCTATCTTGAAAATATATAATTTTTTCTTTAATGACCGGATTCCGTATATACAGATTTAATTTTTAAAGATTTTCCGGTAGTTGTAGTATTGAGGCGTTTAAAGTCACAGTTATATGAATTATGAGACTAAATTAGTCACACGAAGACATTCGCAAGGTAATATTAAACATATGGGACTATTCTTGACAAATATCTTGCTTGCATTTCATTACTTTTAAATTTTTTTTTTTTCTTTTTTTTATGGGATACCTGAGATAAATATCGAATGTTGTGCTTTTTCGTGTTTGGTTGCATTTTCTGCTTTTAATAATCGGACACTTTCATTTTTGAAAAACAGTTTGGAACCCGTTTTGAATTTTAAAGTATCCTCATTAAAAAAATGCAACCACATTCGAAAAATTAAAAACGCAAAAACTCAGAATGTTGGATATCGAACTCACATATCATATAAAAAAAATAAATATTGAAATTCCAGCAAGAATTCTGAAAAAAATGCTCCCATAGGTTTAACATTAGCGTGCAAATGTTTTCACGTGAGACTACATTAGTCACGCGAAAACATTGAACGCTAATGTTAAACCTATGGGACCGTTCTTTTTACAGTTTCTCGCTTGCAATTTAATAGTTCTAAATGATTTTTTTTTTTTTGGCTTAGAATTGCTGACGTTGAATTATAACCGGATTAGTGTTTACCTTTTCTATTTTCGTTATTGTGGTTTTCTATTTTGATTACAGTTTTTTTAGCTATTTTTTTTTTTTTTAGTTTTCTGGCTGCGAGACATTTTTATTCATATTTCATATATACACATATAATTAATCGACAAATAAAAACTTCATTTGGCGCCCACTTCGCCTTTCGTTTTGGCGCCCGGGACACATGCCCCCTCTGCACCGCTCTAGTTTCGGTCATTTGTGTTATTTGAACACTCTCATCTTCAAATGTAATACGGCCTTGTGTGCAATGTATGTGATGATGAATGGGAAGTATCAGCTTCTAGATGATAAAGATATCTGCTTTATTCAGGATAAGGAAATTCCGTCGAAACGGGATGCTAATAATACTACAACAGGGCCATCAAAAACAAAAAAAAATGCTGTTAAATAGCCTGTAGAAGTTATTATTATTATTAAAATACATTTTTCCGTTTAGTTTATGCAGTCATATTGCGTACCTTACTTTGTGTTGGGAAAGTGGAGTTGAATAAAACAGGTGATCAATGCAAAAACAAAAATGTTTATTTGGTCTACAATCATAAATAAATTGGTATTTCATTTGATAAATGGTATCACTGAGATAATTAAACAGATATAGTTTCAAAACAGTACATGTTACAGAAGATTAGAATATTTCACAAAGTATATTTTTCACCAACCAATGTAAGTTTTTCTGTTTGAGCTTTAAAGCAATTAATAGATAATCTTAAAAGTTTTATATATTTTTGCATGCTAAAATGATATAATCTCTTGTTATATTTATTGATATAAGTGGAAAAAATATTGACAATATGTTTTAAAACTAATTTTTTAAATAGTTTTATTAAACCAGTAATCCCAAATATTTTATTGACAGAATTTTAAAATTTTACAAGCGAAAAATGCATAACATTAGTTAGTTAAATAATCTGTTGTCGTTTTTATTGTAGCCATTTCATAAGGTAAAAGTATTTCGTGCATAAAAGATATTTATTTTTTGGGTCCCCCCTTTTACATGGAACTACAATCCAATGTTTGCTATTTTTAAAACATTAAAACATGTATTATCAATAATTAGTAAATAAAATATACCATTGTAGTGTGAAATAAAATATGTTTTCAGCAAATTTTCATACCTATCCCATTGATACCTTAAAAAATATGTATGCATTATAAAAATTATAAAAATTATAAAATTATTAAAATTAAACAAGAATTCTTTCTTAATTGAAACTATCGTGAAAATAAGTTACTGAATATTGAAGTATTCTTTTAAACAATGCTTTGAAGTTAACATTGTATACACTTAAAGTTACTGTCTAAATATGGAAATTGTCTCATTCATCTACACTCTGCCCTACTTTTTAAAATTATATAAATTTATTGAATGTAAAATGTCTGTTGAGGTGAAAATAAAGACGTGAGTGTGCAAATAATAGATAATTTACTGCTATCAATTGTTAGAAGTCGACATGCACGATTAAATCCGTGGGGAACATTTGAATAATTGGGGCAAAACAACGTTTTTCACCGTTTTTAAGAAAATTGAAAAAATTGTCTTATTTTTGAAATGGCGTACTGCGCTTGCTATTGAGTGTATAAAAAAGTTTGAATATTGAGTGTATAAAAAATGTGAAAGCTGTAGAGAATTTTATCCTCTTTTATATTGCAACTGACAAATAATATGCTACGGCAACGTGTCTAGAGATATTTAAAAAAAAATTTAAAAAGTCTCAAAATTTTATTGTTTTTTGGCCACAGAAAATTTAGCCTTAAGAAATTTTGTTAGAAAACTTAGCTTTCCATTTTGGCATCATTATAAACAATTAAAAAAAAATCTTTTACCCGACCTTTTGCAAGGTAAAATGTACATTTCCCCTGGACTAGTAAGACTATTTTAAGATTTTAAAGTTTTGTTTGTACTATGTACATTCAATCATACATAATGCGTCATAAGTTCGTGCAAACTTACAATATCCATAATAAAAGAATTAATGCTCTGAAAAAATTTCAGTTTGCTTGAATATGATCAGAAGGATGTTGGATTTGTTTTTACATGTATAAAAAAATGATTCCAAAAGTAACCGAAAGAGGGCGCTCACACGTCGTACTGAGCCGTTTTATGGAAATCAGGTAAACACAAACAGACCATGAAACAAATAAAAATAACATGGCACTGTTCATTTATTTTAAAGTAAAAGATTTTCAACGTGACCGCCACCACCAGGTATTAGGTAAGTGAGGCGTGTCAATACACCTGTTACAGCTGAGTGTAGTATATGGTGCCACCGAACGTCCGTCGAATAGCATCTTTCAGCTCCACAAAGTGGCTGGGGAACCCCGGTACACACAAGAATTTAAGCATCCCCACAACTAAAATCTGCCGATGTCAAGTCTGGGGATCATAAGGTCCAACAGGGTTCTCGCTGCCGCTCGCCATTGCGCCAAATCGCGACAAAATGTTCCATTTGGCGAGTAAATGAACAACCAGGCTCGCCAAATTGCGAGTGCTCAGTTTCTGCTCTTTTGGTGTGTATATGCCAATGCAGTCGAGATTATTATTGTAACTTTAAATGTTCAATCGTACCATGCTGTTTACATTGTTCTATTTATAGAGATACTGATTCAACACTAAATTCTGTTTTGCAACTGCCAAAGACACAGAAAGGTTTATGCGATACGTATTTCTCTGTTGTCAGTTCATCACTATCTAATCTATGTGCAGGTAAAAACACACAAAAAAAAAAAAAAAATGACTCGCATCAAGCGCCAAATAGAGAAAAGTTTTACTGGAATACGGTGTTGAAATTAGCCCTTTACCATAGTATTATTGTTGTATGAAAAGTATCATTGGCCGGTCAATTGTTTCTATCTGTTAGAGTCGAAATCTTACAGCAATGTTTAGTATATATTTTCAAATCAAAGATAGTTGTTTTGAATTTTTATTTAGACTGCTAAAAGAATGTTTGAAACATTTACACATTTAGAATGTACTTATTTTTAATAGCTTCTGTAGCACATAGTTCAATTTCTATTTTATAAGCAATTACAAAAAATTGGATTATTTTAGAACTTATTAAAAAGGATACAATAAGGGGTTAGAGATAGATTTTTGAATGTTTCATGCCGAATCTATTTTGCTACTTTTTTTCATTTGGCTACTGCTTTTTATTTTTTATTCGCCAAATAGCTAAATAGTTAAATAGCCAAATAGCTAAATAGTTAAATTTTTTATTCACCAAATAGTTTGTCAAAAGCCAGCGAGAACCCTGGGGCCACACAAACTTACGACCTCGACTTATCAATCGGTTTTCAGTAAAAGTATCCAACAGGAACGTCTTGACTTCACGTGCGAAGTGGTCCGGGTCACCATCCTGCATGAAGTCTGTTTTTGTTTGCCATATTTACATAAAACGTCTCAGTAGGACGAGTGAGCGCCCTCTTTCGGTTACTTTTGGAGTTATTGTTTTTTTATACATGGAAAAAAATCCAATGTCCCTCTGATCGTATTCTTCATAAACTTATGGCGCACCGTGTATATTAATTACTATGAAAAATCCTAAAAATTGCAATTCCTCAACAAATAATTACTGTAATTCAATTGAAAACTTTCAAAATATTTAATGAAATGAATTAGATTAAAACTGTCGCATTAAACATATAAGAAAGTTTGTCTGTGTTCCTTGTCCATTTTGATCGTTGACAATGATTGATTACCTTGTTACCTTAACTAGCAATAACTTTTTAATTCCTTCTAAAGCATTTTTAACTCGTTTTGTTATTCCATAAACGAGGTTTAGTGTGTAACAAAACGTTTTTTAATTTCTATTTTCTGTAACAATTAAATTGCAAAATTTTTCCTTTGAATTAATTAAAATCTATATTGACAACTACAATTCTTGTTGTTGTGAGAACGTCATTTAATTTTTAATTCAGAAAATTTTGTTGAATGAGGCGTGATTTATGAATAAAAAGTAAACATTGTTGCTAAAAGAATTAAAATAAGTTTTTCTTTGAAACATTCTTTTGAAATTTCCAATATTAAATTCGTGAAATAATGAGAATTTTCCATTTATTGCAATATCGATTTTAAATTTAAAAACTATTTTCTCTGTATTGAAAGACAGTCACATTGACAACATAAATTATCAAATAAATTATTTTGTGAAAAAATTTTCATGCTTTATATTAAACTCCTACCTTTTCTGAACATTTTGATATAACTGTTTCTTTGATATTTCCACTAGAACAGAAGTTATGGCTTTTACAATTATACCCGCTAAATAGCTGAAGCGGCGTTTTCGAAACTTTGAAGTCGTTTTTCTTCAGATGACTCTTTTGGGCATAACGCGAAGGATATCTCAAAAACTTCTGAATATTATTTAATGAAAATTTCAAAACATATATTTCATGTTAGTCTGTATAAACTGAACCTATAACTACCTTTTTATTGTTAAAAAAAATCCTTTTAGGTGATACCCGCTGAAATTTTCTAAATTTTCCATTAGCTAAATATAATTTTATATTGAATATGAAAATTCTTTAAATACAAATTTATTTAAGTTCAGGGTAATTACTATAATTTGAAATATAAGTAGGCACCAAAATTTTCATTCTAGTTGCAAAATTTATTTTATAATCCTACGCTTAATATGTTATGCCAAATTTCAGCTCGTCAAAAGTCTGAAAGTATGGAGCCCCCTGTAAATGCTAATTCTGCACCTTGCAATTTTTTAAATATATGAAATGAAAAAACATACTTACATTTTTAATTTCATGAAAAATTGTGTCTTAAAATCAAATACATTTTAAGATATTAAATGTTGGAAATTTTTTTTTCCAATTTTAAGAGTCCTGAGACTCCTTAAACACAGTTTGTAAAATATTATTTCGAATTCTACGTATCTCCGAATCTTGCCGACTTAATGGCGCCTGAATATAATATCAGTATGATTCTTTACTGTTAGTAGCTGAGAACAGACATACGACTGGAACGATAAAAAAAAGCTGTGGTTGATGAAAGCAAACACACGACTAGAACGGTAAAAAAACTTAGATTGCTGGTAGTAGACATAGGACCACTAAGGGTTAATACGCCATAAAAACTAGCCAGAAATGTTTTCGAAAATCAGCGGAGCAAAAGAACTTTTTTTACGTAATTATTTCTTTAATATTTTCTTTAATATTTAATTTTCCCAAAATATATTGGTTTCTATGTTTTTCAAAGAGAAAGAATGCTTTTTCTAATCATTAGTAACTCAGAAGAGATTGTTGCATATTTTCGTTAGTGGTTAAATTATATTTTTTGTAAATCAAGAAATATTCGTCTTTTTTTACTATGTATAGTAGCAAAAAAAAAAAAAAAAAAAAACCTCCTTTTACATTGCTCGAATTTTGATGGATTTCAGCATGTAGCTACTTACTAACATTTATTTTTTTTTACAGTCAGAACAATTACCATTTCAAGCTTTATCGTAAAATTTTATTTACTTATAAAAAAGCTTCGTAACCAATATTAGGAAAAAATGTGTAATTATCCTTAAAAACTCTTGATGAGTAAATATAGAAACAAAATTGTATAATAAAATTAGAACATGTCTAGGACTCGGTAGAAATTGTATCCAGAAAATTATTGCGCTGTTTAAAAGTAAAAAAAAAAAAGAAGCTGTGATTTTTGCTGCATTTGGTGCTGTAATTTCTCAAGCACCGGTGCTGTGAAATCGAATTCAAGCACTGGTGCTATGAAATCGAATTCAAGCACCGAAGCTGTGAAAGCGAATTCAAGCAGTAAGTGAAGTAAACATCGATTTCTTTCTGTCACGTGTACCACGCAGCCAATAGCAATGCGACTTTCTACAGACTTGAGAAATCTTACAGAAGTTTTAAAGACAGCATCTTGTAAATTTTAGAGCAACTGTGTGGGCAGTCGTGGTGCCAACACCTTTAGCTGTAAAATAGAAATTTCTTTTTTACAGTGAATATTTGATGAGCCCCCCTCCCTCTCCACACACAAAAAAATCATCTTGAGAAAACTGTGGGAACAGTTATCATACTGCTTCGATACCGTTCGTTTTCTGGAGGGACTCACAATGAAAACTTATAACGGTGTTGAATTTAAACTTTAAACTGTAATTTTTGATTTCCGATGAACAACAAGGTTGTACTTTTTTGTTTTATTTTAATAGCCCTGCAAAGTCGGCATGTCAATTTATGTATACCCTGTATATATTTTTACTTTTACTTATATTTCAAAGTTTAAACTTTTCTGACTTGCACTTAAATTTAATCAATTTCTGAAAGTATGTTTTTTAATGGCATATGAAATATCAGCATTTGAAAATAAATGGGAAACTTTCCCTTTGTACGTGATCTGAAAATTTATATGGAATTATACGTATCAGTTGCTTCAAGCAAATTAGTTTTTATTGAATATCTTTCTAGAAGATGGAGGTTACTGAGAATATTTGTCACGGAGAATTTTTACGAACAGTATTTGAAAGCGCGAAGATTTAAGTATGTTATTTTCTTATGAAACTGTCTTAGCTAAATTATAAGTAATTAGTATTTTAAATCCAAGTGAGTACCTTTTATCAAAAACAAAAAATTCAAATATTGTTTTATTATTTTTATTTTTTGTTTCATTATTAGAAAAATAAGAATTTCCTTTAATAGGTCTGTTAATTAATCTGCAAAGTTCTTAATGGGATTTAGATTTTACCAAATCGTTTAAAGCTATTGGTGTGTAATTCAGAGGAGAAAGCAGCAACGTAGAACTCAGTTATGTGTCACAGTGAGAAAAATGTTTTCAGTCTTACGTTTGATGCGTCAAAACTGATAAATTAATGCAGCGGATGTGAAACCTCGCCAGTAGTACAAAGAGGGAAGGCGAGACCTCACCCCCCGCTGCGAAACGTTCCATATAATTTTGTAATACGAGCATTTTTTTTGTAACTTTCAGTGTTTAAACACTGTTAAGAATCGAAAAAACAACGTGAATAGAGCAAAATGAAAATATGGATGCTAAAAAGATAGACAGCTGTTTCGCATCTTCTAAAGCTCCATGAACAGTGCAATGGCTAAAATTCCCTCCCCCCCCAAAAAAATAAAATTATAAAACCATAACGGGTGCAAGAAATGCAGCGGACAAGGACGAAAAACTGTCATGCCTCTTAAGGAAATATTTCAAGTAAAAATGATTATAATACGCCACATGGAAGATCTCTGCCTAAATTAATGTAAAAAAGTTAGATTCAGTTTGCTTCTGAGGCTCATAAATGATACAGTTATAAATGCATATTATTTTCTAAATTACATTTTGCATTGAAATGACATAGAACTTATTTATTTATGAAAAATAGTTTGGTTTTAAAAATTAAATTTATAAAAAATATTAATTGAAATTATATAATTTAAAAATAAATTTTTATAACCATATAAATTAAAAACAGAAAAATTTAATTTCAAACGAACTAGTTTGATAAATATTATTACCTTCTTACCAATTAAAACCTAACATTTATGTTAATATATGTACGGGTGTTCCAAAAATGGCTGATGGATTTTAAAATTCAATAAGTTCCAAACGGTGACAGATATATAAAAAATTCGTGCTGGAGGGTTATGTATAATGGCAGGAGTTTTTTTTACTGTGATTTTTTAATTTAGTTCGTGATTTCAAACTATAGGTGGCGCTGCGAGAAGTAGGTGCTAATTCCAGACCAGAAGTTTGGTACTTCGGGGATCCATTCAAAACATTTTAATCTCTCTTTTTTGCATGGGAGAAGAGAGAGGCCGAAAAATCGAGTCTAGATTTAGCGTCTACTGTTGTAGCGCCATCTATTGTTACTATTTGTAACTAAAACTGTCAATCGCAGCATAAAATCTCCTGCCATCTTACATAACCCTCCTGCAATTTTTTTTAGATGTCATTCACTGTTTGCAAGTTATTGAATTTTACAATCCATCAGTCCTTTTTTGGGACACCCGGTATATAGGGCTTTCTAGGAAGCTTTATCCTCGAGTTCCCCGAGTACATGTTATCACTCTGTAACCCTTAGCTTCGCGACAGGTGGCTGGGCACCATTTATTTTACTGTTACTGCGGCTCTATGAATCAAGACTTATACCATTTCCACGAGAAGAGTCAGGAAGGAACAAATGCATGATTTACGCTAGAATGGTCAAAAGGCAAGTAATGTATCATTTACAGTAGAAGAGCCAAGAAACTGTGGCTCTTAAGCTCCGATCGATGGAGGGTTCAGTGACAAAGTCGAAAAACAGATAATTGATAAACTTTTATTCATTAATTTTTAAAGTCTTTTATTTGTGTATGAATGAAATGATATGCCTCGTAGGTTCGACAAAACTCTTAATAACATAAAGAGCCTTGTCACATGACGAGATTCACAAGCAAACGTTAAAACGATAGAAAATTCTTTACAAATTTTTTGTTTGGCATTTCAATATATTAAATGGTTCTTTTTACTTAAGACATCTGACGTCCATGTCTAACATTATAGTGCTTTACTTTTTTGATTTTGATTGCAATTTTATTGCTAGTATGTTTTCAATTTTGGAACCAACAAATCAATTTGTTTCCGAAACTGAAAATGCCCACAGAATGGAATTGCAGCCATAATTAAAAAAATTACAAAACTATTACTAGAGATCGACCGCAGACATTGTTTCAAATAGCTAATCAGCATCCGGCTATTTCCTCACAAACATAATAGACTAAGAGCTGGCAACATTTTTGTAACTTGAATTTAGCAAGACTCATTTTTCTACATGCTCTTACATTTTATGGTGTAGAACGTATGCGTACGGTCAGGCTGGCGAGAGACGTTGCGTTTACCTGCGTGAGAAGGGGTTATGCAGGTGGAAAACTTCAAAATTATGTCATTTTAGCAAGGGTCATTTTTCTATATGCTCTTCCATTTTATGGCGTAGTACGTATGCGTATGGTCAGGCTGGCGGAAGACGTTGCGTTTACCTGCGTGAGAAGGGGTTATGCAGATGGAAAAACTTCAAACCTACGTCATTTTAGCATGATTTTTGTTTATAACATCTGTTTCTACTAACAATTTGTGATATTAATCCATTACTGCCAGTCGCTGCCAACGTTGCTTAGACCCTGCCAGATCTCGATTTATTGGTAAAACAAAATGTCATATTCACGTCATTTTAGAAAGCTTAAAAATTACAATATATTAATCTTCGGCTATCAGACAACATATAATTAATTTGCCAGACTCAAATTCGGTTGCAAACTTAATGCCAGACGGCTTTAAATCTGGCAACGAAAGTGCCGGTTTGACGAGTCGTTTATAGCTTTAAAAAAAATAAGGCTTCTTCACCTCATTTTAGCAAGCTTAAAAATTACAACCTATTACTCTTCGTCTAACAGACAAACTATAATTAATTTGCCAGACACAGATTCGTTTGCAAAGTTAATGCCAGATTTTGTGCAATTTCAAATCGGCACTTTCGTTGCCAGATTTAAAGCCGTCTGGCATTAATTTTGCAACCGAATTTGTGTCTGGCAAATTAATTATAGGTTGTCTGTTACACAAAGATTAATATGTTGCAATTTTTAAGCTTTCTAAAATGACGTAAAGATGACATTTTAAAAAATATATAAACGACTCTTTAAATCGGCACTTTCGTTGCCGTATTTAAAGCCGTCTGGCTTTAACTTTGCAACCGAATTTGTGTCTGGCAAGTTACTTATAGATTATCTGACAGCCAAACAGTAATATGTAGCAATTTTTAAGCTTGCTAAAATGACGTAAATATGACATTTAAAAAATATATATAAACGACATAATGAAGGGAACGAACATTTTTTCCAACTGGATTAAGTCATATTCAAGGCTGGAGTAGCACAGTTGAAGTATATTCCAACAGAGCGAAAAATGTCCAGACCAGGGATCGAACCTGGATACTTGGCGTGCCGTGCCAATACCTTACCTGTTAGGCTATCCGGACCGATACCTGACTGACATAATTCACTCTTATTAGTTGGACTTGGCTGCGAACTGCAGAGCTAGTTTCATTCATCCGAGCTATAACTATAGCATTTACATGATGAAACTACTTTAACACGGAAACTCCTGTATACCATGTAATTAGGTCATAATGAAGGGAACGAACATTTTTTCCAACTGGATTAAGTCATATTCAAGGCTGGAGTAGCACAGTTGAAGTATATTCCAACAGAGCGAAAAATGTCCAGACCAGGGATCGAACCTGGATACTTGGCGTGCCGTGCCAATGCCTTACCTGTTAGGCTATCCGGACCGATACCTGACTGACATAATTCACTCTTATTAGTTGGATTTGGCTGCGAACTGCAGCGCTAGTTTCATTCATCCGAGCTATAACTATAGCATTTACATGATGAAACTACTTTAACACGGAAACTCCTGTATACCATGTAATTAGGTCATAATGAAGGGAACGAACATTTTTCCCAACTGGTTTAAGTCATATTCAAGGCTGGAGTAGCACAGTTGAAGTATATTCCAACAGAGCGAAAAATGTCCAGACCAGGGATCGAACCTGGATACTTGGCGTGCCGTGCCAATGCTTTACCTGTTAGGCTATCCGGACCGATACCCGACTGACATAATTCACTCTTATTAGTTGGACTTGGCTGCGAACTGCAGCGCTAGTTTCATTCATCCGAGCTATAACTATAGCATTTACATGATGAAACTACTTTAACACGGAAACTCCTGTATACCATGTAATTAGGTCATAATGAAGGGAACGAACATTTTTTCCAACTGGATTAAGTCATATTCAAGGCTGGAGTAGCACAGTTGAAGTATATTCCAACAGAGCGAAAAATGTCCAGACCAGGGATCGAACCTGGATACTTGGCGTGCCGTGCCAATGCCTTACCTGTTAGGCTATCCGGACCGATACCTGACTGACATAATTCACTCTTATTAGTTGGACTTGGCTGCGAACTGCAGCGCTAGTTTCATTCATCCGAGCTATAACTATAGAATTTACATGATGAAACTACTTTAACACGGAAACTCCCGTATACCATGTAATTAGGTCATAATGAAGGGAACGAACATTTTTTCCAACTGGATTAAGTCATATTCAAGGCTGGAGTAGCACAGTTGAAGTATATTCCATGAAGTGAATTATGTCAGTCAGGTATGGGTCCGGATAGCCTAACAGGTAAGGCATTGGCACGGCACGCCAAGTATCCAGGTTCGATCCCTGGTCTGGACATTTTTCGCTCTGTTGGAATATACTTGAACTGTACTACTCCAGCCTTGAATATATAAACGACTTTTTAAACCGGCACTTTCGTTTCCAGGTTTAAAACCGGCTGGCATTAACTTTGAAACCGAATTTGTGTCTGGCAAATTAATTATAGGTTGTTTGATAGCCGAAGAGTAATATGTTACAATTTTTAATCTCGCTAAAATGACGTGAAGATAACATGTTTTTTACCAATAAATCGAGATCTGGCGGGGTCTTAGCAACGTTGGCATCGTCTGGCAATAATGGATTAATATCAGGTATAGTCCGTAGAAACAGATTTTATAAACAAAGGTCATGCTAAGGTGACGTAATTTTGAAGTTTTTAAACCTGCATGAGCCCTTCTCCCGCTGGTAAACGCAACGTCTCCCGCCAGCTGGACCATCTGCATACGTACTACACTATGAAACGGAAGAGCATATAGAAAAATGACCCTTGCTAAAATGACGTAATTTTGAAGTTTTTTCACCTGCATGACCCCGTCTGCCGCTATCCAAACTGTCCGCTTGCGTACTACATCATAAATGGGAGGTCATATAGAAAAATGAGCCTTGCTAAAATCACGTATTTTTTGACGTTGCTAGCCCTTAGACTATAAGCAAGAGCCAATCAAATATGGATAATCTCCCTCCACAAACATTGTGAGCTTCGCGTATTGCGTGTGGTTCATTGAACACTGGCAATGGCAAATTTCGATGGCGGGAGAATCTAGGATCAATCGGTTCAATTGTTCTTGTGTGGTTATGCAAATGTGAAGTTCATGTCAACTTACATTTTGCATTAATATTTTTTCTTCAATAATGCATCAAAATTTTTCGTGTTGAATTTTATTATGAGTTGCGTCATATGAAAAATAACGACATAATAAAAATAGTTTTCTTCTAAATTTAGGTTGATAAAAAAGATTTTTTTTTGTGTGTGTGTTTACGCGACAACTTTTTTTTAATTATTATAATTGTTGATGAATAGCATGTAGAATCTAAGAGATTCTTTTATTTATTCTTTATTAAAAAATATTTCTTTAGAAAACATCAAAATACACACACAAAAAAAAAAAAAAAAAAAAAAAAAAACTCTTTCGAAAATAATTACGTCTTAAAAAATTTGAAAATTGCTATAAGACAACAATCTTAGAGAAATTCCTTGAAAATTATTAAATAATCATTAATTTAATTGAAATATACATTTTTAATTCAATTTTTCTTTTTCAAAATATGTGTATTTTCTTGAAAAAGTAGAGTTTTAATTATTCGTTAAATGTTTTCAAGAAGAAAGCATTAATCGTTAAATTTGTATTTAACTTCCATTCTAAGACTGTATGTGACATTTAATTATCGGTTATCTATATTTAGAAAAATTATCTATTATTGTTGTTGCTTTTTACATTGTTATAACACAATATTTTACTTTCTGTTAAATCTCTAGATACGACACTTATTTATTTCTTCTTTAGAATTCTTTCATTCTTGAAAAAATAGTTTTTAATGGCATAGAGAAAATAATGGATGACAAAACACCCCATTGAATTTTCTATACGTCTGTAAAAACGATGCATTCAGTACGTGACTTGAAATTTTATAAATAGTTTTACATGCCAGTCTCAGAGCTGTAAATTATTTTTCTTACATAATATCTCTCTATTCTTTCCTTTATAGTATATTTTACCGAAATTGAAACTTTTTAAAATATTATGTATATATACAGGGCGATTCTAAAATCATCGGATAAACTTTGAGGGGTGGTACAGTTCATTAAACAAAATTTTTTAGGTGCGTTTGTAATTATATAAACACATAGCACCTATAGTCGTCGCCTGGTCCATACAGGTGTCTGTATGTCCGTTTGTCCACATATAGCAACGCTAAAAAATCACAACTGAATGGTTTGAAATTTAATATATATAATCGTTGCAGAATTTTGGCGAGTTATTTCCAATTTCATGAAAATTAAATGAAAACTTAAAAAGATATTATTAAACGTTTTCTTCATTCTATTAAATCCTATAATACGTAATGAATTCAATGATATTTTATGATAAGTGATGGTTCTAGGTTGCCATGGCGATTATTCTATTAAATCCTATCAGACGTAATTAATTCAATGATATCCCAAGTTAGGTAATGATTCTAGGTTGCCATGGTGATTATGTCCTATTTAAGAGGGAGTCTTATTATTTCTGTATTACTGAATTTAATTTATATAATCATAATAAATTTTACATTCATACATTTTTGTATAAGAGTGCAACAGCTATTGCACCAAGATCTGAATATTTTTAAAGCTAGTTATATTGCGAAAGCACCTTATTTGCCACGTTTGACGTACAATTTTCGACTTGTTTTATAAAGTAAAGATTCGTCTCAATCCACTTTTGAAGCCGTAAATGCAGGGGGTGTCAGGCAAGTCGTATCGCAATTTTCTTCGTAACTTTAACGGTAAAGATGATATTTTATCGATAATTTCAACAGATTTATTATACTTGGTCTGAAATGTAAAGAATAACATGGGAAGTGCACTGTAATTATGTCCCTGATCTATATGCAGGAAATTACAAATGGTCTGGGACAGTGAAGGTCAGACGCAAATAGTTATCATAACAAGGAATTCTTGGTACATTATCATATTTCATAGAAAGCAACGTAAGTCTGTTAAAAATATTGGTAAAATTTTTCATTAACGTTAAATTTATAAACTAAAATCCAGGTTCGACTTGGAGTGAGACACCCTGTAAAAGGGAATAGCGAATCAGCTTTCATGTACGAAAGATACTTGTTTTGGTTAGTTTTCAAAGTTTGTTTCCTAATTTTAGAATCACCCTGTAAATATATGTAAAGATATATACACGCTGCAATATGTTATCTATCGCTGACCTTTGAATTTCTCAACCGTTGGTCGTAGACATATAGTTCTATTTACAAAAACGTTTCAAATGTGATAAATATTCATGTTGTGACATTATTTAAAGTAAAAAATCTATTTTATAAAAATTACAAAATCTACCTTTTTATACGGTCCCCAGTCACTATAGTTATATTTAGTGAATGTTTACACATATCATAACAGATATAACACAAAAACTTTAACATCTGTACTACAAAAAATTGACACAATTATTACATTTCAACGTTTGAGATTTTTGCACATGATTTTGTCTTTCATTGAGGGATCAGTTAAAAGATGAATTAGAGTATTTCGAGATCAAAATCAGGGTGCAATGTCCTTTTTGTGGCGAAACCCCCTTTAACCGATATCGCCAAATCGGGGAATCACCAAAGAGGGTTACTTCATCTAAACATTTGAGCTAACGTTTATGGGTCGAACAACATTGAAACGTCAAAGTAGTTAGAATCGACAACCGGAAAATAAAAAATACTCACTAAGAACTAGATAAATGACAGCGGAACGCAAACGACCAGCCGAGTTATACCGAGCATGAAAATTGGGATTATATAAATTACAATAGTACCGCAGCGCCACACGTCCGGGATAAAACACGAGTCATCTATCAGTGGGCAAGCTAGTCAGCGCTGAGACCGTAATGGAGAGCTACGCGACGGATACATGCAATATGCCGAAATGATACTTATTTATGGTGAATGTCAAAGGGCTGCCAGAGAGGCTGCGAGTGTTTTTTCAGAACGTTTCCCTAAGGGTCGACATCCAAAGAATTAATAACTGATGCATTGCACCATCTTAGAGAGACCGGCTCTGTTTCACCACGACCCAGAACAACTAGACGGGCAAGGTGTAATGTTCGAGTGACACAGGAGGAGGTGCAGGTATACGACCTTTTAATTCCACAACTGAGCACGGCGGAAACAAGCAGGGTATGTGTTCAGCATGTTTGGCATTTGTTACAAGCACATGATGCGCATCCATAACATCCAACACTGGTGTAAGCATTGATGCTGGGTGATCACACACGACGATTTGATTATTGTAATTTAATGCTCAACACCTTAGAGGAAAATCCGTCGTTTCTTTGTGACATTTTGTGGATAGATGAGTTAATGTTTACACGGGGTGGCATTTTGTGAACGTACACAATGTGCATTACTGGTCTCCACATCGACCGCACAGTACGACACGTGTGGTTCGGTATTTGGGGGAACCCAGATTGTTGGACTCATCTTCTACGATGGGACCTTAGCGGGTGATCGTTACTTGCATCTGCTACAAAACACGGTCGGTGACTGTTATGATGAGCTGCCTCTCCGACATGCATGTCGGGTGTGGTTTCAACATGATGGGACCCTCTCCACTTAAAACATCAATTGTCTGGGCGTATATTTCCTGAATTCGTTCAACAGATCCTTGGATATTGTGGCCTGGTAGAGTGGCTAGCGCGATCGCCGAACTTGACTCCAATGGACTTCTACGTCTGGAGTTACATGAAAGCATACGTATATAACATACGACAAGGCATACGACTGAGACCACTTCTCTGGTTTATCTGAAGCAGCGCATCATCCTATTGTCGCACAGTTTGCAAACCTGCTAGGCTCTAACGAGTCCAGGATTCAGTACTGTCACGCATTCAGTTGTGCATTGCCACCAATGGAGAACACTTTGAGCAATATACCTAGCAGATTCCGGAGTTTGATATATTCATTTTTTATAGTAGATCGTTTTCTGATATTATAATAAATTGATATATATATATATACATTTTTTTTGTTTAATTTCAATATTTCATTCTTCTCTTTGTATACAACCCCTAAAAGTCAGCTCAAATTTTTAAATGAAATAATCTTCTTTGGTGATTCCTCGATTTGGTGATACCGGCTAAAGGTGGTTTCGCCGTAAAAAGGACATTAGACCCTGATTTTGATCTCGAATTAATTTAATTCATCTTTTAACTGATCCCTCAATGAAAGACAAAATTATGTGCAGAAATCTCAAACTTTAAAATTTAATAACTCTGTCAATTTTTGTAGTACAGATGTCAAACGTTTTGTGTTATATCTGTTACGATATGTCTAAACTTTTACTAAATGTAACTATAGGGACTGGGGGACAGTACAAAAAGTTAGTTTTCGTAATTTTAAAAAAATGATTTTTCACTTTAAATAATGCCACAACATGAATATTTACCTCATTTGAAACGTTTTACTAGACTTTCATAACTGGAACTATATGTCTACGACCAACGGTTGAGAAATTAAAGGTCGGCGATAGATAACATATTGCACCCTGTACATACACTTCTCAAAAATTCAAAATTATTGAACTTCAGGATAGATATTTTGGATAAATTAACAGTTTTTGTGGATTATACATTATTAACAGAATAGAAATAATGTAAGGACTGTTTCTTAAAAATCCTGACAAACTTTGCTCTTTACGAATCAGGCGAAATATGCGCGTGAAGTGTTATGTTATTGTATATAACGACACATCCGTTAGCTGACAGTTTATTGAATAATCTGTGTTTTCCGAGAATGGAGTCGAAAGAGGAAGTGTTTGCATACGTGTGTGTACAATCTTTACAAAGGCAATATTCATCATGGGAATAAGTTCATCGTGAACCATTTTTTTGACAAAAATATCTTCAAATGAACTATATACGATGTTTTACAACATTACTAGAAGGAACTCACGGCCAAAATACCTTCCGGGTCGGGTAGGAAGGCCCAAAACTCAGAACGTTAAAGTTACAACAGTAAAAACAACTGTTTGACAAAAATGACCGAATATTAATCCATTTCTCGGCTGCCAATATCATGTCTTCACCTGGTCACCTACATAAGGCAATCACCAAGACGCTTAAAATCAAATATCACGGGAAAAGGGTCATACTACAACGAACAGAAAAGCAAATGGTTGCTGCAAATACGAACTGTGGTCGCTTCTTCAAAGAATTCTCTGATCGAGGGTTAATCTTGGATGACGAGTCATATTTTACGCTCGCTCACTCACTTTTAACCATAATAATAGGTACTACATATCTGACGTCTCCACGACACAACCTACTATGAAATTAGCTACGAAAGCGAAATTCGAAGACAAGATCCTCGTTTGTATTGCAATGAGTCCGAAATATTTGACTCGCCTGTTCATCCGAATGTCTGGGTTCGCTTCAATGGGCAACAGAAATTGAATAAGTGCATTCGCCGTCATTTCATTCCTTACATCGGTAGAAATTACAGCGGCGGTGATTATGTCTTCTGACCAGACTTGGCCAGCAGATATTATTTAAAAATCGTTCTCTCAACGACTTCCTCCAGCTAAACATCACTTTCATAGAGCAGTACAACAACCCGACTGACGTTCCCAAAATTCAACCAGTTGAGCGATTCTGGGCATATCTTAAGTCCAAAATGTATTCTAAAGGCTGAAAAGTAGATAAAATCCAGAAATTGATCAATCGAATCACCTACTGTCTCAAAATTATGGATCTAAATTTTGTACAGCATCTAGCAAGTACCAGCAAAATTAAAATCGATAATGTCCGACGAAACGATTTAATTGAAACCCGATAACAGTTTTACAGAGTAATATGCTTATTAAAGTTAACTTACAGCGCCCATTTGTGTTCTCTGTCTCTTTTTTTCATGGCTTTCCACAAAAGAATAGTTTGTGCGGATTTGTAGGAAACAGTCCTTATAAGGCATGAATTCATACATGAATGGAAGACAAAAATGCATTATATCGAATGTTGTCACGTAAATCGAAACATACACAACGTGTGCAAGTAACGAAAATAATTAAAATGAGTAACGGCTCGAAAGAAAATTCATTTGAATTCCATATTAAGTCCATGAATTCTATCATATTGTCATAGTTATGAATCAGCAACTAAGAGTATGTTCACCACTTCTCTATCAGAGCTCTTTCCAGCTACCAAATCCTTCGTGAGGACAATATGCGGGCGGCAACTTGTCTGCTGAACCACTTGCTGCAACTCAAGCATTTATGGGGAAGAGAATAATCCCTATTGGGGATTTCCCGAGGGAAGAAACTTCAGAACGAATGTTAAATTTGGCCTAGACTAAAGTATGTGATCCGGTAAAACACCAAGTGAAACGTAATATGACTTACGTTATTTCTGCTGTGTTTCTTGTGTGATTACCATCTTAAAGTTTAAAGAGGCTCTCGTATTATTGAACATTGATTTTTTTTGAAAGACTCTGAAATTTAATATTTTTCACCCGTTGTCTTTTCTATACGTGTTCAATTGGGTTCTTATAAAGATAATAAGTTCGACAAACAATTATAATTATCCCTTTATCTTTACTAAACCAATCACCAACCCAGCAAGAAAAAGAAATGAAATGAAATCACCCTCTCGTGGACAGCCAGCCGTTAAGCATAGGAACTTTTTTCACGAGGGGAAATGTTTGTTGAAAATTCATATTTTAGGTACTGGCGTTGAATATTACATAAGAGATTAAAGTAAAATTAATACAAAGTTAGTTTTTACAAAACAAGTATAGTGCCATAACATTTTTGAACCTTAAGAAAAAATGAAAGCATGGAAATGAGTACGAAGATGTGAAAACAATGCGATCTGTAATACAGGGTGTCCGGGCTAAAAGTATCCAAAAGTTACGGCTTATTTTTACGGAACTACGCATTAGAATAAAACAAAATATATTTAAATGAGAATGGCATAACACAAAGTTTTAATATCAGTAGACTTCGATGTGTAAACCTTTGGTAGCACAACAAACGTGTAAACGGTAATCCAGTCCTCCCCAAATGTTTCGTAACCTATCAGGAGTTATTAGAGACTTTATACAAAAGCGTATCATAGAAACAATGATACGCTTTTTCCACTCATCCACAGTTTCAGTTTTTTCTTTTGTTTAATGTTCAAAATTTTCTCGGAGGGGTTTCCGATCCACGGATAAATTCTATTATATTCTAATATGTAGTTCCGTAATAAAAAGCTATAACTTTTGAATGCTTATAGCCTGGACACCCTGTATACTAATTTCAATTTAAAAAACATACATTATTAAAAAGTATTTAGTTCAAGTAGGAGAATGTATCATTCATACCTTTTTAATAAATAAGAAAAGTTTATGCAGGCTATAAATGTGAAATTATCTTCAATCTCTCCATCGAAGCTTAAGGGACTACAAAAGATATGCAAGTCTCATCTCTATATCGCTAAGCTGTTAAAGATCTTTTTTTTTAACGATCTGGAGGACGATGCAACAAAATAATGGGTATACCAGCACAGAACATTTTTCTATCACCTACAACCTCTGACACTTTATTTTACGATTTAAGGATAGTTTAATGTCCTACGCTGCTTTCAGACGAACATTTATTCTACTATTAGGATGGACTGTAAATATCGGTACTCTTCGCAGAAGATTCTCCATTGACATAGTACTTTACTGACCACTTTTACCGGTAGCTTTATGACATGCTGTTAATGAAACATATACTATAATGCTGAGATCACACAGAATTAATAGCGCGGAATCGATTACAGAGAGTTTGATTGAAACTGTTGTTTCAGTATCCGAGTGAAGGTTTTATTGGAGAAGATGGATCTTCATCGTCATAAGCTTTAAGTATCGATCTTCATTTGGTGTCACTACTCGTTCGCCTGGTATTCGGTGTATATTTCTAATTATCAAAAAGTATTCCATATCCTGAAAATTGCACTGCGTGATACTCTGGTACTTTCCCTAACTACGACTAGTGTTTGGCTTGCTTTTAAGCTATCATAATTCACCACATTTCTCATTCGGGTAAAAGAGTTCGTTCAGACAACACCCTCACAATATTAAATCTTATGGAGATCGGGAAAGCAAAAATCAACAAAAAATCGATTTTTACTTTTTTATATCATTAAATAGTTTAAACTTTTACCTTTCCAACGATGGGTCACACATGTTTATATATAAAAAATACGTGTTGAAATTATTCATTCTTTTCTAAGAGTACTTCACAGTTTAAAGGCCATTTAAATATTTACTTGACTTTTTCTCAAAACTTGCATTTTACATGTTTATATTACTTTTTTTCAATATCTATTAAACTTAAGAACTGAGATTTTATTTAATACTTATGTTATGTCGTATAGCTTAACACAGGGATTTAATGATTTGTTGAGAATTAATTATTTTAGGCAGTGGAATCTTACCAAAAATGCTAATTTAAAAATGTCTTTCAATAAATAATTAATAATTAATTTTCAGTTCCACTTAGAAATAAAATGGCCCCGTTAAAATACGTATAACATGTTATTCTAACTACTCTAAATAATCTAGCCCTCTATCTTTGACCATTTCTGAGAAAAAGGTACAGTCGTGGAAAAAAAAAGTAAACACCCCCTACTAACTCCTCAACAAATTATCGTAGCAGAAAGTTACTGGCACCGAACGATTGTAAATAAAGTCTACTTTTAAATTATGTATATAAAATTTGCTTTGGGGGCCATCTACATATTAAAACGAATCCAAACTTCATTTTTTTCAATGACAATACCCAATATTAACGAGATATTTCAAATCTTTGGTTCAAACTATGCCTGGACACCGAATTTCAAATCATTTGAATGATAAGTTTTTGAAATATAAACATTCAAAATTGAGTGCTTCTAATGTTAAATTCCATTTTCATATTTTTATTTATAGCTCCAGAAATTATGCTCCTAATGTGCTAATTATTTGTGTAGCAATAATACTAATATACCCAAACATAAATACGCTGAATTTGCAATTGTTATAACTTTATGATATGAATTATGATTTATGAAATTAATACTCGAAAAAATTATGAATTCCAACCTACAATTTTTTTGATGGAATTAGATTTATTAAGTCCTGCTTTATGGAAATCCAAAATTGCACATTTTTCTTCCAAGTAGTTTTCAAATTATGCTTAAAAAACGGCAAAATGATGGTTTAAGAGGCCATCTATAATAGGTTGGTTGTATTTATGACGGCCAATTATCCGCACGAGGGATATAGGCCCATCTATAATAGGAGTGAGTAGATATTTTGAAATTTCTTCTGCTTTCGTGTAATCTAGCAGGCTTTATTGACTTCTTAAGGTGCATTGATTAAGATGAGGGCTCTCTCGGATAACAATCAAGTTCCGAACTTCAATTTGGATACAGCCCTTAAAATACGCTCGTTTTAAAATAATTAATTTCTCAGAAAGTTATGGTACGAATTGCATTAAAATTTGTTTTTAGGATAATTGAAGGATGTAGAGTTCATTTATGCCGTCAGAATTGTGTACTGCTATTAAAAAAACAAAGGTACGGTTCGTTTTAATATGTAGATGGCCCCCTAAGCAAATTTTATCTATATCATTTAAAAGTAGACTTTATTTCCAATCGTTCGGTATTAGTAACTTTCTTCTACGATAATTTGTTGAGGAGTTAGTAGGGGGTGTTTACTTTTTTTCCCCACGACTGTACATAAAGTTGGTGAATTTAACATGGTGAAGATAGGGCTTTCCCCTTAAATGCTTCCATAGTCTAACTCAGGAGTTACATGATCTTTTTTTGTCATTTCTATATGTCTTTTGGTTAACTATTATGTGTTACTTACTTCTGATAACATGCATTTAATATTCTAAGTCTGTTTTTGTTCTGATTCGTTATAACGGGAAGGTTACAACATCTTTCGTTGATACTGCTTGCGATGTGATCGACTGGCGTTCTTTCTCTCTCTTTATAAAGTAGTCGTTATTAATTCTTCAAACTATTAAGCGAATTATAAAAATTATATATCGTTGAATAGCTATTGTTGTGCAGCGTAAACTCTTTAAAGTAAGTATATAATTTAAATTTATCATTTTTGAACCATTTCTGCTGTGTAACTCAGGAGTGACATTATGACATTATGTTCAACATAAGCATAAATATTTTATTTTTCACTATTTTTATAGTAGATAGGTAAAATAGACTCAAAAACAATGTTTTCCAAACAAAACAGAAAATCATGCATTAAAGGCTTAAGCAGCCAGCACATGACTATTTTTTTTTTTTTTTTTTTTTTTTTTTTTTTTTTTTTACTTTAAAGAATTTTAATGCTCATATTCACCTTGACCTAGAAAACCTCGGTCGAACGCTCAAATGAAATTCACAATTACATTTGATTGGACATTATCAAAGAGACGTTCAATGAGGATTAAAAGTCCATACCGTTTTACCGTTCAACCGAGGTTATCGGTATAACTCGGGGTCGAAGTAGTTGGTGAATGCGAGCGTAAGGCAAAATTTCAATTTACTACCGATATAGCGCGATTTATGAATTTTCCAGTTGTGAAAAATAAAAGCATACCCATCCTACAAACTATGCCGCAAAACACTGTATTAAAAGATGACTGATACCATTCCGTTAGTAATAAGGTATGTTAACCAACTAATGCAATCCATAATTTTGCTTAGGACGGCAAAGTACTTATAAAAATTGTAGAATTTTTTTTTTTTTTTTAATACTAACACATAATTATGATATAGTATTTAGATTCTCCAATAAAATCTACCGAATGAAAAGTCTTCACAGTCAAATAGTTTTTAGATTCTCATATGTGAAAGTCCTACCAGTCAATTTCCGTTAAAACGTTATCGATCACAATTTATATTTTTTCAAAAGGTATTTTAAAAATATTAGAATTGTTATTTATAAATTTTAACAGAAATGTATTTCTGGGAGCTTCAAATTTAGGAATATGAATTTACAATTCATTCCACCTATGAGTTTTTGAGTGATTCTTTAAAAAATATCCCCACTGCAATCAATTTTTCTAAGATTAAAAATGAATTTAACATTATGCTGTTCAAACATTAGCCCAACGTAATTCCCAAAGCACGTTTTCGAATGGCTTCCTGTTAAGTATCCGATGCTAGTATTTATTTAAGAAGCCAAATTTTATGTCAAAATTAGGTGTTAGTATTGAAAATTTAGAGTTTATTACGATATCTATACATAGACGATTTTTATTGGCACGAGCAATGTGGACTGTAACTTTTTTAAATATAAAATTCGACTAATTAATTTTTAACTATAACAAATTTTTATTAACAAAGACTTTTTACGGAGCTCCATATGGAGACAAACAACAACTGGCGTTACATTTTTGCCAAGCGAAATTAGATACCAAGGTTGGCGTCAACAGACGACCCCTTTAAAAATTTCACGTTTAACATTAATTAGTATACTTTATTATTAATCGAATGGTACCAGTGAAATATTTATACGATGATCTGTGGAATAGTTAATAGGACCCTCTTTTTTTCTAACTATACATGACAATATAATATAGAAATAACTTTCGGAAAAGATATAATCATTACTTTCGCACTAAACTGCTACATTTCCCTCTTATCTTATTAGCCTATTAAAAAATACAAATGTTCCTCTTCTAAAATTTATTGCGTCACTAAATTAAAGTAAATTTAGTTTAAAAGAAAACCATAATGAATATACTTGGAGGAAGTCCAACTTTTGTTTCATTACCCGGAGAGGTTTTCATTATCCAGAGAGGTTAAGACTCAAAAAGAGTGGAAATAAAATTCCACGAAATTAAATAGCTACACAATTTTCGGAAGCCGGCAATTAAATATACATTTCTATTTCTTTAAAAAATATATCCTTAAAATGATACTTAAATTTATGTAATTTATTATAATTTCTCGAAATACCTAATCCTCAAAGAATGAAATTAATTTGCGCATAGTGTATTTCAATCATAATTCTGATTTACAATGGAAGAAAAAACTTTGTTTTGTTGGTTTGAAAAACTTTGTTTTGTTATATAATTACAAATGTACCTATAACGAATACAGATACCTTCTACAATTCGCAATTTGCAATTTTTTATGAAAGGCTTTATGGGGGGGGGGGGGGAGGAGAAAATTTTATCTACGGGCCCCAAGTTGGCCCCTTGCACCCATGCACCATCTGGTGGATATTCAAAGGCAAACGTGGACAAACCTATAAATTTACATGGGTAACCAGAAATATAAAACAATATCAATATATATATTGAGCAAATCAAATCCTCTATTGAGTTATTCTGTTAATAGCGTATTCTAAAGTAAATATTTGGAACAATATAAATTGCAGTCATGAAACCACACGTGATTTTTAAGAAAACAGTGAATGCTTAGAAAAGGGTGTTTTAAAAAATATATTTTTATTTTTATTAGATATGCATGTGGAGACGGTAAAGCTGGTCCGAGTAAAAAGTTTGATTGATGGTTCAAATGCGGAACAGGTAGTGTTGCAGAAGGGCTGCAAATTTGGACACTAGATTTTAAAGTATGCGTTTTAAGCTCCGATCTCACGTACTATACTTGTTCTTTCTCATGAACTGATTTTCTAGAAAAAAAAAACGGTCGAAAACGCAACGTGTCATCGCTGAATTTCATCACTGACGAACTTATCATTATTTATATCTTCTACGATATACAAGATGTTCCAAAATTTGACCGACAAATTCAGAGGGGAGGCGTGATAATAGGCATCAAGAAGATGAAAATTTACAATACAACATGGGGTCGCAAACCACGTATTTAATCAAAAATACAGGTTGTTTCATCCTAACTCAATTTAGGATGACGGTAATAACTTTCAGAAAACTGAAGTATATTATGATAAAACATTTAACAGACATTCTCACCTTTGTTGTAAATGGACGCCAAATAAAAGTGGTAGAAGCATTATACGCGCCAGCAGTATGTACTTGGCGTTCTAGTGATTATTAGTTAATATGGTATCACTGATTGCTTAAGCAACATGTTTTTCCAGATTTTTTGTGATGTTATCACATTTCACACAAAAAATGATACATATCGGTGCATTTTTATCGCAATGTTTTTATTTTTCTCGAAATTATTACAGTCAACCTGAGTTCAGTTAGGATGAAGCATCCTGTATTTGTGACTAAATAACTGGTTTGCGGTGTTTAAGTAAGTAGGTAAGTTTTAAATTACCATGGTTTATGGTAATTTTCCAACCTCTTGATGCTTACTATCACCCCTTGTTGTGGTTACTTACAACCACTGCCATATTTTTATTTAATTTGATTTAGAAATTTTTTTATTAATCTTATTTTCATTTAATTTTAATTTTCGCATTCTAAAATTATTTTAATTTCCCTTTTTTCAATCTTCCCCTGTAAGTTTTTCTTTCTGGCGTTGCATTTCGTTTATTTAAAATCATACGTCGTTTTGAAATCTGTACTTCCGGTAAAAGAATTACAGTAAATTCTCTCTAAGGCGGACTCTGTTTAAGCCGGAATCTGCCTAACGCGGACACGGAAAGGTTTTTAAGGTCCCACCGAATCGAAAATTTTGCATAAGACGGAAAAAATGATATTTTAAAAAAAATGAATGCATTTGATTCATGAAATTTTAAAACTGATATGTATATACATAAAATAGTCTCGAACATTTTAATTGAAATTCGTAATAGATTATAAAGTTAATTCAAAAGGACCATATTTAACTTTATGGTTAAATATGGTAATTTTTAACCATAAAAGGGAGTAACACAATGTGACTCATAATGTATTACTGAAGAAGACTTGGTAAACCGGAAGTAAAAACAAGCATCTATAAAATATCATTTTCCATCTCGTCAGAAACTATGTTAAAGATGAGGTATATGATTGTATTTGTTACAGTGAATATTTTTCATTAAATTCCATAACTGAAGAAATGTTTAATCAATATTATTTATTTCAGTGTTCGAATTATGTTTTTCAATATTATTAAAGACTATAACTTTAATAAAAAGTTTAATTTCAATAAAAATTTAATTTCAAAGAACGGCACTAAAGGTTACAAATGTAAATAAAATATACAATTTGTGCATTTTTTATTTTTTATTTTTTAACTTTTACTTATTTATTTATTTTTTAAGGGTACATTGCATAAGGCGGAATAGTGTCTACGGCGTAAATTTTCACCGGTCCCGATCGATTCCGCCTTAGACAGAGTTTACTGTATCTGGAAAATTCCATAACTTTCTATTTGTGAAGTCATTTCCTTTTGTAGCTCTGCCTCTTAGCCAATAATATTTAAATCAGTTTAACACGTAATTTCAAAATTCGTAGCACTTTACTACTGTTTGGCATCTTATCTTAGTGAAATCTATAAAATTTCCTCTAATTTAAAGCAGTTTTTATATGCTTTAGCATTGCATTTTATGCCAACGCAGGGCACTTGTATGTTCGTTCCGCCAAAGTTGCCGTGTTTCAAGTATTATAGCAACCCCTTTACTCCCCTTCTTCGGAGAGTTCGTGCGCAGTCAGTAGAGTTGGGATTTCAATGCAGAATGGCTGCCTTTTTGCCGTTCTGTGAAAATTCATGTGCGCGCTAGCACGAGAGTGGTTCGGTTTTGAATGTAGAATGGTGCCTGCCTTTTTTTCCTCTGCGAATAATCTTGTGTGAGTAAAGAAAGTAGCAAAATGAAGGAATACTTTTTTAGAAGGAGAGATCGGCTACTTATTTTTCTTCTGTTTGAGTACAGATTTGAAAACGGTTCCTCTAACCGTGATGCATCGACGATTCTTCAAATAATGAAAGTGGATAGAACCTTATCGTATGTCTGCATAGCATGTGTTACTATTTTTTTTATTCAACTGGTGCTTGGGTTAGAAGTTGTGGTATTCGATGCTAAAAAAATCTTCTAAATGCCTTGCTCTTTTTTACTTGTGCCTCCACAGTCCCCAAGGAAAAAAATGATTATATTTTCTTTAGTAAGAGTGTATAATAAACGTCGATTGTATGTGTTCATCATAAAAAAAAAGTACATCTAAAAGAATAAGAGGTTTTCTCTACGACAATGCTCTATGTTTTTCAAGAAAATTTTCTCATAAATAAAAATTTTTCAAGGATGATTTGTCATCTGTATATTTCCTGTCTATAATGCGTCCATCATTTCTTATCTTTCAGGTCAATACAGGTAATGCTTTTGCTTTTATTTTTTTTGTTCCTGATTATCAAATATATGAAAAGTACAGAATTATTTTTATTAATGACTGTTATGTCAAAGTGGTCTTTTGTGGCCACAACAAAATGTTATAACACTATACGATTGATCATAAAAAATAATTTCTGGATTATTAATTTGAATTTCAATATTCAAAATAACTTTAAGATATTATTCTTCTACCTGTCTTCCAAACACAACAGCTTCTTTCCTGGTACCGTGAACCTTTAGAAACCTTTATGACATGACAGTTATTAAGTTATATTTTGATATAAAAAATTTTTTTAGTGTATTATTATTGAAATTTTTGATATTTAGAAAAAGTGGCTTCCTTAAATTTTTACATAATCTTTCTAAAAAAAAAGAGAAAGAAATCATGGAATATTTACAGTTTATTATTAAGGAAAAATAATTGCTTATGATGTTATTTACAAAAAAGATAAGTTAGGAAAAATAATTTTCTTACTTATAAGTAAATGATATATTTATTGATGCCATTTTGTTTTGATAATATTTCGAGAACAATTATTAAATATTCTGTTGAATTGACATTATTTTTAAAAGGTGACTTCATATGAGATTAATTTTTTTTTACTTCACTACATTATTTTAAAATTTATTCGGATTTGTTTTGAAATTTGTTCAGAATTGTTTGAAATTTGTTCAGAATTGTTTTGAAATTTGTTCAAAATTGTTTTGAAATTTGTCACCATGCCTCCAAAAGCAAAGTTAAACCTTTCTATCCAAACTTTTTATGGAAATACTCAGACTGTCGAATTTTTCTTCGACCAGTTAAAAGTTTTTCCTATCGCCTGGCTAAACAGCTTCGACTTGCTATTCCTAAGTTATAACCAGCTGCTCTAGATTCTTTGAAATTTACTCATTTTCTTCAAGCTTTGCAACACTCAAATAAAGTCATCTGTGAATACAATGGCTTCCCAAGGATTTGGTGTTCCATTGCTTTAAGAATCGACCAGTCCATATATAAAGCTACACCTCATCCAGCTACAAAATTCACTCCAAATTTTCTTATTTTGAAAGGGAGGTGAATAATATTTATGCTAATTATAAAATCCATTCTTCCTTTAAAATTCAAGAAAAATATTTCCACATTTGAATTAGCTCTTGAACGAGCACAATTTTTACAAGATAGCTATGATTCGCCACCTCTTCAAAAATCTAATCAACATTACTACCAAGTTTATAGCCTGAATAATGGAATAGTGGTGAAAATTCAAAACTTTCTGATAGTTTTGTTAAACAATAAGTTCCTTGTACATGTACACCTTATATGGTAAAGAGAATAATTTCACCTGTACTTATTCAAATTTAAGATTGCAATAATAATCAAGCATCAGCTCTGTTAATTCATACTAACAGAATTTTGAAACTCCAGAAAAGAAATGAAGCATTGCTTCATCCTTCTGATTCATCTAGAAGTGCAACACATGATCAAATGACTGTTGATAGTGCATCTTATTCTCCTGTGAAACGTCATATGCCTACTCATACTACTAATTGTGATTCTCCTCAAATTCACACCACTTCGAAGTGCCAACAAACAACTTCGCATTCACATAGTTCAGTGCTTTCTCAAACATCTGGTAGTAAAACTTCCACTACAGTTCTAAATAAATTTACTCAAAGTAAAAAACATTATAATCTTCGTCCTTGCAGTCATAAACGCTATAAAATATAAATTATTCTTCAATTTTATTTAGGATGCCTTTACCATTGTAAAAAATCTCATCTATGCTAGCTAGACTGGATTGTCAAATACGAAGACTGACTGTTTATTTTATTTTTTACTCCTACAAAAGCTGCAGGTAGCATTTGTGTAAATTTTATATTTATTTTTTTAAGTCGCCTTCGCCTTGACACTGTGGAATTGTCATCCTACAAAAGTATATAAATCTTATTTTTTTTTTTACTTCCTCTTCACTGAAATATTTTTCTTCAAAACCATATTCATTTTTTTAGAATTTATGTTTAATGTAAAATGTGCTGATAACTTAAAATTTTTAATTTCAGTATTTGATTTAAATAATAAGAAAGATTTAAAAAAAAATCAAATCAAATTTGTATAATTCATTATATTAGTTGCAAATGAAGTGTCATTGATTGCTTTATTTTGATATGGTATTTATCATAAAAAAGTAAATTGTTATTGATATAAAATATAATATGAGTACATGTGTCATTACTTTCCCTATTGTGACTTTCAGAGTATTTGAAATATTACTTTATCCTTAATTATAATTCATGCATGTTCTAACAACTAACCTCTTTCTAACATCTAAAAATAATAATAATGAAAGTTATGCATGCTAATCATGGAAGACGGTAGTATTCCGAGTGACGCAGCCTTAAGCCTAAAATCGTATCGTATCGTATCGTAGAATTCGTAGATGGCGGAACTCATATATACAGCTAATTCGACATCAAAGAAAATGCGAAAAGCCGCCTGTTAATAACTCATCAAATATAGGTCCTATTGTTCTGATTTTTTTTAAACAGTCTTATATCTGCAATCTAATCCTATTCAGATTTTTTTACAATTTTACGTGCAGTATATTTTCAGATCTGTAAACCCATTTTGAAAGCAATTTCGATGGTGTAAGTTTGTCTTTTTTTTTTTTTTCTCCGAAACGGTCTAGATTTTTTTAAAAACATTAATATATAAAATGAATCAGTTTTTGACGAAGTGGATAAGACTAACCTAGTATCTAGGAAAACTCTTAATTTTTATATAATCCGCATGAAAAATTGAACTTCTTAGGATCGTGGATTACATGTTATTCTATGGGCTAGCAGACAGAACGTTGCACATCGGTTTTGCGCAGTTTAGGTCACAGTTAAAAATCTGAATATTGGCAATAAATCTTTTTTTAAACTACAAAAACAGTTTATTATGTGCTTTAAAATACTTAGACTGATTTTTTAAAATGGAGCAGTATTTTGTAAGTATATGTATTTTATTTCATTGTTATTCATAGCAAGTAAAAAATTTTTAAGGAGAAAATATTTCACATTTAAAAAAAAATTCTCGTATCGAAATTCGATATTTATCGAAAATTCTCGTATCGAAATGAAAATTCATCGCGTTCGCCATAAGACTTCGCCATGTATCACTACGCGATACGCGAAGTTGACTGAAGAAATAAGAAATATCAAAGATCTTGAAATGGTATTCCAAGGGGAGAAAGTGAGTACAATTTCTAATTATCCAGACAACATTTTTTGCAACCGATCCTTTCTAATTAGTATAATGTTCTGAATTGTTTTTATTTTCAACAATACTTATAACTGTTTTCCTTACAAAATAACGTTCATGTGTGGCATAGGTATTTGTTGGAATACAACGTCCATTTATCTTACCCTTTTCTTTCAGCGCATGCGCGTACAGTGACGTTTCTCCAAATCCGCTCTGCGAGCGAGATTATTTAGTTCTGTTAAAAACATGTCAGTGCTTAGTCGCACTTAAGCTATGTATATATTTTCGTCTTCGTGTTAGTGTTAATAAATGTTTATGTCGAGCTATTCTGCTAACTCTGTGTGCCCCCAAAACCAACAAAGGTTATGGGTACCAGACACGCTACTCACTGCGCTATAAATAGCAGAAATATTTTTTATTCGAACTTTCGAATCGTAAAGTCTTAAGCCTAAACTGAAACTAAGAACTCTTCTACGTTCTGTCATTAACTGTTTTGATTTGTGGCTGCGAGATATTTTATTTAATCATGTCACATGTTACGACAATTGAAAAGCTCGGCAAAGATAACTTTGATAGCTGGAAACTTCAAATTGAAGCAGTATTAATAAAAAATGATCATTGGGATTATGTAACCGGCAAAGAAGAGAAACCGGCCGAAGGTAGCGCTGATGAAAAGAAATGGCTCCAGGCTGATCAAAAAGCTCGTGCTGATATAATTCTGGCCATAAATCCTAGTGAATTGTGCCACATCAAGCATTGTGCGACTTCAAATTCTGTATGGAATAAATTGAAAGACGTTTATGAATCAAGAGGCCCCGCAAAGAAAGCAACGCTGTTAAAACAGCTTCTGTTTCGAAAGATGAGTTTCAGTGAAACGATGTCTGAACATTTAAATATCTTTTTTGAGATTGTTGATAAATTAAAAGAAATGGAAATAGAAATTGCGGATGATTTGTTATCAATTCTTCTACTCTACAGTGTTCCTGAGAATTTCGAAAATTTTAGATGCGCTATAGAATCGAGAGATGAATTACCTAAACCCGATTCTTTGAAAATTAAGATGCTAGAAGAATGGGAAGCTAGAAAAGGAAAAACGACTCATGATTCACAAAATGCCTATTATATAGAAAACAAGAGAAACAATCAAGAACAGAAGAAAAATGAAAAATGGAAGACTAATACAAATAAAAATTTTCCTGCAGAGAGAAATGATCGTAATTTCAAGTGCAATTATTGCTCCAAAATCGGGCATAAAGCTAACGAATGTAGAAAGAAAATAGCGGACAGAAAGCTTACATCTTTAAATAAAGGAAATCAAGGTTCATTGATTAGTTATGAAGAACCGGTTAGTATGGCATTTAACGACGTATACCATCAATTTACTGCATGGTGTTTAGACAGCGGTTGTACATCTCATATGTGCAAAGATAAAAATTTATTTACAGAATTTCATCCTCGTGATAATTCTACAATACAGCTTGCGGTTGATAAAACAGCAAAAATCACAGGAATAGGAACAGTTCTTATTACAGTGCCTAACGGTAGTGGGACTACTAATCTCACCCTTAAGAACGTTCTGTGTGTACCTGAGTTAAAATGTAATTTGATTTCAACATCAAAAGCAACGGCTAATAATCGTTCTGTGCTTTTTAAAGAACGATATGCTAAAATAATTGAGCCTAATGGTTCTATACTAGTACAAGCTGTTCGTCAAGGTGATTTATATTATGAACATCCAATCCCCGAAAGAGCTGCAATAGCACAGGTAAGTGATTTTGTAAAATGGCATTTAAAGTTAGGACATTTAAATGAGTCTGATTTAAAGAAACTTATATCTAATAATATGGTTAGAAATTTAAATTTCAATGATGATGAGTCTCTTAAAGATTGTAAAGTTTGTATTCAAGGTAAACAAACTGTCCGCCCTTTTCCTAAACAATCAAATTTTGAAAGTAATGATTTATTATTTCGGATCCATTCAGATTTATGTGGGCCCATGAGAGTCCCTTCCCATGGAGGATCGCGATATTTTGTTACTTTTATTGATGATAAATCACGTTATATTGAAGTTAGTTTTCTTAAAACCAAGGATGAGGTTAAGAATGCATTTGTTAAATACAAAGCAGCAGTCGAAAACCGACTAGGAAAGAAAATAAAATTTCTTCGTACAGATAATGGCTTAGAATATTGCGGTGAAGAATTTGATAAATATATCGAAGAATGCGGTATAAAACGAGAATTTTCTTCCCCTTTAACCCCTCAGTAAAATGGCACCCCTGAAAGATCGAATAGAACGTTAACTGAAATGGCAAGGTGTTTACTATTACAAAGTAATCTTCCACAATCTTTTTGGGCCGAAGCTATAAATTGTGCTGCTTACATACGCAATCGCTGCCCGACACGACGTTTAAGCGAAAATAAAACTCCATATGAAGTATTCTTTGGCATCAAGCCAACTTTATCATACTTCAAAATATTTGGGCAAAAATGTTTCGTACTTAATAAAAGGCAAAATAAGGGAAAATTTGATCCTAGATCAGAAGAACATATCTTTGTAGGTTATTCTAATGAATCAAAAGCATATAGGCTTTGGAACAAGAAATCTAGAAAAATTGTTATAAGCCGTGATGTTCGATTTATTAACGAATTTGAAAATGATCCCTCCTGTAACACCGAAATAAAATTAATTTTTCCTTTCTCTCAAAATAATGAAAATACGAGCGCAAATACAATTACGCAACAATCAGAAATATTTTCAGTCATGAAAACGGAACCAGACAATTCTAGTGGCGACAGTGAAAGAGAAATTGATTCGCAATCTGATGAAATTTCCGACCCCCCCTTCTTTCAGAACGCGCGGGAGGCCAAGAAAAATAAAAACAGGTAGAAAAGGGAGACCTCGAAAGGAATATCAAACAATTATTATTCCGAAAGAAGAAAAATCTCAAACTGCAGTAAATAATTCTTTTGACTCTTGTCCTGAATTATTTGAAGCTCTAAATAGTCCGTATAAAAACGAATGGATAAATGCGATAAATATAGAATTTAATTCATTAATGCAAGAAAATGCATGGCAAATAGTAGATAGGCCAAAACATAAGAAAATTATAGGATCTAAGTGGGTTTTAAAAACAAAATATAAGCCAGATGGGTCAATCGAGAAATTTAAAGCGAGATTGGTAGCAAAAGGTTGTACACAAAAACCTGGTATCGATTTTGACGAAAATTTTTCTCCTGTAGCTAGATTAAGTTCAATAAGAACTGCGATCGCATATGGCATCCAAAATGGGTTCACTGCATATCAATTAGATTTTATTATGGCTTATGTAAATGGTGATTTAACTGAAGAAATATACATGGAATTACCTGAAGGTTTTAAAAATGAATCTAATGATGACAAAGTTTGTTTATTAAAAAAATCCCTTTATGGATTAAAACAATCGGGTCGCCAATGGTTCAAAAAATTAGATGAAAAATTGAAACAAATGAAGTTTAAATCACTAAATGCTGATAAATGTGTGTATTTTTCTAAATCTCCCATTGAAGCTATTATCATTGTTTATGTTGATGATCTCATAATTCTTACTAAATGTAAAGAAGATTATCAATATATTCGAGATGAATTAGCAAAATCATTTAAAATGAAAGATTTAGGTCTCTTACACTATTGTTTGGGCATAGAATTTATGCAAAACGGGGACAATATTAAAATTACACAAAAGAAATACATTGAAGATATTCTGAGCAAATTTAATATGCAAGAATCCAAACCAATATCTACACCTTTTGATAATAACGTGAAGCTTACTAAAGATATGTGTCCCAAAACTGAAGAAGAAAAGTCTGAAATGAATAATATTCCCTACCGTCAATTAATAGGATCCCTTATGTATTTATCAGTTGCTACTAGACCTGATATAACTCACGCTGTGAATTTCCTAAGTCAATTTAACAACAATCCAGGTAAATCTCATTGGATAGCTGCAAAAAGAATTTTGCGATATCTGAAAGGAACCCAAGATCAAGGACTGATCTTTAAACGTGATTCTGAATCCTTGATTGCATTTGTCGATGCCGATTGGGCGTCGGATGTGAATGACAGAAAATCATACACTGGCTACATTTTTAAACACGCCAGTGGAGCCATATCGTGGGAATCGAGAAAACAACGAACTGTCGCCTTATCCACAACAGAGGCGGAGTACATGGCATTGTCAGAAGCAGCCAAAGAGATTTTGCATCTCAGACGGTTTTTAAGTGAACTTTCTCCTGAAACAGTGACTGCGCCTACTATAATATTTTGTGATAACCAGTCTGCTCAAAAATTAGTACGAAATCCGGTTTACCATTCGCGCACCAAACACATCGATATTCGACATCATTTTGTGCGTGAAATTTACGACAATGGCGAAATAGAGGTTAAATACCTAGAGACAGAAAATATGCCTGCAGACATTTTAACCAAAGCTTTAAATGCTTATAAACATAAAAAATGTTGTGAAATGATAGGACAAAATGTTTAAAATTTTTCAGCATTATTCTGTATCCTTTTTATATAAGTATATAATTTGTATTTGTAATTTTTATATTAATATTATTTCTCTGTAATTTGCTTAATAGGAGAACATTAGTTTTGTTAAGAAAATGCACGTTGTAAAGGGGGAATTGTTGGAATACAACGTCCATTTATCTTACCCTTTTCTTTCAGCGCATGCGCGTACAGTGACGTTTCTCCAAATCCGCTCTGCGAGCGAGATTATTTAGTTCTGTTAAAAACATGTCAGTGCTTAGTCGCACTTAAGCTATGTATATATTTTCGTCTTCGTGTTAGTGTTAATAAATGTTTATGTCGAGCTATTCTGCTAACTCTGTGTGCCCCCAAAACCAACAGTATTTCTTGTGTTTTGAGTTTTCTTTTAAAGAAATTAAACAAAATCTTTCATTTTTAAAGAACGCACAAGTTAAATAAAAGGTATGACGAAATCAAAATTAAGATTTCCAATCCCGTTTATAAAATGATTCATTTGCGAATCGTTTCTAATAATATTATAAACGAAAATTGACTTAAAATGACATCTTTTTCGAAATATGGGTATCTTTCGTTTATTTTTTTTTTTATATAACTCTTTTCAGCTTCAAAAATTAAAGCATCGTAGTATTTTATTTTTATAAAATTTAACCTAAAGGGGAAAAAAAAATTCTTATTGCCGTTTATCTCTGTAACAAAAGAAAAACAGAAGAAAAGAAAAGAAAAAAAAACCTGAAGCATTTCTTTTAGGCTAATTGATTACAGCCATGGGTGCAAGACCTTCAGTCTCAGGACTGATTTCAGTCTTGGACATATTTTTGACTGATAGTAAATTCTACTTTATATACTTAAATTATCACGATTAACTCAAAATGAACCATTTTATCCTGACTGGTTGTTTTGAGCTCCTAAAAGTAAAAATTTTCATCATGATACTTTTCCTTATTAAGTAATTAAAGTTTATAGATAAATAAGATAAAACAGCTTTTTTTGCAAAAGTAAGATACTTGTTTTTATTTAATTTTAAAGTTAATATGCTTAAAAGAAAGTTTTAAATAATTTACTTTTAAAAAATATGAAAGTAGCCAGCTCCCTTATATGGTATTTGTGGTAATGAAGTATTATTGTAAATAAGAACAATTCAGAACATGTTACTATTTAGAAAAGATTGGTTTCACAAAATTTCATTAGCAGCTGCACTGTAGCTGCAGGCGCGGATCCACGGTGGGGGGAAAAATATAAATCCACCGATTGTTGCGAATTTCGACAAATGGTCGCCGAAAAAAAATCAATTTCATCAATCGTTTGCTGGTCAAAGGATCGCAAAAGAAACGCGAATTTCGTCAAAAGATCGCGCAAAAACGCGAATTTCGTCAAAGGATCGCGAAAAACGCGAATTTCGCCAAAGAACTGCGAAAAAACGCTAATTTCGCGAAAGAATCGCGGAAAATTACCAATTTCGAGAAAGAATCGCGCAAAACGCTAATTTCGTCAGCATATCTTTGAAAAAAAAATGCGAATTTCTTCAAAGAATCGCGAAAAAAATACGCAAATTTCGCCAAAGAATCGCTGAAAAAACGCGAATTTCATCAAAGGGCCGCGGATAGAACGCACAATTAGCACTGGGAGGAGATCCCCCTAGGCGCGCATCGACGGGGGTGGGAGGTTCGATCGGGGCAAAGAAGGGAAGAACAAGTTTACCAAGTTGGTTTTTATGAAATCAACACACCATACGCATTTTAGCATTTAACTGACTAGAATTAGGACATAATCCTTTTTTTTTTCATTTATCAAATACCCCTTGAAATTTACAAATGTGGGTGGCAATAACAGTACATTTTTTACACATTAGTGGTTTTCTTCAGAAAACATTAAGAAGCTTGAATTTTTCAAAGGACCTTTCTTTTTCTTGTTTCTTTCTTTCTTTGGAAATTGCTATGAATCCCAATCTTTTCTCAAACAATAAAGTACTCCTCAAAAATATCGTTATACAGAAATTACAATTGCAGCTTCTTTGAAAGAGCGAAAAAGTTTCAACACTTTAAAGGGATCCGCATAACATTGTCAATTTCTGTTGTAGAGATTCAACAAAAGGTACATGAAGTGGCATCGTTCCCCACCTCAACCCATTAGTGTCAAAAATTATAGCGCCATATGCCTTTTGACAGGACATAATCCTATTTTGTTCACTAATTGCCTAAATGTCAGTGAGGTTTACCACTGACATCCGTAAAGTGTTTGTTTTTCGTTTGCTTGTCTGTCTGTTCCGCAAAAACCGCCGTTAAAAGCGTTGGATTTATATCTTGGGGGAGAGGCGACCGCCCCTATCGATCCCCCCTTCGTGGATGCGCGGCTAGGGGAATCTCCTCCTGGTGCTAATTGTGCGTTTTTTCCGCTTCCCTTTGACGAAATTCGCGTATTTTTTTCGCGATTCTTTGACGAAATTTTCTTTTTTTGTGCGATTCTTTCGTGAAATTAGCGTTTTTTGCGCGATTCTTTTGCGAAATTAGCGTTTTTTCCGCAATTGTTTGGCGAAATTAGCGTTTTTTCTGCGTTCCTTTGAGGAAATTCGCGTTTATTTCTGCGATCCTTTGAGGAAATTCGCGTTTTTTTCTGCGATCCTTTGACGAAATCTGCGTTTTTTTGCCATCCTTTGACGAAATTCGCGTTTTTTTTCGTGGTCCTTTGACGAAATTCGAGTTTTTTTCGTGGTCCTTTGACGAAATTCGCGTTTTTTTCTGTCGTCCTATGACGAAATGCCCGATTTTTTGGCGCAATTCACGTTTTTGCGCGATCTTTTAACGAAATTCGTGTTTTTTGCTCGATCCTTTGACGAAATTCGCCCTTTTTGCGCGATTTTCTGACCTGCGAACGATTGACGAAATTGATTTTTTTAGACGACAGTTTGTCAAAATTCACGATAATCGGTGGATTTACAGTTTTTGATCCAAGGGGGGGGGGCGATCGCGGTGATCTCGCCCCCCCCCTTCCTTGGATCCGCGCCTGTGAAGAGGTATACACACCACTTAGATGACACATTTTGACTTTCAAGGATGTTAAGGGCCATTCAGGTTTCGGAAGGGGATCCTTTTTCAGGGATTATCCTCTTTCAGAAATCTGATATTAAAAAATGGATGTGATGGTTATGTTTTTCAGCTTTCGATAATTGGTTCTTATGTATTTTTTAGTGCTAAATCCAAAAATTACCTTCATTTTTTACCATACCATCACGTCAGGATTTTTCAGAAATCGCAAATTTTTAAATTTATAAAAAGTCGAAATATTGCAAAAATCTGCTACTATAGTAAAATAGTCGTAACTTTTTTTCATATTAATTTATTCATTTTTTTTTTTTTTTTTTTTTTTTTTTTTTTGCTTATACTATGGATTTTTACAGTTAAACAAGTAAAATATTGTGTATTTAAAATCCTTATAATTTTATTCCATGCGTAGAAATTTCTTTGAACCGCTCATGCTCTGCTTCGTGCTTTTCTTTTATTCTTCTGTATGGGGTTCATCTCGGTATCCTCTTTTATTTTTGCGTTTGATAAGGCTGGGAAATTTGATGCAGATGTATTTAACCCTTCACTGCACGAATTTTTCTATTTTTACGAAATTTTTTACTTGAAATCTATATATCGGTCTAATAATAGGAAAAATAGTAAAAAAAAATAAATTTCAAAATTTCAGCTAAAATTTGATATTTTATGGTGTCTGCCATATGTGCACATTTAGGGTTTTAAAATATTATATAGCTATATTTTGCAATTAAATGAGCTTAAATTAATTAATTTTATCTGCTTAACACTCTGCAACAATTATTATATTAACATTTTTAAGTATTCAGTATAAATAACGAAAGTAAATCTTGCATTAATAACTTGATTGAAATTTTTTTGTTTCCGAAGAACAAATTCTAATTTTTTGTAAAATGCAGCCATTTGACATTGACAAAACAAGTGTTATTACATGCTTTGGATTGTTCTTGATCAGTTACAGTGAACATATTAGCCAAATTCATGGCACATAATGAAAATTACAAGGTTTTTAGGTATTTGCCAGATATGGCACCTCGTGCAGTGAAGGGTTAAAACATTTACTTTCTTTTGTTAAGGCTTTGCAAATTGCTTTGAGAGATTTTCGCTATTTTTTACTTTTTAAATTTGAAATTTACGATTTGCGAATATCGTGACGTAGTGGTTAAAAATGAATGTCATTTTCGGATTCAGTGCTAAAATATATATCAATCAATTATCAAAAGTTAAAAAAGACAACCATCGCAGACTTGTGTTATTAACGTTGTTCACTATAACTAAAAGAACAAAAAATAGGATAATTAATTACCATAGTACAAGAGTAAAAAGAAAAAAAAAGACATTTAATAAATAAATTCTGTTATAACGCTTTTAATTTTACGACCTAATAAGTAACAATAAACCATATTTTGAGGAGAGGGCGGGATTATATAATAAGAGTTTTGGATAACCGAGTGTTTCGGTTAATCGGATGTCGGATAATCGAGAGACTGTAAAATTTTCAAATCGCATTAATTATTTCATATTCATTTGATAATTAACTGCAAGGAAGGGTTTGAGCAACTGAAATTATGACTACGTTGATTATAGGTCACTCCGTATCGCCCACCCCCCCAAAACGATTCTCTGGATCCGCCCCTGTGTAGCTGTCATGATAATTAGACTTTGTATAAACTAATAAAGTGATTACCCAAAAACCATTTCAATTAATATATTAATCTGACTCGCATCTTAAATATTAAGTTTTTATTCTGCTTTCATTAAACCATTCACTATTCTTTAACATTCCTCATATTCCGACTACAAAAACTCTTTTTATCAATTCCACCTGTACACTGGAGGGTTGCCGTGCCACTTACAGGGCAGCGCGTTTATCGCCTCGTTGTGCAATAGCATTTGAAAGATCACCACTCTAACATAAAAAAGTAGCAATAAAAGAAAAACAAAATTAATCAGTTGATTGTAAAAAACCCGCTCCATTCTCGGTCGGGGAGAAACATCACAAGAAAAAAAACCTCGCGAAATTTGACAGTATGTCAGGGGGGAGGGGATCCAAAACTTCATCAAAATAGTTGTAACTTTTCTAATAAATATGTTACATATAACATATGGTAGTAATAATCGGTATATCTGATGAAAATACAAATATTTTTTTTTTAAATGAACTATTTAATGATTTTTTTTATCCCTATTACTGTATTGGATTAATAGTAGTTTAAGAGCCATAATTTTATATTCTAAAATCATTAAAAGCACTCTGCAAGCAGTTCTTGTTCAATCACAAAAGCCTGCCACTTAAACATTTTAATGCAAAAAATGTAATGTATTTCTTATATGTAAACAATGAATTTTGCAGTTAAGAAGCACATGTATTTCACAAATATTGCTATTTCTTGGAACACTAAATTTGATGCATTATCGTCTTTAACACATTATTTTGGAGTAATGAAAACATTGTTATTACATTAAATTTTTTTGTAAATGGGTGTTATAATCAGTAGTAGCTCATGACAGGTTTTTCTTGCAGCACTAAAATGCATGCCTTCCAAAAGTTTTTTTTTCTTACTAAATTTTTGCCTTATTTAATGGAAGAAAGTTCTGCCAAAAATAAGGCAAAGATTTCATTATTAAAAATAGTGAAAAAGAATAAATTGGCCAGCCATGCATTTAGTGTTCCCAAAACTGTCAGTCATGAGTTACCACTGTTTATAATGATTTTGCCCAGGCATATTTGGATGTTATATTTCAAGATAATATCTTTAAGGTAATTTAATAATGTGTGATCTATACCTATTATGTAAAATTTCATAATTTGCACATTTTCTGGTTCCAAGGAATGCAATTTAAAGCATGTATACGAAGTAAATTTAATGATGTATGAAATATGATCTATATAATGAAAAAATTCTATAATACGCACAACTTTTCATACCAAGGTGTGCATTTTAAAGATCTTCTACTGTATTCTTATGTAGTTCACACATCAAAAACCTTAAAGATTTAGCATCTGTAAGAGGACATTATTACAACTTTATATTTTTTTCATTCTGTAGCACAAATTACTCAGCTTAGAATTTGCCAATCAAAACATTGCCATCTTGATTTTTTTCCTCTGTCTTTATTTACCTCAGAAGTGATTAAGATTTTTTTATATTGTAAATCCTAAAGGTTATAATAGCATAAAAGCATCTTTAAGCCCTTGGGGATGAGCGACCGGTATACTTGGCCACTTAAGGTGTTCAGAATCCTTCATTATTCTCACCACTTATTTTTAATTGTAAAGTTTACCTTCTTTAATGGGAGAATTTCTGTGATTCAATTACAGAAAATTTTCTGTTTTTAAAAACCTGTAGTAAAAGGTTAAAAATTAACCAAAGGGCTCTTGTCGCAAAGGGGTTAAACATCTTGAATTACAGTGAACTTTAATAACCCTTGGCTTTAATTGCCCGTATTCTTCCAATTGAGCTATCTGTACGACAGCCCAGCCAACACAATATTCGCTCAGAACAACTATTATCATGACATCAATTGATTGTGTGAAAAATAATTAAAAGTGTACATGGTTATATATTTTATTATTAAGCAACAGACTTTGCAGATCCGATTTTCTAAAACGCTTTAAAGATTGAAATATCTAGGCTGGAGTGGGAAAGTGGTAATTTTGAGGAATAGGAGAATAATTTATATAGAAGAATTTTCTGTATGAAAATAAAGATTTAAATTTTTTTAATGTTGGGGAGTAGGGGGAGGGAGAAGAGGTGAAATGTACAGTCGTGGGAAAAAAAAGTAAACACCCTCTACTAACTCCTTAACAAATTATTATCGTAGACGAAAGTTATTGGTACCGAACGATTGGAAATAAAGTCTATTTTTAAATGATGTATATAAAATTTGCTTAGGGGGCCATCTACATATTAAAACAAATCCAAACTTCATTTTTTTTCAATGGCAATAACCAATTTTAACGAGATATTTCAGATCTTCGGTTCAAACTATGCCTAAGCACCAAATTTCAAGTCATTTGAATAATACGTTTTTGAATTATAAACATTCAAAATTTAGTGCTTCTAATGTTAAATTACATTTTCATATTTTTATTCATATCTCCTGAAATTATGCTCCTAATGTGCTAATTTTTTGTGTAGCAGTAATACTAGAATACTAAACATAAATACGTTGAATTTGCAATTTTTATAATTTTATGATATGAATTATGAAATTAACATTCGAAAAAATTATGAATTGTAACCTAAAATTTTTTTGATGGATTTAGATTTATTAAGTCCTGCTTTATGGAAATCCAAAATTTCACATTTTTCTTCCAAATAGTTTTCAAATTATGCTTAAAAAACGGCAAAATGATGGTTTAAGGGGCCATCTATGATAGAAGTGACTAGATATTTTGAAATGTCTTACGCTGTCCTGTAATCTAGCAGACTTCATTGACTGCTTGAGTGACGCTTAAGGTGCCTTGATCAAGAAGGGGGCTCTCTCGGTTAACAATCGAGTACCGAACTTCAATTTGGATACAGCCCTTAAAATAAGCTTGTTTTAAAATAATTAATTTCTCGGGAACTTATAGTACGAATTGCATAAAAATTTGTTTTTAGGCTAATTAAATGGTGTAAAATTCATTTATGCTGTAAGAATTGTGTACTGCTATTGAAAAAACAAAGTTATGGTTCGTTTTAATATGTAGATGACCCCTTAAGCAAATTTTATATACATCATTTAAAAGTAGACTTTATTTCCAATCGTTCGGTACCAGTAATTTTCTTCTACGGTAATTTGTTGAGGAGTTAGTAGGGGGTGTTTACTTTTTTTTCCATGACTGTACATTAGGGAAGTTAGTGCTTATTTATTTATTTATGTTAGTGAGCAACAAATGTTGCAGATTTTTTTTTTCAAACTAATTTTTGAAAGATTTTATTATTTAGGTAAGCTGGAGAGGTGGGTGCAAAAGCAGAAGTGGAATCTTCGGAGTTCAGGGGATTATTTTATATGATTTATTATTATTGTTAATAAAGAATTTTAAATAGGGATGGTGAAAGATTATTTTATATAAAATTAAAGAATGTTTAATTTTTTTTTGCACTAGGAATGAGAAAAGGGAGAAGCAGAAATTTGTAGTTTTGGATTTAATATAAATGTATGTAATTACTTTTATAAGTGAGCGATGATTGTTATATATATATATATATAAAGGTATAAAGAGTAATATTTCTTGCTATTTTTCTTAACAAAGTAATTTTTTTTATATAGTAAAATTTAACATAGCTTTTTATATCTCTGAAACAAACCAACAGAAACACCCTCTAAACATGCATGTTGTACATTACTTCCATATCTTACCAAAGAGTTCTTATAAAATCTCATTGCACGGTGCTCTTTAGAATTAAAGTATGGTTATCCTTTTTTGCGGGGAGGGAGGGGTGAGAGATTGAAGGTGAATTGAAATCCTGACTATGATTTCTTTGTATTGGTCTTTAATTTTTTTTGCGTGTGTTTATTGTTTTATTTATTTTTTTCAATAACCTCAAAAAAGTAATGATATCAATACAAAAACCCTTAACCGGTTAAAAGTTTGTGACGCAGCACTTTATCTTATGCTCTAAGAATTTTAAATATGGAACTTAAAAATAATGATATCAAATTTTGAGTGACGCTATGCTATTAATTATAATCTCTCTATATATTATTTATTTCATCTTTTTATTTTTTTTTATAATCGGATGTGCAAAAATTATGTTCAATTTAAAAAAAATGTATAAAAGTTTATTCATTGATGCTTTAACATTTACACCTCTCATAAATTCCAAGTATAAGTTTTAAAAGATATGATATCAAAATTTTAGTGACGCTTTGATGTGGCTTTAAATTTTTTGTTTTAAAATTAAATTTAAATTATTTTTGTTTTGGCTAAGATATAGTCACACATCTAAATAATAGTTTTAATTTTCCAATATACTTTAAATATGTCACTTTCACTGAATTTATATAATGCATTTAAATGTATTTATTTGAATAAATTGATTTATCCTTTGTCCAATGCTATTAAAAATTTAAAATAAGATTTGCGTGAATAATTTTTTTGCGTCATTGTATCCAAACTAAGTGAAATGTATTCAAATGGATACTATGAGGCAAAAAAATTATTTACGCAAATCTTATTTTAAATTTTTAATAGCATTGGACAAAGGATAAATCAATTTATTCAAATAAATACATTTAAATGCATTATATAAATTCAGTGAAAGTGACATATTTAAAGTATATTGGAAAATTAAAACTATTATTTAGATGTGTGACTATATCTTAGCCAAAACAAAAGTAATTTAAATTTAATTTTAAAACAAAAACGTTTAAAGCCACATCAAAGCGTCACTAAAATTTTGATATCATATCTTTTAAAACTCATACTTGGAATTTATGAGAGGTGTAAATGTTAAAGCATCAATGAATAAACTTTTATACATTTTTTTAAATTGAACATAATTTTTGCACATCCGATTATAAAAAAATAAAAAGATGAAATAAATAATATATGGAGAGATTATAATTAATAGCATAGCGTCACTCAAAATTTGATATCATTATTTTTAAGTTCCATATTTAAAATTCTTAGAGCATAAGATAAAGTGCTGCGTCACAAACTTTTAATCCGTTAAGGGTTTTTGTATTGATATTTTTACTGTTATTATTGGTGTATTATGTAAAGTGGTTGAAAATACAATAAGCTTTTTAAGTGTTTGAAAATTACCAAATTGAAAAAATATTTGTGCACATGAAAATTTTGTACTTGGGATCCAAAGATTATTTTAACTCTTTACAAAAAAAAAATACTTATGTATTTTACATGAAAAAAAGTAGTAACATGTTTATACTTACAAAGTTTGTTTTAAGTCTTTGCAAACAAAAATACTTATGTATTTTACATAAAAAAATAATCACATATTTAGTCTTGCAGATGTTTGAATTAAACATAATTCAATAAGCATTTCCGAATATGTAGTATAAATATTTTGTGTGATAATTTTTTGTAAGACAAATGTTATTAAAGTTATGTGGTACTACATTTATGAGAGCTTAAAAATCCTCTCTTTGCATTTATTTTCTTTGAAAGTATTATTATTGTTGTTGTAGAATAACACGATATTAGTTATTCATATAAGAAAAGTTGATTAATTAAAAATTCCTATATTTATATATAAATATTTTTAATGAGAGTGTAAATATTCTCTTGACTATTTACTTCCATTTTGAATTTTTGTTATGGAAAATTCTCAGATGAGTAATCTATTGCAGAATTGATAAAAAATTGAAATGTAGTTCATCGACTGTGACTTGAAATAGAGTTGTGATTTAAAGGTACTACTTTGAATTATTGCTATTTTTTTTTTCAAAAATAGAAAAGTTTTATTACTCATATATTGTACTATGTAGAAGGATGCAAAGTCATTATTAATATGATTGTCAATTTGTATCATGTAATATTATTTGTCTATGTGTATATTATTACAATTTTTACCCACTCTTTTAATATACACTGATCTTACTTTACAGTGTTGTATTTGCTATTTCACATATCAGTGAATGAACTTTCAGCAGCTTTATTTTGAAAGACTTTGTGTACCTTTTGTCAGAAGAATGTAACCGATTAATATTTTTATTTTGTTTCTCATTATTTGAAGTTATATGCATGTTGTATATGTATATAGTTTAGAAAATATTGGCTCAAGGTCAAAATTATTAAATTTCTCCATCTTACTAATATTTTCTTTTGGGGAGGCCGGAGTAATATGTTGTGGTTACTTACAACCACTGCCATATTTTTATTTAATTTGATTTAGAAAATATTTTTATTAATCTTATTTTCATTTAATTTTAATTTTGGCATTCTAAAATTATTTTAATTTCCCTTTTTTCAATCTTCCCCTGTAAGTTTTTCTTTCTGGCGTTGCATTTCGTTTATTTAAAATCATAAACGTCGTTTTGAAATCTGTACTTCCCGTAAAAGAATTATCTGGAAAATTCCATAACTTTCTATTTGTGAAGTCATTTCCTTTTGTAGCTCCGCCCCTTAGCCAATAATATTTAAATCAGTTTAATACGTAATTTCAAAATTTGTAGCACTTTACTACTGTTTGGCATCTTATCTTAGTGAAATCTATAAAATTTCCTCTAATTTAAAGCAGTTTTTATATGCTTTAGCATTGCATTTTATGCCAACGCAGGGCACTTGTATGTTCGTTCCGCCAAAGTTGGCGTGTTTCAAGTATTATAGCAACCCCTTTACTCCTCATTTTCGGAGAGCTCGTGCGCAGTCAGTAGAGTTGGGATTTCAATGCAGAATGGCTGCCTTTTTGCCGTTCTGTGAAAATTCATGTGCGCGCTAGCATGAGAGTGGTTCGGTTTTGAATGTAGAATGGTGCCTGCTTTTTTTTTCCTCTGCGAATAATCTTGTGTGAGTAAAGAAAGTAGTAAAATGAAGGAATACTTTTTTTAGAAGAAAAGATAGGCTACTTATTTTTCTTCTGTTTGAGTTCAGATTTGAAAACGGTTCCTCTAACCGTGATGCATCGACGATTCTTCAAATAATGAAAGTGGATAGAACCTTATCGTATGTCTGTATAGCATGTGTTACTATTTTTTTTATTCAACTGGTGCTTGTGTTAGAAGTTGTGGTATTCGATGCTAAAAAAATCTTCTAAATGCCTTGCTCTTTTTTACTTGTGCCTTCACAGTCCCCAAGGAAAAAAATGATTATATTTTCTTTAGTAAGAGTGTATAATAAACGTCGATTGTATGTGTTCATCATAAAAAAAAGTACATCTAAAAGAATAAGAGGTTTTCTCTACGACAATGCTCTATGTTTTTCAAGAAAATTTTCTCATAAATAAAAATTTTTCAAGGATGATTTGTCATCTGTATATTTCCTGTCTATAATACGTCCATCATTTCTTATCTTTCAGGTCAATACAGGTAATGCTTTTGCTTTTATTTTTTTGTTCCCGATTATCAAATATATGAAAAGTACAGAATTATTTTTATTAATGACTGTTATGTCAAAGTGGTCTTTTGTGGCCACAACAAAATGTTATAACACTATACGATTGATCATAAAAAATAATTTCTGGATTATTAATTTGAATTTCAATATTCAAAATAACTTTAAGATATTCTTCTTCTACCTGTCTTCCAAACACAACACTCCTCTGCATTTGTCTGTAGAAGTTTGGAACACCCTGTATATTATCTTGAATTCCACTAATCAGAGCGCTCTAAATATAGATGTTTTTAGTTGTAGAGCTTACACATCTTTGTAAAACTCTTAGTAGCGATTACTTGCCAAATGTTCAGTGAGTTTTTACCCGACTGCCAAGAACAGTTATGTGTTTCACGCGTATCTGTGTATGTGGATTTCTTTATACCCTCAAAACATCCCAACGACTGGATGGATTTTAATGAATGAGGTCTCTATGGATTTGTCTTAACCGTCCAATGGTTACAGGCTAGGTTTTGTTTTTATAAATTCAAAATGGCGGCCTTAAAATACAAAATTTCGGTAGAGACGAAAAAAAAATTTTTACGCACCATACTGTGTGGCATATGATTGGATAGGTCTTTCAAAATGAAGACGATGTTTCATTGACTATTTTACAGTCAAAAGCTCCTTTTAAATATTACACAACCTGGAAGTTGTGTAGGTAGGATGTCTAGCGTTACTGCTACTCTAACCTTCATAGACATCAATAGGCCTCATCAAAACAGTGTTTATAGATAAGAACTAACAATTAAACACAACTTAAAAATCATCAATAGAAATAAATAAAAAATTAGTTTCACATCGATGAGAAATAACTAATTAGTTCGCTTTTTATTCAGTCGGGTATTTTGATTTTTTAAATTTATTAAATTGGAGGATTTCGTTTAATCTTGAAAATAACCCTTCTTGCAGCGCGAAACTTTCGCTCGAAGAAAATTAGAGATATTAGCATGCGTTGCTGTTCGTACGTTAGTACGTATGATTAAGACTTTAGATAACATTTAAACTGAAAATTTGAGTTTCTAATAAATTATTTTGATTGTTGTGCTTAAAGTTTATTAAAAGTGTTCGTAATATGTTTTGCCCATAACTTTAATGTTCTAATCTTTGAGTAAAGAATCGTGTTCACCAATATTGTTTACCCTGAATGATATATTAAATCAATATATTAAATTAACATATTGAATTGATATAATAAAATTTATAATTGTCTGTTTTAGAAAAGAAAAGAAAGAAAGAAAAATGTTTATCCTAAAAGGGCATTAATTAAGACAATAGGAATAAAGAAGTTTAATGTAAATATTAAATGTTTATTTTTTTATATATATTATTAAGATTTATAGCTTCATTCTTTCCAAATTTCAGTATCGTTTATAATGCTAAATATGCAATAATTAATATTTAAACAATTAGTAATGAGATATATTAAACTCTGAAATAACATAATGCAACACGTTTTCATGATAGAAAATAGAACTACTTCAATTACGCGTTACATTTAGTAAATTCAAACATGACAAGTAGTCTAGTGAGTAGCAAAATTAATCATATCTGAAATAAATAATAGCTAACGCTTTTAAATTTGAATTTTAACCCTTAAACGTATACTGATGCATATCTGCATCACTTTTTATTTAACTCTTAGCAACCGTAATACTCATATGGAAATATTAATAGTGTAAAAAATTACAAAAATATGCTACTAAATAAAGTTAAAAATCTATCTTAAAATTCTGGTTTCTAATCTTTAATATAAAAATAAAAAGCACAATTCTAAAATAATAATTCGTACATTTAAGGATTAAGTTTTACAAGTAAAAAATTATATAAAATAAGGTATTTTTTTCATACTTATTAAAATATTTACTAATTTGAAATATTTTAGTTATGACAGTAGTTTTTACTTAAAATAATAATTCGTACATTTAAGGATTAAGTTTTACAAGTAAAAAAATATATAAAATAAGGTATTTTTTCATACTTATTAAAATATTTACTAATTTGAAATATTTTAGTTATGACAGTAGTTTTTACTTAAAATAATAATTCGTACATTTAAGGATTAAGTTTTACAAGTAAAAAAATATATAAAATAAGGTATTTTTTTCATACTTATTAAAATATTTACTAATTTGAAATATTTTAGTTATGCCAGTAGTTTTTACTTAAAATAATAATTCGTACATTTAAGGATTAAGTTTTACAAGTAAAAAAAAAATATATAAAATAAGGTATTTTTTTCATACTTATTAAAATATTTACTAATTTGAAATATTTTAGTTATGACAGTAGTTTTTACTTAAAATAATAATTCGTACATTTAAGGATTAAGTTTTACAAGTAAAAAAATATATAAAATAAGGTATTTTTTTTCATTCTTATTAAAATATTTACTAATTTGAAATATTTTAGTTATGACAGTAGTTTTTACTTGTATTGCAGATGTGCAAACTAACAAGGGAACCACTTTCGGTGTTGCTCGCGCCTAGCACCGAGACCTGGTGCGTTTTTTAGCCCTATACATAAATGTTAGAGAACCGAAAAAATTTCTCTGTTAAAATAATATTTTTTATACTTTTTTATACTTTTAATTTTTTATTATTACATATTTTCTTGTTTATTTCTCGCCAAAAGTGATTTAAGTCGCCAAATATGGCACTACAATTTTTCCGCCCGCTTTATCAAAAGAGAAAATGTACAGAACATATTACTAGAATTATATCAGATTGCGATTTTTTTAATAATTGATAGCATAAGAAACAAATATTAGGTTTTTATTTTTTTTCTATGCAGACGATAAATATATAAGTAATAAATATAATTCTATAAAAGCTTCGAAGATCATTGAAAACAATTTTTTAGAGAAATACAAAATAAGCAAATTATTTTCTTTTGAAATCGAATGAAATAAAGTTTCGAATATTTAAAATGAAATGTTGCTGTATTAAATGGTCCTTCGGTTAACCCTCCGAGCGTCTTGCAAAAGGGTAAAATTGTAATGTTGTTTTCTTTTCATTTTGTTTTAAATGCTAAGAAAATACGATTCTTTCAATATTATAAAAATATCTCAATTACAAATATGAATGTAATCCTTGAGAGTATTAATCATTCTTCAATGTATTTAAAATTCATTAAATCTATAGAATTATATTATCTTAAATAGTGCTTGTATTGCTGTGAAACCTGGAGCTTAGTGAACGGAATATTACGCCAAAGTAATCATAATGTAAATTAATATTTTTACACAATTTAGAAAAATTACTGTGGCGAAATATGTCGGACATTGCAATTTCTAGCTATTACAAATTCAGCTATGACATTTGGCTAGGGTTGCCGGAAAGCTCTACTTTTGAAAATAAACACTAACTCCTTCCCTGTCAATTTTGAATATAAAGTTGCAATTTTTCAAAATCAAATTCGTGGGTTTATGAAAGAATTTTCAAACTTTTTTAAATATTTTATACTTATTATTAACTAATTTTTATTTTTAAATGCTTTTCTTTAAAAAAAAATTCAATGTTAATAGTCCGATAAGTGGTCTCGAAAATTGCATTTCCAGAAAGTTATGATGCTGTATAATCAAGAAATATTATTTTAACAGAAAAAATTTATCGATTCTCAAACTTCATGATATAGGTCTTTAAAATGCACCAGGTCTCAATGCTAGGTGCAAGCAACACAAAAAGTGGTTCCCTTGTAAGAAGTGGTTGATGAGATACAAAAAATGTATCTCTGTTTTTTTTTTTCATTCTTTTTCCTGTGTAGTAAACATTTCTTAGAATCATATATAATTTTTTCGAAACAAAATAAAAAATCATGCATTTAAGAGTTAAGGACAATCTTTTAATTACAGAATGTACTCACAGGAGAAAAATATTAAGGAATAAATTTGAATGCAAATTCTGTCAAAGAATTTTTTATTTGTTATTTAATTATACTCTACCGATATTTATGTATAAAAAAATACATTGAGATTATTAATAATTTTTCTTCGCATTAGTTATATTATCATATATTCTTTCAATATAACTAAAATGTCTGACTACAATATCTTCCAGATCTTTTCTTTCAAATTCACTTCTCCATTCAATTTTTAATGGCATATGAAAATAATGGATGCTGGAAAATCTCATTCATTTTTTATAGCTACGTAAAAACTACAATTTCGGTACGTGACTTGGAATTTTATCGGGAATCACACGAATCAGTTACTTCAAGCAAATCAGTTTTCTCCGCAAAATCATTCAATGAAATTCAATCTTTCGAGAATATTTATCGTGAAATATTCTAAGAATAAGCTACATTATATGTATATATTTTTTTATTATGATAAGAAATAACTTACATTGTTTTTACCCTAAATCAGGGGAAACTCCGGATATTCGATTGTACGGGATGTTTATCTCGCTGTCTTTATTTATTTATTTATTATGATAAGAATAAGATGCAGTCATATTATAAGCCTTTTTTACTAGTTAATGTTGTTTTTCAGCCATTTGTGGTGATAAAAAGCGGAATTTTGTAAGTACGGCCACCCACCCCTTAAAGTATTGTCTTTTAGTCATTCGTAACCTCCTCTGGAAATCAGTACAATAATAATCAAGATATTTTAGCTTCAAAATATTTACTTTACTTAATTGTGAAAAAAAAAACCAGTCAATTAGAAATTGGTATAGTTAGTTCCATGTGTTTTTATACTTTTATTTCAAAACTAGAAAGGTAGCCCGTCAAAAATGACGGAAATTTAGATATAAGGATATATACAACTCATGTGCAAGAATATGAGTTTTCTCGCTTGTTCCGCAGTGATAGATGAAAATAACACGGTACAGAATACAGATGTCATATTCGCCCCATATTGGCGCGATTTTTTTCCGACGCCAATTTGGCGAAAACATCAACAGCGTAAACAACAACATCCGGGTTACCATATCAAGCAAAATAGCGACACTTTGGGGCCGGTTAAGTATACATTGCGTATATGACATTGGCGTCAGAAAAAAATCGCGCCAATATGACATCTGTGCCAATAACACATTTTAAGAACGAAACACATTTATGAAAAACTGTGTACAGTAGAAGACCACTAATCTGCACAGTTTGGTTCCAAGTGTTATGCAGATTTGAGGCTTTTTGCGGTCATGTCTATTCAATCTTTGTTTACATTTTTTTAATTCATATATTAGACAATTTAGATTGTTAAGCCTTAAAAATAAATAAATTTCACACTTGAAGTAAGGTAAAAACTATTAAATTATCGTATACGATTTCATGAAATGGTATTATATGGTATTATATGTGTGTGCTTCACGATCTTGGTTACGACGTTGACGAAATTGGCTGCAACTTGTCATAATCCTAATAGTGTGGGCCGCTATAACAAAAAAGTAACCAGTTTTTAGTAAAATTTCTGATATAAAGTAGTTTTCAAAAACTTGTGTAAAATTGCAGGCCGTTCTCATGTTATGTCAGTCCTAAGAATAATATTTCTAACACTGAAGAGTTTCCATGTACATGTGGAATTTAGAAAAGCTTTTCGAAAAGAAAGGACCTGAAATAACATTGTAATTCCTCTAACTTTAAAGTTTAATCGGGTCCTGATGTTGTTTACTGAAATCTAATAAGTACAGTTATTTTGAATATTACAACAGAATTAAAGAGTTAAACTTATTTAACTTAAACCCGCTGTTACTTCCCGATGTTATTTTTTACTATTAAGAAAGGAAATTATTTAAAATTTTCAAATCATGCATTTATAATTTTTTTCCGTCTTTAATAACTAAGTAATGAAAAAATATGCTTTTGTTCTGAGCTCATAAATATGACAATAAAATAAAGTAACTAAGAGACGTTGCAAAATTAAATCTTTGCGATTTCAAACGATACCGCCACCATTTTACCTACTATGATGTCATTAGAATATTGTCCATTGATTGTTGGAGAACTTACTTTGTGAATGATTACCTCAATGATTTAAATTTTTTTTAAGTTTCACGATGAATGAATCACTTATGTTTGCTTAGGTTTATGGAATGAGATATTAAGCTGTGAACCTAATTTCAACTAAAGTTATCCAAGGATATACGCATTTTTAATTGAAATTAAAAATAATGCTTTGATCTCGAAATAAAAAGTTTTAGTTTGTATAATTGGTTATTTCTGCTAATTATTTATTTAGGTACTTTTTCATTATAGCACATTTTAAAAAAAAGCTTGGCGCAATTCGGGCATCAGAAAGTGAGATATGCTGCCAAAATATATAAACAACTATGAAAACAAATATAATGAACTTTTATTTTTGTTTATATATGCACTTATATACATAAAAATCGTTTCTAAATATATATAATATTTTTTTATATACAAATTACGTCACAGATTTCAGATATGAACCGGGATACCTAACTGGCGCCAAAATGGTGTTATTTTGCCTGCTATGGTAACCCGGCTATTGTTTTTTATTTATTAATAAATTGTTTATTTACTTTCATTTTCTGTTTTTAATTATGTAAACTGTTTTTTTCTATAGTTATTATTCAAACTTTTATTTATTTATAGTTATTTCCTTTTCAAAATGATAGCAAATAATTAAAAAATATATAAGTAACTGGTATTCGTAAGTGAGATTTCTGCCAAATTAGCGTCAGAGAAAAATCACGCCAACCCCGATGCGTATATGACATCTGTGCAAAAATTACTTCTGTTCATTATAAAAAATGGGTAAATAGCTTTTTTTATATTAAATAAATTGCATACATATCGAAAAAATTGCTTGTGAGTATGAAGCAGTAAATAGGTTGTCAGAAAATACGTTGGCAAACTTCTTTCTCGCCAAGCAACTTTTCTCCGAAGTATTGTACATAAGCAATGATTGCTAGAAATGTATTTTTAATTATGATATGCGCTTTTATTTTTCATTACATTTATGCATACTATACTGTGTGTATAAATGCTACAGTTCATATGCAGGGCTACACAAAAGAATTCGTAAGGGTTACTGAGTATGAGAGTAAATTGCTTAAAGGTGGTTTTTAAAAGAGTTATGCATTTTTATGCTGAACTGCATTTAGTTTACTAAGAAATGTTTGTAGAATATAGATAAAATGATATACAGGGTCACGCAAAGAACTGGATACATAACCGTCTATGGATGATAATATCTGGAAATGTGATTTCAGTAGTTTTAAGAGTAGTTTAAATTATAATTTGGCTAAATAGTGGCATGTAATAACGATACTATTGGCTATGGACGGTAACTGCTGAAATCAATTTTTAAAATTTTTTATGCGTCTTCTAACATGTTTACTTAGCTATCTTATTTCCCCAAATAACGAAGTTTTGTTGAAGCATTCAGGATGTGTTGGAAAGTGTTTCATATTCTATGCTTAGAGCATGATTTTTCTTTCTTCTTAAGTCTTATTTTGCATTTATTTTATTCTTAATTTTTTAGTCTTATACTGCTTTATAGAAACTTTGGCACAGTTGTCATATACGCCAATTTGGCGAAAACATCAACAGCATAAAAAAAACATCCGGGTTACCATATCAAGCAAAATAACGACACTTTGCCGCCAGTTAAGTACCCGTTGTGTATATGACATTGGCGTCAGAAAAAAATCGCGCCAATATATGACATCTGTGCCGAAACTTTAATATTTAATTTTTAAACTCTTCACTCCACACCCCTTGCATATAGTACAAACTGTAACACAGATAGCGCAAAATAATAGACAGTTTGGTACTTTTCCACTGTAGGGGCTTTGGCGTTTTTTAAAAAAAAGCTTAGTGTAATTTGGGCATCAGAAAGTGAGATTTGGGTACTTTTCCGTTATATGGATACCATTGTCGCCAAGCGTAATAGTTGACGCAAAATGAAAATCACGTGAATTGAAGCATTTGAAAAATAAAAGAAAAAACATTGTCAATACTAAAGTGAGCATTTAAAAAATATAACATTTGAAAATTCCAGACTTTTACGAACTATTTCATTAAATCACAAATATATACTTAAAATAAGTGAACAAACTGTTATAAGATAAAGCAATAAAATAAAACTCATATTAAACTGCTGGCATAAAATTACAAATATCTTTTAGCATTTTGAAATAATTGGCGCATTACCATACATTTTGGCATGGTGTCCGTATAACGGAAAAATATCGAGATTTGTTGTCAAATCATATAAACAGCTATGAAAACAAACTTGATGAGCGTTTTTGTTTGTTTTATATGTTTATTTTATATGTATATTATTGATGTTTTTCGGTACAAATTACATCTGTTTCTGTATAAAATTAGAGAAACGGCTTTTTTATATTAAATAAATCGTATAAATATCGAAGAAAAAGCGTGTGTATATAAGATGAAACAGTGGATATGTTCCCGGAAAATATGTTGCCAAATTTCCTTTTTCGCCAAGGCACCTATACTGGAAAAGTACCTAAAGCACATTAAAATGGCACAGTTAGGAGCTCACACAGTACAGCGTCGTCTATTGGCGGTTATTTTATTAGTAGCATCGGGAGGAAGATGTAAAGATGTACTTTAAATTCTCACTCATAGATTTTGAAAAATATCTTAAACGAGCGGAGTTTAAATTAAATTTCAGTGACCTCCTTTATGAAAGATTAATGGTTTTAAATGGGAATTACGTTTAATTAGCCAGCTATCACCAAATTGGCTAACATTTGTCGCTACTGTGGTAACCCTGCATTAGTTTTTTTCAACAGCTACTCATTTCAATGAGGCGGTCCTACCGGAATCGTGAGGGACACACAGAGACTTGGATTTTATATAAATAGATGACAGTTGCTGGAAGTTTGACCCGGGGAAGATGTTCCATTTTCATCTAGTGTAATTGAATACCTTCTAATAATTGAATTTAAACTTATAAAATGATATAAAATTTTAAAATTATATACGAAAATGACTTATTTCAGCAATTAACAGCATATTTTTTAACCCTTTAAGGCCTAGAGATTTTTGGTAGAAATGAAAATATTTGGTGGTTTCCCATAATTAATAGGATCACATTTAATTGAAAAAGTATTTTATAAAATACCCTCTGCCAGATTATGCCTAGGGTCCACACAGATGTGTGGGTGCAGGGTATAGGTGCAGATTCCCAAAAATTTTAAGGAGCCAGTGGCTCCTAAACCCCAAAAATCCAGTCGACACTTTTGCTCTTAACCTAAATCTAGTGGCCACATTGTGAAACAAACTCATAAAACAATAGTATTTATATGGAAAAAACTCAACATAAAAACTCAGGAATTCAAAATGAAAAATACTTTAATTAATAAATACATATGTACGATAAAACACAGGCTAATTACAACAAATGTGTATATTTAATTTAATCCTAAAATTCTTGAAACTTTGATATTAAAATGTATAATAAATATGTAATTTAACAAATTACAACGACCATTTGGAAAATGATTTTTTCAAAGACTTAAATTTAAGACATAAAAAATCGCCTGGAGTTGATCATACATTACGTACGCCATGGTTTACATTTTTCGGTACTGTAAATTTTTAAACTTCTACGGAGCTGGTCATTCATTACGTACGCCATGGATTAAACGCTAATATTCCTGGACCAATTTTAAATGAAATTTCATTCTTAAACTTCTAAACATCCCAAATATTACTTTTTACACCATCGTATAGAGAAAAAAATGTACTTTTAAATGCAATTTGTTTGAAAGCTGTATCTCAATTTGTTTCTGAGTTATTAATTTTTTTTTTTAGTTTTTATTACTTTTTTGTCATAGTGGCAACAGAAGTATCGATCTCTGTTGAAAGTAAAGGGAAAATACAGATTACTGTATAAACCAACCAGAAAACAAATAAAATGAGGATTCAATCAATAAAGCGCTTCAGATATGTTTTTATTTTCTACCCTGACAGAGGACAATAACCATATTTTCAAATGGTTAATAAATCTGGAAAAATCAGAAGACATAAATTTTGACAAGATACAATTGAATAACAAAACATGTATAAGCTAAGCAGTCATGATAATGTGAAATATTAGGAAAACTTTATTTCTTATTTTGATTTTGTCATATAAAAGTATGCATATTAAAAAAAATTAAGAATATGTAAGATCATTTTGCACTATAAAAATCTCGCACTTGCAGGAAACATTTACAGAGCAAGAATATACCTCCCGATAAGTATTTTTTCGTGTGTGTTTCTTTTACTTTTTGTTCTTTTTTCTTCAGAGTTCGGAATCCTCTATCCTCGCGACTCCATGATCCAAAGCCCTTAAATAATCTCCATGGCATCGGGAACTTTGGACTGTCTCGTGAGCAGGTCTGCCGTAAAGGAGTATTTATTTAAACCCGGATTTCGGACAAAACTTTCGAAGGAATGCTTGCTTTCGCTGATGTTCAAAGGAGAAGCCTTACCATTAGCGCGCTCATGTGCCGAGCTTCGCAGCTGCTAAGCTTTGTAGTGGAGCGGGCATTCACAGAATTATATTCGAACATAATGTTTGGCAAGAAAGCAGTACATCACAGGGGCAGCGTTCACGACGGTAACTGAGATCGCAAAAATTCCCTGACTTTTTATCAAGGTCATACTTGATCTCGGTCAGTGAAAAGAGTGGGTGCTTTTGTATTTGCAAACGAAATAATACATAAAAATTCCGCGAAGGGGATTGGGAATACTGGAATTTGATCTCTGAAAATTAGTAACCACAGCAAAAAATTTAGTCGCGACGTGGCGACTGGCGACTGTAAATCTGCACCTATAGTGCAGGGTCGGCTTTAAATCGCACAAAAAGAAGGAAATTGTTTGATTTCTTTTCTTTAGGATCACCTAGACAATTATTTAGGCCAAGTCTTAAAAGGATATAAAAATTCTTCGAATTTGGACCATAACATAATGTTACAACCGAAACCAAATGCAAAAATAACTTTTAATTAAATATCTGAAATATAAATTCAAATAAAACTATTTTAAAGTTCTGAACAAATTATTTAGAATTCAGCTAAACTGTGACAAAGTCACGTAATTTTGATTCCACAGTCAAGATAGTACAATTAGTCAATTTAATGTTCCTCAATTTACAAGTAATCGTAACTAAATTCAAATTACCATTTCAATAAGTTATAGAATTCCTTGGACATGTGAGAAGTCTAATCTATTATTCAGAATTTTACACCTATATATAAAGTTCACCTACATCTTAAGAATATATAAAATAACACTTTTCCCACTTGATACGAGGGTGGTTCAATAAATAATTGTCCCGAGTGCGTATAAAATGTTTGTACTGCGATGAATGATATGGAATATTGAAGCCTAATGTCTTAGATGCCTATATGCTCAATTTCAGAACTGTAGCTGCTATATTAACATTTTTTTTCGTTTTTGGTTTGAGAGGTCGCACCTAGCTTGAAAGGAGGGGATGGGGGTTGGGGTGACAGTGAATGAGACGTGGCTACTGTCGTTTGGACTTGAGATCATAGTGATGTAGCCACGTCTCAACCACTGTCACAAATTTATAACAGAGCTGCTTCACGTCTGTCTATATATAGTGGGGCGTAGGTGAGTATCTGGTAGGAGATATATTTAATGGATTTCTCGTTTTGCTAACGGCGAAAAATCTATCTTGATCTCGGCCATTATCTTTAAAAGTGAATTTCTTTGGTTCCTGTAAAACGAACAATAAGGTCAACTGGAGCCGAATTAAGAGTCTACACTAATCATAGAAAGACACTCGCGCGCTAATATTGAATCTATGTGAGCGTTTTCTTCGCATTTATCGCTAGCATTTTAATAATTTTAATAATTTATATATATATATATATATATTCTAACCATGCTAGTTCGGACATTTTTGATTTTAGTTGCTTACTTTTTTTTTTATAAAACTGCTTTCTCTTTCCTGGTCGGTTCCGAAAGGGAAATTAATCTTATAAGAAAAAAAAATCTCTCTATTTTTAACTCTCGATGTTACATATTTTATTGATGCTTCAATGAGTAAAAAGCATAAAGAGGATGTTAAAAAAAAAGATAGAAAAAATAAGATGTGTTCCAACAAACTACAACAAAAACTTCTACGGGAAAGGAGAGTTATCATATATCTATTCCCTCAAAAATTAAAGTGTTTAATGCCAATCCAAATAGATGTTATATTTCATGAGTTTAACAGTAATGAAAATATTTTAATGAAATATTCAATTCACATAAAGCAATTTTATAGATACATCCTCGAAGAACTTAAAAATATATATCTATCGAGTACAAAGGCATTTCCCATAAAAGGATTTCTGGCGCAACTAGCAATGCAATAAATCATTTCAATTTTCTTTTGTTACAACTTACCGGCTTTACCTGCTGCAGATTTAAATTATAACAAACGTACTCGAAATAAAAGTATGTTATATAAGAAGTAAAACACTTTTTGGAAAAAGTATCACTCATTCATCAGCATGAATTTAATAAAAAGTAATTGTGTTGCACATAAAAAAAGAAAAAAAAAACATTTTTATTGTCTGTTATTTCTTGCAGTTATATTTTTTATCCATAGGGGACAGCTGTTATTCTACTTATGTAGATTTCATCGTTTAAAGTATACATTTATTTAATAATGTAGATAAGTAGTTACAAGCGTGCAAGCTGCACGTTGAATTTGCTCTTTTCACAAGCACTGCATTTAGCATACAGATGGCTAACCGGTCGCAGCAAAGAAAAGTAGAAAAAATTCTGTTAAAAAGAATAAATTTTACAAAAATTATGCTAAATCAAATTGGTATAAAAAAGAAAAAAAAACAGGTTCCAATAACATTTTTATATTTTGGCATAAAACACGTGGCTCGCAAAATATGTTTAGAACCATAAATTTTATTTATGAAAATGTAAAGTTGCTGTTTTGTCGCACTAATTTCCCTTTATAAGGTCAAATTTTCGGTTCTAAATATGGTTGTCTGACCAGAATTTGTGAAATCCTACGTCCTTTCTCCGTCGTTTTCTTGTGCGTTCAAAGTAATGATTATTATTTATCTTATGAATTTTTCTGCATGATCTTATTTCTATAAAAATTTAGTTAAGCATTTACATTTTTGTAATTTTTCAAACAAAGGAAATATCATAAATTAAAATTTTACCAAATACGCATTAGTAAATAAAACATTAATCATTTTCCTAGAGATTTTTTATTTACACTAGGAAAATCACAGTAATTAATGATTAAAGAGAAAAAAGTAATAAAACATTAATGCATTGAAGAACTGTTAAAAATTTGTAAATTTCCAAATATTTGAATTCCAAATATTTGTGAGATATATCCAGCTTAGATATATCTCACAGAAATTTATTTTCGAGGAAAATATTTTTAAATAAATTGAAGGACTATTACATCTTGAAATTAACAGCACAAATATAATTTAAAATATTTACCAAAAGACGTACACACTTAAACGTTAACACCTTCAAAACATTAAATAAAATTCTAAAAGTCTAAAACCTACAAGTTTCACCCACCCTGTATGATCCCCCCTGTACCCCCTAATGACCACAAGGGATGTAGACCTTGATGATGGCCACAGGGTGGCTGAAACTTGTAGGTTTTAGATTTTTAGAATTTTATTTAATGTTTTGAAGGTGTTAACGTTTAAGTGTGTACGTCTTTTGGTAAATATTTTAAATTATATTTGTGCTGTTAATTTTAACTGTATTATATGTATTTTATTAAATCTTTTTAATTATATTTGGGCTGAAAATATTTTTATAAAATTTATTGATTGTTAAATATAATTCTTTATTCATTTCTGAAAGTAATAATTAAACCTATATTTGAAAAATAATTCAATAATAAATATTTTTTTCATTGATTCATTGATTTATTAAACTAGCAAAGTGTGTTCATATTATGCAGAAGGATATTTATTAATCTAAAAATTAATTAAATATGTTCTTCATTTTTATGTTATTTTATAATTGCAGTTACAAGAATCAAAATTGATCGTCGATCGTCAAAGTTTTAATAATATAGTGATGTTTTACAATCAAATAAATTTTATAACATGCTTTTTTAACGTCAAATAATATGAAACTTGATTGATTATTAAATATTTTTATCACTGAAACTAAATGTAATTATGATTATTGAATTATTGAAATCGGCTTCTCTTTTTCATGTTTTGATGATTTAGTATTAATTGAGATGTAAAACATCATACACTATTAATTATCAATTATTTAATGTCAAATAATATCTGAGTTTTCTTTTACAAATGATAAGCAACTGCTGAATTAATATCATAGAATCAAGCATTTTACATAAAACAGAATCAACGTGCCTTTTAAATTTTTTACGACTAATTTTTTAATACGCCTGTAAATATAAAGTGTTATATTTTGTCACGCTTGGTACACCAAGCATTATAAATTATTTAATGTACATTTTAACTAGAAAGTTTGAAAGATTAAATATAATATTTTAAAAAAGTGCTTTTAATAGGAAAAACCTACAAAATAACTTATTAATTCTTTAAAAGTTCAGTACGCGTTTAGAATTTTAAGATAAAAAAAACTTCTTTAGTTGTTAAAAATTTGTTTTTTATGCGTTTAAATAATCTAAGTTCAGAAAAAAAATCGAGGTGTTAAGGAGAGATTTAATAAAATATGCTTTTATGGAAGGGATTTTGCTCCATTTTCAGTTTTTTGTAAGTTTCATGTTTTCAAAAGCAGATTCAACACACGATAAGCTGTGCTATATACCAAAATAATTTACTTTTAATTACATTTTACACTATTGATAATATTTAAGGAATACTGGAGGAAAATATGTTAAAAAGTATGTGAAGAAATCGTATTTCTGAGGGTAACATGGCCTTTCTTATTTCAAACAATAATTGCGATGTTTGTGGGAGAGTTTAAAATATATATATATACATTCTGTGTAAAAAGTACCCGGAAAGGTTAAATAAAACACAAAAAATAACTTTTTAATCCGAATTTATTTTGCCACCTTCGAAGTAGATTCCATCGACTTCAATACAACTATACCAGAACAAGACCCAATCTTCTATACTTTTTAGATAACTAGATTGGGGTATGGTCTTTAGCTCCTTCTGCAATTTTTCTTTTATAGCCTCAATTGGCTCAAAACATTTTTCTCGGGGTGGTAATTTTACCTTCGTGAAAAGGAAAAAGTCACATGAAGCCATACCAGGCGAGTATGGTTCTTGGTCGATGACATTAGTTGCGTTTTTGACACAAAAACTCTTGCTGAACAATAGGAGAAAATTAAGCTCTTTCGAAAACAGTTTTGTGACAATGCGTTTCTATCCCAAAATATTACACATAACATTATGAACGGGCTTAACAGATATGTGATATATCTTGAGTCAACTCTCTAAGACTCATGAGACGATTTTCAAGCACCAGCTTCATGTTTTATTGATGTTTGATTTGTTCGCAAACGTTGAAGGCAGACCAGAACGAGCCAAATCCACTACCACTTCTCAGCCCTCTATGAATGAGATATCTTGAGTCGACTCTCTAAGACTCATAAGACGATTTTCAAGCAATAGTTTCATGATTTTATTGAGGTTTGATTTGTTCAAAAACGTTGAAGGCAGAACAGAACGAGTCAAATCCACTACCACTTCTCGGCCCTCTATGAATCAGATATCTTGAGTCAACTCTCTACGACTCATAAGACGATTTTAAAGCACCAGCTTCATGATTTTATTGATGTTTGATTTGTTCGCAAACGTTGATAGCCGACCAGAACTAGCCAAATCCACTACCACTTCTTGGCCCCCTATGGATGCTTTATACAATTCATATATCTCTGTTTTAGACATTCATCTGTTTCGATTGACCATGGTTTTTTGCAACATTTTCAGTGATTCAGGACACGAAAGTTTGTTTGAAACACGAAATTTAAATAAAACTCTTGTTCAACTAATTTTTTCATTGTAAAAGTCACAGAGGACATCAAAGTAGGTCTAAAAAATCAGATGCTGTCAACACAATAAGTAACAGATGGTGCTCAAATGCCGCGTTGTAACACAGTACAGGGTGCACATAAATACTGTGACGCAAATAAAATTCCATAACTTTTCACTGAACTAACAAAACAATAAGTTTTATTCACCATTCTAAAGAGGAGAAAATTCTGCACAAGAAACAATCAAGATAATCCGAAATGGTTTCCTCCAGTGGTGATGGAGGCGTCTAGATGCTTGTGTAAATTCTTCAAGATGGCCGCGACTGTTTCCGGCGTGATTTCGACACAGGCTTTTCCCAGAGCACGTTTCAAGGAATCCAAGGAGTTGTTCTTAATTGCGCAAGCTTTTCACTCCAGGTCACCCAAACAGAAAAGTCCATAGTATTCAACTCAAGAAGTTTGAGGGCCAAATGCTCTTCGTCCAAAATCACGAGAGATTGGCTTCGCACCCCTCCGGCATCTTCATCGCTCCGTGAGTAGTCGGCCAGTCCTGCTGAAACTTCCAGTCGATGTTCTTGGCTTTCTTTTTGACTTAGAGGATCACGGCGCCTTCCGAAGTTAGCTCCTGATACGTCTCTGCGTTGATTATGACGCCTTTTGGGAAAAAGACGAGTTTTGTCTTTTCCAATCTGGAAATCCTCGCTCACACCATCACAAACTTCAGGAAAAGAACCTATTCCACCTTCACGATGCGCAGAGTTGAGTTGAGTTGATTTTTGGCGGCCGATTATCTATTCAAGGAATATAGGCCCGAGCGGAGAGCGCCCTCCGTGGGGACATTCTAAGGGAACCTAACCCTTATTTACGCTTGGAAATCCAAGGTTAGAAGAAAACCACGAAAACTCCGAACGATTAGCCCGACGGGCGCTATTGGGATCGAACCCAGCACCTCCCGTCTACCAGCTTCGAGAGCAGAACCTCTCGGCCACTGGTGAGACAACGATGCGCAGACACCCTTTGAATAGCAACTCGCATTGCATCTGCGAGTTCCGGTAAGGTTGGACCATAAAACTTTTAATCGGTGAAGAAAATCCGATTCAGGGCATCGTCGTGCATCGTCGTCTTCATCTTCTTACACTTTTCGAGCCTTGACGATTTTATTTGTTCCGTGAAATGGAGTTCTTTCGCCAGTTTGTAAGGGATGAGTTGCGGATCTTCTTTGACATGTCTTCGCATGGATTCACGGTCTACGTTGTGCTCCTTGGCCAATTTTCGGATGTTTCTTTGTGGATTTCACTGGAACTTTTTCTTGACCATGTTAAGGGCACCGAGGTCCTTTTTGTTCGCGGTCTTCCAGTTCGTTGACGGTCTTTGATCCTTCCGGTCTCTTTAGAACGTTTGACGCCGCGATGGACTTGTTCCCGGTGCAATTTGGCAATCGCAGAAATTGGCATTCCCCTCTTGTGGTGAGGGATGATGGCTGGCCGGACTTCTTTGCACAATATGTTTTCCTTCAAAATAGTGAATTATATCAGCTGAAATAGAAATTACACAACAAAAAAGCACGAGAAACACGAATACCATAGCATATCTCAAGAAGGGGAAAATCATTAAAATAAATTGACATTTTCATCACGTCACAGCATTTATGTGTCACCCTGTATATTTGTCCCGAACTACAGAAGAAACTTTCGTGATATCTTTTATACGCGTTTTTTAAACAATAAATCCCGGGTACTTTTTACACAGAACGTAGGGGAGAGTAGCCATATTTGGACCGCCGCTTTAAATGGACATCTGCAATTCTGTCGTTAATTACAGAAAGAGACGCCATATGATACTGAAATCCTACTCATCAGAATGACGTCATTTATGATTAGAAGAAGCACCCGCCTTCCACATGCTGCTTTCAGACAATTTAAAAAAACCTAAATTTTGCTGTTTTGACCTATTTTTTTCCTACTAAACATAAGAGAATACTTCAAAATTGAGGTAAGTTGTTATGTTTTATTTCACAAATCTAAATTCATCTGTTTATTGCCCATATTTTTCACGCCGATTTGTTTGCTTTCGTTTTTGTTCTTAGTCATGAGATTATTTGTTTTAAAAAATGGCGCAGTTGCCTTAATTGGATGAAGTTGAATTGTTTAAATTGGTCCAGATATACGATCATAAATTTGAAAAGTAAGTAAGGAATTTCGAGAGCTGTACGGTTTTGACAATATTTTTTTTATTTTTTAATATTTTATTATGGATTACTATCACCATGCAAGTTTTTCAACATTCTAATTAATTTTTTTATATATATCTGGATCAATTTCTTTATACAGTTTAGGCCTATATAAACATAAAAAATTATCTTTTGCGTGTTTATGAAATAAATTTTGTTTGCAATTTCTTTTATTTTGTATGCATTTGTATTTATTTCCTTTGAATTCTTTATTACTAAGGACTATTTGATTTGAAGTGCAAAAAATAGCAGAAATGATTCAGCTTTCAGATTGCGAAATATGATTCGATGTTGTATACGCTGGAAAAAAAATTAACAAAAGAAATTCACGTTTAAGCCTTGCATCACTTCTTACATGAAATTTAAGTAACTGGCAATAAGTTCCATAACTTCTATTCTTAATTACCTATAACTTTCATTTATGTTTTGAGTACATTTTGATTTAAAAGAATTTCTCTTACTTTCAGGCATTTGATTTCATTATATTTCATTGCTGTTGTTTTATTTGGTTGTTTCATGAAACGCAAATTTTGCTTTTAATAAAATTAGTTATATTCGCTACTCAGTAAAACAGCCTAATATTGTTTGTCCAATTTAGGAAACTAGAGGTCCAACTTAGGCGACCAGTCGCTAAATTTGGACCACATTTCCAAATTTTTCAAATTAAAATAAAATTTAAAATTTTCAAAAAGAAATTGTTCTGAGAATTTATTTAATTATTTAATTAGATGAATAGATTGACCATGTGTAGTGGTACTTTGCTGATACTCTAAAAATGAAGTGAGTTACAATTGGAAATAAGTGAAGTGGTCCAAATTCGGCTACTCTCTCCAATATATACAGGGTGATTCATAAAAGATGGGCAGAACTTTAAGGGGTTATAGTACACTTAAAGACAAATAATATTAAATAGGAGACTAAGGGTCCCAGACGTATTCCCAAGGAGATAGGGGGCATTAAAGTTTAGGGTCCGAAATTTCAAATGATTATAAAACATGGAAAAATTGGTCGATTCGTTTGCGGTTTTTGCAAAAAATTTTCTTTATGCCAGTATTTTCTTGAAATAAAATTTTAAAGTTCAATTTCAAAAAATGCCGATAGGGGGCGCTTTAGACTTTGGAGTAACAAACAACTATTTTTTAACGTTATTTTTTGTATTTCTTTAAATGATTTCGAAAGCTTAGACTTAAACTTAAATTTTGATCTAAAAATCTGAGTCCTAACGAGTAGTTAAGTAGCGTAAACTGAAATTTGAAATTTGAAACCCTTCTCCCCCCAGAACAAAAATCAGTTATTCCCGATCTTTGTGTCGTAGATTAGGCTCTAACTACTGCCGCGTTTTGCTAAAATTATTCTTTATGTCAGTATTTTCTTGAAAATAAATTTTAAAGAAAATTTTCAAAAAATTCCGATAGAGGGCGCTTTAGACTTTGGAGTAACGAACAACTATTTTATACCGTTATTTTTTGTGTCTCATTAAATGCTTTCTAAAGCTTAGACTTAAATTTTCAGCCCAAAATCTGAATCGTTAGACGTGGTTAAGTTTCTGGGGAGAGGGGTTTGAAATTTCTACTCCTGAGCACAGTTCAGTTTACCATGTCCACACATTGTGTGCTGTGATACGAGGTAAAAAGACACAAATTAGGATTATGTTACCAAAGCATATTTATTAACATGTAATTACAATAAATGTTCAAAATTGTGACCACCAGAGGTTATGCACGCAGAACAACGGCAAAGAATGGAACGGCGAACATTCGCGAAGACATCAGGCTTTTCGAGCACTTCCCCTACAGCGGCGGAAAGTCTGGCGACCAGTTCCTCGGGGGATTCAATGGGTGTCTCATACATAAGAGCCTTCAATCGTCCCCAAAAAAAGAAATCGAGGGGTGAAAGATCTGGCGAGCGAGCAGGCCAAGCAACAGGACCACCTCGACCAATCCATCTGTTCGGAAATGTGATGTCCAGATAGTTGCGGACGTCTCGTACGTAATGGGCTGGCGCTCCATCGTGCTGGAACCACATGACCCGCCGGATGCGTGGAGGAACAACGTTTAACAGGTCTGGCAGCACATGTTGCAGAAATGTGAGGTATGTTTTACCGTTGAGGCGTTCAGGAAGAAGGTACGGTCCGATTAGGTGGTCTCCGAGGATTCCTGCCCAAACATTGATGGAAAAGCGTGTCTGATGAGCATGTGGATACGTAGCATGTGGATTGACATCCGCCCATACATGTGCATTGTGTGTGTTAAATGTACCTTCACGTGTGAAGGTACATTCATCGGTTAAAAGCACAGTTCGTCCAAAATGTGGATTTAGCGCGTTCTGCTGCAGAAACCAGCGGGCGAATTTAATACGATTTGGATAATCCCCTGGAGACAGTTTCTGGACTCGTTGCACATGAAACGGGAGCAAATGTTCATCCTTCAGTACCCTCCAAGTCATGGACTGTGAGGTATCCACCTGCCTAGCCACTGTTCGTGTACTTGTACTTGGCTGCGCCGCTACTACATCCAGAATGGCTTCTGCAACAACTACTGATTCGTCCTTTTTTGCACGACCTGCATTCGACCGGGAAGCGAGAAATGATCCCGTCTCACACAACTGTCTGTGCAAGCGCTCGAAAGTTTTGCGGTTAGGCAACCGCCTGTTGGGAAATCGCTCTCCGTACATTCGTTGTGCCTCTGCACCATTTCCATCTGCCGCTCCGTAAATTAAATGCATCTCAGCCTTTTCCTTATTCGTGAAGGGCACCATCTTCCAATTCATTACTACAGCGACTTACACTTGACTCACCGTTCAGTGGTTTTTATGCCTGAATCGTGTCGAAATTTTGCATACGTGTTCTTCTTCTTCACCATTTGACATTTGCATACTTTCTGTTTCCTTCTTCACCCGGTGACTAGCGTCAGGAATGGAGCTTTAACGTTTGCATGAGCGACGTTTCCAACTGTGCCAGTGCCTTTATGAGTGAATTCCGACTATGCAGTCCTTGACGAAAGTTGTATTTTTGCCTCGTATCACAGCACAGAATCGTTGGGCATGGTTAAGTAGTGCAAACTGAACTATGTTCAGAAGTTGAAATTTGAACCCCCTCCCCTCGCTACTGAACCACGCTCAGCGATTCAGATTTTGAGCTGAAAATTTAAGTTTAAGTCTAAGCTTTAGAAAGCATTTAATGAGACACAAAAAATAACGGTATAAAATAGTTGTTCGTTACTCCAAAGTCTAAAGCGCCCTCTATCGGAATATTTTGAAAATTTTCTTTAAAATTTATTTTTAAGAAAATACTGACATAAAGAATAATTTTAGCAAAACGCGGCAGTAGTTAGAGCCTAATCTACGACACAAAGATCGGGAATAACTGATTTTTGTTCTGGGGGGGAGAAGGGTTTCAAATTTCAAATTTCAGTTTATGCTACTTAACTACTCGTTAGGACTCAGATTTTTAGATCAAAATTTAAGTTTAAGTCTAAGCTTTCGAAATCATTTAAAGAAATACAAAAAATAACGTTAAAAAATAGGTGTTTGTTACTCCAAAGTCTAAAGCGCCCCCTATCGGCATTTTTTGAAATTGAACTTTAAAATTTTATTTCAAGAAAATACTGGCATAAAGAAAATTTTTTGCAAAAACCGCAAACGAATCGACCAATTTTTCCATGTTTTATAATCATTTGAAATTTCGGACCCTAAACTTTAATGCCCCCTATCTCCTTGGGAATACGTCTGGGACCCTTAGTCTCCTATTTAATATTATTTGTCTTTAAGTGTACTATAACCCCTTAAAGTTCTGCCCATCTTTTATGAATCACCCTGTATATATATTTTTAAAAAAAAACATGGTTGTTACTGCTATCTTTCTGTTTAAGTTTTGAGGAAAATTTCTTTTTTAATTCCTTCTATCTTTACAAGAAGAAAGTATTGGATTCGTGAAATTAACGACTTCCTTTTTTTGACGGATTTACACGTTTTAAGGGACAGCGATTCCATAAAACATGTTCTCACAAAATGTCTGTCTGTGAGTTTGTGAGTCTCTCTGTCTGTCCGTCTGTCTGTATGTGATACAAATTTTGTGGGCGTTCTATCTCAAGAACTGATGCACGGAATTTAATAAAAATTTATATCCAGGTAGTCCCTGATATAAATTGGTGCTGATTAGTTTTTGGTATAAATCGCCCAACAGGTGGCGCTGCTATGATGCGTTTTGAAGGATTTCCGCAATAGCTCTATCTCAAGAACTAATTCACATCATTATATAAAACAATAATAAAATTTTTTTTATAAAACGTCAGATTCAATTAATTCTTGATATGAGTTGGTGCTGTTTATGTTTTGGTGTAAATCGCCCAGCAGGTGGTGCTGCTATGCTACATTTTGCAGGTTTTACACGTTTTCCTCTGTAGCTCTGTCTCAAGAACTAATGCACACGTTTTCCTCAAACTTCAGATTCAGTTAGTCCTTAATATGAAATGATGCTGACTACGTGCTGGTGTAAATCACCCAATAAGAGGCGCTGCTGTGCTGCATTTTGTACGATTTCCTCAATGTCTTTATTTCAAGAACTAATGCACGAATTTTCACAAAATTTCAGATTCAAGTATACCTTGATTAATATTGCTGCTAATTATGTGTTGGCGTAAATCACTCAACAGTTGGCGCTGCTATGCTGCATTTAGCTGGATTTACACGATTTCAGCGATAGTAATATCTCAAGAACTAATGTACAGGATTTCACCTTTTTAGATTCCTCATGATGTGCATAGATTGCCATTTAATTTTGGCACAGTGATAACGAATTTTGAGGTATTGACATGTATGAGATAGAAGAAAGTTTTGGGATTGGTACATCCGATTAGTTCATTTGTGACTTTCTCTTTAACTTTTGAGGGCGACTTCTTTTTTCCTTTGTGACTTTCACTTTGAAATTTAAAATTTTGGAAAATACTTTTTATTAAAGATAATATGGCGAATGATGATAGTTTGATCACATTCATATTTTCCTCAATAGATCGATTTTTCCAAATTTTACTTCAATTAACCTGCCAAAGCTCATTTTCATCTCCAAGTGATTTGTCTTTAAAACTACTCAGTTTTCTTTCAATATGTACTATGGCGCCTTTATTGGAATCTAGAACAATTTATCTAATAATAGAAAAAAGTGCAATTTTTCTCGAAGTATTTGATATGATAACATAACCTTTAAAATCTTTGTACCTCATAAAAAAAGCAAGGACTTCACTTGCTATTCAGTTTTTGTATGAAAAAATGACAAAAAAGCAGTAATTCAGAGATTTTTTTATAATTTGGCTGGATGTTAAAGATAACTAAACACAGTAAAAAAAAATAATAATAATAATAAAAAGAAAAGAAAGCGGACTAAAATACGGAAGTTGTACTGGCAATCGAAACGCCAGTACTATTTCCGTATTTTAACGGAAAATTTCCCTCGTAAATTCCAGAAATTTTTTCGTTTTTCTGGTATTTAGGGGTAAATTTTCCGTTAAAATACGTATATCGTACTGGTGTCTCGATTGCCTGTACAATTTCCGTTTTTTTTTTTTTTTTTTTACAGTGAATGATGAATGGACACTTGTAAGATTTCGAATGTTTGATTTATTTTCATTGCTGTGATGCGATCTTGAGCTTGTGTGTCATCCATAAGTGATACACATTTTTTTCTATCCAGTTTAATATATTTATCATATATTTGTCTATAAAACAACCAGGTTTCTTATTTTTATATACAAAAGTTTTTGGAGAATAAACCGATAAAGTGATAAAGACATGCTAGATTCAATACCGTCAGTGTTAGTCACTTCTTTTTAGAATAGATAGATTAAAGAAATACCAATGCTATTTTCAAATTTTTAAACCGTTATGAATGTAACAAAAATAAAGCGTTAAAGGGGAAAAGAACGATAGAAACAGATAGATAGATGATAGTTATTCATCATTCTTTCTTTTACGAGTGTTGACTTTCACCGTTCTTCTACCTTACACTAACCTTCAAATGTATTTTGCCATCGTTTCCACGATTCGTCTACCTTTATACTTATCTTCAACTCAGCTGTTTAAAGAATAACTTCCTTTTTGTCTCGGTCTAAAGTTTAAATAATATTTTCAATGACACTCTCATTTCAAATTTCACAACATCCTCCCCCCCCCCCCCCCCCAACCCCGAGCCTTCACATATTTTTAATATCTTTACTGTTTAAAAGATACCTTTTCTTTAAATTGCTTAACAACTTACTTTGATTTTTTTTTTCTCTGTAGCTACTGAATTTTATTTTTTGTGACATAACTAATATCTTGAAGATTACATAGATTTTAAGCCATTATTTAAATTTCAAATTTCGGTAATAATCCTTTTTCAAAATAAAGGTCTTTTATCTTGTTAGTTAACATACAGAAAATTTGTAAAAACCTCTTTGATGAAGTATATTTTCCAACAGTCTATAGCTATCTTTGCTCCGTAATTGGACAGAGTTCAAAATGATGTTTGTAATAGGATTTGCAAATGATTCCAAATGAGTTTGACTTAAAATGAATTTAGAAGCTAACTCAAAGAAATAGCTAAAGAAATTTCAATGAAATCGATATGTGAAATATATTTTTTCAAATTTAAATTGAATTTTACTTTTGTATCACAAAATTAAGCGGCAAATTGATACATTATTTCCATCTAGTATTTGATTATTTTCATTTGCGTTATGGTTAAAATTTTATGTGTTTGTTTTGCAAAACATATTCTAAGTATTTTACTTCAATTTGAGTACGAAAACATTTTTAATAGTTTTGAATTTCCTTTTTAAAAATATGACAGTAACATTTTCTAAATTAAAATTGTTTTTTTTTTTAAGATGCGTTTATGAAAACTAGTATATTTCAACTTTAATGCAAATAGAAATGTACTCATTTTTTTAAAATGCATATTTTCGCTTTATTTTTGATATTTTATTTTAAAGAAGTAGTTTTATTGTCAGGATTATGCACTTTTCTTGCATATAAAACTCTACGATAACTTCAGTTGTATAAAAAAAACTAAATTATGTTTAAAATATTTTTTGCAATTTGAGTGAAAATAGCACAACAAAATGCATACCATTACATTAGTATCATACAAGATTTTTTTCTTTTGAACAAAGATATTTTAAAGCTACCCACTTTTGTGGAAAAGTTTTTTTTTTTTTTTATTTACAATCACATAATTTTAATAAATTCTACGGTTTGAGATGCTTTACAAAGTTTGTTTGTTTGAATAAGTCATTTTAAAAAATAAAAACTTCTCAGACAGAGAGGAGTTATTAAAGTAGGTTTTGTTTAAAGCACACCAAAGGGTTCTGAAAGCATTATTTAATTTCATGTTTTTTAGAAAGAAATTTATGGAATTAAAGTTTTTTGAGCAAGTGAAAATACTTGTCCTCTTTGAGTAGAAAATTCGTTTTAGAATTTCTAGTTTGGCTTCCAGTGAGTTATATAAGTCTCATAAAAATTAATTGAGTACTAAATACTTGAATATGGATTCACTGATGTATGTATCGTGGAATTAAAAAAAAAAAGCTGAAAATTGCTTTTGTATGAAGCAGCTTATTTTGTAAATATTAAATAATAAAAAGAAAAGGTTTCAATTATCTAGATTTTTAGCGGAGATGGGGAAAAATTTGTATATAATTTTGTTATTATTTGTGTCTATACATAAAATTTTATTTCACATTTCTTGTAGATAATGAAGTTTGGAGATAAAAGTAAATAATCTTATTGAGATATATTATTTTTGTTCAAAGTACACAAAAAAGCACACCACCAGCAAAAAGTATTTTTATAATGAAAAACTAGGGGGCTCTGCCCCCTGCAAGCTACACTCGCCAACCCCCGTTCAGACACCGCAGAATCTAAAATCACGCTAATTTGATCGGTTTTAAAAAGATTAGAGAAGATTGAATTATAATGAAAAAACCTATAGCGATCTTCCTGTAAACGGGTTTCCATTCAATTCCCTTTGATTGCGAAAATTTAAGACCTAATCAGTTGCCGTTAAGACATCCAGTGTTTATTTTCGTGTTTGATTAACGATCAGTTAAACATTTGAAAAGAAGCTAAAATAAAATGAATTAAGTAAACAGAGTCTTTGCCGACCGGTATTTTTTGACAGCGTTATAAAACGACTGATATAATACAATTTACTACAATTTACTGCTTTAACCCGTTCAAGGGCGGTGGTTCATTTTTGGACCACTTAATTTTAATACTTAAATGCCACATTGGCACCAGAATATTGGAATGAAAAATTTTCTTTTATTAAGTATATGAACAAAAAGCGTCATTTTAAAACACTTCTACATGATCAATGGCAGGTTTCTTGGGAAAATTCGGAGAAGGGAAGAGATACTTATGCGATATTAAACAAGGTTAACGATTTATTTCTATGTGAATCCCAGGTGATAGGTTATTTTCTTTCTTCACATGGAGCATTTCCACAGTATCTGTTTAAAATAGGAAAACGCCCAGATAACAGGTGTAACTGTGGTGAAGTAGGAAGTATACAACATTATTTGTTTGGACATTGTCCGTTAATGCCTTGTACATTTAAATTCAACAGGAATTGTACACTGAGATGGAATATTCGAAACGTTCTCACCACCCGTTCAAACTATAGAAAACTGTGTGCTATGTACAACGCACTTAATAGGGAATACTCATTTATTAGGTATAAATTTTGATAATTTTTACACTTGTAACTTTTTACTTCTATCATACTGTTAGTACTCATCAGTGGTTCGCTACGGACATTACGTGGTTTTCTGACACTACATCAAAGGCTCAACATTGTGCCTTTTATAGTAACTGTCCTTTGTCTGACATTTTTGTTGGCGGTGATTTTCTCTTGAGGTCTGAACATTATGGTGATCTTTCTTCAAGTTAGTTTATCTTATATAAAACTTTTATGAACATTTTTCTTTCGAACACTGAACTCATTTGAACATTAGTGAACAGTGAACTTTTATGAACATTTACACTTCATAATCTTGAACAAGGATTTATAGTCTTAACTTTTGTTATACATTTAAGTCACTTCACTTTTGTTTTTATTTTTATTATTATGATGAAAGCAACATCAATTGTTTTGTAAATTTACGATTTACTATGTATGTTCGTCAGAATATGTGCCTTTTTCCCTGTTATTTTGGGTGCTTTCCGATGTCCGGCATCGGTGATTGTTGTGGGGATTTTCCACCGGAGCGTTACATCCTATGCCATTCTTTGGTTGGTGCTCCGGTCGGGTGATCAAGTATATGAACAAAAGCATTTTCGTATTTCGAAATTTGTTTGTAAATTCCGGTGCCATTCACCGATTTCAACATTTTACGAATAGAAGTACCTTGCCCCTGAAAGGGTTAAACGCATATTAATGTATTTATTATTTTAAAGTTTCCTTTCTCTTTTAATATTCACGTGTAAATAGAATTTTCAAGACCTAATTTTCAATATTGTCCTGCTTTTAACACGTACTCATTTAATAGTAATTTTAAAGTTTTTTTTTCTGTTTTTAATAGCCATGTGTAAATAAATTTGTAATCGTTAGGAAATATTATTCTTTGCGCTGTTTTTAGAATTGAAAATAATTTCTATGATAATAGCCTAAGTCATGTGACTATCATCAACAGTTCCTTCGCTTTTCATAAGAAAGGTTTCCATTTTGATTAAAGAATCAAAGTTATTTTTCCGAATAAAACTACATAAAAGTTGCCATGATCGCAAAGAATTCTTGGTACTTTTATGTTAGCCGGGTTCAAATCTCGCAAATAGCTTTTTTGGGGTACTTTTCCGTTATACGGACACCATGACAAAATGTACGCTAATGCACCAGTTATTTCAACCCTGATCGTGAAAAGAATTTTTGGTACTACTTAGTTATCCCGTCGACCAAAACTCTATCGCCAAACTATAAGATTAAATGCCAATAATGGTTGATCGTAAATGTCACATTCACTTGACTTTAAGCAAGTTACACGTGTTTACGTCATCAAGTGATTTTTATTTCGACGTTTTATTTGTATTTTTTTTTTATGTTATACTAATTTATTTGTTCTTTCGCTATTTAATATAAAAATTATGTCAATTTGTATAATTTGTTGAGTGGTTTGGCGATTTATATAATTTGGCGAAATTGGTCGACGGGATAGCTAAGTAGTACCGGATTTTTATTGTAAACCATGCGAAACATTGTGATTTGCTATTATTTGCTATACTTTATTGTATAACAGTTATTTGTTCACTTATTTTAACCATATATTTGTGATTAAGTAAAATAGTTCGTAAAGGTCTGTAGTTTCCAAATGTTGTATTTTTAAAAGGCTCACTTTACTATCGACAGTGTTTTTTCTTTTATTTTTCAAATGTTTCAATTCACGTGATTTTCATTTTTTGCCAGCTATTACGCTTGGCGACAATGGTGTCCGCATAACGGAAACGTACCATTTTTTTTAACTCGTAAATTAGCATTTTTTTACTTTTCGAGTGGTAAATTAAAACGGTACTACTTGTTTATCCCATTGACCAAAAATCTATCGCCAGACTGTAAGATTAAATGCCAATAATGGTTGATCGTAAATGTCACATTCACTTGACTGTAAAGAAGTTGCATGTGTTTACGCCATCAAGTGATTTTTATTTCAACGCTTTATTTGTATTTGTATTTTTAAACTAATTTATTTGTTCTTTTGTTATTTAAAATAAAAATTACGTCAAATTGTATAATTTGGCGATATTGGTCATTAAATAAACATTTATTAATGAATAAGCAACAATAGCCGGGTTACCATGTCAGGCAAAATAACGCCATTTTGGCGCCAATTAGGTACCCCGTTGCCTATATGACATCTGTGTCTAATATTTTTCTTTTCGTTTCGTTTAAAAAAAAGAATGAAGTAAAAGCCATTTATTTTAAAGGTTTCCATTTTAAATTAAAGTTTTGTATTAAATAAAATGATAATGAAATACAAATTGAATTCTGAATAAAAGTAACATGATGCATTTCTTAGCATACACTTAAGGGAGGCCAAACTCGTCGCCAAATTAATTTAAAATAACCTTTTCTAAAATGTGAAAAAAAAAAAAATATCTGTTATGATTAAAATTTGAGTTGCCATCATTGGAAAAAAAGTATTTAAAATTAGAAAAAAAATTAATATTTCGAAAACTAATTCTAATTTTAAAATTCTAATACCAGTTTTGAGATCTGTTGATCAATACGGATTTTTGGTGTTAATTTCATCGCAAAGTATTCCATATTTTAGAAGAAATCGCCGTGAAACGTAATCAGTTGTTTAATCAGTCGTTTCATAGAATCGTTACATAAATTCGTTTCAATTCGATTCATTAAGATTTTATATATATTACCCATTACCCATAACATTACCCATAAATATTTCAGATTAGAAATAGAAACTTGTGTATCCAAACATTATACACTTTATTCTTCAATACTCTGAATAATTTACATTAGCGGACAAATAATCCGACATTAATTTCCGAAAATATTTTCTAATATATTGTAGCAAAATAATAATAATAATAATAAAGCAGATAAAATGAAATATTAATTAGAATTCGTGTTTTATAAAAAGTATTCGAATAAATTGATGCGTTATTTTATAAATAGATAATATGATTGTTTGCCAGAATTATATTTTTATAATTAATACACTTATGGTAAGGTGCCCAATTTTCGTCCCTAAATGTTGTAATTTTCATTGAAAACCTACCAAATTTGGATTTTATATAGACTAACTACCACTACCCACGCATATGGAAACATAGGCAAATATTGTACAAAAAAATTTCAACAATGCGAGCGATTGTTTTTTCTAAAGTATCCATTTACGGCAAAAGAAAAAAAAATGGTCTCAATTTCCCCCTCTTCAAAAAATCGAGGCTTAACTTATAACTAAATCAAAATTTATTTCTAAATGTGTAAGTAATTTAATTTACATTAATTTAAGATGCAAAGAAATGTACTAATTATCAATCGAAGAATAACACAACGAAACGTTAGCCATCCACATATGGGGAAAAAATTGTCACGAAAAAGCATTCAAAATTTCGTCCCCGGGAAGAAAATAAGAACTGCAAGGGGTACGAAATAGGGACCACGCTACTTCCCAATATGGCGGAGCTTCAGTTCCCATAAAATGAACTGACTATCCTAAAACTCACTGTATGCTACTGTCGGCATCTTAACTGCATAAGATATATGCAATGAATAAGAAATAAATACTTACAGTACAGTAAATAACGTTCTACAAACGAAATAATAAGAACTCAGATCTACTAAAAATAGGAAATCCGGCGTCTTTAATATATGAATGCGTCTTGACGAACGACTCTCTCACTACTGACCCCTTTTACCTTCCGTTCCATGTGCCGTGCGTGATAAGTGGCGCCCCTTTCGCAGAACCGGAGAACTAAAGGGGGACGAAATTACGAAAGGCGACGAAATTAGGGCACTTTACCCTATGTAAATATAAATTTATAGGTGTTGATATTTATTAAAAACAACCAAAATACTGATCTGTAAAAAATAACCGTAAATGATAGTAGGTTTAGCATTTTCTAAAAGTTTTTCCCTGGAGAAATAAAGTTAAACATATGTTTAGGAAAAAATCTTCAGGCAAGAATCAAGAGATATTTATCGTTAAAATCTGTTTATATTTGTTTATTTGAGATATAAATTTCTTTGCGACTTTAGTAGAGAAAAATATTTCCAAATGAAAAGACAAGTACACTCTCTTCAGTACGCTGAATAATTTATATTAAATGATTTATAATATGATATTACTTTCCGAAATTATTTGCCAACATTTCGTAACTGCAGAAAATAAAAATGAAATATTAATCATGCTTCGTTTTTACAAAAGTTATTCTAATAAAATAATGGATTACTTTATAAATAGATAATCTGATTATCTGCTGCAATTATACTTTAATAATTAAATAAACTTTTATTCATATATGTATGTTTATGTATGTGTACACGAAACTAGAAAACATTGAAAGCTGAAACGTAAAAATGGATTGTAAATAATAATATGCTTTAGTGTTTTCTAAAAGTTTTTCTCTGGAGAAATAAAGTTAAACATATGTTTAGCAAAACTTCGGGTAAACAACAGGAGATGTTTATCATCAAAATAGTAATGTATTTGTTTACTTCAGTTTTTCTTTTTGTATTTTTTCTGTAGAAGTATTTTCTTTAGTAAAGAAAATATTGCCAGATGAACATGTAAAAAAATATACTTTCGGAGATATATTTTTAGTAAATGCTTCTTGAATCTGTGTTTAGTTATTATAACCAGGGAATCCAATCCGGCCTTCTCCGGTTTCAGAAAACACTGCTGGGTGTACAGAATATAGGGGAAAATCATTTTAAATTCAAATTTGCAAAACGGTTTTTAGACTTAATATGTATTCTTTATATTGCGCACTAACAACACCAAAAAGTATTTTTATATGAAAATTATATGTTTAAATAAAGTTTTGAAATTTATTAAAATCAGTACTTTCGTACTCGTGACATTCCAGTGCTTAATAGCCACAGACTTCTCTATTTATAACAATATTAAGATTATGATTGTTTCAATGTTTAAGCGCGTAGCTCGATTACATCTGTTAAATTTGTGTTTAATCACTATTATTTTACTTATTTATTTATTTACGGATGAAGTTTAATTTTCACTATGGGATCTTAGACTGAAACAAATGCTGAACTATTTATATTGTTTTAAGAACAAACGGATTAATTTTCCGTGGTAGTGGTAAACGCTATAGAGATAGAGTTAATAAAAAATATGCTTGAAAATTATTTTATAAGCCATAAAAATCAATAAATTGAGATACAGTTTTTAAACGAATGGTATTTGAAAGTACATTTTCGCATTATTAGCTGGTGTAAAAATTGAAATTTCGCTATGTGTTGAAGTTAATAAATTTCATATAAAAGGTAACATTGATTGCTCAATGATTGTCACCGTCGACACAACAACAGCGTATCTCACGAACACGTTTTTAGGTGCGTTCGTAAGTATATAAATACGTAGCATTTATAGACATCGTCTACTCTATCCGTCTATCTGTCTGACCCTCTGTTCGCATGCAACAGCGCAAAAACTACGCAACCAAATGGTTTGAAATTTAATTATATAATTCTTACAGAATTTTGTCATTTCAAATTTTATGAATATCGAATAAAATCTATAAAAGATATTAATAAAGCTTTCTTCATTCTATTAAGTCCTATCATAGGTAATTAATCCAGTGATATCCCATGACAGGTAATGATTCTAGTTTGCCATGGTAATTACGTCCTATTTAAGATAGCGTCATCTTATATCCGTATTACTGAATTTAATATATATAATCGTAATAAATTTTTTTATTCATGCGTTTTTGCATAACAGTGATATTGCACCAAGATCTGAATATTTATAAAATTAAATTTTAAAAATAAAAAAAACCTGACTGCGTAAAAAGCAACCTAATTAATTATTTCTTATCAATGTAAAACTATTTTTTATATTAATTACCTTTTTTTTATTTACTTGTATTGATGACTGTTAAGTTGTGTTTAATTGTTAGTTCCTATCTATAAACACTGTTTTGATAAGACCTATAGATTTCTATGAAGGTTAGAGTTGCAGTAAAGCTAGAGATCCTACCTACACAACTTCCAGGTTGTGTAATATTTAAATGGAGCTTCTGACTGTAAGATAGTCAATGAAACATTGTCTTAATTTTGAAACACCTATCCAATGATATGCCACTCAATGGGGTGCGTACAAAAAATTTGTCGCCTCTACCGCCATTTTGAATTTGTAAAAACAAAACCTAGCCTATAACCATCGGACAGTTAAGACAAATCGATAGAGACCTCATTCATTAAAATTCACCCAGCCGTTAGGATGTTTCGAGGGTATAAAGAAATCCACATATCCAGATACTCGTGAAACACATAACCCTTCTTGGCAGTCGGGTAACTAGTTATAGTACGAACACACCTCATTTGCCACGTTTGATCTGCAGTTTCCGATTTGATTTATAACGTAGAAATTCCGATATTAGTATTCTCTTGTATAGAATATTTAGGCATTTAATAATAAAATAAAATAAAATAAGTAGCTAAATTTTTATAAAAATATATAACTGAGCTTAATTTCGCGATCTGAAAGTCTTGAGCAGATAAAACTTAACAATAACTAAATGTAAATTAGTTTTAACTTTTGTGTTTATTGAACCTTAATCCGTGTCTAATCTTTATTACTTTATTCTATTTTGTGTCCTACAAGGAAAATGAACTATAATATTCATTTTTAAATATATACCATTTGTTGTGTACAATGAAAATCTATTTCTTACAAAAGGTACTCTAATACAACGATGAATACACTACTTTATATTAAGCAAAATATTTAGTCATTCGGTAAAGAATCATTTTAATAATAAATATTTTTTTGTATTCGTCCGTAGATGCAGTGAGGCAACTTGGATGGACATATGAAAATTGGAATTGAAAAATTATTTCTCCGAAAAAGTATAATTTTGTTAATTTACATGTTTAGAAAGTAATTTTTTGTAATTATGTGACTTATAAACACCAATACAGTGTAAAGAACAACATCCAAAATAGATTTAGCATTCAGCTGTCGAAAAGTACGAGGTGTTTCTAAATGAATATCGGGGTTTTAACGCTTGATAGTATTTATTACATAAAACTTATAATTAATACATAAAATGAAAGAACAACTCAGGTAGTTTTACATACAAGCTTAAAAGTGTTCAATGTGAGTCCCTTTCGTCACACGGCACACATCAAGTCGATAGCTCAGTTCTTCCCAAGCGTTGATTAGTATTTGTGGGGTCATTTTTGCAACAGCTGCAATGGTCAGCTGGTAGTGGAGGCACACACACATACGGTCCTTTATGAACCCCCACAAGTAGAAATCACATGGTGTCAGATCTGGTGAACGTCTGAAGAGAACTTCTTTACTAATCAACTTTTGGGAAGAACTGAGCTATCGACTTCATGTGTTCCGTGTGACGAAAGATGCTCAAATTGAACACTTATAAGCTTGTACGTAAAACTGTTTGAGTTGCTCTTTCATTTTATGTATTAATTATAAGTTTTGTGTAATAAGTACTACCAAGCCTTAAAACCCCGGAATTCATTTAGAAACACACCGTATTATAAAAGGAGCCTATCATAGGATTTTGGGATTAAAACAGAAGAAATAGATTGAAAAATAACAGTATCGTAAAACAGTACTTTGCTTCTAATATTCTTTAATTTCCCCTTCATTCATTTTGCAATGAGAATTTGACTCCTATTATGAATTAAAATTCATATAATAAAGTGCAAATAAATGCACTAGAATACTTGCAGGTGCATACATCTATTCTATACTCATATTATAAAGAGGTAAAAATTGTTTATTTGTAGGAGGTAAGCTCTGGAACTACCGAACCGATTCCAAAAGTAATGGTATCAAAATGATGGCGTTAGTCAACTTAGAACATAGGCTATGTTTTATGTCTGTGCCACTACCCCAAAGGGGTGCAGGAGCAAAAAACGCTCTAAAAATGCAATTTTTGCGTTACTGAAGGGCCTAGAAATATGAAATTTGGAATATTAGTTACTTATAAGATATAAATGATGTCTAAGAACAGTTCTTAAACAATTCGAAATTAAAAAGGGGTAAAAATGCGCGAAAAGCGTTCTAAAAAACGTTCTAAATGGTGGTTTCTACACAATCTCAAGAAATACCAAACCAATTTAAAAAATATTGGTTTCAAAATGATGGGGACGACGCTTGCTCAAATATAGGTTATATTTTATGTTGGTGCCACTACCCCAAAGGGAGTGCAGGAGCAAAAAACGTTCTAAAAATGCGATTTATGTGTTACTAAAGGGCCTAGAAATATGAAATTTTAAATATTAGCTACTTATTAGATATAAAGGATTTCTAAGAACAGTTCTTAAACAATTCGAAATTTTAAAGGTGTGAAATTGCGCGAAAAGCGTTCTAGAAAACGTTCTAATTGGTGGTTTCTACAAAATCTCAGGAAATACCAAACCGATTTAAAAAATAATGGTGTCAAAATGACGGTGACAGCCCTTGCTCCAACATAGGCTATGCTTTATGTCGGTGCTACTACCCCAAAGGGTGTGCAGGAGAAAAACGTTCTAAATTGTGGTTTTTGCGTTACGGACGGGCCTAGAATCGTGAAATTTGGAATGGTAGCTAGTTATAAGATATCAGTGATCTCTAAGGACATTTCCTAAAAAAATCGAAATTTAAAAAGGGGTCAAAATGCGCAAAAAGCGTTGTAAAAAACGTTCTAAATTGCGATTTCTATGCAATCTCAGGAAGTACTGAGCCTATTTCAAATATTATGGTGTAAAAATGGTGGTGACAGATCTTGCTCCAAGATAGGCTATATTTTATATCTGCTTCCACTACCCCAGAGGAGATGCAGGAGCAAAATGAGCGAAAAACGTTCTAAAAACGTTCTAAATGCCGATTTGTCAGCAATATCTCAGGAAGAATCAAACTGATTTCAAAAGTAATGGTAGGAAATTGATGCTGACAGCCTCTGCTCTAACATAGACGCTACTTTATGTCGGCATCACTATCACCTAGGCGTTGCAGGAGCAAAAAAGCGTTCTAAATCTCGATTTTTGTGATCGGTAGGGGCTAGCAACTTAAAATTAGGCAAGATACATATTTATTAGATATAAATGATCTTTAAGAACAGTTTTAAAAAAATAGAACTTTAAAAAGGGTTGAAAATCCACGAAAAGCGTTCACAAAACGTCCTAAATTGCGATTTCTACTCAATCTCAGGAAATACCAAAGCTATTTCAAAAGTAATGGTTGCAAATCAATTGTGACAGTCCCTGCTATAACATATATTTTATGTTTCTGTCACTACCATCTGAAGGTTTCAAAAGCAAAACATGTTCTAATTTGCGTTTTTTGCACAACTGAGGGGTCTAACATTTTGAAGTATGGCACGGTATTTACTTACAAGTTGCAACTGATTTCAAAGAACAGTCGAAAGAAAATTCCAAATTTAAAAATATGAAGTGATCGAAAAGCGTTATAAATTACAATTTTTATGCAATCTTATCAAATACCAAACCGATCAAAAAAATAATGATGACAAATTGTTGGTGAAAGAACCTGCTCAAACATAAGCTATATTTTATGTCTGTGCCAGTACCACCAGAGGGTTGAGGGCTAAAAACTTTCTAAATTGCGATTTCTATGATACTGAAAAGACTAGAAACCTTAAATATGGCATGATAGTTACTTATAAAATATAAATGCCCTCGAAGGACTGTCGAAAATAAATTCGAATTAAAAAGGGGTGAAGTGAAGGGGAGGTGCGAAAATCATTCTAAAAAAGTCCTAAATTACTATTTCTATGCAATTTCATGGAATATAAACCGATTACAAATGTAATAGTTGCGAATCAATGGTAACAATCTCTGATCCTACACAGGCTATATTTTATGCCGATGATTCTGCCACCTGGGGTTCACAGGAACAACAAACGTTCTAAAAAAGGCCTTTAAAAGCTTTCTAAATTACGTTTCTGTGGAATATTAGAAAATAACAAACCGATTTAAAAATTAATGTTGGCAAATTAATGGTGACAGTTCCTATTTCAACATAGCCTTTTTTGTTGAGAGAGGTGGTAGGACTTGGAATTTGACATGATAGTTAATTTTAAGATGTAAGAAGATGGTTTCTAAAAAATTCAAATCTTCAAATGAATGCTGAAATGAGCGTAAAAGCAATTAATTGAGCATAAAAGTTTCGAAATATTTTCTAAATTATCATTTATTTAGTTTTATTTCGTTTTATTAATTTAAGTCTCATTTCAGCCTAATGCAGTGTACTAATGATGTTTAATCAAACTGTGTTTTAAATAGTAATTTTTGAATTATTCCTAAAAGTAATAAGTACCTTTTAATAAAATAAAATATTACCTTTTAATAAAATAAAAATTTAGTTAGTACCTTTTAATAAAAATTAGACCTATAAATATCACTTGGCATATTTCAAATAATACGCGAGGAAAGCCGCGGGGTTTGCTAGTATAATATAAAATTATTTAAAATACATTAAGAATTTAAAAAAATACATTATACATACAACATTGCCAGACATCTAACGGCCGTAATCAATGGCAAAGAAAAATAATAACAACATTTAAGTGGGTCTGGGGCTCAAAGTTCTAATTTTTTTATTTATAGAGATTTTGTTATGATTTTTTTCTTCTGAAATATGTTTTAAAATAATAAAAATATTACATGTAAAAAAAAAAAATCTGAAAATTTTTAATTTTCTTTTTTCATTAAACATATTTAATTTTTGACATAACTCTGGAAGTACTTACTTGATTTACAAAATTTTTACACTTTTGTGTACAGAAAATGTGTCATTTTAATTTGTCCTAAGGATTTCTTAAAATATTGATTATGAATTTTATAAAAAAAAATTATTTTTTTTTATGAGTGAGTTATGCATTAATTAGCATGTTTTCACAATGATCACTCAAAATTTTAAATCCTGGAGACACTTTGTTGGAAATATAGCATAAAATCTCTGTTGAAAATTTCATACATATATCTTGCAAGGAACTTGAGATATATTCTTTTAAATTTGAAAAATCGTGAATAAAAATCATTCTGAGATACATGGAATTAAATTTCTTGTCAGAGGGCAGCTGATGCATCGCTTTTCAATGCAAAAGGTGTTATATCTCTGGATCTAATCAAGATAAAAGCATGCGGTTTGCGGTATTTAACACTAAAAACTCAGTATTTTTGTAAGCCAATAAAAAAAAACGCATTTTTTTTTTTTTAGAATTTTTAGCCCTGGATCCTCTTAAATTACCCCTGATTATGTACCATTGATGATGGCTGAAAACGTTTTGGATTTTTAATAGTTTGTATGTAATGTATTTTCAAGGTATTTCAAGCATTTTAAATAATTTTATATTATATTTATACACCTGCAATTAATTTTAGTACATTTATTTGAGCTTTATTTTATATGAAACTTTAATTGTTTAATCAAGGTAAATTTAGCACTAGGATTTAACTTTCATTTATCGTATTATGAAGCTTTGAAACAGTTGTACTTTAAAATCCTCAAAAATATTTAATTTTTTAGATATCTTTTGTAGTAGTTAAAAGAATATAATTATAAGGATATAACAATTAAAAGTCAACATAAAAATAAAGTACACGATTATTAATTAGTGCACAAACACCTAAAGTTCAGTTAGCCTATCTCCTATTTATAAAGTTGTCATCTCTTCAATTCTCTTCAATTTAATTATACTAGGTATTCACTGTTTTCTCCAAATACATTACGTAAGACCATAGCATTTCCGAAATTAATCGACAAATTTTCGAATTCAAACCTTTATTCAGTTCTTTTCTCTTAAATAAATTAATGTTTGAAATGCTTTAGAATAAAGTATGCTACACAGAATAGTAAAATGAAGTCTTCTATTTTCTGAAATATAATCTTTTAAAACACTTGAAAAAATCCTTGATTTTATAAATATTTTATAAATATTTCTTGATCAAAATTATAGAAACCATTTCTCTTCATTCTTTTAATTTATATCTAAACAGAAACATAAAACTCATCAAGGTAATGTATGGCATGTTATCTGATTACAGGAAACAAAATGCTATTTTTCTATTGAAAAGTATTTTGATACATAAATCGTATAATTTGCAAACAGTAATGTTTACAATTATACTCAGTCTAAATATTTCAAGTCTTATAATTTTTACTTTCTTCTATCTTTACAAGAAGAAAGTATTGGATTCATGAAAATTTTCGAATTCCGGTTTTCGACGGATTAACACGTTTTAGGGGTCAGAGATTCCAAAAAATATGTTTTTACAAAATGTTTGTCTGTGAGTCTGTGAGTCTGTCTGTCTGTGTGTATGTGACACAATTTTTGTGGGCGCTCTATCTCAAGAACTAATGCACGGAATTTAATAAAAAATTATATTCAGTTATTCCCTAATACAAGTTGTTGTTAATTAGGTTTTGGCGTTAATCACCCAATAGGTTAATCACCCAATAGGCGTTAATCACCCCTACTATGCTGCATTTTTCACGATTTTCACAATAGCTCTATCTCAAAAACTAATGCACGGATTTTCTCCAAACTTCAGATTCAGTCAGACGTTGACATAAATTGTTGCTGATTAGGATTTGGTATAAATCACCCAATAGGTGACGCTGCTAGACAGCCTTTTGCTGGATTTAGACGATTTCAGCAATAGTCATATCTCAAGAACTAATGCACGGAATTTCATATCTTTAGAATCCTCATGAGATACATAGATTGCAATTTGATTTTGGCAGTGTGTTAGCAAATTTTGAAGTATTAAAATGTATGAGATAGAAGAAAGTTTTGGGATTGGTACATCCGACTAGTTATGTTTAGTAATATTTAAAAAAGAATTGGGTGATGTAATCATATAAATATCAAGATAAGATACATATTGTAAAATTAGAAGTATAATAGTTATATATATATAAATATACAGTAATACCTCGACTTACGTCAGAAATTTGTTCCAAGACTAGCGACGTAAGTCGAGGTACATTTATATAAGCAAAAAAGGGATAAGAAATAAAAAATGACGAAAATCTAATGAACATATTCTATTGTATTTAGGGATTATGTACATAAATTTAACATAAGCAAAAAAATGAGTTTGCAATATAAGAATTTGGAATAAATCAATAATTTGAGTATTTGAGGATGTGAATTTGCTAAGCTTTTTCTAGTGACTTTATTTGTTTGTCACTACCACTTGACTATCGCGGGAAAGTTTCCCTTTATAAAGCAAAAAAAAAAAAAAAGTTCAAAGTGCGTCTTAATTAAGGAACTTTTTTCCCTGGCCAGGCGACATAAATACGGGGTGATGTAAGTCAAGGGGACGTAAGTCGGGGTACTACTGTATATACATATATACAGGGTGATTCATAGATATCGAAACAATAGGCTATCTCCTTAATTAATGTTCCTAAGCACATACTTCCAATTGCAAAGTTTCATAAAAAAAAAAGATGGAAAATTTGGTGAGATAAGTTACAACTCCATTGGAGGTCTATTTGAGAAAATACGAAAATTAAAATTTTATACGGCCCCCGTAGGGTAAAATTTCCAATTAGGAATTTTTTCCTTATCCATTCCTGAATTAACCATAAAAAGTTCCATCTTCATATCTGCAAAATTCATGGATTTATTTCTGTTTAAATAATTCGTCAGGTTTAAAGGGATTACACACAAATTGAAATGGTGTTATTCAGGAAACAATGTTACTTTAAAAGTTCCAGGATACATGTAAAAAATATATTTAATGAGTGAGAATTAGATTTTTCTGTTTTTTGTGATGATTAACCATATAATTTGCAAATAACATCACATCCTAAAATTTCTCAGAAAGTTTAATTTTTTTTTTAAATTGAGGAAATTTATAATCATTATAATTCTAAATATTATCGTCGAATCTCAAACTTTTTTCATTTAATTAAAGAGGAAAATATAATTTAAATTTTGTTTCAGGTTTTTTTTAAATATTAATATTAAAAATATTAAAAACACACACGCAAAAAAAACTTATTTAAAAAAATAATCATATTTTCAAAAATAAACATATTTTCAAATTTGTCGAAACAAAATTAACGTAAAATAAACAAAAGGTCATGTTCCGAGTTTGCCACCCCCCTTTTTTTAACAATTCTTGACTTAAAAATGTAAATTAATAATTTTAATTAAATTAATTTTATTTTTAATTACGCATTTAAATTAATTATTTTTAACAGTTTAAATTAATAATTTAAAACAAATTTAAAGTTTGAAACAAAGATTGGTTCCTAATAAAATGTTTAAACACTTTTTAAAAAATTGCAGGTGAGTATGTAACTCTTTTCTGTAGCTTAAACTTCCGATTCAGTTTAACATTTGCACTTTCCACCTTCTTTCTGTCCTATTTAAAACAAGGTTTTTTCTAGCATACCGATTAATAGTGTTTTCATAATTTTAACCCTCACAACTTCAGGTTTTATATCGTCCCGGGGAGCGGTTAAAAAAAGTCTGTATTCTGGGGCCGGACCAGTCTCGACCGGGCCTAATGTATTTTTCATAGCGAACCGGTACTGGCTTCCTTTCTTCCTAGGACTGCACGTGGCGAAATTTTCAGTCCCGGTGTCTACTCAACCCGTATTAAAATCATTCTGTCTGACTCACCTAATCTGTGCAAAAATCAGTAAAGTTTGGCTCAACCCAAAAAATGTACAAAAAATGCATACATTTTTAAATCGCCATTACAATTAAAACATAATACCATTTACAATTAAACGTTTAAAATCGTTTTTAAAGGATAGTAGATTTAAACGCAAAAAAAAAGAAAAAAAAAAGAAAAAAAGAAAAACAAGTGAAAAAGAATCTGCCTATTACGGAATCCTGTCTAAAAGGGAATAATTTTTTGATCCATGCAAAATGAATCTAATAATACTTGAGAAAAGAATAGAATACATTTGCACCTCCTAAGATGGGAAATTGTCTATAAGGCATTTTTTTCTTATCTGTGTGATTCCGTCTTAGAAGGTTTTACTGTATATGATTTTTGAAAGTCTCCAATACATGGATAATGGATTTACGATATTAAATGGTAAGTGAAACATTTATATACAAATAGAGATTCGTTAAAAAAAATAAATATCACAGCCTTTGACGCGTCTTTAAAAATGAAGATTATAATCATATAAAAAGAAAATCTATAATCTATTATAAAGCTATAAAGCTATTTTTGCTCAGAATTTTTTCATAAGAAACAATTTTTAACCATATCGACGTAAAAAATTATGTTTTCTAGAAATTTAATCAGGCCGGACCAGACTCGGGCCAAGATTTAAACATTTTTCTTCTCACATTTGAGTATACAACGTGAAGTCCTTATTTATTATGAAATGGGTATTTTATCAGAAGTTACATATTGCTATTTAATGCTGTAAAAAATAAATAAATGCTCAAGTACACGTATTACTCGTGCTCAGAGGGTTCCGTACAATAAATATATGAATTATTAACTGCGTCATTTAAAAAAAAAATAGTTGCTAAAAGAATAATAAGACTTTGTAAAAAACTATGCACTGTAGGGTCGGGTATGGCTGTATATATAGTAGAAAAGTATGAATGGGTATACCATAAAAGTTCAAAGAGATATGAAGCCTAAATAATATCAAATACTGCTATCCTGTATAACTCTTTGTTTAATCTTATTCTAATCTGTTTATGATGAACTTAACTTGGTACTGACAATAAAAGTAGTGCATATTTAAATTTCATTTGCCAATTGATAAAACTAAGTTCAACGTAGTAATAATCTTTTTTTTTTCGCAGAGCAGCTAAAATAAAACCCTTGTTCAAAGTTTATACTTCACTTTGGGCTAAGCGCGCTTCGAAAGTAGGTTGGGAAGTGGAAACGCCGCCTTGGTCCGTGCCGTGTTTTTCCAGATAGGTTTTTAATTAACTTTTAAGGACAAGAGAAGAGTATTGAGAGATCCACTCAATCCAAAGTAGTCGCGAATTCCATAGTATTTATGTGATTAATTCTAATAAAATTAGTCTATTTTTAATAATTTGACGTTTATTGCTTTTATAATGTTACTGGGCAATACATTAGACAAGTAAATCATTAAAAGTTGTTACCTAGGCTTTAAAAGCCGGTGGTACATTATGTATGTCCAAACCGTCCGTGTCTTTAAGGATTAATATCTCGGCTAATTACCAACGAATTTTTTCAAAAATCCTTAACAACAATGCTTTTATACTTCTGCTCAGTGTTCTCGCTGGCTTTTGACCAATATTAGCGATTTGGCAAATTAGAAATAAAAAACAGCAGCTAAATGAAAAGAAATGTTAGCAAGATTGATTCGGCGTGAAACACTGAAAAATCTATCTTTAACCCCTTATTGTATCCATTTTTTTAATATGTTCTAAAATAACCTATTTTTTTGTAATTACTCAAAAAATAGAAATTCAACTATCCGCTTTAGAGACTATTAAAAATAAGTGCATTCTAAATGCCTTCTAAATGTGTAAATGTTTCAGACATCCTTTTAGCAGTCTCAATAAAAGTTAAAAACAACTATCTTTGTTTTACCGTTCTGAAAACATACACTAAAAATTGCTATGAGATTTCGACCGATAGAAAAAACTGACCGGCCAATGATACTTTGCGTACAACTAATAATTAGTATGGCTAATTTCAACAACACATTCCAGCAAAACTTTTCAATATTTGGCACTTGTTGCGTGTATTTTTGTTTATGTTTTTGCCAGAGCGACGCCGACGCAAAGACAGTGATTAACTGACAAAAATCTATCGCATAATCCTTTTTGTGTGTTTGGCTGCTGCTAAACTGAATTGATATTGAGTCTGTATATCTATAAATAGAGCAATGTAAATTGCACGGTGTGATTGCACATGTAAAGCTGCATCAATCATTCAGAAACGCTGATAAGTCTCGAGAGTATTGACACACACACAAACAGAGCAGAAATTGAGCACTCGCGATTTGGCGAGTCTGATTGTTAATTTACTCGTCAAATGAAACATTTTGTCGCGATTTGGCGCAATGGCGAGCGGTAACGAGAACCCTGCTTCTGCTATGATAGGTACCTCCAGCGCTCCTCACCACCTTTGCTGAATACCCACAAATCGAAATTTTTGTGTAACGGAAAAATGCGCTTTTCTCAAAAACTGTGTCACCTACACTGTAAAAAAAAATCGGCTAAAATACGGAAATACTACTGGCAATCTAGACGCCAGTACTATTTCTGTATTTTAAGGGAACTTTTTCCTGGTAAATCACAGAAAATTTTCGTGAAAAATTCGAATTTTTTTTGGAGTTTAACGGAAAATTTTCAGTAGTATTTCCGTATTTTAGTCCGTTTTTTTTTTTTTTTTTTTTTTTTTTTTTTTTTTTTTTTTTTTTACAGTGAGGGTAATCGATATAGTTTTCCTGCAAGATTCAAATTACCATCTACTACCTCTAATTTTTCATAATTTTAGTTTCAGTATATTAGGGAATAGAGGAGTGGAGGCATATTTCTGCACTGCATTTTCGCTGCACTGCATTTTCGTCGATACCTCTAAAAATATAATATTTAAAATTAAAAGAAAAGAAGTTTTTAGTTCAGCGTTACGAAAGCTTTCACACGATATACAAATAAACTTAATTAGCCCCTCTACTTTTTTCCGAAATATGTTTGTGCATGTTTAATAATATGTAAATACGTGGGTTAATAATCTTTATTACTTCTCCCAATTTGAACTTTCCACGTTCCATAGTTTACGAGTAAAAATGCTATGACAGACAGACACAGGACATTACTGTTTACTTTTTAAGTACGGAACCCTAACAATTGAGTATAAAAATAAAAGTAGTTTTTTTAAAAAATACAACTCAAATACATTCAGTGTTTATCTTGAAAATCATCCTCAAATGATGATTTAAAAAATAAAGTTATAATTCGTTAGTTCGGCGTCAGAACGGAACCGGAGTATGTAAAATTCACTGCTTTTTTATGCTAGGTAGAAAGCGCGAGCTTTTGTATTTATTAAAAATATATATCATTTTAACTGTGTTTCTTTTTAAGAATTGCCAACAGGGAAGAAAAAAGAAATTATTTAAATGATTATTTTAGTACTTCTAAATTGATTTCACAACGTATAATCATAATTTATTTAATAAAAAACGATTAATTGATGAAAGCATATTTTGAAAAAAAAATACATTACACTTTTTATTTTTTATTTACATACTTTTTTACTTTGTAGCCTTTAAAATATTTCGTTCTTGCAGCTTCACAGCGACACGTTTGACTTTTTATGACAAGCGTCCTTTGGCTTATTATTAAATCGATTGTCGTTGTAACGCGTATACAAATGTAACCGAATTAATGTAAGAAAATTTGGCGATATGTTACCGGCGTCCGGAAAACTGGAAAATAGCCTAAACTAAGTTTATTAAATTATAATTCAGTACTAAAAATATTATTTTTTTTGTCCTGTTAATGTGATTTTTGTAATTGTAGCACATCAGGAACAGAGTTAAAAATCGATTAAAAGATTCAAACTTTAAGTGCAAAAAACTAGTCGGATGTGCCAGTATAATGCCAAAACTTTTTCTCTTTCATGCATGTTAATAATGCAAAACTCGCTATCACAGTGCCAAAATTAAATGACAATCTATGCCCACCATTTGGATTGTAAAGGTACATTGGTTTGTGAAATTGGATGCATTTAACAAGGAGAAATGAGTGCCGCATTGTTTAAAAAAAATCCTTGAATTTCGGAACCCACCCCTTTAGATGTCCTCAACAAAACTTTCTAATCCTAAAAGTATAAAATCGCGATGTCCTGGTGTTCGATATACATCAAAATCTAATAAGGATCAATTCATGTGAAAATGTAACAGAATATTAAATTTGATTAAATTGTGTGCCTTAATTTTTGAGATATAGCTTTTGCAAAAATCGTGAAAAAATGCGCATAACAGCGCCACATTAAATACGATTTACACCAAAACCTAATCAGTAATAGCTTCAAATTAAATTAATATTTACTTAAAATAATAAAATACTTTTAACAAGGCAAAAAATACCTTTGTTTATTCACATTAGATATGTTTAATTGCTCCGACGGCAACATTCTCAATAACAAATATCATACAAATATTTTCACATAAATTTTAAATTGAAAACTGATAAACAAAAATCACGTGAATTCAAGCATAATGAAATTAACTGCAATATTAACTAGTATGTTGTGGCCATCACAAAACTTTCTTCTATATAAATCACGTCAATTAAATCATTTAAATAGTACAAGAAATAACAACGATTTAGCACCAATTCATATCAAAGTATATCTGAATTTGAAGTTGGATGAAAATTCGTGCATTAGTTCTTGAGATAGAGCTACAGCGGAAATTCTGAAAAAATGTAGCATAGGAGCGCCACCTGTTGAGCGATTTGCACCAAAAGTAAACAGCATTAAACGATATAAAGGTATACCTGAATCTGAAGTTTGTTGAAAATCCAAGTATTAGTTCTTGAGATAAAGCTACTGCAGAAATCGCAAAAATACAGCATAGCAGCGCCACCTGTTGAGCGATTTACACCAAAAATTAAACAGCATAATTTATACGTCAATTCATGTGAAGGACTAACGAAATCTGAACTTTGATGAAAATCCGTGCAATAGTTCTTGAGATATAGCTCTTGTGGAAATCGTGAAAAATGCAGCACAGCCGCGCCACCTGTGGGGCGATTTACACCAAAAATTAAACAGCACTAATTTATATCAAGGACTAACTGAATCTGAAGTTTGATGAAAATTCGTGCATTTTTTCTTGAATTAGAGCTATTGCGATAATCATGAACAATACAGCTTACCAGCGCCACCTGTTGGGCGATTTTCACAAAAAGTTATCAGCACCAAACTATATCTTAGACTAACTGAATCTGAAGTTTTATGAAGATCCGTGCAGTAGTTCTTGAGATATAGCTATTGGAGAAATCGTGAAAAATGCCGCATAGCAGCGCCACCTGTAAGGCGATTTTCACCAAAAACTAATCAGGTCCAGTTTATATCAATGTCTAACTACATATGAAGTTTTGTGAAATTCCGTGCATTAGTTCTTGAGATAGAGCGCCCCCAAAATTTTGTCACATACAGACTCACAGAGTGACAGAGTGACAGACAGACTCACAGACAGACATTTTCTAAAAACCATCAAATCGTGTTCTGGACATTCTGAAACGTATAAATCCGTCGAAAACCGGAAGTCGAAATTTTTCACGAATCCAATACTTTCTCCTTGTAAAGATTGAAGAAAGTAAAAATGGATATTTGCGAACGTGAATTATTTAATACTATTGTGTTATTTTTCTATAGATCATCTCTTTCGAAATTTTAGGAAGTTCCATGGAGGCTGTATAGTTGTATAACAGTAAGAGCTTCTTTCAGCGACTAACTGAATCTGAAGTTTGATGAAAATCTGTGCATTTGTACTTGATATAGCGCTTTTGCTGCAATAGTACAAAATTCAGCAATACAGCGCCACCTGTTGGGCGTTGTATACTAAAAACTAATCACCATCAGTTTATATGAAAGTCTAACTGAATCTAAACTTTTGTAAAATTACGTGCATTCGTTCTTGAGATAGAGCACGCATAACATTTTTGTCACATACAGAAAGATTCGCAGAGTGACAGACAGACTCAGAGACAGACATTTTCTAAAAACCATCACATTGTATTCAGGATCTTCTAAAACTTATAAATCCATCAAAAGCCGGAAGTCGAAATTTTTCATGAATGCAATACTTTGTTCTTGTAAAGATAGATGTAAGTAACAAGTTGATTTAAATAATTGAGTCTAAAAGTGCAGTTGCTACTTTGTAATCTGAAGAGAGAACTGCATGAAAAATACAAAATATACGTAATTTTAGAGGGAAAATAACCATGTAATTCAATGGGCTAAAACCGCATTTTTCTGCAATAACTTATTGTTTAAGAAATTTAATTATTAGTTATTTCACCACTAATATAAATCTGAAACTAGGCATTTATTTATTTTATTTTATTCTTAATTTTTATTTTCTAATGTTAAAATCTGGAACTTTGTTAAATGACAATTATCAATGCTGTTTATATAATAAAAAAAAAATTGTAAACACCTGCATTTGAAAACAAAATACTTTTTCATGTGTATTATAACGCATTTTATTTTCACTGAAAAACATTCTGATTTTTGTACACTAAATATTATTAGCAATTAGAAAATGAAACTTAGTTAAAATCACCATAAAATACAAAATAAATAAGATAATCTATAAACCTGAGAGTTAGTACTTGTTATAGCCTGTTAAAAAAAAAAAAAAAAAAAAAAAAAAAAAAAAAAAAAAAAAAAAAAAAAAAAAACTTGATTTTTACAGGGAAAAACTGTCAGCTAGGACTCCGCTAAAAAACTATTTATTTTATGGCAATAATCCGTATTTATTACGGGACTTTATATTATTTTAACAGATTTTGCTCCGAAGTTTTTAATAAATACAGAATATTTTCTTAAATTAAACAGCTTTTTACTGGAGTACTAACTGACAGTTTTTTTCCCTGCAAAGTCAACATTTTTTTTTAAATATTTCATTGAACAAGAAAAAAAAAAATCAACATTTTCATAGAAAAATAATTTTATGATATAAAAAACTACAACATTTTTTTCTAATCCCCTTAAAAAAAGTAAGATTTTTTTTTTTTTTTTTTTTTTTTTTTAAATCTTTGGAAAGATTAAGAAAACTGAATACAAATAATGTATGATTTACTTTTAAAAGAAAATTGTTTAAAGGTAATAGCATCTACGAAAGAAATACTTTTTAACAGAAAATTAATGTATTTATTCATTCTATAAAACATTTCTCGTTTGCATTAACACATATTACTCATTCAAAATAGTTCAAATGGATCATACGGTGAAAATGAATGTAATATGTACATGTACATATAGGGGAGAGTAGCTATATTCGGACAGCCACTTTAAATGGACCGTTGCAATTCTATCGTTAATTTCAGAAAGGGATGACATCTACCGCTAAAATCCTACTCATCAGAATGACGTCATTTATGATTAGAACAAGCACCCGCTTTACAAGTGCTATTTTCAGACAATAATAATAATAAATAAAAACTAACTAAAATTAGCTGTTTCTATCTAATCTTTTCCTACTAAACGTAAGAGAATATTTTAAAACTAATGTTTGTCATGTTTTCACATTCATGTCTAAGTCCATATGTTTATTGCGCATATTTTTCACGCGGATTGTCTTGCTTTCGTTTTTGTTCGTAGTCTTCAGATTATCTGTTTTAAAAAATAGCGTAGTTGCCTTAATTGGACAGATTTGAGTTGCTGAAATTGGACCAGATATACGTTCATAAAATTGAGAAGTAAGTAATGAATTTCGAGGACTGTACGATTTGGGCACTATTTTTTTTTTTAAAGTTTTATAATAGATTACTATCACATTGCAGGCTGTTTGACATTTTAATTTAATTCTGATTTTTTTTCCATATCTGATCCATTTTTCATACAGTTTAGGCCTATATAAACATAAAAATATCTTTTACGATCTTTATCCTCCTAATAGGCATACTTTTAAAAATCATCATTTTGCAGATGCATCTGCACTTATTCCTGACGAGGAGATAGGCACTGCGGATAAATCCGTTGATTCTCCTGCTAGTGAGATTTTGGAGTCAGAGTCAATAATCGTAAGTAAAACCTACTAAAACTAAGGCAGTAAATAAATGATGAAAACAAAACAGACAAACAGTCTGGAAGAAAAACATCAGTGACAGCAAAAGTGTTTAAAAATGTGGGAAACGAAAAGGGCAGTGTAAGTTGTGAAGTGATTTACCCGCAAGCATCTCCCTTTCTAAAACCAGTTAACTGAAATTACAGAGGGAATAAAAAAAATCTGTGTTACTGTCTTTTCCATTTTAAAATAAACTTAAAAAAAAAAAAAAAAAAAAAAAAAAAAAAAAAAAAAAGGATTATCTCAAATCAAAAAGCAAAAACAATTGGAACATCAAGTTTTTAAAAATAGGCGTAATTCAATTGGAAAAAAATGATGGAAGGGAAGAACTACAGACATAAGGTAAATAAATCTTCTGTTGCAAAAGAATGTCTAATAATCATTCAGAATCTAAAAAGAAAAATCAAGGCAGTGATGACTGGTTTTGCCTAATTTGTAAGAAAAATAGAATAGCAGAATTGACTCAGTGTTCAGATAACCGAATATGGTTCCAAGTTGTGTGCGTTGGAATTAAAAATGAGCAAATGAAATTCATGTGTAAGCCTTGCATGAGTTCTTACATGATATATAAGCAACTGACAGTTAGTTCCATAATTTCTATTCTTAATTACTTATAACTTTGATTTATATTTTTAATACACATGTTTTAAAACACTCTTACTTTCAGACATTTGTTTTAATCATATTTGATTGCTGCAACGGCAGCAATTGTTTTATTGTTTCATTAATCACAAACTTTGCTTTTAATAAAATTAGTTATATTCCTTACTCATTAAAACAGCCTAATATTGTTTGGAACAATTTAGGAGATTGGGGGTCTAACTTAGGCGACCAGTCGCTGAATTTGGACCACTTTTGGCAATTTTTTTAAATTAAAATAAAATTTAAGATTTTTAAAAAGGAAAATGTTCTAAAGATTTATTTAGTTATTATATGCATAGATTGGCCATGTGTACTGATATTTTACAGATATTAAAAAAATGAAGTGAGTTACGCGTAAAAATAAGTGAAGTGGCCGAAATTCGTCTACCCTATATATATATTATTTTTTTCAAACAATAGTTTTATGCACATCAATAAAAGGCAAACCAGACATGCTTTATGTAAGATTAAATTACGTAACTGTGTCAAAATCAATGAAAATAGTTTAATTTGGTATAAAAGAAGCATTCAACAAAAGCACTTACGAAACACTATAAAAAGTAAATAACTTTAGAGTGTAATTTCTTTTTTTCTGTAAAGTAGAAACTGTTAATATTTAAAAATCTAATCTGTAAATTTAAAAAGTAATACAATGAAAAACATATATTTATTATCTTCATCGGAAAATGCTTCATTAAGTTAACGGCGAGTAATTTATTTTTTCTTTCGTCTAAGTAAATGGTGATTTTTTTTTTATACAATGTAAAAATATTTATAGAAATATAAACGTATATAAACATATACGGTTAAAGAAAATTCTATATTTCTTTACATTTTTTTTTCGCATTTTTTCTTCTTTCAGTTAAAACTTATGACTTATAAAAACATTTTTCTAACAAAATGCAATTTTTTAATCTGCAACCGAGGACATAGATAAGTGCTATTAAAAATGAAAATAGATAAAATCTAAGAATAATATTTTTGAAATAAAATAAAAATACCATATTTGAGAGAGAAAAGGATTTTAAGAATTTAACATCAACGCTCTTAAAACATTAGACTGTAAAAATAACTTCAGATATATATGTATATATATATATATATATTTTTGAACCAAACAGAAATTGTTAAAAAGATAAAAATGTGTTTGTTGTGTTTTTTCTCTCCAAGGCCAGTTATTTATTAAAGGGAAGAAAAAAGGTTTCGTGAGAATTTTTACATGTCTTTTTTTATATTTTATAAACTTCCACCAATAAAAATTTTAAATTAAGAATGTGAATAGCTTTTAACTTTGTTCAAAAATCTTTTTTTTTCATATATGAATTATTAGATGTAAGAAAAGTGTTAGCTTATGTGTAAGTATAGATCTGCCTTGGCATTCTGTTTACATCCTTTATGTAGTTAAAAAGAAAATAAAAGAAATTGATCTTATTATAGAATTTATAAACTATAATTAAAGATTTTTTTCTTTATTACTTCAGTAAAAAATGAAATGTACTCTAGAAAACTATTGTGTTTAGTGTAGGCTGATAATTATTTGTTAGCCATCTGTTGTAAAACGAAATATTGTTGCTTTAGGAAAAATAAAGTGAATGATTAGTTAGCAAAAACAATTTATAAAATAAAAATAAAAATCAGTGAGCTGACAATTTCGTAACAGGTGTTATGAAATACGATTTTCCATATTATCTTTATTGTCACATTAACTTTTTGCAGCTTGAAAATGATTTGGAAGTTATTGAACAAAAAATTAATAGATATTTTTTTTTATTATTAAGCCTGCTATTATAGTTTGTAACTTGTTATCTCCATAGTTGTAAAAAAAAGCATTTATCATTGAAGCAGAATAATTATTTTTAAAAATAATATAAAATCATTTTGAATTTAAAATAAATGCCTTTTATTTCTACGTGGCATTACATTTTAATTCTCAGTTAACAGTTAATAATATTAATATTTCTAAGAATTAATAATATTAATATTTCTTTTATTCAAGTTCAGAACATTATGTCTTGAAGTTTTCCCCTAAAATACATAAAATAATATAACAACTAAACAAAATAGACGTTGCTATATAACATATACTTTATTGATATATTTAAAGAGGGTGTAAAAATAAAAACACACGACTAAAATAAAACTCTACGTTTCGGTTTAATCTTGAAAACCATCATAAGGAGTAAAATTTTCTGAAAACACAAATCGACAGGAAACAATCTACATGTTACATCACCAAAAATTAAATCCAAACTGGAAGAAGCAACGGAAACAGCCATCTCGTTTTTTATTCCCTTTGAGTAACAGATGGCGTTACTGAATTGTTTTCAGCAGATTTTTGATGTTACCGTTGCTTTTTCCAGTTTGAAATGTTAAAAATGAAATATGTCTGGGGTAATGTGGCCAAACTTCCTGGAATTTAGAGGATATCTTGAAATTTGGGGACTGCAGCTCCCCCAGTTTTTCATTTAAAACGTTTATTGAATTTAAGAATGTGATAAGTTCGCGAGGCAAAATACATAAATCCTAAAAAGTTATACATTTTAAAATTATAAAAGTTTTATAAATGTCCCGTTATAAAACAGTTATAAATTTTTATCACTCTAGCCTGTGGAACAATAACAACTAGTGAAATAGCTGTTTTAAAATCCATAAAATGTTTCCAACTTCTAATATATGTAACATTTAAAAATTGTATTATGCCTGTGGCAATGTGATCAAATGTCCTAGAATTTCACGGACGTCTAACAATTTGGAGACTGCAGTTTGCACAGTTTTTGATTTAAAATACTTATTGATTTTTAAGAAGGTAATAAATTCGTATAGTAGGAGAGCTGTTGAACATTTTTGAGTAGGTATTTGAGGCACCATGAAAATTTGTGCAACACTTCTTTTGTAATGCCTGAATACAAAATCTAATGTCTGGCTGAAGGTTCGTGGTCCAAAAACTGTGCCAGACAAAAAATGGCACTTGACACGTGTCTGGCACAGATTTTGTGCCGACTAAAGTGTCTGTCATTTTCAAAATATTTTTTTCTAAGCATAAATATTATTGTGTCTCAATCTCAGCGTGCCTCAAATACTTTTTTGGGTAGTCAAAAAATGGCACTTGACACGTGTCTGGCACAGTTTTTGGGCCGACTAAAGTGTCTGTCGTTTTCAAAATATTTTTTTCTAAGTATAAATATTATTCTGTCTCAATCTCAGCGTGCCTCAAATACCTTTTTTGGGTAGTCAAAAAAATGGCACTTGACACGTATCTGGCACAGTTTTTGGGCCACGATCCTTCAGCCAGACATTCGATTTTGTATTCAGCCATTACAAAAGAAGTGTTGCACAAATTTTCAGGGTGCCTCAAATACCTTCCCTAAAATGTGTAACAGCTCTTGGACTAGTAAGATAAAATATATAAAGATGAAAAAGTTATGAATTTTAAAGTTATTAAATCTTTAAATCTGTCCTGTTGTAAAACCGTTATAAAATTTAGTCACACTAGAGACTAGACAGAGGCAAAATCGTTTAAAGTTACAGTAAAATGCTATACTAATAAAACAGTACACAACAATACTAATTTACTAAAGCACAATAAATTATTTTAAAATTAAGATTAAACTTGACAGAAAGGGTGGTTACTGGAATCATGTTTGTCTATTTAAGGACATGAGTTTGGAAACTCGCCTTATCCAGAAAATAAAATGTTGGTAAATCTCGAAAAATCTCTAACTGCGTCCACTAGTTTTCATTGTGAACAAAGATTTTGCAGTGCCAGAAATACACAACAAACTAGTTTTTTTGTAAATTGTAGTATTTTTTCCATGCAGGTTCTCCAATAGAATAGATTGATAGAGAAAACTCGATTTTTTAAATTTTGGATAAGGCGAGTTTTGAAACTCAGGTCCGCATATTCTATATGAAGCATTATGAGTAAAAAGATGCTGTACTCTAAAAGTATTCTACTTTAATTCTTAAATAAACTGAAGAAGCAAAGGAATATTTGAATAAGACGTAAATAAAAAAGGAAATAAGGTAATTGTGCATAAGTGAACCGCGATTCATCATAGTTTTGGCACATTTCTGGTATATATGTCACTTTATTAAATATATGTATATATTATTAAGCTGAAAAAGATTGAATATTCTTTTGTAATAACTGGACCAGTATCTGTAATCTAAGCAAACATAATATGACTATCACTTTTATGTCATTTATATAGCATTTACAGTAGTTAAGACATAAAGGAATTTAGATTAATTTTAACACAATTATTGTCAATAATCAATAAGGGTTAGCTGAGTGAATTAAATCTACCAGATTTGTCCGAGATAGCTCAGATCGCATAGCATTGGTGGCTTCAGCCAAGAGATCCATGGTTCGAATCCTGGTCTGGACATATTTTTCACGCAGTTGGAAATTCACATCTCACACAAAAGAGACGTCCAAAGAGCCTAAATGTGACAATAAATTTTATGCATGTCAGTACATCTTAAGATTTTCATTCAAGCACCATGCACTTTCAAAATAATGATTAAAGAATTGAAATATATAAATTTGAAACGCTTACTATTAAATTACCTAATGCACTAATAACTTAATTGTATAATTGCTTGAATAGTAAAATAATATCTTTGTGATATATAATATTGAATATATTATAATTAAATAATGGATATTTCAATATTCATACTTTAAATACTTTTAACTGTAACCATGTAAAAAACAAGAAATACTAATGAAAGAGCAATAAAACATAAATTTTAAGAGATCCATGTTTATTACAGTATATTTTGAGAAAATATTTGGTTTATAGTTTGTCTTTATCTCATTTTTGCTTTTCCTCTTCTGTTTAGTCTTAATATTTCCTTTTTAGATTCTTGAAGAGTTGAGTCAAGGTAATTTTGAGGTTTAGGCTTCATTGTATATCCTTCACGTGTTTCTGCTGCATCTGAATTTCCAAATTGTTCTAGCGACAACTTCGAGTTCTTGCTGAACTCTGTTTTTATGAAGTTGTTTTTGTTTTTATGAAGCTCATTTTTGCTTTTAATGTTCTGTTTAGGTTTCAAAATTTTCTTTTTTTCGATTCTGGAAGGGTTGCTTTAAAGTAATATTGAAATTTAGGCTTCTTCGTATATCCTTCATGTATTTCTATGCACCTGAATTTCCAGATTATTCTAGCGACAACTTCGAGTTTATCAATATTTTCTTTTTGGATTCTTTAAAATGATTGAGTCAAGGTAATTTTGAGGTTTAGACTTCTTTGTATATCTTTCATGTGATTCTGTTGTACCTGAATTTCCTTGTTTTAGCGACAACTTCGAGTTTTTGCTGAATTCTTGTTTTATTACGCTGTTTTTGTTTTTTCAAGCTCAATTTTGCTTTTCATCTTCTGTTTAGGTCTCAATATTTTCTTTTTGGATTCTAGAAGAGTTGAGTCAAGGTAATTTTCAGGTTTAGTCTTTTTCGCATATCTTCATCAGTTTCTGCTGCACCTTAATTGTTTTAGCGACAACTTCGAGATTTTGCAAAATTCTGTTTTTATTACGCTTTTTTCGTTTCTTTCACTTCAGTAGTTAAGCATCCTAAATAATTTGGTTCTATTGCTTTTTGCCTGTAATTTTATTTTTAGGTGAAGCTGTTTTTAATAAACAGTTTTTAAAACTATAAGTTGGATTATTTTTACGAATAAATATTTCTGAGTGCGATTCATTTTGCATTCCAGCACGACCGTTCTTGATCAGACCTGTTTTTATCCTCATATTTTTTTAAAGATGCATTCACTGTTTTCAAAAATTCAAAATGCCCATCACATATATTTCTTTGCCTTTGGCTCATTTTTGCTTTTCATCTTGTGTTTATGTCTTGATGTTTTCTCTTTAGATTTTAGAAGGGCTGGCTGAAGGTAATTTTGAGGTGTAGGCTTCTTCCTTCGTATATCATCATCTACTTCTGATGCACCTTAATTTCCAGATTGTTTTTGTGACAACATCGAGATTTTGCAAAATTTTGTTTTTTTTTCACGCTGTTTCTGTTTCTTTCACTTCAGTAGTTAAGCATTCTAAATAATTTTATTCTATTGCTTTTTGCTTTTTCGCTGTAATTTGATTTATAGGTGAAGCTGTTTTTAATAAACAGTTTTTAAAACTATAAGATGGATTTGTTCAGGAATAAATATTTGTGAGTGCGATTTTTTTCGCATTTCAGACTGTTCTTGATTGGACCTGTTTTTGTCCTTTAGTTTTTTAACACGGTTCCAACGTTCTTGAAAAGTGTTTATGAATTCGGTTTATCTGTCCGTCTACTTGTCCATCTCTACTCGCTTAAATATAGTCCGATTGCCATGAAATTGATACATATTATTGGGGTTTAATATGGCATGTTCGGTATTGAAAATGAAGTGTGCAGCATTTACGGCTCATTTACAGGAATTCCGTTGCATTACGGTCTATGTGGAAAAATATATTTCCATGTGCATTTTCATTTTGATCATTTGAGACATATAGTGTTAGGTACTGAAGTACCTAATACTAGTGCATGATCGTGTGGAATTTTCTAATCCATTAATTCAATAAAAATTAATTAATCAGAATTTCGTCTTTAAACATAATTTTAAGACAATATTTGGAAAAAACCGCATACACTTACATGGGTAAACCTCCCCAAAACCTTGCTGCATTTGAGGGATGCAATTCGTCACTTATAGACCTATGACAAAAAAATCAGTCACTAAAATGCATAGAATATTCTAGACCAATACTAATTTAAGAAACTGTTGACTTTTTGCGCTTTCACTTCAGTTGGATGATACAGACGTTCGAGGCCTTGATATCGAGGGTGTTAATTGATCTTCAAAGTTAAAAAAGCGAAATTTAGGGAGTTATGTGAACGTGAACCCCTGGTAATGAGATTCTTTGAAAAAACCCTTTTAAATACAGCGAAATATTTCGCGTTTTTTTTTTCGGGAAGTTCGCATATTTCATTATATATCGGGAATTTTATCCCGATAAATTACAGAAAAATTTCCGTTCAATTCCAAAAAAACGGAAACTTTTCTGTAATTTACCGGCAAAAAGTTCCTTTAAAATACGGAAATAGTACTGGCCTCTAGATTGCCAGTTGTATTTCCGTATTTTAGTCCGTTTTTTTACAGTGTATGGAACCAATTGCAAACCAGACCTAGTTATTGTATAATTACAGTTATTATATAACTCAATTTCATAATCTCTAAATCTTTTTTAGCAGTAATTTGTTTAAATTTCTATGACTCTTCGCTTCATAATTTTCTCTGTGATCATGATTCTAATTCAACTTTATTTCGCCTGATAAAGTTATTCAGTGTATCTGTTACAGACAGAAGATCTCTCCAAGTGAAATAACAAAAGTTTATTCTTCGTCACAGTTAAAACTTTTGTATTTAAGTTTGTATCAGTAACTGTTGTTTGTTAATCATTCTTTCAAATTAAGATGTTTGGAAATAACTCTAAGTCAGCCTTTCTAAATACATTTTAAGGCACACTAAAGATTGATAATGTGCATCATGGTGTCTAAAATATTTTGTATGAATTTGAGTATTCTTATGTAAATCTAATATTAATTATCATGGAAATTTCAAAGCATGAAATACAATTCTATAGATTCTATTTATTAGGAATAAGAAACTTTTGTGCAAGAGACTTTAGAGTAGAAAGTTTGAAATGAGCTTGTGTTGTTGGCAAAACAGGAATGTTCCTGAAGAAAAAAGCTTTATCTATTTTTTATTGGTTATTGCTTATAACGTACTTCGCATAATATATCATATTTTATTGTCCCCTGAAAGTACGTTATAAACGATGCCGACTGTGGAATCATGGAAATTTCGAAGCGCCAAATAAAATTCTATAGATTTTATCTATTAAGAATAAGAAGCTTTTGTGCAAGAGACTTTAGAGTAGAAAGTTTGAAATGAGCTAGTGTTGTTGACAAAACAGGAATGTTCCTGAAAAAAAAGCTCTCTCTATTTTTTTATTGGTTATTGCTTATAACGTACTTCGGTTATAACGTATCATATTTTATTGTTCCTTGAAAATACATTATATCCGGTTCCGACTGTATTAATTATCATGGAAACTTCGAAGCACCAAATAAAATTCTATAGATTCTATCTATTAGGAATAAGAAATTTTTGCGTAAGAGACTTTAAAGTAGAAAGTTTGAGATGTTGTTGTGTTATTGACAAAACAGGAATGTTCCTGGAAAAAAAAGCTTTGTCTATTTTTTGATTGCTTATCACTTAAAACGCACTTCCGTTATAACGTGTCATATTTTATGGCCCCTGAAAGTACGTTATAACCGGTGCCGGCTGCATTAATTATCATGGAAACTTCGAAGCACCAAATAAAATTCTATAGATTCTATCTATTAGGAATAAGACATTACAGTAGAGACTTTAGAGTAGGAGTTTGAATTGATGTTGTGTTTTTGACAAAACAGAAACGTTCCTGAAAAAAAAAAGCTTTGTCTAATTTTTTGCAACAAATCCAGAAGATTCCATGTACCATTCATGCTGTTTTCTTAAATTGTATACACGCATAAAGTATTTGCTATGCAGAAAGGACTTGTAGAACTGACGGGCTTAAACATTTCTCTTTCACTGTGCATAGTTTAAAAAAAAAATCCCGTAGTTTTAAATGTTATTAAAAAAAACTTACATCGATTATCCGCCACTCTATCAACTGTCACTCTGGGTTAACCGCCGCTACCCTTTCCTTTTTTTAAAAAATCAGAAATGAACAACAAAAAATCAAATGCAAATAAATCTGAGTGTGAAGGCGCTATTTTGAGTAAAAGACTTGTCAAGAACAGTATCTAGAAAATATATCTGCGGATGAAATCACAGACTGGCTTGGTTGTGATAAGAAGATATTGGTCATTATAAGGAAGAATTAACGGATAACGAACTTATTCAAAAGGTTTTAAATCCAAAGAACCTGTAGCAGATGAATGTGTTGAATCAGGGAGTGATGATCGAGGAGTCAGTCATGCAGACTATGTCCTCTAAATGCATTATTTGGTTTGAGAGGCAGCAGATGCAACCAGGTACTTTTATTACGTAGAATTCATAATCTTGCTCTAGTAAATGCACAAGCAAAACACAAACAAAAAAGTATAATGGATTACTTTGTATAGAAACAGGTACTACATATTCAGTAAAATTCTAAATTTGTCTGATAAACGAATTTCTTATTATCAGTTATGCTTTTTAAAAATAAAAGTACACAACAAATAATAATAAAAAAAAACTAGAAAGCAGGAATTCTGCTTTTTCAGAATTTAGTGACGCCTCCGGCATTTCAATTACTTCATTTTCTTCTGATGGACTGATGGCTTCTATTATTATGAAACAGCCATTATAAATGAAGTGTTAGGTGAAGATGAAAGAACAGCCGTAAAAAGTTAGAACTCTGATTTTCTGATCAGAATGGGAGAAAAAAATGGCCATAATTTTTTTTATGTCTGCTCTTTCATGTTCACCTATCACTTCATTTATAATGGCTGTTTCTTAATAATAGAAGCCACCAGTCCATCAGAAGAAAATAACTCGGTTAAGCGGGACTCCACTGTAGTACAAAACATATTTCAATTTTAAGATTTAAAGCACACGTTTTATTTTATGTAAGATGACGTCATTCGCATCCGCTTAAGCATTCCACATTTACGATCTACTCTTAAACATCTACAGTAAAGCATGCATAGCACATCACTATCGCGAAATAATGCACAAGTGCAGCAAAAAGATGCCGTCATTCAAGAAAGTCGAAAAAAAAGGCTATCGAGTGATTCATAGATATACAATTAAATATAGTATATAATAGATCCATTGTTTTAACAGAAATCATTCGTCTATATTTTTTACAAAATTGCACGTATTTTAATTACATTTTCTTTTGGTTGTTACGAGAAAATGGCAACAAAAATATATAATTACTATTTTAAAACTATTTTTCTTTTACTTTCTACAGAGATGCAGTACTTCCATTGCCAATATTAAGCAAATGGCTCCTAAAACTACAAAAAAATTAATGTTTCAAAAATAAATGGAGATACAGTTTTCAAACAAAATGCATTTAAAAGAACTTTTTTTTTTCCAATACGACGGTATAAAATTGAAAATGTGCGATGCTTAGAATTTAAAAAAATTGCTAAAGATTATTTAATCGTAATGCTTTGTTTTACGGCTAGCTTCTATAAGGTAACGTTATTTTTTGGACACAAAATAAGCTGGGAGAAAGAAATAGCATACCGTACCGGAGGCTAAAAATAGCAATTTAACAAATTACATCGACCATTTGGAAAATGATTTTTTCAAAGACTAAAATTTAAGACATAAAAAATCGCACAGAGTTGATCCTACATTACGTACGCCATGAATTAAACATTAATAGTGTTATTACACGTTAAAATTGCAAGCGACAAAAATCGCCTGCGACTCGTCAGATTTCCTGAAACTTACCTATTATCCATCTGAAACTTACGTATCATCCTATCATTTCATTAGCTGTTCGAAAAAAGGCTTTTCCATCGTGGAAATCTGACGACCAATTTTACGAAATTTCAATCTTAAACTTCTAAACACCCCACAATGTTACTTTTTACACCGTCGTATAGAGGAAAAAATGTACATTTAAATGCAATTTGTTTGAAAGCTGTATCTCAATTTGTTTCTGAGTTATTAATTTTTTTTTTTAGTTTTTATTACTTTTGTGTCATAATGGCAACAGAAGTATCCATCTCTGTTGAAAGTAAAGGGAAATACAGATTACTGTATGGACCAATCAGAAAACAAATAAAATGCGGATTCAACCAATAAAACGCCTCAGATATGCTTTTGATTTGCTATCCTGACAGAGAACAATAACCATTTTTCCAAATGGTTCAAAAATCTTTTAATTATTCTTATTTATATATTAACATATAGAAATATAATTTTAGAAACGGTATTGTACTGTCTTTCGATCATCCGTCTATTTCGATTATCTGCCACACCATTGTTCTCATAAATGACGGAAAATCGAAAGTTTACTGCATATTGCATCAGGAGCTTTGCGGAAAAAGTTCTCATACATAAGCATTGAAGGTTTACATAATTATGTCTTCATGTCCTAACAAAGGAACCACTTCTGGTGCTGCTCGCACCAAGCATCGAAACCTGGTGAATTTTGTAGCCCTATACATAAAAGTTAGGGAATCGATAAAATTTCTCTTTTAAAATCCTATTTCATATATTTTTTTTATTTCTGTTTTTTTATTGAATTCTTATTTGTTTATTTTGCACCAAAAGTGAGTCGCCAAATATAACGCTAAACTTTTTTCGCCTGTTTCATCACTCTAGTGTCTAGTATATGTATTAAAATTAAATATGATTGCGATTTGTTTGATAATATCATAAGAAACAGCAATTAGTTTTTTTCTATATGGACTATATATATATTTTCTATATATTTTTTCTATATGCATAAATAGTAAATATATGTCTGTTAAAAGCTTTCAAGATCATTGAAAACTATATTTTTTATTGAAATACAAAATAAGCTAACTATTTTCTTTTGAAGTCAGATAGGATAAAGTTTCGAATGTTTAAAGTGAAACGTAGGTGTATTAAATGTTGTGTCTTTTGGTAAACGTAATCATAAAGTAAATTAATATTTTTTATACAATTTAGAAAATTTACCGTGCCTAGTTAGGTCGGACATCACAATTTCTAGCGAATTCCAAACCACTGCTCACTCACACACGACAAGCAGCTATTATATTTTGGATAGGGTTGCCAGAAAGCTCTACTTAAAAAAAAGTCAACTTTTCTCCCGCCAAAAATGGGACTATAATGTTGTAAATTTTCAAAATCAATTCCGTAGGTTCTTGAAGAAATTTTTAAACTTTTTCCAATATTTTATGCTTTATTATTGACTAATTTGCCTTTTAAAATGTTTTTCCTAAAAAAAAAAAAAAAAAAAAAAAAAAAAAAAAAAAAAAAAAAAAAAAATCTATCTTAATAGTCCGATGAGTGGTTTCGAAAATTTCATTTTGAGAATGTTATGCGGCTGTAAAATCGAAAAATATAATTTTAACAGAAACACTTTATCGATTCTCAAACTTTTTAATATAGGGCTTTAAAATGCACCAGGTCTCAATGATAGGTACGAGCAGCACCGAATGTGGTTTCCTTGTAAGTTAATATCACTTATGCTTAAAATATCACTTATGCTTAAAATAAAACTTTACTTTTGAATTTATTAATGGTATTTGAATTGTTATATTACGGGAACCGAATTTATACAGTGGTTTATTTCTCAAGAGGCAAAGCTTTAATTTCGGAGAAGGATGCAAGAAATTGTTTTGCAAACAAATGATTTGTGTGAGGGAGAGTTTTGGGTAATGAAACAGCCACTAGGTGGAGGCCCCAAACATATGCGCTCTGTTTGTCTTACTCTGTTGCTGAAATTGTCACTCAGTTACTGAAATGACTTTTGTTGTGCAAAAAGCTTAAAAAAACAGCTGAAATAAAAAAATAAAAACACATTAAATATTAATTTTCTAAATTATTAAAATGTTCTAAATGTATTAAAATATTAATGCTCTAAAGAAATATACATTAAAGGCGACTGATTAAACACTATAATGCTACGCTGTTAAAAATTTCTGTAAAATCACAGCAAATAAACAGAGACTCTCTGTAGATTTACACTATTTCTCTGTTAAATGCATTTGATTGAGTTTTTCGGTCATCATTTTGCAAACATTTCCCTTTTCGTAGAATAAATTCCTTGTAGGGATTTCCATGTCATTATTTAAAGATATTTTTATCTTTGTTATAAGCTTTAATTTAAAAAGAGCAGTTTTAAAATTCTTTTACAATTTTATCAGAAATAAAAAGGAAGAAAATTTGGTTTAAAAATTGTTGTTGAAAAAGTTGTGGCACCGGCACTTTTTTGCTATGCTAGAAATGGCATATAATGTAAATTCATATGTTGCATATGTGGTGTGGAGATGCGGGAGAACGTGTTGTCTCTGGAACATAGGCGTCGCATAGCTAAAGGACTGCTAACAAGATCGAAACCAAACAAAAATAGTTATTTCAATGCCTTCAAATTTGAATTTTTACTCATTATTCATGTGTAAAATACAACAATATGGCAGTTTAATATTTTTTTATTGTTAACCAACGAGTGTCTTCTTGTTATTTATCATTTTTAAGAGTTTAAACTTTATTTGAAATGCCATATGGATTTTCTGTTAGGAGAATATTTTAGGCATAGTGTGCTGACGATACTTTGTACCGCTTTAAATAATCACCTCTAGCGAATTAAATTTTTCATGGGTGAGTACTTTTTTTTAATATATACATCCTTTAATTTTCATTGTATTAATTTAAAAAAAGATACATAAAAAAATTTCAGCAGATCATAATGCAGAGTTTATAAAGGGGTGAAAGTAAATAAAAAGTAAAAGTATTTACCTGATAATCATAAAACACAACCTTTGAATAAAGCAGTAGCGGCTCCTATAGTGCAGTTAGAAAGGTGACCGTCTCCAACCCAGAGGGCTCGAGATCAAATCGCTTGCGCGCTAGAATTAAATATCGCAAAAGTAACATGGTACAGCAGTTTAAATTCACTCGAAAAATTCTAATTATTCGAAGCACAAAAATTCACTAATTTCGAAAATTAAAAATAAATTAAATTATTGTCATTAAATAAATAAACTGAGTAAATTTACTGAGTCGACTGTAAATGCACCGAATACTTTCTAAAATGTGCTAAATGCTATTACTATAACGTCTAAATATTGCTATTCGACTTCTTTTTTGTTATTGTGCGTATTATAAGGTGCATTCAGTGTTAATGTGTATGTTTTTATAATAAATGCGTGTTTTATATATTACAATGAATTTCCTTATTTCATTACATACAATACATAAGTTTTCACATATTTTACTTTTGATTTAATATTGAGGCATTTCATATTCATGCTTATCATGCACGTTTTAAAAAAGATCATATTCCAACAAGTTTTGGAAACAAAATTTATGGTTAATAAATATTTATTTTAAATACAGAGAAAAATATTATACAAAATTATTTTGTATACTGAATTTAACATTGCAAATTTATAGTACATGAAATACAAATCAGTGAGTAATTTAGTATTTCATTCCTGAAAATTTTTTATATAATATAAAATTTTATTTTTAACGCACCACTCACAAGTGTTTAACGATTTTTATTTTCTACTAGCTGACTCTTTGGCGTTGGACGGGCCCGTACACCTAAAAGGAACCTCAAATTTGTATAATTTTGTACTTTTAATTCCGTTTTATCTAAATTTATGTTTTTAAATAAAAAAAATCGCAAGGAAAATTTTGAATTGAAGGTACGTGATAATTTGCGTAATTCGATTTTTGGAGTCAATGCGTACCGAAAGCGAATGAAACCGCAACAAAACACTCAGGATTTTACTGAATTCGTGGATATTTTCACAGGTTTATTTGGTAAAAAGTATTTCTACCCGTCCGGACGTTTTATAATTTTTGTATCAGACGTAAATCTGGTATTTGGATGATTCGAAAAGATTGGGTTAACATAAGGACGTTGACTAAAGGTTAGTTGTATTTATGTCGGCCAATTATCAGCACGTGGGATATAGGCCCTAAGGGGGGGGGGTGCCTTCCGTGGAGGTCTTTCTAAGGGAACCTAACCCGTATTAACGCTTGGAGAACCAAGGTTCGATGAAAACCACGAAAACTCCGAACGATAAGGCCGACGGGCGCGATTGGGATCGAACCCAGCACCTCCCGTCTACCAGCTTCGAGAGCAGAACCTCTCGGCCACTGGTGGGGCGACGTTGACTAAAATAAGAAATTAAGAAATTTGCTTAAATTACTATTGGAAAATAGTAGTTAGTTCAACTTTCCACCGACAGGGAGCGCAGTATGTACTATACAAGCATTACTGTACAAAACAGTGGTCAAAAGGCTGTTATAACTTATCTGAAAGTTTTAAGTCAATTGGTTAGTTTGTTTTCCGAATTTTAACAAAATCGCGTTCATTCTCTATTAAAAAATCACTTCTTTTTCTTTTTGAAAATTGATTTTTTTAATAAAACAAAGAGTTTCGAATCATTTGCTTTTCAACTTTACATATTCTTAATAAGTGTCCAAATATAGGCCTAGATGCATAGGTTTCAAATCTCTAAATGATGTACTTTTAAAAATTTAATTTAAATTTGAACTTCCATTAAAATTTTAAACTGTGTTATAACTCACTCCAAAACGAAAACAGGTGGTTTTCAAAGCTTTAACTTCTGCAAAACGCTAGCCTCGTCTCACAACTAGTGAGATTTCAAGGGGAGCATTCAGCGTGTAGTTTTGAGGAAATAAATGCTTTTTTTAATTGGGCCGTTTGATGACTTTTTAATGAGAGTGACTTACTGTTGTTAATTAATAACTCAAATAATTATAAGAGTTTTTAAATTTGAGGCTCAGGTATATTAGGAGAGGCTTTGGACTATCTTCACAAAAGTTTTGAGCCTCGTACCTGCCGTAGAATTTGCTAGACATCACAGACATACACACAGACAGACAGAGCGATTTGTTTTTTTATTTGTATAGATTTCATGTAACCGAATTTTTTTTATTTAAAAGTCATCCATAAAGTACCTTACAAATGAGTAAAATTTAATGAGTTTCTTATTATGTTTTATTATGTTGAAAATTAGAAATATTTTTGAAAATAAACATACATACTTTAAAATACAATATTTAAGGCTGCCTTAAGAAAAAACTTTCAGTTAAAGCTAACGCATTATGCGCGACAGATGTTCAAAACACTGGAAAAAGTAACAGCAGTTTCAAAATTGTGAAAGAATCTAAAGAAAAAAAAAAGATTAAAACTAGTCTTCAGTTTTCCTGATTTTTATTCATATTTCTTTTACTATCAAGAATTTTTACTCATAAAATGTCAAAGAAAGATTTTCTATTGCATCTTTCATTAGAGAATAAACATGCATTTTTTTATTTTAAGAATGAAAATGATTTCAAACTTTGGTTACTAGCAGCAACATAAACCAGAAAAAAAAAAAAAAAAAAAAAAAAAAAAAAAAAAAAAACAGAAAGAACTTATCAATTTTTTATAGCATATCTAATAAAAATAAGCTGATGCTATTTACATTGAAGAACGGCTTTACATTATGCAATAAATTTTAAAGTATTCAAACACACTCGTGCTCTACATGTACGAGTTAACGGTTGTAGTCTGTGCAATGTTGCTACTTTAGGAAAAAAAATATTTTAAATGAAAAAAAAAAAAACACGTAAATAAAATCACAAGACGAAACACGATATTTTATCTTGATTCAGACATAATATATGTAATATATGAACTTTAAAAAGTTCACTGTTTTACTTAAAAGGCGACTAAAATAATAAAAGAGACGTTACAATATAAAAATGTACATTTTATTACAAAAAAAAAAAAAAAAAAAAAAAAAAAAACACCTCATTAGTACTTTCAGGCTTTACCAAGCCCTTCATCATAGAATATTATAATAACTAATTGCTGTTTATTTATACAAATAAGTCACTTCGTTTTGAAAACGGTAGTTAGATATTTCTTCTATACATATTTAATATGAAACACTGCTACTTAGACTGTCCAACTACACATTTAAAATGAAAGTGACGTATGAGAACAAAGTGATGTAATAAAATGAATGGAACTACAGTTAATAATATTATATATTTTTTCTAATTAAGTTCAATCCAAGGAACTGCTACTTTTACTTTCAACTTATTGGCCAACTAATTTATAATTATTGGCCCTCTAGTTTTCAAAACGAAGTGACGTATTTGTATAAATAAACAGCAATTAGTTATTACAATATTTTCTGTAAACGGGCTTGGTAAAACCTGAAAGTACCAAGACGTTTTTTAAGTAAAATGCATATTTTAAAATTGTAACATCTCTTTTATTATTTTAGTCGCCTTTTAAGTAAAACAGTAAACTTTTTAAAATTCATATTACATATATTATGAAAGAAAATGCATTTTTAAAACTTGAATTTTTTTTAGTATATTTTATAAATAAATATTTTAATTAAATAGTGGTATCTATGTGGTTCATTATATTTATGCTTACAATATCTAGATAATAGCACATTATGAAAAATGCCATTAATGACTTTTGTTTTTACACTGTTGTTCATGATAAATTCTGCAAATCTAAAATTGGATATACTTCAGTTAAACAAACTATTTAAAACTAGCTATACGGTAACAGATCATTAATGCTACTTGTTGTTCATGATAAATTCTGCAAATCTAAAATTGGATATACTTCTGTTAAACAAAGTCTTTAAAATTGGCTATACGGTAACAGATCATCAATGCTATTTGTTGTTACACTGTTGTCCATAACAAATTCTACAAATCTAAAATAGGATATACTTCAATTAAACAAAGTCTTTAAAACTATATATATATATAACGGTTTTCCCGTTATATATTCATTTAAACACCCCCCCCCCCCTCGAAAAATCAACATTTAACTTTACTTGTTCATTTTTGTAGTTTTCATTATCCCCTCCCCCCCCCCCCTAAAATAAAATATTTTGTTTAAATTTGACATTTTACACTTAATTTCATACCTCTGTATTTATTCACTCCCCCCCCCCCCCCACTCTCACTCTTATGTAACTTAAATTAATACTTTAAAGGTTCATTTTAACTGCAAGCACCATTTCTGCCTTTGCCTTTCCTTTTTCTTTTAACTTCACACAGTCATGTATATAGAAATAAATCTTAACCGCCAGCGATTTCCGTTGATAAAAAAAAAAAAAATAGAAAAGATTTCCCTTGGCACCTCCACCGACAAAAGTAATGCATATATTATGAGTAACACAGAACTGCGCATTAAATGTTTCTCATACTTTTTGCTTGTATTCCTATTAATTCTCACTCTTTATTTTGTCAGATAAGTACCATATGCCCTGCTGACTAATACAGACAGTTGTCGTTAAATTTGTAACGTACATGTAATATCACGTGTTTAGCTATTTTTCAGTTACCCGGCCTAACCACAAGAATTTTATAATCTTACAACCCTATGAGCCCGCCATGGTGTATAACTTAACTCAACGTAAAGCTTCCGAATTTCACTGATCCTTTGTCTGCCCGATGCGTATTCATCGCCAATATCTGACATCTGGTTATCTTATGCTCGCCAATGCGTGAGTAATTGCAGCAAAAATCTATTCACTATTGCTTCTGATCTTGAGCGCTGCAGACGTCACCCGTTCCCCCCCTTGTCGGGCCTGCCCCGGGCAGCTTACAACTTCTCCACTTTCTCTGTATGATCACGGCCCCCCTTTAAAAAGTCTTTTATGATAAAAGAAGTAAGTCCTCTAAATTCTTGTGTTGGAGTTTTTTTCATATGTTTGCGAACCATAGGTACACAAACCAACATCGTAAACCTTGGTGCTTGCCCAGTTTTCTCCTACACAAAGTTAAAAAAAAAATTAAAAAAAACATACGGGAAGAAGTTGCATCTCAGCGCTTATCAGTAACGGGAAAGAACTTCCTTATATTTTTCCTACGTGGTTTGCGGTGCTTCCTTCTCCGACTCAGCGCTCACCCCCTCGTGTGCCGTACCGGGTAATCGATTGATGCTGCCTCCAGCAGTTGCCGCTCCATCTGGACTCCCCACCTTCTCACCCTGCATCATATTTGGCCTTAATGTGTTATGGATCCCTTCAGCATCTCAACTGATCTACCTGTATAGAATCGTGGTTTTCTTCGGCGATCCCTCAACACCTCTGCGTGTCGCTGACTTTGATTCTACTGCCCTGCTAGATCACGGTGTGCCTGGCCTGCAATCGGCTCTCCGCTCTTGTTCTACTCTTCAATATCAGATGTGACACCTCTTTCGGTTGTGATTCCCCCCTGGCTTTGCTGGATGTTGGTTTGTGTACCCATGGTTCGCAAACATATGAAAAAAACTCCAACACAAGAATTTAGAGGACTTACTTCTTTTATTATAAAAGACTTTTTAAAGGGGACATACAGAGAAAGTGGAGAAGTTTTAAGCTGCCCAGGGGCAAGCCCCACAAGGGGGAAACGGGTGACATCTGCAGTGCTCAAGATCAGAAGCAATAGTGAATAGATCTTTGTTACAATTACTCACGCATTGTCGAGCATAAGATAACCAGATGTCAGATATTGGCGATGAATACGCATCGGGCAGACAAAGGATCAGTGAAATGCGGAAGCTTTACGTTGAGTTGTTATACGCCATGGCGGGCTTATAGGGTTGTAAGATAGTAAAATTCTTGTGGTTAGGTGGGGTAACTGAACAATAGCTAAATACGTGATATTACATATACGTTACAAATTTAACGACAACTGTCTGTATTAGTCAGCAGGGCATATGGTAGTTATCTGACAAAATAAAGAGTGAGAATTAATAGGAATACAAGCAAAAAGTATGTGAAACATTTAATGCGCAGTTCTGTGTTACTCATAAAATATACATTACTTTTGTCGGCTGAGAGGCCAAGGGAAACAGTTCTCCCGTTATAGGCTATACGGTAACACATCATCAATGCTATTTGTTGTTACACTGTTGTCCATGACAAATTCTGCAGATCTAAAATAGGTTATACTTCAGTTAAACAAAGTCTAACTAGCTATACGGTAACAGATCCTCAATGCCAACTGCTGTTACACTACTAGGAAAAGAGTTAAATGATGTGATTGTAGAATTCTTTCTTCCTAAGATGTATTACGCGTGTATCAAGACCCCACGCCACCTTTCTTTTCCAAAATTTGCAGAGTGCCTATAATGCACGCGATATTTCCGAAAACTATATGAAATTGTACCTATGCTTTTACTAAGTAACTGAATCATCATTTTTGACATGGAGATTTTTACAGATTATTCTGCTTCCTTCCTCCATAATCGTATATGGAATACTTTAAAACGTGGAATTTTCGAGTTGTAGCTTTGCCGTCATTTGCTTTAGTATAATATGAAATTGCAGTTTGAAAGCCATGGTTTTCTTATAGTTTATTTTTTCCCCCTTATAGTATCCGTACACCTCCGTAAACAAAATGGAAGCAAGTAGGCAGTACGGAATTTTTATTTTTATTTTATTGTTTATTTTGCGCTTTTCGCAACTTACGAATTACTAGTAGTATTATATTTTCAGTGTCTATAAATATTTAATACAAAGTTTCTTATGTAAGAAAAGTATGCATTGTGAAAAAAATTAATCGTATGCTATTTTATGGTATGGTAAATTTACAAGAGTGGCTACGAAAATTTATTTTCGAGTTTTTTTTTTTTTTTAATTGGGATTTCCACGTTTTTCTGTCGTTAAAATGGGTACTTGTTAGCTATTCCGTCGACCAATTTCGCCGAATTATATAAATCGCCAAACGATTCGCCAAATTATACAAATTGGCATAATTTTTATTTTAAATAACGAAAGAACAAATAAATTAGTATAACATTAATAAAAATACAAATAAAACGTCGAAATAAAAATCACTTGATGACGTAAACACGTGCTGTTAAGTGAATGCGAGATTTACGATAAACCTTTATTGGCATTTAATCTTACAATTTGGCTACAGTAATTTGGTCGTCAGGATAACTAACAAGTACCTTAAAATGATATGATACGCAGTATACACGAAACATAGCTTATTTTTTTCGTCCTTTCCTATCAAAAAAGGATTGCGCATTATACGTGATTGCGCATTGTATATGAGAAAATAATACGATGCTAAAGTTTTTCTGGAAGGTAAAAACATAAAACTAAACATGCAAATTTAAATACTGCTTGGTTTACGACAAATAAAACATAATAGATGTTTTACAATCTATTGTTATCTATACTGTGAAAAAAGAGAAATATTTCTTAATCTAACACTTATCTTTGTTTAGGTTTATGAAAACATAATATAGTCACTTTCTAGTTTCCAAAAATTGCAGAAAGCGCTCCCCTATCTTTAGAAAGCTCAGAAATAAATAGGTTTCGGGCATTTAAAGAAACGGTACTACTTGGTTATCTCGTCGACCAATTTCGCCAAATTATACAAATGGACATAATTTTTATTTTAATAAACGAAAGAAGAAATAAGTTAGAAAAAAATTAATAAAAATACAAAGTCGAATTAAAAATCACTTAATGGCATAACAAACACGTGTATTGTGTTTAATGTTAAGAGATTGTGACGTTTATGATCAACCATTATTGGCAGTTAATCTTATAGTTTGGCGATAGTGTTTTGGTCGGCGGGATAATCAAGTAGTACCCAAATAAATTAGTAAAGCATTAAAAAAATACAAATAAAACGTCGAATTAAAAAGACTTGATGATGTAACAATGTTTAATGTCAAGAGATTGTGACATTTACGATCAACCATTATTGGCATTTAACCTTACAGTTTGGCTATAGTTTTTTGGTCGACGAAATAACTAAGTAGTACCAAAGACATTTCAGAAACAAAAGTTTCTTCTGCTACCCTTAATTTTCGGAAACGATTCCGAGCATTTTTTTACGTTGTATTAATCAGTTTTCCTAACATAAAATATTGTTTTTTCCAGATGCTATCAATTCTCAAGTAAACATGTTCATGTTCAACAAACATGTTCATGTTCAGCAAACATGATAAGTTAACAGCCTCAAAAACATTAAATGTGTTAAGAGAAACATTCAAGTTAACACTATTTTGTTACCTTTTGCGTGTAAAAAATCTACTACGCAGCTGAAAAGGCTTACTTGAGTATTGATAGTAGACGAAAAATCGAGATTCTGGCTAGGAAAAAACTGATTAATACACTGTAGAAACTACTCGGAAACGTTTCTGAAAGTTACAGGCAGCAAAATAAACTTTTGTTTCGGAAATGTTTCCTTAAATCTCAAAAATCTTTTGTTTCCAAAGGGTTCTTAAGATAAAAGGGACGCTCTTCCGAATTGCGGTAACCCGGAAGACTTTATATTAAATTTGGATTACCTTAAGAAATTTTAAGAGCTAGATTAAGAAAAAGAAAATGTTTCTTTGAATCGGGAAAACATTTTGTTTTCAAAGGCTTCTTAAGATAAAAGTTATTCTTTACGGAATCGCGGGGAACTCGGAAGAAGTTTTATGAAACTTGGATTACCTTAAAAAAGGTCAGAGCTAGATTAAGAAAAAATTATTCTATATACCTGGAAAATCTTTTGTTTTCAAAGGCTTCTTAAGATAAAAGGGACACTTTTCGGAATTGCGGTAACTGGGAAGACGTTATATTAAATTTGGATTACCTTAAGAAATTTTAAGAGCTAGATTAAGAAAAAGAAAATGTTTCTTTGAATCGGGAAAACATTTTGTTTTCAAAGGTTTAAGATAAAAGTTATTCTTTTCTGAATCGCGGGGAACTCGGAAGAAGTTGTATGAAATTTGGATTACCTTAAAAAAGGGTAAAAGCAAGAATTAAGAGAAAAATGTTTCTATATGTTTGAAAAATCTTTTGTTTACAAAGACTTCATAAGATAAAAGAGTTTCTTTTCGGAATCGCTGGTATTTCGGAAGAAGCTATATTAAATTTGAATTTCCTTAAGAAAGGTAAGAGCGAGATTAAGGAAAAAATATTCTTTAAATCTGGAAAATCTTTTGTTTTCAAAGGTTTCTTACGATAAAAGGGATGCTTTATGAAATCGCAGGACACTCGGAAGAAGTTACATTAAATTTGGTTTGCCTTAAAGCTGTTCACAAATCCAAAAGGTCAACTTTATGACATGTTATAATTTATTTTTGTTCGGAAATGCATGAAACTAGCAGGTGTTTTTGTTCAGAAATTATGTAATTGGACTCTTTTTCGTTTTTTTTTTTTTTTTTTTTTTTGCAAACGTAATGGATCTTTCAGAAAATATAGTCAACGTGGGCATTTTGAACCGAATTTCTGCGCGAAAGAAGAAGGGTTAAAAAGTCTTTGCACATGATAAAAATCGCTTATTCCTCAATAGGTAATTTATTTAACAAAAAATGGAAACACAGCTCGATCTCAAATCGCTTCTTTAGTCAGGCCTTTCACTTTTATATCTTTCGGTTAAAAAATGAATTTGTAAATGTGTGAAAACGTTTTGCGTTTGTTGAGCAGAGCAGTTGAGAACAGCTTAAGAAAGCTAAGAGCTAGATTAAGAAAAAAATCTTTATTTAAATCTGGATTTTTTTTTTTTCAAAGGGATTCTTAAGGTAAAAGAGTTTCTTCTCGGAATCGCTCTCAGAAGAAGTTATATTAATTTTGGATTACATTAAGAAAGGAAGGAGCTATATTAAGAATTATTTTTTTTTTAATCTGAAGAATCTTTTGTTTTCACAGGCTTCTTAAGGTAAAAAGGACGCTTTTGGAATCGCGGGTTACACGGAAGAAGTTATATTAAAATTCCATTACCTTAAGAAAGGTAAGAGCTAGATTAAGAAGCATATATTTTTACAATGTATTCATAATTATGGAGAAAGAAATACTGAATCCATATATATTTAAAACGCCAAGCGTTTTTGTTCGACAGTTGGTGAGAAAAAACTACTTCATCAAATTACATGATTCTTATTTTAATTGAATTATACTCGAACACAGATTTGTTATCGTGCATTTGTTTGTTCAAAACTTCATTTAAATTAGCAAACATTTTCGGTTAAAATTTTATCTCTGAGCATGCGCAGCATATATGTACAAATCTGAGTCTTTGTGCAGATGCAATGCACATGCGCATAGGAGCTTGTATTTTGTATGCATTTAAAACGCATATTAATTCAGCCGTCTGAATAACTTACTAAAAAGCAGTTTAAGCATTTTTTTTAAATTATAAATATTTTCCTCTTTTAACAGGAACAGTTGTGATAGAGGAGAGCTTGGTTTTCGAGTAAATTCGCCAACAAAAGCAGAATTAATTTACAGTATGAAAAACATTTCGCTTACCAAATAAGCGAATCGTCAATTTATTTCGTTCCTCTTTTTATATGAAATTGGATTTATTTAAGCGCTGCATGAGAAGGAGAAACTGATCGTGTAAAGGAATAATAAATAAAAAAGATCAATTAAGGTATCCACACACCTTTGAAGCATCATTTTCGATCAAAATATCGATTTTTCGTTTTTTGAAATAATATTAAAATTGCATCTTTTAACTATCGAATTATGCTTAAATCGCGTCTGTGTCTTAATTAGAAGTTCTAAGTTACATCTATGACAGCTTTTGAATTATGTTTAAATGTTATTTTTAGATTTTTCTTGAAAGGAATTTTTTTAAATTCTTACAATTTGCGAAGAAATTTTGTGTACTTCTTTTACAAATGTTTACTGAAGGAACAGCATACAGTCATGATAATATATTAATTAGTTTTATATTTACAGTGGCATAAAGGACAAAGTTACAATAAGTTTTACAAATTTTCCATTACATCTTTAACTGCCACAGCATATGAGATATGCAGGGTGTTTCACTACAGGCCGACAGGAGGTGTAGGGGGCACAAAGACGGCTCAGAATCACATAGCAATGCAGGGTCGGAAATGCAAGCCTAACACATAGGTGGAGTTGTTAAGGTCTGAGTCATAGTGATAGCAAATTGACATTTAAAGTTCATAAGCTTAAAATAAATCATCACTTCCCTGATAATGAAGATGCTCGAAGTTTCTCAATTTGTGAATGAAATATTCGTAACCTGGGATCTCGAATGTTTTGAAATAGGCCGGGCGTGTTTCGGACGTTTGCGGTTGCAACGAAGATGCGCCATTTCAAAATCCCCTACTACCTCAAACGTGGAAAACCGTAGATGGTAAGAACAAGGCACGTAGGCAGAACACTTCGGGGAACTTCATTATCAGAAAAGTCATTTCTCATTTTAAGCTTGTGGTCTTTAAATGTCAATTTGTTACCACTATGATTCGGACCCTAACAAGACCCCTATCTCGCTAGGATTGTATTTCCGACCATGCATTGCTATGTGATTCCAAGTCGTCTTTGCGACACTTACACCTCCTGCAGGTTTGTCGGTCTGGTAGTAAAACACCCTGTATATGTTAATTATTAGGTTGAGCAAAAAGTTCTAGGAAATTTTTAATCTAATAGTTACTAGAATTTATATCGTATATAGGAGTATCAACGGTATATCTATAGGAGTTCAGGAATTTCGGCTCTAAAATTCATATTGAACAGTATGATTTGCGTGTGTTGATCTGGCATTATTAGAGAAAAGGTCTAACGATTCGGAACGAATGAAGTTTAAAAAGCATGTCAAGAGTTTTTCGATTCCAAGGAGCCGCCATGGTCATTACCGTTTCAATACTCAAGGCCTCCGGGCTGATTTCGTTACGTACCCAATGAAGATTAACCCCTTGAAGGGCAAGCAATTGCGTTTGTGTAATGCTTAATTCCCATCGGAAATTTAGAAAAATTTTATTTCAAAATAAGGAAAAGCAATTTTACGACTTTTCTCCACTAAAGTCAGAAAACTAAAATTTCCTAAAATTTTTCTGGTGCAAATCCTGATTAATCGTAAGTGGTATATAATATATACCGCCGCCCCTTAACCCCTTGAGGGGCGGTGGGATATATTTTATCCTCTATATTTTATCCTTCTATATATTATCTCTCTATATATATTACTGAGCACTCATATTATCACATATTACAAAAAATAATTAGGTTTACTGGCATTCAGATGTTTTCTATAACAGTCTTTATCTGTTTGAAGGAGGGGGTGGGATATATTATATCGCATTTAATTTTAATAAAGTTTTGTATCAGAATCTTTTAATTAAATTTTTCTTTTACAACTTTCGTGAAAAAAAGTTGTAAAAGTACTTCTTATAAACAATTTTGGACCATTACACCATAGATAATCAAAATTTAAATAAATGAGATGTGGATAAACCACAAATTGTTTGCTGTATTCGTGTAGAAATAATTAATATAGATTAAAATCATTAAAAGCTTCTATAGTTTCGGCGCACACCCGTGGCCATCCTCCGGAATGTAAATGAATTAAAGCTGCGTTTAGACAGAAAAAATGGCTGAACGTCCTGATAAAGCAATAAAACCATTGTTTTCGTACCTTATTTGTGGTTTTTACCAAACGGACAGGAGGATAAACAATGGATTCTGCAATGAGTCAGGAGATGAGATAAGATCGTATTTGAAGGACGCTGCCCTCTTCTTGAAGGACATCCAGGACTTTACATGTAAAATCATATAAGATAAAAAAAAGCCGCGAAACACAAAAAAGCACCGCCTGCACCAGAACAAAAATGCCACAAGTAGCATGATGGTCTATCTGAAGCTTAAGCTGGATCAATAATGTCAAAACCTCGCCCGAGAGAAAATCGTACATATGGGAAAAAATAGTAATCATTGTTATTTTCACATATAAATAGTGACGGGGTCTTTTGTAAGACTTGTATTATCATCATATCTCAACAGATGGAACGAGTAAAAACTGCAATTTTCCGCTCGTCTTCGAATTCATTGGTTATTTTTTGTCCCATATGCACCATTTTCTGTCGGGCGTGGTTTTGACATTGTTGATCCAGCTTGATTCATATACATTTCCTGAAGATGGCCACGGTGTGTAGAAATTGTAGAAGATTTTAATGATTTTAATCTATATTAAATGTTTGTACACCGATATAGCAAAGGATTTGTTATTTATTTACATCTCATTTATTTAAAGTTTGCATTTTCTTATTTTCAAATACAATTTTTCAAAAATTTCGGTATAAATTCAACATTAAAGAAACACTTTTAGTTGCCCCTGAAAGGATTAAATTATATAAGACCCTTATAAAGAATGAATGCGGCTCTAAATGAAATACTTCAGTGAAAAATTATTCAATTTTGATGTACGTTTCCACATTAAACTTAAAGAATGGATGAAGTTAGAAGAAAATCAAGCGAATAATCATCAACCTAAGGCATTTATTTTCCTGTGGGATTTTAAGTTTGATTTATACGGAGATAAAACACAGTGAAGAAGCAAAGCAAATCTTTAACAAAATATTTTAAAAGTATTAATTCGCACGAACAATTTCGAGTAAGAAATGGAATGAAAATCTTTCAATTTTAAATTGAGTTTGCACGCCAAGACTATAAAATGAATGGTGTTTGAAGGAAATTAAATCTAGCATCATAGTTCAACGCATAAATTTTATGGGACGTTTTAAATGTAATTTGATTATGCCGTAATGGAGAAGAAAATCAGAACGTGAACAGAATACATTAACAACGTTACGTACACGAATGGTTTTTCATAGGAATCAGAAGGAAGAGTACTTAAAATTTTAAACAGTAAAATTTATGAAAACAATAAAATATGATATTTTCTTTTATTTATTCTGATAATCACTTAACATTACCAAAAATACGATTCCGCTTAAGGCTGCTCTCAAATAAAAAAGAACTACTTCTTTCGGAAACATTTTTTATTAATTTTTGGTCAGAAACGCATGAAATTGGCAGGAATTGTTATTCAGAAGCTATGTAATCGAAAGACGTTTCTCATTTTTTGCTAGAGGTCCTTTCAGAAACAAGACCTTTAAAAAAGACCTTTCAGAAAATACTTTCAAAATGACCGTTTTGAACCGAATTTTCGCTCGCTAAACCGGAGACAGGAAAAAAATAGGTTTTGACGCGACCACAATCTCTTATAACACGATAAATAATTTATTTATATATAAAAAAAAGAATGGAAAACTCTCTTCGTTTCCAAATCACTTGAATAGTCATGGTTGCCAATTTTACGTTTTTAAAATTAAAAATGTGTCGGAAAGTTTCGCGTTGTTCAGCAGGTGGTTTCAGAACCGCTTGCGCCATTTCTCATGTTACTAGCGTTGGCACTTAACACTAGCCGGTTGTAACAGCAATCATACTTTGCTTCTATTCCAAAGCCCGTTTTTAGAGTTTCGTTCATCTGACGAAACCCTATTCGTCTCACTCCTCTGTCTGTCCGTCTGTCTAAGAGCCCGTTCTCAGAAACTACATATGTTCGAGACTTCAAATTTTACATACTTATAGCTGAACATCTCACATCAAACGACAAATCATAAAATTATGAAAAAGTCTTATATTTACCCCTCTGGGCTCTAACTTGTATTTGAGCATATGTTTCTAATTGAGCCCCTAATTAAGTTAAAGACTTGAAATTTTGCATACTTATAGTTAAATACCTCATATCAAACGACAAATCATAAAATTTTGAAAAAGTCTTATATTTACCCCTCTGGGCTCTAACTGGTGTATTTTAAACAATTTTTCCAACTCAAGCCGCAGTTAAGTTAGAGACTTGAAACATTGCATACTTATAGCAGAATACTTGCGATCACACGAAAAATCATAACATTTCCAAAATGTCTTATATTATGTATCCCACCGGGCTCTAACTTGTGTATTTTAAGCAATTTTTCTAACCTATCAGCTTTTCACCCGCTGTGCACTTTTCTAAATTTTGCCGACACCCCTAACGTGTTATATCATTGCGTAGCCCTTTGACCACTCTTTCATATTATGCACCATAGCCTTACATATTTTATTTCCACTTTTTACCGCCAGGGGAGTGCTTATCTATATCGAGTGCAATGGGGAAGATCTCGTCGACTAATACATCTACGGCTAGGTTGTAAAACGGAGTTTCGTTCGGATAGAGGTTTGTTTAGAGTAGAATACGCCTCCTGGTTGCTAAATGTGGAACTAACTGATTTTGGGATAGGATAAAGTGTTTTGAAAGGAATACTAAACGAAACCCTCTGTTCGATCTGTGATCACACTCACCCACTTGTTTTTAGTTCAAATTTAAAAGTGTTCATTACTGGTACATTATTGGTAGACTTTCCTTTGTTATTTTTCAATCATTAAATTACATCCGAATTCTTGTGTATTTTATCATTTGAATTTAGAGGGTAGCTTTTAGTTAAAAACCTCTATAATATGAATTTGAATATTGAAAACAGAGCAGTAAACTTATAAGGTAGAGAAGTAAAACGAAGCAGATTCTTTACTTTTTAAAATAATAACTTATTTTATTTCTAAATGTACAAATTCATTATGGAGTATAAAATTAAATTGCTTAAAAGAGGAGTCTTTATTAGCAAATACATTTAATAACAAAATTTAATACCCATATACTGCGACATATTGTAAAATATTAATTTTTAATTAATGTGTTACTTGCGTAAAGATGCCACATTATAATACCAATAATATAGTTACTTTTCTATTTTTAAAAGATTTCTTTTGCAATCAAACAAATAAAAGCAACAACAAAAAGGAATAACAAAACCATTTTTTTAATACTTAAGCAGCAAAAAATAAAAAGATTATCTTAAAAATTAAAAGATTTTTTTTTTTTTTTTTTTTTGAAGAAATAATATGTATTTAACACGGATACAGAGATACTCGTATCAATAGCCTACATTTTAATTTCTATTCATTTTAAGTAAAAGAAGGTATTTTTAATCTACTTTAGAAAAAAAGAATGCTGATATAATATTAAAAAAGAATTCTTCTTTACATTTTACATTTTTGTATTTCTCCAATAATACCTGTCACTTATTGAAAATATTTTATAAAAAATAAGTTCAGAAAAAGTATAACAATACATTCTTTTCCAAAATATCAGACTCGCTATTATTGGTTAATCTAATAATTAAATAAGCTTCATTAAAAATAAAAAAGCATATATTTTTTTAAAGTATTCTGGAAATAAATAAAAATTTTTTGCAGAAACATTGTTGACTGGAAAAATAATTCTAAATGTTTATTGGCAACGCATTTATAGTTATGTTTTATAAAAAGAGTTTTTGAAGTACGTTAATTACTTTTTAGTTTTGTCAATTTATCGGATATTATTAAACGATAACAATGCGTTAAAAACACTTATTCGTGTTTTTAGAAGACCCAGAATTCTATAAAAATGCTTTTGATTTTTTTTCGAATATTTCCTGCGCATCCATTTATATATATATATATATATATATATATTATAATATTGCATTAATATAAATCACTCGTTTCCTTGGAGTTTCCCGCACTAGTTTATCAGTACCTTTTTGACAATAAAAGTAAAACATAATTCAAACAATTTTATGTAAGTTATTTTTAATGAAAATGATACAAGTTACTATTACATAGTAGAATTGAACAAGAAATAATTAACGACACAGAATTTGCGGGCAATGAAAACCATTTCCTCGCAAGTTTTTACCGGTTGTCCCAAAATCACTGATGGATTTTAACATTCAATAACTTGCAAACGGTGACAGATATTTAAAATTTTTTTGCAGGAGTGTTATGTAATATGCCAGGAGTTTTTATTCTGCTATTATCAGTTTTAGTTACAAATAGCATCTACGGATGGCGTTGCAAACAATAACCGCTAAATCCAGGCTCGATTTTTCGGTCTCTCTCTTCTTCTATGAGAAAAAAGGAGATTAAAATGTATTGAATGGATCTACAAGTACCAAAAATCGTGTCTGCACTGAGCACCTATTGTTCTCAGCGCCATCTATTGTTTGAAATTCAAACTAAAATCAAGAATCACATTAATAAGCTCCTGACATCATACATAAGCTTCCTGCAAGAATTTTGTAAATATCTGTCATCGTTTGCAAGTTATTGAATTTTAAAATCCATCAGTCCTTTTTGGGACACCTGGTATATCCTAATGTTTTGTGCATGTTCAAATGAGACGAAATGAATAAGTCTTAACACTTCATTAGTCCTCCTTTGGCAGCGTAAACATCTCTCACTCTGCCACGCTTTTTGGATTTTTTTACTCTCACGCTTTTTTGCCATTCTTCAAGAATAATTGTTTTCAAATGCTGTTTGTCACGTGGTTTCCTTTTTCTAACTTCCTTCTTTAACCTTTTATCTACTGATGGTACGTTATAAGATTCATTTAATACATCGATTGGTTTTAATACAGTATAGAATAAGTTATAGATGCATTACTTTATCTTGTTCCAAAAGCATTATTGGTTACACAAAACAAAACCATTTTTAAAAGGATGATTTCTTCTGACTTTGCATCTTTTCAGCTTTCTTGGTGATAGAGGTGGGGTTGGGGGATTTTTCAATTCGGAAATATTTCTATTGTAAGAACATTACATTTGTATATATCCTAATTCTATAAAATACTAAGAAAAATATTTAAATAAAAGGTTTGAGTGGGCTTATAAATATTGCTCAAAATCCCTATAATAATTAATCTTTCTAAATCCTTCAATTCTTCTAAAATCCTTCTAAAATTACTTAAATGATTATATGAATCTTCTAATGTAGTTTAAGAAATTCACAAAAAATTCTTTAGAAGATAAAATGTTCACAAATTCATAATTCAGTACATAAAGGGTTAAGTTCCGTCACAAGTACTCAGTTGATGGCCGGTGAATTCGAAACCCAATCTAGTACAGGAATATCATTTTCTTGAAGCCAGGCTTTTGTTGACCTAGCTGTGTGCGGTTTGCCTATATCTTGTTGAAAAAGATAATTCGATTGAAAGCCATGTTGTTGAATTAGAGACAACTGATTTTACAAAATGTCCCGGTAACGTTCGCATTGATAGTCCCGTCATATGGCATCACTTGGCCGACACTTGAATAAACAAAATATCCCCAAACAACATATGACAGAAACCTGCACTCTTGTTTGACACATTTTGGGTTTAAAGTTTCATTTGCTTACCGTACGACCCGACGACCGAAATTTCCTTACAAAACTGTAAAAGGGTATTCTTCCAAATATATAACATTTTGCCATTGCTTATAAGTCCATTTTAAATGGTCTAGAGCCCACAGAAAACGTTTCCTTTTTAGAGCAGGAGTTAACATCGGCTTACGTTTGCCTTTGTAAGATTGTAAGCCCATTTTATTCAATCTTTTTGTAACCATTTTACGAGTCCCTGGCCATTTTCAACTGACTTGCATTAAATTTTTCCTTTCATTATGTAATTTATGTAAATCTTTACATAAAAATTATTTTTAATTGTTTAAAAGAAATATATACAGTTGAACCCCGTTATAGTGAACCCGGTATATACGAACTCTCGGATATAACGAAAGAAAATTTTGTTTCCGCCGTTTTCCTATTGTATTTAATGCTAATTTATCCTTTTATAGCGAATCTCCGAAATCTTAAGAATCGGCTATAACAAACATTTTTTCCAGTCGATCATGATTTTTTTTTTTTTTTTTACTTTTCCGCAGTTGTGAAAACAGGACTTTTGACTGCAATTTCATAAGAAAATCTATGCCTGTTAGTGAAACATGGTGCAAATCAGCGATAAGTCTTCTTATTAAAACCCTTTGAGCTCTGCCGGGTGAATTTTCACCCACATAAAATCAAAATCTTTTAATTTCTTTCAAAATGACTCGTATTTAAAAGGAAAAATTGGGTTTTGCAGATTTTACTTGTCTACTTCAAACCTAGATGCCAGTACTACTCTCTGCAAACATCTAGTAGGTTTTTAATGCAATCTTATAAATACTCCAATTTTGAAGGTTTAGAAATGTTGTATTTTTCAAGCATTATAAAGAAATATTTTTCATAGGAGATAACTTTTTTTTCTCTTGGACACATCAAACAATTAATAATAATTACATGCAAATTACGAAACTGAAAATTTAAATAATTACAGGGGATAGAAATAAGTAAAGGTAGAATTTTCGACCACCAGAGCTCTAAGGACTTGAAAAATGTGTTCTGTCACTAGATGGCAGCACTGCAAATTACATACGAGATAGTGTTTCAGAACCCAAATTTAGATGCTTATAATTTAATTCCAAGGAATCTAAATTTGTGTTTAATTCAGCAAATTGACAAGTTTATTATGTTTTAAATATTTTTAAACAAGAATTAAATATTTTTAACATCTGTTTCATCTATAAATTTGACATATTTTTTGTTCAGTTTGTATTTTATATTATGATTTTAAAATTTTAATTTTGAATTTTCTCATTTAATAATTTTTTTAAATATTTTAATAGTCTTAGAATTTGTCTAAAAAATGTAACTGCTTAAAATATGTTGAAATTTTAGCGATTATAGTAATTTTAGAATAACTATGCGGTGTCATTTCTTGTATTTGCGTGTTGAAATGAGTGCCCTAGAGCTCTGATGGTGGAAAAACTTCCCACGTCCCCCAACCTAAAGGGGGTATTTTAAAAAAAATTTAATCACATAGTTCAATTTCAGATAGTCCCCTAATCACATTTTAAGTGTTTTTCTAGCATATTTTTAAAAATTTAATAACCCGGAGCTCAAAGGGTTAAAGGGTAGAAACAACTGCATCCTCTCTCTGTTACAATAGCCACTCTGCAGGTGTGATCCTGACCACCCGTCAGTCATTTCCCCTTACTCCTGATCACAGCTGTGTGCAAGACTGAAGACGAAAAATCTGGGCGGTTTGTAACAGATTCTACAATTCGACATGCAGGTCTAGCAAAGAATATTGAAGATACAACAAATGTTGTATCTTCAATGTTGAAGAAGCAAAGAATGTAGAAGAAGAGGATGATGAAAATTTACCTATCGCGATGTGGATAAAAAAGCACAAAATCTCATCATTCTCAGTTTGTGACATCCAATTGTTCGAAACATGTGATGATGAAGTCATTACATATGAAGAGATTGAGGAAGAAATTAAAATGGATTATTGTGAAATCGATGATTCTGCATCTGATGCTGATGAAGAGGAGCACATAAATGACGAAATCCCTACAATCTCAGATGCTACAGCAGCGATGCGTGTAATTAATTAATAAGTTTTTGTGTACACAAACAGTGGGAGAAAGGCTGTAGGAGTCATTTTATCTACTAGACAAAGAAATCCATAACATGTTTTTGAAATCGCCATCACGTCAGCAGAAGATTACCACTGTATCAAAACAATGAGCAACAATTAAAGGTAAAATTAATTTATTTCTCTTTGTCTTCATTATTAGTAAATTTAATTAGTATTGTGTCAGTTTAATATAATCGATTTTAGTAAATTTAATTTATTAATTATCGTATTTAATAGATTTTATCTTTTTTAAAATACATATTTATTTAATATACACATAGCAATTAATGAGTTATACATTTTGTGAACTCTAACATTTTTTTAATGGTTCTGATATAGCGAACAAAACCTTCGGTCCCTTGAAATTCGTTATAACAGGGTTCGACTGTATATAGTTTCATTTTTTGAAGTTTAGGAGACTTTTCCGCTGCTACAACTAATAATACAGGAAATGATTTCCTTTACGTAGATTTATATTAAATAAAAAAGTAAATAATTTTCTTGAAAACAAATTTCACCTTACTTAAAAGTAAAAGAAACTAACAATAATAATAAAGAAAAAGAAATATGGTGAATATTTTTATTAAAAATAGAATACTGGATGTAACACAATTTATAACTATTTCTCCGATTCCTACCGGAAAACCGGCGGTATTTTTTTTACAGTGTATGAAAAGTTTTTTAATTTAAGAATTTTAATAATATATATATATATTTTTTTGTTTATAATAAAAAAAATCTGAAGTGCATACTCGATTTTACCACTCGATTCAGCATTCGATCGCCTCGGACGGCTGTTTTCGATAGGCAACAGGTATCGTTTTTTGTCTATATACCTCCAGTTGCAACGAAAGTTTTCAAAATATAACGCACTGGTGATTCAGGAATAATCAAGTCCCTACCTATTTGCCTCATTAGACAAACACTATTTCGTTGTTCGATTATTTCTTTACGCTACTCTACCGTCAATTTTTAACAACCATTTTCTTTGAAACCGTTCTTCTTTTAAACAACAAATGCCACCAGTCCCGGATAATTCGTATAGTTGGAAACAACCAGATAATCGCATTTCTCGATAACTTTCTTGAAATGCAGATGCGCAAAACAGTAGAGCTTTCTATTTTTAAGAGGGAAAATATTTTTCATACCCAAATCTAAGCGCACGACTTCTTTTTTTATTAAATGCAATTCATTTTAGATGACTGACATTTTTAGAACTTGATTATTTATTTAGACAAAATTAAATTTGCATTTTCTTTCTTTGAAAAACTCCACTTTTAAACTGGTGCGCAAAGGATTAGTGTCACGAGTAAGGTATATATATATATATATATCTCAGACTTATACTTATATCATTATGAACGTAATTTTACTAATAATAATCTACATTTATATCGTTATATTGATGACATAATTTTAATTGATACTGATCAATCTGCAATTACTCGATTTCCAGTTGATTATCCCACTAATTTGGAACTAACGGAAAACCTTTTATCTAACAATACAATTAACTTCTTAGATCTTAAAATTACAATAAAAGACAACAATACAATCACAGATTTATATGACAAACGTAAAGATTTTAAATTCAAAGTTAATACATTTACAAATTTTAAATCTTGTGTACATCATTCTGTATTTCGAAATATTATACTTAATCATTTATATAGAATAAAATGTTTATGTTCTTCTCCTCTAATTAACAATAATATTAAAAAACTAATTTATGATGCATTAAATCATGGTTTTCCAAAAAAATTCATATATTCATTAATATACAATTAGTACTTTTCTTACATGATCTTTTAAAACAAATTAACACATGCGTAAACAAAATTACAAAAAAATTATAAAATAAAAAAATATCTATAAAAAATTAAAAATTGTAAAATAATATAAAAAAATTATTATAGGCTGGTAGGGTGGGTAGATGTTAGAGTACGGAGGAGGGTGGTGTTGTCTGGATAATACGCAATGGTTAATTATAAAAAAGGGGGGCTTTTGTATTATTACTATATTTTTGATACGTATTTTATATGGATGTTGATTTGATATTTTATATGTAATTGGAGAATTTCATTAATATTATAACTAGCTTAATTATTGATTAATCTTATTTACAATCATTTGTTATTAAATTTTGATTTACTAAGGACAATATCATATTAATTACTAATTGTATGTCATTTTTATAGTGATTAATATACATATAAGTATGTTTAATATAAATATAGTTATACTGCATGTATTAAAATTGGGTAATTATTTTTATTATTATTCCTCTATTCTTTTTAATATTTATCTATTTTCAATTTATTATCGGTTTAATGTTTTTGAATGTCCCGCATTCATACTTTTTGGATTTTTATGGATGTATGAAAATAATCCACACTCTATATTTATGCTTTTTAAGTAATGGGAATTTAAGTATCATTTAACCTTCTATATAATTCCATATTTTTTTTATTTCCTGCTCATTTTATAATTATCTTATTTATAATTGATTTAAAAAATAATTTTTATATTATTTTTAATAATTATTTATGTTAATTATTACTGAAATTACTTTGTTTTATAGCATACAGCTATATGCTATATATTATCAATGTTCTAGAATTATTTAAATTCTTAGTTTAGTTTAAATAAGTTAGCTAATAGAATAATTTGTATGCTTTTAAATTTTATTAACAATAGTTTCTTTTTTAAATACATTGTGTGGTTTATATTAGGTTTATAATTATCTATATATAAGGATATGTTTGGTTTTGCTTTTTAAAAAAATTATTTACATTCAAATGCTTACAAATATTTATCTTGTGGTAGTTGAATAAAAGTAATACTAGATGGCAGCACAAAAAAAATTTGTCTTTTGAAGATGGATCTAAATTTTAATTTTTCTAGCTCCATTTCAGTTATAATTAACTACACCAGGGGGTATTTTTAGCTAAATTTTGACGATAATGTTAAACAGTTATTAATTAATTTAATAGTGCATTTTAAATAATGTAATTACGATCTATTTATTTTATATTATATTAAATGTATTTAACGAGGTATTTCAAAATTTATTTCAAATTGTATTAACTGCATCCTTTGGTATCAATTACTGTGATTTCTTAACTGTTTTATTCACCTTAATCTCTTTGATATTCTGGTAGCCATGTGCGTGGATACTTGTAAAATACTGAAATATTAATCGGTATGGTGTTTATTATTTATATTTTATATCCTATAAATATTTAAATAGGTTTTATTGATTCTTCCATTTCATATATGGTTCTATTCTGTTTTCATTTTTAATCAATTCACTTGATTTTAATGGTTGTTTGGGCACAGGGGAAAATAATTTTTAGCTATAGCTTATTTTTCTCACAGAAAACAACCATTTTGCTTATATCATTGAATTCTGTGCCCTTGACAACGTAATTCAATGTATAAGCTTTTCTATTTTTTTATCGGTGTCCACTTTTTTCTTTTTCTTCCATAATAATTCTTATAATAAATTAATTTTTTTTTTAAATACTTACAGCTTTAATTCATAACATTTGATGGTGGTAGGTTATGTTTAATTAATGGTTATATATATATATATATATATATACGCCCGGTGACTCAAAAGTTCGGTGTGAAAGTAAAACGCGATAAAAAACATCTATGGGTCGGAGATACATGCGGTTTGCAGATAAATGTTCAGCATGGTACGGGATTTTGTATGACACCAACAAAAAATTAGTTCAAAATATAGACAATAGAGGGCATTACTGCAGATAATTCCATCGAATAATTCCATATTGTTCAAACAACGCAAGATATGGACACAAAATCTGCACATGCAGTATTCTACATACAAATCTTACGTTGTGTGAGCAATATGGCATTATTCCATGACATTATTTGCAGTAGCGCCCTCTATTGTCGAGATCTTGAATTAAGTTTTCTTTGGTGTCATACATAATTCCGTACCACGTTGAATATTTATCTGCAAACCGCATATCTCTCCAACCCACAAATATTTTTTCCGCGTTTTACTTTTGCATCAAAATTTTGAAACACCCGGTATATATATATATGTAACATTAAGCGTGAACCATCGATATTGATGTATATATATATATATCTTGAAGTTTACTTAAAAGTTTATTTATGAATTAAATTTTGGCTTTCTTTATATAATATACTATATACTATGTAAATCAATACATAAAAATCATTTTAAATTGTTTGAAAGACGTATATATATACATTAAATACAGTTTCGTTTTAAGAAATTTAGGAGATGTTTTTCGCTGCTAGAACATAATACAGAAAATGATTTATTTTATTTAGATTTATATTGAGTAAAAAAATAATTAAAATCTTTTCAAAACAAACTTTACCTTATGTAAAAGTAAAAGACAGTAACAATAATAATAAAGTAAAAGAAACATGGCGAATTTATTTAATAAAATAGAATACTGGATATCAATCTGTCATTGGTTTCCAAGGATGATTTATTACACTTGAGCATTGACTACAAAAATGAATTTTTTTTTTGCCAATATATGAAAAGTTTTTAAATAAAAGAACTTTAATAATATATTTCTGAAATACGTTTTTACTAAAAACAAACCAGTAGTGCATGCTATTTATCTGAATCGCATTGTAAAATTAATGAAATGCATCCAGAATTCCTAGAAACAAACGATCTTGTTCTGAAAAAGTGGTTTTTAATAATGTTTCAAATTAGAAGTAAACATATACAATAAAAAAAATATGCGTTATTACTATTACATACATTAAATTATATATTTTACATACTTTTAAAGTGGATATAATTGTGTCATAATTTGTTAACCTTATTCCTGTAATAGCTGATGTGTTCAAAGTTACAATTATACCGAGAGGCAACTGCACCAAACCATCACCTTATCGAGTTGACGGCTGAAATTCCAGGATTAGTTAAAACTCGATTCGCATAATAAAATGAAACTGGTATGCCAGGTCATATCTTGGTGGTAAACACCTGCAAACCAGATTTTAGTGGTTGATTGGTAGGTTTACCATTGTGTTCTCATGCTTCCAGTCCTCCATGTTTTCGTACCTTTGTGTGCAGGAAAACACGGTGATAACTCTACCGAGCTAACATTAAAATCGGGTCTGCAGGTGTTTCCCACTAAGATATGACATGGCAGACGAGTTCTATTTAAATATGCTAATTGAGTTCTGTTTAATCCCGGAATTTCAGCTGGTACTCGATGAGGAGATGGTGTGTATATCCGCCTCCAGGTATAAATAGTGTAAGTCAATAAAATTTATCGTTAAGAGCAGTGGTCAGAAAAATAATTTTTTTTTTCGCACTACCGAATGTAGTGAAGTTCCGTTGTAGCGATCTACACCGACAACTAATTTATCGAACATGTATTTAACTACAACTACAGTTACTTGTTTTAAGAAGCAGTGACTAAATTAATTTTGAAAGCAATCTCTGCTTTCGTAAACATATTCAATCCACACTTGAAATTGATCACAGCGATTATGTGTAATAAAACGACACCTCGTTGCATCACGTTTGCCAGGATGCATTAAAACATATTTTTTGCATACTTTTAAATTTGATTTAATTGTGTCATATTTTGATAACCATATTACTGTAATAATTTATGTGTTTAAAGTTACAATAGTGTAAGTCATTAAATTTTAAATTTAGCTTTAAGAGCAATGGTCGAAAAAAGCAATTTTCTTTTTGCTCCATCAAACGTAGTGTAGTTTCTTTGTAGCGAACTACAAAGAGAACGACTTTGTTGAACATATATTTAACTGCAGCTACAGTTACTTGTTTTAAAAAGTAGCAAATACAAACTACTTTTCAAAGTAATCTCTACTTTCATAAAAGGACTCGATCTACACTTTAAATTAATGACATTGATTAAGTATAATAGAATTAAACCTTGCTGCGTCGTTTTTGCCGGGATACAATGAAATAAATTCTAGTAGTGTAATAAAAAATTAAGAAAATTGACATGCAATAGAAATTTTATTGTTTAAAATATTACTTTAAGGATATTACTGGTTATTTGCCGAACAGAGCAATTCAATATTATTTTTCTATCATAAAGTCAAAAATAATAAATCTGTAAACAAAGCAATTACGAAAAAAGAAACGCGGAATTTAAAACAGGAAAATCTAATAATAAGTAAGTAAAGAATTGTTTCTAGTAGAAAAAAATTTCTTTGATTTGTATTTTGGCTCGTGAATATAACTGTAAGTGCCAATGGAAAAATTCCAAGACGTCGTAGGGTGTAGTACTGAACGCTGTTTTTCAGTGCGGACATTCCAAAATTTTGAGCAGAACACAATTTGTACAAAACAAACAAGCTAAGAGGCTACTTCAGTCAAACGAAAAGACGCGTTCGCTAATACTAATCCTATGGAAGACATTTATAAACATATTTCGTTTGAATTTCAATATTTTTAAATGATTTTTTTTTTTTTTTTTTTTTTTTGCATTGAATAGTTGAGATCGATCTGTACAAAGACCGTTGTTTACTTTTTCGCTTTTCTTTACAGGTATTTTTAATGAGGACACTTTAATTCACGAAACCAGTTTCCAAAGTAAAAGCGTCCTTATAAAAAAATCTGCAATCGAAATCGAAATAATAAAATACGACCTGCATACAGATCGATCTCAATTATCCAATACAAAAAAAAAAAAAAAAAAAAAAAAAAAAAACATTTAAAAATATTCAAATGCGACCGAGACATCTTTATAAATTTCTTCCATAGGATTAGCATTAGCAAACGCGTCTTTTCGTTTGACTGAAGTAGCCTACCGGAGTGGCAGAATATTTTTCCTTGGAGAAGGTTTAAATGTAGCGTCACTGTTCGCTACAAACTACTAATCTTTAGTACTGTGCTACTCGCTGCATTACATTTCTCTAAATGTGGCAAGGTACTTTATAAAGTATAGTTACTACTGTAGTATAGCCCTTGTAGCGCGCTACATACGAAGAGATAGAGTAAGACATAGTGTAGACACTCGTTAAGCTTCTACTCTACAGCTCATATTCAAAATATTAGAATAATTACTTTTTCTTCCCAAACTGGAAATATCGTTTGGTAATTTAACAACTTTTAATGCAAATATGCAAACGATATTTTTATTAAGAACTTATTGTTCATTAAACTTATTTATTATCTTAAAATTAATATCATTTCTGAAAAGATTAATTGAAAAAAAATTATTTTGAAAAGTCAAATATTAGAATATTTGTTCAAGTGATTCAAAATATTAGAATATTTCGAATTAATTCTCCTTTAATTATCACCAATTCTTAACTGGTGGCATCATTGATTAAATTCAGACGATTTTGTTTAAAATCGATGTTCTTTTTACAGTTTGTTTGCTTTTTCGTCTTAAAATGGGTCGTGTGGGTGATATTCCTGATTCTATTAAACTTCGTATGGTTGATTTGTATCGGCACGATAAAAATCAATGTTATATAGGGAATTATTTAGATTGTTCGCAATCAAGCATTAGTAAAATACTAAAACAATATTCAAAAAATGGAAAATTTCAGAATAATCGCCGAAATGATGGCCGAAATGGCGGCCGAAAACCAAACGCATCTGATAGATCTGACAGGAAACTGAAGCCTATAGTTAAGAAAAACCGTTTTAAAAGTGTGCAATTCTTGCACCGAAAATGGAAAGAAGAAGGCGTTGACGTTTCTACATCGAGAACATTAAGACGTCTCCATAAATTTAAGTTTTAATCTCGTATACCGAAAACAAAATCTCTTATGACTGCAAAACAAAAACGTATAAGTTTCAATTGGTGTAAATCAAGACGTTTAATGAGCGAAGAAATCGGAAAAATATATTATTTAGTGATGAAAGTATGTTTTGTATCTATACAACATATTTTCATCACTAACTAATATGTTTTTCCAATCTTCTTCGCTCCATAAACGTCTTGATTTCTACCAATTCAATCTTATACGCTTTTGTTTTGCAGTCATGAGAGGTTTTGTTTTCGGTACACAAGATTCAAACTTAAATTTATGGAGACGTCTTAATGTTTTCGGTGTAGAAACTTAAACTCCTTCTTCTTTCCATTTTCGGTGCACGAATCGCACATTTTAAGACGGTTTTTCTTAACTATACGCTTCAGTTTCCTGTCATCTCTAGCAGATGTTTTTAGTTTTCGGCTGCCATTTCGGCAATTATTTTGAAATTTTCCATTTTTTAAATATTGAGTTAGTATTTTATTAATGCTTGATTGCGAACAGTGTAAAAAATTCGCTATATAACATTGATTTTTACCGTGCCAACAGAAATCAGCCATCCTAAGTTTAATAGATTCAGGAATATCACTCACACGACCCATTTTAAGACGAAAAAGCAAACAAACTGCAAAGAGAATATTGATTTTAAATAAAATCGTCTTAATTGAATCCATGATGTCATCAGTTATGAATTGGTGATAATTAAATGAGAATTAATGTGAAATATTCTAATATTTTGAACCACTTGAATAAATATTCTAATATTTTGACTTTTCAAAATAATTTTTTTTCAATTAATCTTTTCAAAAATGATATTAATTTTAAGATAATAAATAAGCTTAATGACCAATAAGTTCTTAATAAAAATATCGTTCGCATGTTTGCATAAAAAGACATTAAATTTGCCAAACGATATTTTCAGTTTGTAAAAAAAAGTAATTATTCTGATATTTTGAATATGAGCTGTAGTCACGTTTCGACACTCCAAAGCTATTGTTAAAGCTATGAGTGCGGTCTTTTTTTAATTTCTCGTTTGCATTCCAATATTTAATTTAAATGTTTTTTTTTTGCACTGAATAGCTGAGCTCGATCTCTAACCTGCCTTTTTTTAATTTTTAGATTTTGGTTACGGTTTTTTTTTTTATTAAGATCACTTTCCATAACGGAATTCATTTTGAAAGTGACAGTACCTTTATAAAAATAATCTTCACCCAAAATCAAAAAGTATAAAATGGCATGGTTAGATATTAGATTCAGCTATCCTGCGCAAAAAAAAAAAAAAAAAAAAAAAAAAAATCCTTTTAAAATATTGAAATGCAAAGGAATTAAGGCCCCCCCCCTCTACCTGCCTTTACATTTCTGGCATATAATTTTGAAACATCCTGTATATCTTTCATGCACTGAACTGAAATAACCAAAAAGTTAAAACATATACTATTAATTTATTTAAAAGTTGATATAAAATCCGGCTTAGAATCAAGATATTCCTCCTCTTTTAATCAAATAAATTGTTTTTAACTTTTATATAAATCAAGGTGAAAGTTTCTTCTCAGCACTGTTTTATTGTTTCGTTTTGATTTTATTGAAATATTCAAATTTAGCGACATACACCGCTATTCTTTAAAGGCCACACATGCGTATATATAGACATTATTATTCCAAATAAAATGATATTCTTAGATAAATGTAACCTCATTCTACCAAATCGGTTAGAACATTAATTTAATAACGCTCTTGACATTTTGTATTATTCTTCATAGTTGATATTACAGTGAAATTTATTTCAGAAGATTTGTCATTCCTTTTGGGGAAAATTCTATTTCTTTGATCTGACAAAGTCATCAATTAACTTGAAAAATGTACTTAGAGAAAAATGCTGTCTGACATTTGCAAATAAATAGTACATTGTTGAAATCTTTTCTCTCTTTTTCTAGTTTTCGTTATTTATTAACTTTAATTTACAAGATGAGATGAGAAGAAAACATTGATTTTTATCCCCTACCCTATAATCTTCTTCTTTTTAACCTTTTGCAACATAGTTGATATATTTTTATAAATTCTGTTTTTTTAGTATCTGTCCGGGCTCTAACACAAGTAAATCTACTCGGTTTGATATGTAATTTTTATAAGCTATTGAGGTTTAAAGCTGCTAGTCTCTCAGCTCCCGAATTCCCTCCACTAATGTTAAATCTACGGGCGTTTAATGCATTCGTATACTTAAAGTACCTCATTGGGGAATTAATATTTTTAACTCCTTTTTTTCACTGTACTCTTCTTAAGGATGTATTGAGGCTAGGGCTGCTAGCCTCCCAGCTTCCGAATTCCCCTCTCTAATGTTAAGTCTATGGGCATTTAATGTATTCGCATATTTAAAGTATCTCATTGGGAAATTAATATTTTTAACTCCTTTTTTTCACCGTACTCTTCTTAAGGATGTATTGAGGCTAAGGCTGCTAGCCTCCCAGCTCCCGAATTCCCCTCTCTAATGTTAAGTCTACAAGCGTTTGATGTATTCGTATATTTAAATTATCTCATTTCGAAATTAATATTTTTAACTTTTTTTTTTCAGTGTACTCTGCTTAAGGATGTATTGAGGGTAAGACTGCTAGCCTCCAAGCTCTCGAATTTCCCTCGAATTTTAAGTCTATGGATCTTTGATGCATTCGTATATTTAAAATATCTCATTAAGAATTTAATATTTATAACTTCTTTTAGGTAGCTTTCATTACAAAAAGCTACCTATTGCAGCCGTTCGGAGGAAAGCGATTTCAAAAAATTTTGGTATATTTTCATCGATCATGACCCCCAGATTCCGAAACCACCCTCCGTTCAAATGTTGATATATATATACATATATATATATATATATATCTTATTTTTGTCACACTGTAACTGTAGTATTTAAGAACCGATTTGGATGTAACTTCGTGCGTATATAGTACATATCAATATTTCGACCGAGGTCGTTGGCCAGCTTCATCCGCCGTATTGTTTCAAAATGGCAGTCATTTAAAATTAAATAAAAAAAATAATAAAATTTGAAATGTGGTACCAAAAAATTGAAAATTGAAAAATATTTTTTTTCTGTGTTTGACCTTGATACTAAGATTCCGGAGCAGTTTTTGTTTTGTCTATATCTTAAAAAATGGCTGAGTTATAGCACTTTGAATTTCAAGCGTGGCTGACATTTTGAAACGTCCTGATTTTTGTCACGCGATAACAGGGGTATTTACACTGCAAATAGAAGCGTCTTAAATTTAGACACATATGTGACTGAAAAAGAATTTTAGACACTTAAGTGCCTTAATCTGAAAATTAAGACATTATAGATGTCTTAATTTAAGATGCATAAGTGTCTTACTATGACCATGGTGTAAACGAACTGAGAATAATCTCTAAAATATCCGCAAACGTCTTATTTTAAGACACTTCATTGCTTTAAACGTGTCTTAATTTAAGACGTTTTGATTCTTTCGACGCAATAACCACCAGGGGACACTCCCGCGCATGCGTTTTAGATGTCTTCGTTCAAAGTGGTACACGTTGTAATTCAAACAAAGTTTGTTTTTATGCACGCGTGTATTTTAATTCGTTTTTTGCGAAATGTGAAGTACTGTGATTTTAATTCGCATTAACTTGGATTATTTATTTATTGAATACATACATCTGACGTGTGCGCTTGACATCAAATGTCTCTTAGAAGCTGTCGTCGATATAAGGGCGAGATAGACACAGAACAGAAGTAGAAGACGGTTGAAGATTACACCCGGAAATCTACAAAGCGTGTGCAATGGGCTTAGTGTTAACTCGTATTAATTTATATCAATAATATTGTGTTATTCATCTTCGTCCTGTCGAAGCTTGCAAAAAAAAAAAAAAAAAAAAAAAAAAAAAAAAAAAAACTTTTGTCTGGCGGGTCATGTTTTCAGGATGAAACATCTCATTCTTTAAATATGGCTAGTCGGATGCATTATGAGATTACATTTTAAACTGATGCAAGTCTTCCTCCTTCACTGTGGTTGTGGTAGTTTTTAAATCAAATCGAGGAATTTTTTTTTACCTCTTGCAAACAGCGATTGAAGTAAGTGTTATAATTTCTTTATAGTACTAAAATTAGTGTCTTTTATGATTTTATTTATTGTACTAAACAAAATCTTGCATGAAATTTAATTAGTTTTGAATCTTTTTGCAAAACAAAACACTAATTCTAGAAGTATATATTTTTAAACTTATGACGTTGTCTTTTATTACAAATTATGTATTATTTATTCTCATCTTTTTTCTCAAATTTAAAGTAATAACATCACTAAAAAACAGACAAATTTTAAGTTGAGTTCCTTCTCTTGTTTTGTTTTGTTTTCAATATGGCAGTTCTTAGATTCAATGGCTAATGCTTATCTCATACTAAACGACCACAAGGAGATAGAAAAAAAAAACTTTGAAAGATCTCCTAAAGCTTTCTTACTTCCTAGCTAGGGATTACAATCCCGGAATCCCGCTTTAATTTTAATCCCGAAAATCCCGGGATTTTTCGGGATTGCCTTTTTTTTTTCTATTGAACAATATTCAGCTGAAATAAAAAAAAAATAAATTGATTTTTATGAAATTTATATATAATTGAAAAAGAATATTTCTCAAGTATTTCTTAGATATATTTCTAAAGCTATTAAATCTTTTAATGTGGAAAACGTTTGACTTGGAAACATAGAAGTAAGCCAGTCAGGAAAAAAGGAAATCATTTGTTTATTTCGTTTTTGCTTCGTGTGTAGAAAATATATTTCACTTCGAAGGTCATTTTCCAATTAGACTTTACTGATAAGCATCGCAAGTGTGTATCATAGTGATATCACATGCTAACTTCTTTTTTTTTGCGGCTTTATTTTGCTTTAAAGATGTCTTGTTTAGTAGCTCATAGGAATGATAACAATAAGCCCATGTGGCAATATAAATTTTTAAAAAATCTAATTTTTAAATGATAAGGATTTTAATTTTTTGCGGCGAGGGGGGGGGGGGGGATTTTGTATGAAATTTTCGTAAAGCTGATACCTTAAATCTTGCACTGATTATAATGAAAATTTTGAACTTTTAGAGTAGGACAAAATTAAAAACACAAAATATAAATAAACAAAATACCGAAGTAATTCTTTTCTCAATATTAACCCTTTGCACTCGAGGGCTCCGGAGCGGAGCCATTTAAAATTTGTCTTCAAACTCGAGGTCTCCGCTACGGAGACAATGCAAATAATTTTGTGATACCATGTAATCTTGGCTTTTCAAGACAGGCATCACAAAATTATTTGCATTGTCTCCGTAGCGGAGCCCTCGACTTTGAAGACAAATTTTAAATGACTCCGCTCCGGGGCCCTCGAGTGCAAAGGGATAAAGTAGAATATTTATTTATTTATTCATAGTTAAATAGTTGTTGTGATTATCATCTGATATATATCTAAATTGCCTATGTGGCAATATAAATGTTTAAAAAAAAATCTATTTTTAAATTATATGAAGTAGAGTAGGACAAGATTATAAGAAATGTATATATTTAGCCCTGTACTTTAAAAGCACTCAATAGCCCTTGCCGTTGAATTTGCCCGATAATCGGAGATGTCTGCTTTTGTGGGGTAAAAATATACAAATATGTATGCTATGCGGATTAAAAAAAGTATTCGCTAAATAGGTGTTTCAGCTATTCGAGAATGTCCATTAACCTCCACGACGGATACTCCCGATTACCGGACATCTCAATTTAAATAATAATAATGCAGGGTTGCATTTTTTGCAAAAGAACTTCTTGATTAAAGAATGGGCATACTGGGCAGTGCCCCTCCTTCTACGATTTTAGTGCCCACAAATGGTTTAATAAGTTATATAAGTTTCAATTGGTGTAAATCAAGACGTTTAATGAGCGAAGAAATCGGAAAAATATATTATTTAGTGATGAAAGTATGTTTTGTATCTATACAACATATTTTCATCACTAACTAATATGTTTTTCCAATCTTCTTCGCTCCATAAACGTCTTGATTTCTACCAATTCAATCTTATACGCTTTTGTTTTGCAGTCATGAGAGGTTTTGTTTTCGGTACACAAGATTCAAACTTAAATTTATGGAGACGTCTTAATGTTTTCGGTGTAGAAACTTAAACTCCTTCTTCTTTCCATTTTCGGTGCACGAATCGCACATTTTAAGACGGTTTTTCTTAACTATACGCTTCAGTTTCCTGTCATCTCTAGCAGATGTTTTTAGTTTTCGGCTGCCATTTCGGCAATTATTTTGAAATTTTCCATTTTTTAAATATTGAGTTAGTATTTTATTAATGCTTGATTGCGAACAGTGTAAAAAATTCGCTATATAACATTGATTTTTACCGTGCCAACAGAAATCAGCCATCCTAAGTTTAATAGATTCAGGAATATCACTCACACGACCCATTTTAAGACGAAAAAGCAAACAAACTGCAAAGAGAATATTGATTTTAAATAAAATCGTCTTAATTGAATCCATGATGTCATCAGTTATGAATTGGTGATAATTAAATGAGAATTAATGTGAAATATTCTAATATTTTGAACCACTTGAATAAATATTCTAATATTTTGACTTTTCAAAATAATTTTTTTTCAATTAATCTTTTCAAAAATGATATTAATTTTAAGATAATAAATAAGCTTAATGACCAATAAGTTCTTAATAAAAATATCGTTCGCATGTTTGCATAAAAAGACATTAAATTTGCCAAACGATATTTTCAGTTTGTAAAAAAAAGTAATTATTCTGATATTTTGAATATGAGCTGTAGTCACGTTTCGACACTCCAAAGCTATTGTTAAAGCTATGAGTGCGGTCTTTTTTTAATTTCTCGTTTGCATTCCAATATTTAATTTAAATGTTTTTTTTTTGCACTGAATAGCTGAGCTCGATCTCTAACCTGCCTTTTTTTAATTTTTAGATTTTGGTTACGGTTTTTTTTTTTATTAAGATCACTTTCCATAACGGAATTCATTTTGAAAGTGACAGTACCTTTATAAAAATAATCTTCACCCAAAATCAAAAAGTATAAAATGGCATGGTTAGATATTAGATTCAGCTATCCTGCGCAAAAAAAAAAAAAAAAAAAAAAAAAAAATCCTTTTAAAATATTGAAATGCAAAGGAATTAAGGCCCCCCCCCCCTCTACCTGCCTTTACATTTCTGGCATATAATTTTGAAACATCCTGTATATCTTTCATGCACTGAACTGAAATAACCAAAAAGTTAAAACATATACTATTAATTTATTTAAAAGTTGATATAAAATCCGGCTTAGAATCAAGATATTCCTCCTCTTTTAATCAAATAAATTGTTTTTAACTTTTATATAAATCAAGGTGAAAGTTTCTTCTCAGCACTGTTTTATTGTTTCGTTTTGATTTTATTGAAATATTCAAATTTAGCGACATACACCGCTATTCTTTAAAGGCCACACATGCGTATATATAGACATTATTATTCCAAATAAAATGATATTCTTAGATAAATGTAACCTCATTCTACCAAATCGGTTAGAACATTAATTTAATAACGCTCTTGACATTTTGTATTATTCTTCATAGTTGATATTACAGTGAAATTTATTTCAGAAGATTTGTCATTCCTTTTGGGGAAAATTCTATTTCTTTGATCTGACAAAGTCATCAATTAACTTGAAAAATGTACTTAGAGAAAAATGCTGTCTGACATTTGCAAATAAATAGTACATTGTTGAAATCTTTTCTCTCTTTTTCTAGTTTTCGTTATTTATTAACTTTAATTTACAAGATGAGATGAGAAGAAAACATTGATTTTTATCCCCTACCCTATAATCTTCTTCTTTTTAACCTTTTGCAACATAGTTGATATATTTTTATAAATTCTGTTTTTTTAGTATCTGTCCGGGCTCTAACACAAGTAAATCTACTCGGTTTGATATGTAATTTTTATAAGCTATTGAGGTTTAAAGCTGCTAGTCTCTCAGCTCCCGAATTCCCTCCACTAATGTTAAATCTACGGGCGTTTAATGCATTCGTATACTTAAAGTACCTCATTGGGGAATTAATATTTTTAACTCCTTTTTTTCACTGTACTCTTCTTAAGGATGTATTGAGGCTAGGGCTGCTAGCCTCCCAGCTTCCGAATTCCCCTCTCTAATGTTAAGTCTATGGGCATTTAATGTATTCGCATATTTAAAGTATCTCATTGGGAAATTAATATTTTTAACTCCTTTTTTTCACCGTACTCTTCTTAAGGATGTATTGAGGCTAAGGCTGCTAGCCTCCCAGCTCCCGAATTCCCCTCTCTAATGTTAAGTCTACAAGCGTTTGATGTATTCGTATATTTAAATTATCTCATTTCGAAATTAATATTTTTAACTTTTTTTTTTCAGTGTACTCTGCTTAAGGATGTATTGAGGGTAAGACTGCTAGCCTCCAAGCTCTCGAATTTCCCTCGAATTTTAAGTCTATGGATCTTTGATGCATTCGTATATTTAAAATATCTCATTAAGAATTTAATATTTATAACTTCTTTTAGGTAGCTTTCATTACAAAAAGCTACCTATTGCAGCCGTTCGGAGGAAAGCGATTTCAAAAAATTTTGGTATATTTTCATCGATCATGACCCCCAGATTCCGAAACCACCCTCCGTTCAAATGTTGATATATATATACATATATATATATATATATATCTTATTTTTGTCACACTGTAACTGTAGTATTTAAGAACCGATTTGGATGTAACTTCGTGCGTATATAGTACATATCAATATTTCGACCGAGGTCGTTGGCCAGCTTCATCCGCCGTATTGTTTCAAAATGGCAGTCATTTAAAATTAAATAAAAAAAATAATAAAATTTGAAATGTGGTACCAAAAAATTGAAAATTGAAAAATATTTTTTTTCTGTGTTTGACCTTGATACTAAGATTCCGGAGCAGTTTTTGTTTTGTCTATATCTTAAAAAATGGCTGAGTTATAGCACTTTGAATTTCAAGCGTGGCTGACATTTTGAAACGTCCTGATTTTTGTCACGCGATAACAGGGGTATTTACACTGCAAATAGAAGCGTCTTAAATTTAGACACATATGTGACTGAAAAAGAATTTTAGACACTTAAGTGCCTTAATCTGAAAATTAAGACATTATAGATGTCTTAATTTAAGATGCATAAGTGTCTTACTATGACCATGGTGTAAACGAACTGAGAATAATCTCTAAAATATCCGCAAACGTCTTATTTTAAGACACTTCATTGCTTTAAACGTGTCTTAATTTAAGACGTTTTGATTCTTTCGACGCAATAACCACCAGGGGACACTCCCGCGCATGCGTTTTAGATGTCTTCGTTCAAAGTGGTACACGTTGTAATTCAAACAAAGTTTGTTTTTATGCACGCGTGTATTTTAATTCGTTTTTTGCGAAATGTGAAGTACTGTGATTTTAATTCGCATTAACTTGGATTATTTATTTATTGAATACATACATCTGACGTGTGCGCTTGACATCAAATGTCTCTTAGAAGCTGTCGTCGATATAAGGGCGAGATAGACACAGAACAGAAGTAGAAGACGGTTGAAGATTACACCCGGAAATCTACAAAGCGTGTGCAATGGGCTTAGTGTTAACTCGTATTAATTTATATCAATAATATTGTGTTATTCATCTTCGTCCTGTCGAAGCTTGCAAAAAAAAAAAAAAAAAAAAAAAAAAAAAAACTTTTGTCTGGCGGGTCATGTTTTCAGGATGAAACATCTCATTCTTTAAATATGGCTAGTCGGATGCATTATGAGATTACATTTTAAACTGATGCAAGTCTTCCTCCTTCACTGTGGTTGTGGTAGTTTTTAAATCAAATCGAGGAATTTTTTTTTACCTCTTGCAAACAGCGATTGAAGTAAGTGTTATAATTTCTTTATAGTACTAAAATTAGTGTCTTTTATGATTTTATTTATTGTACTAAACAAAATCTTGCATGAAATTTAATTAGTTTTGAATCTTTTTGCAAAACAAAACACTAATTCTAGAAGTATATATTTTTAAACTTATGACGTTGTCTTTTATTACAAATTATGTATTATTTATTCTCATCTTTTTTCTCAAATTTAAAGTAATAACATCACTAAAAAACAGACAAATTTTAAGTTGAGTTCCTTCTCTTGTTTTGTTTTGTTTTCAATATGGCAGTTCTTAGATTCAATGGCTAATGCTTATCTCATACTAAACGACCACAAGGAGATAGAAAAAAAAAACTTTGAAAGATCTCCTAAAGCTTTCTTACTTCCTAGCTAGGGATTACAATCCCGGAATCCCGCTTTAATTTTAATCCCGAAAATCCCGGGATTTTTCGGGATTGCCTTTTTTTTTTCTATTGAACAATATTCAGCTGAAATAAAAAAAAAATAAATTGATTTTTATGAAATTTATATATAATTGAAAAAGAATATTTCTCAAGTATTTCTTAGATATATTTCTAAAGCTATTAAATCTTTTAATGTGGAAAACGTTTGACTTGGAAACATAGAAGTAAGCCAGTCAGGAAAAAAGGAAATCATTTGTTTATTTCGTTTTTGCTTCGTGTGTAGAAAATATATTTCACTTCGAAGGTCATTTTCCAATTAGACTTTACTGATAAGCATCGCAAGTGTGTATCATAGTGATATCACATGCTAACTTCTTTTTTTTTGCGGCTTTATTTTGCTTTAAAGATGTCTTGTTTAGTAGCTCATAGGAATGATAACAATAAGCCCATGTGGCAATATAAATTTTTAAAAAATCTAATTTTTAAATGATAAGGATTTTAATTTTTTGCGGCGAGGGGGGGGGGGGATTTTGTATGAAATTTTCGTAAAGCTGATACCTTAAATCTTGCACTGATTATAATGAAAATTTTGAACTTTTAGAGTAGGACAAAATTAAAAACACAAAATATAAATAAACAAAATACCGAAGTAATTCTTTTCTCAATATTAACCCTTTGCACTCGAGGGCTCCGGAGCGGAGCCATTTAAAATTTGTCTTCAAACTCGAGGTCTCCGCTACGGAGACAATGCAAATAATTTTGTGATACCATGTAATCTTGGCTTTTCAAGACAGGCATCACAAAATTATTTGCATTGTCTCCGTAGCGGAGCCCTCGACTTTGAAGACAAATTTTAAATGACTCCGCTCCGGGGCCCTCGAGTGCAAAGGGATAAAGTAGAATATTTATTTATTTATTCATAGTTAAATAGTTGTTGTGATTATCATCTGATATATATCTAAATTGCCTATGTGGCAATATAAATGTTTAAAAAAAAATCTATTTTTAAATTATATGAAGTAGAGTAGGACAAGATTATAAGAAATGTATATATTTAGCCCTGTACTTTAAAAGCACTCAATAGCCCTTGCCGTTGAATTTGTCCGATAATCGGAGATGTCTGCTTTTGTGGGGTAAAAATATACAAATATGTATGCTATGCGGATTAAAAAAAGTATTCGCTAAATAGGTGTTTCAGCTATTCGAGAATGTCCATTAACCTCCACGACGGATACTCCCGATTACCGGACATCTCAATTTAAATAATAATAATGCAGGGTTGCATTTTTTGCAAAAGAACTTCTTGATTAAAGAATGGGCATACTGGGCAGTGCCCCTCCTTCTACGATTTTAGTGCCCACAAATGTGATGTGCAATATTTGTAAAGCTTATATTTTAAATCTGTTTCGAAATTGTACTGATTATAATCAATATTTTGAACTTTTAAAGTAAAATAAGATTAAAAATAAAACAAATTTTAAAAATCTAATATTTAGATAAGTATTTTTTCTTTTAATCTTGTTCTACTCCTGAAGTTCAAAATATTGATTATAATCAGTAAAATGTCGTAAAAGATTTAAATTATCAGCTTAACAAAAATTGCGTACCAAAATTGGGAGCACCAAAAAAATCAGGTTGTAGGGGAGGGGGGGGGGGGGGGCAGGACCCCAGCCAAATATTTTTCTAGGATTCGACGTGGTCAAACATGGCTACGTATGATGCTTACAAAAAAAATGGATGCTATTAAGATGTTTGAAGTGTCTGAAAAAAATCAGACATTTTAAAATGTCTGAAAATTGAACACTCCGTTTCAGGCACTTAAGTATCTGAATTTCAGACATTTTAATTTACAGTGTATGAACCGATATGGATGTACCTTGGTGTGTACAAAGTACATACCAATGTCTCGACCGAGTTCGTTAACCAGCTTCATCCGCCATCTTGTTTCAAATTGGCGGGCATTTAAAAAAATTTTTAATTTAAAAATTTAAAATGAGGTACCAAAAAATTTGAAAAGGAAAAAGATTTTTTTTGTCTGTGTTTGACCTTAATATAAAGATTCAGGAACAGTTTTTGTTTCGTCTATATCTAAAAAAAATGGCTGAGTTATAGCATTTTGAATTTCTATTGTGGCTGACATTTTGAAATGACCTGATTTTGTCACGCGATAACAGGCGTATTTATGCACAGATTTGGATGTAAGTTGGTGTGTACATAGTACATACCAATGTCTCGACCGAGTTCGTTGGACAGCTTCATTCGCCATGTTGTTTCAAAAGTGCTGCCATTAAAAAATAATAATTTAAAATGAGGTATCAAAAAATTGTAAAATAAAAAAGATTTTTTTTTATATGTTTGATCTTGATACAAAGATTTCGGAGCAGTATTTGTTTCGTCTATATCTTAAAATATGTTTGAGTTATAGCACTTTGAATTTCTAGCATGGCTGACATTTTGAAACGATCTGATATTTGTCACTCGATAACACGAGTATTTTTAAACCTATTTGGATGTAAGAAGGCATGTGGATAGTATAGAGCAATTCCTTGACCAAGTTCGTTGGCCAGCTTCATCCGCCATCTTGTTTCAAAATGGCGGCCATTAAATTAAAAAAAATTATATTTAAAGTAAGGCGTAAAAAAATTAGAAATTGAAAAAGGTTTCTTTCTTAAGTATTTGACCTTGATATAAGGATTCAGGAGCATTTTTTGTTTGTCTTTATCTTAAAAAATGGCTCAGATATAGCAGTTTCAATTTCTAATGTGGGTGACATTTTGAAAAATCTGATTTTTTGCCTGCGACAGCACTCGTATATATCAACCGATTCCGATGTGAGTGAGCATGTGCACAGGAATTACTAAGGTCTCGACCAAGTTCACTGGTTAGCCTCATCCACCATGTTGGCTTAAAATGGCAGGCACTTCAAGATATCGCCGAATTTGGCAACCAAATATAAGTTACTTTAAATAAAAGCAACTTGAATAAAGCTGACTAATTTCGCGAAATTGTCATTCATAATTATTTAATATTGATAAAAATTAGTATACAATCTTCTGTAATCGGTTTCCACTAAATTGAGCTTCGTGTGTTTGAATAATATAAGCAAGCTTTTTAAAAATAAGGAATATGAAAGCTACCTCTTCCTCCCGGCACTGACCGGAAGGAGTTCTTTCGCTGCACTCTTCTTACAGATGTATTGAGGTTAAGGCTGCTAGCCTTGCAGCCCCCGAATTCCCGTCACTAAGTTAAGTCTATGGACGTTTGATGCATTCGTATATTTAAAATATCTTACTGGGAAATTAATATTTTTGCTCCTTTTTTCAGTGTGCTCTTCTTAAGGATGTCTCTTTATTTCTTAGTTCTGAAAATATTTCTAAAATATACACTTAATTTTATATGAAGTGTTAAAATCTTACTCACAGTTCGTCATCTTTTAACGCATAATATATTAAATTAAGCATAGATTTGAGAAATATTTTGAGAACAAAGGAAAAAAAAAAACACATCATTTAACCTTTTCGATACGAGTGTCTTTTACAGAAATTTTAATCTTTTATCACCGGTTTTTCAAAATAGAATTTTTTGCCTAATTGAATCGGGAAAAGGGCCGGGTTAAATAAGGCAAAATTTCCAATAAAAATTTACTGGTGAGAATAATCACAGATTCTGAGCACTTTACGCGGCAAGTATACCGGTCGCTCGTCCTCAAGGGATTAAGAAGAGTACACAGAAAAAATGAGATATTTTAAATATTTGAATGCGCGAAATGCCCATAGACTTAACATTAGTGAGAGGAATTCAGAAGCTGAGTGACTAGCAGCCTTAAGTATGGAAAGTCCTGTATCGAAAATGAACAATGTAGCATTCATAGTTTTTTTTTACAGGGACACACAAATGAATTTCGTTGCATTACGCTCTATGGGGTAAAAATGCTTGCGGGATGTTTTCATAATGTTAGAATACTTCAAACATAATGTACTTGGTTTGCAACACACTGACAAACCGCAATGCGCTTTCTGAGGAGTATACACTGTCAGAATAACTCGTTTATATACACTAAATTATTCCTCATTTTTTAATAACCAATTTCCATACTCCTAGAAAACATGTTTTATCCGTGCATTATTCCCTAAAGTTTTAAAAAAGGGGGAAATTCCCTTTATTGCCTTCACACATGGGTAAATCCGTCTTTAGTTTTTAAAGGAAAAACCAAAAATTCTATAAATTAAGATTTCTAATATAATTAAAAAAGAAAAAAAAAACAAACGAACAAATTTTTTTTTTCCAATAAAAATATATTATTCATATTTTATATCGAACAATCTACTCAAAAATATTTATAATTAATATTTGTATCCCATATTAAAACTAACGTGTGAAAACTCAGCCACAATTTCATTAAAGACGAAATCGTCCCGAAATTCACTTAAAAATTCCCAGCTTTTTAAAGAAATTAATCAAGCCATACGCATCTGAAGCAAACACATTTACTTTAAACTATCTGACTGCTGAATAACTGTAGCCTTTCTTCAATTGACGTATATTTTACCTCCTGTAACGAAGAAAAAAAAACGGAGATTCTTCAAATAACGGAAATATTCTGGTAGCACTACTGCAAGCAATAATCATACAATTTCCGTGATCTGAAGAAAGTATTTCTGAGCGCATTCAACAACTTGCATTCATAGTTCATTTACAGGGTCTTACAAAATTTACATTACATGATCTATTGGGGAAACTTCTGTGGGATTCTACTGAATGATGTTACATTATTTTAAACATAATAAACTGGTTATTGATCACTCTTGTGGAATATAACGCCTTTTCTGTGGATTTTGGAATATATAGTGTTCGTTGTTCATTTACTGCACCCAGAAACAATTAGTTTACAGGGCTGATTATGATCCGTAATTTTTGGAAGTGCGTTACCAATTCTGGTATGTACTATTAAATTTAACTAATTTTTAGTGCATTATATTGTGTCTAAAAATTAATTTTTTTTTATAGGAAACAAGGGTCATCTTCATTTATTCGGTGCATTACTAAAATATGAAGCCTGGTTTTTTTTTCCAACTTTGATAGTAATAAAGATATTTCAAAATTCTTTCCTTGCTGTGTATAAAATTTAACTATATCATGGGAAGAAATAGAAGTAGCTACTATCCACAACCAAACAGCATTAAACTAAGTTCTCCATATTTAATAATGCCATTGATATTACATTTTGTGCCACTGATGGGATAATTGTGGAATTTTTGCAATTATGGCGAAATAATTTCACACAAAATAAGTTACTTCTGTTGAAGATTAAGCTTAAATATAACCAAATATATGAAGCTTATAAACAAAATCTGAGTTGGGATTGGAGCGACATATCATTTTTTTAACCTGAATAAATGCACTGTTATCTTCGTTTACCATGCAAAAATTAACTTTTGTAATGTGTTGTAATACCTCTTTAAATCTGTTGTACAATTCATTTGAAAGACATTGTTATTTACCAGGGTACATGCACTCAATAAAATTCTAATATGAAATCTAATATAAAGAAGAAAATCTGAGTTGGGATTGGAGTGACATACCATTTATTTTAACCTGAATAAATGCACTGTTATCTCGGTTTACCATACAAAAATTAACTTTTGTAATGTGTTGTAATACCTCTTTAAATCTGTTGTACATTTCATTTGAAAGACATTGGTATTTACCAGGATACATGCACTCAATAAAATTCTAATGTGAAATCTAATACAGTCGAACTCGCTTATATCGAGCCCTGATTTAACGAGAACCCGGATTTAACGAGAAAATCATAAGTACTTGGTTGGTGCAATGTTAAGTCTATGAGAGCATAACTCGCTTTTAACGAGCAAACCCCGGTTATAGCGAGCAATATTTTTGTGATTCATAAAATTTCTATTGACTTCCGCCTCTCCAGCTCAGATAATGTTTCTTGGAAAAATTCCTTTAACATTCCGAAATTAACAGAAATTGAGTGTGCAGAAAAACTTTAAACTTTTTTCGGAGCCAGGGATTCAAATGACGATGTTTTTGGGCCAAGAGTCATCTTCGAAGAACAATAACACAAGAAAGAAACAATAAGACAGTTCAAAGCAAAATAACCAACTTCTTTCGTACTGTACAGAAATAAAAAATAAATAAAGTTTGTATAATAAAGTAAGTATGCATGAATTTGTGTAATTTTTTACGAACCTGTTTTTTACGAGCACCCGATTATAACGAGCAAATATCACGGTCCCTTCACGCTCGCTATAACCGAGTTGGACTGTATAAATAATTCATAAGTATGAACATACGTTAAGCTAAATGAATATTGCTTAATCACTCAATCGATTTTCAATGAAAAAATCTTAAAAAAAAAATCTCAGTTTTAAAGTGGCTGTTCTTTAAAATTCAGTGAGGAACTATTTCTTCGCGCGGACGTACACTTCTCCCTAGTATAATACCCATCGACAGTATAGCTTTGTCCGGATATTACGTCTTTTCCAAGAATGTACAAAAATAAGCAGGAATCAGGAATCCTGCTTTTTCAGAATTTAGTGTTGCCCCGATGAGGAAAAGAAAAATATTATGATTACGAGTTTGAACCCGTCGAATTTCGATGAAAGAAAATGTTTAAGAAGGAACTATTTCGTTAATTTATATAAATTTTCGAAATTAGTTACAATAAAAGATGCATCTTATGTTGGTTAATCTAACTCTCAAACAAATGTACTTTTAACTAACAGTCACTGCTCTTCCATAAAGACACTCTAAATTTTTTAGAAAACTTTGAGTTTTATCAGTGTGTAATTTCAATTGCGTTATTTACAAAAGTGAAGCATTTCCACCTGTGAAGGATTTAAAAGCCGCTGGAGTGAAAATGATGCACTCCTACAAAATATATTTCAGTTTTAAGACTTAAAATACACGTTTTTATTTTGTATAAAATGACGTCATTTGCATTCGCTGAAGAATTCCACATTTACGATTCAGTCTTAAAGAACATCTGTAAAAAAGTACGCATATCACAAAAAATCGGATTTCTAATAATTAATATGCCTTCATTTGTTTGTAACATAAATATAGCTACTTAAAATGAAATACTGTTTTTAATAGCTCCATGTTTTATCAGACACCATTCATTTATGTTTTTCAAAATAGCATGCATTTTAATTACAATTTTTTATTCAGTTGTTATGAGAAAATGGCAACAAAAAGATACGGTAATCTACTAATTTCCAATTAATTTCTCTTTACTTTCTACAGAAATGGAGTACTTCATTTGCCACCATTACATAAACGGTATTAAAAACAACAAAAAAATGAATATCCCAAAAATAAATTGATATGCAGTTTTCAAACAAATTGTAGTTAAAAGTACCTTTTTCCCCTATACGAAGGTGCAAAAATTTTAAATGTGCAATGCTTAGAAGTTAAAAATATTGCAGTACAGATTGTCAGTATTTAATTGCTGGAAGTGTATCATGTAACTTACATAAATACCCTTGATACCACTTCAGCAGGTTATTATTTTATTTTATTGTCATAAAAAAATACTATTATTTACATATTTTGATTATTATTATTATTTTATAAAATGCATATATATATTTAGAGTGTGTATTACATATAGGTATTTTGATTATTATTATTATTATTATTTAATATAAATATACTCAGATATGTATTTATGCTAGAAGGTCTTAATAAGAGTAGGACCACACAAGGAGTCCTATCTGTAGAGGGGATCTTTTCAGCGAGTCACGGAGTCTACAAGCCTGACAATAGCTTGACATAAAATGCCAAGTCGTATTTATGATGGGATACTACTTTATTTATGATACCTAATAAAACAGGCCACACAGGCGAAGACTCGGGGCCCAGAAACCAAGATCGCTGACGCTCAAGGGGCGGAGTATGGTATACCCCGGAAAAAGTGCAATACCGAATCAGAGGTTTGCAGGTCGAAGGAAGAAATGGGGGTCAGCAAGGCTGACCGATCATTCGACGGAGGGGGCGAAGGACCTTCCTCCACATTGTCATCACGAGGTGATGTCGTAAGTAAAGGAAGAAGTTACAATGAGATGGATTAAAGTTTCTATATGATGATGACTTAAAATGTAGTTCGATTCAAGTTCCTAAACCATGAAGTCTGAGAGATCGATGCCAGTTGTAAAGCTATGAAGTACTAAAATATTTGGGTCGTGTTTTCCCGTTAAGGGTTGGCCCTATGGATAATCTGTCCTCGGACATTGCTTCATCGTCAAGTGTTTAAATTAGTGAATTTTATTGTGAGTGAAAAAAAAAAAGTCATTCAATGTGTCAAGGATTCAAGTGTGATCTTAACCACAAGTGATTCCTCTCTACAGAAGGTTTCGCTCCTTTTTAATCTTTTTGTTTTCCCATTGTGTGAATAATTTATGTTATATTAGGGAGGTACAATTTATGGTACTCAAGCAATTAAGTATTAATTGTAATGGTAATTTAAAAAGTAAATTTAATGTAATTACTAATTCATTTTCGTTCTTTGGAACGCTGGTGTCTTATGACACAATTCTATTTTGTTTCTTTTATTATTTTGTAAATATGTACATTACTGTAAATAAACCTTTTGTTTATTGTTAACTTTTGGCTATGTTTTTAATACAACATGAGTCCACTGTTTTATTTTAATGTAAGTTTTATTTCAAATGACAGTCTGTTTTATGATGCTATTTATGCGTAGTTTAGATAGGTTTTATTTAGATTCAACTGCGCGGTCTATACGCTATTTCTTCACTAAAATTACACAACGCAGCTTGGGGCGTTTTGGAGATGTGTTTTCTCCCGCCTCAATTTAAGATAATTAAGGTTAGTTTAATTATCAGGAATAGCCAGGACCAGTATTATATAATTACGATCACAAATGTTTGTCTATAAATTGTAATGTTTAAATACCCACTATAATAATTCAGGTATTTCAGGTTCAGTAATTGAGGAGTAGTTAACTTCTCTTACTCACTTGGGTAATTACCCCCATTACCCAATTATTATCTTCCCCCAACCTTCATGGTATGTTTGGGTAGTTAAGTTGGTGGGTAAGTTGGTAGTTAAGTTGGTAGTTACTAAATGGACCTGGATCTCCCCAGCATTAATCGTACAATGACAAATTTCCTTCGTTTTACCGCTTGTTTATGTAACGTAACTTTATCTTTTAGTAACCTTTAATAGTTGCCTGGAAGAAGTTTCATATCGGGACTGATAACATTACATTTTGATCAGTGGTGGAAAATTCTTTGTAATATGATTTAGTGATGTTACGATATTCTGAAGATAATAAATTTGTGATTGATCACTCTTGTGGAATATAACATGTTTTCTATAGATTATTGAATACATAGTGTTCATTGTTCATTTACTACACACAGAAAAAAAAAATCCCTGCCGGCCCGGTCTACAGGCGGAGGTAGATTTTGAAGATAGGTATATTAATTGCACAACCAAAAACTAAATCATATAAATCCACTTTAACAGTTTTATCTGGCCGCTTTTCACGAGTTTTTATTTCATTTTTATTTAATAGCTGGTTTTATCAGAATCATGTTAATGTGGTATTCAAAAAAATACTTTTCCATGCTCAAAAACTCGAAATTTTCTGGCACATTTTCAGATTCATTTTTAATAGAAAAAATACGAAACTTGCTGACGTGATTTTTGAAAAGATTTATAAGCGACATGTGTTTTTATTTTTCTTTTAATTAATTGAAACTTGATTAATAAACAATTATTTTCTCAGTAGGGCAATATTTTTCGTTTCCAACGCAATCGCTTTGGGAAATTCGGTTCAAAATGCCCACTTTGACATCATTTTTTGAAATATATTCTGCCTGTATCAAAAAATCGATCATAACGGTACATTATATAGTTTCTGAAAAAGAGAATCTATCAATTGGATGCGTTTGAGAGCAAAAATTAATTTAAAAATTAGTAAGAAAATAAGCAGTTTGGATTTGAATACATCCTTAATAAGATGATTTTTTTCTTCAACTGCTATGTATTTTTAATTTGTTTTTGCTGTAAGAATTGGTCCTTTCAAAAACTTGTCTATATAAATGTTGAAGACAATATTAAGAAGATATATGATAAATTCATGCTGATTTTATATCTTGTGAATTGACGGAGTTATGGAAATTTTTCTTCTTCAACGCCCCCCCCCCCCCCCCCCGCTTTTTTTTTTTTTTTTTTTGTTAGAAAGGTCGGAAATATGGAGCGCATCACGAAAATACGAAACCTGAATTTTATTTTTAACTTTTATCATAATAAACATAATTTCAAAAGACTTTCCTTGTTTTGTGGGAAATTTAAAAATAACATGTGTCATATCATAGTGTCATGCGTTATCGTTCCCCGCGCCAGAAAAAAACAAAATTTCAAAATTTCCCCAAAAAATCCAAGAAATAGAAAATTTCGGAAAAATACATGTTTCGAGGAAAATTTTCTGCTTCCAAATTTTCGGTCTTACCACGGCTATTTAAGGTCGGATTTGCCAAAAATTCACCCAGTGAACGATAAAAATTTGATAGAAATAATATAATTTTGGAAATCATTTTAATGGCACTGATTAATTGTTTACAATTAGGAATTAGCAATAATAAAAAAAGCTCTCTGAAAGTAAAAGTTATCCAGTATGCATAAATTCTTCATGCATAGCATCTTCATTAAATACGAATAAAGATTTAATGCTCTCTTCTTTCAACTATAATTTTTTTAAATGCAGAATAACATTGTTCAGAAAGAATAGTTTAACTTGTTTTAAATCCGATTAAAAAAATGACGAACAATTTATTGCTTTTTTATTTACCTTTTCTTGTGAAGGGTAATGCATTTCGAAAATTTCTTGTTTAGTCGAAATCTTTTTGTTTAGAAATATTTAAATAAATAACATAAAAGTGAATACTTGCTTTTATTTAAGTGAATTAAATCAGTAAACTCATAGCAACAAAATATCCTTATACAAGATTTCATATTCATGATAAGTATTACTTGTAATCTTAAAAATTGTGTTCTTTACCCTTTTCGTTTCAAAAACGATTCACATAGAAACCATTAAGCCAGAAAAGTTTGGAAGAGATGGAACTAAGAATGGGCATTAGAAAATTGTATTACTTTTTTTTTTACGCTTGAATAAAGTTGTTACATTTAAAAAAAAAAAATTGAAGATTTAATTATATTTATTCAATATAAAAAGTAAAAAATTACATCTTGTGACGAATAATTAAAACTACAAAATAAAAACTTGAATAGATAGATTAACAATTCATTTAGTGCTAATATATGTACAAATAAAATATAAAAGTTTTAAAACATTAAATCTATCAAGATGTTAAAAAAACGTAGGTCTCAAAATCATGTCAAAATTTCCCAAGCGCTTTTAGTAAAACATTAGCCATCATCAGCGGAGTTAAAATGAGAATATACTTAGTCCAGTCAAATAGGGATTCAACCTCGGAATGAAAGTCAGCAAGCTGAAAATTTGCAAAAAGATTTGTTATGACATTCTAAAAGTTAGCTGAAAAGTCTCATAAAATCGCGCGTGGGTGCCGCCAGATATTCAAGGTGAAAGTTCACGAAAATTAGTTTTTTGCTTTTATCTAGTAAACCGTGCATTTTATGGAAAACAATCCAGTTACAGAATTAAAGTAGACAAAATTTCCTATAAAATACATATATTAACTTTAAATTTCTGACAAATGTTTTTGGTGCTAGAGCGCGCTGAAGAAGGGTCACTTTTTGACCTTCTAGCCAAAACGAGAGAAAAATCTCTCGCCCATTCTCGATTTCTCAAAAACAAAGAATTTTATCTAAAAAAACACAGTTACAAAATTCAAGTAGACTATTTTCTACAAAATTCATAAAATAATTTTAATTTTCTGGCAAAAAGTTTAGGCGCTAGATCGTGCTAAACAAAAGGCAATTTTTTTTTACCTTTGAAGTAAATCGAGAGAAAAGCCCTTTTCTATCTTCGATTTTTCGAAAACTGTGCGTTTTATCGAAGACCCCCAATAACAAAATTAAAGTGGATAAAATTTTCTGAAAAATGCGTACATTAAATTTAATTAGTTTTTGGCCCATTCGCCAAAAGATAGAAAAAACAACTCAAGATTGTTTCCTATATTTTTAATATGAGGATTTCCTTGTTTGTGGGAGGAAATTGTCGAGCATCAATACGTCTCCCCAAGACATCCCATACATTTTCAATGGGATTCAGGTCAGGGAAACGTGCTGCTGAGTTTATGCGATGCATATCTTCGGACTCAAGACAATCTTGTACAGACTGTATGCGATGACAAGCTGCGTTATTGTCCATAAAACGAAATTTTTCGCCGACAGCACCTCGAAAAAGTAAAAAATGCGGAAGCAGGACGTTTTCAATGTACTGTCAACCAGTCATTGACCCTTGGTCAAGCACATAGAGATCCGTGCGGCCATTGAACATGATGCCTGACCACACTATGATACTTGAAGTCGCATATGGATCTCTTTGTAGAATATTTTCGTGACATTAAGCACTACAACACTTGCCCCATATCAGTTAACATCTACAATCAGACGATAGACTGAATGTACTCTCATCTGAGAAGAGCACGGTAGATCAGTCGTCATCAGTCCAATTGTGTAAACGGGCGCTACGTTGGCGTCTCGAGAGTGGGACACACACAACAGGTCTTCGGGCATATAGTCCACACTTTTTCAAACGTCTTGCAACAGTATTCCTCGATATTTTAGTTCCTGTGGCAGCACAAAATTGATTTGCTAATTTACCAGCTGTGTTCCGTCGGTTCCTTTATGCCGAAATAACAATATCGCGATTTTCTTGGGACGTCGTACTGCTAGGACTACCTCCTCCCGTGCGCCTAGTACATATTCTACTTCTGGAATGCCGCCCATAGCCTACAAACAATACTGTGTGATATGTTAAATTCACGGGCAACATCTCTCATTTTGCTTCCTTCTTCCAACTTTCCGATTATTCTACCACGAGTAATATCAACTAAATGATGCCTCTAAGACATGTTCAAAATTTCAATGTTCAATCTTCACTCCATCTACTTCAATTTTTACATCAAATGATAACTCACAGCACCTGCCAATTGCCTAAAATCTCTTATCTCTGCTGTCACGTGATCGACAAAAGCCGAAGTACAAAATTTGCACAAGTTTGACGAAACAGTGTACATCCCACATTCATGCAAGTTTACACGTGTTGCTGCGGATCTATTTCTATCTGTAATCGTTGAAAATTACAGTGGTCCTTAAGTTTTGTCTACCAGTGTATATTCGTATGACAAGTAAGGCAAGAATATTTTCTGAGATTAGAAATCGAAAAACGTTTTACTCTTTTTTTTTTTTATAAATATACGAGTATTACATCTTGAGTTACAACCGACTCTTGTCTGATGACTTACAGAGAATTTTATACTCTACAATATGTTTAATAGTTTCAAAGATCATTTGTAGCATAGGAAACAATCTTGAGAAGGTGTTTTTCTCGTTTTCGACAGAGGGCCAAAAATTCGCCTTTTTTGCAGCGCTTTCTACAGCCTGAGTCTTTTGTCAGAAAATTAATGTTATTTTTCCATTATTTAGAAAATAAAGTCCTCTTTGATTTTGTAATTAGTGTTCTTCGATAACATGCATAGTTTTCGAAAAATCGACGATACAAAAGGACTTCTCTCGTTTTGGTCAGAAGGTAAAAAAGTTGCCTTTCTTCAGCGCGTTCTAGCGCCTAAACCTTTTGTGAGAAAGTTAAAGTTAATACATGTATGTTATAGGCAATTTTGTCTCCTTTAATTTTTTAATTGGATTATTTTCAATAAAATGTACGGTTTACGAGATATAAGCAAATAACTGATTTTCGTGAAATTTGAACTTGAATATCTGGCGACGCCGACACGAAATTTTAACAGACTTTTCAGCTAACTTTTAGAATGTCATAATAAAACTTTCAGCAAATTTTCAGCTTGCTGACTTTCATTCCGAGGTTTGCACTTTTTCCACTTTATTTGATCGGACTAGTAGTTTCAAAGATGTACACTAGTTAAGTAGAAAGGAGGAGAAACCATACACAATAAAGGGGGGGGACGCAATAGAAAACAGAAAGAGGGTCAATCAAAACCAAATGCACCGGTAATGCCAAGTATATTAAACCATATACGAGGTGTATGATAAGATAATACATCATTACATGTTTTTTTTCTGTCTCTTGTTAGTATCTCTACAGACTCTCTGATTATGTAAATGTTACAATGTGATACATGTGCAATGTAATGTACATGTGTATTTTAGCTTTATATAGAATAAAATATCAGTGCCTGTATCTTAATTTAAACGGGATAGAGTTGTGTATAATTTACCGCTTTTGATGACCGCCATGTTTTTTTATGTTTTATATAGCATCCCTCTCCTTCCGTGCCCCGCTCCCTCCTGTTTATTGTTTTTGTTTTCGCTCCTTTCTACTAAAGAGTCTCAGGGCTTTTAAAAACGAAAAAAAGAAATAAAAAAAAAAGAGACCATTTCCTTAACCAGTGTACATCTTTGGAGCTACAGTATTTTCTCATTTTAATTCCCGTGATGACGGTTGAAAGAGTTCGAGAAATTTTGACTTGATTTTGATATCTATGTTTTTAACAACTTGATAGTTTAATGTTCTTAAACTTTCATATTATATTTGCAGCTATTAACCCATTTTAAGAGAAGCATAGAACTTTTATGAAATGTGGTATTATTTTCATTGAAAAATGCTTAAATTACATTCATTAAGACAAAAAAAAAGTTTCGTGCATGAAAAATAATATTTTATTTGAGAAATAAAATGCATTTGGCATTTTCATGCATTCGGTCAATGGTGGGCTAACGCACCATTACATTTAAAATTAATAATTTTTAAAAAATTTTATGACATTTGCTTTATTATTATTATTTTATTTACAGAACTTGCAATTTTAATCCATTATAAAAACATGTGATTAATCTCAAGTGGAATAATTATACATTTTCAAAAAGTCGAATTTGTCAATAACCGTTTCAATTTAAAAAAAAAAAAAAAACTAGCGTATTTTGAAAATTTCTCAACAGAAAGTGTTTACCCCAATTGAATTGTTGATATTTTATAGATGTCTCCAGAACCTTTAAAAATAGCTGAAAAGTAAAATTAGTGAAAAATATTTGTCATAGTGTTAATAAAAAAATATTTATTGAAATGGCGTGTTTACGCACCTTTGGCCGAAAATGGGTTAAAGAATGAACTTGGAAATAAATGAATTGTGAAAGAATGTATTCACGTTGTTTATTTTGATTTAATAAGGTGAATATGACGCTTCAACATAGTATATAGAATTTCCTATATGTATTTAACTGAATTAAAATCCTGTTTAAATTTTATTTTGTTTTCAGTTCAAATGTATAATATAACTTATAAAGCAAAAACATCGTAACTCTGACCTCATATTGAAGGTGGTAATCCCTGACCAATAAATTTAGCTTTCACCGCATTTTTTAAAAAACTTTTAAAGCCGAATAATTTGAATTTATACATCGTCGAATAGGAAAAAATGATTATTTCAAATACAATTTGTTTGAAAACCGTATCAGAATTTACTGATGTTCTGTCGTTTACAAAATAATTTTTGGGCATGAGTTTTAAAAGAAAAAAAAAATCTATCTCAAACGGTTGCAACTAATTGCAAAGTTTAACCCTTTCCACTTAAAATAATAGGAATGGCTCAGCATTTGTATCCAGTTAATATGCCATAACGAAATAAAGAGTCATCAATAAATAAATAAAATAATTTAAATAAAACACAAATGTAACAGACATGCTATCGAACTGTATCTTAAACCACTGAAATTATCAGATTAAAAAAGGCTGCCGTAAGTAGCACTATTTGTGGAGATATCTTCGGCTATTAACTCCTGGCAAGCGACTAATGCAGAAAATGGTACTTCTCCGTTATGCGGACACCATGCGAAAATGTATGCTAATGCGCCAATTATTTCAACCCAGGCGACGCCTTCATTCAAAAATTAAAATGTTTACGGCAATGCTAAAAGATATTTGTAATTTTATGCCAGCAGTTTAATATGAGTTTTATTTTATTACCTTATTGAATAACAGTTATTTGTTCACTTATTTTAAGTATATGTTTGTGATTTAATAAAATAGTTCGTAAATTCTGTAATTTTCAAATGTTATATTTTTAAAATGCTCACTTTACTATCGACAATGTTTTTTTCTGGTTAATCTTTTATTTTTTCAAATGTTTCAATTCTCATGATTTTCATTTTGCGAAGCTTGGCGACGATGGTGTCCGTATAACGGAGAAGTACTCAAAAAATATAGCTTTTAAGGAATTTCAAGCAACAATTGGAATACATTATTTGTATTTTTCATGTAAAAATTCCTTTTAGTGTTGTTAGTGAGCAATTAAAAAATATATATGAATTAAAAAAGAAAAAAAAAATACTATAACAGTTTTCGAAAAAAAAAATGGCTTCTCCTTTATTCTGTAACCGCGAACCCCGGTTTGGATTCTCTAGTTTATTTAATTTAGAGTATAAAAAAGTAACCTAATAAGCTATTTTTCCCCTTCGAATATTGCTTTTTTGTATTTTGTGCTTTCACGAAAATTGATAAGGAATATATGAGAAGCGATCTTTTTTGGAACACTGAAGGTAAATATAATTTCTTTTAAGGAAGTAAATTATAATTCTCCATTCTTTAAACATCGATTTTAATTTATATACTAGAAAGCTAATTTTCAGAATGAATATAAATATTTAACTAAATTAAATTAAATAATAGTATCTAGCCATAAATAACTAAAACGTACTTAAAGTTTACTGTTCCTTTAATTAATTTTTAATACTTTCCAGCCACGATACACAGGAGTGTGAAAAATTCAAAAATTATTTCGTTTGAGGTTGAAAAGGACATTGAGAACACATTTACGGCATTTCTCTAGTTCCCTGCTCAACAAACGCGAAACTTTCTGACACATTTTTTGACTCAGTAACGTTTTAAGCGTAAATTCATAAAATTGGTAAAGCTGACAATTGAAGCGATCTGGGATCGAAATGAATTTCCTATTTTTCGATAAATAATTTGCTTATCGAGTTATAAGTGATTTTGATCACGTGACGATCGGTTTTTCTCTTTTATGCCACGTCCGGAAATTCGATTCAAAACACCCGCTTTAATAGTATTTTCTGACCGATCTTTTACATTTACTAAAGAAATGGAAAACACCTTTCAATCGCATAGTTTCTAAATAAAAATACCTGCCCATTTCATGCATTTACGAATAAAAATGTATTAAAAAATATATCAGAAATTAAATTTTTTGCATCTCAGAACAGCCTTAACGGGTTGTGAAAAATGGCGTTTATTTCGGAGAATGGAAGGATGACAGTAAGCTTGAGAAGTTGAAAATCTTGCTCTGTGGTCAGGGGTATCCATACGTTTTCCTAAAGAGTTTCTATTCCTCTATAAACGTTGTAAAAAACAATATATATTTTTACTACCTTAATTTATATCATATTTCCTATACTGCTATTTTAATTTATTTTGTTTGAAATAGCATATTCTGCATTTTAAACATATGCCAGGCATGACGAAATAAAGATATTTTTGTAAGTTCCATGTTTTTCTTTTCTTTCTTTCTTTTTTTTTTTTTTTTTAACTATTTGGAAAAATGGTTATTGTCCTCTGTCAGGGAAGGAAATCAAAAACATATTTGCAGCGTTTTATTGGTGAATCCGCATTTTATTCGTTTTGTGATTGGTCTATACGCAAGTAATCTGTATTTTCCCTTTACTTTCAACAGAGATGGATACTTCTGTTGCCACTATGACAAAAAAGTAATAAAAATTTACAAAAAAAATAAAAAATAAATGAATAACTCAGAAACAAATTGAGATACAGCTTTCAAACAAATTGCATTTAAAAGTACATTTTTTAACACTTTCCAACAAAGTTGAAAAGTGTTTATGACTTCGGTTTGTCTGGCCGTCTGTCCACGCTCTAACTCTCGTAAATATGCTCGGATCGTTCTGAATTTTTGGATGTTAGTGACCTCTACCATAGCACGTTCCCTATTTCAAAAGAAGTTTGTAGCATGTTTAGTTCATTTACAGGGACAGTCAAAAGTTTTCCGTTACATTAGGGCCAATGGGAAAAAATCGTATCAAATGATTTTTAATGGTGTTACACTCTTTGAAACATAGTAAAATTGATATTCATTTATGAAGCCCACTAAAATATGCATTCTGTTGAATATGCGGTGCACAGAATAGTTATTTTTCATTTACAGGGTCACACAAAAGAATTCCATTCATAATGGTATAGGGGAAATTGTTTGCGGTGTATTTGAAAAGATTTCAGATACTATATTGTATCTGAATAACTGTATATTAGTAATGATTGCTCGAAATGCATTTTTTAATTATGATATGCGCTTTTATAGGGTTTCGTTCGTGTGAAGAAACCCTGTTCGTCTCGCTCCTCTGTCTGTCTGTCCTTCTGTCACAGAGCCCGTTCTCAGAAACTATACATGTTGGAGACTTGAAATTTTGCATACTTATAGCTGAACGCCACATATCATACGACAAACCATAAAAGTTTGAAAAAGTCGTACATTTATCCCTTTGGGCTCCCACATGTGTATTTTAAACAATTCTTTCTAAGTGAGTCCCTAATTAGGTTGGAGGCGTGAAATTTGGCATACTTATAGCTGAACACCTCACATCAAATAACAAATCATAAAATTAAGAAAAAAATCGTACATTTAACCCTTTGAGCTCCGACATGTGTATTTTAAACAATTCTTTCTAAGTGAGCCCCTAGTTAGGTTGGAGGCGTGAAATTTTGCATACTTATAACTGAACACCACATATCATACAACAAATCATAAAATTTTGAAAAAGCCGTACATTTAACCCTTTGGGGTCCCACATGCGTATTTTAAGCAATTCTATCTAACTGAGCACCTTATTAAGTTGGAGATTTGAAATTTTTGCATAATTATAGCAGAACACCTGAGGCCAGGCGACAAAAAATAAAATCTTGAAAAAGGCTTACGTTTAACCCTTTGAGCTACCACATATGTATTTTAAGCAATTTTTTCTAAGAGAGCCCCTAATTAAGTTGGAGACGTGAATTTTTGCATACGTATAGCTGAATACCTGAGACCACACGGTAAATCATAAAATTTTCAAAAAGTCTTATATTATTTACTCCTCCAGGCTCTAACTTGTGTATTTTAAGCAATTTTTCTAACCTCGGCCCTTTTCACTCGGGGAGCACTTTTCCAACTTTTGCCGACACCCCTTTGACCATTCTTTCATATTATGCACCACAGCCTTACATATTTTAGTTCCATTTTTTACCACCAGGGGCACCTACTTATCTCGTGTGCAATCGGTCCAATCCTCTCGACAAATATATCTACGGATAGTATATAAAACGGAGTTTCGTTCGGATAGAGGTTTGTTTAGAATAGAGTGCGCCCCTGGTTTCGAAATGTGGAACTAACAGATTTTTCAAAAGGATAAAGTGTTTTGAAAGGAATATTAAACGAAACACTCCCTGCGATCTGTGATCACACTTACCTACTTGTTCACTATATATATGCATACTATAAAGTGCGTATAAATGCTATAGTTCATATACAGAGCTACAGAAATGAATTCGTAAAGGTTACTGAGTATGAGCATAAATTGCTTAAATGTGAGTTTTAAAGAAGTTATGCATTTTTACGCTGGACTGAATTTAGTGTACTAAGACATATTTGTAGAATATAGATAAAATGATATACAGGGCCACACAAAGTGTTGGATACTTGGCCGTCTATGGGTAATAATTTCTGGAAATGTATTTTCAGTAGTTTTAAGAGTGTTAAAATTTGAATTAAATTTTAGCTAAATCGGGGCATGTAATAAAGGTACTAGGTAAACTACAGGGCTGTACAAAAGTATTCAACTATGTTTCCATCTATTAGTATAAATTGCTGAAAGATGAATTTCAACCTGTTATGCATTTTCTTGCTAAACTAAATTTTCCCATTATATAGTATATATATCAAGATACAGATCGAATACAGCACTGCAAAAAAAAAAAAAAAAATGTTGATTTTACAGTATAATACTGGATGCTGAGGCGCCAGTATTATACTGTAAAATTACCAGTAATAAACAGTAAAATTAGCAATTAATAAACCATTAAGCAGTAATATACAGTTTAATGCCTTTATACGGCGGTATGTTACTGCTTATTTTACGGTATTAAACTGGCGCCCCAACTGCCGGTATTACACTGTAAAATCAACAATTTTTTTTTTGCAGTGAGGGCTGTTCAAAAGAGTTGGAATACATATTTGGCTATGGGCGGTAACTACTGAAATCAGATTTTTAAATGTTTACTTAGTTATCTTATTTACCTTATTTCCCTAAGTAACGAAGTTTCGTTAAAACTTTCAGGGAATGTTAGATAGTGTTTCATAATCTATGCTGTACGCATGATTTTTCTTACTTGTTTCTCTATACGACGGTGCAAAAAGTAATATTGTGGGATGTTTAGAAGTTTAAGAATGAAATTTCATTTAAAATTAGTCCAGGAATATTAATGTTTAATCCATGGCATACGTAATGAATGACCAGCTCCGTAGAAGTTAAAAAATTTAGAGTACAAAAAAATGTAATGCATGGCATACGCGTAATGTACGATCAACTCCGTGCGATTTTTTATGTCTTAAATTTTATTCTTTGAAAAAAATCATTTTCCAAATAGTCGTTGTAATTTGTTAAATTGCTTTTTTTTTGTTTGTTTGTTTGTTTTTTTTTTTTTTTTTTTTTTTTTTTTGTCAAAAATCATTCAATGAATTTAAGATTTCATACTGGTTAATTTAAGATAATTCTCCATTATCCCGTCGACCATTTTTCATAAAGATAACTATCGCCGAACTATTCGGCCATACTGTAACGCACAAGAAATGAACGGGAAAACGTTGCCATTGGATCCCCCCAAAATAGAAGAAATTTGGAAAATCCACACTCACTAAAATGTCGGGTTTCAGTCACTTTTTTAAGCAATATAATTTACAATTTATTAATGAAGACAGAAAAAAATCTTGTCTTTTTTTTTATTTATTTACATTATTACTTTCTTCTAATCTTTACGAGAAGAAAGTATTGGTTTCATAAAAATTTTTGAATTCTAGTTTTCGACTGATTTGCACGTTTTATGGGTGAGAGATTCCAAAAAACATGTTTTTACAAAATGTCTGTCTGTGAGTCTGTCTGTCTTGTCTGTCCGTCTGTCTGTCTGTCTGTCTGTATCTGACACAAATTTTGTGGGCACTCTATCTCAAGAACTAATGCACGGAATTGAATAAAAAGTTATATTCAGGTAGTCCCTGATATAGATTGGTGCTGATTAGTTTTTGGTGTAAATCGCCCTGCAGGTGGCGCTGCTATGTAGCATTTTGCAGGATTTCCGCAAAAGATCTATCTCAAGAACTAATGCACGGATTTTTATAAAACTTCAGATTCCGTTAGTCCTTGACATGAATGGATGCCTGTTACGTTTTCGTGTAACTCGCCCAACAGGTGGCGCTGCTATCATGCATTTTGTAGGATTTACGCTATTTTCGCTGTAGCTCTATCTCAAGAACTAATGCACACACTTTCATCAAACTTCGGATTTAGTTTTGTCCTTCATATGAAATGACGCTGACTACGTGTTGGTGTAAATCGGCCAATAGGTGGCGCTGCTGTGCTGCATTTTGAACTATTTTCTCAATAGCTCTATCTCAAGAACTAATGCACGAATTTTCATCAAACTTCAGATTTAAGTATAACTTGATTAATATTGCTGCTGATTATGTGTTGTTGCAAATCGCTCAACAGGTGGCGCTTCTATGCTGCATTTGTCATGGTTTGCGCAATACCTCTATCTCAAGAACTAATGCGCGAATTTTCCTCAAACTTCTTATTCAGATAGACGTTGACATATGTTGGTGATAATTAGGTTCTGGTGTAAATAATCCAATAGGTGGCGCTGCTATGCTGCATTTTGCTGGATTTACACGATTTCAGTGACAGTCATACCTCGAGAACTAATGCACGGAATATCATATTTTTAGAATTCTCATGATGAACACAGGCCATTTAATTTTGCACTGAGATAGTGAATTTTGAAGTATTGACATGTATGAGATAGAAGAAAGTTTTGTGTTGGCCACAACATACTAGTTTTTTTTTACTATCCCTCTCGGCTGGTGAATGTTTCTAACGTCTGTTAAAACTGGTTTATTGTACGGTACGTAACTATGAATCGCAATATTTTTTCAATGTTTTTTTTTCTTTTAATATCATGGCATCGCCGTTTCAAGACTAATTATTATTTTAAATAACGGAATAACTAATAAATCAGTAAAACGTCATTAAAAATACAGATAAACATCCAATTAAAAATCACTTGAAGACATAACAAACACGTGTAACGCATCTGACAACAAGCGAAGTAACGCTACGATCATGCACTTTTGGTGTTAAATCCTATCGTTTCGCGATAGTTTTTGTTATTGAAAATGGTCGACGTGATAATATTGACATACCTAATTTATTTTTCCTATGTATCAGACAGGAAAAGCATATTTATTGTTTACTACAGATTAGGATATTTGCTCTAGATGAATTAAAATAGATCTATCATGCTGATACTTTACTTTTTATGGTACATAGTGATTGCGAAATATTTATTATTTTCCGTGAGACGTATTTCGCATTTCGAGTTCAATTTTATGATAAAGCTTTTGAAAGTGATAATAATAAGTAGAGAACAGGAATTCTGCTTTTTCAGAATTTAGTGTCGCCCCCTGCATTTCTATTACTTCATTTTCTTCTGATGGACTGATGGCTTCTATTATTATGAAACAGCCATTATAAATGAAGTGTTAGGTGAAAATGAAAGAGCAGCCGTAAAAAGTTAGAACTCTGATTTTCTGGTCAGAAGGGGGGAAAAATGGCTAGAATTTTTTTTACGGCTGCTCTTTCATCTTCACATAACACTTCATTTATAATGGCTGTTTCATAATAATAGAAGACACTAGTCCAGCAGAAGAAAATAACTCGGTTAAGCGGGCCTCTACTGCAGTACGAAACATATTTCAATTTTAAGACTTAAAGCACACGTTTTATTTTATGCAAAAGGCGTAATTCGCATCCGCTTAAGCATTTCCCATTTGCGATGTACTCTTAAACATCTACAGTAAAGCATGCATAGCACATCACTATCGCGAAATAATGCACAAATGCATAAAAAAATTCCGCCATTTAAGAAAATCGAAAAAAACCTCGGCGATCTAATGATTCATAGATACTTGCAATTAAATATAGTATATAATAGCTCCATTGTTTTAACAGAAATCATTCGTTTATATTTTTTTCAAAATAGCACGTATTTTAATTACATTTTCTTTCGGTTGTTGCGAGAAAATGGCAACAAAAATATATAATTACTATTTTAAAACTATTTTTTCTTTACTTTCTACAGAAATCGAGTACTTCCGTTGCCAATATTAAGCAAATGGCTCCAAAAACTACAAAAAAAAAATTAATATTTCAAAAATAAATGGAGATACAGTTTTCAAACAAAATGCATTTAAAGGAACTTATTTTTCCAATACGACGGTATAAGAATTCAAAATGTGCGATGTTTAGAGGTTTAAAAAATTGCAACAGAGTATTTAATCGTAATGCTTTGTTTTACGGCTAGCGTCTTTAATGTAACGTTATTTTTTGGACACAAAAAAGCTGCGAGAGAGAAATAGCATACCGTACAGGAGGCTAATAAAATAAATATAAGAGAACACTTAGATTAAAAAATCTGTGTAGAGAAGAAATATTGAATTTTTTTATTAAATTCGTATCCAAATTTGAACACTAAGAATGTTCTATATTATCTCTCCTTCGCTGTATATATACATAAATATAGGTATATATGAGGACGGGAGTTTCAAAACTGGCTTTATCCAGAAAATCAAATTGCGGGAAATCCGCAAAATTGTGGGAAATCTGACTTCGCCCATTGATTTTCGTTGTAAACCAAGATTTTACAATGCCAGAAATACACGATAAAACTAGTTTATTTGCGGGTTTTTCTATTTTTTCTATGCAGGCTCAATTAGATTGATAGAGAAAACACGATTTTTTAAAATTTTGGATAAGGCGAGTTTTGAAACTCACGTTCTCATATATGTTACACGCCCCACCAGTGGCCGAGAGGTTCTGCTCTCGAAGCTGGTAGGCGGGAGGTGCTGGGTTCGATCCCAATCGCGCCCGTCGGCCTAATCGTTCGGAGTTTTCGTGGTTTTCTTCGAACCTTGGTTATCCAAGCGTTAATACGGGTTAGGTTCCCTTAAAAAGACCTCCAGGGAAGGCACTCGCCCCCCCCCCCCTTAGGGCCTATATCCCACGTGCTGATAATTGGCCGACATAAATACAACCAACCAACAACCAACCATATATGTTACATGAGGCGTTGAGAACCAAAGTATACCAAACTCGCTGGATGTGATTCAGAGAATGATGTTTTCCAAAATGTGTACAAATTTCTGACAAACACTTTTAGCCCAATTCTTCCAGTTGACAGAGGAGAGCAAGCTTTTCAGAAAGCATATGCTGATTAATCCTCTTGTTGCTACCAGCGATTAACACGGGCAACGCACAAGTAGCAAAAGCTTTGCGCAACCCGCGATGTCTGTGGGAATGCATTTTTTTCCGTCTATTTAACAGCACAACCCGTTCTTTTTCCCGTTCAACAGTTCATTTCGACTTTTCTGCGAAGTTTAATTTTTGATTGAGGTCTGGGTTAACAAATGGTGTTAGTTGTCCATATTTCTGTGAAGTTCACAAGCTTGTTTTTCAAGCATTTCCGCCCCATGAGACTAACTGCTCATATTTTACTATTCATAACCCCCCCCCCCCCCCGATACCACCTAGAAAAATCTTGTAGAGAGTTTGCTGTTTGTTGTTTTAAAATAACTGAAAATAGCAAAAAAACATTCGCAAAGAAACTCGAATTTTTTGCAAAGATTGTGAAGTAGGATTTTGCCTCGAAACTTATTTCGTTATTTATTTTACTAAACTTCATTTCTAGTACAGTTTCTGTAAGAATTTTGCATATTTTTCTTAGTATACATGTTTTATCTTTGTGTTTTATAAAACAAATCTTAATTTAAGCAAGATTAATTCCCAGAATTTCGCTTTTTTGAGATTGACCATCTTTTATGATCTAATTTCATATTAAAAGAAAAAAATACTTAAAATAAATAATCTGAACATTAAAAAGGCCGACAATCTTACTTAAAAGGCGACTAATGTAAGGAAAAAGATGTTACAAGTTTAAAATATACATTTTATTTAAAAACTTCTTAGTACTTTCAAACTTCCCAGGTTCATCATCAGAGAATATCTTAATAAATAATGTTGTTTATTTACACCAATACGTCACAAGCCAATAATTACTAGAGTTGAAAGTAAAAGTAGCAGTAGCAATTTCTTGTTGTGACATTTAGAAATTTTAGGATTTTTTACCATTTCTTAGTACAAAAAAAAAAAAAAAAAAAAAAAAAAAAACAGGCCAGACAACGCTGGAAATTCATAAAATACAAAGTACCATGATTCGGCAAGTTTAGATCATACAATGTCTTTTCATTTGTTAGAGTTGGAAAAATATTTTTCTAACTATAACTAATAGGATTCGAAGAACTTATCGAAATTTTGAATTTGTTACATTTACGAAAATAACTTCTTTCATTTAAATAACTTCTAAGATATGAACAATATAAAAAAAATATGCAGTTGGAAGTATATATCTAAATCTGACGATTTAAGTATTAGCTATAGATCAGAGATAACAGGGAACATTTCGTGCCCAAAGCAAAGTCACGTTTATTTGAATAACCGGGCCCGTGAAGAATGACCTTTAAATTAATCGGAAATTTGTATGATTTTATATCTTTAAATCTATTTTATCTGAATTTATATTTTAAATAAAAAAATATTGAATTGAAAGTATATGCTATTTGGTACCGAAAGCAAGCAAAACCGAGAAGAAACACTCAAGTTTTCTCTGATTTCGTCGAAATTTCACACATTTTATTTTGTAAAAAATATTTCTACCCGTCCAAATGTTTCAAAATTTTTGTAGATGATGTAAATCTGATCTATTGAGAATCTCAATACCATCTCAATTTGAGATACTCTTTAAAAGTTTATGTTCAAATACGGTCGTTTAATTACTTTTAGCATAGAAAAAAATATCGTCTCCGTGAGGCGTGAAATGGCCTGCATTTTCCGGTGTATTTGTAAGGGTTAAAATTCCTATTTTTTAAAACCGATTGTCCAATCAATAAGAAGGTGGTTTCTGATTTACGAACATATTATTCGTTTGTCAGTACCTCTAAAATTTCGCCCTGGAGGAGCGAAACCCCGACGAAACACTCAGCTTTTTCCTGATTTCGTCGAAATTTTCACACATTTTATTTTGTGAGAAATATTTCTACGCGTTCAAACGTTTCAAAATTTTTGCAGGTGATGTAAATCTGGTATATTGAGATGCTCTAAAAAGAGTGTGTATAAGTGTGTAAAGAACACGGACGTTTAGTTATTTTTAGGGTAGAAAAAATATCGTCTTCGTGAAGCGCGAAATGACCTGCGTTTACCGGTGGACTTGAAAGGGTTAAAATTCATATTTGTTTTCAAGGCCCGAGTTGAGTTTTTAATAAGAGTGAGTTGCGATTTTTAATTAATAACTCAACTAATTATTAGAATTTTAAAATTCTGTGTTTCAGGTGCATCAGGAGACATTTTGAGCTAACCTCACGAAAATTTTCAGTCTCGTACGTGCCGTAGATTTTGCTAGCTATCACACTCACAGAGACACACAGACAGAGCAAAACTTTCTTTTATTAGTATAGATAAGTAGTTAGTGTAATTTTTAATAACCTTCCCATATAACTAGAATTATCCTAGGTCTGTCAATTTAGTTACCAAAATTCTTCAAAATTTCGTTTTTTTTTAAGTTAATTTTCTTTTTCAGGATTGATGAAGAAAAAATTTATTATTGTTCCAAATGAAATATTTTATTAACTGAAATTAATCAGGACTTATCACAGAATTATGCCTAGAAAACAATGTTGTGCAGATAAGCATTTAAAGAGAGCAAATTAATGTAAATGCGATTTTCACAGTTGAAGTATCATTTTAACAACCGGTTCGCCGAACCCAACACAAATTAACAACCGGTTCTACGGAACCGGTGCAAACCGGCTGAATCCCACCACTAGGTGTATGTATTTGATTTAATAGTTGAATTATTCGGTGGTACTTATAAGTACCGTCAGTACACTGGATAATGGATAAAAACTTCTTATTTACTTTTCGTCTGCGTAGTTATCCATCGTTTTCATCTACTAAATTGTAATTACTAAAATGTAGTGCAGTAATAATTTTCCTAGTATTTCTTTTCTGTTGTCAAAAAATTTCAATTACAATACTTTCTTTTATTGAAGATAGAAGAAAGTATTGTAATCGAAATTTTTTTCGACTTCCGGTTTTCGACGGATTTACACGTTTTAGGGGTTAGAGATCCCCCAAAACATGTTTATAGAAAATGTCTGTCTGTCCGTGTGTCCGTCTGTCTGTCGTCATTTTACCATCAAAAAGTGTATGAAGTTATGCATAGAATTGAACCAATTTTTTTTTTTTTTTAAGTGCTTAGCTATGGCAAGCAGGTCTTTTATTCATTTGGAAAAAATCCGCCTGAAGGAGGCGCTGTAATAGCGATGTTTGTGCGATTTTGAATATTGTACCATAGAAAAGTGTATGAAGTTATGCATAGAATTGAACCAATTTTTTTTTTTTTTTTTAAAGTGCTTACCTATAGCAAGCAGGTCTTTTATTCATTTGGAAAAAATCCGCCTGAAGGAGGCGCTGTAATAGCGATGTTTGTGCGATTTTGAATATTGTACCATCGAAAAGTGTATGAAGTTATGCATAGAATTTAACCAAATTTTTGGCTATAGCAAGCAGGTCCTCCCTTACTTTGGAAAAAATCGGCCGGAAGGAGGCGCTGTAATAACGATTTTGGTGCTATTTTGAACATTGTACCATCGAATATTGACGTCGCATAACTAAAGGACTGCTAACAAGATCGAAAAAAAAAAAGTTTTTTGAAAAATATAAATTTTCAGGGGCAAAGCATTTTCAATGCTAAAGTGTTGAAATAAATGATAGGCACCGGAATTTGCCAAAAAATGTATTTGTAAATAAGAAAAAGGCTATAATTCATATACTCATTAAATCGAAAATATTTTTCCAAGATTCTAGTGTCATTTGAAATACCTTGTGGGTGTTCTCTTACGATAATATTTTAGTCATAGTGTACTGACTGTACTTTAAAGTACCACTTTAATTATCTCTAAGGAATTAAATTTAACACGGGTGAGTATTATTATTTTTTTTTTAATGTTTATCCTTTACTTTTCATTGTAGTAACTGAAAACAATTTACATGAAAAAAATTGCAGTAGATAAAAGATTAAACTCGCTCTATCAGGTGAATATTTAAAAAATTAATAAAATTCATTATATAGCCAATAGATGGCGTGGCATGGCTCTGATACTTGTAAACTAATTTTTCTGAAAAATGTGGGGCAGTCCATTCTGTTTTTCAAAGTTCACATATGTATGTGTGTGTGTGTGTGTGTTTAATGGATGTAAATGTTTGACTATCTGGCAGATTAAGTATGGAAATTGCGTTAAAACACTCTTTATATTATATTTTTTGATTAATAAAAATGGTGTGTTAAAGAGCTAAAACTGAATCATTTAAATTCTGTATTATAGATTCATAAACTTTATTGTTATATTAAAAAACATTTATCTTTTTTTTTTACAGTGAGTGGATTTTTGACAATAGAAATACAATTGCTGCGGACTGACGGAGCAAATATTCTTCACAATATTCAGTACAATTTTAACAGTTCTCTGTTGTATAGAAAAAAAATTAAATTTCGGAAAAGTAAACAGTTCAAACAAAAATAGATGTCTATAACTATAGTTCTAATTGACGCAAAATATAAAGTTTCAATTCGCTTAGAGTTCTATACAACAATGTATTTTTTATTTTGTCTTAAGGGGTCTTCTGCAAATTAAGATTCAATAGTGCTATGTAAATGTCTTTAGTAATAGAACAATTTTATGACATGTTTAGCATGCTAAACAATCTGCAAATAAAGGTAAAACAAATATTATACAGACATATCTACAATAAATATTATAAACAGAACTGGAGTGAAACATCATCCAGTACCAGGAATCGAACCTGGCACCCCAGCGCACTAGGCTGTTGCTCTAACCACTCAGCCACTCCGGCCAATTAGTTAATAAATAGCCCGTGGTTAGAGCAACAGCCTAGTGCGTTGTGGTCCCAGGTTCGATTCCTGACTTTGGCTAATTTTTTACTCCACTCGGGTTTATAGTATTTACTAGTTAGTGCCCGTCAAGATTTGACGGTAAATAACTTGTATGTTTTTCATTAGAAAAATTCTTGAATTTTTTGTTGCTTTTAAATTAATTATTGAACGACGAATTTCGTGATGAATTTCTATATTGCAAAGTGATTCTTATTTCTTTAAGTCGATAGATGGCCAGGCTAACCTATTCAATGAAGTGAAAGAATTTTAAGTTTATAATTTACAACAAATTATGCTTGCTTTTTATCAGAAATTTACCTAAAAACACCGGGTACAGAATATATTTTTACTTACTACGATCTCATTTTTTTTTTAATATCTATTTTAGATATCTATTTTCATTTATTTATTTATTTATTAAAACTACACGGCCATTAAAAGCTGCCATGAATTTTATTTTTATCTCTTTCACGCTCTAAAAACCTAAATTTGAAACTTGATGCAGCTAACGATTTTTAATATATATTTTTTATCACTTGAATTTTATTTTACATTCTTATAATTTTTTTAAATATTAAACCTGGATATCAAAGTAATTTCTTTTATAGCTGTTATAGGAATATTTTTCTTTCTTTCCGTTTTATTTTTTACGCAAATGAATGGCAAACTTTTCTTTCTGGCACCCACACATATATATGCTTGATAATGGTCAGAAAATATAACGAAAATTTTAGACCAGCTCAATTTATTTAATTGATAATTACATGCAAAATATTTTAAATATAAAATCATTATTTTTTCAAAACATTATTGAGTGTTAAATTTTATTTAGTTATAAAGCATTCAAATAATAATAATAATAAAATAAAAATCCTATAACTTCTCTTCCTAATAAAATATGTCAGTATTGAAATGAATCATCGACAAAAAGTTACACATTTTGCCGCGCTTGTGTTCGAACCTGCGTCCTGTACAAAAATTCTGAGCTTTAAAGTGCTGCGTTAACTCGCTATGCTAGCGGGAACTTGTTTTACTTCTTTCTAAATTGAAGAGGTTCGAAAAACTGTTGACGCATACGAATGTCTCGGATACATGTCTCGAATTTGAGTTCTGAGTTTTACGTTTTAATATTTATGATACCTTATTTTTTCAAAGAAGTGGCTGCAACATAATATGCTGGTTTCCCAATCTTTGTGTCTAACTATTAGCAATTCATAAGGCAGATCACCAGCCATAACTTTTAGCCTCAAATCACTGTTTATCTTTTGTGTGTAGTGTAATATGACCAAAATAATGTGACACTCCTAAATAAACTGTATCTAGCTCTTAATATAGACACAATGATTTTTTTCATTGTTAGTAATGCTGAAAGAGCCAAATAATATTAACTTTGTGAAAGAAAGAAAAACTTCTTTACAGTAAGATCGAATAGCAGACAAACTTAAAACAACTTCGACCTGATAGTTCAACTGAGCAAGCATCTTTGCACATGTGCAGCGCGTCACTCCAAAGGGAGACTTGCACTTATATACTGCGCATGCGCATCTGTAGAATTTTAATTTAAAATTACGGCTAATTAATATAATATTTGAACAAATGAATGGACGATAACAAATCTGTGGCCAAATATCTTTTATTTAAAAAAAGATTGGTGTTATTTGATGCCGTAGTTTCTTCTCACGGACTGTCGAAAGAAAACGCTTAGCGTTTTAAATATATAGATTGTAGCTATGACTGTATAATATTTGTATATACTTTTAAGTGTTGAATACAGGCATCATTTATGTGTGTATGTGTGTTTTAATCTGCAAATAAGTTTCACTAAATTTTGTTGTACAATCAGTCAGATATTATTTATTGAAAAACTGAAAAATTATATGTTTTATACCTTTGAGAATATACAAAATCGCAACCTTAAGAAGTCTTACATTAGAATTAAGTTGAAAATCTCTTTTAAACCATTTCTTTAAATTTATTTATTATACTCGTATAGAAAATTCCATAAATAAGGTGTTTAATGCAAACAGATTTGCCTAACGATTTTTAAAACACAAGTAAAAAAAAAATATCTCCTTTTCTATGAACGTACAAGCATTACTTAATATATTGAGAATCTTTTATGCAATAAAAAAAGATACATTTTATTCTATTTTAAAAGAAAATTGTTCATTTGCTCGGTTTCCATTTTTATTTGATTCCACGGAAAAAATATTTCTCTCAATTCATTTGATATATTTCCCTGATTTGATTTCAGTATTTACAAGAAAATTCTCTTTGAATGAACATTTAAGAGAACTAGGAAATATATTTTCTCCATTGCTTTATGATACAAAAATAAAGGGAAGCTTTCAAAAGTGATAATAAAAAAAAGCAAACTTTTTGTTTTATTAAAGGAAAATGAAATCCAATGAAATATTTAATTTCGAAATATAGAGGAAGTCAATAGTTTTTTATGTGTACCATCTAATATATCATATGCACTAACATCACTGATGCTGAAATTGATCGCAAAAACTGTAACGCTGACTCTCAGATTAATAGTGAAAAAACAACTGCGTGACTATATGAATCCTCAACGAAGGAAATTTCTTTAACCCTTTGAGGGACAGACAATAATGTCTCTGTAATATTGAATTCTCACCGGAATAATTCAAAAATTTTATTTTAAAATAAGGAAAACCAATTTTTCAACAATTACCTCCCAAACTTAAAAATATAAAATTTAGTTAAAAGATTCTGGTGCGAATCTTCTTTAAATTAATAAAACACACATACTACAATATATATTAAACACACATAAATAACGCCTGCATTCAACATTTAAAGGTATATGTAAATATTATACAGACATACAATAAATACAATAAACCCAACTGGAGTGAAAAATTAGCCAGAGCTAGGAATGGAACCCGGGACCACAGTATACAAGACTGCTGCTCTAATCACTGAGCTACTCCGGCCGATACCTGGGCCTGCAATTTCTCACTAATAAATCATGTTGGGGAAGACACCAGCCATCTATACGATATCCGGTTATCCAAGGCTGTCGTATAGATAGCTGGTGACTTCCTCAACATGGTTTATTAGTGAGAAATTGCAGACCCAGGTACGGACCGGAGTAGCTCAGTGGTTAGAGCGACAGTCTTGCATACTGTGGTCCCGGGTTCGATTCTGGCTCTGGGTAATTTCCCCCTCCAGTTGGGCTTATTGTATTTATGGTATGTATGTCTGTATAATATTTACATATACCTTTATCTTCTTTAAATTAGTTAGGATATAATATATCCCACCGCCCTTCAAGGGGTGAAACAGGTCGACGACTAACTTAATATCTCAATATTTCCCTCTTAAGACTTGTTATGAAGTAAAGATGTCATATTTTTCGATTTCTTCTTCTAATTTTCCTTCATATTAGCGTTTTGATTGGCATAAATATTATGCATAAATAAAAGTAACAAACATTTAGTAGGTCATTTAAAACAAAAAAGTATTTTCAAAATCATAAAGTGACCTGCAGCGCTGTACTGCTTCAGTTCTGAACGTACATTATAAGTTGATTTATGTTTGACTAGTTCAGAATTATTACTATCAGAGTAGATTTATTTCATTACGACAACCTTATTTAATACCTACTTTTGAAGAGTTTTGCAATTTATATTGCATAATTATCTTCGATAGTTAAAAAAATGAAGCGCATTTCAATCGTACAACACCCTTTACAGCCGTAGTCATAGAATACTTAATATTTTTATTGGCGTATAACCATCATACCATATGATTGTGAAGAAATTCAAAATTTGTAGTATTTTCTTTAGTTAAGTAATGTTTGTAAATAGATAAGCGAAAGAAGAAAATGTAACTTGTGGCAATTGTACACCTCTAAAGAAATTTTAAAACATATGGAAAAAAAAGCATGTAAATTATTACAATTTGCATCTTCCTATTCAATACAGAATAAAATTGAGAAAAATTCACAACCATACTTTTATTTAGCTACAGCAAATCGTTATGCACAAGGTACATACATATTCAATGCACTCAGCTACAATCATTTAATAAAAGAAATTTTCTAATTAATATTTAAACTGCAGAGTTCGCAATAGCTTCGTTTATACAGAGAGTTTTAAATTTTTTGTTGTGTTAAATAAGGTGAACTTTTTCATTAAAATTTCTGGTAAAAGTATATACTCCAAACGTGACTAAAGTCTTTTTTGCTTACAGATTCTGCGAAAGATCGTTTGATTGAATTTCGAAAAGCAAAACGAAATTAAATGATAAACAAAATTAATCTTCCAATGAACACGTCTTGACAAGTTTAGGGTCATTCCACGTAAAATGAGCAAAAATTTTAAAAACGTCGTGGCCACATAGTAAGCTTCTTTAATAAAATTTTATACAATTCATATTAAAATAGAGCTATGTAAAATATCTTCACAAAAAATAAATTATTTTAGCAGTTTTGAACATTTAAAAAACCTGTGATAAAGAATGACATGTGTGCAATCGTCCAAAGTTGCAAGTTTGAAGTTCTGTATCTTAAACTCTATTTAACAGAAATGAATTTTTTTTTTTTTTGCAATATTGTAACCTCTGAAAAATTATCTTCCTATTTATTGAGTAATAATCATCTGGTAACACCATGATTAATCTTTAATTTGTTGTAAAAGTTGAAAATTTGTGAATTTTGAGAAAATTAGAAACGTTATAAAAATTAAAGGAATTCCAAAACATCTGTGAAATTCATGTCTGTAGTATTTATTACATATGAAAATCTAATTCCCCAAGTTTGAAAGTTGTCATTTATTTCTTTCATCTTCAAAAAAAAAAAAAAAAACGTTAAAAAACGTTAAAAAAAAAAGACGTTAAAAAAAAATTCAGAAACGTTAAAAAAAAACGTTAAAAAAACGTTAAAAAAAAATTCAAAATCATAATTTTTCCTCTTACGTATGAGTAAAAATATAAATAAAGGAAAGGTCAGACTTTAACAATATTGCACAGACATAAAGATCAATAAGTCCATGTTATGCTAAAAAAATTTTCAAGATTGCCTTTTGATTCCTAACATAGCAAAAACGGGTTCAAAAAGGTAATATCTGTTACATTCCATGAGCTATTTCTCTTTAATCACCGCTAATTTCTTAATATATTGCACAATTTCAAGGTGAAAAAAATGAGGTGCTGCCATCTATTTTTTGTATCTAGATTAAGGATTAATATGTAATTTCTTGTCCAAACTGAATCATTATTTTCTACTTTAATTAAATATATTCTTGAGGTAAAAATGAACTGAAAGCAAGAATAAAAGTTTCTATATTTAAAATATACACTTTTATCTATGATATCAAATAATTTAAAAGATTTAAAAAGCTTCTTTCACTTTCAAAGAGGTGATAGAAATATTGCATTTTACCCTCAACATTTTTTAATATTTATTTTTTTCTCATTAAGGAATAAAAACACAAGAATGAAATTTTCGATATTTAAAATATATACTTTTAGCTATAACGTCAAAAAAATTTAAACTTGTGAGAGTTGTCCTTCATGCTTAATCGAGCAATAGTAATATTGCATTTTTCACTCAAAATTTTTGAAAAATAATTTTTTTTCTCATTGCGGAATAAAAATACAATTACTAAATTACGCCAATCTGTTACTTATTATTCATTCCTAATTATAAATAATTTTTAATATAGTCTTTCCATTCCTAAGGCTAATAATCAAAATTGAAATTTTAAGCATTTAGACAAAACCTCGATTTTGCATCCACTTTTAATGTAAATTTTAATACTTAAACAATCTTGAAATCTATTATTTTACATTTACTCATAAACAGATATGATCTACTTATATACTGATTTTCATTAAAATCTCTGACATGTCTGCCACAGCTGATTTGCTCATTTTGCATAGAATGACCCTTTAAGGAAAAAATTATGTTTCTTGCAATTTATCCTTACATATAGTTGAGATTTTTTTTTTAAATACTGTTATGAATAAATGCTCTACTAACGCATGTGTTATTATTAATATAAAATATCTTTTATTTGTAATAGTGTAACTATAGTATGCTGTAAAAAGCGGTATATGTGCTTATTTAAAATAAATAAATAAATAAATAAATAATATCGGATTAACTGTTAAGTGCAAATCCAGATTGATCTTAATTATCGAGAGTCAGTTATACTTTTAGCAGAATGATAAATTATTTTATTTACAAATATCAATTGTCTGATAGTTTTTACATTCGCTTTATAGGCACTCGCAGTTGAATTTATTTTTTCAGCAGGTGGAAAATGTCATTAGTCATTCAACTACTTATTTTCGAAAGATATTTTACCGATTTTTTTTTTTTTTTTTTTTTTTTTTTTTTTGATTTATGTACACATATATACAGTATGCCCACTAAAGTCCCTTGCCACCCTCTTAACTTCGTAAGGGCTGGTGCTATATTCTTAAAAGTGGTGTCTAGGTATAGTAAAGTAGCCATGGACTACTGAACTAAGCCGTCTACGGCGCCACCTGGTAGGACACTGCGGAGGTAGCATTCCTATCTCGAAAACGGTAAGAGATTAGGGAAAAAAGTGAGTCTCAAAGTTGTAGAGCATCACCGATTTTGTACGAAAAGGTACCTTGTAGAGATTTATGCAATAGAAATGTTAAAACGCATTTTTTTTTCGTGACTTCCGACACTGTGACGCGACAAAACGATCTTAGAAGGAAAAAACAACTAGTTATAAAAATATACCTTTATTTGAGATGTTCAGACTTCTCACCGTCAGCTGCGATGCACATTTGGATGCACATTTGTCCGAAAGATAATCATATCTCCTTCCGATCAAGTTTCTTGACGTCACAGTTTAGACAATCACGAAAAAAATGCGCGTTTTAACCGTTCTATTCTTCGCATTAACGTTCTGAAGGGGTTTTTCCTTCTAAATCGATGATGTTCTATATTTTTGTTTCCCTTTTCCCACTATCTCTTTCCGTTTTCGAGATAGAAATGCTAACTCCACAGTTTTCCACCAGCTGGCGCCGTAGGCGGTTTCATTTAGTAACGAATGGCTACTTTACCATCTAGACACCACTATTATATTATGAATGTAACAGCAGCTGTTCCGAATTTAAGAGAGTGGCAAGGGACTTTAGTGTACATACCGCTTATGTAGTGCTAAAATGGCAGGAAAAATCATTATCTGGTAAATTTTTTGATTAGGGTTATACAGTTAATTTTTTACAAGCTTCCTTAAATGTAATGTAATGCAACACTAGAATATAAACAATATTTAATATATTGGGACACAGTAAGTTGGTAATATTGCATTCTTACAAAACATTGCTCTGAATCAATATTTCAGAAGTAGCAATAATTAAATATTTTATTGATTTAATATTGACAAATAGTTGGAATAAATTGGCACTATTGCAGAAGTTTTGGCTCTGCATTCCAAATATAGACACAGAATGTCGAAATATTTCTAGTCAATTATCGAGAAATATTGAAAAATGTTAAGCATCCCAATGATGGACAACATTTCAGGCGAATACTGTCAACATTTCAGTGTATATCAGTCATCACAAATCTTTCTCAAAAAAGGTTTTAATAAATTGCATAAAAGTTAAAATAAAATGTCAGGTTTGATTAAAAAAGTAACATTAAAAAAGCACAGACATTAATAATTATTAATAAAATTTCCTAAAACCTTTATACGGGTTTCAATGGCATATTATAGCAGTTTAATTTAGACTATTTACAGCAAATCATACATCAAATTGAAAGTAAACTAACCTAGTTTTTCTTTTAAATGTTCAACATGTAACCTTTAGACATACGGCACACATCCAACGAAAACTTAAACCAAAGTCTATCAATTCTGCCCACACTTTGGTTAAAATCTCCGGAGTAATGGAAGTAATAGTCTCTTCAATTCTGTGTCTCAACTCTCGTAAATCAGTAGGTAGCGGCGGAACGTAGACACGATCTTTTTATAAAGATCTAAAAGAAAAGATCGCATGGTTCTAATGGCTTTAAATCTTCAGCCCAGGTATAACGCTTTATGCACAGGAGTCGCTATTTATTTCGTATGTGGCACTGCAAGCCAGTCATAATATAACAGTACTCTCGCATATGCTGATCTAATACTGTTTGTGTTACTCAGGAAACCAAAGGAGACCAAAGGAGAAAAAAGGACCAAATTACCAAAGGAGAAAATCATACGGCTCTAGCTTCTTTTAAATCTTCAGCCCAGCAATAACGTTTTACGTTCAGCAGTCGCCATTTTGCGTATATAGCACCGCAAGCGAGTCAATAACAAAGCAGTACTCGCGCATGCGCTTATCTAAAACTGTTTGTGTTACTCTTTATTTGTAACCTTAAACCAACACTCTACAACACTTACAGTTAATACTATTAAAATTTGTAACTGGGACATTCTTTTATGGACACCCTATATTACTACACACTGTAAAAACAAGTGGGTAAGTGTGATCACAGATCGCACAGAGGGTTTCGTTTAATATTCCTTTCAAAACACTTTATCCTTTTGAAAAATCTGTTGGTTCCATACTTCAAAACCAGGGGGCGCACTTGATTCTAAACAAACCTGTATCCGAACGAAAATCCGTTTTACATACTATCCGTAGATATATTAGTCGAGGGGATTGGGCCCATAGCACCCGAGATAAGTAGGCGCACCTGGCGGGAAAAATGGAACTAAAATATGTAAGGCTATGGTGCATAATATGAAAGGAGTGTCGGCAAAAGTTGGAAAATTTCTCCCTGGCTTAAAAGTGCGCAGGTTAGAAAAATTGCTTAAAATACACAAGTTAGAGCCCAGAAGGGTAAATAATAAAACACTTTTTGAAAATTTTATGATTTGTCGTGTGTTCTGAGGCATTCAGCTATACGTATGCAAAATTTCATGTCACCAACTTAATTAGGGGATCTCTTAGAAAGAATTGCTTCAAATACATATTTGGTATCTCAAAAGGTTAAACGTAAGACTTTTTCAAAATTTTATGATTTGTCGCCTGGCCTCAGGTGTTCTGCAATAAGTATGCAAAATTTCAAATCTCCAATTTAATTAGGGGCTCAGTTAGAAAGAATGGCTTAAAATACACAAGCTGGAGTTGAAAGGGTTAAACATAAAACTTTTTCAAAATTTATTATTTGACGTGAGACCTGAGGTGTTGAGCTATAAGTATGCAAAATTTTAACCTAAATAGGGGCTCACTTAGAAAGAATTGTTTAAAATGCACATGTGGGAGCACAAAGGGTTAAATGTACGACTTTTTCAAAAATTTTATGATTTGTCGTTTGATGTGAGGTGTTCAGCTATAAGTATGCAAAATTTCACGTCTCCAAACTAATTAGGAAGCTCACTTAGAAAGAATTGTTTAAAATACACATGTGCGACTCCAAAGGGTTAAATGTACGACTTTTCCAAAATTTTATCATTTGTCGTATGATGTGAGGTGTTCAGCTATAAGTACCCAAAATTTCATGTCTCGAACATAATTAGGGGCTCACTTAGAAAGAATTGTTTAAAATACACTTGTGGGACCCCAAAGGGTTAAATGCACGACTTTTGCAAAATTTTATGATTTGTCGTAGGATGTGAGGTGTTCAGATATAAGTATGCAAAATTTTACACCTCCAACCTAATTAGGGGCTCACTTAGAAAGAATTGTTTAAAATACACATGTGGGACCCCAAAGGGTTAAAGTACGACATTTTCAAAATTTTATGATTTGTCGTTTGATGGGAGGTGTTCAGCTATAAGTATGCAAATTTTCACGTCTCCAAACTAATTAGGAGCACACTTAGAAATAATTGTTTAAAATACACATGCGGGAGCCCAAAGGGTTAAATGTACGTCTTTTTCAAAATTTTATGATTTCTCGTATGATGTGAGGTGCTCAGCTATAAGTACCCAACATTTCATGTCTCCAACATGTATAGTTTCTGAGAACGGGCTCTGTGACGGACAGACAGACGGACAGACAGACAGGCAGACAGAGGAGCGAGACGAATAGGGTTTCGTCAGATGAACGAAACCATAAATACCACTGTAAATTTGCCAGCACAAACTCGATCACAGTTGAATGTACTGTGTCTTTCTTTGGTTTCCTGACTATTTAAACATGAAAAATACAGCAGTTGCGTAAAATTAACAGTACAATGTACTGGCAATTTTTGACGCATTTGGACCACAGCACAAACTACTGGCGTCCAAATTGCCAGTACATTGTGCTGTTAATTTTACGCAAGTACTGTGTTTTCCATGTTTGAATAGTCAGGAAACCAAAGAAAGATACAGTACGTTCAACTGTGATCGAGTTTGTGCGCGAGATGAACAGTACTTTGTACTGTAAAAATGTCGTTTTTTTTTACAGTGCATTCTTAATGTGAGGCACACTTAATGAGTACTTTGACTAATTTTTAAAATATCCTCTTGAGACCCAAGCTCGCATTTTTCGTGCAAATTTTACCATTTTTAGGATTAAGGCTCTTTATGGGGCTAGAAAACTTTATAAATATTTATTTATTTTTAAAACTAAAAAATATACAGATTTTTGGCGTGTCCAATATAATGGACATTGGGTCTTAGTCCTATAAAAAACATATTATTGAATTACATGATTCTGAATGCAAAAATCTTAATTGCAAAATTTTCTTTCATTATAAATGTGTTTTTATAGTTCATACATCACCTTTAAATACTGCACAATTATAGTTTTTTCATTATCAAAGAGAAAAAAGTACTTTTTGATGAAATTTATTTGAAAAGTATAAATCAATTTAGTGATTTTTAAATAGTTTTTTTAAAAGGAACAACAACAACAAAAAAATCTATCACATCAATAAAAGCTTTTTTTCTAAATAAAATTATAAATAGTTAGTGGCACGGTTATCACAATTGACATTTGAATGCCAAAAAGAAATTAAAAAGAAATAAAACGCAATTTATTTATAATCTTAAATTATTATCTTCAGTTATATTTTCTTTCATTATGAATGTGCTTTTATCGTTCATAAATCACCTGTAAATATTGCACAACTTTAATTTTTTCCATATCAAAGAGAAAAAGTACTTTTGGATGAAATTTATTTGAAAAGTATAAATCAATTTAGTGACTTTTTAAATAGTTTTTTAAAAAGGAATTTAAAAAATATATCACATCAATAAAAGTTTTTTCTAAAAAAAAAAAAAAAAAAATTATAAAGTAAGTGGCACGGTTATTACAATTGACATTTGGATACCAAAGGGAATTAAAAAAAAAATAAAATGCAGTTTAAATATACTCTTAAATTATTATCTTCAGTTATATTTTCTTGACATTTTTATTTCTGTTTAAATTCGATTATATTAACTAATTTAATTATAAACGACTTACAAACAGTAAAATAATATAAAAAGCTTGCATTTATTTTTTGTAGTTAAACGATATACAAATACAAGTTGCATTTCACGCTTACTTATTTTACATGTTTACTTATTTTATTTTATACTTATCAAGTAAGATGAGATCGCTACATAGGCTTCAAAAAACAGATTTTTAGCGTCAAGTTCCTATTTCTTTCACTACAAACTTTGCTGACACCAGAAGTGTGTTTTTATCGTTTATACGTCACTTCCAAATATCACATAAATTCAATTTTTGTATCATCAAATAGAAAAGGTGTATTTTAACTAAGAAACGTGTTGATCAATTTAGTAATAATAATAAAAAATTAATAACATTTTGTTTGTTTTTAACTCTCTCAACACCAGTAATTTGTTTTTTAGAATAATGTTAATAAATAGTGGCACAGCTACCACAATTGGCAAGTAAATGCCAAGAAGAAATTTAAAATAAATCAAAATGAGTTTATTTAGAATCTTAGAACGTTATCTTTAATTATAGTTTCTTAAAGATTTTTTGCTAATTAAATATAATTAAATTTATTAATTAAATTATAAATAGTATACTAACAGAAAAATAATACCAAAAATAGTTATGATTAAGAATAAAACATAATAAAGGCTTAATTATCTGCATTTACCAAATGCTGCACAAAAAAAAAAAAAAAAATGAAACAAAAATTTAACAATGTACTGATTCAGAACAAGCATTTTATCAGTAAAATTATACATTTAATATTTAAATATTTTTTTATTTATTTAAAAAAATATATTATCTACTTCAGTATCTATTATTTGTTTCAATACTGTGTTGATTTTTAAGTAAAAACTAATGTCTCTCTTCAGTATACGAAAAGAGTCTAATGTAAATAAAAACAACTGATGAAGACCCAACGTCCAATAGAATGGACATTTAAAAAAAAGTTGTTTATTCTCTAAAATTTACATTAGATTACTTTAACTGCGATGTCATTTCATTCTTACAACACTTAACATTAGATGTATGTAGCTTTAATATCAAAATACTTTTAAAAAATATTAAAAAATAGCGTTAAAACTGTCTGCTTACCTTCAACAGTCTTTCTCTTGTTGCCTGCCACTTTCAAATGATTAAAATACATATTTAGTTACAATTTTTTTATTATTTCGTCGTACAGATAGCAGCACCAGACTATCTAGTATAATGGGCAGCAAGTATTTACAAGTTCCAACTGAAATTAAGTATTTTACAAAAAAAATAAAATAAATAAATATGTCCAATATAATGGACGCGGGGTCTCAGGAGGATATGCATGGAAATGCAACTGTATCAACTCAGCATAGGAGTATAACTGTATCAATTGTAGCTCAGTGTGAGACTACAACTGTATCAATTGTAGCTCAGAGTAAGAATACAACTCAGCGGCGCAAAACAAAATCAATAGAAATTTTTGACCTTCTCAAAGATAACTTTGCCCTCCACGTTAGAATGTTTTCAAATGAAGCATCTGAATGTAGGGAATATTGTCAAAAACTTATGCTACATTGTTTGAATACTTTGGACTATTTTAAAAATATGTATGGAAATACAACTGTATCAATTGCAACTCAGCATGGGAATATGACTATATCAATTTTAACTCAGCGCGAGACTACAGCTATATTAATTACAGCTTAGGGTGAGACTACAACTGCATCAATTGCAACTCAGCGTGAAAATACCACTCAGCGGCGCAAAACAAAATCAATAGGAATGTTTGCCCTTCTCAAAGATAACTTTGCCCTCCCAGTTTGGAAGTTTTCAAATGAAGCATCTGGATATAGCGAATATTGTCAAAAACTTATGCTATATCGTTTTGCTGTTCAAGAACATTAACTTATTTTCCGAAAATATTTTATTATTACTCATAAATTTTCGTTGATTACTAGATTAGTCTTTTTATTACTACAGAAGAATAGCCAATTTTCTAATTTCTTTTCAGGCATACTAATAAGTTTATAAATATCATAATGATTAATGTTGAATTAGCAATTACAGGGAATAAATTTTCATAATAACCCTTAATTTTATTACTCCTCGTAATTTTATTTAACTAAAATTAAATAGTAATAATTTTATAAATTTATAATTAATTTTCTAGTACAGTAGTTTTGCCACTAGAAAACAATAGATAATACCTTATAGATATATTTTAAATTATTGCTTGTCACTTTTCATATATTACTTTCCCTATATAATGAAATTATTACTGATCGAATTTTTATTCCTCCATTATCATTAATTATTACTCCTGATACTTTTATTTAATTAAAATGAAATGTTAATACCATTTATAAATTTATAATTAATTTCGTAGATAGTGATTTTGCTGCTACAGAACAAATTCTAGTTTTCTATAGTTTTTTAAATGTAATGCTTATTACTTTTTTAGATTACTTGCATTCTATGATGAAGATATTAGTGCTAGATTTTTAGGTGCGTTCGTAATTATATAAATACATAGCATCTACAGTCCGTCTGTCCGCAAATAACAGCGCAAAAACTATCGAACCGAATGGTCTGAAATTTAATATATAGAATATCGTTGCAGAATTTTGTCGAGTCATTTCAAATATTATGAAAATCGAATCAAAACTTAAAAAGATATTAATAACAGTTTTTTTCATTCTATTACATCTTATCATACGTAGTGAATTCAATGATGCCCCATGACAGATAATGATTCTCGGTTAACATGGTGATTACGTCCTATTTAAGATGGAGTCATATTATTTCCTTATAGCTGAATTTAATGTATATAATAATAAATTTAGTACTCATGCATTTTTGCATAAGAGTGCAACAGCTATTGCACCAAGATCTGAATAATTATAAAACTAGTTACGGTAAGAACGCACCTCATTTGCCACGTTTTTTTTACAATTTCCGACTTGTTTATTCTTTTATTGCCATGAAACAAACGATATAAATAGACGTATTTTAAAGCTTAATCTCTTAGCTTAAGCTTATTTTAATCACTCATATATGTCTATGAATTGTAAATACGCTTGCATCCTTTTCGGTCTTATTTCTGTTTTCTAAGACATATCCTAAAATTACACCCTACCGAGTCAAGCACTTAAATGGAACACAAATGGCTTGTAATCAATTCCCACCCCTTGTGATCAATGGTGTATCGCGCTATTTTGATATGCTTGTGTCACATTTAATGTACATTTTTCTTAGAGAAATTGTTTTGATATCGCATATATAGTTATAGATATCTTTATGAAGTTTGTAGTGGATAACACAAAATTCGTATCGGAAATTCCTCTCAAAATTCGTAAAATATATGAGATATGAAAAAAAATGTTGTGTAGATTTATAATTTCGGCAGGGGATCCTTCTATATATAAAAAAAAGTTTTGATTTGGAAATGGACCAATGAAAATCTGCGTAGATATTCCCGGTAGATCGGCATCCAATTTGAATGCTCAAGCATGGTCTTTATTCGTTAATATTAGAAAAACTGTTGCATACAAAAATATAAAAATCCGTGGTATTATAGAGAAATGTTTGATAAACACGCTAATGCAGACAGTTTTCAAATCGAATAATTATTTTAAGATGTATTTAAAGTTAAAGTTGGTCAAAGTTGTTCCATTAAAAAAGTTTTATAGGAGCAAAAACTATACATAGGAATTTAATCATTCTTAGATCATTTTATACACAGTGTGCAGATTGCATTAATCTTTTTTATTTGATTCATTTTTTGAGGATTTATTTCCATTTTAAATTCAAATTTTCAGCATTTCCAGAGATATTTTTTACAAATTTTAGAAAAGGATATTATTTTAAATTGTTGCCAACTTTTAAAACAGTGCAAAGTATAATATTTCCTTCAAATTAAAAATGTATTTACACGTGGCTATTATAAACAGAAAAAACCCCCTTTAAAATTAGAATTAAATGATTACATGTTAAAAGCAGGAAAATTACGTCATGAGAACCATATTTACATTTGAATTTCAAAAGAGAAATAAAATGTTATAATTAAAAAAATCCTTATTATGCGTTAAAACTTGTAAATGGAGGAAATTACGTCATATTTAAAATGGCCAAAAAATATGGCAAAACAATTTAAATTAAAAACTTTTTTTTCTCGAGACATTTATTTGATAATTTGAGATGATCTTTTCAACTATTACCGTGAATTCGAAGACAGCGCAAATAATATTTCCTTCTAACAACAAAAGTATTTTCACAAGAATATTAATAAGAGATATAAAACTTTGGTGAATATTACGTCAGATTTAAAACGATACATTTAAAATGAATTATTTAAAAGAACTATCTTATAGCTCTGTTAAAAAAACCGGGAGACAATGACACTGTTTAATTAATTCATTTTACATTAGCTTATTTTCAAATGTTTAACTATTTTTTTTAATTATATACGAAAACAGCCATTGTATATCTTAACAGCAGCAGATTTGGCCTTAAAAATCCCCAATCGAAGGAAAACGAATGGAAACCCGTTTATAGAGAGACCGCTACTGTTTTTTTTTTTAAATTTTAATTCAATATTTTTAAAGCCGATCAAATTAGCGTGCTTTTTGGATTTTGGTGTGCCTGAACGGGGGTTGGTGAGCCTAGCTCGTAGGTGGCAGAGCCCTCTAGTAGTTTAAAAAATAAAAATAAAAATGAGTTGCTTCGACTTTCTTTTAAAATTAGTCAAATTGTGAAGAAGTTATTTATCCTAATATTATAAATATTTACTATATAATTTTGAATAGTTTTTTTCGAATACTATCTAAAATTTCAAAAATATGTAATTTTTAAATGCTATTTTATTTTCACAATGTTAATAGAATATAGCAGATTTTTTGTAAAAGCATGTCTTCATTCCAAAACGGATTTTTTTTTTCTTTTTTTGATCGCAAATTATAAATTAACAAATATTTTATCAGATAATCTTTCTATTTCAGTAAATGTTTATTAAATATAGATCAGTGTTGGATTGCTTAAATAAACATTATTTTCTTCTTATAAAATATTTTCCTATTTAGTTTGATCATTATGATTGGCCCCACCAGTGGCCGATAGGTTCTGCTCTCGAAGCTGGTAGACGGGAGGTGCTGCGTTCGAACCCAATCGCTCCCGTCAGCCTAATCGTTTCGGAGTTTTCGTGGTTTTCTTCGAAACCTTGGATTTCCAAGCGTAAATACGAGTTAGGTTCCCTTAGAAAGTCCCCCACAAAGGGCACGCCCCCCCCTCCCTTAAGGGCCTATATCCCTCGTGTTGATAATTGGCCGTCATAAACACAACCAACCAACCAATCGATCATATATTGATTCGTTGTTAAAGCTTAGTCCTCGGTTCAGAGCAATACGTCTGAACTTAAATGTAAAAAGAACGTATTCGTTCATGTAAAATGATGGACTCGGAAGTGTGATTACCTCACTGGAAGATTCTGTCAGTAGCACCTCAGTACCTTTGACACTGAAAAGTCTATTGCAGAGAGCACTGAATAGCCATAACCTTCATCTGAACTCATATGATTTTTTCTCCTTTGGTTATTGGAAGGATCGAGTCTTCTGAGTATGCCCTAACATATTATATGACATTAAAAAACATTACGAATAAAATCCGGATCAGTGAAAAAAGACGTTTTACAAATGAATAGATTTAATATGAAAAACATAACTCAAATTTACACCACTAGAGGCAAAAGTGGCACTTAAGTCGAAATTGAATATCAAATAGGCATAGGATGTAAAACAAATTTCACATGTTTGTCTAACTTTTTTGGAATCTTTAGATTCTATAACTGCATTTCAGGTATATGAACTAAACATGAAAACAAAATCATGCGGGGAGCATAGAGTATGATTCCCGTTCCAACATATTCAGAATAATATAACAAGATTTCACCTTTTAACCCTTACAACTCCATTGGCTCCGCTGCGGAGACATCACCTTTCTTTGCAAAATTTGTTTTTGGCACCAGTAATATAGGAAAATAAAATTTACCTTATTTAATCAAAGCGTTTTGAAAAGGTGTACTTTAAGGAAACTTCTTTTAAAAAAGTCCTTCCGACCAGTTGCCGGGAGGAAGGGGTAGCTTTCATATTCCTTATTTTTAAAAAGCAAGATTATATTATTCAAACACACGAAGCTCAATTTAGTGGAAACCGATTATAGGGGATTCATTACTAATTTTTATCAATACTAAATCATTTTGAATGAGAATTTCACGAAATTAGTCAGCTTTATCCAAGCTGCTTTTATTTAAAGTAACTTATATTTGGTTGCCAAATTCGGCGATATCTTGAAGTTCCTGCCATTTTAAGACAACATGGTGCATGTGGCTATTGAGTGAACTTGGTCGAGACCTTAGTAATTCCTGTGCACATGCTCACTCACATCAGAATCGGTTTATATATACAAGTGCTGTCGCAGGCAAAAAATCAGATTTTTCAAAATGTCACCCACATTAGAAAATGAAACTGCTATATCTGAGCCATTTTTTAAGATAAAGACAAAACAAAAAATGCTCCGGAATTCTTATATCATGGTCAAATACTTAAGAAAGAAACCTTTTTCAATTTATAATTTTTTTTTGCACCTCACTTTAAATATAATTTTTTATTTAATTAAATGTATTCCATTTTGAAACAAAATGGCTGATGAAGCTGGTCAGCAAACTTGGTCAAGACATTATGATATACTATCCACAAGCCTTCTTACATCGAGATAGGTTAATAATTACGCGTGTTATTACGTAACAAATATCAGATCGTTTCAATATTTCATTCTAGAAATTCAAAGTGCTGTAATTCAACCATTTTTTAAGATATATACGAAATAAAAACTGCTCCGAAATCTTTGTATCAATGTCAAACACATAAAAAAAATCATTTTTATTTTTCAATTTTTTGATAACTCATTTTAAATTTTAAATAATTTTTTTTTAATGGCAGTCCTTTTGAAACAAGATGGTGAATGAAGCTGGACAACAAACTCGGTCGAGACATTGGTATGTACTATGTACACACCAAGTTACATCCAAATCAGTTCATAAATACGCCTGTTATCGCGTGACAAAAATCAGGTCGTTTCAAAATGTCAACCACAATAGAAATTCAAAATGCTATAACTCAGCCAGTTTTTCAGACATAGACAAAATAAAAACTGTTCCGGAATCTTTGTTTTAAGCTCAAATACATACAAAAAAATCTTTTTCATTTTCTAATTTTTTGGTACTTTATTTTAAATTAAAATTTTTTAAAAATCTTTTAAATGGCCGCCATTTTGAAACAAGATGGCGGATGAAGCTGGCCAACGAACTCGGTCGAGACATTGGTACGTATTATGTATACACCAAGGTACATCCAAATCGATTCGTAAATACGCCTGTTATCGCGTGACAAAAATCCGGTCGTTTCAAAATCTCAGTCAAGCTAGAAATTCAAAGTGCTATAACTCAGCCATTTTTTAAAGATATAGACGAAAAAAAAAAATGCTCCGAAATCTATGTATCAAGCTCAAACACATAAGAAAAAAGTACTTTTCAATTTTCAATTTTTTGGTACAACATTTGAAATTTGAAATTAAAAAAAAATTTAAATGGCCGCCAATTTGAAACAAGATGGCGGATGAAACTGGCCAACGAACTCGGTCGAGGTATTAGTATGCACTATTTATACACGAAGTTACATCCAAATCTGTTCATAAATACAAGAGTTACAGTGTGACAAAGATCATATATATATATAATAAATTTGAAATCACAAATATATGAAGAAATTGATAAAGTTCTAAACATGATTTAGAAATGAACATATGAAACCAGTATGTAAAAAAAGAAACTATGAATGACTGACAGAATCACCAGAGGAGCTTGTGAGTTCATTCATAGAAGATGCGTTATTTCATCCAATTTTGTCGGCATTAAGCCTAAAATGACAAAATTTAGCTCCTTATAACGCAAACATTACAGAAAATAAATTGGATCTGGATTAATAAATTGGAACTGGATTAATAACAATAATGTTTAGATTTGCCATCTTAAGTCCAAATAAATAAATAAATAAAAGGAATGAAAATGATTGAATAAATCAAGAAATACTTAGATTAACTTTTAGTTAAACTAGAATGAAAAAATAGGAATAAACTTAATAAGTACTGAGTGAATACAAAATAAAATAAAGAAAAGGAATAAATTAATACAAATAAAGAAATAAAGAAATAAAGAATTATATAAAAATAAAATAAAAGGGCAATTGATTAAAATGTTTTAAAGACAAAAAAAATAATATAAAAAAATGTGAATATAAATAACATTTAAAAAGATGAGGAATATTTGAGATAGTATAATTTAGCTTTGTATTATGTAAATAAATGTGAAAATTTAAGAAGCAATAAGGAATAATGAGATGGTAAAATATATCCTTAAATGATGATGCAATATGTGAATTTTATTATGTTTAATGCATGATACCCCATATATATATATATATATTATATTATATGTCCATATAATACATAAGCATATATACATACACTTATACACGCTCACACAAATAAAAACATATAAGGTTTTAAACTTTTTTTAGCATTCCCGACCTCAACCCTCCATAATGGTATTTTTATTTTTTATGGTTTTTATGTTTTTAGTGTATAATATATGGAAAAACATACACATACACCAAAACTTTTTTTTCTTTTATAAGAATATATATATATATTATATATACACATACATATATTTTTTGTGCGAATGATTTTTATAATTTTTTCAGCAATCCACATCCCACCCTCCATAATAGTGTTTTCGATTTTTTAGTTTTTATAAACATATTAAATGCCTATACTGGTAAGAAGTAGAAAAAAATGAATATTAAGATTTGAGCCATGCAGATATAAAAGAGGTGGGATAATTATAAGACAATGCTAATTGCTTTAATTTAAAAATGTTAGGCTGTAAGAAATGGGAGGAACATAAACGTTTGATACGAAGACTATGATTAAGCAGAATATTTCTATATACTGAAATACGAAAGCAGGAATTAAAGTTCGTAAAATTAATTACATTAAATGAAAATTCATTGCGTTTATCATAAATGTTGAATGTTAGGGTGTTATTAGGGAGAATATTAATTTGAACATCCATAAAATTGATACTAGAATTATTTGAAAAGGTAGTACTAAGTTCTAGATTAGAATATATATATATATATATATATATAGGTATATATATATATCAACTTTTGAACAGAGGGTGGTTTCGGGGTCTGGGTGTCATGATCGATGAAAATATACCAAAATTTTTTGAAATCGCTTTCCTCCGAACGGCTGCAATAGGTAGCTTTTTGTAATGAAAGCTAACTAAAAGTGGTGCCGATCGAATAAAATTTGTGTAAAAGACACCGAATCGCAAAGGGCTAATAATGTGAAAGATGATGTCTAAATGAACAAATTGGAAAACGTATAATACACTTTAAATCCAATTTCATCTCTCCCATGTAGAGTCAGAAAAATATCTGAATTCTTTTACAATTTGCCGGAATCCGTTATATGATTTACAGATTTCTCTTTTTCTCTCTCTGTATGCGTAGGGGAGATGGGACACATGTGAACAGGGGGCAGATGTGAACATCGCAATTTTTCAATAGTTATTATAAGTTTTGTTATTTGAAAAAAAATTACTAAAAGTGATAGCATCTGTAGACATATGGTAAAAATTTTTTGAAGCTCTTTGACATTTTGTTTGTCCTCTGTAGCTAAAACACTGTTTATAGATCTCAAGAGTAAAATCTCTGTTCCAAGTTGATAAGGAATAACTTTATTTATTTATTCATTTATTTCAATTTGACTATTTTAATATATACTATGAATACTAATAAGTATTTTTGATAAAGTTCTTTTCTTCTAAAATTGAGAAATGTTAATGATTTATCAATTTAACTCTAGCAGCCATGTGGGGCAGTAGTGAACAGACTAGTTGAGGGCAGATATGAACAGTTCATAAGTGCACCAATAATCATTCTGTGATTCTGTTCCTTTCAGTTAACTTCATGAGAAATAGTCAGTTCCATTATCTGTAATTTTCATGAAATGGAAGATGTTTTCCTCACACAAAGTTGATATTTTAATGAAACTTCCACAAACACATCTTTCAGCAAGTACATAAAGAGCAACAAGCTCGTTTACGTTCAATTGTACTTTAAATAAATTTAATGTTTTCTAAAATGCAATAAGTGTTATGTATTATTTTAGTAAACGGTTTACAAAAATATTTTTTATGCATTGTTAATACAAAAGTATTACCTTGAACAACTTTACATTTGTTTTAAACTTCCAAAATGGCTTACTTCCATCTGTAAAACAGTTATGTATATGATGCTTTGAATGGAGATAGATATCAGTAATATTTTAAGAAAGTAAAATTTGTATGCTGATAACTATACCGTAAAATCCCGCTTGTACAGCACCCCCCTCTCTTTCAAAAGCAAAAGAGATTAGGGGGGTTATAGTCGTGGTTTAGTTTTTAAATAATTAAAAAAAACTTTTTTAATCTATAATTTACATGTAAATAAGGCAAATACAGATACAGTAGTGATAATCTTTCGTATTTCGGCAGATTTCCGATAAATAGTATCTAAATGCCCCCTCCCTAAAATTTTTCCCTAAGCAAAATTTAACAGTTTTAATTTCTTTTTTTAAATTTGCTTATATTTTTATTTGATTGCAACAATACTTAATGAATCATCTACCCCCCCCCCCCTCCCAAATCTACTTATTTTCATTTTTGTAATATTTTTCTTAAACATATCACAAAGAAACTTGAGAAATATATATATATATATATATTCTTTAAGGTGAATTTAAAAGGTAATATAGCTAATGATTTTGATGACAAATGAATAACAGAATAAAACGTATATCAATTGATATTTTTTCCTTGTGTTCACTTGTGCCCCACGAGTGTTCTGTTATAAATGTGTAAATCCAAAAATACATTATGTTTCGTTGCTACAATGCTTGGTTTGGGGTTCACCAAAAGTGGTTACGTTGACAGTGTTAAGCAGAAACAAATGCACTTGTAATTTTGTGCTTATTTATTTATTTATTTTGCTGCGTGTCGTGTTCCTTGCACAAGAGATTTTTTTTTACATGCATAATTATGTTTCGTAGTACAAAAATACATTTTGGTTAAAAGAATATATATATATTGATAGAATTGAGACAAAATTAATATATGAAGAGAGATTTTTTTGATGAAAGAAATTTTGAAAACAAAATTTTATCCTTTCTCTTGGAAATCCTTTCATTCTGCAAATACTTTGATATAATCTTTGGCATATAAAATACACAAAAACATGTTTTTGCTGTCTGACTGTTTAAAATTAAAGTTATAGATGAACGAAGTTAAAAAAAATCGTTTAACAGCAATACGTTATTCACCATTTCTCATCAAATTTATTAGATTTATATAAAATTATTTTTTTGTGAATAGCTAGTTAATATAAAATGAAAACACGCATAAAACCAGATTTACAGATTCTTTCAAAATGCACGCCCAAATATTGATTAGCTAGAATTCCTTTAAGATAATTCACGTATAATTCAAGTATCATCAATGTCATTCAAGTATGTGTTATTACAAGAAGTGCTTGCTTTATCCTGAGAAGAAAAATGTTTTTAAAAATATTTTTAAAAAAGTGATATTTTGATGTCAATATTAAATGCGTTTTCTACAAAAATATTTGCATGATTAGTAGTAATATTTCATCGGATAAAAGGCTTGCTGAATATTTGTTAAACGGTATTATTGAAGGAAAATATTACAAAAGAACTTTTATAAAATATGACATCTAATAGTTTATACGAGAATATTCTGTCCAATTTTCTTCAAACATATTCTAATATTGAATCTGAGGGTCTTTTCATACATTCAAATTTCAAACTTAGTTTACTGTATTAAATAGTCTTATTTAAAAAAAGGTACAAATTCCGATTTACAAATGATGTGTCTCTAAAATCATTTCTATCGGAAAATGTTTAGGATTAAATTTATTGAATGAAAGATTTATTTTATGAATCGATAACGAAAGATTGGTTCAATTTCAGGATGTTCAGTAAAATAATTTTTAAGATTTAATATTTTACTGGTTAAGTAATAATATTTTTGCTAAATAAATTATTTTTGAGCTTCTTTTATAGTATTGCATCTGAGGTATTCTCACAAAATTCTAACTTTCAGGGATAAAAATCTAGGAAATTAGACTTAATAAAATAACATTTTAAACTTATAGCCGAATGCCATAATGATTCAAAATAAAGAAAAAATGGTCAGAAGCGACGATTTTTTTTATTTAACTAAGGTTTAAGTAAAACTTTCGAGTTTAATTTTTCTTACCATTTTAACTCTTTAACTTTTAATTTTCTTCTAAATTTTTACTTATAATGAATTTGCATAGTATCCACAGAACATTCAAATAAGAAATAATGACAATTTAATATTTTTAGTACAAAATTTTGGTACTACATTGTCTTAAAGGGATGTTAAGGAAGGGACGGTAAGGAAAAAAGGGACGGTAAGGGAAAAAAACTGGACGGTAAGGATGGGACGATAAGGAAAATTACCGTGTATTTTTGGGCAAATCATGTTAATACCAAATGATATCCTTAATGTTAATTGATTTTTAGAAGCAGTTATTTACATTGGATTAAAAAAAAATAATTTACCTCGAAAAGTGCAGGAATAAACTTTGGCGACGGTAAGACTACCAATAAAGCCACGATACTTGAAATTGATATTTAAATGCTGATTTAAATTCTACAGAAAATTTCCTGTCAAAGAATTTTAACCATTCTTTCTCTAGCATACAGTGTTAAAAATTTTGCAGCATTCTGGCAGGTCATTTGACCGTTATTTCCGAAAACGGTTACCCAACCGTAATTTTAACACTATTCTGACCATATTATTGGCCATTTTATGGTCAGAATATAGTTAAATTATGCTTATGAAACCGTTTTTTTTCAAAAAACGGTCGAATGACCTGCCGGAATGCTGCAAAATTTTTAACAGTGTACCTTTGCAAGAGAAAAAAGTAAAAAAAAAAAATTCTGTGGCTGCATCTGATGTGATTTCCCGTGTAATTTTAGCAAGGTAATGAAGCTAAAACCTAGGGAAAGAGTTTAAAAAAAAAAAAACGTTATTTTACGGATTTTATTCCGAGCTGAGTTGGAAATTATTCCGGTACGATAAGGGCAACTATTTTTCCGATTCCTACCGGAAAACTGGAATTATTATTTTTTTTTTTACAGTGAAGCTAAAACCGGTAAGGAAGTTAAAAAAAAATTAACAACCGTAAAAACGTGTGCAGGTTAATTTTTTGCTACATATTGCGTAATATAATAGTCCCAGTTTCGGAAAAAATTACATCGAATTACTTTTATTGAAACAATTTTATACAGACAGCTCCAAACTTAAAAATTAACATCAGGACACGGGACGGTAAGGAATTTAGTGGCACATTTGGACACCACCATCGTCCAAAACTTATTTATCTCGTTAATATTGTTATACAGTCATCCAATGGGATGTTTTCCAACATAAGAAATAAAAAATAAACAAAGAATACGTACCAAAAATTTTCAAGGAATTAAAAGCCAAAATTATTTGAGAATGCCTCATCTACATTAGGAAGTGTGAATATCTTTAAACTATTGTTGTAATTTCCATTATATGACTTACTTTGTTAATGAAAAAAGAGGAATTTCACTAAACTTATTTTTATTGTATTTTTTTCATTTCTTTAATGAACTGTTCTATAAGTATGCTAAATTCCGTAAATTAAAATAAAAAAACATTTTCAATTATAAATTGTATAATTATTTTAACAAGTTTTAAGACAATATGGTTACAGAGTTAAGAAACAGGTACTGAAATATATGCAAAATATACAGCTGTATCTTGCTTAACAACGACGTCGGTCAACGAAGTACTTAGTTGACGAAGAATGGCTGTAAAAAAAAAAAAGAAATTTTGATAGGACTTTTGATTATCATATGTTATAACTTAAAAAAAAAGAGTCACAAAGAGGCAGATAGTGTTGACAATGCAGCAGTAGATACTTCTTTCGTTAGATTTGGCAAATTATTATAAATATGCAAACCTTCTGAACAAACATTCAATTGTAATAAAACTGGTTTATTTTAGAATAGAGTGCCTAATAATATTTTTAACACAAAAGAAGAAAAATGTACTTCATGGGAATAAACCAATAAATAATAGGTAATACTGTTCTTAGCAACTTGTACAAGTGGAGGCTGAAGCAATGTGAATATTCCAGTACTCTTTAAGAAAAAGAGTCACAAAGTGGCTGATACAGTTGACGAAGCAGCAGGAGATAATTGTTTCATTAGCTTTGAAAAATTATAATAAATATGTAATCTTTAAATTGTAATAAAACTGGATTATTTTGGAATAGAATGCCTAATAACATTTTTAACACAAAAGAAGAAAAATATACTTCCTGGGAATAAACCAATAAATGATAGGTAATATTGCTTTTAGCAGCCTGTACAAGTGAAGGCTGAAGCAATGCTAATTTACTAGTACTCTTTAAGAAAAAGAGTTACAAAGAGTCAAATATTATCGCCAATGCAGCAGGAGATAATTTTTTCATTAGCTTTGAAAAATTATAATAAATATACAATCCTTCTGAACAAACCTTCAATTGTCATAAACTAGATTGCTTTGGAATATAATGCCAAATAATATTTTTAACACAAAAGTAGAAAAATATACTTCCTGGGAACAAAGCAATAAATGATAGGTAATATTGCTTTTAGCAGCCTGTACAAGTGGAGGATGAAGCAATGCTCATTCACCAGTACTATTTAAGAAAAAGAGTCACAAAGTGTCAGATAGTATTGCAATGCAGCAGGAAATAATTTCTTCATTAGCTTTGAAAAATTATAATAAATGTGCAATCCTTCTGAACAAACCTTCAATTGGCATAAAACTGGATTATTTTGGAATGGCATGCCTAATAATATTTTGAACACAAAAGAATGAAAGTATACTTCCCGGGAATAAACGAATAAATGATAGGTAATATTGTTTTTAGCAGCTTGTACAAGCGGGGGCTGCAGCAATGTTAATTTACCAGTCAGAGAATTCCTAAGGATTCAAAAAGTTTAATATCTCTAAATGAGTACCGGGGTTCTGTGAAAGTATAAAATCAAATTCTGGTCGTAAAAATAAAATTTAATGACTGGATGCTCGAAGTGTTCGAACACATTGTGAGAGCCTATTTTATGTAAAATATTCTGTCTCTAAATTATATATAAATCTTAAATAACACACATTACAATCACCCGGATAAACAAGGATAAATACTAAAATAATCAGATATCAAGTTGAATTTTTCCTTCGGAAACTACATCTATGATTCAACTTCAATACAGCAAATTTAAAAAATCTTTAAGCAAAGTAATTTTTTACCGGATGCTTTGAAATGTGTGATTCTACGAACGTATAATCCTAAGAAAATTTCGAAGGGAGAAATAAATATTATCATAACATCTAGAATAATTGTAAAGGTTTTGGGAAAAGTATCAAAACAGCCTGGTGAAAACTTTGTCTGTCTTACGGTGAAGAAGAAACTTTAGATAAAGGATGCAAAGAATATTGGCTCATGATCTTAACTTGGAAACAGAGTAAGATGTTAATATAATTGCTAGAGATGCATGACCGTGAAGTGACTACTGTCGAACTTAAAGAACTCAGGAAATAGAAATTTCATATAAAGATAAAGGTCTTGAGAAAACGAATTACGTCAGGTGAAATAATTAGGTGTTTTGAAAAAAAATTAGGAAGTTTGGAAGTATTGGTATGAAAAAGAAAGAATCTAAACCAGTGGTTCCCAACCTTATATTGGCCACTCCCCACCGAAGCATCTGTAAAATCGCGATTGCCCCCCTCTTTTTCCCACACACAAATTCTGTAACAGATATCTCTTATCATTTTAAAATGAACTCTATTAACCTGAAGGAAGCTTAACAGAGCCTTAACAATAACTATTCATTTCGCATTTTTTTAACTTATCAAATGATGATTTTTTGTCATAAATGTGTTTTTAACATAATTCTGTAAATGAGGTGATACATCTTCCCTTTTATGCTCAAAAGAGTTTTCTTGTGCCTTTCCAACTTACCAAAATATTTAAATTAACAAAAGTGCTATATGGTCCGCATTTTTATCTTCACAAAATGCTGAAGAGACATTTAGCATTAAAATTGATAAAAAAGAACGTACAATTTTTTTCTATCAATAACAAGATACATAAAAAGCATTAAGATTTATAACTGTTTATAGTACCACGTTTAGATATTTAAAATATTTTTTACGTTTAAATAGGTTCAAGACAGTAAAATTTATATATACTTTTAAGTAGTTTTACGTATAAAAGTTTCTTCATGTTGCATACAGCCAAGCAAATAGATATAAAAAGCTCATTTCATAAATAATCGAAAAAGCAGGAAAAATATAAATAGATTATTAACCAGAAAAATTATAAAAAATATTAAATATCAAAAAGGATTTTAAAATATTTTAAACATTTGTTCATGTAATTGTTCTGGTGTAAATTTAATTTTAATTTTTTGATTCGGAACTTAAGACAAACTATTATTATTATTATTATTATTTTAATTTTGCATAAATAACTTTCATTTTTAGTTTAAAGGATTACTTTTCCAAAAAACCTCACAGTGAATGAGTGGGTCGCAAAGTTGAAATTGCCCCCCCCAACCCCGCCAGTGGGGCGTACGCCCCACGTTGGGAACCACTGATCTAAACAAATCTGAGGTTATAACAACTGAAGATCTGTTTAATGAAAAATTCCTACAGGTTTTAAGAAACATTTAAAAAAGAATCAGAAATAAACAATCTTGGACATTTTTACAGCCCATTTTGTTAAACAGTTGGGAAGTAAACCCAATTGTCCTTGTGTTAGAAATGTGGTAACTAAAATCCATTTTCGTGAACAATTTATTAAAGTTTTTTTTTTTTTTTGGTAGAAATTACAATAATTTTTATGACATTTTAAACAATTTTTAGCTGCATTTTTATTATGTACCACAGTTTTGCGAAGGAGTTGTGACAAAATCAACAATTTTTAATTAAACTTTGTAAAAAAATTATCCTTGGATGAAAATGACGGTTTTAGTTAAGGACTACAATCCTGGAACAGATTGTGGTGGCTAAAGTACCACTGTATTCAGTTTGAGTATTTTCTTCGCTTACATTAGCTTCAAATATTTAAATCTTAATTTTAAAAAACATAAATACTCAATTTTAAGTACTTACAACCGCAAGCCTCGCAATATTCCCAAATGTTTCTACCTTCTTCTATTACTCGTTGAAATGGTAATGTTCTTCTTAGATTCTTTTATTATCTGCAATAAAAAATAATATTGCTTTGAAATAGCGGTAGTAAAGGTATAAAAGATTAGAAGAGCTGCACGCCCTGCAATTGGCTCAAAAAAAGAACGTTCCATAAATTTTATTCACCAAATTCTCACATAGCAAAATAAAAATAATCATGCTATTAAGAACTATGTCTATTTAAATTTTCATTAAAGAAATAACCTTAAATATGTATTGAATCTCCGTATCATATACACCGGGTGATCCAAAAGTCCGTTAAAACTTTAAAAAAAATCATAAAAAGGAAAAAATTATGATAAAGAAGCGCGGATTGCAAGAAAGTGTTCACAAGGTAGTCGGATTTTTTTCAGAAAAAAAAATGAGTTAAAAAATCACATGTAGAGGGAGCTGACGACTCGAAACACAATGAGCGGGACAACTACGCTCCATTCATTTGTTCTTCCAATAACAAATGTTCAACATGACCTCCAGAACATTCTACGACACATTTGTTCTCCTGTTCATTGTGTTTCGGGTCGTCAGCGCCCTCTACATGTGATTTTTTAACTATTGTTTTTTCTTTGCTTTTAAAAGAACCGACTACCTTGTGAGTACTTTCTTGTAAATCGCACTCCTTTATCATAATTTCTTACATTTTTATGAATGTTTATAGTTTTAACGGACTTTTGGCTCACCCGGTATATATATGAAACAGTATCTCCTATCTTCATATTGAAACAGTAACAAATTTTAAAATTTTCTATAGTAATGCACAAGTTCTATTTTATATTTGGAATGTAGTGTTTTTATCTGTAGCCATTTGGTCAAGAATTTTTGGAAGTTTTAAGATGAAAAGTTAAATTAATTTCTTATATTTCCATACATACTTCTTGCAAAAATAATTTTCTCCTTCTGATTTTTCCCTATTATTTTAGTATCAAACATCTTAACCTCTTCGGTCCTTGGGTCCCCATCCGGGGACCTCTGTTCTTTTCCTTATAAAAATAAAATGTCTGATTTTTTTTACATTTCCACATCTCTTCTTAATAGATGAATGTTTTTTTGCGTTCAAAGCAAACGAATAAATGGGAGCATCGAAGCTGGTTCCCACATAAAATAAATGTTATTTTCATCTGAGTTTCCAAAATGCCTAAAAATGACCAAAATACAGTATGACCAAGAAAGTGAGAAATATTCAAAAGTATATAACTTAAATCTTTTTCAATAAAAAATTTTGAGGATTTGTAGATTATCTACTTGTTTAAAACTCTTAAATTTGTGATTGCGTTAATTTAGGTTAATGGTTATTAAATTGATGTTTTTAAGGGGTTTGTAGTTTTAGATCTATATTTTTGAACCTAAATGACTAAGCGCCTAAAGGACCAATTTCAGAAAAGATATTTTTTCTGTCATTTACGATGTCATTTTGTTTGGAAAAAATCAATGAATAAGCATTTGTATTATTATTTTAGCTTCGGAACTGAAGAGGTTAAACGTAGTTATGTAATTTTTAACAAATTTAAAAATTTGTTATAAATGAAATGTGAAATTAATATAGAATAATATACATAACCTAGTAACGTATGATTTTTTGTATACATAAACTAATTACTAGAAACTTTTATTACGATCGAAGAATCCCCATCCGTTAAGTTCCTTTTGAGAAACATCAGTAGAAACATCAAGCTCAGAAACATCAGTAAAACAGCTTTAGTCATTGAAGAAAAATATTAATTTCATAAAAATACTTATTAAATGCAACAGTTCGCTTAAATATTTGTTAGAATATTTCAACAATTTATTTAACATTTTCCTAATACTTCCAATACAAAAAAATTTATAAAATGTTTATAAAATATGAATTTTAAAGAAACCATTTTTATTTCCCAGCCAACCCCGCTAATTAGCCCAAATATTAATTTTAAGTACCTTTGGAATAAGTAAAGACTTCGTGCATTTTTATATCTAGACTAATTTGAGGATGTAGATTAGTATTTTGGTATCAAAATTACATGTTTGTATTGAAAATTTTAAATGTTGTTACTATTTCAATATGGAGAACATATTAAACAATTTTTTTTTTTCATTCAATTGAATGGCCATTTGCATTTTTCTTTGGTTTGGTGATTAAATTCTAAGGGATGTGCTTTTTCTTCTTTCATGTAGTACAAAATTACAAAAGTCTATTTTTAACTACATATGGTTACTTATAGTTGCTTATATTAAGCACTTTTTGGGAAGAGTTCCGTATGGGGTTTTGGTTAGCGCGATTGCCGAAGGAATCCAAAATGGCTCCAAAAGGTCATTTATTTACATAATATTACATCTACAAAAAATATTGTTAAAAAGAAAAAAAACGAAAAGTTATGAACTTGTTCAAACAAAATATGTTAAATGCAAAGAAATTACAGAAAGAATCATATAAAGTCCATTCGAGGAATAAAAAAAGCAATCCCAATTGCAATCAACCAATCGCAGCAACCACATCGAAACATTTATCGCCACTAAAAGCTCGCCTGAACAAGATATGGAACTCTTTCCCATTTTTTTTTTTTTTTATCATGCAATTGTATTTATGAAATAATCAAATAGTTACAAGTTGTCGTTTTTTATAGTTTTTAGAAGAATTTTAAGTATTAGTTTATGAGACTTAAAAATGTCAGAATTGTTCTGTAAAATCGTAAACGATATAAAAGTATATTGTCTGAATATTTTTATATATATTATAAATATAAGCTTATAAATAAAATTTAAATTTCATTTTTTTTTCTAAAGATTATGAAACTGTAAGAAAACGACCATTCTTATGGATTCTATCTTATTCACGGTGGTAACTTAAAGGCTTCTGTGAAGAAAAAAAATCGAGACTTTTTTTTAAAGAAGAGACTTTTTTTAGAGAAACCTTTTTTATATAAATGAAAGCATATGGGAAACCTTTAAATTTATATCAATAAAGCAAATTTAATTAAAGTCTTAATAACTATTTCTATGTTAGGTTTTGACTATTTCAAATTATTCTTTTGGATTTTCATAATTTTCCTCTGGATGCTTTTATTCAATAATTATTATCCATTTAATTCTCTTTAATAATCAATTCGTAGAAATTTTTACTCCCAGTTTGCTTATTTTTTCCATCTGTGTAATATACATGGGAAATGTTTAATGTGTCATGTTTTTTTTTCTGTGTATTATAAAACCATATTTATTAAATTAGAATATTTGAGATCTTATGGGCTTAAAATGAAAAACAATGCTCGTTATTAAGCACAGATGTATTTGTCGTCCGAAAAAGTGGTTTCTCTTACAAAAAAAAAAAAAAAAAAAAAAAAAAAATCGCCGAAAATAGAAATAGCCGTTGTTCTAGTAAGACGTATGCATGTAAGTACACTCGTGCAGAAAAAAGTAAACACCCTTAGTAACTCCTCAACAAATTATCGTAGAAGAAAGTTACTGGTACCGAACGATTGGAGACAAAGTCTACTTTTAAATGATGTATATAAATTGTTCTTAGTGGGCCATCTACATAATAAAACGAATCCAAACTTTATTTTTTTTTCAATGGAAATACACAACTTGAACAAGTTATTTCAAATCTTTCATTCAAATTATGCCTAGACACCAAATTTCAAGTCATTTGAATGACAATCATTCAAAATTTGGTGCTTCTACAGTTAAATTACATTTTCATATTTTTATTAATATCTCCTGAAATTATGCTCCTAATGCGCTAATTTTTTGTGTAGCAATAATACTAAAACACACAAACATAAATATGTTGAATTTGTGATTTTTATAATTTTATGATATGAATTATGAATTATGAAATAAATATTCGAAATAATTATGAATTGCAACCTACAATATTTTTGGTGGATTAGGTTTATTAAGTCCTGCTTTATGGAAATCAAAAATTTGACATTTTTCTTCCAAGTAGTTTTCAAATTATGTTTAAAAACCGGCAAAATGATGGTTTAAGGGGCCGTCTATGATAGAAGTGAATAGATATTTTGAAATTTATTATGCTATCCTGTAATCTAGCTGTATTCAATGACTGCTTCAGTAGCCACTTAAGATTCCTTGATCATGAAGTGGGCTGTCTCCGCCAACAATCGAGTACCGAACTTCAATTTGGATGCAGCCGCTAAAATACTCTCGTTTTAAAATAACTAATTCGTAGGAATTGCATAAAAATTTGTTTTTATGCTGATTGAAGGGTGTAGAGTTCATTTATGCTGTCAGAATTGTGTACTGCTATTGAAAAAAAAAAGTTATTGTTCGTTTTATTATGTAGATTGCCCCTAAGCAAATTTTATATGCATGATTTAAAAGTACATTTTATTACCAATCGTATGGTACCAGTAACTTTCGTCTACGATAATTTTTTGAAGATTTAGTAATAGTCCAGAGGAAATGTACCAGCAAAAGGGGGTTACCTTGTAAAAGGTCGGGTAGAACATTTTTTTTCCCTCAATTGTTTATAATGATGCCAACATGAAAAAACCAAGTTTTCTAACAAAATTTCTTGAGGCTAAATTTTCTGTGGTCAAAAGCAACAGAATTTTGGGACCTTCTTTAATTTTTTAAAAATATCTTGAGACCATATTTAAAAATATCTTGAGACATAGCATATTATTTGTCAATTACAATATTAAAGAAGATAAAATTTCCTACATCTTTCATATTTACAACTTTTTTATACACTCAATAGCAAGCGCAGTACGCCATTTCAAAAATAGGACAGTTTTTTTTAATTTTCTTAAAAACTGTGAAAAATGTAGTTCTGCCCCGATTATTTAAATGTTTCCTACGGATTTAATCGTGTATTCTAACTTCTATATATTGGTAGCAGTAAATTATGTGTTTCAGGGCCAAAACTAGCTTTTTATGTACCCGCGGCAAACATGGATTTTGACGCCCCCCCCCCCCACCCCCTTAAATAGAAAATTTACCACAAGAATTTTAATAAATGTCTAATAGCAGGATTTTGAAAGTTTTAAGTATGAATCATTAAATACTTAATACTTAATCATTAAATACTTAACTACGTTATCAGCTTTGTCAAATATTGATACCGAACCGAAATGAACCGAAATATATCCCGCTTTGAACAGGTGCCCGTCTTAGTAGGTATGATTGTTCATATTATTTCTCTTGAAAATATATAATTTTTTCTTTAAAGATCGGATTCTGCATATACAGATTCTATTTTCAAACATTTTACGGTAGTTGTAGTATTGAAGCGTTTAAAGTCACAGTTATATGAATTATGAGACTAAATTAGTCACACGAAGACATTCGCAAGGTAATATTAAACCTATGTAAGCGTTCTTGACAAATATCTCGCTTGCCTTTTATTACCTTTAAATATTTTTTTTTCATGAAATACATGAGATCAATATCTAATGTTGTGCTTTTGTACCTTTTCGGGTTTGGTAGCATTTTTTCCTTTTAAATCTTCGGGCACTCATTTTTGGAAAACCGTATGGAATCCGTTCTGAAATTTAAAGTATCCTGTTTGAGCTTCAAAATCTCTTGTTATATTTATTGATATAAGTAGAAACAAAATTGACAATGTTTTCTAAAACTAATCTTTTAAATATTTTTTATGAAACTAGTGATCTCAAATATTTTAATGACAGAATTTTTAAATTTTACAAGAGATAAATGATTAACATTAGTTTGTTAAATAATCTGTTGCCATTTTTACTGTAGCTATTTTATAAGGTAAAAGTATTTCTTACATAAAAGATATTTACTTATTGATCCCCCTCCCCCCCCCCCCCCTATTTACATGGAGCTACAATCCAATGTTTGTTATCTTTAAAACAGTAAAACATTAAAACATATGTTATGAATAATTGGTAAATAAAATATACCATTGTAGTGTGGAATAAAATATGTTTTTCACAAATTTTCATACCTATCCCATTGATACCTGGAAAAATATGTATGCATTATAAAAATTATAAAAATTATAAAATTATTAAAATTATTAAAATTATTAAAATTAAACAAGAATTCTTTCTTAATCGAAACTATCGTGCCAATAAGTTACTAAATATTGAAAAATCCTTTTAAACAATGCTTTGAAGTTAACATTGTATACACGTAAGGTTACTGTCTAAATATGAAAATTGCCTCATTCATCGTCACTCTGCCCTACTTTTAAAATTATATAAATTTATTGAATGTAAAATGCCAGTTGAGATGAAAATAAAGACACGAGTGTGCAAATAATAGCTAATTTACTGCTACCAATTTTTAGAAGTCGACATACACGGTTAAATCAACGAGAAACATTTGAATAATCCGGGCAAAAGTGTTTTTCACGGTTTTTAAGAAAATTGAAAAAATTGTCTTATTTTTGAAATGGCGTACTGCGCTTGCTATTGAATATATATAAAAAATTTGTAAATATGAAAGTTGTAGAGAATTTTGTGCTCTTTAATATTTTAACTGTCAAATTACATGCTACAGCAACGGATCTCGAGATATTTAAAATAAATCAAAAAAGTCCCGAAATTTTGTTATTTTTTGGCCACAAAAAATAAGCCTTAAAAAATTTTGTTAGAAAACTTGGTTTTTCCATGTTGGCATCATTATAAACGAGTCCGAAAAAAAAAATCTTCTACCCGACCTTTTGCAAGGTAAAATGTACATTTCTCCTGGATTATAAAGGGTGTTTACTTTTTTTCTTCACGACTGTACTTATGTTATAAAGCAAAAATATATCCATTTGTATGGCTTACTTCATATCAACGGAGGTAACGATTTAAGCAATACATTTCTGTTTTTTAGAATTTTAATTATTTCTAAACAGCGCATAATTTTTACTTAAAAGTATATTCTTAAATATATATTTTTTAAGTACTACATTCTAGTTTACCGATTTTTATTTTGGTTTTCTAACATAAATTTCAAGACAGTTTTCTTTCAAATTTCTGTCCACATCGTTCAGCTCGATTAGTCCGTTTTCACTTAAAACAATATAAATAATTCAGCCTTTGTTTCCGCCTAACATTCCATAACGAAATTAACGTTTCATCAATAAATACATAAATACAATAATATAAATAAAACACAAATTTAATAGATTTGTGATCGAACAACGAGTTTAAGCACCACAATAATCAGAATATCAACACTGCTCTAGGAGCAAAAGTTTTGACGATTTCTTCTGCTATTAAGCTCTGGTATGAAACGAATACAAGCGTATCGCTTTTAACAAATGTCATGTATATATATATATATATATATATATATATATATATATATATAATCGTTGCAGAATTTTGTCGAGACATTTCAAATTTTATGAAAATCGAACCAAAACTTAAAAAGCTATTAATAAAAGTTTTATCCATTCTATTAAATACTATCATACGTAATTAATTCAGTGATATCTAATGATAGGTCATGATTCGTGGTTGCCATGGTGATTACGTCCTATTTAAGATGGAGTCCTGTTATTTCGGTATTGCTGAATTTAATATGTATAATCGCAATGCATTTTGTATTCATGCAATTTTGCATAAGATTGCAACAACTGTAGAACCAAGATCTCAATATTTATAAAATTAGCTATCGAACTCACTTTATTGCCACACTTGACGTACATTTTTCGTCTCTTTTATGTTGTTACTAGGCAGCTTTAAACAAATTTACGTGCAAAAAATCTATTAAACTTATGTTTTGTACGCCGAGTATTATTTTCTGTAAACCGGGAAATCCGGGTTGGATCATCTGGCAGACGTAAGAAAAGGATGTCTATGTGAAGTATAGATTTAAGCATGATAAAGCAGATTATAGCATGAAGTATTCAGAATGAAGGTGATTTAGAAAAGTATATTTTAACTCAATACGAATGCGAATTCGTACCGATTAAAATTTTAAATGTCGGCGTTTTTTTAAAACATACTTTCAATAATTTTAATTTTTCATTAGCAAAGTGAAATTTTTGAAAAAAATAAATATCACAGTTCGATTTTTCATTAAATTTTGTATAGGTATCATGTTTTATATTTCGTCATCGCTATATTGTCAACATGATTAGATGCAGTTGAATTAACGGAACCCCAAATCCCACTGTTGTGGTGTGCACGGAGCTGAACTAGAGCGGGTTGTCCACGGGTTTATCGTAAACAATCTGGCACGTAATTACTAATAAAGCCATTTTTTTCATGTTGTATACTTTAATTCCGTATTTGAACTATCCTTTTACGCATTACGCATTGTATTGGACAGAAGAAATTCCTTTCGTGCTTTTTTTTGTTGTTAATAAACATAATATTAAAAGAAAATATCGGGAATTTCCTTTTAAAAAAGTCACTTTTTTTTATAACAGTTGGTCATTATGATTTAACTATTTTTTTTATTATATACTCAATTTATTATTTCATAGATTTTTGTCGATACTTTTGAAAGAAATAAACGATTACCAGTAATATATCTAATATTAATTACTATTTCATAAATGAAACTCATTACACAGTTTAGAAGATCAGCATTATTACGGAAAACCAATAAAGAGCCTTCCATGTGCAGTACTACCTGTAAAAGCAGTTTTTAAATATTTTTGAGTGCATCACATTTATAGTTTGTAACGTTATTATCATTCAGATAGCTCATTCATACTGTCTTATAAATTATGGCAATTCAATAAAATGAAACATAATAGAGTCTAGAATTCCTGATAGCAAGACGATGGTAATGACTCCGCATTGTATTTAACTTTATTCCTACGTTAGAATACCTTTCATAGTTATAATTGTTTAATTTTGTATATTTATAATTTCAGTTATTACTTGTTTTATAAATACTTTAGCTTAAAATTTTAACTATCGCTAGGAAATTAGCATAATACTACTCCAGAATCTGTAAATGTTTTCTTTAATATCCGTTTATTTAACCATATGCAGCTATATTTACGTAACACAGGTCCTTTTTTGGAAACGTTTGATCTGTCTGGCTTATTTGGTATAGAAAATTTAGAAATCAATGTTAAAATCACTATTTATTTACAATGTTAAGTATATGTACCGATGAGTCTTTTTTTTAAATTTATGTTAAATGTTTGTACTCGACAAACATCGATCCGTATATGGCCCCTATCAATGTTATTCACAATGTTAAAGCTATGTTTCGAAGAAATTTGTTTTTCAAATTTATGTATTCAAGTTTATTCCAACGTTAGAATACCTTTGATTGTTATTATTATTTTTTTTCAATTATCTATAATTTCTAGTCCATAATCTGTAAATATTTTTTTTATTACCTTTATTTACATTATTTACATTATTTACATTATTTACATAACGCAGGAACTCTTTTAGAAACGTTTTATGTGTCTGACTTCTTTGATATAGAAAATTTATAAATCTATGTAAAAATCACTATTTATTCACAACATTAAGGCTGCGCTTGGAAGCAATTTAAAAAAAAAATAAATACAATGTTAACAATTATGTTAAATATTTGTATTCTACAAACATGCATCAGTACTGTGCCCCAATCAAAGTTATTCACAATGTTAAGGCTATGTTTGGAGGCAATTTATTTTAAAATTTATATTAAATGTTTGCATTCTGCAAATATACATCCATACACGACACCAATCAAAGTTATTCAGTACGTTAAGGCTATGTTTGGAGGAAATTTGTTTTTCAAATTTATCTATTCAAGTTTATTCCAACGTCAGAATACTTTTTATTGTTATTTTTTTTCAATTTTCTATATTTTCTAGTATATAATCCGTAAATATTTTCTTTAATTACTTTTTATTTAGCAACATACAGCTATATTTACGTAACACAGGACCTTTTTTAGAAACATTTTATGTGTCTGTTTTATTTGAATTAGAAAATTTAGAAATCTACGTTAAAATCACTATTTATTCACAACATCAAGGCTATGCTTGGAAGTAATAAAAAAAATGTTTAATGTTTGTATTTTACAAACATCCATTTGTACACGACCCCAATCAAAGTTATTCACAATGTTAAGGCCATGCTTGGAGGCAATTTTTCAAATTTCTGTTAAATGTTTGCATTCTGCAAATATACATCCATACCATCCGGCCCCAATCAAAGTTATTCACTACGTTAAGACTATGTTTAGAAGCAATTTCTTTTCAAATTTATGTTAAATATTAGTACTCTACAACCATACATCTATATACGGCCCCAGTAAAAATTACCATGAAAATGCTGCAATTAAATTTTGAACTGGAGTATATCGTATCGTAATGTTAGCTTTATTTAATCACACAAATTCTGCGATTAAAATAAGGCAAATATTACTATACGAAAATAGTGGTATTCAAAACTTAATTGTGGCAGTTTACTTGCAAATTGTCTAAATCTAGTGGCTTTATAATGTTTATCAAATCAAATTCAAATAAATCCTTACAAGGTAAGAATAAATAAACAACATGGCACTTTAACTTCTTAATAATCAAATATGATTATTAATTTTTTTTTCGAAACATCCATTCCAATCTATTTTCAAACAGCTTTTAAAATAATCTGTAAAATTACAGCAGAAAATTTGCATAAAAAATAGATTAACGTGCTGTGCTTTTAGAAGTAGTGTTAAGCCGGAATTAATTCCCACTTAAGCCGGAAGATCATAAATACTTTAAAGGTTTTAAGTGTTTATTTTATCTTTCGTTCAATTTACAAAAATTTTAATACGTGACTTGTTTAGAGGAAAATGACTTTAAATAAATTTGAAAGAGCATCTCAGGTTTTTCGGAAAATAGTATCTTAAACGGAAATTTAATATAAACATCTCGAAAAGTTTAATGGGATTAGAGAAAATTTATTGGAACTCTTTCAATTTTCCATACAACAATACCGTCTTGTTAAAGAATAATAATATTGAAAATCTTTTATCATTTAATCAATTTTTCGCAGTGATATACTTTATGAACTTTATTTTAATTTTTTTATAAAGGAGCAAATACTTAAAACCTTATTTGGTGAATCAGTCTAAAGGATAGATTTAGATACGAAAAAAGAAAGGAATATATTTTCTTATTAAGTCAACTCATTTAATATTCTACCCTTTTTTCAAGTTGGAGATAGCAGTGAAATTTTAGACAATCTGGTTTGCAAATAGTTTCATGAGAAGAAAAATAGAAACTTCCTTTATTTCAGAAATCAAAAATTTTTTCTGACTTTCTATAGAATAATTTCGTACACATTTAACTGTTCTTTTTCAACATAATATTTCTTCATATTTTCATCTAACTTTGTATTTTGTGACATTTAAGAGTCTTGATGCATTAAAAACATTTTTATTTCATTATTGGTTCCAGAACGTATAAGGCCCCAGTAAAAATTACTAGGAAAATACTGCAATTAAGTTTTGAATACGAGTATATCCGTATCGTAATGTTAGCTTTATTTAATTACACAAATTCTGCGATTAAAATAAGGCAAATATTACTATACGAAATTAAAGGTATTCAAAATATTGCATCAGTTCTCGTGTAAGTTGTCTAAATCTAAAGGCTTCATAAGGCTTATCAAATTAAATTCAAATAAATCGTTACAAGGAAAGAATAAATAAACAATATGGTATTTTAATTTCTTAATAATCAAATATGATTATTAATATTTTTTTCGAAACACCCGTTCCAATCTATATTCAAACAGCTTTTAAAATAATTTTTAAAATTACAGTAGAAAATTTGCATAAAAAATAGATCAACGTGCTGTGCTTTTAGAAATAGTGCATTATTCCCACTTCAGCCGGAAGATCATAAATACTTTAAAGGTTTAAAGTGGATATTTTATCTTTCGTTCAATTTACAAATATTTTAATACGTGACTTGTTTAGAGGAAAATGACTTTAAATAAATTTGAAAGAGCATCTCAGGTTTTTCGGAAAATAGTATCTTAAACGGAAATTTAATATAAACATCTCGAAAAGTTTAATGGGATTAGAGAAAATTTATTGGAACTCTTTCAATTCTCCATACAACAATACCAACATACATATTGCATATAACAGAGCTAAAACTACCCAACCGAATAGTCTGAAATTTTACTTATATAATTGTTGCAAAATTTTATCGAGTTATTTCAAATTTTATGAAAATTGCATGTACAGTTTAATTACAGGGACAGTCAAAAATTTTCGGTTACATTACGGCCAAAGGGGAAAAATTATTTCAAGTGCATGTTAGTGATGTTACAGCTCGAACAGAATGATATTGATATGAACTTATGAAGTGCACTAAAATGTACATTCAGGACACTAATGTGGTGCAAACAATATTTATAAAAATAGTTATAGCACGAACGCACCTCATTTGCGACGTTTGACGTGCAATTTCCAACTTGTCTGAAGTAGGGGATAGCAATGAAATTTTAAACAATCTGGTTTGCAAATAGTTTCATGAGAATAAAAATAGAAAATTCCTTTATTTCAGAAATCAAAAATTTTTACTGAATTTTTATAGAAGGACTTCGTACAAATTTAACTTCTCTTAAATTTTCAACATAAGATTTCTTCATTTTCCTCCAACTTCGTATTTTGTGACATTTAAGAGTTTTGAGGCACTAAAAACGTTTTTATTTCATTCTTGGTTCCAGAAAAAGCCAAAAGTTAATAAAATTCGAAGAATCCAAGGTACGTACGCGTTGCAATTTCCAAGTAGTCGGGCACCACTACTTTAAATTAGAAAATTTCTATTTAATATTTAAATAGAAGAATTCGTAATCATATCGCGTTGAAGCGCAGGATTTGTAAAAAAGTTTCTGGTATTAGATAAGACAAAAGATTCTATTCAAAAATTGTAGTAAAAATGCACATACCCTGATAACCATAACTCAGTTATGTTTTGCCGTAGAACTACAAAATTGTTACTGCTATATTTATTAGTGCATGAATAAAGTTTTTTTAAAGCGGCAGGTACCCTTTGAACTAACAAAGAAAATGAAAAAGTGACCTCTATAAAAATCGCAGTCACTCTTTAACAAATTGACTTTTAATTATAAAATTTTAGACACATATTCAGAAAGATTTATTTTATCAATTAAAATTCTCAAAAAAGTATACATATACATATATAATATATATATATATATATATATATATAAAGTTTTTTTATTTATTTTCATAGATAATATAATTTTTGCGAAAGAATTATTCTTGCACGAATTGCGCTAGTGATTTTTCACATTTAAATGGATAAAACAAACCAAGATTATTTTTAATCTGTCTAGATATAATGTATATTTAAAATGACCTACAATGCAAAAAATAAAACTTGTAGATCCAGAGAAAAAAAATATATTTTAAAGAAACTTGAAATAAAGAAAGTTTTTTTATGCAAAAGTAGTCATGAATTCTAAATTTCTTACTTGAGAAACTTAATAATAGGTCATTTTATGCCTCTATTCGTTTAATACATTCAGTGAAAATTTCGTGAAATTCTAAGCAGCCATTTTTCAGAAATCGAGCACGCAGAGATCAAAATCGCCGTTTTGAGAAAATTGACTTTAAAAATTAAATCCCCTCTTGATCACATAGACAAAGCTCAAAGTTTTTTTATTCATAACTTCTCTTCTGATGCGAAAATTTTAATGGAATTTGTTTTTAAATGTTCCTAAAGAATCATATTTAATTATAAGCTATTTTTTAAAAATCTATATTTAAACACTTTAAAAGCTACATGAGCCCAAACAGAGGAAGTTCGGGTATTATGAAATACCATTTACATTTTAATTGATTAAAAATTGAGATGCATAAAAAGTTAGTAAAGAACAAACTTTGACTATTTCTTAACACATTTTTAATACACTTAAAATGGACTAAAAATAATTCAAGTCAATATTTAGATTTTAAAAAAGAATTACATTTTTCTTGTGATATGGAATATGGAATAGCGTTATAAGGAGTAATAAAATTGCAAGAAAAACCATGATTTACAAGAATAACCAAGATTGTTTAATGAATAAACAGTAGTACAACATCTACAAAACATAAGATTCTTTGACAAATAGTAAAAAAGTCACAAGTGTAGTCTGTTCTTTCAGACCCACCACAGTCTACATAGGCCCTTATCACACACATCAGGAATTTTATTCACTCGACCCCCCTTTCATCCTCTGAATATTTTCCCTTGCAAAATAGGCACATTGTATCTCCCTCATCAGGTGTACAACCTGGGAAAAAGCCTGTCTCAGATGTTACATCGTAGGAGAAAGATGGTTCTTCTTAAATAGACTCGTCTGAAAAAAGTTGTTTAGAGTGTATTCCATATTACACGACATGCCATCTTGACAAATATAACCTCATCACTCTTTACAAGTTAACATAAAGGTAAAGTGACTAACGCAGTAATAAATATAACTGTTCAATTTAACACTGACTTCGTTTTATCACTGACGAAGAGGTATTATAATTAAAAATAATTTCATAAAACTTACCTGCAAAAAATTGTAACAATTGAGGATAACATATGATTTCACCGCCTCATTCCAACAACACATTTCCGAAACGAACTCTTGACAGTGCATCATGGGAGTACTAGGAATTTGTTTGTCAGTTTTACACTTGGCTGCAATACCATACCGGATAGATATTGAAGTATTTCATATTGGTTGACTATTCCAGAACACCGGAACTTCATTTATAACTTCTATGACTCTTGGAACAAAAAATATTTTAAATTACGTAATAAGAAGTAGCTTTTAAAAAATATATCTATTTTGACATAAATGTTTTTTCGTATGATTAAGAACAACATTTGAAGTATTATTGGAACTACCTATAAAACAAACGATGTAGGAATGAGGTATTAGACAAATTTAAAAAGGAGAGTATCTGTGAATATAAAGGTATTGAAATGCGTAAGTTGCTAATGAATATTAAACTAAATTAGCTGCAATTCTGAATGTTTACAAATTATTTTTTAAAGAAACATTGTTAATCAAAATTCAACTTTAGTTTTTTTCTAAATAGAACTTATACCACCCAGAAACCGTAAAAGAATTTAACTTTCGTAACTTTTAAAAATATAACTGTTTCAACGGACAGTGGACTTTCATAGGATGAAGAATTTCTAAAACTAACGGTTTAGGAAATAATTACTGGTTAAGAATAAGAAGAGGATACCCTATATATATTACATATCGTATGTGTATATGTTTTAAAAGTACATATGGTTTATAAAGCTTTAATTACTTTTGGGTATTTTTATGTTACTTTAAATTTTCAAGTGTATAAGTTAAAAAAAAATGTGTTTGATGTCGGAATAAAATTTCTTCGTTTATGGTATTATTTATAATTATTTTCTTTCTTTCTTTTGCGTAATTTAAATGAAATGAGGGAGAGTCAGGTATTTTAAATGTACATTCTGTGTAAAAAAATCAGGAATTTATCATATAAAAGACGCACATAAGAGATATCACGATATTTTTTTTTTTTTTTTTTTTTTGTAATTTGCTACCACACTGTATCGAATGCGGAGTTCGAACAACATCTGTGACTTAGTGTGTTGATAGCAACTCTTTTTTAAGGCATACTTTAGAGTGCTCTGCGATTTTTAGAATAGAAAAATTAGTTGAACAAAGTATTTACCTTAAATTTTGTCTATCAAATAAGATTTCGTGTGCCGAATATCTGAAAATGTGGCAGAAGACCTACGATGAATCGCGGATGTCCAAAACACCGTCATATGAATGGTATAAATCATTCAAAGAGTGTCGAGAGGTTCTATTTGATTTGCTTCGTTCTGGTCAACCTTCAACGTCTACGAACGACTCAAACAACGATATAATCAAGAAGCTGTGCTCAAAATTCGTCGTATAAGTCTGGGAGAGTTGGTTCCGATAGTGAACATATCCTTCAAGCCCGTTCATAAGGTTATGGCGATTATTTTAGACATGAACACGTCGCTACAGGACAGCTTCGGAAAGAGCTCAATAATTAGGTGCAATCGTAATTATATAAATACGTAGCACCTATAGTCGTTGTTCGGTCGATCTGCCTGTCCGTCCGTCCATATAGCAGAGCAAAAACTACCCAACTGAATGGTCTAAAATTTTAAATATATAATTGTAGCAAAAATTTGTCGAGTCATTTCAAATTTTATGAAAATCGGATGTATAGTTTAATCACAGAGACAGTCAACGTTTTCCGTTACATTACGGTTAATGGGAAAAATTATTGCAAGTGCATTTTAATGATGTTACAGCCTTTCGAACAGAATGAAATTGATATGTCCTTATGAAGTTCACTAAAATGTACATTCAGTACAATTTACAGTGCAAAAAATATTTATAAAACTAGTTATAGTACAAACTCACCTCATTTGCCACGTTTGACGGGCAATTTCCAACTTCTTTCTGTCGTTGTGCAAGAGTTTTTGGCTAAAAAACGCAACGAAAGTAATCGACCAAGCATCGTACTCGTCTGATATGGTCTCGTATGACTTTTGTCTATTCCTGTCAGTGCAAGAAATGCTCTTTGAGTCAATTGAGGACATACAAGTAATTTGTTGAAGGTGCTAATGGCCATACCCTAAAGGCAAAAAAGGAGCTAAGGGAAAAAATGTATGGAGGATTGGGTCATGCGCTGTCATTGTTGTATTGAACTCGATGGGGCCTACTATGAAGGCGGCAATTTTTTTTTTATGAATAAATTATTTTTTTTTACATTTTACTTAATAATTCCGGGTACGTTTTACGTAAAATATATTTAATATATGTAATTAAAATGTTATGTAAAATATGTATTTAAAATTAATGTATTATATGCATTTTCAATGCACGTGTTTTAAATTAAGCTTAAGTATTTTACATAAAATGAGTGAAAGGTTTAAATTTTACATGAAATGAATTCAATATGAAAGGTGGCGATGGGATAAATATTTGATAATTTGTCACGTGCACCCTACTAACAGAAAAGTACCAAATTTTATAACATTCATCCGAATTCATAATCAAAATGTTTTCTGATCATAAAAATATTATTTTTCTGTATTTAAATATATTTTTTTATGTTTTATCTGTTGTCCATTTGACTCTAATTTGAAGATTTTTTTTTTTTTTACTTGGTTTTGTACATATGAAATTTTTTAGAAAGAAAAAAAATATTTTCTAGATCTTATAAATACCACCAAAACTGCCTTGCATTTTAAAAAAAAGTTTTCGATTAAAAAAAAAGAAAATTCGTGTAACTTGATAATGTTTCATTACGAAAATGTTTAATCCGCTAAATCTCTGTCGTTAGAAATTTGAAATTATGACAAAAATAAAACGAAAGAAGAGCTTTAACTAAAATTATAAATTTTAAAGTTCCATGCTGTTTTCAAATATTCTAATTAAAAATGGAGTAAAAGAAAACCAAAAAAATTAAAAAACTTACATTAATGTTATGTAAGACGCTTAAAAATTTCAAAATAGTTCTAGAGTAGCTGCTATGTAATGGCCTAACGATTTTAAACACATTAAAAATTCAAAATAAACATCTCGTATTAAAAAAACTTCTAAGCAAGAATTTTTGAAAATTCGACGTGCCTGGAAAGATAATTCTTTTGTTTAACATGGCTAGCGTAAATGTTTTAAATCAAGTTATTTTAGTAAAGTTGTCGGTTTCTTTATGTTTTATGTGTAATCTTTAGTAGCAAAACATTCCAAGAAAAAGTTCAAAATATCCCTGTAAAAAATAAAACAGATTCCAGGAAATTTTTAAATTATTTTCAGATGTACCTACACAACGAACCACTAAATTAAGATCTATATTATATTTAAAAAAAAAAAACTTCTGAGATAACTGGTAAAATGTGCTATTTCTAATTGCTAAAAAGGTGCAAGATACAAACTTTAAAAACATTAAAAAAGTTTTATTTGACTGTTGGCATGCTTCGACCCTACCGAGTCAATTTCAAAATACATAAATAATATTCTGAAATTCCAAAACTAGGTAACTAAAGTAGATAAATAACTGGTAAATTTTTTGTTTCAATTAGTTAGAAACACTTAGGAGCATGATTGTAATTTTAGAAATACTATTTATTTTGTGATTTTCGCAAACAATTATTTATTAAAATCTTCGATATATTTAATTCTTTCGTGACAACAGTATAAACCAGACCTTTAATATTGTATTAATGTAATCCAATAAAACTGATTAATACATTTTTTTTATACAAGTTGAAATTTTTTTAATGAGTGAAACATTTCAATATAATATCATTACGCAGTCATTGCTTAACGTGGATTTCTAATGAGATTTAATCTTTTGAAGTGCGTCATATATTGATCTAATAACTAGTGGCAATCCTAAAACTTTCTTTTATCTCATACTGTTAATACTTCCTGAAAAAAAAACGGCATATCAGCACAACCGGTTTGGTGATTTACACCAAAATCTAATCATCAACAACTTATGTTGAATTGTTGTTATGTTATGTTAATATGTTATGTGTTCAACTTATGTTGAAACTGAAATTCGATGAAAATCAGTGCATTAGTTTTTGGGACAGAGATATTTCGGAAATCGTAAAAAATTCTGCATAGCAGTGCCGCATGTTGGGCTATTTATACCAAAAACTAATTAGGACCAATTTATACATCGGGGTAAATGAATCTGAAGCTTTTTGAAAAACATGCATTAGTTCTTGAGATACTTTGAGCTACTTGAGTATGCTTGAGCTATTGCAAAAATCGTGAAAATTACAGCATAGCAGAGCCACCTATTGAACGATATACAGCAAAAACTAAACAGCACTAATTCATATGAGGGACTAACTGAATCTGAAGTTCGATGTAAATTCGTGCATTAGAACTTGAAATAAAGCTATTGCGATAATCATGAACAATGCAGCATAGCAGCGCCACCTGTTGGGCGATTTTCACCAAAAAGTAATCAGTACCAAATTATGTCAAGGACTAACGGAATATCCCGGTTTATAAAAATCCGTGAATTAGTTCATGAGATATAGGCTATTGCAAAAATCGTTAAAACTGCAGCATAGTGGCGCCACCTGACACGTGATCAACACAAAAAAGTAGTCATTACCAATTTATATCGAGGTCTAACTGAATCTGAAGTTTTGTGAAATTCCGTACATTAGTTCTTAAGAACGCACACAAAATTTTTGTCACAAACTGACAGACTCACAGAGTGACAGACGGAGTGAGAGACAGACTCACAGACAGACATTTTTGATAACCATCAAATCGTATTCTGGATCTTCTAAAACGAATAAATCATTGAAAACCAGAAATCTAATTTTTTCACGAATCCAATACTTTCTTCTTGTAAAGATAAAAGGAAGTAAAAATACACTAAAATCATACATTTAATAAAATCACAAAATCACCCAGAATGCAAGATAAAAGAACATTGTAAACGTTACGAGCTTTCCCAAAGCCACTCAACAGTATAAAACAAGTTGGAAATTGCGTATCAAACGTTGCAATTGAGATGCGTTCGTACTATAACTAGTTTTATAAATATTTCTTGAACCGCATATTATACTGAATGTATATTTTAGTGCACTTCATAAGTGCATATCAATTTCATTCTGTTCGAAAGGCTGTAACATCATTAAAATGCACTTGCAATATTTTTTTCCCATTGGCCGTAATGTAACGGAAAACTTTTGACTGTCCCTGTAATTAAAAAATACAACCAATTTTCATAAAATTTGAAATGACTCGACAAAATGTTGCAACAATTATATATTTAAAATTTCAGATTATTCGGTTGGGCAGTGTTTGCTCTGTTATATATGGACGGACGGAGGGACAGACGGACGGACAGATATACAGACGGACCGAACGACCACTATAGGTGCTACGTATTTATATAATTACAAGCGCAGCTAAAAACGATCGTCCCATATGCAAGTTTGTGCTTTTTTAAGGAGGCAGTTTACCTCAAAATTGGTCAAAAAATTTATTTTCTTTTTTAAGGTGTCTCAGTACTCTTAAAATTAGAAAAAATAAAAAAAAGACCGTTTTCAACATTTAATATCTTAAAATGTATTTTATTTTCTGGCACAATTTTTATTAGGATGAAAGGTATAAGTATGTTCTTTCATTTCATGTATTTAAAAATTGCAAGATGCAGAATTAGCATTTACAGGTTACTCCAAACTATCAGACATTTGACGAGCAGAAAATCGGCATAACAGATTACGCGCTTGATTACAAAATAAATTTTGAAACTAGAATAAAAATTTTGGTGCCTACTTATACTTCATATTGCAATAATTACCCTGAACCTCAATAAATCAGTATTTAAAGCATTTTTATATTTTTAATACAAAGTTGTATTTAGCTAATGAAAAAGTTAGAAAATTTCAGCAGTATAATCATCTAAAAAAATATTTTTTTGAACAATAAAAAGAAAATTTTAGGTTCAGTTTACACAGACTAAAATGAAAATATAGTTTTAAATATATGTTTTGAAAATTTCATGAAAAAATATTCCGAAGTTTTTTTGATAGCGTGCGCGTTATGCCCAAAAATATCATTTGGAGAAAAATTACTTCAAAGTTTCGGAAACGCCGATTCAGCTATTGATACGGTATAACTCTAAAAGCCATAACTTCTGTTCTAATGGGAATTTCAAGAAAAACATTACATCAAAATGTTCAGAAAAGAACTTAACATCTAACACACTAGCTTAACATCTAAAAAAAATTAATTTCGTAAATTTCAAAACTTTAAAAGTCCTGAGATCCCTTAAACATTAAATGAATGTCCGTTTAATTGTGAATTTTTTGACACCTCATTTTTACCCATAACGCGAGATATTGTACATTGAGTTAATTCACCCTGCGCAATTACCCACACAAATTAAAACTTTAAATGGCTTTTTCTCTATGTTCATATTTTCTTCACTTTCCTGTTTTAAAAATGCTAAGGCCTTCTTTTGTATTTGAGATAGGGATTCGAATTTTTTTGTACATGTTCTTTATTACATATGTAATAAATCTACGCATGGAATTAGCCTTCAGCTTTTTTGTTATTTTTTAAAAATAAAAGTATATGAAGATGTGTTAGATTCCATCGTTTTACACTATACATATCACTAAAAAAATTATATTAAAGGAAATATTAGCTGTATCTAAAAATCTATGCGTAGTCTTGTGTAATACACATTTAAAAATCTTTACAAATAATTGGGGAAAAATATCAATATTTTAAAAAAGTAGAAGGGATTTTAAAAAATTATTTTCTTTTAAATTTTTTAAACTTTTTATTAAATATGTAGTTAATTTTTTTTTTCAAAATGTATTTTTAGTTGAACATTAAAATGCAGTGAGTTCACCATTTGAAAATAAACAAAATTGTTGAAAAGGCAAACTGCCCCCTTAATCGGATATCACACGTACGCACAGTTTCACCAACAAACACTGAATTACAGTCTTTACATGAAACACTGTAAATAACACCAGTAACTCGAAAAGGAGATATCGTCTGTTTGGAATTACAAATTATATCTTTCGTAACATTTTTTGCTTTATAAGCAGCATTGATATTGACTGACTAAAATATAAAATATAAAACTGTTAAGGAGAAGATTTTTTTCAGAGAAGTACATATAATATGGAATCGATAAATAGCCTGTAGAATACGTGTGAATAGAGGGGTAAGAATTAGAGAGTTCTGAAAAAACTCTTTTAATCCAACATATGGAACAGCCATTAGAATTTATATCAGCGAAAATCCCTTTTTTCCAACTGAAGAAGCTCATCATTAAAACAATATTTCTTGCTCTATAGGTCTTGATAAGAGCTACAGTATGAGAAAGTTGTTCTCAAAATTGAAATGCAAATAATATCCAGAAGTTTTTTTTTCTTTTTTTGTTTTTGCTAAAAACCGAAGGTAAAATTACTTGACCATCAATATTGTTTTTTTTCTTTCAATAAGAACATCCAGAAAAGGAAGTTCAGAATTAACTTTATTTCCTATTGGGAACTGAATTGCCGAAACTGAGTGAGTCTTTTGCGAAATTTCAGTCAAATCCTCAAACCTAGCTACTAGGAAACTTTCATCAACATTGCGTCAATTTTTTTGTACGCCCGATGCTAATGCTTTCACATTTTCTGAGATATCGTGTAGGTCTGGGCTATACATATCGAGGATAACATATTAGCAGATTATTGGAAAATTAAGTCAAAGTTTCTAGCTCCAACTCCTGTACTGGACATCTTTTCACCCAGTTGAAAATATTTCAGTTTGTCAGTCCTGTAACATTTGCAGCGCTAATAACTAAGCTTCTTCTTCATACTACCCAGAAGTAGTCTCGTGGCGTCCTGTTGACCGCTCACTATTGTTATTTTCCTTTAACTAATTTCACGATAGAAATACATGAGAAAATTTTCATGTGGCTGTTTTCAAATGCTTGTCCTTATGATAATAAGGCTAAATGGCATTTCAACTCTTTACAGATACACATTGATAAGGAAAATTCTATCTCGTCCTAAAAACAGCCATTTGATTACAAAGACAGTTCATTTTTACTTTTCTCCGATATGTCAAATTTCGTAAGACAACAGTATAATTACAGTGAACTGCAACCTTATAACATTATTGAATGTAACAGGGGCAGCTGGAATAATTATGAACGTGCGATAATTCAAAACAAGCATCACTAATGCTGTTTGAGAGTAGTTGATAGTAAAAAGAAGTAGAAATCGAAGGTTTATATGCCTGCTGAACAGGATGAGGGCACTTCCGCCTTTTCTCCTGCAAGGTTGATACCATTGTTTACGTTTAACAAATCACTTAAAAGTAAAAGGGACAGTTTTTTAGTGCATGTAAGTATCCTTCATTTCTATTAGATAAATTCAAGGAAATTCGTTGTTCTTAATCAATAACTGTTAAGTTATAATTACTGTAATAATCACTAAGTTTTTGCACCAAATCATTTTCCAGGACCTACAAACATTTTTTTCATAATTACCACACACTTTTGTGACATATGGTAATTACAAGCAGTATTTTCCTAAGTGTTATATTCTAGATTATGTCGTATTTAGCCTCATATGAAGTCATAACTGTTTGTATAAAATTGAAACTTAAGGTTTCCTCAGGAACTTTTGTAGAATATTGAAAGTTTCGTATTGTCAAATGTCAGAAATTAAATCGGCAATCTTTATAAGGGGGACCCCTCAGTTCATTTAGGAATTATAAGACAGTGGAGACACCAAAATTAGGTTTATTTGAAAAAATTTTCGTTTAAAAATATGAATCGAAATCATTGTTTAAGAAACAGGAAGACGATGTATTTTAAAATATGATTGAAAATATGTATAATTAATAAGTACGATTTTGAAATACAAACCTCGCAGGGTATAGGGAAAATATTATTGCTCCTACCACAATTTTGAAAAAAAAAAGGTCTTTGTAATATGTGTCTATTGAATGTGTTAAAGAATTTATCCAGAAGATTATTGATTTAGAATACTGTTTGGAACAATACGATTTTCTTTACATGCTGCGATCTCTAGAAATATGATATTTTAACAAATTTCGATTTAAAAAATCTAAATTCAAGTTGAAGTGTATTTGCTACTGTAGGCAGGATGAGGAGGAGGAGGGACGCCCAAATCTAGGTTTGTTTGGATATATTTTGATTAAAAAATATAAAATCATACAAATTCGAGGATGTAAGCTGTCGAAGGCAGTGATACTTCCAACATTCGTTTCATTTGAAAAGATTTCCATTTAAAATTATAAAATCATTCAACACTGATTTTAGGTATATTTAAGGTTATTATTAGGGTCTTGGGTAATGTCATGCTGACAGTGGTAGAGTAATGAGCATATGAACTTGCTGTTGAACTGATGCTGTGCATGAACTTTATACTTTTTGCAGCGTACGAACAGAAAGATCCTCCGTGAAAGACACTGAAAAAACCACTCTTCCTCCGGGGTTTTGTTTCCATAAACCTTACGGTTGACTCCCAGGAAGGATGTTCTCGTCGTCTTCCCGGTGCAATATCCCGAGCTTTTATTCTTTGAAAAGATGAAAAGTACACGAAAAGATGGTTTAGGGCAACAATTTGGTTTCATGTAAATGATACAAAAAGCATTGTTTAGAAATGATGCAAGATTTTTAATATGGCTGGTGGTCTCCCCGAACAGCTCAGAATGCTGCACACCTGTTTTCCATGGATGCGATGAGGTTATCGATAAGACTTTTGGGAATACTGTCCCACTGCTCAACAATTGCAATCTCCAAGTCCCAGACAGTAAAAGGAGCTCTCGGTCTCGCAGCAATGCGTTGTCTGAGTATGTCCCAAGCATGCTAGATCGGATTTAGGTCAGGAGAGTTGCTGGTCATCCCATACGCGGTATTGTTTTAGCTTCAAGCATGTTTTCCACAAGACGAACTGTATGAAATCTGACATTATCATGCATGGAAAAAAGAAATCACTAATTGCTGCAACATAAAATACGACATTAGGTCTCAGTATCTCGTCGTTATAACTTCGGACCGTCAAATTGCCATTCTGAATGACATGCAGGCACGTACGTCCACCTTTGCTGATTCCAGCTAATTGCATAAACGCACCTCGTCTGTAAAGTGTTCTTTCCCGAACGAATGTGGGATTATTTTGAGTGCCTCATTCCCTACATGCCAAAACAAATCGGATGTCACATCCAGACTGAATCGGGACTCGTCTTTAAACAGAATTTGACTCCAACAGTGTTGCCTCCAAACTCGACGTTCAGTTTCCCACATTCTTTGGGCCGCACAGTGGCTTGAGATCAACGGAATACAGACCATTGGCTTATGGGAATAGAAGCCACCCTGATGAAGCTTATTTCGGACTGTTTGGCTGGACACCCTTCGTCCTGTGGCCAAGAACAACTGTGTTTGCAGCTGAGTAGCATTGCCCGTTCCGTCTCGACGAGCTGTTAACAGGATATATCGGTCATCAGTTTCTGTGTTAGCACATTTTCGACCTTGTACTTGTCAATGACTACCATTCCATGTGTTTTGGAATCGATTCCGCAGCCTTTTATGGACACTTCTTGCGACTCCAACAGCGTCCACTACACTTCGTTGTGTTTTCCCAAATTCAACTGTCCCGATAACACGCCAAGCCATGGATTGCTGTAAATCCTGTTGTTGTAACATTTTCAAGCAACCTTTTCTCAAAACACAAGCTCAGCAATTGGGTTTTACAACTGAGGCAGTGACACAGACGTTTCTGCAAAATCCCGATTTCTGCACTTATCTCCTTTTCCAAGTTTTTGACGTCATAAACTTTAATTTACATGTGAAATTTTCTTTATCTGTTTTCGACAACACATTAAATTATGGATGGTTTATTTTACGCTACTCATCGATGTAAATATTTGTGTAATTTCGTTAAAACCATGTGCTCCCCTAATCGTTTTGAGCAGTGTATTAACCAATTCCACCACATTGACAATGACAATCGATTTTATAAATTTCATTATACTCTCATTAAAACATATCTAACTACACATAAATATATCAAACTTATATAATATATATAACAGATATTCAATAAAATGTATAAAAATCAGTGTATTTTTTTTATAATTAGGAAGTAGGAAAGTAATGGAGGTTGTAAAAGGCAGAGAAGATTTTTTAGTGATTGAGAGCAAAAAAAAAAGTTTTCGCCCCCTGCTATACAGCATAGTATCTCTTTTAGATACTGGTGGGATGTTGAAAAAACAATGGTGATTTTCTCAGAAATATAACAAATCTCGGAAATTATATGTCAGAAATGTGAGTACTTATGATAAATCTCAAAATATTCACTTGTTTGTAAACATTAATCCATGTATACAAAACGTTAGGAAACCGCCAGGTAATCCTTAAATGTATATGTAATTTTTTTATATTATGCGGCTTAGTCTTGATTATTGAGATGACAGCTATACTTGATTTTACTTAAACTAGTGATACAGAAGTGTATATTACTTCTAAGCTGAGTTTGGCAAATTTGTAATTGCAATTATCTGTAATAAAATTACATTTTAATTGCATGTAATTAATTATAGTTAACTCTTAAATGTCTGGTGTTGCTTTTCGGCAACATACCCAATTTAGTCTCTAAAATACTATTAGAATAATGTTGAAGCTATAATGCCAAATGTTGCCAATAAAATACATTCTTAAAATATTATTAAATCGATTTTCAACATGTAGATGGCAACGCTTGTGCTGTTTAAGAATAAAGATAGATTTATTTTTTCAATTGCTCCTACTAATTCTTTTTGTTTTGTTTGGAAGCTTGCGAAATACCCTATTTTGACCTGCAGTGAGTAAGTAAAATTGATCTCTTATTATAGTTCCTAAAATTCTTGTGTGTTTAATATTATAGAATTTTATCAAGGGAAATTATTTTTTCAATTAAACACCGGTATTGCCGATTAGTAACAAACTGTTTTTTAGCCGTAAATTATACTTAAAACAAAATATGATTTTTTAAAGTATTTTTCCCCATGATTAATTTAAAAAATGAAAGCCGAAAAATATTATTACAATGATTTTTTAAAAATCCGGCATTTAAGGGTTAAAACTTCATGTCGTAAAAAATTCTTGTAGCTCTGTAGCCGGAACCGCTCTAACCCCATTATTTGACGAAATTTCTGCGTTTTAATGTGTGTAACTATAATCAATTACATGCAATTAACTTGCAATTTCATTGCGGAAAATTATGATTTCAAAAGATCAGAGTCCATTAGAGGCGTTTTTGGCCCAAAAGAGTTTCATGCTTATATTTATGTATGTATTAGGGAAGTCCATATAAATTATAAATATAGAGTGGACAGGTTGAAAAGTTTGATAACAACATGATATTTCATGACATAAAATAGACATGTCATTAAATATTTTAAGATATTAGAATATTAATTAAACATTGTGGAATGAATAAAGCATGTGAAATATGATCAAAACTAATTTGTCAGACTCTTTTGTGACAGATTGCTCACTTTCTGACTTATGGGAGGTATCAAAATCCATAAGATAATACTCGTAGACAGCAGTGTGAGGCTTTTCTTCTGCAACATGCCTCTGATATCCAAATACCACCAAAGGGCTGCAATACGTGCACAACAATCCACTACACGGGCTCTTACTTTACAATGACAATACGTAGAATTAATCGGCGGTGAATAACAGTTGTTGTACTGAATCCATGCTTTAAAAATCTTCGAAGACCTATGTCTCGAATGCAGCTAAACACGGATAATATCACTGCGCATTTTGATGAACAAATAATTCATAGTCCGGAATCACGGAATGTTCCTCAGTTTAAGATTTTCCTTGATACTTTTACTTGATTTTTCCTTTCCTTTATTTGATACACTCCAAGTATTAAATTACGCTTATCACTGATCGTTAATCTAGGAAATCCATCAATGTTTGTGCTTCAATTTTCTGCAAAATTACTCTTCTTCTTATCTTCTGTTCAGACTCTACTAACGTTTTTAATTGATTGGGTTGATTTGCTAGATTCATCATTCTTTCAGAAACAAACTCATCATCCTTTTTCCCCTTGATTCTAGGTGGTCAAAAAGCATTACAAATGGCACAGATGATGCACTCAAAGTCACTTATCAACGGTATTTTCGAATCGGGCATTACTTGATCTAAATCTTTCCATCTTTTTATTGAACCATTTACGGCTTCGATGACCCACCTAACCGATTTTATTAATCTCGATTTATGTGCGTCTTTAAAAGTATCATGATTTTTATTCTGCAAAAAAATGTGGTATCTTCGCAATCAGACTATTTTTTCTAAAAATATAGTTTATTTCGTTAAATTAAAAAGCGTTATCCGTAGTATTATCCCACGTAAACAACACAAGTCTTATTAGGGTGAACATAAAATATATCAAGACTTTCAACGAAATAGCTTTTCGAAGAAGAAAACCGTTTCGAGAAAAAATTACGAAATAGGTGGCGTTATACGTAGCATGGTTCAACATGGTTTGTCTGCTTCAATATGCTCTACCAATAACCTCTTTGATAATCGAGAGCCAGTCGATGAGCATTGTCCGCTTGAGACGCTGGTATGTACACGGTTCTATTCGGGTTCTTGCCATTATCATATTTATGTACAAAGTCGCGACTTTATACTAACACTATTTCGTTTGAAGACTTTCGCCATTCTCTGTTCATACTTATTAGCAATAAATACGTTTATTGTAACACGTTTAATCACACCTCTGCATCCTAAAGTTCTTAGTAACGTGAAGGAATGCAGCTATTTAATTCTCTATATTTAATGTTTTACTATGAGCGCAAACATATTCTGTATATTTTGATGTATTTTATAATATATGTCAAGATCAAAGTGTTGGACGATTGCGCTTATATAAATAATTCAGGTTAAAACAGCAGAAATTGCGTATTTTTCACCAAAACTATGAATTATACGAACTTTAAGCTTGTGTAAGTCATATAAATCCGAACAAAATCAAAAACTGTTGTTAAAATCATACAATATATACCATGTAATATTAAAAAGTGAAATAATTAAGTCAGTATAACAGAATCGAATTTTAGTCTACTACATGGGCCAAAAACCGGTTTATGGACCCTGATCCTTTGCCTCTCCTTGCTTTGCCTCTAAGTATGCAAAATCTTGTAAGAATTAGGATTTTAAGATTGACTAAACTAATATTAGTTCTTATTATTGTTCTGTATGTAAGAATAATCAGTGTCTGTATTTACTAGAATGCATTGTAAATATTATCTGTATTAAAGTGCGTACATATTTCGGAGAAGGTGTCACTATATTATTAATATAATTATTAATTTGTAAATGTCTTACACATTGTAATGCATTATTATTTAATCATCAGCGTAAAGAAATCATATAACATTGCCATCTATATCCTACAACAATGCACTAGTCCTAGAAGCATACTTATATTTGTGCCACCAATTTCAGCGTTGATGATTTTTTTATATTCGATAGATTAGATTGTGCTAATAACGAAACTATCAGTCGGTTGGCCTCTATACTATGAGTGCTTTCAAATGAATTCTGAAGTCGAGATTCCTGGTCATTATCTTAGGAGAGTAACTTAACACCACATTTGAACGACTGACTGCTTTACTTTCTTCCTGACAACGAATGGATGAAGTCGGGAGAGAGCCCTTGAGAAGCCACTTGAAATTACGCTAAGTACAGAGAGGGATGTTGCCATAACAACATCGCACATCCTACTTCAATGTTAAAGGAATGGCATCTCGATTACTGATAATGCTTTAGAGTATCGGTAACATCAGTAAACGTGTTGTCATTTATTTCGCATTGCATCGAGGTTGCTGTGACAACACCCCCGCTAGTATGCCAGTAGACTAGTGGTTTTACTATCAGTATCATCTAATATGTCTTATATAAAAATCACCGATCAGAAAATTTATTTCAAAAATGTTTCGCTATCTATCGGACGTTAAATATTTGTTTTCGCTGGTCTGTGAACCAATCTGTTGGGGTGGCTGGATATATGTTTCTGTTTCTGTCACTAAATGCAATTTTATTTTTTTGAATACCATAAAAAATTAACATTAAATAATGAAGAAAAAAATAATGTTCTTTTGTTAATTTTACATTTAAATATGTGACAGAATTTAGATTTGGAGTAAACTGAGTTTAAATTTGGAACATCAACAGTAATTAACTGAATTAAAATGTAAAACTATTGCTTATTTCACAGCAGACATTGAATTCTTATTTCAATAACTACTAAAGCAAAGAGGAGTACAGTATTTTTTATTAATTTAAGTAGAGATTAAAGAGTTAAATAGTTCAAGTAGTTGACCTCTAGAACGCAGCGCACAATTAGAAAATCACTTATATTTCTTTCCCTCCAAACAAATAGCCTTATTTCAGATAGGCTATGCACTTAGCGCAGTTTTTTTTAAATGTTGTCCTTTACACCTCTTGGCTTCTAGTGTCCTCGTATATATTCATACAAAAATTGTTTTATAATAAATTACTTTCCGATGTTTTTGTTATAAATGTAATTTTATTTTTTTGAATACCATAAAAAATTAACATTAAATAATGAAGAAAAAAATAATGTTCTTTTGTAAATTTTGCATTTAAATATGTGACAGAATTTAGATTTGGAGTAAACTGAGTTTAAATCTGGAACATCAACAATAATTGACTGAATTAAAATGTAAAACTATTGCTTATTTCACAGCAGACATTGAATTCTTATTTCAATAACTGCTAAAGCAAAGAGGAGTACAGTATTTTTTATTAATTTAAGTAGAGATTAAAGAGTTAAATAGTTCAAGTAGTTGACCTCTAGAACGCAGCGCACAATTAGAAAATCACTTATATTTCTTTCCCTCCAAACAAATAGCCTTATTTCAGATAGCCTATGCACTTAGCGCAGTTTTTTTAAATGTTGTCCTTTACACCTCTTGGCTTCTGGTGTCCTCGTATATATTCATACAAAAATTGTTTTATAATAAATTACTTTCCGATGTTTCTGTTATAAATGTAATTATAAAGATTTTTTTTATATTTAAATATTTAAATTAAAATGTAATTGATAGTACCAATAAATTTTCGTTCGATTGCAATTTTTCAAGTTTTTACCTTTTCATAAATCTGAGATATCCTGATTGGATTATTATATAAATTTACTGACGAACCTGAATATTTCTTCCAGTTTGCATTGTGACTTTGTTGCATAATATATAAATTCTAGTAATCAATTTGTAAAAACTTATTTGAAGTTCCAAAAGACTATGCACCTTATTTATTTATTATTTGACATTGAAAGAATGTTTTCATACTATAGGTTACATAACGGAGAGTTGCAAAATAATAATTTATTATGTAAATATTATCTGCGTCCTCTTAAATTTTTGTAGTTATTTTAAGTTTTTGAAACTGATCTTTTATTTTTGAATTCAAAGAAAATGATATTGAAAGTTATTTTTGTGGAATATGCTTTAAAAGTTTCTAAATTATAATTTTGAAATAACATAAATTAATTAACATTCATTTTAAAGTAAATTGTTAAAATCAAAATAGTCACAAATTTTTTTAAATGAGCTTTTGAAATAATATTTTTTAACCTTAAACATTTTTACATATTTTACATGTGCTGTGTTTGTTTTGTTTTCAAACTAAATTTTATTATTTGTTTCTGCATTTGGATAGGCCAGTATATTTATATTTGATTACAATTTTATAAAGTTTCTTTAAAGAATTTCAGAGTAGCATTATGCGAGATACAAAATTCATGAAGAATGGATCTTAAAGTTTGAAATAGCAACTTATTCGCATAAAAAAAAGTTATTTTAAGGTATAAATTTAAACGAAATTAAATATATATTATATACAGGGTGATTCAAAACTTATCGTTCAAATTTCGTGAGGAGGTAAGGAGTACGTCAAGTAACCTATTTTACATAGGAAAGTATGTACGAAAATCTACGCATTCGTATGTGGAGAGCGCTGTGTGTACCCAACCTTCCATTGGATCTCAATCATTGTTTTTACTTTCCTAAAGGTAGTATTATTTCTTCTCCTATTGCCACTTCTCATTTGGACTTCTATGAAGCTTTTTTTTTTTCAAAACTCCAAAAATCTTGTTAATGACCCTTATTCAACGCCTTCATTACGAAACATCGAATTCATGAACGAAGAAAGTTAAAAACAAAAAAATAAACTAACAAAAAATAAATAAAGTAAAAATGAAAACAAAAACTGAAGAACAAACCAATTAAATATATATATATATATAAAGGTTAAAAGAACCGGAAATAACAAAATTAAAAGAGAAGTTCCCAGGCGACAAATAATGAAGGCGTTGAATAAAGGTCATTAACGAGATTTTTGGAGTTTTTAAAGATGTAAAAGGCATCGTGGAAGTCCAAATGAGAAGTGGAAATAGGAGAATAAATAATACTAGCTTTAGGAAAGCCAAAACAATGATTGAGACGCAATGGAAGGTTGGATATACACAGCGCCCTGTACATGCGCATGCATACATACTTTCCTATATAAAATCGATTTCCTGACGTATTCTCTACCTCCCCACGAAATTTGAACGTTATGTTTTGAATCCCCCTTTATACACTATATGGTCATTAACGACCGGACACTTTTAATTTTAGACATTTTGTCGAATATTTAGAAATACACTTGTCAGATTCATCTGGAATTCCAGGATTACAAAGAACAGGTTTGACCCCATATTTAGCAACATTGATTTGATAAGGTGGACAATTAAGGTGCCAACAAGAAATCAAAGAAACAATAATACTTTGGATCACCCTGTAAAATAAAATGCACTAAAGGATCTATCGCTGCAGAATACAAATTTCTAGATACTGTACAACATGTTTACTGATTTTTGTAAGAATAGCACGTATATTCTTGGAGATATAGCGATTTTTTTTAAAAAAGTTTTAAAAAATGCATGTATGTTTTTAGCTTACATCACGCACGGTTTTCAACCAAATTTAACTTCAGTTACAGAAGTTAGTTACAGAAGTAGTTAGTTCAGTTACAGAAGTAAGTTAGCAAAATGCAGTAGAAACAATATAATGCAATTGGAATATAAATGTATTAAACATGCTATGAAATATGAGCAATTGTAGGAAATAAATTATTTTTCTGCGCATGAGCGAACGATAACAAAGATTTTTTTAGCATAATAGTCAACTCTATGGAGCAACTCATAGAACAAAATTCAGTCAAATATCGTGAAAATTCAGAAAGTTATCGTCGATAGAGTGAGCTGATTTTTAGTTGCTCTCTAAAAGCAGCTGAATGATAAGGGATTTTCCACAAATTGTCAATTTTAATTTTAATTTTTTTTTCATTTTTCATTTTTTATTGATGTTTTAGTTGTTCTAGGAAGACCATCAGAAGAAGCCTATTCCATGATAAAAAGAAGTATCAAAATCGAAGCATTTGTTGCAAATCTACACATTGATATTGATTAAGTGCTAGCTTTTTTCTAAAAGTCAGTTAATAAAAAATGACAATTTGTGGAAAATATATTATGGCCCCATGTTTTCTCCCTGATTCCGCGATCTTAAATATTATAAATTTTCAAGTCATTTTAGATTTTTTTCAAATTTGAATCATAAATTCAGCTATTAAACCTTTATAAAAATACGTGCCTCTTATTGTTTTGAATTTGTGTTAGTTATTTTTCTTACAATTCACAATGGCGAAGCTCGGATCTTTGTCTGGGAGGAGTTTTGAATTATTATTATCCATAAAAGTACAAAATTCATAAAAAGGTTTTAAAAATAAATTGTTAATGTAAAATTCACGTATACAAAACCAACGTAAAGAAAAACAGAAAAAGCCGGTATTCAGTGTAGAATGAAAAGTAATTGAGGGATAAACAAATTGATGAATGAACAATAAGGTAAAAAAATCTAGAACAATACATATGCTTAGCATGTGTGTAGCTGCTTCTGATTTTTATTTTCATTTTCACAAAAAGGGCTCATCTTATGAAGCCTTTCGAAACGTTTGCAATAAATTTATTTTGACTACTGATAAGTTATTTCGGTGGGTGATTCCGGATTCAAAACATTTTTACTTTTATTTATATTGCTTTTGACATTTACGTATTTATCTTATCAGTTTTTTCGTGTTCTCGAAGTATTTTCTACTTCTCTATTGCTCCGAAGCCGCCACTGAAATTAAACTGCACTATACTGTGCCAGTGAAATTAAAATATTTATTTATAATATTAGTTTTAAGAATTCCTAACTGCTTCATAACTTATTGAATCGTTATTTTTTAGTTTATCTAAAAAGATGTGATGGCCTTATTCATATTTGTCTTGGTAAGTGCAATTCAAAATTCATTGCAAATATATCGTTTGCGCCCTTCCCGAAGCTTAACCCTTAAATGAGCGATTTTTTCTTTTGTTTCGAAAAAATTATACAGGGTGTCCGTTCTCATCGGTCTCCAATGGCTGATTCCTAAACCGTTAGTCATGGACATATAGTTCCAATTACAAAAATGTCTAAAATCAGGTAAAAAAATATTTTAAAAGCGATTTGGGTCAATAAAGACATTTCTTAAAAAATTACGAAATTTAAATTTTTATACGGTCCCCCGGTCCTATAAGTTATATTTAGTAAAATTTTCCTTTTACACTGACAAGTAATACACGAAAAGTCCCGTTATTCTACGATTAAAATTGACCGAGTAATAGCTGTTTAAAGTTGGAGCATATTTTTTGCTGCAAATTGGGGTCATTCACAAATATAGTCGAAATGAAATTTCGCCAGATATATTAAAAAAATAGTTGAGAGTAAAATTAACATAGCAATATAAATTTCTAATCAATTTTTAATCATTCTGACATATTAATGCAAAATATACAATTTGTAATAAACATTTAAGAAGAAAGAAAAAACAGATTTTTTGTTAAATAAAATGATGCTAAATTAACAACCTCAATTCTTTAGAAAATGATACGTATTTTAAAATATTTTTAGATTACACTAGCCTCAAAAAGTTTGGTTGTCATGTTTGTTATCTTTTGAAAATTGATTCTTATGTATTCTGTACCGCTGAATCTGAAATTGATCTTCATTTTTAACCTTCACATCAGGATTTTTCGCAAATTTCAAAGTTAAAAAGTTCAAAGTTAAAATTGAATCTCCTCCCTCATCTCATCGGACTTAGCTGTAAGAATCCCAGAATAGGCAAAGATATCGAATAAAATAAAATATAATAAAATATGTTTTACATATGTTTTATAGTATGAGATTTTCGCTATGTTTTAATTTACACATTTACGATTTGCAAAAAAATTCTAACATGATGGTTAAAATGAAGGTCATTTTCAGATTCAGTGCTAAAAAGTACGTAAAAATCAATTATCAAAAGTTAAAAAACACAATCATCTCCACTTCTTTATAGTATCCGATTTTTGTTATTCTTTAAATTTGACAATTTATGTTTTGCGAAATATCCTGACATGATGGTTAAAAATTAATGCAATTTTTGGATTCAATGCTAAAAAATACATAAAAGTTTAAAAAAAAAAAAAACAACTATCGCAGTCTTGTATTATCTAATCTAAAACTTCTTCTTAATCTTCGTTGGCGATTATATGACCGTATTAGATGTAAATTTCCAACTGGGCGAAAAATCTAATATGATTTGTTTACCAATTAGAATAATTGTGTTAATATTAATCTAGTGTAATTTCGTATCCAGCTATTTCTGGAGTTCCTACACCTGAGATTTATTCTGTTGAGCTGAACCAGGTTTCAGACCAGATGCTGTAATCATCAAGGTTAGCTGGGTGAAAAAGTTCGACCAGAATCGTCCGGGATAGCTCAGATGGCAGAGCACTGGCGGCTTCAGGCAGGAGGTCCCGGGTTCGAATCCTGGTCCGGACATTTTTCGCCCAGTTGGAAATTTACAGCTAATATGATTTGTTTACCAATTAGAATAATTGTGTTAATATTAATCTAGTGTAATTTCGTATCCAGCGATTTCTGGAGTTCCTTTACTTGAGATTTATTCTGTTGAGCTGAACCAGGTTTCAGACCAGATGCTGTAATCATCAAGGTTAGCTGGGTGAAAAAGTTCGACCAGAATCGTCCGGGATAGCTCAGATGGCAGAGCACTGGCGGCTTACGCCAGGAGGTCCCGGGTTCGAATCCTGGTCCGGACATTTTTCGCCCAGTTGGAAATTTACATCTAATACATACGATCGTTGAAGTAACATGAAAACATAAAAATAACATAAATTTTGTTAAATGAAATCGTAAAAGAAACAATCCCAAATCCTGACAAAATAAAACATTTTACTTTAGCGAATCTGAAACTTAGTAAATGTTAAATTAATCGTAATACTTGTACAATTCTTCTCAAAGAGCAGATGCACATGAAATAAGATCTTCAAATACTTTAAGCACCTTGTATGTGACTCCTCAAAGCCAATCCTAACTCATTTGTTTTCATAGCTGAAAAGTGGCATAAGTTATGCATTTTTAAAGTTTCATAACTCGCTCAATTTTAGAGTTATATGAATGGGACTATCCTGACATGATGGTTAAAAATTAAGATAATTTTCATATTCTGTGCTAAAAAATACATAAAAGTTAAAAAACCCAACAATCACAGTCTTGTATTATCTAATCTAAAACTTTTCCTTAAACACCTTGGCAGAAATCTATCCGAAAGTTTTTGTGTTATCCTGCAAAATAAGTATAAATGGTAACCACCGAAAATCTTAATAATATTAGATTTTTATCGGATTTGCGCCAGTATGTAAAATACAATCTCGATCGGATATTTAAAAGTGGGTTAAAGTTCGAGTACAAATTTTGAACTGTAAAAACATACATACGATTGTTGAAGTAACATAAACACTTATAAAAAAAACATAATTTTTGTTAAAAGAAATCATAAGAGAAACAGTCTCAAATCCTGACAAAATAAAACATGTTATTTTAGCTAATCTGAAACTGAATGAATGTTAACTTAATCGTAATACTTGTACAATTTCATTCAAAGCGAAGATACGCATGAAATATGATCTTCGAATACTTTAAGCACTTGGTATGTGGCCCCTCAAAGCCAAGCCGAACTCAATTGTTTTCAGAGCAGAAAAGTGGCATAAGTCATGCATTTTTAAAGTTTCATAACTCGCTCAATTTTAGCGTTATATGAAGGGGACTTTTTTTGCCTTACTTGTTAGTGTAATAGGAAAATTTTACTAAATATTACTTATAGGACCGCGAGACCGTATAAAAATTTAAATTTCGTATTTTTTTAAGAAATATTTTTGTTGACCCAAATCGCTTTTAAAATATTTCTTTACCTGATTTAAAACATTTTTGTAATTTGAATTATATGTCTATGACTAACGGTTTAGGATTTAGCCATTGGACACCGTTGAGACCGGACACCCTGTATATGATTCTCAGAAAAGTTTGTTACACAGGAAAAATAATGAAAATAATCACAGATACATTTTTCATTAAATACGTCAATCTTTTCTTCTGTTGCACATCTGCAATACAAATAAAAACTACTATCATGTGATTGTTTTACATTAAAATATTTGCGAATCAGTAAATATTTTAATAAGTATGTCTCCGAATACCTCAGTTTATATAATTATTCATTTTATAAAGTTTAACCTTTAAACCTTTAATTCCCGTGATAGAATGCGTTCTAGAAATTACGTAGTTCGGAGAATGTGACTTTACACCAGAAAGTTATGATGGTTAATTTCGCTTTATTTAAATACGAAAAGGTGTGCTAATATTTAAACCAAATATTGTTCTTTTAATTTTCTGGTGTGAATTAGGTATATACGAATAACAAAATCTATTAAATTCAAAATACTGTTGTTTGCATACATGCAAAGTTGCGCACTAAAGGGTTAAAGCCGTTGCAATTATTGCAATCCAGACAAGAAACGTGTTTCACATATTTCAAGTTACTTACCACTGTTTACAGTCTGTTTGAAGTAGATCCCTTGGGAAATCTAACTAAGAAATGCAGAGTATTATATTCATTCAAGTTTGACGGCCTTCATTATTATATAGTTGTTCAGGTATCCGAACACCTTTAAAACGTAATTTTCGAAGAAAATATCGAATTTTCATTTTTGCAATAATATTAAATTTGAATCTTTTATCTATCGAAATCTGCTTAAATTTTGTCTGTATCTAAAATAGAACTCGAGTTACAGCCGTTTAAAGTTACAGCTATTACAGCTTTTGAATTGTGTTTAAAAGCTATTTTTAACTTTTTCTCAAAAGGAAGTTTTTCAGATTTTTACTATACGCAAAACACCCTAAAACAAAAAAAAATATGCATGAAACAACGAAATTTTCTGTACTTCTTTTACAAATGTCTTTTGAGTTATTAGACTATACTCATCATAATACATTAAATAGTTTTTTATTTTCACTGGTATAAATGACAAACTTGAGACAAATTTTGCGAAGTTTTCATTATATCAATACTTTAACTGCAATATCATCTGAGATAGAGATGCGATTATAACGTGTGAAGTGTAAGTCCTAGAGAAAGTTATTCTGTTTTTTATGCAATTTACAAAATGTCAATACATTGTTTCATTTTTCAGTTATCACGTTTTGCGGAAATGTTAATTTTTGACAATTTTGGCTATTTTTCTGCTTAAAAAATTATTTCTGGGTAATTGCTAAAATTTTTATATTTTTTCAAAATTTTAAAGTAAATGTCATTATAAAAATGGATAACAAGAAAAAATTAAAAAAAAAAAATTAAAAAATCATTTAAAAAAATTTAAGATCTCTTTTACATCACTTTTGAAAAGAAATGTTATTCTAGAAATACCTGTACCCTCTCGTGCTTAGGCGTCCCAAAATTGTGACTTTTTTATTTTGTTATATAAATAATTTTTTTTAAATATTTTCCTCAGTTATTTGACACGATTTGCTCACCAATTCAGAAAATTTGAAGCGAAAGAAAAAATTTAAGCACTAATGAGTTTATATACTTTTTTTCAATGGTGGTCAGCAATGTTGCATGCAAACAAAAATTGAAAGTTTTATAGATATACAATTTCCGAAAGATACAGAAATTGAATGAGCCATTTTAACATATGAATATTTAAATATCCACTATACACTTAAGGGATCTCAGGACTCTTAAAGCTTTAAAACTTTCGAAATATTTATATTTTTTAGATGTTAAACTTCTATCTTTTCTGAACATTTTCATATAATTTTTATCTTCAAATTCCCGTTAGGACAGAACTTATGGCTTTTAGAATTATAACCGCTCAATAGCTGAAGCGGCGTTTCCGAAACTTTGAAGTCCCTTTTCCACGAATGATGTTTATGGGCATAACGCGCACGATATCTCTAAAACTTCTGAATATTTTCCCATGAAAATTTCAAAACATATGTTTCATCTACCCTGAAATTTCATCATTATTGTTCAAAAAAATATTTTTTTAGGTGATTATACTGTTGAAATTTCCAAAATTTTGTATTAGCTAAATATAACTTCGTTTTAAAAATATAAAAATATAATTATTAAATAAAAAATATATTAAATAGAACTTTATTGCCGAAACGTCAGTGAAGGCTTACTGTGGAGACACGAAAAGTTTTGATTTCCGTTTGTCTGTCTGTCTGTCTGTCTGTCTGTCTGTCTGTCTGTCCATCTGTTCCGCGATAACTGCCGCAAAAAGCATCCGATCGGCTTGAAATTAATGTGGCATGTTGATGAGGTACTCGGACTTAGCTGTATGGTTTTTGGTTAAATTTGGTTCATTCGTTCGGGAAATATAGAACATTTTATTTTGCTCTGTAATGCTTTTCAATGGCAAGTCAGACGATTTTCAAATTTTCATTTGTTGAAAGAAATGGCTCATATAAAAAATGGATTTAAATGGTAAATTTTTGATGCTGAAATTTTTAAATAAGAGTAGTAAATTATTCCTATTAGTTTGCAATTTTGTCAAAACATTTGTCAGAGCTTTTAAATTAGGTGTATAACTTATGATGAAATTTTATATATGTGTTCGAATAATATAAAACATTTTATTTTATGAATTTACTTATATTTCATTTTTTTCTTTTAACCGTTGCGTAGCAACTATATCTCATCTAAAAATATCATAAATGTGAAAGTATGTATGGTTTTTAAAGTCAAATCAAAGTTAAAAGGAATGAATTAATGAATGCCTTTGTATAGATATTTGCATATAGATTGATTTAAACGCAGAAATGAAAATAGTATTTATATACTATATAGAATAATATCTTTATTTATGTATTCAACTATTTTGATTATAAAGGAAAAAGTTCGTTATTTTCATACAGAATAAACTGACATTATTCTATTAAACTTTATAAACTTTATTGTTGCCAAAAAAAAAAAAAAAAGGGGGGAATAACAATTTCTCCCAAAGAGTTCATTTTAATTTGTAAGATTTTCACGTGCAAAGGGAAAATGCAGCAAATTACAAATAATAAAAAAGATAAATAGGACAGGAATGAATACATATAAACATTTCACACCAAATACCACCTAAATTAATTTTTGTAGTGGTATTTTCCCACACTACGATGAAAGATTCCTCGATTTACACGATTTTACTTGGCCTTCCTTTTCTCATTGGTTGCGATTTCATTTTCGCAATTGCGTATATTAATTGCCACAAAATTTTACATTTTTATGACTGAGGTATATGTAAGGCCATACAAATAAGAAATTCCGTATTGTTTCCTATAAAATGTGATAAAGTGTTGGTTAACTATATATGTTTCTATTAAGAGGAGCAGGGCTGCCAAGCCTCCGGCGTTCAGGATACCAGTATTTTAATACAAAAAATGTTACTTTATTTAATTGAAACATTTGCGCGATTTAAAAGAACAACATTTTCTATAAGGTAATAGTGTTGTGCAAAAAGCCTGAGACTTGCCATGTCTGGTGGTGAGTGAAATGTTTTATTTAATGCATTTATCTCTATTTTAATGCTACGTGAACAACGTCCCGTGTAACAGCTTGTAGAGTGTAAAATAAATTATTAAAATAATCCCTATTACGAAAAATGAAACAAAATGCCCGGCTAAGGGAAATAAAAGGTTAGTTAACCTTTCGTAATTTGACCTGAACACAGGTGTGCATCAAATTTCAACGGTGTTTGTAACATCACGATTTTAAATTAAATGTGGATACTATTAAAAGGCTATCACAAAAAATACTTAACGGCGCCATATCACGTTTATCTATTTAGTCAATTGGAAGTGGACACGATGATGAATTATTAACCGTTAGGTTTAGAACTCCCCCTACTTTAGAGTGATTTTAGTAAGTTAATGCTAACGAGTACATTTTTGGATATTTAGATTAGATCTTAGATATAAATATTGCAGAATGGTAATCAAAATTATTATTAGATTTCTAAATTAGATGTCTCAGTTTACATTTCCAAAAGTTCTTTATCCATTAGATACAGATGTTTGTGGTTAGCAGGCAAGTAAATACTGCTGTACGGATATTAGGATAACGTAAAATGCTTGACCAAATTGTTGCTTATCCTTATAAATCGCAGTGTAAAAATGAATCTAAGATATAGGATAATCATTAACTCAATCAATAGAAAATTACAAATGCAAAATAAATTACACAACGGGGGGTTCAGGGGGGGGCACCCCCCTGAAGAAATTTGCTTTATTATATAAAAATTACTAGAATAAGTAGCTCGTGAGAATTTCAGAATATCATTACATAACAACGTGTTTAATTTAACGCTTCTAATGTCTGAAACCATCGAAATATTTTTTTCTCCTTCTATAAATGTTTGTGTAATTTAAAAGGTTAAATTTTGTTTTTGTAGAAAGATTAATATTAAGCAAAATTTGCTAAAAACAATAAGTTGCAGAGATGACGTTGAGGCTCTTGATCTGCAGATTTACTAGTTAATTGCCGAAACGTCAGTGAAGGCTTACTGTGGAGACACGAAAAGTTTTGGTTTCTGTTAGTCTGTCTGTCTGTTAGTCTGTCTGTCTGTTCCGCGATAACTGCCGCAAAAAGCATCCGGTCGGCTTGAAATTCACTGGGCATGTTGATGAGGTACCCGGACTTAGCTGTATAGTTTTTGGTTAAATTTGGTTCATTCGTTCGTGAAATATGGAACATTTTATTTTGCTCTATAATGCTTTTCAATGGCAAGTCAGACGATTTTCAGATTTTCATTTGTTGAAAGAAATGGCTCATATGAAAAATGGATTTAAATGGTAAATTTTTGATGCTGAATTTTTAAATAACATTATTAAATTATTCCAATAAATTATGTCAATATATTTGCGAGATTTTTTTAATTAGGTTTATAATATTGGGGAGAATTTTATGCATGTTTTCCAATAATATAAAGGATTTTGCTTTATCAAATTGACATAATACATATTTCATTTTTTTTCCTTTTCTTTCTCTGTTGCCTAGCAACGTATTTGGTCCTAATAATATTAGTATAATTGCGTGTATAATGCTTGAGTAAAGCCAACGTCAAAACAGATGAATTAATGCATTTGTATCTTTGCATACAGAATGATTTTAGCCCAGAAATAAAAATAGGCAATATTTCATTTATTTTATTTATTTTATTGAAATATTTTGCTTAAAAATACAATGTTCATTATTTTCATAGAGAATAACGTAACATTTTCCCATAACATTTACCAATATTTCTTTAATTGTTGCCAAGAAAATCAAAACCCGGAATAATATTTTTTTTAAACAATTTTCAATTGAAATGTTTTGTCGTGAAACAGGAAAATGAAAAATAAAATTAAGAATAGAAAAATTCATATGGCGGCATATTAAAAATAAAAAGAAAACTCTCGACTATTTCTTAATATAACAAGATGAAAAGTTATGAGTAGTACGCATAGCAGGTGAATTAGACGTCATTTATCGAAAACAAAGTTGCTGGAATAAAAAGATCTTGGGTAAAATAAAATTAACTATTATTCACGGAGGAAAGAGATAGATGGAGATGCAGTATGCCGTAAAAACAGTTTGCAATACGATGTGCGTTATCGCTCAGATTTAAATGCCCTCATTCGGCCCAAACAAAACAAGCACGTGGAACAGGGACCAAATTCTTTGACTTCATCCGTTTTCTTTCTTTTTTTTTTTTTTTTTTTTTAGGCACGTCGTTGTGTTGTGCCGAATGTAGCGGATTTTAGGGTTACATTTTTGGCGTCACTTCAAGATTTATTGTCTGTGTACGGTTAACATGAATATTTTATTTTAAATTTAAATTTTATTAATTTATAAAATAACTTATGCTTATCCTTATAAATCACAGCGTAAAAAAAATCTAAGATATACTATAACCATCCGCACAATCAATAAAAAATTACGAATGTAAATTTAAATAGACTACGGGGGGTTCAGGGGGGCAGAGCCCCTCTGAAGAAATGCAATTTTTGATTTAAAAAGTTACCAGAATAAGTAGCTCATCAGAATTTCAGAACATCAATGTACAACCACTTGTTTAACACTTTTAATTTCTGAAACTTTACGAAGTATCTTGTATGCTCATAAATATTTATGTAATTTGAAAACTTTAAAAAGCGATTTGTAGGAAGTTGAATATTATGCAAAGATGACGTTGAGGCTCCTGATCTGCAGATTTACTAGTTATGAAAATTTTTTACTTTCTTTGTACAGACTGTCTGGAATGCATTTTTGGAAACTCAGATGTTAATTGCCGAAACGTCAGTGAAGGCTTACTGTGGAGACACGAAAAGTTTTGATTTCCGTTTGTCTGTCTGTCTGTCCGTCTGTTCCGCGATAATTGCCGCAAAAAGCACCCGATCAGCTTGAAATTAATTGGGCATATTCGTGAGATACCCGGACGTAGCTGTATAGTTTTTGGTTAAATTTGGTTCATTCGTTCGGAAAATATGGAAGATTTTATTTTTCTTTATAATGCTTTTCTACGGCAAGTCAGACGATTTTCAAATTTCGATTTGTTGAAAGAAAATGGCACGTTTGATTAATGGATTTAAATGTCAAATTATGGATACTAAAATTCCAAATAAAGGTTTTAAATTATTCCTATTATATTGAAGTTTTATCAATATATCTATAAGATTTTTTTATTTACGTGTATAATGTTTTGAGGACATTTATACATGTATTCCAATAATATAAAGAATTTTTAAATCAATTTTCTTGTTTTACATGATACATATTTCTTTTTTTTTTCCTTTTCTTCGTTGCCTAGCGACTGTTATTAGTAGCCTATCATTGCGTCAAATATGAATGAAGTTAGTAAATTACGTTAATTTTGTTGCAGGTACTATTAAAAGGCTATCACAAAAAATATTTTATCGCGCCAAATCGATGCAATTTATGCAATTAACAGTGGGCACGATAATGAATTATTTTCCAGTAGATTTATAGATCTCCAGATATGCCTATTTTGGGGGGCTTTTAATATGTTATTGCTATCGCATGGATTAGGATGTTTAAACTAATGTTTAACCATGCTATAAGTGAAAAAAAAGTACAGTTAAAGGCATGTAAATCCTTTTTAACACTTTCCAACATGGATGAAAAGTATTTATGACTTCAGTTTTTCTATCTGTCGCCTGCCGTGTTTCTCTACGTGCTCTAACTCGCGTAAATATAGTCGGGATTACATGTAATTGATATACGTTATTGAGGTTTGCCAAAGTATGTTTGGTATTAAAAATGAAGAGTGTAGCATTCATAGCTTAATTACAGGGGCACTCAAAACTATTCCGTTACATTATAGTCTTCGGGAAAAATCGTCTGCGGTGTATTTTAATAATGTTACACAATTTTAAACGTAATGAAATTTATATACTTTATTAAGGTGCACTAGAACCTGGTTACTATAAAATATGTTATGTGTAAGCACTTACAGCATGCGTACAGGTAACTCAAAAGTATTCATAATATTACAATCTTTGAAGAAAATCCTTTTGTGGCGTTTTTTAATGATGTTACTCTGTTACAAAATAATAAAATTGATATGTATTTTTGAAACATTTTTGTAGTATATGGGGTGCAAAGCATATGTTTTTTTCAGGGTCACACAAAAGTGGTCGATTAAAATGTGGTCTACGGGGGAAAAAAACTCTTCACAGCTTATTTTAACACATTAGCGACGGGAAACGAAAATTCTCGTTTTTATTCAGAATACATCATTGGCTAAGGGAGTGACTTCTACCTTACAGAAAAGACATTTATATTGTGTTGTCCATATTTTTTATAGATTGTAAGACATTATATATTACATCCGTACATTGAAAGATATTTACTGCTGCATAAACTTGAAAAACATATCTCAGAAACCAATTTCCGAGACACTTTCAGAACAGGAAGGAGCTTCTACTGTTTTTAAACCCAGATTTAATTAAATTGCCTGTCGTCAGTGTGTTAATTGTGTTGCACTAATTCAAACATTATGAAATTAAATTACATTACTGTGGTTGACTACAAGAAGCTTGAATATGATTTGTATCGTATTTATCGTTCATTTATAGGGTCACATAAAATATTTCGGATACAGTTCTGGTCTATTAGGGTTGATTGCTGAAGAGCATTTTCGATTATGGTGTGCGTTTTAACGTTAAGTAAATTTGTGCTTAATAAGTAGTGCTTAAATATTGTATAGACCATGTACAGGGATACACAAATGAATTCGTGAGTATAAATGAAAATGAGCGCGAATTGCTTCAGTGTTTTTTTTTTTTTTTTTTTGAGTTACGTATTTCCCAGCCCAATTACATTTAGTATACTAACAAATGTTTGCAGAATTTAAATAGAACCATATACAGGACTCCGCAGAAACTGGATATATGGTGCACACTATGCATACTAATCCCCGGAAATGTGATATGAGCAGTTTTAAGAGGGTTTTTTGTCTGCATTAAATTTAAATGTTATAGACGACGCGTAAAAATCTTCACGTAATATACAGGGCTGTAGAAATAATTCATGTACGTTTCCGTCTATTGGTAGAATTTACTAAAGGACATTAACACAATTAATTGATAATTACAAATGTAAATTAAATTACACTACGAGGGGGTTCAGGGGGGCTCTGCCCCCCTGAAGAAATCTACTTTATTATCTAAAAATTACCAGAATAAGTAGCTCATGAGATTTTCAGAATACCATTACATAACAAGGGGTTTAATTTAACGCTTCTAATGTCAGAAACCTTCGAAATATTTTTTCGTTTTATAAATGTTTATGTAATTTCAAAACTTTAAATTTCGTTTTTTGTAGAAAGATTAATATTACTCAAAGGATGCTAAACACAATGAATTGTAGAGCTGACGTTGAGGCTCCTGATCTGCAGATTTACTAGTTTAGGTTCAGTGTCATTATTACAATCTGAAGTATAAATAGGCACAAAAATTTTCATTCCTAGTTGCAAAATTTATTTTGTAATCATGCGCATAAACTTTTATGCCAATTTTCTTCTCGTCAAATGTCTGATAGTTTAGAGCCCCATATAAATGGTAATTCTACATCTTGTAACTTTTTAAATTTTTTAAATGAAAGAACATACATACATGTTTTATCCCCAGTTAAAATTGTGTCTTAAAATGAAATACGTTTTAAGGTATTAAATGTTGAAAACGGTCTTTTTTTTTTCATTTTTTTCAAAGGCCCATTAAATATCCATAATCAATATTTAAATATGGAAGTAATATTTAAATATCCATTTCTGTTTTGTCCAAAATATATTTAATACAAGTAGTTCTGAAAGCGGAAATAATTTCTTGAAAAAATCAATTTAATAGTGAGAAATTATATATTTGCAGACGACGCAACGCGACGTTACGAACATTCATTTACTCTTTTCTGAAGGAAAAAAGTGAAAAAAGTTGCATCTCTACATAAAAATTCTTTAATAGGCTATTTTATATTTCTATAGTTAAATGTTTATTCGAATATTTAAAGCATTCCCTGCGTCAAATTTTATTTTCATTGCCATTACTTTATCTTCGTCGGTCCATTTATAAAAGACAAAAGAATTCTTATATAGCTTTAGAAAATTTAATATCTTAATATTAAATAAAGGAAATTTTATTTATTCAAACGTATAAGAAGCATTAAGATGTTTGTTTGTGAATAAAATTATTCTTTTGATGCTTTCATCTTTGAAGTATAGATTAATAAACATTTCAATTACTTATCGTTATTTTAATGATTATATTTTAAAATATTGGGTAATTATTACTTAAAAATAAAAATATTAAAAGGGAAATAAATTATTCCTCTTTATCTAATTCATTTTCTGATACTGAATGTAAAAATTCTGTTTGAGTAAGCTGTAACATTTTGATTTCACTTTAGATGAAAATAATACATTTTATTGTAAATATATATTATAAAACGTTATAAAAATTTACTTATAATAACATTTATGCTATCATTTGAATATAATATTAAAATAAGATAAAAGGTGAAACAAAAAATGTTATCTAAGTGGGATTTTAGCTAAAAGCTTTTAAAGATAATAGATTTTTTGACCAAAATAATGAATAATTGATTTTTGCTAGTTTTCAGTATGCTGTTCTGTGTATGAACGTTGAAAAAAAAAGATTCTAAAGAAAGTACAAGAATGTCCTCAGCACTGAGCCACTTGGTAGATTCCCCCCCCCCCTTACAAAAGACGTGCACCTTATTGAATAGGAATACGGGACCCGTTAGATGATTTGCACCAAAACCTAACCAGCACCAATAAATGCAAAGGTCTAACAGAATATGAACTTTGATTAAATTCCGTGCATTAGTTCTTGAGATACAGCGCCCAGAAAATTTCTGCCACATGCAGACTGACAAATACACAGACCCATGGGCAGACATTTTCTAAAAACACTCAAATATTGTTCAGGTCCTTCTAACACATATAAGGGAAATCTTTTAAATAAGTTGTTAACTGTGCAGAAGGCATCTTGCAAAATATAACGTATATAGTTACTGTATTTGAAAAGCATTATGCAACCTCTGTCGACAAAATTCTTCACTAAATTAAAAAAAAAAAAAAAAAAAAAAACCCCTTCGCATAAGAATAATTTTGTCGCAAACAGAATTCAAATAAACTAATTCCTTCACTTTTTATAAATTTTTGAAAGGTTAAAAAATTATGAGATACGCGGTATATTGCCATTTGTATGAAAATTAGTAAATAATTTTGATTATTTATTCTTAGATTAGTAATAAGACTATAAAATTGATTGACCCTTTTCATAAAAAAACAAGACCAACGGATAGTGTTAAGAATAAAATAAAAAAAGAAGTTGTATTGCAAACTTATTTCTTCTCGAATTCAGGAAATTACCTGCTCGTGGTTTAAAAGTATTTTAACATTTAAAACAATTCGAAATACTCTGATATTTTTCAATGCATTGAACAGGAGAAAATTGTGAGTAATATGCCAGTACTTGTTTAATGAAGTGTTTCTTTAAAGACTTGAATGTATGTTAAACCATAAATGAATGATAAAATTCTAGTGCTATAATTAACCTTGAGGTAAATAATTAAAGTTTATATAAAAGCACAAACCATTGTACAAAAAGTACTTTTAGGTGCGTAAATATAATATAAAGATATTTAAAATACAAATTAAAAATATCTTAAAATACACCAGAAAAACCAAGAATGTTTTCAACCATTACAAGGCCGTCAGCAGTAGGATTTAAATGTCGTAATCTTAATGTATTAAAAGGAATTAAAGGAATCGTCTAATAATGTTTTAAAAAGAATAACTTTATCTGGCATCTTATCTGATGTGCAACATTTAAATTACAATGTTCAGAGTAAATCAAAAACAAAGTCAGAGTAATTCCTAGTCGAAGCACCATTCGATTAGGAATTACTATCTTTTTAACACTTTCAAGCATATTTAAGAAGTATTTCTGACTTTGATTTGTTTGGCTGCTTGTCTGAGCAATCTGCCTGGTTGTTTGTCTTAGTTGTCTGTCTTGTAGCTTTTCTGTGATCTAACTCTTATAAATATATTGGAATTTGCATATATTTTATGTATATTGTTTGGGATTACCATAACCTGTTTGATATTGAAAACGGAGTGTTTAGCATTTACAGTTCTTTTATAGGGACACATTAAATAATTTCGTTACATCATGGCCTGTAGGAAAAATCACTTGTAGTGGGATTGATTGGTGTTACTCTATTTCAAACATAAATAATTTTATATACATTACTGAGGAGCACTTTAAGATGTTTTTTGTAGAATATGGTATACGTAACATTTATTGTTCATTTACATGGATACACAAAAGAATTCGGTTGGAATCTAGGAGTGATAATTACACTGTAAAAAAAATCTGTAATTCTACAGATGTAAAGTTACAGAAATTTGTATGCTTACTAAAATTTTATCTGTATACTGTACAAAAAAAAAAGATGTAATATACAAAACTAGTTTTTGTAAAGCTTCAGAAACAAAAGAATTACAAAAAAATCTACAAAAATTACAGTAATCTTACTAAAAAGTTATCTATTCCCCGGGTTGCAGTTACATAATCCAAGCTAATCTAAGTGAGTTTTAAGTTGTGGTGTGCCTTTTTCAGTTTAACTAAATTTTTGCAGATTACGCGGTTTGTATATAATTTATAGTTCATATGCAGAACTGCAAAACATCATTTATAAGCATCACTGTCTAAGTGCGTGGATTGATTAAGGGTCTTTTTTAATTGTGTTATGCATGTTATCTGTTGCATGATGTTTGTGGAATATTAATAAATTCATCTACATAACTAAGCAAAGAACTGGATACTTTGCTGACTGTGCATGGTACGCTTTTCAGCTGTGTTATGCGTTTTTAGCTGCTTAATGTGTAGTTTATATAAGAACTTGCAAATAATATATAAGTCTGTGAAAATAATTCGAGTACATCTCTATTTATTGGCGTAAATTTCTAAACGTAAATTATCAACTGTGTTATGTGTTTTTTAACTGAATATAATTTTATCATATTATGTAGTGTATAAACAAACCTATAGTTCATATACAGGACTGAAAAAAAAAATTTCGACTCTCCATTGTAGTGGGTGAAACTGAGTTTTTAAATGCCTTATGCGTTCTCTAAGTTGTTTACTGGTATAACTTCTTTCATCTTACCAAACTGTCAAGATTTCACTGTGTTTTGGAAGTGTTAGAAAGTTCTTCATGGATGATTTTTTTTGTCTTGTTTAAATATGTACAAGAGGAATAAATTTAATTTCGTCTTCCTCTTTCGATCTAAACTGCTAATATTAAATGTTTTTAGCAATAAAAAACATGCGTTTTTTCATTAATAACTGTAATTTCACAAAAGTAAACTTCAAAGCAAAAGTTTCCCCCAGCATCATTGTTAACATTATTATTAGAAGCATCATCCATCTGGAATGAGGTTTTTATGAAGTGCTCAACAAGGTGGAGTGTAAGAAAGTGCTTTATAATCTATGCTTCACACATGATTTTTTGCAGTTGTTGTTTAAATCTGTACAAGATAAATAAATTTAATTTTGTCTTATTCTTCCGATCTGCATTGCGAATATTAAATGTTTTTAGCAGTACAAACATGTGAATTTTTTCAGTAAAAACTGTAATTTCCAGTAAATAAACTTCAAATCGAAAGTTATTCCTTACATCTTTCTTAGCATTATTATTAAAAGCATCATCTATTCGGAATGGGATTTTTATGAAGTGCTCATTAATAAAGAAGATAAGCAAGCTTTGCAGTATTTTTGTCCGTAATCATTAATTTGCTTCTCGTTTAGTAAATAATGGGGAACTTTGGCATTACTTTCGCAATAAATGTTCTTTTGCTGACATTGAAACATCTCAATTACTTAAGCTGAATATTTGTCACGAGCCTGCCAAAATCATTTTAATGCATCATTAAGTACTAAGATTTCATCACCAAGTAGAATTTATTTCGGGAGAAAAAAAGCCCTAATCTTTATTTGCGCCATTTTCAATTGTTTCTCGAAATGCGAAAGCTTTTAATTATTGTGTGAAATAAAAAGCATTACAATCGGTATAAAACAACTTTAATGCGATCTAATACTATTAAATATAAAATTAATGCTAAGTAATTAACTTGAAAAAAACATGAAAATTTGAATGCTAATCCGAAGCATTAAATTTACTAGAAAAATATCTTTACATGAGGAAAACAATAGAAGAAGCACAACTTTCATTTGCCATTTTTGACAGTCAGTTCAATTTCAACTACTGTTACACTCTAAAACTTAAATGTGTAAATTAGTTAATTTTACCCGTGTATATGTGTAAATTTCTAAAAGTACACACCTGTCGTAAAATTTACACATTTTTTTTTGAAATTTACCTCTTTTTATGTGTATTTAGCTTATGAAAGTAAGTGTGTAAATTATTACCACTTGAAAAACTCAGATAAGTGTGTAAATATAGAAAAATGCCTTTATTTACACGAATTTGTGAGTTATTCCAATTTAAACATAATTATATGTACACAGATAAGTCTGTAAAGTTTTCAGATTACATACTTTTCCTAAAAATTACACATTTTGAACAAAAATTTACCTGTTTTTATGTGTATCTAACTTATGAAGTAAAATGCGCAATTTGTTATCACTTGATAAACTCAGACAAGTGTGTAAATGTAGAAAAATACCTGGATTTATACAAACGGGCGTGTTACACATAATTATAAGCAGGGCTGCTAAGTCGGTGGGAAAAATGGACGACTCCGATTCCGGGAGTTTTAACTGATCCGACGATTCCGACACTTTCGCTCAAAAATGCGACGACTCCGACTCCGACAATGCTGACCTGCTTGTAAAATGGACGACTCCGACTCCGGGATATTTATCAGATCCGACTCCCAACTCTTTTGCTCAAAAATATGCCCGACTCCGACTCCGCAGCCCTAATTATAAGTGTGTTATCTGAAAAGACAGCGTGAAAAGTGCATATGTTTTTGAAAAAAAATCTATCCAACGGCTATTTATAAATACAAAAGAAGAATTATAAGGTTCAGAAGTAAACGTTTGAGTAAGATGTTTAATTAGATTACCTGTCTTTGGTACATTCATTGCCATTATCCATATATCAAGCATAGTCGCTGTGATGTCACTATAGGTCACGGTGGCCATGTCATATCTGTGACTAAAATACCACCACCCGGTGGCGTCACATTCTGACTACAATGCGAATTGCTCAGAAACATTTAAAAATTGCAAGAACACTATAAAATATATTATTCAATGTGAAAAATACATCTCTGACAAATTTTTAAATTTTTGTGACGTCTCTGAAAGTCACGTCACATGTGTAATGAAAAGACCCCACCCCGTATGTTGTGAAGTCATATTTTGACGAAAATGTGAATTTTAAAGATATTTGAAAAAGAGAAGAAATATATTAATCAGGATTGTCTGAATGCACTTCGGGTATCTGGATCTGACTGATATATCTATATCTATATCTATATCTATATCTATATATATATTATTATTTTTTTTTTGCGTGTGTGTGTGTCATTGCAATGTAACCTACATTCGTTAATTTATTTACCAACTTACAGGAAAATGATTCATAAATAGATCAATTTCGATCTATATGCAATATTATGAATCATGATGCAAACATAATTTTGCATGTAATACACGAAACAAAACAGTTTTTTATTAAGGGAGCTTTTTAATTGCTTTTTATATTATATGAAAAATTTATATTTTTCTTAAACTAACAACAGCAATCAATATTATAAAGCGAAAACATATCCGTGATTGGCTGTGGCAACACAACACTAGACGCATAAATCTACCTTTTATTGCGATTTTTTAAACTTTCAAACATTGCAAAATTTTATATTTTACACCATCGAATGTTCTTTCAAATGCAATTTGTTTAAAAATTGTACCTCAATTTTCTAATTTCTATGGATTTAAAAATAATTTTCAAGCATGAGTTTTAAAAAACATACTGTGTGTTACACTTTTTTCAATATTTTTTACCCCTCTCCCCCCCTCTTGTCACAAACTGTCGCAGTTTCACGAAACTCCTTCCCTCCAAGCGTGGCATCATTTGTGGACGGCCCCTATATATATGAGAGTAATAAGTGCATAATCATACTTGTATATCATTGCAAACGTATAAAAAGAAAAAATTGTAATGAAAATAATTCTTAGACACTGATGACGATATCATTAGGAAGAGGGGACTGGTACAATGATGACGTATGATATCATAAAGGAGGAGGAAGGGGTCGAAAATCGCCAAAAATTTGATCGTTATAGATGTATAGCCTCTAAGAAGATACTTTTAATAAAAGTCTTTTGTCTGCAGTATACCTAATTTAAGCTGTTTCGGAGAAAGTGTAAATATAGGCAAGCTGATTATACTAAAATACAGCGACACAAGAATGGTGCGGGCGCAGACGGAGCCAGTTAAAGTAGGCGCTGGCAGGCTTCGCTCCCGCCATCAGTTACTGATGCGTCAACTATCTACAGAAAAATTAACAACGTTTTTCGCACCAGGCGCGAAATACTGGTGCTGCGTCAATGCTTAGATATCAGAGCTTGAAATTAACTTCTTTTATTTCCAGGAGATTTCAATATTTTTTTCTGAATCAATTAAAAAATATTTCATCTTTGAGTCGATCCTGTTTTATGCAAAAGCAGGTATATCGATGATAAGAAAATGATTTGTCTATATGTGGCATGTAAATTGCCTAATGACACTATGTGTACACTTTTTGCTTACTAGAAAGAACAAACACATCAACCCTATGAGTTTGTTTTTCATGTATTTTTTTTACTATCAAAAAAACATATAATTCGCAATTTATACAGAACAAAGTTTAAAAATAACACTATGCACACAAAAATCTCCATATTTTGAATATTAATAAAATCTGTGTTTTGTATATTACGCAGAAATATGTGTAAGAATAGAATATAACACACATATCTGTGTATTTTGTATATTACACAAAAATCTGTGTATTTTATACATTACACAAAGATACGAGTATTTTGCATGTTACACATGTATGTGTAAAAACAGAATGTTACACAGATATGTGTGTAAGAATATTACACAGAAATATGTGTATTCCTGTACAATTGACACATTAAAGTGTGTATTTAAAGACTTATCACCTAATTTTTACACATTTGGATTTATCACCAAGTTACACATTAAAATGTGTATTCTAAAATTTACACATTTTTGGCAATTTACTCATATAAACAAATCGTTTTTGTATCATCGATATACCTGTTTTTGTGTGTAAATTTACACATTTTTTTAGAGTGTAGTTTTCTTTTGTCTGACTGTTAATATTTTTAATATTGGTATTTTCTATTACGATAAAAATTCAAATTTTTAACAATTAAGGTTAGTTGGGGTAACTGGACCCACGAGGTAACTGGGCCATAGGCTATTTTATAATAAAACCGTTGGTGTTTTTTAAGTTTTAGCTTTTGTGAACAATGCCCCTTAATCTCTACTTCCTAAAACAACGTGCATCAATTCAATCATAACTCTCACTTTGCTGTGATAGGTGTTCAAAAATTTACGTTTCTTTTTTTAAAAACAACGTCAATATGGTTGAACTTCCACGGCTTTTTATTAAAATACTGTAAGTACTTTTATTAAACAATCTTTTTTTTTTTTTAAGATTAGACATATAACTTCATTAATATTATTAAGGTATATATGCATATTTACTTCATGTTTCAAATGTAAGCCCGGTGTCCCAGTTACCCCATAAATTTTTCAAGAATGGGGTAACTGGGACATGTATCCGGGGTAACTGGACCATGCTGGATCCAGTTACCACAATAGTTATAAATAATTTTTTTGTGTTTCTCTTACTACGGGAAGTAAATTTCTCCAATGTTTTTTGCTCACAATAAAGAAAATGATAGAATACCTTATTAAAATTACGTAATGAAATTAAAAAAACCATATTGAGTGGTATCAAACCAAATTTCTTGACCCCTTGAGAGGCGGTGATGCCGATATGGTATCACTTAATTTTAATTCCTAATTGCCACATTGGCACCTGAATTTTATAATGAAAATTTCACCTTTATTAAGTACGCGAAAATATACTTTTACTTGTTTTCAGGTAGATTCTTTTATAAATATTGATGTCAGTAAATTATTTCAACATTTTAAGAATGCAAGTACCTTGCCCCTGAAAATGAAATAGCCATACCTTAAAATTGTACTATAACCAGGGGTTGCGTTCTATAGGGAAACTTTCATCGTTCCTACCACTATTTTGAAAATAATATCTTCATCGCACCTTTCTTTAAGGGTTCTGGTAGGAACAATAAAATTTTCCCTATCTAATGCGACCCCTGGATAAAGATAAAGTACTTACGTAGCCGTTTGTTCATACATTTACCTTTCTATTTTTTTCATTGAAATACCCATGTGGCTTTTATACTTATTATCTATACTAAAGTACATGTATGGAGCAAAGAAGTTTCCGGGACGTCCACCAAAGCTGTCAAAAAGTGGGAAAAGAGGCATTATAAAAGAATGAGCAATGGGAAAACAACTTTAGGCGAAATTTCTAGAGATGCACTGAGAGCAGTACCAAAAAGTACCTTGCCTAGAGTAGTCAAAAGCTCTAAGATAATGAGGTACAAGAAAAGAAAGACCCAATCACGTATGACAAAAATGCATCAGCAGAATTGCCTGGATTTGGCAAAAGATCACATATCCTGGAAGCTAGAATATGAAAGAGTAATATTTTGCGATGAAAAAAAATTCAATTTTGTTGGTCCGGACGGTTTTTCTTATTATTGGCACGATCTGCGCAAGAAACCAGAAACCTTTTCAAAACGGCAGCAGGTGAAGGTTCACACATGGTTTGGGCTGTGTTTGGATTTCATGGTAAGTTCAACGTTGCGTTTCCCTCTGGCAGAATGAGTGCATTAACCTACCAAGATCTACTTGAATAAAACTTGCTGCCATTTTCTGTTGAAATTGGCGGATCTTTCTGGATCTTCCAATAAGGCATTCATCTATCCACACGGCAAACAGCACTTGGGAATGGTTTTTTAATAATGGTGTACATGTAATTCAATAGCCATCTGTTTCTCCTGATTTAAATCCAATGGAAAATGTATGGAGACTACTGTTTAGAGCTGTTTACGCAAATAGAAAACAATACGCCACTATTTCAAAATTAAAAGCGGCTATCATCTTCCACTGGAATGAAATTGATCAAAACACATTAAAATGCCTGGTACACTCCGTGGCTGATCACGTTTTAACATTAATTATAAGTGCATACACTGGCTATTAATCTATACTTTTGGCCAAGGTTCATATTATTATGAAACACCTCAAAATGGAAACATGCTGTTTATTTTATGTATAAATCGCTGTTGCAATTATATTTTGTTATAAATTAAAACGAGCTGTTCTATTTCTAACATTGATTAGACTTTAGTTCTTTTGTAACATTTCATTTTTATGCTTCAAAAACTGGGTGTTCATATCATTATGAAACCCAGTGTATTTGCGAGAGGGTAGCAATATGAAAATTTCGTAAAATAACGCTAATTATAGATATTTTTATATCAGTGATGAATTCAAGAAGTGGAAATTGAGAAATCTTTGAACGGTAAGTAAAATAATTCATTGAAATACATCGTATTTTCTGCCTATTAGCAGATTTCCGTAAAAGTGCATCTTTAGGTTATTTATAGAGTTCATTGGATCTTTACCAGACCTGATGCAACCAATAGCAGCGCCACTACTCGCAAAATTTAGATTTAAAACTCTAAATTAAAAAATATCAGAGATAGCGAGATAGTCATTTAAAAAACTTAGAGCGTCCTTAAATTAATATGAAATGATGTCTTACATGTAAAAATAACTTTGTTAGAATCCCTAAAATGTAAGTTTTTCTGTAAGCAAAAGAAGGCTTATATACGTTAACAATTCCGTGAAAAAATGTGGACATTTAAAGAAAACGGAAAATTACTACTAACAATAACATATCTAAACAATTTATAATTCATTTTAAGAAGAAAATCAAATTAATATGTGCAATGTGCCCGCCATCGGCAGGAATACACGTGTGCTCTCAATCATACATTTTATATTTATTTGATAAGTGAACTCAGGATGACAGGAATACGTGGACATTAAACTTTTTATACCACACGTACAAACACAGCAGACATCTTACTTATATTTGACAACAATTTAGATGAAAGACAAAGTCTTGTCAGCAGGTATATTCCACTGTCCGCGGATTCCGTGTTAGGTGGGAAAATCAAGAGTAAAGTCCTGTACTTTAAACTTGCCTCTCAAAGACATACACGTAGACTTAACTCTAGCAAGATCCTGTCCAGGTTTTTTCGAACATACACACTCTGGAATTAGCAAAGAAAACGAACTGCTTTCCGCGAATTCAGAAATGATGAATCTCTATGTGGCCTCATCGGCCATTCTATTTAAGCATTCAGCATTTCAATAGTTGAAGTGAAAATAGAAAATGTGTGCATCTCTCTGGGAGCCTTTAAACCAGTAAAGGATTTATTTGGACATAAGCGTTCGTGTAACGTCGCAGTTAATAGCTTCAGGAAAGTTATGGATTTAATGATGTCAAATCTAAGATGCATGACTAAATAATACGATGGTTAAAGCGCCATACGAAGTGGTTTGAAGTCAAATTAATGGCTGGTCTGAGAAGTAAGGTGAAACTTTATGGGGTGCTTACTAGCGGCATTTCTCTCAGACTGAAGAAGATTTAAGGTTCTTGTTAGAGCACTAACGTCCGTTCATTAAACAGAAAATGAATACATTTCGTTAAAACCTGCATTATTGCGGATGATGGTTACACTGATCATTTTAACTTTATTTTCTTATTAAAATAAATTACATCTTACTTACATGTGTTAGTTTTTTATTAAATGTGCACCTGCCTTATACAACCTCATTTCTACATATGATAAGGCGTACTTAAGATAGCGACTGGATATAAAAACCTTACACTACACTTAAGGACTTCTAATAAAATTAAATCTAGGGCGTTCTATGCTTTTCCAATTAACTTTTTTTCTCCTTTCTCTCATCGCTTTCAAGTAAGGGTCTACAGCTTCCACATTTCTCTACTAAGGACATTTTGTTTTGATTATGCATTTCGTTTCGGATTTTAATGCGTATTTCGTTTTGGCACTGCTGTTGGATGCATTAGATCAAGCGTACTCACTTTAATATACCGTTATCGCACATGCAACGCTGTATCGCTTTCCATTGGTTTTACATATTGTACGCCATCTGTCGCGAGTACCGCGGGCTCAGCTTGGGCCAAATTTTGTACTTTTTTAAAGTCCTTAATAAAGGGGAGCGAGAAGGATATTTACGCTCTACAGACTTAATTCCTAGTCTGATCAGTCGTTCTTGAGAAATAAAGTAAACGTTTTTCAGTATAAAATTACTTAACAATAAGTTCTGTATAACTCCGCTTATGAATGTTACTGTTACATAATGCATCATATATCGGGTTGCCAACAATGCTTTTTCTGTACACATAGACAACGCACAACGATGAGTGAAGTATCATTGAAGAAGTTTTTGAACAGGCTTCTTACATATTACGCATTTTGTTAAAGCGCTCTTTTTGATTAAAATGTGCACTGTATTAAATTTCTTATAAATAAAAGTGTAAGGTGGAAAAATTGAATGTGTTCAGCCACAACCAAAGTAGCATAAATTTGTTTAAGTGACGTCATGAGTTCCGTGATCAAGCAACGTTGTAAAAATAGCTAAATTAATTACTTTTATACTTTCTATATAAACAGATTAAAACAGGAAAAAGGATACAGGCTGTTTTTATCCCATTTTAGGTCCTAGATTTGTACTAAATTCAAAATTCTGTTATTTGTATACGGATTAATTAATATATTCATATCTATACAAATATATTGATATGACGTTTCCACATCTTAGAATGAAGGTAAACAAGGAAAAGAAATGTTTTGACAAATTTTGAGTTATTAATATATGGTTTTTAAATTCAATTAGCGCGCCATATTAATTTATAAAACATGAATAATTTTTTTAAATATTATGAAAATGTGAATTTAAATTAATAAAACGTATTTAATAAACCTAATTAGTGCTCAACATTGATTATAAAAGCAATATTACATTATGAAGAAGAAATAAAATTTTATGTCTCCGCACTGTTCGTTTTATTTATATGAACAAAATGCAAAATTTAAATACTTAGAAAGAAACGATCGATCGATAGAACGAAACAGTGGTATTCCTCCTGTAGTTAAAAAAAAGTATAGTTATATACGATTAAATTTTAATTTAAATGTATTTCAATTTATTTTTTTTGTCCCGTCCCGTAAGGCATGGTGACGTCACGGCGACGTCGTTGTGAAGTCACACTGTGATTTTGTGACCGTCGATGTGACGTCACGTGACGTCGATGTGACGTCACAGTGACTAGAATGCGAGGTCGTTATGGCCGTTTTAGAGGTCGTTTGTGACGTGACCACTGTGTGAAGTCACGGTGTGACAAATTTGTGAAAAGTGTGTCATTTGTGACTATTTTGGCATTAACTTTGTGACGAACCTGTGACGAAAGCGACAATGCTTTGAAGTCACACTGTGACCAATTTGTGAAATATGTGTCATTTGTGACGAACTTGTCATAAACACTGTGATTTCAAATGAAAATCAAATTTCAAATTAATTGCTTAAAAGACGCAAATAGTGAAAAAAATTCCATGCTGGGACTCGAACCCGGGCCATTAGTACAGCGCACTGACATTCTACCGACTAAATCACATGGAACGATACCCAGGCTGGAAAATTTCTCACTATTACATGATGGCGAGGCTACAAACTCAGCACAAGATGGAATATTTAGCGTGAACCACCAACATGATGCAAACACGAAACTTAATTAAATCCAGCATCGATTGAAATTATATTAATACTTGGAAATTTTTCCAGAGAGAACCATTCGCCTTGCATACAATATTTCAAATGAAAATCAAATTACAAATTAATTGCTTAAAAGGCAATTTTAATTTGAAATGTTGTATGCAAGGCGAATGTTTCTCCCTGGAAAAATTTCCAATTATTAATATAGTTCAATCGATGCTGGATTTCATTAAGTTTCGTGTTTACCCCATGTCGGTGGCTCACGATAAATATTCCATCTTGTGCTGCGTTTGTAGCCTTGCCAACCTGTAATAGTGAGAAATTTTACAGACTGGGGGTCGTTCCATGTGGTTTAGTCGGTAGAATGTCAGTGTGCTATACTGATGGCACGGGTTCGAGTCCCGGCATGGAATCTTTTTCACTATGTTGGCCTTTGCGCCTTTTAAGCAATTAATTTGATATTTGATTTTCATTTGAAATATTGTATATAAGGCGAAGGATTCTCTCTGGAAAAATTTCTAAGTATTAATACAGCGATGAATTTTGAAATAACCTTTTGCTGTAAATATAAAATCTTATCTTTTTACCGTAATTTTTAGCAAAATATCGCTATTTTGGAGTCCTATTCTTCTAAAACATTTTAAATTTTTCCACTTAAAAAACAATGCTTATAAACTGACATATTTTTTTATTCAGTTCTATGCTTGATATTAAGTTCTATGCTTCATATTGAGTTCAAGCTTGATATTTAGAATGTGCAATTTTTTTAATTTGTTATGATTTGTCATTGCTTTATTAAATACGAACATGGAGACTAACGGATATTAATACAACTATTATTTATAGAGCGGCATGATAAGCGATATTTATTTAAATTTTTTATTCCCGTGTATATTGTATTTTGTGAATATGAGCTAAATAGATTTGGTATGTTTTATAGGAAAAGACTGATCTGGGAAATAGAAAAAAAAAATGAGTAAGAAAATTCATGTGTTAATCATAGATTATAAAGTACTTTCCAACATTTTCTGAATGCTTTAACAAGACATCGTAATTTAGGGAAATGGCGTAAATGAGATAACTAAGTAAACATTTTAGAAAATTCATAAAACATTTGAAAAATTGATTTCAGCAGTTACCGTCCATAGCCAAATATGTTTTCCAATTCTTTTGAACAGCTCTGTATTTGATCTGTAGGTTGATACACTGAGAAAAATGAAGTACTCAAAAATGAGTAAACCGACGTACTCATATCGAATTGAATATTTTTGGATCAAAAATGAACCCATGCTTTCTCTATTTTTAAACATCACATATTATCAAACCCAAACAAACGAATAGTTTTGTACCCTGTAATGGTTCATTTCATTTATGGCGGCATAAATGATGTTTATTAATGTAAATATTAAATTATGCACAGCATTTTAAAAATAATTTAAAAGTGCTTGGAAACAATGCTCTTGTGATAAAAATATTCGATTTGAGTATCTTGTTAAGAATTTTGCTATTTTTCTTAATAAGTAATCAATTAAACATTTCTTGTTAAGAACTTTGAACGGGAAATAAATATCAGTACATTTTTACTTTAAATTTTAGGTTTTTCTTTTTTTTTGGGGGGGGGGGCAGTACATAACGATTCATATTTGATCACAACCAATGAATAAAAAATGAGTACATGTGTTTCTCAACTTTGAGTACATTTGGATCGGAGCTATTTTGAGTATGTGACGCATTTAAAATTGCGTACTTTTTACCAGGGTTGCAAAAAAGCCGGCTAAAATTAAAAAAAGCCAGGCCGGTGGCTTTTTTTGGCCAAAATTGGCCTTTTTTGGCCATAATTGGCTTTTATACAATGAAGCATTGTAATTATAAACTACACATTTTAAAGTGACTTTTAATTAGTTTTAATGACATTTAATTGATTTCGAGTTTAATAAGTAACCCAATTTCTCAATAATGAGGACATTAATACTGAAATAAAACTTAGATAGTTTTTTGCTAGTGATTTGTAGTCAGAATTGCAAATATGTCAGCTAAATTTTAAAAGGGCCATACCAACTGCCAGTTTTTTCCTTTTTACTGCTTTATAAAATTAAAGAGGACAATGGTTACTTAGTTACGTGTTTTATTACTTAATTAATTTTAAGAGCTATTAATATACAAGTCTTATTTTATTTCTAGTAAGCATTTATACTTAGTCATATTAATAAAAACACAATTTCTCACTATTAAAAACATTTTGAATATGCTTAGCAAAAAGCTTTTCAAAATTTTATTTAGAGAATTTTTTTTCCTGTTTAAATGCTCTATTTTTTATATACTTATGTACCACTCTCCTCAAACATTATATCCTTTCTAATTTCTCTTTTAACAAATATAACTTAATCTCTCCATATAGACACATAAGAATGTTTCCATTTTGATATGCTACATTTTGTCATTAATTAAATATAACGTTTAAAATGCATAGTATATGTGGTGCTATGTAACATAAAATTTCAAAACACCAGTTTGTAGCCTAAGTTATATTCTTTTCAATGTCTATAATTTTTTTTATTATTATCAGACATAATGCCTTCACAGTTGCCTTCTAGAAGTTATATAAAGACTTGTTTATTTATCAAAATTTAATAGAAATCTATAATTTTTTCAGTAGAATATGTTTATAAGTGTATTAAAAATTAATTGATCCAAATTTAAAACTAATTAACTGTAAACAAACTTTAAAAAATAAAAACCGGCTTTTTTTCAATAAAAGCCGGCTTTTTTTAAGTGGTTAAAACCAAAAAAAAGCCGGCCGGCTTTTTTTGGCCTGGCTAAAAGCCAGCAACCCTGCTTTTTACTCAATTTTGACTTCCCCTTTTTTTAAGTGTATATATACTATATAATGGGAAAATCTAGTTTAGCAAGAAAATGCCTAACAGGTTGAAATTCTTTTTCAGCAATTTATACTAATGTATGGAAACATACTTGAATACTTTTGTACAACCCCCGTAATTTACCTAGAATCTTTATTACACGCCACTATTTAGTTAAAATTTAATTCAAACTAAGACACTCTTAAAACTGCTGAAATCACATTTCCAGAAATTATAATTTATAGACGGCCATGTATCCAATTCTTTACGTGACCCTGCATATCATTTTATCTATATTCTACAAACATTTCTTGGTAAATTAAATGCAGTTCAGCAAAAAAAAAAAAAAGCATAACTCATTTAAAAACAACCTTTAAGCAATTTGCGCCCATACCCAGTAATCCTTACGAATACTTTTGTGTAGCCTTGTATAGGAATTATAGCATTTATATACACCATATACTATGCATTAATATAGTGAATCATAAAAGCGCATATCATAATTAAAAATACATTTCCAGCAATCATCGCTAATGAACAGTACTTCGGATACAATATAGTATCTGAAATATTTTGTGTGTCCCTGTAAATGCTATATACGTATTATTCGTATTATACATGAAATAATTTATAGTATGTAAACCTCAGCGACATATATCAATTTCATTATATATGAAATAGATTAACATAATTAAAGTATGCCGCAAACAATTCCCTCCACCCCTATATCATTATGTATTTGAATTCCTTTTTTAGACCTGTAAATGAACAATAACTATTCTTTGCATCGCATAGTCAACAGAATGCATATTTTAGTGCACTTCATAAATGCATATAAATTTTATTCTGTTTGAAAGCGTGCGTAAAATCATAAAAAATCATTTGAAACGATTTTTTCCCATAGGTCATAATGTAACGGAAAACTTTTGGCTGTCCCTGTAAATGAACAAAGCATGCTACAAACTTCATTACAAATAGGTACCGTGCTATGGTAAACGTCAATAACATCCAAAAATTTCAGGGCAATCCGAGTATATTTTCGAGAGTTAGAGTGCGGACAGACTTCCATATGGACAGACGGAGAGACAAACCGAAGTCATAAGCACTTTTCAACTTGTGTCCTTTATTATGTATGGGGCTGTGCATATATAACGTTATCACTTTTTTGGCAATTTTGAACCCCCTCCCCCCCTTACGATGTCATACGTTATCATCCCTCGAAACCCCCCCCCCCCTTAATGATATCGTTATCAATGTCTAAAAATTCTTTTCATTTTTGATTTTTTTTTTCTTTTGATATACAAATATGGGTACATTTATTCTTCGCATACTTCATTGATTCATATGAAGAGAACTCAATAAAATATCAGTTTATACATGAAAAAACTTTCTATCAAATAACACTTAAAGGAAATAGTTACTATTTAAAAGTATTTTATAATAGCTTTTTGTTACATAATACATTCAACAGTAATAATGTTTTCTTGCACTTGACCCCCCACGGGGGGGGGGGGGGGAGACAGAGCTTCTTATCACCAAAACAGGTGGACAACATTCTTTCTCTTGTATTTATTTATTAGTAAACACAGGTATCATTTGAAACATACTACGCATATGGTTTCTCGAGCAGCGAATTAGATCTGCATACACATATGACAGAAGAAATAGGAAATTTGGAATTAAATAATTATATAATCATTTAATGATTTTAATAATAACTTTGTACATTCATAAAAATAGATAGCAGACTAAAAAAAGATAACTTTCTATTCTGATGTAAGGGCTAAGTTATAAATAAAAAGAGAAAATTTTGTTTGGTTCAAAAAGGATAACGATATCAAAAGACGACCCCCCCCCCTCCCCCTAGAGATATCTAACGATATCATTTGCCAGACTCCCCCTCTCCCCTAAAATGATAACGTTATATATGCACAGCCCCTATCCTGTATTATATGAACTTTTAAAAAATATATACTAAAGCAGTTTAATCTATAACTTCCCATAAGGCATGAAAAACACTTTGTTTCAATGCTTAAATATCATATTTTACTTTTTAGTGCATTTTAGTATCATAAACGTAGAAAATGAATTTACAATAGAAGAAAATTTAATAACCGATTCAGAATGTGTATAATTAAATGTTTGATTAAAATCACAAACAGAAAAAATGCTTACATACAATTTAAAAAAATAAATATACCAATTTGAAAAACACTAAAAATAATAATTAGTATTTATAATTGTACTATTAAACAACAGCAAACTCAATAGATAAATCAAATGCATTATTAGATTTAACAATATCTCAAAAATATTTCCATCTGGTATAAGGAATTCCTATTATTTTATAATTTCGGCAAATGTTAAATCTGAAAACATTGGTTTGAAGCTTTAGGATTTTGAAAGATAATTTAAAATATTATTAGCACTAAAAGAAAATTCTTTCAAATGTTTCACTACTGTAATATGTAAAAATACATTTTCCCAGTATAATGTTAATTTCTAATCTGAAACAGTTTCGTAATCTCATGATAATCGAACATCATATTTAACCCCAAAATAATAATAACTATAAGTGTTAGTAATCAAAAAATAGTAAGAAGTCGATAAAATAATTCCAAATCATTGTCGTTCCATACATTTTCAATCTCAAATAAGAGTAAATTAATGTTTATATTAATTCCAGTATGAATGTAGGCATGCACAGTCTCTACGCAGTTTTTTTTTTTTTTCAAGCGATGGCAGATTAAGATATTTTTCTTTACAGTTATCGGAATTTGAAAATATCGCTTCTAACAGTTAAAGATCAGTCTCTTACAAATATAACATAAAACTATTTAACTCATATGTACAAATCAGGAATAAAATATTTAAAGTAAATAAAACTTACATATACGTTCTATTAATATCCGTGTATCCTAAAATGGTCATTTCCTTATCTTAAAGTGTTGTAGACGTGGTGAAGGTGATGTTCTAAAAACAGTGAACTATTTATTTCCCGCGTCTTCTCATGTTTATTTTTTTGTGGGCAGACGATTTTCAAGCAGATTGTCTGGTACAGATTATTTGTTTTTGCATGCGAGAGATATGAAACTTGAATGGGCAATAATTTTCTGAAAGTATGGTTAATTAAAATTTTGTATTTGAAGAAATGTCCAATGTATTTAATCTTTTCTTTTTATCCGTACCAAATAATTCAAGTTAAAATGTATTGTAAAGTTCCTTCTTTCTAAATAATTATAATAATAATATTCATAATTAGAGTTTATTAGATATACCATTGTTTAAATTTTCAAAAGGTGTAAAAATTTAATGGTAACAACGAGACCCCCTTTTTTTTCTTTTTTTTAAAGTAAAGTTTGTTTTGCACAAATTTTGTATATTTCTTTTATTTTCGGAAAATCCTAATTTTATTTAAAAGGTCTGAAAGGAGTGGAATTTATGACTTGAATACAAATTATAAAAATATTCTAAAGCAAGAAATGCATAGATGACTAAACTCTGAAGACTCTTTCTACGTGCTCATTAAAAGGTGCAGATTTAACTGTAATAGAAATTTTTTATTTTGAAACCACAGAAGTGTTTCGCATAATCCTGGTCGGTAAAAAAAGAAATAAATAAATTAATTTCCTCCCAGCAAACTAAATATGTAAAGTGTATAAATTTAATATTCCTAATTCTAAATATATTATCCAAATGCTAGATAAAATTGAAATCATGAAAAAGTATACATTCATTATCTTAGATATCAAATTGATAAAATATAGCCTGAAAATTTAGTTTATTAATGGATGTATCGTGCACTTTATTTATTATGCCCCCCCCCCTCCCCCTTAGTGACAGAATTTACCATTTGCTATCCACTAATATATTTTATTCCTTATGCCATGTAACTCGTGACTGTTTAAAATATTTCTCTTCATTTTCAAAGATTTTTGAAGTTCATATTTTTGTCACACTGTGACTTACAATATGGTGGTTTTTTTGTTACATATGTGACGTGACGTACGTTACATAGCAGTGACATAACAGTTACCTCACAATTTTTTTTTAATTGCCAGAAAAACATAATTTTACAGTAAATAACATGTTTTGAAGAATTTTCGTAATTTTTTAAAGTTTTCTAAGAAGTTCACATCTCAGTCACAATGTGACATCACTGAGTGGTGGCATTTTGGTCACAGATGTGACGTGACCACAGTGACTTACAGTGACGTCACAACGACGTCACCGTGACCATGCATGCTATGAGGGGTGGTTCCTCCTAAGAGGATGACGCCATGTTATAATTCAGTTAAAATAAAACTGTTATATATTTCTCGTGTCTACTTTTGCTATCTTTGATCAGTTTTGATCGTAACTTTAAAGAAATAATTGGTATGATATCCTTTCTTGACTAACTTGTTTAAAGAAATATTTATACCTAATATGTCTTTGAATGTTTAAACCTGCGTCTTTAATTATTAGATATTTCCAGTTAGATTCGAAACAATGCCAAGAAAAAACCCTGGAAGATTTTAGTAAGAGGTAACGCTCACGAAGATTCATATATCAAATCAGCCATATCTTCAAAGTGAACGAAGTCTCTCTACATACAGAAACAGTCAATAAAGTGAGCGTCTAGCAGAAAATGAGTCATATAATTCTTTGCAATCAACATAAATTTGTCATCAAGCTATTAAAGTATCGTCCAACATCAATGCCGATGATGTATTAAATATTGATCCTTCATCAACGTTTGCATTACAAATACAAAGTTTGCAAATAAACATTGGAAAAAAGTCGATTGCAAGAAAAAATTACTCAATATTCTAGCTGCGCAATGATTTTGCCCAAGGATTACGAAGTTCAAACACACACTGTTGGTTTTATGAATATTTCTTTACGTACATCTGTACCAAACTCTTTCACACAGTATTCATGGATGGATCATCGTCTCCTCTATGCCGTAATAAATGTAAAGATAGCTTACCAAATTTGTTGTTTTCGATAAACTAAAAAAATGAATTAAACGCAAGGAGCAATTTCACAGTTTAAATACTGTGAACACATGAAGTAAACTAAGTAATGAGCCTATTTTCTATTTCACTTGGTTATATAATATCTATTTTTTAACAAACACAATTAAGCTGCTTCTTACGGCAGCTTTTACTTATATTTTTACATGTTTTGCGTACAAAATCTAACAGCACATCTAAATTAATAATAAAACAGTTTTTAAGTCATTTTGAGTTCTTTTTTTTTTTTGGTAGTGACGTCAAACTCTTGCTTCATGCGTGGGATGATATAAACATCTTTTATTTATGGCTGTAATTGATCTTCTTTGATGAGCATAATTTTGTTAATGTAAAAAGTTTGATGATTGCACAATGATTGATTGCCGTTTAATCTATTTTGATAAGTATGAAAGAGTTGGCCTCTTTGATAAATTATTACTTTGATTTCCTGTTTCGTTGTTTATTGCTCATCTGCGAGTGGATGTACCACCCTTCTTTAACCATCTCAGATGCATCATGTCATCATACAAAAACCAATTTTCAAAATATTCGTAAATTGTATAATAAAGTAGTGCATTATACAATTTACGAATAAATTGTATAATGCAGTAGTTTTGGCTTCGAAGTAAATTAAATTTATATTTCAGAATGTAGCTGCTTTTAATTTAAATTCGTGGTTAAGTGCACCACATGATAATTTTCCTCCAACCAGCGGAAGGATGAAACCCAGCTTATGCAACATTATTTATTCGATATTCTGGCGGAGCTTCGCAAAAACGAATTGAATATGCTGATAATTCAAATTGTGATGTTGAAACAATGCCCATGTTGCAGCTTAATAACCCTTAAGAACAAGTGTTCGAATTTGTAAACGTCTCCATTCCAGATGTGGGTGATATAACATTATAATTTACGACGGATAATGAATTTGATAAGAGACGGTATAATATTTTCAAAACAAGTAAAATAGCAGCTGTATTTGTAAATAAAGATGTTGCATCTCCCCCTCCCCCCTCCGGAAAATACGATTTTGTCGTACTCTAAAAGTTCATGACCATTAGCAGGGATATCTTATTTGAGTCCTCATTTCAACCCAATGTATAAACCTTACTTTTTCGATGCAGTGATGCAGGATCGAAACATGACATGTGCCATGCCAGCAGCATTTACAGAATGCAATCTGAACTCTGCTTATATAATTGCAATATTACTATTTTCCGCTAGCTGTAATTGGAATTGCTAATTTCATTTATGCCTCTGTTAAACTTATCCAAAAGTATATTGTAGACAGTTATGTTAAGGTCGAAGGTTTACGTGTAAATTTGTAAGAATTCAGAAAAAAGAGTAAAGAGCTGAAAATTATAAGGGTTTGATAGATTTCATTAGCATTTATGATCAATAAAGTATAATTTTAACAGGAATACCTGTGGTCTTGCCATTATATTTCATTATCTTCCCGAAGAATATGCTCAAGAATTATCGGGATGAAATGTGTAATATGGCTTACTTTGGTAAGACAGATATATTTTTTCGTGTGTATTTTTTGCATTCGCATGCTATCCAAACTGGCCTGAAATATTAGCAGAATTATAGTCGTATGAAACATTTCCAACCGAGACGACTTGGGAACAAGTGTAGAAGAATTTTTCACTTGAAGTTCATGTTTTTGCTAGGTGATTTGTTTAATAGACGTATTTTAGGAGTAGTTTCAGCTTATATTTATTCACTCTAGAATTAAAGAAAAATAAATTACTGAATGCACACATTTCACTTATTCTTAATTATCTAGACAAGTTAAGGCATGTTCATTGCCCAACAAGCGTACTCAACAAGTTCGAAATTTTCTGACACAATGGCATAACTATTTTAAACGAAAAGGTATAAAATTGGCAGACGTGACTATAGAATCGATTCGGAATCGAAATAATTTTTCGATTTTTTGATAAATGAATTATCTATCGTGTTGTATTCGCTTTTGATTATGTGGCAAGGTGGTTTTTCTCCCTTCGTTGACTGGTTTTTCTGCTTTCATCTTGAAATTCCGTTCAAAACGTCAACTTTGAAAGTGTTTTCTGAAAATTCTATTCTGTTTACATTCTAAAGAACAACACCTGCAGTTTTATGTGTTACCGAAGAAAACTGAATTAAAACTTATGTCTTAAAGTTGCCCTTTTAGATTTGAGAAAAAGCCTTAAATAAAAGTGTTCAAGTAGATTCTTTACTTCTGGTTGTTTGGTTGTGTTTATGAAGGCCAGTTATCATCACGAGGGATATTGGCCCAAAGGAGGGAGTGCCCTCCGTGGGGGACTTTCTAAGGGAACCTAACCCGTATTAACGCTTGAAAACCCAAGGTTCGAAGAAAACGACGAAAACTCCGAACGATTAGGCCGACGGGCGCGACTGGAATCGAATCCAGCACCTCCCGTCTACCAGCTTCGAGAGCAGAACCTCTCGTCCACTGGTGGGGCGATTCTTTACTTCTAGCAAAAATATTTGATAAAAAAGTACTTTACAATATTGTTATGACATGTATAACCCATGTGGACAGTGTAATCTAAGCTTGTCTTGTGTGAGAGATAGGGAGTGCAGCGTAACATTAGCTAAGGACTGAAAAAGAAAACAGGCACTACTTGATTATCCCGCCGACCAAAGAACTGTCACCAAACTGTAATATTAAATGCCTGTAATGAATGATATTAAACGTCACATTCACTTGACATTAAACATGTTACACGTGTTTGTTACGTCATCAAGTCTTCTTAATTCGACTTTGTATTTTTATTAATATTTTACTAATTAATTTGTTCTTTCGTTATTTAAAATTACTGCAAATTCTTATTTATTTTATTTTATTTTATTTTATTTTTTACTTCAAACCTATATCTAATATTTACATAAATTTTAGAGTTTCCATTTTTTGACTAAATAAAGAACATTAGATTCTTTACAACTTTTCGTTATCAATTATATTTATTGAGCCGGTTATAAATTTTATTATTACATTTAAAATACTTACATTTTATTCACAAATACAATATCTTAAAAATACCTGTTTGTTTATGGTGTAATTCAATAATTCTGCACTTAAAAACGTAAACTATTAGTATTATTTTGTCCGAAATCATCTAAAATAATCATTTTTTTTTTATATTTGGTGTGTTGCTACGCCATAAGTGAACGTCATCATTAAAGTAACCCCAATCTTTAGTGATTTTGTAAATAGAAATTCATTAATTTTCCAACTTTAAAGTTTTAGAATGGCAACATTCTTCGATTTGTAAAATTTAGCAAATAGTTTGGCTATTTGTATAATTTGGAAAAATTGGTCGATGGTATAACCAAATAGTACCAAAAAACATTAATGTCAATAGGTGCAGCCAAGCTTAATAAAAATTTTCAAAATTGATTCCCCTATTTCTCAAAGAAAAAAACGAAAATAACCATTTGACTGGAAATATATCTCTTACAATTTATGTTTTTAAAAATAATCTTAAAGACCACCATCAGACTCAAATTGTACCAAACTCCAAAATTTCCTTTATGAACTTTCCAATTCGGGGAGCATATTTAAATTTTTCAATACATTTTACTCCCAGATTCAAAACGAGAAGTCATTTGGGCAGTTAGTAATTATGAAGGTTTAAAGTTTTCAAATTTGGTAATGTTAAATTTATTTTTTCGCAAAATAGATTGCAATTAAGATAGTTTTTAAAAGATAAATCAAAAACTGCTTTTCGCATTGAGCTATAATTTTGGATTCGCATAGCTGGAGTTTCTAGAAATCTAGTACTACTGTTAAAAAAAATTATAGGTTACAATTCATGAGTTTTTTTAAGTTAATTTTGGAAATATACCACAATAATTATGAATATTATTTATGATCTAATATCATTTAAAAAAAGAACACACTTTTTAACATTCTCAGTAAGCACAAAGATTGTAGTACGAAGAACTCGCAAAGGTCCATTTTTTAAAATGCCTAATATTTAAGGGGTCCTTTTATTTAAGGGGCACCTTTTAAAAGCGGCGAAAATTAACGAAAAAATTCAAAGCTTGAATTAGTCTTTGATTTTTAATATTGATTAAACAGATTGTGCTTTGTAATATGCTACAATTAGAAACTGATTAGCCTTTAACGGAATTTCTGTATTGTTGAAATAAAAATAGCTTTTTTTTTTTTTTTTTACTCCGTATGTCATTGCACGCATGATATTTTGAAAACGTGAGTATGGATTGTTATGAAGTTTGGTGTAGAAACTAAAAAAATATGTGTGTTTAAAATGATCAACTCTTAGGTCAAAATTATTTCATTAACTATGTAAAAAATCAAAAATTTATATTTTCTAATAAATAAAAATAATCATAACTAAAAATATTACCACTTTACCACTGTAATTGCTTAAAAGTATATCATTCTAAACACACATAGTTGCTTAGTAACTTAACCAAATTTCATAACAATTCATACATTCGTTCTCAAGATATCATGCGCGCAATGACTACGGAGTGAAAAAAAAAGAGCTGTTTTAATTTCAACAATGCACAAATTCTGTAAAAGTCTAATCATTTGCTAGCGGTATTACATTAAAAAGCTTAATCTGTTTAATCAAAAGTCAAAATTTCATGTTCATGCATAAAAACATTGTTAAGATACACGAATTCTAACTTTCAATGTTTTTGTTGAGTTTAAAAGTTACAAGACCACTTAAATCTCTATAATCAGTGTTCAATGTTTGTGAGCGTATTGATAAGAAACGCTACAGTCATTAAACACATACAGTTGTAAAAATGGTCTTTTTAATATTGTTGCACAAAGGTTTTATTTGCTATTAGGTAACTGTCATTACAAAAAGATACCTATTGCAGGCGTTCGGAGGAAAGCGATTTCAAAAAAATTTAGTATATTTTCATCGATCATGACCCCCAGACACCGAAATCACCCTCCGTTCAAATATTGATATATATGTTGGTATAATATGTATGTAAATGTTGATATATCCATATATATATAACATATATATATATGTGTGTTATATAAAAAATTGTACTTTTACTATTCATTTAAATTATTCTAAATTGCCGGCATATTCATTATTTCCTTTTTTTTAATACGCTCTATTATTTATTTCTAGTTAAATTCCTATAAATTTAAAACGCGTATCTTAATAATAGTTTTATTCCAAAACGTAATCTAAACTTTTAATCCCTTCATTAATTTTTATCGTCTACCAAACTGCAAAGTTCTGAACGCAGTTACTTATTTTTCGAATGTTTATCAAAGCCATTTTTACATTTTTATTCTATTTCATCTCATTATCCCGCCCGCTAGGCGACAGCCTTTTCACATCGAAATCATTCCAGTAGCGGCGCCGGGATTCTTTTCTGTGAAGTTTCTCGGTCGCTCTCCATTGGCTGAGTGACGGATCGCAGTTTCACTTGGAGTCTCGTTCGTGATTTTTGTTGGGTTAGCCTGAAGTTGTCATTTCAATCGAATTTCCTCCGCGCATTCTAATAAGTAGCTAGAGCATGAGCTCAGGAGTAGATTTTTTGTGCTGTTTGATTGTTTACATAACCTTTTACCTAGTGTCCTAAGCCATGTAGAATATTCATTTCGTGATTTAACATCTATTTCGCATGAGTAACTAGTTCATGCTCGAGTGGAATGCTCTGACTTCTCATCCTATGGAAATTGTTTAATGTTGGTATGTTCTGGTGGAATAAACAGTTTCCTATGACTACGTTTCCATGTTTTTAATTGGGAAAACCCCTGATTTCTTCATACGCCTTTTTATTCACCACTCACGCAGCCTAATCTGCCTTGTCTTCATCATGAATAAATAAGAGTTTGATTGGACTCTACAATATTATCATCGCTCTACAGCTGCTAAATTTTCACAGGGTTGATACCTCCACTAGCGATGCTTGTGCTAAGTGGCATGATTGCTATACAACATCACCAGCGGCTGATTAATAAGTGGTACTAATCCAGTAATATGAAATGAAAAACACGACGTGATTGTTCGACTTAACCCATTAAATTGTTTCGTAATATATATAGATGTTACCAGCCAAACCCGATTTTAGTCCAAACTAGATTGGCCTAGGCGAAACTAGTTTATCCTAACGCCCATAGGATAAACTAATTTTTCCTAGGCCAAACTAGTTTATCCTAACGCCTATAGGATAAACTAGTTTTTCCTAGGCCAAACTAGTTTGGCCTAAAGCTCATAGGATAAACTAGTTTAGCCTGCTATACTTTGGTCTGAACTAGTTTATCCGAGGCATATTCAATTGGGATTTGAGGCGTGATTGTGTGATTTGATTGATCCCAAAGACCGCCCGGCGCCGACCTTCTAGTTTTATCCTCGGCCAATGCAATTTGACGTGCTTTTATTAACCTTAACGATCGCTCCATCACCAGCCTTCTGCAAAGTAGTATTGCCGTCCCCCTGTGCAATATATTTTATTATATGAGGAGTAGGTCCCCTTATCTTCCACATTTCACCAACGTCGGTAGTTAGAAATATGCTCCATATGACAAATTGTGTGCTGGAGGACCAAATAATGGGATGAGACGTTATCATAAAATTTTATGTGACGAAGAATTTAGAGGAAATATTAATAATGTACAGTATAACCTCAAAAATCCGGCATAGTCGGGACCGGGACTTCGCCGGATATTTAAAAATTCCAAATTTCTGAAAGAAGACCAAATGTACTTCTGATAGCGTTATCAGTGGTTCTATTTAGTACAGTTTGAGGAATCTCTTTCGATCTCGAAATTTTTAATTCGTAAACAATTGCTATTTTTATCTGTCCCATAAGTTGGAAGAATTAAAAAAAAGAAGGGAGGGGGGGGGGGGTGGCTTCGTTGCCAGATTTTGAAGTTACCGGATTTTCGAGGTCACATTGTATTAGTATTTCAAAGTAAAAAATGAAATAAAAAGGGCAGAATTAAAAAAATAATAATAAACTTAAAAATTTTAAAGATTTTTAATTTTGTGTGTTGGGAAAGGGCATAGGATAGATTTTTACTGAATAAAAAATTTAAATGGTGATGATAAATGGGTAACGATATAAAATGTTATCGTAATTCATTTAAATGCGCGCTTCAACTCCCACTTAATTTAATTGAAAATGTTTTAACTGCGATTTATTTAATTGCAGTGTACAACGAAAATATATTATTTGCAATTGAACTTAATTGCAATTGAATTTTAATTGCAGATCGCTTTTAATCTTTAATCGCAATTAAATGAAATCCACGTATTTTTTTTTAAATAAATTTATTATTTAAATAAAAATGTAATTGAAAGTTGGTCATAACTGCACAGTTATGATGCTTATAACAAAATCTTAAATTAAATCATTAGTAGTAGTAGTAGTAACATTTTTCGAATTTCGAATCTGTTTTGAATGAAGTCAATCAATTAATAGAATAATATTTATTATCAGAAAATTGTTACTTCTGTATTTTATTTATTTATTTATTTATTTATTTATTTATTTTTGTGTATGTGTGTTAAAAATAATTTATTTAAACTTTAACAATTAGAGAAATTAAGAATTACTATTAACAAACTGGAAAAATAAGTAAAATTGCTTTATTTTTTCGAAATTAAAAGCCTTTAAACCTCAAAAATACGAATGTTTTAAGGAAATGCATTAAATGTAAACCATCGTGTAGTAATAACATTTCCTCGCTCTAATTAACCTCCCCTCACTTGATAATATATATGAAAGAATCTCCCCTCTTCGCAGCAGCAATGCAATAAGCGGAAAAATAATAAATATATGAATTTTAATTGTGGAATAATAGCTATTTAAAGATACGTGCATTAAAAAAAGTTGGGGTGTGCCAAATGTTACTGATATTTTTAATGAACTGACCAGCGATCTTGCCGATCCAAATGATTTTCATATGAGTTGTGTTGAAAATTGGACTGAAACTTTCTGCCTGGGCAGACCTCAAGAAGAATGCAGTCTAGTCCCGACTTAAGCCGGAAAAAAATTGAGTCCCGGTCCATCTAGGTCCGAACCTCTCAAAAACAGTAATCCCCAAACGAAGCCCGGAACGAGCGTTTGAAAGGAAAATTGGGCGGACCCGTGAAGACCCTTACATCGAATAACCAAAAGAATAGATCACATTTCTTTTTCTTTTAAACGCTAAACTGATATTAAAAAAAAAACAAAACTAGATTTTAGTGAACTTAGCTAACTTCTATAGATGTATTGGAGTTGAGCGGATTCGTTTGAAAATTTTTTAATTTGAGAGTGTACTTGACTCACTTTTGAGAAATTGGATTTAAGTTTGAATTAGTTCCCTATTTTTTTTGTTTGTTTTGTTTTGTTTTCTTTGCGAGCGTGCTCAACACTGGTTGGAATTATTTAAAGCACTTCGAATTGAATTGACCTATGGTAAACTAGATATTCGGCGTCGAAGCGGGCTTTGGGACAATAAAATCTCGCCAAATTGAATTGGCCTAGGATAAACTAGTTCAGACCAATGAATAGCAGGCTAAACTAGTTTATCCTATGAGCGTTAGGCCAAACTAGTTTAGCCTAAGAAAAACTAGTTTATCCTATAGGCGTCAGGTAAAAATAGTTTGTCCTAGGCAAAACTAGTTTATCTTATGGGCGTTAGGATATACTAGTTTGGCCTAGGAGAAACTAGTTTATCCGATGCGCGTTAGGATAAACTAGTTTGGCCTAGGAGAAACTAGTTTCTCCGATGCGCGTTAGGATAAACTAGTTTGGCCTAAAATTGGGTTCGGCCGGTAACATATATACATATATACGTATATCTGATATTTGTCACACTGTAACTCCCGTATTTATGAGCCGATTTGGATGTAACTCGGTGTGTACATAGTAGATACCAATGTCTCGACCGAGTTCGTTGGCCAGCTTCATCCGCTATCTTGTTTCAAAATGGCGGCCATTTAATTTTTTTTTATTGAAAATTTGAAATGTGGTACCAAAAAATTGAAAATTAAAAAATATTTTTTTGTTTATGTGTTTGTTGTTACAAAGATTCCGGAGCAGTTTTTGTTTCGTCTATATCTTAAAAAATTTCTTAGTTAAAGCACTTTGAATTTCTAGCGTGGCTGACATTTTGAAACTTCCTGATTTTTGTCACGCGATAACAGGCGTATTTATGAACCAATATAGATGTACCTTGGTGGGTACAAAGTACATACCAATGTCTCAACCGAGTTCGTTGGCCAGCTTCATCCGCCGTCTTGTTTCAAAATGGCGGCCATTTAAAAAAAATTAATTTAAAATTTAAAATGAGGTACCAAAAAATTGAAAAATGAAAAAAAAAATTCTTATGTGTTTGACCTTAATACAAAGATTCCGGAGCAGTTTTTGTTTCGTCTATATCTAAAAAAATGGCTGAGTTATAGCATTTTGAATTTCTGTTGTGGCTGACATTTTGAATCGACCTGATTTTTGTCAAGCGATTACAAGCGAATTTATTAACCGATTTGGATGTAACTTGTTGTGCACATAGTACATAGTACATACCAATGTCTCGACCGAGTTCGTTGGCCAGCTTCATCAGCCATCTTGTTTCAAAATGGCGGCCATTTAAAAAAAATTTCTAAATTAAAATTTAAAATAAGGTATCAAAAAATTGGAAAATGAAAAATAATTTTTTATGTGTTTGACCTTGATACAAAGATTCCGGAGAAGTTTTTGTTTCGTCTATATCTTACAAAAATGGTTGAGTTATAGCACTTTGAATTTCTAGTATGGCTGACATTTAGAAATGATCTGATATTTGTCACGCGATAACACACGTATTTATTAACCTATTTGGATGTAAGAAGGCATGTGAATCGTATATAGCAATGTCTCGACCAAGTTCGCTGGCCAGCTTCATCCGCCATCTTGTTTCAAAATGGCGGCCATTAAATAAAAAATATATATATATTTAAAGGGAGGTGCAAAAAAATTAGAAATTGAAAAAGGTCTCTTTCTTAAGTATTTGACCTTGATATAAGGATTCCGCAGCAGTTTTTGTTTTGTCTTTTTCTTAAAAAATGGCTCAGATGTAGCAGTTTAAATTTCTTTATGTGGGTGACATTTTGAAAAATCTGATATTTTGCCTGCGACAGCACTCTCACATATCAACTGATTCCGGTGTGAGTGAGCATGTGCACAGGAATTACTAAGGTCTCGACCAAGTTCACTGGTTAGCCTCATCCACCATGTTGTCTTAAAATGGCAGGTACTTCAAGATATCGCCGAATTTGGCAACCAAATATAAGTTACTTTAAATAAAAGCAGCTTGGATAAAGCTGAATAATTTCGCGAAAATCTCATTCATGATGATTTAGTATTGATAAAAATTAGTACTGAATGTTCTATAATCGGTTTCCACTAAATTGAGCTTCGTGTGTTTGAATAATATAAGTTAGCTTTTTAAAAATAAGGAATATGAAAGCTACCTCTTGCTCTCGGCACTGGCCGGAAGGAATTTTTTACATATAGTTGTAACATAAACAGTAATGAAGATAAGCATTCATTTGAATCTTGGAGTATGTAATCTCGGCAATCATCGGCAGGATTTAAAGTTGGGGACAAGAGGCAAAAAATTTTTTAATCGAAGACCTGAGTGGAAAAAAATGTTATGTAACAAAAATTAAAATTCTAGAAAATTGAAGTGAACGTTTTTTATTGTATTTTAAATATTCATTTAATCCTTCTTTGTAGCATATGTTTGAATGTCAGTAAGTGTGACCAAACCCTTCTAGAAAATAATAATGACATTTAATTATCAAATATTAGAAATTATTTTCACCATTTAAATTATTAAATGTAAAAATATTAAGTATTAAAATATACTGTTTCATACCTTCTCAAGTGGCATTTTAGTAATTTAGTTTTATCATATGACATATAATACCTCATAACACTTTCATCCATAAAGTAAAACTTTGAGAAAATGTTTCATCTCTTCAGTTTTCCTCTAGCAGTACAAGTTCTCTTCTCATTCAGTTGCATTATTTTTGTAAAGATTACAATAAATCATAAAGCTTTATGTACATTCGTGGAAAAAAAAGTAAATACCCCCTACTAACTCCTCAACAAATTAGCGTAGAAGAAAGTTACTGGTACCGAACGATAGGAAATAAAGTCTACTTTTAAATGAGGTATATAAAATTTGCTTAGGGAGAAATCTACATATTAAAACGAACCATAACTTTGTTTCTTTCAATAGCAGTAGACAATTCTGACAGCATAAATGAACTCTACACACTTCAATTAGTCTAAAAACAAATTTTTATGCAATTCGTACCATAAGATTCCGAAAAATTAATTATTTTAAAACGAGCGTATTTTAAGGGCTGTATCCAAATTGAAGTTCGGTACTCTATTGTTAGCCGAGAGAGCTCCCTTCTTGATCAAGGCACCTTAAGCACCACTCAAGCGGTCAATGAAATCTGCTAGATTACAGGATAAAATAAGAAATTTCAAAATATCTAGTCACTTCTATCATAGACGGCCTCTTAACCACCATTTAATCGTTTTTTAAGCATAATTTGAAAACTACTTGTAAGAAAAATGTAAAATTTTGGATTTCCAGAAATCAGGACTTAAAAAATCTGAATCCATGAAAAAAACTGTAGTTTGCAATTCATAATTTTTTCGAATATTAATTTCATAATTCATAATTCATATCATAAAATTATAAAAATTGCAAATTCAACGTATTTATGGTTGGGTATAATAGTATTATTGCTACACAAAAATTTAGCACATCAGGAGCATAATTTCAGGAGTTATAAATAAAAATATGAAAATGTAATTTAAAATTAGAAGCACTAAATTTTGAATGTTTATAATTCAAAAACTTATCATTCAAATGACTTGAAATTGTGTGTCTAGGTATATTTTGAACCAAAGATTTGAAATATCTCTTTAAAATTGGGTATTACCATTGAAAAAAATAAAGTTTGGATTCGTTTTATTATGTAGATGGCCCCCTAAGCAAATTTTATATGTGTCATTTAAAAGTAGACTTTATTCCCAATCATTCGGTACCAGTAACTTTCGTCTATGATAATTTGTTGAGGAGTTAGTAGGGGGTGTTTACTTTTTTTTTTCCACGACTGTACACTTGCTGTAACGCTGCATTGAATTTATAAGTTAAAATAAATTAAAAATTAATTTTATTGAACACACACACAAAAAAATTAAAAATACTAGAATCTATAACACTAAGAAACATTTTTTTTTAAATTTTTAAATCAAAAATTAAGTTTCTGGCTAATGTGTAATTTCATTTTTTCAATCTATAGGAAGACTTGCTTGTGACAATATTAAACTATAAAATTTTCTTTAATATTTTTGTTACAGTTAAGAAATAAATGAAAACTGCAAGTTATTTATTCTTATTGTGTGAAAACTGGCAGCAAAATAAAAAATTAATATTCGTAACAAAACAGGTTCATACGTAATTACATAATTATTAGCATGAATAAATCCTTTATCATCAGAAATTTACATTTATTACACATCATAAATTAATATAGTTTAAAATACTTAATAAATGTCTTCAGAAATAAATAGTTTTATTTATTATATTTATTTAATATATCTATAACAAATCATTTTTTCCTCAGCTTTATTTGATAGCTTATTAGTCACTGCTTAAGTTTAATTTAAACTAAATTTGCTTATTAACCGTTCGGATAATTAGAGAAAATTTATCTTTTTAAATTTGCATTACAGTTCCCGGACGCATTGTTTTAGATGGGCTAATTTATCTCTTAAGTAGGTTAATTTCTTATTTAAGATTTTTATTTTCTTATTCAATTATTAATTATACCTTTTATATTAATAAGGTTTTTATTATTTTTTTATATTCATACTTTAAATTAATAATTTTTCTTCCTTTTTTTTTTTACACATATTTTGCTTTTCATCTTGAGTAACGGTAAAAGTGTGATTGAGTAATTAAATTTGTGTTTTATCATTTATTTCTTCGAACGTGTAGTCTTTTGTTCGGAACTTTTAAATTCTTTATAGAATCTTACAATAGATTTCTTTAAAAATGACATTTTACTCGAAAAAACTTCGATAGTATATATAAAAAACAGTCACGAGTTTAACCCTCTAATGCTCATAGTAGCATTTATGCTACCATCAGTGTTCACAATTTAGTGGATGTTTTCAGATATTCTGAATTCATACCAAAAATTAAAAATAATAATAATCGCTTTATTTCATGACTTATATTGTGTTTATAAATATAGCTTAATTTATTATTCAGATTTTCTGGCATGAAATCGTATTCTCTGAAATACAGAATTTCAAGAATGCATTCTTCCATGAGCATTAGAGGGTTAAACAGACGTTTTGCTTTTTTAATTTCTTATAAATAAGACTATTGCTAAATTTTGAACAAAACACGCGCATTTCTTATTGCTCAGTCTGTTTTATGAGTCGTCCATGACAATTTTAAATTTTAAGAAATGGCAAATTATTACTTTCTTCTATCTTCAATAGAAGAAAGTATTGTAATCGAAATTTTTTTCGACTTCCGGTTTTCGACGGATTTGCATGTTTTAGGGGTCAGAGATTCCAAAAAACATGTTTATAGAAAATGTCTGTCTGTCTGTGTGTCCGTCTGTCCGTCTGTCCGTCCGTCCGTCTGTCCGTCTGTCCGTCTGTCTGTCGCCATTGTACCATCAAAAAGTGTATGAAGTTATGTATACAATTAAACCAAAATTTTATTATAAGTTTTTAGCTATGACAAGCAGGTCGTCCCGGAATTTGAAAAAAATTCGCCGGTAGGGGGCGCTGATATAACAATTTTTGTGCGATTTTGAATATTGTACCATCCAAAAGTGTATGGAGTTATACATAAAATTGAACCAAATTTTTAGTTTAAGTTTCTGGATATGACAAGCAGGTCCTCCCTGAACTTGGAAAAAATTCGCCGGTAGGGGACGCTGTAAATGCGTTTTTTGTGCGATTTTGAATATTGTACCATCGAAAAGTGTGTGAAGTTATGCATAGAATTGAACCAAATTTTTATTTTAAGTTTTTGGCTATGGCAAGCAGGTCCTCCCTGAATTTGGAAAACATTCGCCGGTAGGGGGCGCTGTAATAGCGATTTTTGTGCGATTTTGAATATTGTACCGTCCAAAAGTGTATGAAGTTATGCATAGAATTAAACCAAATTTTTATTTTAAGTTTTTGGATATGGCAAGCAGGTCCTCCATGAATTTGGAAAAAATTCGCCGGTAGGGGGCGCTGTAATAGCGATTTTTGTGCGATTTTGAATATTGTACCGTCCAAAAGTGTATGAAGTTATGCATAGAATTAAACCAAATTTTTATTTTAAGTTTTTGGATATGTGAAGCAGGTCCTCCATGAATTTGCAACAAAAAATTCGCCGTTAGGGGGCGCTGTAATAGTGATTTTTGTGCGATTTTGAATATTGCGCCATCGAAAAGTGTATGAAGTTATGCATAGAATTGAACCAAAAAAAAATTTTAAGTTCTTGGCTATGGCAAGGAGGTCCTCCCTTAATTTGTAAAAAAATCGCTCGTAGAGGGCGCTGTAATAGCGATTTTTGTACAATTTTTGTGCCATTTTGAATATTGTACCGCCGAAAAGTGTATGAAGTTATGCATAGGATTGAACCAAATTTTATGTGTTTATTTTTGGTCATGTCACGAAGGTCCTCCCTGAATTTGGAAAAATTCTGCCGGAAGTGGGCACTATAATTGCGATGTCTGTACCATTTTCATTATTGTACCATCGAAAAGTGTATGAAGTTATCCATATAATTGAACCAAATTTTTTGTGCATGTTTCTGGCTATGGCAAACAAGTCCTCCCCGAACTTGAAAAAATTCCGAAAGAAGGGGGCGCTATAATTCCGATCTCTGTGCCATTTTCATTATTGTACCATCGAACAGCGTATAAAATTATGCATACATTTGAACCAAAATGTTTGTGCTTGTTTTTGGCTTTGGCCAAGAGGTTCTCCTTGAATTTGGAAATATTGCGCGGTAAAGGGGCTCCGTGCTAGCGATTTTTGTATACTTTTCTTGATTTTTCGTAGTTCTATTGTGCATCGGCGGCTCATGCAGCGGCGGGAACTCGCTTCCTGCTATGCCGGCTATTCGCAAACAGCTGATAACGACAGAATAAGGAAAAATTAATAATTTTAACAAATATCATGATATTGATTAACTCGTTTTTAGTCCGTTTAATTGACTTGAGCAGAAATTTAAGATGAAAATCAAAGTTGGTATAGTATTGAACTAATAATATTGAAGTATTAACATGTGTAACTAGGTTTTGAAATATTAAGATGTATAAGATAGAAGAAAGTTTTGGGATTGGCACATCCAACTAGTTAAATTTATAATTACAGGTAGGGAGGGAAATAAATGCTTAAAATAAACTACTAATTCAGTCTACAACAGAAGAGGCTATTGTGAGATACTAATCTATCCTTCAATCTCAAATAAGTCAAATCATTTCTAAGTCCATACTGCACTGTAAAGAAAAATATACACTGCTCAAAAAAATTAGGGGAGCAAGAAAAAAGTGAAGAAGACAGTGCAAGTTAGCCATGTATGGGCATAAAATTGATAGTACACGTGTGTCAATGCGCAATACAGGGGAAGAAAACGTTTAAGGGAGCTCTTTTTCTTTGAAAAGATGGAAAGAACATGAAAAGATACTTTAGGGCAACAATTTCTTTTCATGTAAAGGATAAAAAAAAAAGTATTGTTTAGAAAACGATGCAAGATTTTTAATATGGCGTGTGGTCTCCTCGAGTAGCTAAGACTGCTGCATACTGTTTTCCATGGATGCGTTGAGGTTATCGATAAGACTTTGGGGAATACTCTTCCACTGCTCAAGAATGGCAATCTCAAGCCCCGGACAGATAAAGGAGGCTTTGGACTCGCAGCAATGTAGCGTTTGAGTATGTCCCAAACATATTCGATCGGATTTAGGTCAGGAGAGCGTGCTAGTCATTCCATACGCTGTATTGTTTTAGCTACAAGCATGTTTTTTACAATACGAACTGTATGAGGTCTGGCATTATCATGCATGTAAAAAAAAAGAAGTCACTAAATGCTGCAACATAAAAAACGACATGAGCTCTTAGTATCTCGTCTGTATAACTTCGGATCGTCAAAATGCCATTCCGAATGATATGCAGGCCCGTACATCCACCTATGCTGATTATGCACATGGCATCAACCCACCTCGTGTGTAATGTGATCTTTCACAAACAAATGTGAGATTATTTTGAGTGCCTCTTTCACTCCATGCCAAAACACATCAGATGTCATATCCAGACTGATTCGGGACTCGTCTGTAAACAGAATTTGACTCCAACAACGTTGTCTCCAAACTTAATGTGCAGTTACCCACCTTCTTTGGTCCGCATAATTGCTTGACGTCAACGGAATACAGACCATGGGCTTACGTGCATACAGACCACCCTGATGAAGCCTATTTTGGAATGTTTGGCTGGACACCCTTTGTCCTGTGGCCAAGAACAACTGTGTTTGCAGCAGAGTAACATTGCCTGTTCCGTCTCGACGAGCTGTTAATATGATATATAGGTCATCAGTTTTTGTTAGTACAGTTCTGTTAGTTCTGTAGTACATGGTCGACCTTGCCCTTGTCGATGTCTACCATTCCATATGTCGTGGAATCGATTTCACAGCATTACATTGACACTTCTTGCGACCCCAACAGCGTCCGCTACACTTTGTTGTGTTTCCCCAGATTCAGCTGTCCCGATAACACGCCAAGCCATGAAATTCGTTAAATCATATTATTGTGACATTTTCTAGTCACCTTCTCTCAAAACACAAGCTGTGCAATTGAATTTTACAACTTAGTCAATGAAACAAATTTTTCTGCAAAATCCCAATTTTTACACTTATCTCCTTTTTCTACTTTTTAACGTTATAAATTTTAATTTGCATGTGAAGTTTTTTTTTATCTGTTTTCTCCTACGCTTTAAATTATGGATATTTTATTTCACGTTACTTATCGGTGTAAATATTTGCGTAATTTTGTTAAAAATATGTGCTTTCCTAATTGTTTTGGGCAGTGTAGATATGTCTTAATCTAGAAAAATGCAATATAACCGCAAACGAAAATATACAATAATGATTTATTAGTTGATATTCCGATAAGCCTTTATTATTTTTAGAAACATCGGAAATCAATATAATTTCAACATACAAAGAAATATTTATGAAAAAAAAAAAGTTTATTTTGCTCTGAATGATTTTCGTAAAAGCTTTCAAGTAGTTTTCATAGTGTATTGATCAGTTTTTCAACAAGGATTATAGGTTTTTCGGGTTTTATCAATTCTCAAGTAAAGATCTACAGGTTCAACAAACTAGTTTCACAGATAAAACTTTATAAATTAACAGCATTAACATTAATTTTAAAATGTTAAAATGTTTTATCATTCTTAGATGTATACATTTAATTAAGCAGCTGAAAATGTTTAATTCAGAATTAAAAGTCTCAAAAACTGATGTTCAGGCTTAAGAAAACTGATAAATACACTTCAAAAAATAAAAATATTTCAAAAAAAAATATGTACAAGTATAAGTAACTGTGCTATTATAAATTATTTTTCAAATCTTAAAAATAGATACTGATTTCTGAAGTTTCTAATGACAAAGAAGTTTTTTGAAATGATGGGTAACTCAGAAGAGATTTTTGTATATTTCCGTTCTTGGTTATTTTCATTGACTAAAAAACATTTGCCTTTTTCTGTAGTTTGGATGGCAAGTATAACTTTGCTAATAAGGACTTTCATTAAAAAAAAAAAAAAAACCCGCAATGTTAATTTAAAACAATCTTTAGATAAAACTGAAACTATGTGAGTTAGAATAAAGGTTTATTCGGAGCACGAAACTAATTCTTTACCAATACTTCTTATTTACCACTTTGAGACACTTTCTTTACTAAACACCGTCCTTCCAGCCTTTTCAAAATAATGCCTGTGCACGAACATCAACTACAGTTGTCAAACAAAGCCACAAATTCAACAACATCTCTCATGCAGTATCCACTGAAAGCACGATTCTGCAAAACCTAAAAATTAACAATTCTTAATTAACTTAGTGCACCTAATTATCATTAGTTCACTAAGCAGTAAGAAAACTCAAATTTCGTAGAGCGCATTTATAAAGAAAGGAAGTTAATGAGTTTAGAAGAATATGAAAAAGCACCGAAAAATTGGCGATAAACCACAATTAAATGTTAAGTCCTTGTATAACTCACTATTAAAATACAAAAACACACAGGACGCGTTTCGATCTTGAAATTTTAGTAGCCCATCATCAGCCGAAGTAAACATGTGTCTGTAAGGCGACAAAGTCAAAAAATGAACTGAAAGTAGAGTTACAGAGAATACGACAGCTGGAAACCAATGACAGAGGTGTACGTGCAGAAGAGGAAAATAGTGTTTTCCTTTCATCTAGCGCCACTTTTCACATTCTTTGTAATCTCTACTCTGTTCCTTTCAGTTCATTTGTAACCTTGTCCACATACGGACATATGTTTCCAGCTAGAAATGCGTCCAGTATTATTTTATATTTTTATGGTGATTTACACAAAGTTTTATTATTTAATTTTAGAAGATTAGACACTCAAATAAAAGCGCACCGTTTTGTTCAATTACGATGTCACGTACGGAAGAAATCAACTATCGCCAATTGATCGTAGTGTATCTTTCGATTTCAAAGTTTAAAACGTACATGTCTTAATGTGTATTTATACACTTTGCATTAAGCTCGCTGTAGAACCGTAAGACATTGCTTGACAATTATATATCAGTATTGGTTCCTCACATAGTACAAAAAGGCTCATTTTTTTAAAAAATCTAATAAATATACAAACGAAATATACAATAACCTGTTCCGCGATACCCACTATTCGGAAAAGCGGTATTTACCTTTAGAAACTTAAGGGGGCACAGGACCTTTGAGTTTATAGAAACGATCAAAAACATCGCCTTTTTCACAATACCAAAACACAAATAATATGCAAATAAGATCTTTTTTTCCATTTCTGCCTGAAGTATATAATCTTAGCTATATTATCCATAAAAATAAATGGTGTATTTTCTTAGCTATATTATCCATAAAAATAAATGGTGTATATTCTTAGCTAAATTATCCATAAAAATAAATGGTGTATATACAAAATTAATATTTAAATTTTAAATTTAAAAATTCATCTCACTAATGCGCAACTTAAAATCATTAAGTACTGCACGCATTAATAAATTAGAATTATGCATATAGAAAACTATTTTTGAACAAAATAGAATTATAACACACCTATTTCTAAATTAAAACCAAAGTATGTGCAAAAAGTTTTGTTTAGAATTTAATTTTAGAACAAAATAAAAAAATATACAAAAAAAAAAAATCAAGTTCTTTAAGTGCAAAAAAATAAATAACGTAAATATTGGAAATTTTTTTTTGTTTTAGCATGAAGACTATAAAGAAATGCATATTTGGCTAATTTTTTAAAGCTGTTGCTTATACAGTTTGAAAGTAACAGTGCGCGCAAACTCTAAATTGACTAATCTGTGAAAACGCGTTTTAAAGTTTCAATAACAACAGGCTTTCAATTGTACTCACCTTCGATAAAAGATTATAACTTAAGAAATAATGCAGATTTTTGAATGGGTTTTTTTGCATATTGTTGAGAAACTTTTAAAAAATCAGAATGAAACAAAATCCAAATGCAAATTTTTGAATGGATTTTTTTGCATATTGTTGAGAAGCTTTTATAAAATCAGAATAAAACAAAATCCAAATGCAAATTTTTGAATGGGGTTTTTTGCATATTGTTGAGAAACTTTTAAAAAATCAGAATAAAACAAAATCCAAATGCAAATTTTTGAATGGGGTTTTTTGCATATTGTTGAAAAACTTTTAAAAAATCAGAATAAAACAAGATAAAAAAACGACTTTTTGAAAGTTTAATGGTCCTGTGCCCACTTAAAGGCCAATATATTTTTAAGATTTAAAGAAGCATTTATAAAATAACAATTCTTTGCTGCCACTGACTTTCGGAAAAGTTTCCGTGTAAAGTTTTAGTTGTATTAATCGGTTTTATAAAACCGGAATATTAGGAATGCTCTCAATCCTGAAGTAAAAAAAAATATTCATGATCAACTAAAATACTTTACAGACAAGCATGTTAAATTGATAGCATTTACTTTCACATTAAAATCAACATTATTTTGATAATCTTGCATTTATAAATTGAATTACACAGCAGAAAATACTTAGGTGAAAATAAATATCACCTTAAAATTCAATATTCCGACTTGAGAAAACTAATTAATACAGTATAAACCTGCTACGAAACATTTCCGAGAACCAATGGCAGCAATATAAACTTATAAATGATTCTTTAAATCTTAACAATATACAGTGTATAATCTTAGACAATATACAGTGAAATGCGGTTAACACGAAAACGCTTAACATGAAAAATCGGTTAACACAGAATGATATAGCGGTCTAGACAGTATACTATGCAATTTAATAATTTTTTTCTCTTTTAACACGAAACAAAAATCGTTTAACACGAAAAAAATTCGCAAAGTAGCAAATTCTTTGGCACCTCAAGAATCAGCCGATATTGAGACTTAGTCAACATTTAATGACATCTTTGGGAAAGTCTCAACGTTATTAGACTGTCCCACAATATCATTAAATAAATAATTTTGCAGTCGATGATGATGTGTCTTCAGCACCGATTCCGACAGACAAAGAGATTTTGGAAAAAGTTCATAATCCAAATGATTCCACCCAGGGCCTGATTAATGCACGGGCCTCCGGGTGCTCGGCCCTGGGCCCACAAATTTGTGTGTATTTTCTCACAATTTAAGATTTCCACTGATTGAAATATTTTGGTCCCTGACGTAAAGTTTTACTGTAATAAAAAACCTCCATATTTAATTTTTCTGTAAAAGTCCTTTTCAATTTAAGAGTACCTCTAATTTTCAAAACTTGCCGTATCCAGAAAATCAAATCTCCGGAAAATGCCAAAAACTGCATACTGAGTCTATTGGTTTCAATATAAAAGAGGATTTTACAATGCCAGAATTATAGTTTAAAATGATTACTAGACTGTTAGGGAAAACACAATTTTTATGATTATGGATAAGGCGAGTTTTGAAAAAGACGTCCTCATTTATTCTGCAGCATAAACTGTGGATCATAGATGTTTGTGAATTATACAAATGATTATTTGAGAAAGTGCACGGTAATTCATTTTCTTGATTATTCTTGTAAGTTAAATTTTCTTTGTAAACTTGAAACTTTTACCCAAACATCTTTCTCAACTCATCATATAAACCTATTTTTTTTTTTTTGAAAGTGTCACCGGGAATGGGGAGGTAGTGAGGGGACAAATTTTAACAGGCCCTGGGCCCAACTTCAGCTTGATCGGGCTCTGATTCCACCTATGTAGATTCCGACAATGAATCTGACAACGGAATCAACGATGCAGTTCCTGTCCCTTATTCTTCAGAAATGCAGAAAATGATTGAAAGTATGCGCAGTTACTTAGATGCGCATTCGAATGGAAAGATGAATAAAACAATGGCTGATCTCGAGCAATTTGTGGACAATGTGGTGCAAAAAAAGAAACCTCAAAAAAAAAAAAAAAAAAAAAAAAAAAAGATATTTTATATTTTTCTTCCAAAACAATATTTTTTTTACTTCCTTTTCATCCTAATGGATGCAACCTACAAGTAGTTTAACAGGAAATTGAAATAAAATTGGACGACATCGAAAATATTAGTGAACTTTGTTCTTTTTTTACGATTCTTTTAACACGAAAAAAAAGTTTGGTCTCTTCAGTTTCGTGTTAAACGTATCTCACTGTATTGGTGTTTGAGTTTTCTAATGATAAAAGACGTTTTTGGAATCGAGGGTAATTCGGTAAAGGTTATTAGTCCCCAATATGCTATTTCTTTCGGTAAGCAATTAAAATGTCGTCTCTAAAAAATAACATTACGTTACAGAAGCCAGCCTTAAAATGAACCAGATGTATCAATATACGGTGAAATACTGATAATCTCTACTGTACTTTTTTTTTAAACTTCTAGGCATCGCACATTGTCAATTTTTATACCGTCGTATACGGAAAAAAAGTGCTTTTAAATGTAAGCTGTTTGAAAATTGCATCTCAATTTATTTTTGATATATTAATTTTTTGTAGTTTTTAACACCATTTTTTTAAATTTTGGCAATTGTAGTACTCGATTTCTGTAGAAACTGACGTAAAAATAGTTGGAAAATAGCAGATTATTATATCTTTTGGTATAATAAATCGAATAATTTGGTTTGGGTTCATTTTTCCATAACAACTGAAAAAAATTGTAATTAAAATACGTGCTATGTTGAAAAAATATAAATTTCTGATTTTTGATAAAACATGCAGCTATTATAAACTATATTTAATTTTATGTATCCATAATAAAGTTACAAACATATGAATCATTAGATCCCACCCACCCCTTTTTTTGTAGATCTTCTTGAGTGACGACATCGCTTTTTTGCTGTATTTGTGTATTATTCTGCAATAATGAAGTCATATGCATAATGTTATGTAGATGTTGTTACATCGTAAATATGAAATTCTTCAGCGGACGAGAATGACATCATTTTATATAAAAGATGTGAAGACGTAAAAGCATGCGTTTTATGTCTTCAAACTGAGCTATGCTTTGTACTATCTATATCTATATCTATCTATCTATATTTCTTTTCTTTTTATCGCGGATGACAATAAATTCTCAAAAAGCAGAATTTTCGTTTTCTAGTTGTATATTTGCGTTCGTGGTTACATTATATTTCCATTGATTAAGAAATATTTATATTTTTTACAGTGTATTTTAGGATTTATCTATTTTCTAAATTCGGCAATGTTTAGTTTAGAAATTTGAATTTTTTATAGTTGAATATTTCAAGAGAGTTAATTTTTTAGATCCGGTAAATTGAAGTAGTTTCACTGATAAAAGGTAATTCCTGTGAGAAATTGTCAAATGAGTAAAAACCCAAGGCTCTTTTAATAAGCAATCGAATAAATTGCGTAATATTCTAAAATTATTAGAGGAGAAAGGAAGGAAACCAGAAAATTTGTTTAGAATATTTCAATATGCCAGAAAACGTGTATAGAATATCGAAATCTATCAGAAAATTTACATAAATACCAGAAAATTTGTATAGAAATTTTAAATATAAGAAATAGTACAAAAAATATATGAATATGTAATTCTACAATTCTTCGGTTTATTTTACACTATTGAATTAAAATTATTAAAATATGAATGAAACCCCTTTTCTTTTTCATTTTAATTAAGCATTTGCTACTATTATTTTTAGGCTACAGCATTAAACTCTTTTAAAAAATAGACAAAAATGTTGAAAAAATGTGGGCTAATCTCGATTATTGAATTGCAACATCCTATACGTTGGAAACCACTGCTATAGAGTATCTGTGTATCAAAATTTTCGAATAAACCAGTTCTTTTTCTCATTAATCATGGGCAAGGTGTAGTTTATTCTATTTTCAAAGCTTTCATAATGTCTATAAATATATTTATATATATATATATCTAGGATAATTATTAATCAATTTGAAAATATAAAAATATAAAGACATGTTAAAAAATATTTCTCCAGATAAAATTCATTTCTAATAAATTAACCATTTAAAATCACATTATTCAGTGTATTGTACGTCTATTAAATAATACAGGGTGCCCATAATAGAATACCAGAGTTGTAAATTATAATAGTATCAATGGTAGGCGTTGTAGAATGTTGGTTCAAGGTCACAAATAAAGAGAAATTCAAGCCGTTTTAGATAAGTGCATGCTCGAATACTGCTTTGTTATTGACTTGCTGGCAGTGTCACATGCACAAAATGGCGACTCCTGAGTGTAAAGCGTTATTGCTGATCTGAAGAATTAAAAGCCATTAAGAACCATGCGATTTTTTTCTCTGGGGCTTTATAAAAGATGGTGTCTATGTTCCACCGCGACCTAATGTTTGGCCAGAGTTGAGACACAGAACTGATGAGGCTATTGCTTCCATGACTCCGTGCTTGTTAACCGAAGTGTGAGAAGAATTGGACTTTAGATTGGATGTGTGCCATATAATCAAAGGCGCACACATTGAACATTTGTAAGAAAAAACTAGGTTAGGTTACCTTCAATCTGATGTATGATTTGTTGTAAATTGTCTAAATTAAACTTTTATAATATACCATTGGAATTGGGACTTTATTTTATGAACATTCTGTTCTAATAAGTAAGAGATTTTTATTATTTTACGCATGTCTTTTTCATTTACAACAGTTTCAGTGCTGTTATAAAGAAGCCGTAGATTGTTAAATGTATGTTATTTAAAAATTAATCAATTTATTCCGATTTTAATAAAACTAACTATGTTATAAAAAGTTTGACAATGCTATCAGTTGTGCAAGAAACATACGTAAATGTAATAGAAAATGCGAAACTTAAAGCATGAAAAGACAAATGGGAAATTTTGATTTTGAAAATCTAAAACCTTAACACATTTAGCATAAGCAATAAAATTTAAAAATTTAAAAATTTTACAGAAAGTTGAATATTTGGTTTTTTTTAAAGATATGTTCTTGAAAGCTTAAACCCAACATTTTGCAATAAGGGGAAAAAAATTATTATCTTTGAAATATCATATATAGTCTTTGATTTTCAGAATTTTTTAATAGTATTAGAATAAAAATAATATTTTGAGAATGTTTTCCTAATTTAAAAAAATGGTTTTTAGAGGTATCAAGCAAAATGTAGTTAATTTGAGAAAAAATATGAGCGAAACCAATGTGTTTTATATAACTGCGGAATTTTTTTTTAAGACTTCGAGACGTTTTAAGAAATATATTTCGTACCCTTTTAAAATTGATAATATAATTTTTTAAGTAATTATCTATAAAAGTGGAGATAATTTTTAAAAAAGAAGCTTTTTTGTCACAAAACCGGCTAATCTTTTTCTGTGACAAAAAATATCTATTTTCATTTTATGTGTTGGAACTCTTATTATTATTTAAATAAAATTTAATAATTAAAATATCTTATTAATTCCATAAAACAAACGTATTTGATACATTTGTTTAAGAAATTTTTGTGTTAGAAGGAACAGTTATTTTAAAATCGCGATTCATCTATTAGAAAGTAGTAATAGATATATTCTTAAAATTGCATAATTACATTATGTTTGACGAAAAAGACGGGAGATATACTATTTCCAACGATATATATCAAAGTAAATGCGATGTGTATCATGTTCTTACGTGAAAATTATTGCGAAAATGACAATATGTCTTATGAAAAAGAGAGCTATACACATTTTATAAAACAACATAAATATAGAGAAGAGTGAAGTGTTTTGAAGAAATGAATAATTCTTACATCTGTAGCTAATAAATGATGTTTCAATCTCCTTGTAATCGATAAAGATTTCAAGATATTAATCTAGCTATTTAACGCATTTTCTATGTCTATAAAATACATAATTTTTTCCAGGATTGAAATAATTATCCATACGTCATTGTTTTTCAAACTTTAAATATTTTTAAATTGTTCTATTTTAATGAAATATTTAGTCTTGTTTAAATTGTTGTAATAAATAGGAAGAGGGTGGAGGGTAGTGTTGCCGTTGTCCCGCCTAAATCAGTGCTGCAAAGGCTCTGGACACCACTAATTTCTTACAGTTTATATCACCATCTTTAATCACACATAATTTTGCTATTAGATAAGGCGAAGGAAATTACCTCAAAATACTGGAGTCCAGAGCATTTGCTTTACGCGGAACACCTGGCAACACTAGTTCAGGGGCTATACAAGGAAATTTTTAGTGAATCTAATTTATAATATAAACGCCAAATTATAAGGAAATATAGAAATTCTATTAAAGAAAACTTTCTAACAAGAAAATTGCAAGCTCTTTCATTAGTCAACATTCTTTGGATGCTGGATAAAGTTTTAATTTCCAAAATGCTAAAAATACTTTTAATTAAACTTCTTTTCAGAATAATATTCGGATTTTCATAATATTAATTCATCAACATTTTTGTAATGTGAGATTATTTTGAACAAATTTATGATTAAATTTTACTCTTCTAGCTTGGAAAAATTCATTAAACACACATTGTGTTACATGATTTTAAATACACTTATCAAATAATCAACAAGAACGAACAAACGTGAATTAGGCACAAATTATGAAACCCTTTACAACATTAACCGAATATTATTATGACGTTTTGCAACGTTATGCAATGTATACTTTATTAAGACGTAATAAAATGCGATATCTAAATAATTTAAAAACAAATAGCGGAGTAAAATCTTATTTTCAACAGTTTCAGTTCATAGCCGGTAATGTATACAAAGCGTTTCGTATATGATCTATAGATTTTATTCACATCGAAAAATAAGCTAAAAATGAATTAAGTTTGAAAATGCATACCACAACTGAAAAAGCACTTCCAGCAATCATCGATCAATGTCTGTCCTATAACCAATTTTTTCTGTGTATCTGTGTAATTGAATGATAAATATAGTATGCCCTCTTTTACCTGTAGAAAAGATGTAGTACACCGCAGTAATGCATATCGGTTTCATAATTTTTACAGTATCAATAAAGTGCACCTCAAATTTTTTTCCCCGTAGAACATGATGCAATGTATATATTTTGCCCGTCCCTGTAAATAAAATATAAATGCTAATTATGCTGTACTCTAGGCAAAGCAGGTTACACAGTCCAGGTCAGTGATTACATAAATTTCATTATGTCTGAAATAGTGTACTATCATTAAAATACGCTGTAAAATATTTCCATCGAAAATCATAACGTAACGGATTCGTTTCTGAGACTCTGTAAAAAACTATAAACGATACTTATTTTTTCCTCTAGATAAAGCATGTTTTAATCCACTTCAGCGATGCACATTAGTTTCATTATGTCTGAAACAGTCTATCATCATTAAAACACACTGCAAATGATTTCACCCCTCAGACCATAATGTAATGGAATTCTTTTTGTGTGCCTCTTAAGCGAATTACAAATGTTATATACTACATTTTTTAGTGGAGAACATACTATCAGAATGATATATGAAAATTACATGCCAATTTGAATATATTTACGAGAGTTAAAATACGGGCAGGCAACAGACAAACCGACGTCAAACACTTTTCAACTGTGTTGGAAAAAGGAAACAAGTCGGAAATTATACGCCAAACGTTACAAAAAAGATGCGTTCGTACTATAAGAAGTTTTATAAATATTCATATCTTGGTGCTTTGTGCAATATGTTGCACTCTTATGCTAAAATGCATGAATACAAAATCTGTTACGATTCTATATATTAAATCAGCAATACGGAAATAATGTAACTCCATCTTAAATAGTAAGTAATCATCATGGCAACCTAGAAACACTACCTGTCATAAGATATCACTGAACTAATCACGTATGATAAGAATTAAAGGAATGAAGAAAACTTTTATTAATATTATGGGGGCGAGACTCCATACATAACTCACAACTCACTTTTAGGACGAGCACTGACATTTATTGGGACGAATACACAACAAAAAATACAGATATAAACACTCTTCTCGTTCTTTAATTAGCTTAAAGTCTATAATTTAGGACGTCGTTGAATATATTTCTGAGGTTTTCTTACGTCGTGTAAATATTCAATCTTATTTCACCGAAATATATTCCGTTCTTTTTTAACAAAACCTTCCGTCGTCGAACTCATTTCGTTCTCTTTACTTCTTCTGCATTTTCACTTCACACAGCTTCGTTAAGGCTCGTTTCCTTTTTAATCTCGAAGCGGAAACTACGGAGACACTCAGTCTAATGCAGGTGTTGCTTGCGAAATCTCCACAAGCGGCCGTCCTGACATCTGGAGCTGCCGCAGCGACATGTGGTAAAATAGAATCTGAAAAAAACAAAAAACAAAAACCAGTAACTGTTCTTAGGGGAAAAGAAAAAAAAATTAATCTGCACATCATAGTTGAAGTAGCGTAACATCGTATTTTTTTTTTTTTTTTTTTTTTTTTTTTAAGTTTCAGTTTTCGTCAGGCCAAGGTTTCATGTATTCAGCACAGGAGCTAGTATTTATCGGTCCTTCAGTTGATGAGATTTTCGTTACGTCGTAGGTGTCATTAGACTTCACTTTGATTACTTTATACGGACCTAAGAATTTTGATTTCAACTTTAAACCTGGTCCTTGCTGGGTTCTCTTAATTGCTACAAGGTCACCAAGCTTGTACTTACGGGGTTTCTTACGTCGTAAATTATAGTGCTTGCGGTTTTCTTGTTGAATTTCCAGAATATTCTTCTTGGCTTCTTTACGGAGCTCTTCTCTGTCTTTCATAAATTGTTCTTCGACTGCACTGTTTAAGAGGTCAATAATTTGTACATCTTCTTTCTGTTTCATTTTTGTACCAAATAATATTTCAAACGGTGTTCTCTTAATGCTTCTTTGGTAAGTTGAATTAATGACTTGTTGAACTTTAGGAACATGTTTAAACCATTTGGTCGGTTCGTCTTTGGACATTTTAGAGATTACAGAAATTATGGTGGAATTAAGTCGCTCTACTTGACCATTGGCACGGGGAAGGCCAGTTGTAACTGTCTCGTGCTTTATATTTTCATCTTGACAATAATCAGCAAATTCTTTGCTTGTAAATGCCTTTATCGCTAATGATAATGGAAGGATTGCCAAAAGTATGACTTTGTTGTCGTAGTTTTGATATAACTTCGGTAGCAGAAGTACTTTTACATGGATACAACCAGACGAATTTAGTAAATGCGTCTATTAAAGACAAAATATGTTTATAATTTTTGTTGGTTGTTTCAAGAGGGCCTAAATGATCAATGTGGTAGGTTTGGAGAGGAGTCTCTTCTTTAGGTAAGGGATGTAATTCACCTTCTTGTTTGCCACGTTTGCGATTATACAAAAGGCATGTTACACAATTCGCTATAATTTTATCAATTTTATTTGACATATTAGGGATGAGAAATTCTTCGTTAAGGAGTTCTTCACAGCGTTTACGGCCAAAATGTCCTTTGTCATGAACGTGTTTAATGACATTTAGCTGCATTTCATCCGGCACAACTATCAGATCGATACCTTTATGATTTTTATAGAGAACGTTATTTTTAAGGAAATAGTTGTCATATGGCTTTGTTTTCAAAATTTCTTTGATGGCCTGTATATGTTCGTCAGTGTTCTGTGATTGTATGATTTTGGTAGTAAAGCTATCTTGAATGACCATAGATATTGGATTTCTACTTAAAGCGTCGACATGGCGCATGCGTGTACCTTGTCTGTGTTCGATTGTATAGTTATAGTCAGCTAACATTAAAGCCCATCGAGCAATCTTGGTGCAAAGATCTTTTTTATTCATAGTAAGGGCGAATGCGTTGCAATCTGTGACTATCTTGAAAGGAATACCTAGAATGTAAACGCGAAATTTTTTAAGGGCTTCTATGACAGCTAAAACTTCTAATTCATAACTCGAATATTTACGTTCGGCATCTGTGGTTTTTTTGCTCATAAAATAGACAGGGTGAAATTGATTGTCAATAGAAGACTTTTGAAGGAGGACTGCTCCGTAACCGTCAATAGATGCATCACAGTGAACTTCTGTTTCTTTACTAGGGTTATAAATGCTTAAAACAGGACCTGAAGAAAGGATGTGTTTCAGCTGATTAAATGCTTTTCGTTGCTGGTCGCCAAAGTGAAATTTAGTGTCCTTTCTAAGAAGATCTGTTAAAGGCTTAGCTATTAAAGAGTAATCTTGAATGAATTTACGAAAATATGAAGTTAATCCGACAAATGAATGTACATCTTTTATACTTTTAGGTTCTGGGAAATTAAGGACAGCTTTAGTTTTTAAGGGGGATGGGTGCAGTTGACCATTTTTAATGTGGTAACCCAAAAAATCAATTTCTCGTTGTAGAAAGTGGCATTTTTTGAGATTCAGTTCTAAACCATATTCGGATGCAGTTGTAAGGACGCGTTGTAATTTCTGGAGTCCTTCGACTTCGTTTTCAGCTGGTATTATGAAGTCATCCATATAGACAATAAGTACTTTTTCATTAATGAGGTCTCGAAAAACGTTATAAATATATCTTTGAAACACTAACGGTGCATCGCTAAGGCCATAATTCATATATAAGAATTCAAATTGACCAGAATGTGTTACGAAAGAAGTATATTTTCTACTATTTTCTTCTACTTCGACATGAAAAAAAGCATTTTTAAGGTCAAGAGTAGTAAATACTTTTGCAGAATGCAACTGATCAATAATGTCATCAATTACTGGGAGGGGAAAACGTTGTTTATGTGTTTTAGAATTTAATTTCCTATAGTCAACACACAATCTATATGAACCATCTTTCTTTTTTACTAGGACAATAGGTGATGAAAAATTACTAGTGCTTTTACGAATAATTCCTTTTTCGAACCACTCAGAAATTTGTTTTTCGACGAAGTTTTTCTCTATTTGCGCCAAGCGCCTGGGAGGACAAGTAACAGGTTCTTCGTTTTCCAGATGAATTGATAATTTAACATCAGTTGTCTTTATTTTTTTAGGAGAATAATTTTGAATAAGTTCTGAAATTTTTGAACGTATTGTTTCATCGGTAATATGAGATAAATCAAGATTAAGATCGTCTAACACATGAGCAATATTAATCAAAAAATTATTGGACGTATCGTCATTTTTCTCGATTTTTTGCATCGAAATATTATTTCCAGAAATTGTTAAAATACTTTGTTGAATGATATCTGTACCAATAATAAGATAAAAAGATATGGAATAATCTGGGACTACATAAACATTAGTTGTATAATTAAAATCATCTATCATAATGTTCGTAGAGAAAAAACCTAAGGGTTTGATTATAGTATTTCCTAATCCAGTTAATGTGATAGTTGAATGTTCAAGGTTCGAAATTGTAGGGAGTTTGCGATAAATACTTTCCTTTAGTAAACTTCTTTCACTACCTGTGTCTACCAATGATGTAACATTTACAGACGAAATAATGACTTGTTTGGTCATGAAAGTGTTCGACGTCACAGTGGAAACATTGGAGGGTTCTGACTTAACTCTAGGCCTCCTTGGTTGATCACATTGAGCCGATTTATAGCCAAAATTCGAACAATTAAAACAACGAGGGCCTTTATCTTTATGTCTGCATTGGCTACTTTTATGATTCGACAAACCACAATTAAAGCAAAAAAGATCAGATTTTGGTCGAAAGGATTTGTCTTTCACTGGCATTTCAGGTTTGACTTTACGAAATTTACTGTTCTCAAAGTCATGTCGAATTTTGTCATAAATTTTGAGCTTTTGCTTGAATTCTACAATGGATTGGCATCCATATAACATTGATTTTCTGAAAACGGAGTCGGGTATGCCGTTTATGATGTATTGCATTAATGCGGAATCCTCGATTTTACCACGCGAGCATATTTGTTTCATGATAAGAAAATATTCTTCTATTGATTCATTTTCCTGCAATTTTCGTTTATTTAATATATCATGTAACTCGGCAGAATTATAAGTGGTGCTAAATTCTGATATTAAGAGTTGTTTAAGTTTGTCATATGAATTAATATGAAATTCTGTTTGTGCTAATAACTGGGCTTTTCCTAGTAATGATCTTTTACAAAATATGAATTTATGAAAGTCAGATAAATTAAACATATTAGTAACATCCTCAAAATTATTAAACCATACGTGTATATCACTAAAAGAACTACCATCGAAAGGAGGTATTACACTTTCAATATCAGTAAAATTCATAGACGATGGCATAAAACTTTGAACTGGAAATTGCTGTTGTTTGTCAAAATTTGATAATTGAGTGTTATTACTTGAAGTCATATTATTTGAAGGCAGTTCGGGTTCCGAGTCAGTGTCACTTTCATTTTGTATAATATTATTTTGTAGTAAGGTCAAGACTGAAAGGTATGTAACTAATCGGGTTGCGAGATCGTTTAAAGATCCCTCATTATCAATACAAAGTAGATTGCACACCGTAATCAGATCATTTAATGAAAAATCAGTTTGAACTTTAGTTATTTTATTTTTGAATTCGGTGCTGTCGGTTTGAAAACCGAAACCAGTAAAATCACGTATTCTCTTTCTATTAGAGCGATCACCTTCAGCTTCAAATAGGAATTTATGCAGCAATTTAATTTTATGCGTTCGTTCGTTTTTAAACGCAACTTCCAGTTCTGGTATTTCAACTAACTTCATAATAAAATAATAGCAATGAACTCACCGTTAGAAGAATATCCGGCTTGAATATGTAGGATGAATAACTCTAATTAATCATATTGGTGGGTTAACTGTCACTTCTGATGCCAATTTATGGGGGCGAGACTCCATACATAACTCACAACTCACTTTTAGGACGAGCACTGACATTTATTGGGACGAATACACAACAAAAAATACAGATATAAACACTCTTCTCGTTCTTTAATTAGCTTAAAGTCTATAATTTAGGACGTCGTTGAATATATTTCTGAGGTTTTCTTACGTCGTGTAAATATTCAATCTTATTTCACCGAAATATATTCCGTTCTTTTTTAACAAAACCTTCCGTCGTCGAACTCATTTCGTTCTCTTTACTTCTTCTGCATTTTCACTTCACACAGCTTCGTTAAGGCTCGTTTCCTTTTTAATCTCGAAGCGGAAACTACGGAGACACTCAGTCTAATGCAGGTGTTGCTTGCGAAATCTCCACAAGCGGCCGTCCTGACATCTGGAGCTGCCGCAGCGACATGTGGTAAAATAGAATCTGAAAAAAACAAAAAACAAAAACCAGTAACTGTTCTTAGGGGAAAAGAAAAAAAAATTAATCTGCACATCATAGTTGAAGTAGCGTAACATCGTATTTTTTTTTTTTTTTTAAGTTTCAGTTTTCGTCAGGCCAAGGTTTCATGTATTCAGCACAGGAGCTAGTATTTATCGGTCCTTCAGTTGATGAGATTTTCGTTACGTCGTAGGTGTCATTAGACTTCACTTTGATTACTTTATACGGACCTAAGAATTTTGATTTCAACTTTAAACCTGGTCCTTGCTGGGTTCTCTTAATTGCTACAAGGTCACCAAGCTTGTACTTACGGGGTTTCTTACGTCGTAAATTATAGTGCTTGCGGTTTTCTTGTTGAATTTCCAGAATATTCTTCTTGGCTTCTTTACGGAGCTCTTCTCTGTCTTTCATAAATTGTTCTTCGACTGCACTGTTTAAGAGGTCAATAATTTGTACATCTTCTTTCTGTTTCATTTTTGTACCAAATAATATTTCAAACGGTGTTCTCTTAATGCTTCTTTGGTAAGTTGAATTAATGACTTGTTGAACTTTAGGAACATGTTTAAACCATTTGGTCGGTTCGTCTTTGGACATTTTAGAGATTACAGAAATTATGGTGGAATTAAGTCGCTCTACTTGACCATTGGCACGGGGAAGGCCAGTTGTAACTGTCTCGTGCTTTATATTTTCATCTTGACAATAATCAGCAAATTCTTTGTTTGTAAATGCCTTTATCGCTAATGATAATGGAAGGATTGCCAAAAGTATGACTTTGTTGTCGTAGTTTTGATATAACTTCGGTAGCAGAAGTACTTTTACATGGATACAACCAGACGAATTTAGTAAATGCGTCTATTAAAGACAAAATATGTTTATAATTTTTGTTGGTTGTTTCAAGAGGGCCTAAATGATCAATGTGGTAGGTTTGGAGAGGAGTCTCTTCTTTAGGTAAGGGATGTAATTCACCTTCTTGTTTGCCACGTTTGCGATTATACAAAAGGCATGTTACACAATTCGCTATAATTTTATCAATTTTATTTGACATATTAGGGATGAGAAATTCTTCGTTAAGGAGTTCTTCACAGCGTTTACGGCCAAAATGTCCTTTGTCATGAACGTGTTTAATTACATTTAGCTGCATTTCATCCGGCACAACTATCAGATCGATAACTTTATGATTTTTATAGAGAACGTTATTTTTAAGGAAATAGTTGTCATATGGCTTTGTTTTCAAAATTTCTTTGATGGCCTGTATATGTTCGTCAGTGTTCTGTGATTGTATGATTTTGGTAGTAAAGCTATCTTGAATGACCATACATATTGGATTTCTACTTAAAGCGTCGACATGGCGCATGCGTGTACCTTGTCTGTGTTCGATTGTATAGTTATAGTCAGCTAACATTAAAGCCCATCGAGCAATCTTGGTGCAAAGATCTTTTTTATTCATAGTAAGGGCGAATGCGTTGCAATCTGTGACTATCTTGAAAGGAATACCTAGAATGTAAACGCGAAATTTTTTAAGGGCTTCTATGACAGCTAAAACTTCTAATTCATAACTCGAATATTTACGTTCGGCATCTGTGGTTTTTTTGCTCATAAAATAGACAGGGTGAAATTGATTGTCAATAGAAGACTTTTGAAGGAGGACTGCTCCGTAACCGTCAATAGATGCATCACAGTGAACTTCTGTTTCTTTACTAGGGTTATAAATGCTTAAAACAGGACCTGAAGAAAGGATGTGTTTCAGCTGATTAAATGCTTTTCGTTGCTGGTCGCCAAAGTGAAATTTAGTGTCCTTTCTAAGAAGATCTGTTAAAGGCTTGGCTATTAAAGAGTAATCTTGAATGAATTTACGAAAATATGAAGTTAATCCGACAAATGAATGTACATCTTTTATACTTTTAGGTTCTGGGAAATTAAGGACAGCTTTAGTTTTTAAGGGGGATGGGTGCAGTTGACCATTTTTAATGTGGTAACCCAAAAAATCAATTTCTCGTTGTAGAAAGTGGCATTTTTTGAGATTCAGTTCTAAACCATATTCGGATGCAGTTGTAAGGACGCGTTGTAATTTCTGGAGTCCTTCGACTTCGTTTTCAGCTGGTATTATGAAGTCATCCATATAGACAATAAGTACTTTTTCATTAATGAGGTCTCGAAAAACGTTATAAATATATCTTTGAAACACTAACGGTGCATCGCTAAGGCCATAATTCATATATAAGAATTCAAATTGACCAGAATGTGTTACGAAAGAAGTATATTTTCTACTATTTTCTTCTACTTCGACATGAAAAAAAGCATTTTTAAGGTCAAGAGTAGTAAATACTTTTGCAGAATGCAACTGATCAATAATGTCATCAATTACTGGGAGGGGAAAACGTTGTTTATGTGTTTTAGAATTTAATTTCCTATAGTCAACACACAATCTATATGAACCATCTTTCTTTTTTACTAGGACAATAGGTGATGAAAAATTACTAGTGCTTTTACGAATAATTCCTTTTTCGAACCACTCAGAAATTTGTTTTTCGACGAAGTTTTTCTCTATTTGCGCCAAGCGCCTGGGAGGACAAGTAACAGGTTCTTCGTTTTCCAGATGAATTGATAATTTAACATCAGTTGTCTTTATTTTTTTAGGAGAATAATTTTGAATAAGTTCTGAAATTTTTGAACGTATTGTTTCATCGGTAATATGAGATAAATCAAGATTAAGATCGTCTAACACATGAGCAATATTAATCAAAAAATTATTGGACGTATCGTCATTTTTCTCGATTTTTTGCATCGAAATATTATTTCCAGAAATTGTTAAAATACTTTGTTGAATGATATCTGTACCAATAATAAGATCAAAAGATATGGAATAATCTGGGACTACATAAACATTAGTTGTATAATTAAAATCATCTATCATAATGTTCGTAGAGAAAAAACCTAAGGGTTTGATTATAGTATTTCCTAATCCAGTTAATGTGATAGTTGAATGTTCAAGGTTCGAAATTGTAGGGAGTTTGCGATAAATACTTCCCTTTAGTAAACTTCTTTCACTACCTGTGTCTACCAATGATGTAACATTTACAGACGAAATAATGACTTGTTTGGTCATGAAAGTGTTCGACGTCACAGTGGAAACATTGGAGGGTTCTGACTTAACTCTAGGCCTCCTTGGTTGATCACATTGAGCCGATTTATAGCCAAAATTCGAACAATTAAAACAACGAGGGCCTTTATCTTTATGTCTGCATTGGCTACTTTTATGATTCGACAAACCACAATTAAAGCAAAAAAGATCAGATTTTGGTCGAAAGGATTTGTCTTTCACTGGCATTTCAGGTTTGACTTTACGAAATTTACTGTTCTCAAAGTCATGTCGAATTTTGTCATAAATTTTGAGCTTTTGCTTGAATTCTACAATGGATTGGCATCCATATAACATTGATTTTCTGAAAACGGAGTCGGGTATGCCGTTTATGATGTATTGCATTAATGCGGAATCCTCGATTTTACCACGCGAGCATATTTGTTTCATGATAAGAAAATATTCTTCTATTGATTCATTTTCCTGCAATTTTCGTTTATTTAATATATCATGTAACTCGGCAGAATTATAAGTGGTGCTAAATTCTGATATTAAGAGTTGTTTAAGTTTGTCATATGAATTAATATGAAATTCTGTTTGTGCTAATAACTGGGCTTTTCCTAGTAATGATCTTTTACAAAATATGAATTTATGAAAGTCAGATAAATTAAACATATTAGTAACATCCTCAAAATTATTAAACCATACGTGTATATCACTAAAAGAACTACCATCGAAAGGAGGTATTACACTTTCAATATCAGTAAAATTCATAGACGATGGCATAAAACTTTGAACTGGAAATTGCTGTTGTTTGTCAAAATTTGATAATTGAGTGTTATTACTTGAAGTCATATTATTTGAAGGCAGTTCGGGTTCCGAGTCAGTGTCACTTTCATTTTGTATAATATTATTTTGTAGTAAGGTCAAGACTGAAAGGTATGTAACTAATCGGGTTGCGAGATCGTTTAAAGATCCCTCATTATCAATACAAAGTAGATTGCACACCGTAATCAGATCATTTAATGAAAAATCAGTTTGAACTTTAGTTATTTTATTTTTGAATTCGGTGCTGTCGGTTTGAAAACCGAAACCAGTAAAATCACGTATTCTCTTTCTATTAGAGCGATCACCTTCAGCTTCAAATAGGAATTTATGCAGCAATTTAATTTTATGCGTTCGTTCGTTTTTAAACGCAACTTCCAGTTCTGGTATTTCAACTAACTTCATAATAAAATAATAGCAATGAACTCACCGTTAGAAGAATATACGGCTTGAATATGTAGGATGAATAACTCTAATTAATCATATTGGTGGGTTAACTGTCACTTCTGATGCCAATTTATGGGGGCGAGACTCCATACATAACTCACAACTCACTTTTAGGACGAGCACTGACATTTATTGGGACGAATACACAACAAAAAATACAGATATAAACACTCTTCTCGTTCTTTAATTAGCTTAAAGTCTATAATTTAGGACGTCGTTGAATATATTTCTGAGGTTTTCTTACGTCGTGTAAATATTCAATCTTATTTCACCGAAATATATTCCGTTCTTTTTTAACAAAACCTTCCGTCGTCGAACTCATTTCGTTCTCTTTACTTCTTCTGCATTTTCACTTCACACAGCTTCGTTAAGGCTCGTTTCCTTTTTAATCTCGAAGCGGAAACTACGGAGACACTCAGTCTAATGCAGGTGTTGCTTGCGAAATCTCCACAAGCGGCCGTCCTGACATCTGGAGCTGCCGCAGCGACATGTGGTAAAATAGAATCTGAAAAAAACAAAAAACAAAAACCAGTAACTGTTCTTAGGGGAAAAGAAAAAAAAATTAATCTGCACATCATAGTTGAAGTAGCGTAACATCGTATTTTTTTTTTTTTTAAGTTTCAGTTTTCGTCAGGCCAAGGTTTCATGTATTCAGCACAGGAGCTAGTATTTATCGGTCCTTCAGTTGATGAGATTTTCGTTACGTCGTAGGTGTCATTAGACTTCACTTTGATTACTTTATACGGACCTAAGAATTTTGATTTCAACTTTAAACCTGGTCCTTGCTGGGTTCTCTTAATTGCTACAAGGTCACCAAGCTTGTACTTACGGGGTTTCTTACGTCGTAAATTATAGTGCTTGCGGTTTTCTTGTTGAATTTCCAGAATATTCTTCTTGGCTTCTTTACGGAGCTCTTCTCTGTCTTTCATAAATTGTTCTTCGACTGCACTGTTTAAGAGGTCAATAATTTGTACATCTTCTTTCTGTTTCATTTTTGTACCAAATAATATTTCAAACGGTGTTCTCTTAATGCTTCTTTGGTAAGTTGAATTAATGACTTGTTGAACTTTAGGAACATGTTTAAACCATTTGGTCGGTTCGTCTTTGGACATTTTAGAGATTACAGAAATTATGGTGGAATTAAGTCGCTCTACTTGACCATTGGCACGGGGAAGGCCAGTTGTAACTGTCTCGTGCTTTATATTTTCATCTTGACAATAATCAGCAAATTCTTTGTTTGTAAATGCCTTTATCGCTAATGATAATGGAAGGATTGCCAAAAGTATGACTTTGTTGTCGTAGTTTTGATATAACTTCGGTAGCAGAAGTACTTTTACATGGATACAACCAGACGAATTTAGTAAATGCGTCTATTAAAGACAAAATATGTTTATAATTTTTGTTGGTTGTTTCAAGAGGGCCTAAATGATCAATGTGGTAGGTTTGGAGAGGAGTCTCTTCTTTAGGTAAGGGATGTAATTCACCTTCTTGTTTGCCACGTTTGCGATTATACAAAAGGCATGTTACACAATTCGCTATAATTTTATCAATTTTATTTGACATATTAGGGATGAGAAATTCTTCGTTAAGGAGTTCTTCACAGCGTTTACGGCCAAAATGTCCTTTGTCATGAACGTGTTTAATTACATTTAGCTGCATTTCATCCGGCACAACTATCAGATCGATAACTTTATGATTTTTATAGAGAACGTTATTTTTAAGGAAATAGTTGTCATATGGCTTTGTTTTCAAAATTTCTTTGATGGCCTGTATATGTTCGTCAGTGTTCTGTGATTGTATGATTTTGGTAGTAAAGCTATCTTGAATGACCATACATATTGGATTTCTACTTAAAGCGTCGACATGGCGCATGCGTGTACCTTGTCTGTGTTCGATTGTATAGTTATAGTCAGCTAACATTAAAGCCCATCGAGCAATCTTGGTGCAAAGATCTTTTTTATTCATAGTAAGGGCGAATGCGTTGCAATCTGTGACTATCTTGAAAGGAATACCTAGAATGTAAACGCGAAATTTTTTAAGGGCTTCTATGACAGCTAAAACTTCTAATTCATAACTCGAATATTTACGTTCGGCATCTGTGGTTTTTTTGCTCATAAAATAGACAGGGTGAAATTGATTGTCAATAGAAGACTTTTGAAGGAGGACTGCTCCGTAACCGTCAATAGATGCATCACAGTGAACTTCTGTTTCTTTACTAGGGTTATAAATGCTTAAAACAGGACCTGAAGAAAGGATGTGTTTCAGCTGATTAAATGCTTTTCGTTGCTGGTCGCCAAAGTGAAATTTAGTGTCCTTTCTAAGAAGATCTGTTAAAGGCTTGGCTATTAAAGAGTAATCTTGAATGAATTTACGAAAATATGAAGTTAATCCGACAAATGAATGTACATCTTTTATACTTTTAGGTTCTGGGAAATTAAGGACAGCTTTAGTTTTTAAGGGGGATGGGTGCAGTTGACCATTTTTAATGTGGTAACCCAAAAAATCAATTTCTCGTTGTAGAAAGTGGCATTTTTTGAGATTCAGTTCTAAACCATATTCGGATGCAGTTGTAAGGACGCGTTGTAATTTCTGGAGTCCTTCGACTTCGTTTTCAGCTGGTATTATGAAGTCATCCATATAGACAATAAGTACTTTTTCATTAATGAGGTCTCGAAAAACGTTATAAATATATCTTTGAAACACTAACGGTGCATCGCTAAGGCCATAATTCATATATAAGAATTCAAATTGACCAGAATGTGTTACGAAAGAAGTATATTTTCTACTATTTTCTTCTACTTCGACATGAAAAAAAGCATTTTTAAGGTCAAGAGTAGTAAATACTTTTGCAGAATGCAACTGATCAATAATGTCATCAATTACTGGGAGGGGAAAACGTTGTTTATGTGTTTTAGAATTTAATTTCCTATAGTCAACACACAATCTATATGAACCATCTTTCTTTTTTACTAGGACAATAGGTGATGAAAAATTACTAGTGCTTTTACGAATAATTCCTTTTTCGAACCACTCAGAAATTTGTTTTTCGACGAAGTTTTTCTCTATTTGCGCCAAGCGCCTGGGAGGACAAGTAACAGGTTCTTCGTTTTCCAGATGAATTGATAATTTAACATCAGTTGTCTTTATTTTTTTAGGAGAATAATTTTGAATAAGTTCTGAAATTTTTGAACGTATTGTTTCATCGGTAATATGAGATAAATCAAGATTAAGATCGTCTAACACATGAGCAATATTAATCAAAAAATTATTGGACGTATCGTCATTTTTCTCGATTTTTTGCATCGAAATATTATTTCCAGAAATTGTTAAAATACTTTGTTGAATGATATCTGTACCAATAATAAGATCAAAAGATATGGAATAATCTGGGACTACATAAACATTAGTTGTATAATTAAAATCATCTATCATAATGTTCGTAGAGAAAAAACCTAAGGGTTTGATTATAGTATTTCCTAATCCAGTTAATGTGATAGTTGAATGTTCAAGGTTCGAAATTGTAGGGAGTTTGCGATAAATACTTCCCTTTAGTAAACTTCTTTCACTACCTGTGTCTACCAATGATGTAACATTTACAGACGAAATAATGACTTGTTTGGTCATGAAAGTGTTCGACGTCACAGTGGAAACATTGGAGGGTTCTGACTTAACTCTAGGCCTCCTTGGTTGATCACATTGAGCCGATTTATAGCCAAAATTCGAACAATTAAAACAACGAGGGCCTTTATCTTTATGTCTGCATTGGCTACTTTTATGATTCGACAAACCACAATTAAAGCAAAAAAGATCAGATTTTGGTCGAAAGGATTTGTCTTTCACTGGCATTTCAGGTTTGACTTTACGAAATTTACTGTTCTCAAAGTCATGTCGAATTTTGTCATAAATTTTGAGCTTTTGCTTGAATTCTACAATGGATTGGCATCCATATAACATTGATTTTCTGAAAACGGAGTCGGGTATGCCGTTTATGATGTATTGCATTAATGCGGAATCCTCGATTTTACCACGCGAGCATATTTGTTTCATGATAAGAAAATATTCTTCTATTGATTCATTTTCCTGCAATTTTCGTTTATTTAATATATCATGTAACTCGGCAGAATTATAAGTGGTGCTAAATTCTGATATTAAGAGTTGTTTAAGTTTGTCATATGAATTAATATGAAATTCTGTTTGTGCTAATAACTGGGCTTTTCCTAGTAATGATCTTTTACAAAATATGAATTTATGAAAGTCAGATAAATTAAACATATTAGTAACATCCTCAAAATTATTAAACCATACGTGTATATCACTAAAAGAACTACCATCGAAAGGAGGTATTACACTTTCAATATCAGTAAAATTCATAGACGATGGCATAAAACTTTGAACTGGAAATTGCTGTTGTTTGTCAAAATTTGATAATTGAGTGTTATTACTTGAAGTCATATTATTTGAAGGCAGTTCGGGTTCCGAGTCAGTGTCACTTTCATTTTGTATAATATTATTTTGTAGTAAGGTCAAGACTGAAAGGTATGTAACTAATCGGGTTGCGAGATCGTTTAAAGATCCCTCATTATCAATACAAAGTAGATTGCACACCGTAATCAGATCATTTAATGAAAAATCAGTTTGAACTTTAGTTATTTTATTTTTGAATTCGGTGCTGTCGGTTTGAAAACCGAAACCAGTAAAATCACGTATTCTCTTTCTATTAGAGCGATCACCTTCAGCTTCAAATAGGAATTTATGCAGCAATTTAATTTTATGCGTTCGTTCGTTTTTAAACGCAACTTCCAGTTCTGGTATTTCAACTAACTTCATAATAAAATAATAGCAATGAACTCACCGTTAGAAGAATATCCGGCTTGAATATGTAGGATGAATAACTCTAATTAATCATATTGGTGGGTTAACTGTCACTTCTGATGCCAATTTATGGGGGCGAGACTCCATACATAACTCACAACTCACTTTTAGGACGAGCACTGACATTTATTGGGACGAATACACAACAAAAAATACAGATATAAACACTCTTCTCGTTCTTTAATTAGCTTAAAGTCTATAATTTAGGACGTCGTTGAATATATTTCTGAGGTTTTCTTACGTCGTGTAAATATTCAATCTTATTTCACCGAAATATATTCCGTTCTTTTTTAACAAAACCTTCCGTCGTCGAACTCATTTCGTTCTCTTTACTTCTTCTGCATTTTCACTTCACACAGCTTCGTTAAGGCTCGTTTCCTTTTTAATCTCGAAGCGGAAACTACGGAGACACTCAGTCTAATGCAGGTGTTGCTTGCGAAATCTCCACAAGCGGCCGTCCTGACATCTGGAGCTGCCGCAGCGACATGTGGTAAAATAGAATCTGAAAAAAACAAAAAACAAAAACCAGTAACTGTTCTTAGGGGAAAAGAAAAAAAAATTAATCTGCACATCATAGTTGAAGTAGCGTAACATCGTATTTTTTTTTTTTTTTTTTTTTTTTTTTAAGTTTCAGTTTTCGTCAGGCCAAGGTTTCATGTATTCAGCACAGGAGCTAGTATTTATCGGTCCTTCAGTTGATGAGATTTTCGTTACGTCGTAGGTGTCATTAGACTTCACTTTGATTACTTTATACGGACCTAAGAATTTTGATTTCAACTTTAAACCTGGTCCTTGCTGGGTTCTCTTAATTGCTACAAGGTCACCAAGCTTGTACTTACGGGGTTTCTTACGTCGTAAATTATAGTGCTTGCGGTTTTCTTGTTGAATTTCCAGAATATTCTTCTTGGCTTCTTTACGGAGCTCTTCTCTGTCTTTCATAAATTGTTCTTCGACTGCACTGTTTAAGAGGTCAATAATTTGTACATCTTCTTTCTGTTTCATTTTTGTACCAAATAATATTTCAAACGGTGTTCTCTTAATGCTTCTTTGGTAAGTTGAATTAATGACTTGTTGAACTTTAGGAACATGTTTAAACCATTTGGTCGGTTCGTCTTTGGACATTTTAGAGATTACAGAAATTATGGTGGAATTAAGTCGCTCTACTTGACCATTGGCACGGGGAAGGCCAGTTGTAACTGTCTCGTGCTTTATATTTTCATCTTGACAATAATCAGCAAATTCTTTGCTTGTAAATGCCTTTATCGCTAATGATAATGGAAGGATTGCCAAAAGTATGACTTTGTTGTCGTAGTTTTGATATAACTTCGGTAGCAGAAGTACTTTTACATGGATACAACCAGACGAATTTAGTAAATGCGTCTATTAAAGACAAAATATGTTTATAATTTTTGTTGGTTGTTTCAAGAGGGCCTAAATGATCAATGTGGTAGGTTTGGAGAGGAGTCTCTTCTTTAGGTAAGGGATGTAATTCACCTTCTTGTTTGCCACGTTTGCGATTATACAAAAGGCATGTTACACAATTCGCTATAATTTTATCAATTTTATTTGACATATTAGGGATGAGAAATTCTTCGTTAAGGAGTTCTTCACAGCGTTTACGGCCAAAATGTCCTTTGTCATGAACGTGTTTAATTACATTTAGCTGCATTTCATCCGGCACAACTATCAGATCGATACCTTTATGATTTTTATAGAGAACGTTATTTTTAAGGAAATAGTTGTCATATGGCTTTGTTTTCAAAATTTCTTTGATGGCCTGTATATGTTCGTCAGTGTTCTGTGATTGTATGATTTTGGTAGTAAAGCTATCTTGAATGACCATACATATTGGATTTCTACTTAAAGCGTCGACATGGCGCATGCGTGTACCTTGTCTGTGTTCGATTGTATAGTTATAGTCAGCTAACATTAAAGCCCATCGAGCAATCTTGGTGCAAAGATCTTTTTTATTCATAGTAAGGGCGAATGCGTTGCAATCTGTGACTATCTTGAAAGGAATACCTAGAATGTAAACGCGAAATTTTTTAAGGGCTTCTATGACAGCTAAAACTTCTAATTCATAACTCGAATATTTACGTTCGGCATCTGTGGTTTTTTTGCTCATAAAATAGACAGGGTGAAATTGATTGTCAATAGAAGACTTTTGAAGGAGGACTGCTCCGTAACCGTCAATAGATGCATCACAGTGAACTTCTGTTTCTTTACTAGGGTTATAAATGCTTAAAACAGGACCTGAAGAAAGGATGTGTTTCAGCTGATTAAATGCTTTTCGTTGCTGGTCGCCAAAGTGAAATTTAGTGTCCTTTCTAAGATCTGTTAAAGGCTTAGCTATTAAAGAGTAATCTTGAATGAATTTACGAAAATATGAAGTTAATCCGACAAATGAATGTACATCTTTTATACTTTTAGGTTCTGGGAAATTAAGGACAGCTTTAGTTTTTAAGGGGGATGGGTGCAGTTGACCAGTTTTAATGTGGTAACCCAAAAAATCAATTTCTCGTTGTAGAAAGTGGCATTTTTTGAGATTCAGTTCTAAACCATATTCGGATGCAGTTGTAAGGACGCGTTGTAATTTCTGGAGTCCTTCGACTTCGTTTTCAGCTGGTATTATGAAGTCATCCATATAGACAATAAGTACTTTTTCATTAATGAGGTCTCGAAAAACGTTATAAATATATCTTTGAAACACTAACGGTGCATCGCTAAGGCCATAATTCATATATAAGAATTCAAATTGACCAGAATGTGTTACGAAAGAAGTATATTTTCTACTATTTTCTTCTACTTCGACATGAAAAAAAGCATTTTTAAGGTCAAGAGTAGTAAATACTTTTGCAGAATGCAACTGATCAATAATGTCATCAATTACTGGGAGGGGAAAACGTTGTTTATGTGTTTTAGAATTTAACTTCCTATAGTCAACACACAATCTATATGAACCATCTTTCTTTTTTACTAGGACAATAGGTGATGAAAAATTACTAGTGCTTTTACGAATAATTCCTTTTTCGAGCCACTCAGAAATTTGTTTTTCGACGAAGTTTTTCTCTATTTGCGCCAAGCTCCTGGGAGGACAAGTAACAGGTTCTTCGTTTTCCAGATGAATTGATAATTTAACATCAGTTGTCTTTATTTTTTTAGGAGAATAATTTTGAATAAGTTCTGAAATTTTTGAACGTATTGTTTCATCGGTAATATGAGATAAATCAAGATTAAGATCGTCTAACACATGAGCAATATTAATCAAAAAATTATTGGACGTATCGTCATTTTTCTCGATTTTTTGCATCGAAATATTATTTCCAGAAATTGTTAAAATACTTTGTTGAATGATATCTGTACCAATAATAAGATCAAAAGATATGGAATAATCTGGGACTACATAAACATTAGTTGTATAATTAAAATCATCTATCATAATGTTCGTAGAGAAAAAACCTAAGGGTTTGATTATAGTATTTCCTAATCCAGTTAATGTGATAGTTGAATGTTCAAGGTTCGAAATTGTAGGGAGTTTGCGATAAATACTTTCCTTTAGTAAACTTCTTTCACTACCTGTGTCTACCAATGATGTAACATTTACAGACGAAATAATGACTTGTTTGGTCATGAAAGTGTTCGACGTCACAGTGGAAACATTGGAGGGTTCTGACTTAACTCTAGGCCTCCTTGGTTGATCACATTGAGCCGATTTATAGCCAAAATTCGAACAATTAAAACAACGAGGGCCTTTATCTTTATGTCTGCATTGGCTACTTTTATGATTCGACAAACCACAATTAAAGCAAAAAAGATCAGATTTTGGTCGAAAGGATTTGTCTTTCACTGGCATTTCAGGTTTGACTTTACGAAATTTACTGTTCTCAAAGTCATGTCGAATTTTGTCATAAATTTTGAGCTTTTGCTTGAATTCTACAATGGATTGGCATCCATATAACATTGATTTTCTGAAAACGGAGTCGGGTATGCCGTTTATGATGTATTGCATTAATGCGGAATCCTCGATTTTACCACGCGAGCATATTTGTTTCATGATAAGAAAATATTCTTCTATTGATTCATTTTCCTGCAATTTTCGTTTATTTAATATATCATGTAACTCGGCAGAATTATAAGTGGTGCTAAATTCTGATATTAAGAGTTGTTTAAGTTTGTCATATGAATTAATATGAAATTCTGTTTGTGCTAATAACTGGGCTTTTCCTAGTAATGATCTTTTACAAAATATGAATTTATGAAAGTCAGATAAATTAAACATATTAGTAACATCCTCAAAATTATTAAACCATACGTGTATATCACTAAAAGAACTACCATCGAAAGGAGGTATTACACTTTCAATATCAGTAAAATTCATAGACGATGGCATAAAACTTTGAACTGGAAATTGCTGTTGTTTGTCAAAATTTGATAATTGAGTGTTATTACTTGAAGTCATATTATTTGAAGGCAGTTCGGGTTCCGAGTCAGTGTCACTTTCATTTTGTATAATATTATTTTGTAGTAAGGTCAAGTCTGAAAGGTATGTAACTAATCGGGTTGCGAGATCGTTTAAAGATCCCTCATTATCAATACAAAGTAGATTGCACACCGTAATCAGATCATTTAATGAAAAATCAGTTTGAACTTTAGTTATTTTATTTTTGAATTCGGTGCTGTCGGTTTGAAAACCGAAACCAGTAAAATCACGTATTCTCTTTCTATTAGAGCGATCACCGTCAGCATCAAATAGGAATTTATGCAGCAATTTAATTTTATGCGTTCGTTCGTTTTTAAACGCAACTTCCAGTTCTGGTATTTCAACTAACTTCATAATAAAATAATAGCAATGAACTCACCGTTAGAAGAATATCCGGCTTGAATATGTAGGATGAATAACTCTAATTAATCATATTGGTGGGTTAACTGTCACTTCTGACGCCAATTTATGGGGGCGAGACTCCATACATAACTCACAACTCACTTTTAGGACGAGCACTGACATTTATTGGGACGAATACACAACAAAAAATACAGATATAAACACTCTTCTCGTTCTTTAATTAGCTTAAAGTCTATAATTTAGGACGTCGTTGAATATATTTCTGAGGTTTTCTTACGTCGTGTAAATATTCAATCTTATTTCACCGAAATATATTCCGTTCTTTTTTAACAAAACCTTCCGTCGTCGAACTCATTTCGTTCTCTTTACTTCTTCTGCATTTTCACTTCACACAGCTTCGTTAAGGATCGTTTCCTTTTTAATCTCGAAGCGGAAAATACGGAGACACTCAGTCTAATGCAGGTGTTGCTTGCGAAATCTCCACAATATCTTTTTAATTTTTGATTCGGTTTTCATAAAATTTGAAATGATTCGACAAAATTCTGTAACTATAATATATATTATATTTCAAACCATTCGTTTGGGTAATTTTTGCGCTGTTTTCTGCTGCAAGAGGGACAAAGAGACGGACGAAGCAGACGACTTTTATAAGTGCTACGTAATTACATAATTGCGAACGCACCTAAAAAAAGAAGCTAATGTTCTAAATTCTGTATTGGAAACTCCTATTAATTATTGATTTTTTTTTAAGAATATGCTGTTTGCGTTAGGATGATTCAAGTAAAAAATATCAAAAAGAAAATATTTCCATTTATATTTATGTCTAAAATATTGTGTTTATTCATATAACAAAAATATTGTCACTCCGATAAATAAAATGGTCACCTTCACAGGCCATTCTTCTGACATTTTCTGTCAGATAATAGATTACTCCTTGACAGAATTCTTATGCTCGTCTATAACTATGAAGGATTTCTTATTAGTGAGTATAACACGAGAATTTTCATTATGCATATTCGTTTGAAGAATAATATTGACTTGTAATGAAACAGATATAAAACATTACCAATAGGCAACATAAAAACTTTAGACAATGAACTAATATTTATTACTCTCTTCTATCTTCAATAGAAGAAAATATTGTAATCGAAATTGTTTTTCGACGGATTTACACGTTTTATGGGTCAGAGATACCAAAAAACATGTTTATAGAAAATGCCTGTCTGTCCGTGTGTCTGTTGTACCATAGGAATATAGTCTATTGTACCATAGAAAAGTGTTTGAAGTTATGCATGGAATTGAACCAAAAAAAATTTAAGTTCTAAGCTATGGAAAGCAAGTCCTTCCTTAATTTGGAACAAAATCCGCCGGTAGGGGGGAGGGGCTGTAATAGCGATTTTTGTGCTATTTTGAATATCGTACCATCGAAAAATGTATGAAGTAATAAGAATTGAACCACATTTTTTGTGTATGTTTCACATTATTCAGACATTTTTCTTCAGATAATAGAATATTCCTTGACAGAATTATTATGCTCGTCTATAACTATGAAGGATTTCTTATTAGTGAGTACAACACGAGAAATTTCATTTAGTATATTCGTTTGAAGAATAATATTCACTTTTAATAAAACAGCTATGAAACATTAACCAAATGACAACTTAAAAATTTTAAACCTTTATCTAATATTTATTTTTTTAATGTTTGTTATTGTGCAGCTTTGTTACATTGTTCCTTTAAGTTAATAAGATCAAAAGAAAATGTTTCTGCCTGCACACATACCTAAAGTATTGTGTTTATTCATATACCAAAAATATTCTCTTTACGATAATTAAAATAGTCACGTTCACTGGACATTCTTCAGACATTTTACGTCAGATAATAGAATATTCCTTGTCAGAATACTTATGCTCTTCTATAACTATGAAGAATTTCTTATTAGTAAATATAACACGAGAATTTTTATTTAGTATATTCGTTTAAAGGATAATATTGACATGTAATGAAACAGATATGAAAAATTAACCAAATGACAACTTAAAAAAATTAAAAATTTACCTAATATATTTTTTAAATGTTTGTTATTGCGCAGCTTTTTTACTCTGTTTAAATTTTATTTTTATATAATTTGTTTATTGGAAACAGTCATTAGTTATTAAGATTTCATTGTGCATATGCTCTTTCAACAGTGTTGTTTCAAGTAAATAAGATCGAAAGAAAATGCTTCTGTCAATATTCATATCTAAAGTTTGCTATGTGTATTCATACACTAAAAATATTTTCTCTAAGATAAATAAAATAGTCACATTCACTGGATATTCTTCTGACATTTTCTGTCAGATAATAAATATTCCTCGACAGGATTCCTGTGTTCGTAAATAACTATGATGTATTTTTTATTAGTGAGTATAACACACGAGAATTTTCAGTTAGTATATTCGTTTGAAAAATAATATTTACTTGTAATAAAACAGATATGAAACATTAACCAAACGACAATTTAAAAATTTTAAGCATTTATCTAATATTTAATTTTTTAATGTTTGTTATTGTGCGGCTTTGTTACATTGTTCAAATTTTATTTTTGAATAATTTGTTAAACGGTCACAAGTTATTTAAATTTCACTATACATAGGCTGTTTGAATAACGTTGTTTCAAGTGAATAAGATCAAAAGGAAATATTTCTGCCTACATATATATCTAAAATATTGTGTTTATTCATATACCAAAAATATTCTCTTTACGTTAATCAGGGATGGGAGCGTTCCGACCAAAATGACCGATTCCTACCACTAAATTTTAATGGTATTCTTTGTTTTATTAAATCTCAGAAATTCTGTCATTAAACAATGTGAGAAATACTATTAAAATTTAGTGATAGTAATCGGTCATTTGGGTCGGAGCGCTCTCATCCCTGGTTAATTAAAATAGTCACATTCACTGGACATTCTTCAGACATTTTACTCCAGATAATAGAATATTCCTTGTCAGAATTCTTATGCTCTTCTATAACTATGAAGAATTTCTTATTAGAGAATGTAGCACGAGAATTTTCCTTTAGTATATCCGTTTGAAGGATAATATTGACATGTAATGAAACAGATATGAAACATTAACCAAATGACAAATTATAAAAATTTAATCAATGATCTAAATTTTATTAATTTTTAATTATTGTTATTGTGCAGTTTTGTTACGTTGTTTAAATTTTATCGTTGAGTAATTTGTTTATTGACAGCAGCCAGTAGTTATTAAAATTCCCCTATGCATATGCGGTTTGAATAATGTTGTTTCAAGTAAATAAGATCAAAAGAATTTTTTTTTTGTCTATATTCGTATCTAAAGTATTGTGTTTATTCATACACCAAAAAACATTCTCAATGCGACATCTAAAACGGTCACATTTACAGAACATGTTGACTACGTGATTTCCCAGCAGACGTTTCCTGTAATAATTTGTTTATTGAAAACTGTCATTAATTATTAAAACTTTACTATGCATATGCTGTTTGAATAACGTTGTTTCCATTAATTACGGTCAAAAGAAAATGTTTCTGTCTACATTCATATCTAAAGTATTGCGTTTATTCCTAAAACAAAACATCCTCATTGTTTCAATTAAAAAAATCACATATACAGATATGTTGACAACATGATTTCCCAGAAGACGTTTTCCGCCAGATAACGGAATATTTCTTTGAAGAATTCTCTACTCTTTCATAACTATGAAGATTGCCTTTTTAGTGAATGCAACACGAGAATTTTAATACATTAGCTCGAAGTATATTATTTATTTTTAATGAAACATACATGAAATATTAGCCGAATGACGACTTAAAAAATTAAACATTTATCTAATATTTATATTTTTTTAATATTTTTTATTATACTGCTTTGTTACACCGTGTGAATTGTATTTTTGATTATTCTGTTTATAGACAACATTTCTTAGGTTCTGAAATTTTATTACGTATATAATGTTTGTAAAAAAAGAGGTTCAAGTAAATCGGATAAAATATAAGTTTCTGACTACATTTATATATAAAGTATTCTGTTTATTCATACACCAAAACCATTCTCCGTGCAATAATTAAAATAGTGACATTCACGGGATATGCTGACAACATTTCCCAGAAGACATCTACCATTAAATAATAGAAGATTTCTTGACAGAAATCCTGGTTTTTTTCCCGAACGATGAAGATTTTCTTATTAGTAAGTAGACCACGAGAGTTTGCATTTAAGAGGCTACTTCAGTCAAGCGAAAAGACCCGCTCGCAAGTGCTAATCCTATGGAAGAAATTTAGTATAAAAATATCTCGTTTGCATTTCAATACAGGGTGATTCAAAAAAGATGGGGAAAATTTTAAGAGGTGATAGTACACACCCAAACAAACATTTTGTATCAAAGAATGCATGGTCGAAAACTAAACTTAAAAAAGTTAGAGGGCGCCAAAAGTTATGCTCTTATACGAGGCAAAAACACACAATGAAAGGTTAAGTTAAGTTACGAAAATTTTTTTTATGGCATTAGATTACAATAAGTGCTCAAAACATTGACCGGCAGGTCTTATGCACGCAGTACAACGGCGAAGAACAGATTGGCGAATTTTCTGAAACACACCAGGCATATCGCGAACTTCCCCAGCAACCGAAAGCTTGGCGACAAGTTCTTCTGCTGAATCAATGGGAGTCTCATACACAAGAGCCTTTAGCTGTCCCCACAAAAAAAAATCGAGACATGAAAGATCTGGCGAGCGCGGTGGTGCCTGGTGTGTTTCAGAAAATTCGCCAATCTGTTCTTCGCCGTTGTACTGTGTGCATAACAGCTGCCGTCAATGTTTTGAGCACTTATTGTAATCAAATGCCATTAAATTTGTTACTTTTGACAAAATTTACAAAATTAACATTTGGCGCCCTCTAACTTTTTTACGTTTAGTTTTCGACCATGCATTCTTTGATACAAAATGTTTGTTTGGGTGTGTACTATCACCTCTTAAAATTTTTCCCATCTTTTTGAATCACCCTGTATTTTTAAATGATTTTTTTTCCAATGGATAGCTGAGAACGATCTGAACGAAGGCCGTTTTGTACTTTTTTGATTTTGTTTAAAGGTATTTTTAATGAGGACACTTTAATTTCCGGAGCCGGTTTCGAAAATGAAAGCAAACTCTAGAAAAAAAATTTCCTCAATCAAAATCAAAAAAGTAAAAAACGGCCTTCGTACAGATCGACCTCTGCTATCCAATGAAAAAAAAAATATTTAAAAATATTGAAATGCAAACGAGATATCTTTATAAATTTCTTCCATAGGATTAGCATTAGCGAGCGGGTCATTTCACCTGACTGAACTAGATATACATTTGTTTGAAGGATAATATTGACTTGTAATGAAACAGACATGAAACATTATTCAAATGACCACTTAACCCTTTCAAGGACAAGGTACTTGTATTCGTAAAATGTTGAAATAATTGAATGGCACCAGTATTTACAAGAAACTTTATTTGCAAACAAGCAAGAGTATATTTTCGCGTACCTAATAAAAGTTTAACTTCATTGAAAAGTTAGGGTGCGAATATGACAATTAGGGCGCAAAATTAGGTGATGCACCTCCGCCCTTCAAGGGGTTAAGGAATGTAAAAGTTTATCTAATATTTATTTTCTCAACTGCACAGAAATACTTTCTTCAATTCACGGCCGGATTCAAACCAGGATTTTTCCGTAAATTGACGAATATTATGTTCTTTTTTCTCAGTTACAGGATGTAAAATATAGGTCAATTGAAGAAAGTGGGGAAAAAATAAAAGTTGCTGACCTTGGAGTCGAACAATCTATCTGAGTTAACACTCAGGCGTCGATTTCGATCTCACCCTATCGATTCAGGTATGCTAACCACTGGGCTACAGTTGTACAATAGCGAAATACTTTAAAGTAAATATGTTTACCTCAGATGTGTATGGTTTGATGAATTTCTATAGTAAACTTTGAATTTTGAAAATTCCGAGAAGAATTCGTCTTTAATGCAATCGTGGATGGGGTTTAATACTTTAGTATTAGTATATGATAAAAATATGATTTATAAAAAAATTTAAGTAGGTTGCTAGATGTAAATATGAATATTATATTTTTATTCGATAAGAATTTTATTTCCTTTTTAGTAAAATGGATTTTTTTTTTCATTTAAATTATCTTCTAAACGTGCTCATTTAAAATATATTTTAAAAGAGAAAAATTTTATAATAAAAACTTTATAATTCAACTTTATGGAACTTTATTCAATTTATTCAACTTAAAAAAAATTGAGAGAACTTTTGAATGGAGGAGAAAAGTAACTGCTGTTTACTTTTAAATAAAAAAAAAAAAAATCTAAATTTATAGAATTTCTATTTTTTTTTTTTTTTTTTTTTTTTTTTTTTTACTATTATCTATCTTCAATAGAAGAAAGTGTTGTAATCGAAATTTTTTCTACTTCCGATTTTCGACGGATTTACAGGTTTTAAGGTCAGATCTCCCATAAAACATGTTTATAGAAAATGTCAGTCTGTCCATGTGTCCGTGTTACCGTTGTCCATCTGTGCGCGTGTTTGTGCAAAAAAGTGTATGAAGTTATGCATAGAATTGAACAATCTTTTTTTAAATTTTTTGGCTACAGCAAGCAGGTCCTTCATTAATTTCGAAAAACAAATGTCGGAAGGGGCGCTGTAATAGCGATTTTTGGCCATTTTGAATATTGTACCATCGGAAAGTGTATGAAGTTATGCATAGAAATGAATCAAAATTTTTGTGTAGGTTTTTGGTCATGGCAAGAAGATTCTCACTGGATTTGGAAAAACTTTCGCCGGTAAGGGGCGCTGTAATAGCTTAATTCGCGCAATTTTCAATATTGCACCATTGAAAAGTGTATCAAGTTATGTATAGAATTGAACCAAATTTTTTATGTGTGCTTTTGGCCATGGCAAGAAAGTCCTCCCTGAGTTTGAAAATATTCCGCCGAAAGGAGGTACTATAATAGCGGTTTTTGTGTGATTTTCTTGATTTTTCGTTGTTCTATTGTACACCAGCGGCTTATGAAATGACGGGAACTTCCCATACTGATAAGCCGACTATTCGCGAGCAGCCAATATACAACAGAATAACGGAAAACTATTGATTTTAATAAATATTGTGATTGAGATTAACTCGTTTTTAACTGAAAAGAAGGGTTATGTGTTTCACACATATCTGTGTGTGTGGATTTCTTTATACCCTCGAAACATCCCAACGGCTGGATGGATTTTTATGAATGAGGTCTCTATTATTTCGTCTTAACGGCCCGATGGTTATAGGCTAGGTTTTGTTTTTATAAATTCAAAATGGCGACCGTAAAATACAAAATGGCGGTTCAGACAAAAAAAAAATTACGCATCCTATTGAGTGGCATATCATTGGATAGGTCTTTCAAAATGAAGACGATGTTTCATTGACTATTTTACAGTCAGAAGCTCCGTCAAAATATTATACAACCTAGAAGTTGTGTACGTATTGTGGATCTCTAGCTTTATGCAACTCTAACCATCATAGACATCTATGGACCTCGTCAAAACAGTGCTTATGGATAGGAACTAACAGTTAAACACAACTTAAAAGTCATCAATACAAGCAAATAAAAAAATAGGTAAGTAATATAAACAAGTAATATAAAAAAAAATATATTTTAAGTCAATTCCTACTTAGGTCTATAAGAGAATTTTTTTTCTCCCATTTTTCTTTCCTTTTGAGTGGCGCTTAGAAGGCCTTGATCAAGAAGAGGGCTCTCCCGGTCTTAAAATACCCGGATCAAGAAGGGGGCTCTCTCGATTCTTGAAAATTAATTAATTAAATTAAATTAATTAATTAATACTTGAAAAAAGCTGGATTAAGGCCAAGTGTCATCCACTACAAGTTTAAAAAAAATATTTGAGCTTGATTGGATGAATAATAAATATTTTATTAAAGATGGAAAATTTGAACAAGATATATATAGCGAGAGTTTGAGCTAATAGTAGGAATTGAAAAAAAAATTGTTTCACATTGATGAGAAATAATTAATTAGTTGACTTTTTACGCAGTCGGGTTTTTTGATTTTTTAAATTTAATTGTTTATTGCTGAATCTAGTGAACTCATGTCTTTTCTAAAATGTATATTTAGATTATTTTTTGCCTTATTAAACAGCGAAATTTCGTTAAAGGATTCTGGAAATGTTCAAAAGCGTTTCATAATCCATACTTGATGCATGACTTTTCATTTTTGTTACTTTTTTGCCGAAGGACCAATTTATATTTTAGCTACTGCCGAAAGTATTTAAAAAAATCGCTCTTTCAGCACTCTTGAAAAAGGTATATTAATATCAACTGTTTAACATGAGATTTTTGTGTTTGCAAAATCGCTTAACTATTGTATTTTCGTTTATTTATTTCCGAGCGATTAATTTATTGTTTAGCGATTCCGAAATTTTTTTTAAAAGAAATTGATAAAATCACTCCAGTAGTACTTGAGGAAAAGGTATATAGGTTATAGGCTAGGTTTTGTATTTATAAATTCAAAATGGCGGCCGTAAAATACAAAATGGCGGTAGTGACGAAAAAAAAAATACGCACCCTATTGAGTGATATATCATTAGATAGGTCTTTCAAAATGAAGACGATGTTTCGTTGACTATTTTACAGTCAGAAGTACTGTTAAAATATTATACAACCTTTAAGTTGTGTATGTATTGTGGATTTCTAGCTTTACTGCAACTCTAACCATCATAGACATCTATAGACCTCATCAAAACAGCGTTTATAGATAGGATCTAACAATTAAACACAACTTAAAAGTCATCAATACAAGTAAATAAAAAAAAATAGATAAGTAATATAAACAAGTAATATAAAAAAAATATTTTAAGTCAATTCCTACTTAGGTAAATAAGAGGATTTTTTTCTCCCATTCTTCTTTCCTGTTGAGTAGGGCTTAAAATGCCTTGATCAAGAAGAGGACTCTCTCGATTATTGAAAATTAATTAATTTAATTTAATTAATGAATTAATATTTGAAAAAAAACTGGATTAACATCAAGTGTCATCCACTACAAGTTTAAAAAAATTTATTTGAACTTGATTGGATGAATAATAAGTATTTTATTAACGGTTGAAAATTTGAGCAAGATGTATATAGCGAGAGTGTGAGCTAATAGTAGGAAATGAAAAAAAAATAGTTTCACATTGATGATAAATAATTAATTGGTTCGCTTTTTCCGCAGTCGGGTTTTTTCATTTTTAGATAGATTTCGTACGAAATACTACCTATTGGGATCGTTCCTATGTTGGAATTTCTGAACATTTTTTGCAGATCTACACCAATCATGACCCCTAGAACCCAAAACCACCCTCAGTAAAAAAGTTTATCTATCTATCTATCTATCTATATATCTATCTATATCACTTTCTTCTGGACACGATAACTTTCCTAATTCTGCACCAATCGCTTCCAAACTGATACATAAAATCAAATTGCATAAAATCTCGGTCAAGTTCGTTAATGGGCAAAATCTGACCAAGGGCATGGAAATAGGGAGGGGTTTTGTGAAAACCGAAAACCCCCCAAAATTCTTAGTTTTTGTACATATCAAATCAGTTTAAAGTTTTTATTACTTCTAAAAATAGCGCCAAAATTTCATGCATCACATATTTTTGATAAAATTTAAAATAGGCTCAAGGGGCGCAAAAAATAGGGTTTTGGGGAGAAAAAAATTCCTTAATTCGTCAATTCTCAAGATATCAAATCCAATAATTTTATTATACATCTCCTTAATATTATCTACAACATTTATATTCATAAGTTTTTGATAGGAACAATTCGTACCGCAAAAAAATAAAATAAAATAAAATAAAAACGAAAACAAAAAAGGGGTTTGAAGAAGAAAAATTTTCATAACTCCGTCAATTCACAAGATATAAAATCTCCATGAATTTATCATATATCTTCTTAATATTGTCTTCAACATTTATATAGACAAGTTTTTGATAGGGCCAATTCTTACAGCAAAATCAAATTAAAAATGGATAGCGGTTGAAGAAAAAAATCATCTTATTAAGGGTGCATTCAAATCCAAACTGTCTATTTTCTTACTCATTTTTAAATTCATTTTTGCTCTCAAACGCATCCAATTGCTAGATTCTCTTATTCAGAAACTATATAATGTACAGTAATGATCGATTTTTTGATAGAGGCAGAATATATTTCAAAAAATGATGCCAAAGTGGACATTTTGAACAGAATTTCTCGAAGCGATTGTGTTAGAAACGAAAAATATTGCCCTACTGAGAAAATAATTGTTTATTAATCAAGTTTTAATTAATTGAAAGAAAAATAAAAACACAGATCGCTTATAAATCTTTTCAAAAATCACGTCAGCATGTTTCATACTTTTTTTTTATTATTAAAAATGAATCTGAAAATGTGCCAGAAAATTTCGAGTTGTTGAGTATGGAAAAATATTTTTTTTAATATCGCCTTAACATGATTCTGATAAAACCAGCTATTTTATAAAAAGGAAATAAAAACTCGTCAAAAGCAGACAGATAAAACTGTTAAAGTGGATTTATATCTAATAATGATTTAGTTTTTGTTGGGGAAATTAGTATACTTAACTTCGAAATCTACCTTCGCCTGTAGGCCGGGCCGGCAGGGATTTTTTTAATTTATTTATTTATTACTCCAATTAATTGACTGAAGTAGAAATTTTAAATGAAAGTCAAAGTTGATATTATATTGAACTAATAAAAAGAAATATTGACATTTGTAACAACATTTTCAAATTAAAAAATATATGAGATAGAAGAAAGTTTTGAGATTGGCACATCCAACTAGTTTAAAAGAAAGTCGGATATCAGTATTAAATGAGCGCATGCGTGCTAGGAAGGAACGAAAATTTCCCCTCTTTTTCAGACTTTCTGGCATAATTCACGAATAAAACATGTTTTCTAGGAGTAAGGAAATTAGTTGTTAAAAAATGAGGAATAATTTAGTGCATATTACGAGTTTTTCTGACAGTCTATTTACTAATGTGCTGCTTTATTTTATCGTTAAAAATTTATTTTGGATTAATTTGCTTATTGAAAACATTTATTAGTTACCGAAATTTTATTGTGTATGTGTTGTTTGGCTTTTGGTGACTCAAGTAAATAAGATTAAGAAAATATCTTTCTGTCTACGTTTGTATGTAAAGTACTGCGTTTATTCATACACCAAAAGCAATTTCGCCCTGACACTTGAAATAGTCACATTCACTGGACAAGTTGACAATATGATTTCCTAGAAGACATTTTTCTTTCAGATAAGAGAAAATTCCTTGATAGAATTTTTGCGCTTTTCCATAACTAGGCAGTTTTCCATATTATTGAGCATAACACGAGAATTTTCATTCAGTACATTTGTTTGAAGGATAATATTGACTTGTAATGAAACAGATAAGAAGCATAAGAAAAACGGCCATCTAAGAAATGCAAACGTTTACCTAATATTTAATTTTTAACTATTTGCTATTGTGTTGCTTTGTTTCATCGCTAAAATTTTATTTTGGATTACTTTGTTTATTAAAAACATTTACTAGTTACTGAAATTTTATATGTTGTTTGACTTATTGCGACTCAAAAATAAGTTAAAAGAAGTATGTTTCTGTCTGCATTTGTATTTAAAGCATTGCGTTTATTCATACACGAAAAGCAATTTCACCCCGACAATTAAAATAGTCATATTCACTGGACAAGTTAACAATATGATTTCCTAGAAGACATTTGTCTTTCAGATAATAGAAAATTCCTTGATAGAATTTTTGCGCTTTTCCATAGCTATGCATCTTTCCTTATCATTGAGTATAACACGAGAATTTTCATTCAGTACATTTGTTTGAAAGATGATATTGACTTGTAATGAAACAGATAAGAAGCATTAGACAAATGACCACTTAAGAAATGTAAACGTTTATCTAATATTTATTTTTAACTATTTGCTATTGTGTTGCTTTGTTTTATCGCTAAAATTTTATTTTCGATTAATTTGCTTATTGAAAACATTTACTAGTTTCTGAAATTTTATTATGTATATGTTGTTTGACTTATTGTGATTCAAAGAAATAAGTTAAAAGAAGTATGTTTCTGTCTACATTTGTATTTAAAGTATTGCATTTATTCATACACCAAAAGCAATTTCACCCCGACAATTAAAATAGTCACATTCACTGGTCATGTTGACAACATGATTTCCCAGAAGACATTTTCTGTCAGATAATAGAATATTCTATGACAGAATTCTTGTACTTTTTCATAACTATGAAGATTTTCTTATTAGTGAATATAACACGAGAATTTTTTTAGTACATTTTTTTTTTGCAGATTAATATTGACTTGTTATGAGACAGATAAGCAACATTAGACAAAGGACCATTTAAGAAATGTAAACGCTTATCTAATATTTTTTTAAGTATTTGCTATTGCGTTGCTTTGTTTTATCGGTAAATTTTATTTTGGATTAATTTGTTTATTGAAAACATTTACTAGTTTCTGAAATTTTATTATGTATATATTGTTTGACTTATTGTGATTCAAGCAAATAAGTTAAAAGAAGTATGTTTTTGCCTATATTTAAATTTAAAGTATTCCGTTTATTCATACACTAAATATTCCAAACATTAGGCGCTGAAAAAGGACAAGTAAAAATAGTTTTGGTGCTATTTTGATATTTGATGCCCTTATGTTTTATGGTTAGCTGAACACGAATATGAGGTTTGCCAACAAAGTGTTTTCCGGGAGTCGGGTATTTCTTGAATAAAAAACGTGTAAAAAACGACTTTTCTTTGTTTTTCCAAAATAACTCCAAAACAATGCATTTTACGTAAAAATCGGCAATACATAAGTTAGATGATAAAATACTTTTTTATGTATTAATTAATTTTATGTATTAAATGTTTTCCTCTCTTATCAATGGTTTAGCTGTGACAGTGCCGCGAAAATGGGTATTAAAAGCAAAAGATTGTGAAAAAACGGGAATTGCGACACTGTACTTGTACATTGATTTAACATGAAACCTGACCATTTTACACAAACATTGACTATTAAATGATACTAAAGATTATATGACTGACTACATTTTAGAATGAAGTTGCTGATAATACATACTGCAACTCATTATGAATAATTTTTTAATTATAAGTAATTATGTACATTAGGAAGTACATTTACTTAAAAAACAAAAATTCCCTTTTCCGTTTTCTTTTACTTGAAGGTCCCTGCTTTTCACCGACATCTACAATATAAAAAATAAACTTATGAAATTAGTGGGTGTTTTTATTACTACCAATATTATAAAATAAATGTTTCCTTAATTGCAAATGTTTGATACCTTCTGTCATGGCTTTTTTCTGTTCCATTGGATGGGCAGTCCATTTCCAGCTAGGTTTCAAGGTCCATCTCGTAATCCTCGTCTGGATCACTGCGATGTTGTTGCAATTCGCAGTTGAGGCACATGTTGGAGCAAGAAAAGCCTCCCTTCTTGCACCTACAATTTCGTTGGCAGTTCTTTCTACACTTGAAGGGGAGCAGAGGGTAATACAGTGAAAACAGTTTTAAGGCAATTATTTATTTTCTTCCATCCCTACACTTCAGCATTTTTTCAACCCCCAACCATTGCTGGACCTGGTGATATATTCTTAAAGAGTGCTGTTGTGCTGCAGCTGCAGATGATGATAAAGCAGCGATGTTCGAATTGTATCGAAAGACTGACTTCTTGTACGAAATATACCTTAGGTGGTTTTGGGAAGGGCACATTTGTCACTCTATAACAATACAGTGAGGCAAGGAAATGTTCCCCAGCAGCTGCAATCATCTGCTGAGTAGCGTTCGAGTCGTTTATTACTTTAACAATGTCGGCAAGTTGTGGATTCTTCACAAGAGTTTTGAAGAACTTTATTTTCCCTTGCATAAACAGTACTGATGTTGTATCGCAACCGCTTATAGTATGTAGAAAGAGGTTTTCCGCAACAGTTAAACTCACAGCATTAGTTGGAGAAAATGCCACGAAGAAATGGTGCCCTTCCCTGTTTTTAAAAAGAAAACGTTTTCATCCTTGCGGAGACCTATCGAAATGATCAAAAGATCTACATTTTACCTAACTACAGTTACAATCTCATTTGATGGATCCAAGGACAAAGCAGTCTTTATAATCAAGGTGTATGGATCTTTTTTTTGCTTGCTTGCATGTAATATTTGCTGATGAGAACTTGTCAGTCATCGTAGATATAAATCGACCTTTGTTTTTTGGGAAAACAAGAAACTTTTCTTTGGAAATGCTTGGTATCATTGATTCGTCAAACAATGTGTCAGTTAAAGCCTTTTTTCCTGATCATCTCATATGCTCAGCAGTTTTTGTTATTACAAATAGCATTTCTATTTTATACAGACGTGTGCATATTTGTCTTTACTTTTCTGATTATTAACAAGATGAAATAAAACAGGAAAAGATATTTCTTACCTGTATACTCAGTAACGCTCACTGACCCCAATCCCGTTTTTCTTTAGAACGAAACGCGTCTGCAACTGCACCGTTGAAGCATACTTCACTATTCTTATCTAAAGTATAGAATAAAATAATATTATTTGTATATGTGTTATTATAATTTTTCCAATCATGGATTGTTGAAGTGATGGCCTATACATTCACTCAAAATCCTTAATGATTTCTTGATTAAAATATTATATGAACAATATAAGCACCGAGAGAATAACATTCTTCCCGGAGCCTCTTAAAACACAACATCTTACAAAAGGAGCGAAAGGAGTTCTGAATATCTAAAGGATAGTCAAAAGTCCACACATAAATGAAGTCGACACAATTATAACACGTACATGGTTGAAGTAGAAAAGGGAAAGGCAAAACCGCAAATATGCAGCCTTCTCGAATTTAGTAAAATGAAAGTTTAAAATTTTGTAGCTAATCACAAAAAGGTTTCTACGTTATTCAGTCAGGGGTTACACAGTTCAACACCTCCCCCCACCCCCTTAAGCCCTGAAATGATGAGTCATATGTTCAGGATGGTCTTTCGATGAAAAACAAGGTTAGGCTTGGGAAGGGGTTTCGTAAGAAGATCTGTGGTCATTAAATCTGTGTTGCCGTAGCGGAGCTTTATGATTTCTTTCTCCACCAAGTGTCTTAAGAGACGGTACCGCAGATCTATATGTCTGGCCTTGTGATGGAACTTATCTGATTCCGCAAGTTTTATTGCGGACTGATTATCATCCATTAAACTTATCGGGCACTGCTGTAGCATGTCCAGTTCCGTTAATAAATTTATTAGCCATGTAATCTCTTGCACGGCACTGGAAGCGGAGATTAATTTTGATTCAGCTGAAGCCATTGCTAAACACTTTTGACGCCTTGATGTCCATAAGATCGGGTTAGAAACCAAGAGAAATAAGTTGCCGGAAACAGATTTCCGATCGAGTGGGTCGTTTGCGCAATCAGAGTAGGCGTATGCCCTCAAGACGGTTTCTTCGAAATTGGTATATGTTAACTTTAGATCGATAGTAGTTTTTAAATATCTAATAGTTCTTTTGACGGCTTCCCAGTCCTTTGTTCTGGGACGTTCATTTCTACGACAAAGGATGTTAACGGCTGCGCTAATATCTGGTCTGGAAATGGTTGAAATGTAAGGTAGTGCGCCGACCGCCAGTCTATAGTTTATATTATCCGGTAAGAGATTTTCATCATCGTTTAATTTAACGTAGCCCGGTTCCATAGGTGTATCGGTTGGTTTTGAATTTTCCAAGCCAAATTTAATTACTAATTCATGAATGTTGTTAGTCTGATCTAGGGTCATTGTATTTTGATCAGGCCGATTAATGCTTATACCTAAATAATACTTAGCTCGCCTAAATCCGTCACAGGGAATTCTTTCGGTAACTGACGTATTAGTTTATCAATGTATTTATCTTCCCACGCAATGAGGAGATCGTCGACGTAAACAATTACATAAATAGTTTCATTATTTGTGGTTCGTTTTTATAGACACATGTCAATCGAACTTTGATTAAATCCTAATTTTGATAGCGAATCATGTATCTTTATATTCCAAGCTCTCGCTGCTTGCTTTAACCTGTATATTGCCTTTTTGAGTTTACAAACCTTGTGTTCAGATCCGGGGACTACATACCCTTCAGGTTGACGCATGTATACTTCCTCCTTTAACTCCCCATGTAGGAAGTCCGTCTTGATATCTACGTGTCTAAGGCTTAAGTTTTTATGCAAGGCCATTGCTAAAAAGATTCTTATAGTAATGTAAGACGCAACGGGTGCGACGATGTACCACCTTGTACATCGTCAAGGTAGCCATCAAGGGCAACTATTGCATGTGGTTGATATTTTGATTGCACATGCTGAACATATTTGCCGCAAATTGAAGAAAAAGACTGATTATTAAGACAAACAACTGTATGTAACCCCCATAAATGATGAATTGAACCTTGTTGCTGAATTGCTTCTTTGTAAAGGGTTTGAATGCCTCGTAGAGAGTATATTTGTTTCCCTCTCCTAAAAGGGACAAAGAATAAGGGCCTAGATCGTACGTCAAAAACTACTCAAGGTCTCCATCCGAATGCTTTGCAATCGAAGTTTGTTGTAATAAAGTTGTGGGATTGCAGGAACTAACACGTTGTCTACTTGTATTACACGGGCCATTATAGCAAGAGATTTTGCTCCGCCGCACGGTGGGTGATTTACCGATTCTAGCTGGCCAAAATTATTTTAGGCGTCAATATAGTCGCATCGCTATGAAATTAAAAAATGTTATTGATATTCAATATTGAATGCTAGTTACGGCAAAATGTAGCGTGTAGCAGTCATATTTTCGTTACAGGGACATTCAAAATATTTCATTACATTACGGCCTATGGGGAAAAATCGTTTGCGGTGGTTTTTAATGATGTTTCATAATTTCAAACACTTTGAAATTTATATACATATCTATGAAGTGCACTGCAAGATGATTGCTATAGAATATGGTATGGATAGCATTTATCGATCATTTACAGGGACACTAAAAAGAATTATGCTACATTACGGTCTACGCAGAAAAATTGTTTGTGGAGTATTTTGTTCATGTTAAACTATTTCAAAAGTATTTAAGTTGATATATATCTCTAACGTGCTCTATAAGATGCTTACTACTGAATACCATGTGCCATTCATCTTTCATAGACAGGGACACACAAAATAAATCAGATATATTTTTCTCTATATGAGCAACAATTAATGGAAATGCGTTTTCAGTTGCGGAACATTTTTTTTTTAAATTATAAAAATTTCATGCTATTTAGTGGGTATAAATTCTCTAATTCACATACAGGGCTGTACAAAACATCTGAAGTGCATTTCCGTTTATTGACGGAAAACACTGACGAGGAAATTTCAACTGTGCTATGCGTTCACTAACTGTTCTAAATTTTAGCATATTGTAATTATATGATAGAATTTGTCTGGGTCAATTTTGTAACCACTCGAAATTTGCAGTCAAGTAATATATTTTAAATCATTTTGTCCTGAGATACCTACATACAACTGGCAATTTTTGTCCAAATTTGGTCAAAAATTTAAACATTTTGATCTTGCAAAACTTCATGTGCCCTTCATCGTAATTTAGCTCTATAAACAAAATATTTTCTACCAAATTCACATTTTCGTTAAATTTTAAAACTTGTTGCCGTTGCATAATGGTTCAAAAGTTTATTTATGTGGCTAACTTAAATTCTGCTATCTTTGATTTAAAAAAATGGTACTTGAACTAAAATTAAAAAAAAAAATATTTAGACTTAATAAGCTAAAACAATTCTAAAAAGTGGGAAGGCACCTAAGGGCATACAAATTAAATTGGAACGAAAAGGTAATAATCGAAACTATTTAATCATATCAAAAATTGAATTCAATCGTGCTTTATCACATAACTTTTTCTACATTAAAACTGAAAAATTGTAAAAAAAAAACAAACAAAAAAATAAAAACAGTTTTTTGCAACATTGAATCTGAAATAATAGCTGATATATGCAAACTTTATGCATATAAATCCACTAAAATAAAGTCCATATTTTGTTTGGAATCGTCCATAATCGAGCAATATGTTTTATGCTGCTTCAAGTAACAGATTAAAGAACTATACTCAAATTGATTGATTCATTCCCAACTAAGAAGCACCGACTTTGCGCTATTCTATGAACCATACAATTATATTTATATAAAAACCATTAGCAGGGTACAACGCCCTAACTATTGAGCTACAACAGGCAAAAATAAATTACGCTACGATAAGCTTTTAAAAATAGACTTTTGGCCAGCTAGAATCGGTAAATCACCCACCGTGTGTCACTTCGTTAAATTTGACAGTTCCAAAGTCACCACCAACAACTCTGGTGATGTCTTTAATACCTGAATCCAATTCTTATGGCAATAAATTCGTCCATCATCCAAAACATCAGTGCTTATTGAGTATAAATCAGGATTTTCAGGGAAAGGAAAATGCTGCAGTAACCATTCGTACATCTTGGTACCATCCATGTTCTTCCATACAACTGTTGATCCTTTTAGGCCTACACGCTGTTCTGAATAGTGGAATTGAACACTATAGTAATTTTTTATCTGTTTGAGACTTGAAGTAAACAAAAGGAACCTCAGACCCACAAAATCTCTCCATCATATAATCAGTAGTATCATTAATGGTCAAAGAGTGCGTAAAAAGGTTATTTCTCATGTTTCATCGACTTACAGTGCCGTAATTCCTGTTTTTCAGAGTGTTTTGCTGTTAACACAAACTTTTGCGGCATTATCACGACTAAACCATTGATCTGAGAAAAACTATTCCTACATAAAATCTAGGAAATTTTATCTTCTATATCTTCTATCTTCTGCCGACTTTTACGTAAAATGCATACTTTTGATGTTATTTTGAAAAAACAAAGAAATTTCAGTTTCTTTGCACGTTTTCTGTAAAATAAAACGTACTTCCCGTGACAAATTTTGTTGGCAAACTTCAGATTCGTGTTCATCGACCCAAAAAACATAAAGGCACCAAATATCAGAACTTTCTTTTATTTTCTCTCAAATGATCGGACTAAAAAGCAATTTTACTCCAGCAATTAACATTACCACATTCACTGGACATGTTGACAAGATGATTTCCCAGAGGAAATTTTCTGTCACATAATAGAAAGAATCTTTCTTGACAGAATTCTTGTTCTCTTATATAACTATGCAGATTTACATGCCAGTGAGTATCTTGCCAGAACGTTTATTCAATACACTTGCTTGAAAATAATATCGACTTCTAACGAAGCATATAACAAGCATTTAGCCAGATGTCACTTAATAAATTTAAACTTTTCATCTGACCTTATTATTTTTAAATGTTTGTTATTTTACTGCTTTGTTACAATGTTTAAAGCTTCATTTTTATTTATTTATTTTTTTTTTTTAATATCATTTTAATTAATGTTACGCGATTTATTCATAATATTTGCTAGTCATTACTAGTATATCGATTAGTTTGTTTGTTAAATAGAATTAGATTATTTTATTTATTTTCTGGAATTTTGTTTGACTAATCTCAGAGGAAAATAAAGTTCATTGATTTAATTAAGGGATTGCATGAGAATGATTATTTTAATTTTTCTGGTAAGAAATAAGTTGTCTTCCCTGTTGTTCATTAGAAATAGATTGCTATCTAGTTTGAAAAATTAAAAAAAAATCTTTAAAACCGTAAAAATATGCGTACATATTTTTGATAAACCGTTAAAATAGTTACATCTAAGGAACTATTTAAAAATTTTGAAGTATTACGGGGATCCTGACCTCTCGTTATATCCTTCTGATGCCGCATATAAATATAATTTTCATTTGAGTAGCAAGTCACTAAAAGAAAGTTTTGAAAAATTCAATTAACTTAAATTTTACGCCTAACATTTAAGGTGCGCCCACCTCCCCTCACAAAAAAGAAAGATAACTAAAAATCAAATTTAAAAATCAAAAAATCCGACTGTGTAAAAAGCGAACTAATTAATTATTTCTCATCAATGTGAAACTATTTTTTTTATATTACTTTCCTATTTTTTTATTTACTTGTATTGATGATTATTAAGTTGTGTTTAATTGTTCGTTCCTATCTATAAACACTGTTTTGATGAGGCCTATAGATGTTTATGAAGGTTACAGTTGCAGTAATGCTAGAGATCCTACCTACACAACTTCCAGGTTGCGTAATATTTAAACGGAGCTTCTGACTGTAAAATAGTCAAAGAAACATCGTCTTCATTTTGAAAGACCTATCTAATGATATGCCACTCAATATGGTGTGTAAATTTTTTTTTCGTCTCTACCGCCATTTTGAATTCATAAAAACAAAACCTAGTCTATATACCATCGGACGGTTAAGATGAATTGATAGAGACCTCATTCATTAAAATTCATCTTGCCGTTGAGATATTTCGAGGGCATAAAGAAATCCACATACCGAGATATACAGAGATAATCAAACACATAACCCTTCTTGGCAGTTTGGTAAAAAGAAGCCATAGAAATTTAAATAAATTACAAAGTAAATCGAAACGAATTTATTTGCTGTACAGTTTTTTTTTTGTACAATTGACCAGATTTCTCAATTCTTCCTACGATTTCCCGTTGGAGAATCAACATCAGTAATGTAATAACACGCTTCCGGGAAGGATTCCATATTGAGGTACACGCGTTTGAGCCACTCTCGTTACTATTCTGAACTCCATAAGCTACACGAATTTAGCTAATATCATAACAGATACTATTGTTACAGCAGATGATTTTTTTAAATTATCTTGTCGTTTTCTTATTACAATATGTATCATTTAATTTACGACTATCGCTTTTTGACACACTCTGTACTTTTTCCAAATTCGACATAAAATATTCAGTTCTTCTCTGCGTTGAATTAGCCCAAACTGTTGTTATATTCCAATTACAAACAATAAAATATTTTCTGAAAATCTATTATCAAAGCTTTATAGAAATAATAAGGGTTCTTTATCATAAAATCAAATTACTGAGCAAAATTTCATCCTGTTGTTAACGGCATTCTTCACAGATCTCAATTTCCTCCTATATAAATCTCTCGAAACTAAAATGCTTGCAATCACGGTTATTCTTTTAGATAAACATTCCTGTACTTAGCTGATCAAACATCAACTCCGATTTGTTTACTAAGCCCATATGTGACGGGGGTCTTATAAACTCGTTAATTCATTATGTTATCTAAAATAAAGTTAAAGAGATTCTCTTATAGATAAATACCCCAGGGATAAGCGTAGCAAATATTTGTATTCAAAGAAATGATCTTCTATGCTCTTGTATATTTATTATATTCCCTTAGGGTATATAAAATAGAACATATATATTTTCATATCTGTTATTAATTACACGACACAATATAACCGAAATACATATAATACAACAGAATATTTCATGGATAATATTACATATACATATACCTACAACAATATAATATTATGTATTATAATCTACGAATAAATCATTTAATAATAAACATGTTTATTACATTGTTGATCGCATCGTTTAATTAATTAATTACACTGTTGATGCGCGAAGGGTTGGTCCTACATTGTTTCAAAACTAAGATGGGAAACTATATTGAATTTAATCGAATTTCAGTTATTTTTGATTTGGATAATAATTCAAAAAGTTAAATATTTCATAAAAATTCGAGTGAAATTATAAGAAAAAAAAATACGTAAGTGGGTATTACCCATGTTTTTTTTACCCGACTGAAAAGAAGGGTTATGTGTTTTCACGCGTATATGTGGATTTCTTTATACCCTCGAAACATTCCAACGATTGCGTGGATTTTAATCAATGAGGTCTGTATCAATTCGTCTTAACGGCCCGATGGTTATAGGCTAGATTTTGTTTTTATAAATTCAAAATGGCGGCCGTAAAATACAAAATGGCGGTAGAAATGAAAAAAAAATTACGCACCCTTGAGTGGCATATCATTGGATAGGTCTTTCAAAATGAAGACGATGTTTCATTGACTATTTTACAGTCAGAAGCTCCGTTAAAATATTATACAACCTGGAAGTTGTGTATGTAGGATCTCTAGCTTTACTGAAACTCTAACCATCATAGAAATCTATAGACCTCATCAAAGCAGTGTTTATAGATAGAAACTAACAATTAAAGGCGACTTAAAAGTCATCAATACAAGTAAATAAAAAAATAGGTAAGTAATATAAACAAGTAATATGAAAAAATATTTTAAGTCAATTCCTACTTAGGTCAATAAGAGAAATTTTTTTTCTCCCATTCTTCTTTCCTCTTGAGTGGCGCTTAAAATGCCTTGATCAAGAAGATGACTCTCTCGGTCTTAAAATACCTTGGTCAAGAAGAGGGCTCTCTCGATTATTGAAAATTAATTAATTTAATTTAATTAATGAATTAATATTTGAAAAAAACTGTATTAACATAAAGTGTCATCTACTACAAGTTAAAAAAAAATATTTGTGCTTGATTGGATGAATAATAAATATTTTATTAACGATTGAAAATTTGAACAAGATATATATAGTGAGAGTATGAGCTAATAGTAAGAATCGAAAAAAAAAATAGTTTCACATTGATAAGAAATAATTAATTAGTTCGCTTTTTACGCAGTCGGGTTTTTTTTATTTTTAAATTTAATTGTTTATTTCAAATAATTTTGTTAAAAATATTATAAAACAAGATTTATGTGACTCAGTGGTTTCTAACTTATACTTATTCGCAGCCTTAAATGTTCATACAAGTTGAGTGACAGGCCCTATCATTCGTCCGTGGGAAAAATGTCTATCGATATGGGATTCGTATGAATGGAAAAAGTACGTTATTTAAAATGCGTTGATAAATTAACATAACTGAGTTTGTAAGAACTTTGTTTTGTTTGAAATTAAGAATTTTTCCTTTATCAGAGAAAATAAATTGGAATATATTAATTGTTGCCAAGACTCCGCGGATCGATATTTTAAAACCCTGAACTTTACAGTTAAAAAAGTATTTTTAAACTGAATTATGTTTATAAATTATGTACATTAATTGTTTCATAAGTTTGTAATATATATTTTTGAGGCTGTTAGAGGTGACGTAACTTAGTATTTTTCAACGACGAAAATAACCCTTCAAAACAATAACCCCCTACCAAAGCACACCATTGTAGGCGAGTCATATTGAGCAATAGGTTGCTTTATGGACACAATAGGTTGCTTTATGGACATAATAGGTTGCTTTTATTGCTTTATGGACACAATTATACAAATTCCTTGGAAGAAATATTTGCTGCAATGTATCAGCAATAAATGCTCTGGTAGATCAAGGTGCAAGAACGTGGCAAAAGAGCAGCTGGTTATATGGTGGGTGCAAACTACTTCAACAGCATCACCCAGCGGTCTACAGCGTCTTCTTTATCTCTTGATTGAGGAGACTTATCTTTTTTGAATTCCCCTCACATCATCTTTTAGGGATGACGAAAAATCAACGAGATTCCATTTTCAAGGCCTCCTATCTCCAAAGGAAATTTTACTGTATGTACGGTTTTTGCGAAAGTTTGCAAACTTTCACTTTATATCTGTAATAATTTTTATAACCTCCTGAGACACAAGAAAATTTGAAACAGTTTATTTTTGTCTTTACTACTTTATTTTCATCAAAAGGGTAAAAAAAAATTATTTTTAACGATTTTTAATTTTTTGTGTTTTTAAAATGCGGCAAGGACCATATCCATTTTAATGGATGTTCAGTTCAAGTCTTAAATATGACGAAATGTGCAACACAGGTCATTTCAACTTTTCAAATGTAAAGTGATACTGAAAAGCACTATAAATTAAATTAACCATAACTATTAACAATAAATTGAAACATCTATAAATTCATTATTAATTTAATGAACAACACTGAATTATTTTAATAATTATAACACATTTAAGCCAAATATAAATATCTGAAACAATTTCTTTCACTGGTAATGCACAAAAACATATTGCAACTTGGCCATATAAGTTTAGTTTTCTTTCAAATACATATTATAATCAATGTAATGACTAAAATAATGATGTGCTTTAAATTTTATGCGCACTTCTGCGTCTTGTTCCAGCTGTTGTGAAATATCAGGAGGATATGGAATACTTGAGCAAACCTAAAAGGAAACGTAATTAAAATCAGATTTCATGATGCTTGTGAAAAATATTTTCTATTGTATTAATTTAATTTTCTTTCTTTATATTTATGAATTTCTAACAAAAGAAAATGTAACAGAAAAAATAGTCTTAATTTACATATTTAAAAAATTTATATGTACATAAATCATAACTTGAACTTACTGCAAAGATCTCTTCCAAATAAAATTGGGCTTTTGATATTTCGCTATTTCACTTCATTTAGTTTGGCTAACTGAGACATCAGCAAAATTGCTGACTGATTCTTTAGTAACCTCATTTTCAGCTTCAGAAGAATCTTCATAAATTTTATTAATATAAAAATATTCATCACTAGAAACACTAAAATCAAAATCGGAATCATTCCCATTTGCTATTATTTCTAATACTTCTAATATTGTTAAACTTTTGACTAAAATAAAATACAAAAGTATGCAATATTTTATAAAAATATTATATATATATGTCTTTTTATAAAAAGTAATTAAAACGTTACAGATAGATTAAATAAACATCAAGAACTTCTAAATCTTGCACATGATTAAAACCAAAGCTATTGTTAAAACTAACTATATAAATTTACTCAAGTAAGACCGAACATCCATTTTAATGGATGTATTTAAACTGAGCTTTAAAGCAATAAATACATCCAAATTACAGTTAAAAACTAGCAAGGGTACTACGAAAACATTAAAATTAACATATACACTCTAAAATGTGCTTAAAAAATAAAATGAGTAAAGAAAAAGTAGAAGTTACTAACACCTGGTCGAATGACACGTTGACTCACCCACTTCGCCATATTACAAATAAACGAGAAGCCCTTGCCAGATTCTAAAAACTTAAAAGTAATCTTTAAGGTATATATTATATTGGTGTATCAGGACTTTCTTCCAAAAATATATATGATTACAAATAAACGAGAAGCCCTTGCCAGATTCTAAAAACTTAAAAGTAATCTTTAAGGTATATATTATATTGGTGTATCAGGACTTTCTTCCAAAAATATATATGATGTGATTAGTAGGTTAAAACAAAACATCCATTTTAATGGATGTCGGGTCTCAGAGGGATAATAATTGATCAATTTTAACATTGTGCTTAGTAATTTTTGTATATCTCTATTAGGGTTACATATATGAAAGAACGGATTTTATATTCGCTGGTGTCGAATTGTCCAGAGAATGTTGGTATGATACAAAGGATTTTATAGTTTTACAACTACCAGACATACAATCATGGTGAATAGTTTTTTCGGGTATATGATGTAACGGGCCTACCATTCGTGTGCAAGGTGCAACTTTTTATCGCCAATTAGTGTGCCAACATTACAGTGCCAATAATCGAAAAGGGGAATGACTGTAGAGCCCCTGGAAACAAAAGTTTATATATGAGAGCATCTGATGAAGGATAACCATGAGATGAGTTACTTGCTTACTTACAGATTTACATAAACTTTTAAATTTTCGCTCTTGAAATCGAGACCCTTATGTTACAGGATTGCTTTTAGAGCATCAGTTAGCACTATTACTTTTAAACACGAGACATTTGCAGTTATAACTGCACTTTTTTAGGCTTTGCCGATATTGTACATACTAATAATCTGAAGTAGAGGAGAATACTCGTATATCGTAATGTTGCCATGCTTTAAAGTCAATAATTTGTTATAACGAAATGTATTTAAGTTTGCTCATAAAATCCACGAAATCTAACAACGGCAATAATAAATAGCGAACGCGCAGCGAAGGGAAATAAAGAACCTTACTTTATGTTCGTTATGAAATTTATGCGTATTTATGGTAAATTACTCAAGTGATATAAGTAATTGTAAAAAGCTTAAAAGTTTTAAAAGTTTTAAATATTACTTTAAAAAAGATGCGGCGTTAATACCCCGCTAAAAATGAAATGTATAAAAATATAAATGCATAAAATATAAATGAATAAAATGATACTAAAAATGAAATATCCAATTTTGGGATTATTAACTTATGTAACAGTAAGAAATGAATTAAAGAAAATGTGGTTGGATCAGTAAGATCATAAGAAAATGGATGTAATGTTTTTAAGTAATCTTGTGTAGTTTTTTGTATGTCATTTAAATGTATACATTGTAAATGTTTAATTTTATATTTATTTTCTTGTTTAATGCTTGCATCATAGGTTCCACTTACGCCTAGTTTAACGCCTAGCCATTTAACGCCTAGTTAGTGCATTAATTGAATATTAATGTTATTGCGCCTAGGAAGTTGATTTCATTTAGTATTTAATTTCATAAATTAGTGTTTACAAGAAAATGTACACGACGCGATATTTTAATTAAATTTAATCATGTTAGGTTAGTTACAATGTTTCTTAATCACGTAAGCTGTCACCAGAGATTATCATGATCACTCATTACTTATGCAGTATATTAGTCAAATAAAAAAATAAGATGTCTGCGAGATGGCTGCGAACATGCCATAAATTTTATCGTCAAATTGTCCAAGAAGAAGTAGAAAATATCCAATCTACTGGAAACTATGTCTTCTTTCAATTGATGCCAAAAAAAGAATCTTAGAGGCGGTCTCCAAGTTGAAATAGCAACAAAGTTTGAAATTTTAAATACGAAAACCAAATTTTAACACAGTTGAATTCTTCTGTAAATTTTACATTTGGATAAACAAAGAGTCATTCGATAAATTAGTTTAGGATTTATGAAAATCTGAAATTTTGAATGCCTAATGTTAATGTTTTTTTATATTAGTTACAAATGTAACTAAAACTCAGGTACTTTTTAAGCATAAAAAATAACATGGCAGAATGAACAATAATTTTGGATTCGCAGATTTAAAGCTAGTGGAAATCGATTTCTGTAAAAAAATTTGTAGGATAAAGTACACATTTTTTAAATATTAACTTCATGATTTAGGTATTATCAGACAGTAAGAGGCAGAGTTAGGCGTTAGGCGTATGTGCATCACCCCTTAAGATGTCTACCTTTAATACTTCAACTTCGTAAAAAGCATTTGTGGGTGCTGAGCAGAAAACTTATGCTTGCGGTCACATTGGAATTTCAAAATACTTAGTAATAAATTCTGTTTCAGTTTTAAAACAGATGTATCTCTTCGGCCTGTGGGGGTGTCGAACACTGATAAAGCAATGGACTGTGGTTAAATTTCCATAGGTTTTTATTGTTTATTTTGCCAAGGGGCTATCGTTGAAATGAGCTTCTGATTTGAGAGCGAGGGCGCTCGTTACAGACGTGTTGTTCGGGAGACAACGAAGCTCAACTGAAGGTTACATCATTTATCAGCTAAGTGGCGCTGATCACTTAATCAAACTTCGCGAGCGCACATACCGGCCCCCATTGAAGTATTCTGATAGTTCAATGATACACAACATGTAAATACAATAATATACAGATGATATTACTAATTAATCGTTACACATAAAGCACTGAATATAAACACAATAATAAGAAATAATAAATTCAATAGAAATAGGTTAAGCTTAATTGATATTTTCATTATTTACCATAGGTAACACACAAATGTTGGAGATACTTCTTTTGTAATTTCCGGATGGAGTCCTGACAATTACAACCCTAACATTGTCATCATTTCCCTTGATGATTTCTGAAATACGACCTACTATCCATTTACAAACTGGTAGGTCTCCATCCTTTACCAGAACCATCATGCCTGGTGCAACATTTTGCTTTTTAAAGAGCCATTTCGATCTCTGCTGCAAATGGCTTAAATTGGAATTGGTTCAATTTTTCTAAATTATTTGCACTATTTTCTGAGTTTTGTGCCATCTGTCGAGCAAGTTTTCTCTTTCATTAATGAAATTTGGCTCAGGAAGAGCATTGATTGGTCAACCAATCAGGAAATGCCCTGTAGTCAAAACTTCATAGTCTTCTAATTCAGAAGATAATGGGGAAAGAGGATGCGAATTGAGAATACCTTCAATTTGCGTCGTAATAGTTAAAAATTCTTCAAGAGTAAATTTCATAACACCAATAGTTTATTTAAAAAAAATATTTGAACTGTACGACGCCTCTCTCCCAGAGTCCTCCAAAATTTGGGGAACGAGGGGTAAGAAATTTCCAGAGAACTTGCTCGGATGACAGAAAATTTGATACATCATCATTTTTTTTTATTTATAGAATTTAATAATCTCTTTAGTTCCGCAGATACTCCAACAAAGTTGGATGAATTGTCACAAGAGATACTTTTGCCTCTGCGAGCAAAAAATCTTTTAAGGGTTGCAATTAATGCATTAGAAGTTAAGTCAGAAAGTAGTTCTAAATGCACTGCTTTAGTAACCATGCATATGAAAATGGCTACATAAATTTTATTAAATATTCCCTTTCTCTGGTTGCGATATTTAATAAAAAATGGACCGCATAGGTCAAGACCTGTATTGGAAAACGGTGGCCCTTGTATTACTCTTTCAGGAGGTAAATTACCCATTATTTGACTTACAATTGTAGACATTTGAAACATTGAATACACTCGTGTACAACTTGACGAGCAATGTTTCTTCCATTAACAGGCCAAAATATTTGTCTTACACTATTTAATAGCCCTTGAGGACCAACATGTAAGTCTCTTTTATGATAGTAAAGAAAGATAATTTTTGTCAATTTACTACTTGGGGGTAAAATAATTTAGTGAGATCGGTCATAGCTTAAATTTGAGTTGACCAAACGACCACCCACTCTTAATAGATCATCTTTATCTAAAAAGGGATCTAAAAATCTCAACTTACTTTTTACAGGGACAGACATGCCCTTTTTCAATGCCGAAATTTCTGATGAAAAATACTCACCTTGAGCACTCTTAATTAAGAAGTTTCTGGCAACCCTTAGTTCCTCTAAAGTTAAGGAACCTTTAAGTTTGACCATATTTTTACAGTTGTGAACAAACCTGAAAATTAATGCTAACACTCTCATTAATTTAATATAACTATTTGAAATATTAAGAAAATAGTCCATAAAGTCAGAAATTATAACTGAAGTCAGAACCGGAACTGACTTTAGTTCCTTTAAAAATTGTTCGTCTTTGGTATGAGAGTTCTTTTGTGGACAAAAATTTACAATGTCTTGTTTCAGGAAAGTGTGTCCCTCCCACCAGAGTTTATTTGTAGCAAGCGATTTTGCAACCTGACCTCGGGATAACACATCCGCCGGATTCAGTTTTGACGGCACATATCTCCACTCGTAGTTTTTGGTAAGTTCTTGAATCTTAGACACACTGTTCGCAACAAAGGTCTTAAGAAGGTGAGCCGATATGTCTATCCATGCTAGGGAAATTGTGGAGTCCGACCAAAGTATGACTTTGTCGATTTGAAGTTTCATAGCTCTAATTACCTTTTGAGCAAGCTGGCACAACAATAGACAGGCTGAAAGTTCAAGCCTCGGAATGCTGACAGTTTTAATAGGGGCAACTTTACTTTTGCTGCAAATGGGGTGGCAAACAGGCGAATTTGAGTCAGAGTTCGTTTGAAGATAAAGGGAAGCTCCGAAAGCTTTCTCACTCGCGTCCGCAAAACCATGTAAGATGATAGCTGATGCATCTTTAATAAGAATACACCTTGGAATCTGGAATGTTTCTATAAGAACTAGTGAACAGAGGAACTTGTCCCACTCTTGAGCAACATGAAGTGGAATTTTATCATTTCAGTCGCACTTTAGCAACCATAGTTGTTGCATGAAGATTTTTGCACGGCAAATTACAGGACCGAGCAAGCCAAGGGGGTCAAAGAGTCTTGCAATTTGACTTAGAATTTCGCGTTTTGTGTAGTCAGAACTTCTGTTGACAGTAACTTTAAAGTTAAATGTATCAATAGTATTCCGAATCCCATAGTATTCCGAGAGTTTTCGTTGAAACCTCTTCAGCATTTTGATTAAAGGGAAAAATTTGAGAATCAGGATTTATTTCTTCAATAACATTAGGACGAAATTTATGCAAGGCCATCTGACCTTTTTTGAAGATGTCTGTTAGTTGTTTTTTAATTAAAAAAAAATTCAGAAATCTCTGATGCACCTGACAGGCAGTCGTCCATGTACATATCGTTCTTTACAGCTTCGGCGGCTAATGGGAAATTGTTTGCTTCATCTACCGCTAACTGCTGGAGCACTCTAGTGGCAAGGTATGGACTACTTGCACAACCGTAGGTGACCGTTTTCAGAGTGTAGATTTTGTCGGGTTCTTCCTTTCCTTCTCTCCACAATATTTTTTGGTATCTAGTATGCGACGGATTTACTTCTATTTGTCGAAACATTTTATTTACATCAACTGTAAATGCGAAAATATGTTTTCTAAAACGAATCATAATTGAAAAAAGATCATCTTGTAGTATCCCTCCTTTAAACAATAAGTCGTTTAAAGACTTCCAATTAGTAGTTTTACAACTCCCATCAAAAACAACCCTCAGTTTAGTTGTAGTACTCGACGGTGGCAAAACACCGTGCTGAGGGAAAAAATATCCTTTATCAGGATTTATGTCATTGGAGTTTTCTTCCATGTGTCCTAAAGTAGCGTATTCCTTTAGAAATTCGGAGTATAATTCCTTTAATTTGGGGTCCCGCTCTAAACGGTTCCATAACTGATTTAATCTTTCAGCGGCAATTTGTTTTGAATCTCTCAGAGAATTATCTAACATTTGAATCTTAAAGGGTAATTCAACAACGTATCTGCCGTCCAGTTTTCGATAGTGAGTCTTTAAAAAATGTTAATTACAGTAATTTAACTCCTCACTCACTAAGGGTTTTAATTCACTTACTTGCTCCAATTCCCCAAAAGAACTTATTCTTTTTCCAAATTTGTATAATCTGTTATAAAAAAAAAACAAGAATCAGAAGATTCCTTTAAATTCGAGATAGAATTGCATACAGTGCCTGAAATAACATGCCCGAAAAATGTTTCTACTAACATTAATTGAGAATCATCAATTTTAATTTTATTCGACCCTATTAATTCATAGAATAACTGGGCTCCAATCAGCGCATGTACGCGTTTGGGTTTATTCCAATTATTATCGGCTAACTCTATATTCGACGGCAATTTTAATTTTGACGTATCTACATATCTCGGCGGACGATCCGCGATTTTAGGAACTACTAACATATTTAACTGATAAGAGTTAGTTTTGTTTTCATTCGTTAATTCCGTACTTACAAATCATTTAGAGTTTAAACATAAATCATTAAGTCCGGAAATGGGAATATGAGTTTTTTCTTTACGCAATCCTAACAAATTTGCTGCATGAGAACTCAATAAATGCGAGCTTGAATAACTGTCTAATGCAGCAATTAAAGTCTGAAATTCCCCAGAACCGTCCTTCAAATATATCACAGCTGTGTTTAAAATTACACAAGATTTATTTATTTCACTTTCTTTCGCGAAAAATGTTTGATTATGATGAGAGGGGGAGGGGGAAGAATGCAGTTGGCTCCCATCTGTCTGGTCATCAACTCTGAATTGCTTACTGATATTATTATTTTCATTTAATGGATGCAATAAGCTATTATGTTCTCTGCTGTCACAAGAAATACACTTATTTTTAGATAAACAAGGATTAGGTAGATGATTATTTAGACAAGATTGGCATAAATTGTTAATTTTAACAAATTCTGATCTTTTCATCACATTCATTTGTTTAAATTTGTCACATCTATACAAAGAGGTTAGCTAATTTAGGAATTTCTTGTTTTAATTAATTTCATTTCGAAAGACCTTTTTATTTCAGGGTCCAATTTTTGAAACAAGATGTGCATTATTAAAGCATCCGAGAGTTCGTTAGATTCAAACCTAAGTAAATTTAATGCACGCAAATTACATTTTGTATTATCAATTAATTGCATTAAATGGTTAGGAGAATCCGGTATCTTTGAAAAATTAAGAAGTTTTATAATATGGCAATCAATAACAGCTCTTTTGTTTTCATATCTTTCTTCTAAAGACTGCCAATGAGATTCGTAGGTATCTTGGGCCGATTTAAGTCTTTTGGCTTCACCTTTTAGACAACCTTTTAAGTAGCATAACTGCTGAGTTGAGTTTAGATTCTTATTATTTCCGATAATCGACATAAATTGAGCTTTAAAATTTTGAAATTCATCATATTTCCCATAGAAATTGGGCAGAGGTAACTCTGGTATTTTAAAGTTGTTAGTAACAGTAGGATTTTCTTTTTTAATATTAGCACATTCATATTTACAAAGAATAACATTAAGCTTTACCTCTGAATCTTCCAGTTCATATTCTAGCTCAATTACTATTTTCAAAGAGTCTGCTATGTCGACATCTTTCGGAAGAGTTTTATAGGATTCAATCAAATTACGGAGTGACGTTTTAAGCTCCAAAATCGAAGCGTTTTTGCCGCGTTGGCGATTTAAATTAGTTAAGGTAGCCATTTTGTTTTAATTATTTGCTGTGCTCCGGTCGGCTAGGACCATATGTCGAACACTGATAAAGCAATAAACTGTGGTTAAATTTCCATAGGTTTTTATTGTTTATTTTGCCAAGGGGCAATCTTTGAAATGAGCTTCTGATTGGAGAGCAAGGGCGCTCGTTACAGACGCGTTGTTCGGGAGACAACGAAGCTCATCTGAAGGTTACATCATTTATCAGCTAGGTGGCGCTGATCACTTAATCAAACTTCGGGAGCGCACAGGGGGAAAACTTCCAAGTTTCCACTGCAGACTTTGTTTTGCAGTATATTCATAAAGTAATCATGCCTAGTGAGAAACTATGAAATTATATATCTTTTAAATAATAGGACGCCAATAATTTGCAAATAAATTTAAGACATTTTGGAATGAATAATGTTGCTTTTGCAGTTGATAATGCCACGCATAATGTAGTGGGCAGTACTCGCATAATCTTTAAATATTTATTTTGCCATCTCGTTCATCAGATCTTTCACCAATTGAACATGTACAGTCGTGGAAAAAAAAGTACGCACCCCTTCTAACTCCTCAACAAATCATCGCAGACGAAAGTAACAATACCGAACGATTGGAAATAAAGTCTTCTTTTAAATGATGTATATAAAATTTTCTTAGGGGGTCGTCTACGTATTAAAACGAATCCAAACTTCATTTTTTTCAATGGCAATAACCAATTTTAACGAGATATTTCAAATCTTCGGTTCAAACTATGGCTAGACACCAAATTTTAAGTCATTTGAATGATAAGTTTTTGAATTGTAAACATTCAAAATTTAGTGCTTCTAATGTTAAATTACACTTTCGTATTTTTATTTATATCTCCTAAAATTATGCTCCTCATGTGCTAATTTTTTTTGTAGCAATAATACTAATATACCCAAACACAAATACGAAGAATTTACAATTTTTATAATTTTATGATATGAATTATGAGTTATGAAATTAATATTCGAAAAAATTATGAATTGCAACCCATAATTTTTTTGATGGATTTAGATTTATTAAATCCTGTTTTATGGAAATCCAAAATTTCACATTTTTCTACCAAGTAGTTTTCAAATTATGCCTAAAAATTGTCAAAATGATGTTTTAAGGGGCCATCTATGATAGAAGTGACTAGATATTTTGAAATTTCTTCACTATCCTGTCATCTAGAAGTCTTCAATGACTGCTTGAGTAGCACTTAAGATGCCTTGATCAAAAAGGAGGCTCTCTCGGCCAACAGTCGATTACCGAACTTCAATTTGGATACAGCCCGTAAAATACGCTCTTTTTAAAATAATTAATTCCTCGGAAACTTATCGTATGGGTTGCATAAAAATTTGTTTTTAGTCTATTTGAATGGTGTAGAGTTCATTTATGCTGTCAGAATTGTGTATTGCCATTGGAAAAAACAAAGTTATAGTTCGTTTCAATATGTAGATGGCCCCTTTAAGCAAATTTTATATACATCATTTAAAAGTAGACTTTATTTCCAATCGTTCGGTACCAGTAACTTTGTTCTACGATAATTTGTTGAGGAGTTAGTAGGGGGTGTTTACTTTTTTTTTTCCACGACTGTACACTATATGGCCAAAGGTTACCGGTCACTTGCAATTTTAGACGTTTTGTTAAATATCTAGAAAAATGTATGAGCAATTAACCTGAAACTTTTGGTGTGTAAACAGTATAGTATAAGTCATATATTTCCATGAAGTTTTTTTTCCCGAAACCCCATAGGGGACCGTCAACAAATTCAAAAAAACGAATATCTTTTGGATAACCCTGTAAAAACTAATGTAGCAAAAGCATTCAAACTCGAGATTATTAATAAGTGGCTTATTGCAATATACTGTGTTCATTTTTACGAGGATAGCATGTATACTCGTAGAGAAATTAAGAATTTTATAAAAACAGTCCCAAATTTCGCCAAGTTTTTTGCTTATAATTTGCAAAGTTCTTAATATAAAAGAAAGTTCTTTTCAGAAAACATGACAAAAAAAAATTGTACACAATACCCTGCAATCAGAATGAAAAAATAATAAAAATTGTATAAAAAATGAGCAGGTTTACTAAATAATGATTCACTGCGAATGCTCGTATGTAATAAAAATATAATTTCCGTAATGTGTTAGCTAAATGTATTGAGCAACTTGTGTGAAAATCTTAAAAACATAGTTTGAAAAGTCTGATAATAATCGTTTATACAATAAGCTCAAAATCCGTTATTCCCAAAAAGAAGCAAAACAATGAGGGGCTGTATCCAAATACAGTAGTACGAGCAATATTGTGTATGCCATATTGGCACCAATCAATGGATATATGGATACAATCCCTCATCTTTTTGCTTCATTTTGGGAACAACGAATTTTGAGCTTATTCTATAAACAATTATTATCAGACTTTTCAAACTATGTTTTTGAGACTTTTACAGAAGTTGCTCTATAGATTTAGCTAACACATTATGCACATTATATTTTTATTGCATTCTCGCATCCGCAGTGAAACATTTTTCAGTAAACCTGCTCATTTTTCATCCAATTTTTACTATTTTTTAATTCTGATTGCAGAGTATTGTGTACAATGTTGTTCGTCATATTTTCTGAAAGGAATGTTTTTTTATATTAAGATCTCTTCAAACTATAAGCAAAAAACGTGGCGAAATTTGGGACTATTTTTATAAAATCCTTAATTTTTCAACTGGTAAACATGCTATCCTCATAAAAGTGACCACAGTATACTATAATAAGCCACTTATTAATAATCTCGAGTTTGAATGCTTTTGTTACATTAGTTTTTACACGATTATTCAAGATATATTCGTTCTTTTTCAATTTGTTTTCGGTCCCCTATGGGGTTTCGGGAAAAACTCTTTGCAGAAATATATGACCTATACTATACTGTTTACACACCTGCAGTTTCAGGTTAATTCCTCATATATTTTTCTAGATATTTAACAAAACGTCTAAAATCGCAAGTAACCGGTCACCTTTGGCCATATAGTGTATGGGATTAGGCAGGCTGCGAATTTTGGGGATAAAAATTGAGGAAGGACCGACAAAATATATCACAGGATGTGATTAGAATTATATTTATATCATTCCGTATCTTGACTATGCAAATATTAAGGAGTCTCAGGACTCTTAAAGCTTCAAAATGTCGAAATTTTATTTTTTTTAAATGTTAAACTCCTATGTTTTCTGAACATTTTTATACAATTGTTTCCTTGAAATTCCCATTAGAACAGAAGTTATGGCTTTTAGAATTATACCTTCTCAGTAGCTGAAGTGGCGTTTCCGAAACTTTGAAATCATTTTTCTCAAAATGACGTTTTTGGTCATAACGCGCAGGGAGTCTCAAAAATCTCTCAATACTTTTTCATGAAATTTTCAAAATAGATGTTTCATGTAAGTCTGTATAAACTGAACCTAAAATGTCCTTTTTTTATTGTTGAAAACAATATTTTTTAGGTGATTTTACTGTTGAAAATTTCAAAAATTTGTATTCGTTAAATAAAACTTTGTATTAAAAATAGAAAAATGTTTTAAATACAAATTTATTTATGTTCAGGTTAATTATTCTAATTTGAAGTATAATTAAGCGGCAAAAATTTCATTCCAGCTGCAAAATTTATTTTGGAATCCTTCGCGTAATCTGTCATACTAATTTTCTGCTCTACAAATGTCTTACAGTTTGACATGTACTGGAAATGTTTATAAATTAACGAGGAAGTTAGACTCAAAAATTAAGCAGAGCAAAGAAATATTTCTTCTGAACTTGGATGGAATGAGAAGCGATCAAAAAGCAAAGTCAATCGTGTTATTATTGTTTTTTATTTATTGAGGGAGAATAATCATCTAAATGAACTTGATCTATGTGAGAGGTGCTTTAATGATAAAGGATTATGTTAAAAATTTTTACTTTCTGTTATTTAGGAGGAAAATTAAAATGGTAAAGGAAATAAAGATTAGGATAAAATAAATAAATAATTAAAAGTTAATTTTAACTGAAATTTAGAAAAAATGAATAATTTAAGAAAAATATATATGATTCTACATCAGACTAAACCTAGTGTTCTATCAAAGCTTGCACTAAAATTACGTTACTTAGTATTATAAATAGTAGTATTATGAATAATACCAGTGGACCCGTGCTAAGAATTCGCACTTAGACTGTGCTATTGCTTACATTGTATAACATATCGATGACATCAAAATGCCTATTATCGTGAAACTTTAAATTTAAGTAAAATATCAATTTTTTAACGGAAGTTCAGTATGCAGTTTTAGATGTGGGGTAAATTAATGTCCAATGATACCCCATTCACGCTATATGCTACATATTAACTGAGAAAAGGGACGTTGAGAATAGAAATAAGAGATATCGGCATTAATTATTAGGTATAATAATTAATTTGAACGTTTCTTAAGTATAATCATTGTGTTAGTAAACAATGTATCATAATCCAATACGGACAGTTAAAAAATGAACTACGTTGATTTGGGTGTCCTACGAGGCCATATTCTGAGGCTAGTAACTATAGACGGATATCTGTCACTGACATTCTTCCCTTCAGAACATTTTACTATGTTAAAATCCTTCTATCACAGACAAAATGAAATAAAAAATGGTAATAAAAAAGTACTCTTTGATTTTTTTTATATAACAATAGAGTTATACTGGGAAAACTATAGTTATTAGTCAGAACTTTTAAATATTTACAGTGAAAAATAACTTAATCGATAATTAAAATATGTGTTTTAGACTCATTGAATAAGAACTATAATTAGAATTAGATTTTATATTTCATTTTCTTGGTTTTTACTTGCTAATTAATTGTCATTGAATGATATTAATTTATTTCATATAACTATGCAATTTCAATTTTTACACCGAAAATTAAATCTTACACAATAAATTTCTATTTTTAATTGAAAAAGCCATATTCTAACATAGTAATTAAATAGCGTGATAAGAAAGTTTAAGTAATTTCCCGACTAACATTGGGTTAAGTAGTCTTGGATAAGATTAAAAAAGCGAACGGATGTTTGGTTTAAAATAATTAAATTTTCCTTAACCTGCAAACATTTCCTTAAATAAACCATATTCTTATCTTTTGTTTTTAAAAAAGGCGTTCTTTTGTAAATGAATTTTTTTTTCTGAATAAAAGAACATAAAAAAATTGGGAATTATAACGGGGATAAATTACCTTATTGATTACGTAGAAAATTAATGCCGTGTATATCATTTTATTTTTTTAACAAAAATGAATCGGATATTAATTTTTTTCTTTATATGATATTTGCTGAAAACAAAGAACGATAGAGTTATATTGATAATAATTGAAGGAGTAATTTTATTTTTGAGCAATAAAATAAAATTTATTTTCAAATACAGCGTTTGACAATAAAATGAATGCAGTAAGTTTTCGTACAAAATTATGACATCTAAAATGAGCATGCTTGAACTGGATTTAATTTATTAAAGTTTTTGATCAAATAGCATTTGAATATGAATTTCCTCAAAATAACTATATAGGTACTATTATTTATGACTTATGTTTTATACCAAATTTGATTATATTTAAACAAGTATCAAACATTTTTCGATCTGCATATGCGTGAGTATGGGTGTGTACATACAAAGTGATTAAAAATGAATGAGACAAATAGTCAAGAAACGTTAAATTATTGTAGTGAATTTAATTAGAAAAAAAAATTAGCGTGAATGTACTATGTGCGTTTAATATGGAAACAACAAGAGTTGTCTATTATCGAAATTGTCTCTATTGGCGCTGTTATTCAAAATGGCGACATCCGTTCAAGAGAAAGCTTACTGTGTGTTAGAATACGCAAAAACCTAATCGATTGTTATTGTTCATGGGCATACTAGGACCAAATGTTTCAAATCGCCACATCATCATGACATCATCATGGATGAAGAAGTTTGAGGAGATAGGTTGCTTGTGCAAGGGAAAACGAACGGCTACCTATCAAAAACGAACTTATGGAAAACATTCCTGAAACGTTTGAAAAAAGTTGCACAAAATCAAGCCGTCGCGCCGCAGCAAGACGGTACTCCACTGCATTGGCAAAATTACGCACGTTAATACCCTAATAATCGTCTACACTACATTATCGCTGGATTGGCCGTGCTGGGTCAAGTCATGTACTATAACGTTTTCGCCGCCCAGAACCCCAGATCTAATGCCGTGCGATTTTTACATTTGCGGGTACGTGAAGGACAAAACGTTCATGCCCCATTTCCTCATTACTTACAACATTTAAAACAGCGGATAAGTGACTTGTTGGACTCAATAACACCGAAAAATATTGCAGAAATTGGATTACTGCAAAGATATTTGCCGTGTCACAGGAGAGGATCACATCAAACATCTTTAGAAACTTGTATAGTTGTTGTTTTACGTTAGATTTGAATTTAAAAATAAAGCCATTACAGCAGTCACAGGTATGTTTTCTGTTTGGCCCATTCTTTTTGAATCAGCCTGTATATATCTACATACAAATGTTAGTAAAAATTAATAAATTCTTTAAAGTATGTAAATATACTGCTATGAAAGTAATTGAAGCGATTATCATGTTGTGAATATCGGGCATGGAGTAATATTAAAATTCCTCTTCAGCAATTTCCATGAATAAACGTAAATTTACTTCTGGTTTTTTGTCCTGCCCTATATATGATCTGCAAAATTTATACACACTAAGAAACATGCAAAAAACTGCTTAATTTTAAAACGCGTACCAGAATAGTAAATGTACTACTTTCAGCAATTATTGTTCAAAGAGAATACTGCAACCCAATTATTTTGTTTGTCCCTGTATATCAGTGATGAATGCAGATCATATTATATAGTGAATAGTTTTCAGTGCACCTCAGATATATATGTCAATTCCAATATCTAATATGAATAAAATACACCGCAAACGATTTATCTCCGTGTACCGTAATGTAATAGAATTCATTTGAGTGTCTCCGTAAATGAACAACGAATCCTATCCATACCATATTCTATAGTAAACATCTTGTAGTGTACTTCCAGAGCTATATATAAATTTCAATGCGTTTGTAATTGTGAAACGTTATTAAAAATCACCGCAATCAATTTTTCCCCATAGGCCGTAATGTAACGGAATTCTTTTGAATGTCCCAGTAAAGGACCTGTAACTGCTACCTACTTCATTTTAACCCCAATGAATATCAATAATATACACTGGTGTCCAAAATTAAGGACTAATCACAAAATGCTAATTTATAAGTAAGCAAATACTCAAAAGGAAATAATATAATTCAAACAATTACTGTCCCTACAGCACAGCTAGTTCATATAGCATCTCATTTATATCACACATGGTCACAAGTGTCACAGTCACTACGGTGAAACAAAAAATAGGAAATTCCACACGTTTCATTATGAGTCTCAAATGATCAATATATGTGACTCCACTAAGACGTCAATGTGACTGCTGTTTTGTGACGAGTCACCAGGTGACTTTATAATATAGTTACATTGTGACTCTCATGTGACTGTCATTTTTAGACTCCATTTCAAAGTCATCATGAACGTTGCATTATGATAAGTAACCAAAGAATATCCCATTATAGTCATATGGTGACTTTTCACAAAAGAGCACAATGGTGACTTCACAGTAGTCTCTCTGTCACCTGAAAGTTATCATGTGACTTTAATGTGACATTATTTGGTAACTTACCACAATGCAGCGTTCACGATGACTTTGAAATTGAGTCTACAGTTGACAGACACGTGATAGTCACAATGTAACTACATTGTAAAGTCACATGGTGACTCGTCACAAAGCAGCAGTCACAGAGACGTCTCAGTGGAGTCACATATAGTCATCATTTGAGACTCATAATGAGATGTATGGAATCTTCTTTTTTTTTCCTTCACCATAGTGACTGTGACAATTGTGACCATGTGTGACATGAAAGAGATGTTATATGGACTAGCTGTGCTGTAGAGATGCTAATTGTTCGAATTATATTATTTCTTTTTGAGTATTCGCGTACTTAAAAATTAGCATTTTGTGATTGGTCCTTAATTTTGAACACCAGTGTATCTCAATTTTATAATGATCAGTGTATATTTACGCGAGTTAGAGAGCGTGCAGACAGACGGCTTACAGACAGACCGAAGTCCTAAACGCTTTCTAACCAAGTGTTAACCCATTTGTGCCTGAATTTTTATTTTCTCAAATTCGTTGGTAAAATCACTTTGAAATGTTTCAAAATAAATTGGAAAAATACTAGAAAAATTACGCATTTTTTTTATATTTATTTGGTAAAATGCAGGCGTACTAAATATGGGAATATGCACAATATTCATAATAATATAATATGTATAATTATATATTTTGTCTATATTTATATAAAATAAACTTTTAAATTATGTATTACATACTATAATTTGTATTTTTATCGATAAAAAAAAATAGAGGTATTTATTTACAGAGACTAATAACATTATAAGTATTAGTAATAATAAACTAAGAGTAATTGTATTTGGGGCTTAAAAACAATTTGTTTCATAACCATCTTGAAAAGGACTTTGCATAAATAACTCTCCCCTAAATGGCTAATAAAAATATGAATCCGTTCGTGCCCAGCATCCTATATTTTGTACGTTACAAAAATGCATAAAAATTACGCTTGAACACATAATTTCACTTTTAAAAAAATATACATTTCAAAGAAGTCTACAAGCTACGATCATGACTTATTTATTTGGATAATTGATAGAAAAAAAAACAAAAATAAAATTACTAAATCTAAACAATTCTTGAAAATTTTCACACGCCTTGCATTCAATAATATTTTATTTATTTTTCACTCTGTTGACTGTACGCCTTTTAAGCAATTTAAAAAAAATGTTTTTTACATTTCGCCATCTTGAAAATAAAAAATCTATGAACTCCGAAAAAAGCCTTCTTTTTGAGCAAATAAATATTCATCTTATGCTAACATCTTTCAGTAACCGATAAAGACATTTATAGGTAATCATTTCATACAATTTTTATGTAAATGATTGTAAATTTTTATGTAAAGAAGAAAAAAGTTATACAAATTTATTAAAATTCGAAGTGTCCCAAAAATGGAACGCTAGGCATAAATGGGTTAAAAAGTTAGGGTTATGTATAAACAAAAATATTTTCATTTAAAATGAAAAAAAAATTTACATCTTTCATTTCCCTCCTTAACGATATTAATGTGGATATGCACATAATTAGAGTTAAGACCCTGAAGTTGTAAGTATCCATTCTGTAATAGATGTGACTGTTCAATTTAAAATGTTAGAAATGTTTGAAACTATTCCCAAGGGATTAAAATTACTGATTTAATCGGCTACATAAAAGAGAGAAATATAAGGCTTCAAGCAACATAATACTTTATACTTTAAACTTACGTGATTCAATTGATTTCATAGTTTGTTAATAAATAATTTTCATTATAATACGTAGTTTTCTGCCGTTAAATTACAGATATTTGCTGCGTATTCTTAAGGGAAAATTATAAGGCATTTATCTGTTCATACACGCGGTTATTTTCTTATTCGAGGTAATTATATTTTAATATTTCAAAGCTATCTATTTTCGATTAATTTCTGATAACAATACATCCAACTGTTTATGCTGTAAACAGTTTTAGTTGCATCTAATTCAATTTGAGTAATTTCAGAATTATATCATGATATATACAGTTTCCGGTTGATTTTTCTTATGCATTGATACCTCGGCTGACGAGCATAAATCGTTTCGAAATTATGTTTCTTAGCCGAAGTTGATTTACGTCCAATTAAAACCCATGTATTATGTTAGAGCAAGCGTTTAAAAAAATAGTTCTTAAATTGAATCTAGATTTCGTTAAATCAGTAAAAAAAATACAAAAAAAAAAAAAAACAAAAAAAAAAAAAAAAAAGAAAAGAAAAAAAGAAAAAAGAAACTCAGGAAAACACTGATCGTTAGCAGAGATATCACTAAAATGTTATCACGGAAAAAAGACGTAATACTCATAGATTAGCAATCATTTTTATTTATTTATTTTAGTAAAATTATTTTACTTTGTGATGTAATAAAAGTAATGTACGACAGTAATTTATGAGCTATGAATAACCCTTTTCCCGTTTAAGTTGAGGTGTAAGTGAGGAAATATATATCTTTACTAATAAAAGAAAGTTTTGGCTCTATCTGTGTGTATGTGAGTTTGTCTCTCTGCGATAATAAGGAAAATCTATTACGCGTACAGGTCTGAAAATTTGTATGAGGGTAGTCCAAGACAATTCCTGATGCCCTTTAGGCTCAGATTTTTTATTTTTGGTAATTAGATGAGATATAAATTAAAAATCATTGCATACGCTTTTTTTCTTTTCTTTTTTTTTTTTTTTTTTTTTTTAAATCGTTAAGCGCGCACGTGCATGCTCAGTCCCTGCTTTCGGGAGCGCGTAGAAGGGAAGAAATAAATGCTGTTTTCTTTTGGCCATTTCTTTTAACGCCTATCGGACAAACTGTTCGGGATATGGGAAAATGGAAGACTTATTCTTAAATTTGGAACTTTTCCTCTTCAACGTCGCAATCAGTTCGAATAAATTTTTTTTCGTTTTCTCCCTTTCGTCGACGCTTCTCTAGGGCTTGATTTCAGGGGTGTCGATTCAAAAACAAAACAAAAAAAACCTATTTAAAGCTGAGAACTTTTTCTCTAAAACGGCGCAACCTGTTAAAAGTAAATAAATAAATAAATAAATAAATAAATTAACACTTTCGAAAATAATGCGACTCCCAAACATGATATTTGTTCTACACTAAAAGTAGAAAAACGTCGGTATTTCGACACAAACTTTTTAGAGCATCTCGGCAGATTGGATTTAGGTCATGTATAAAAATATTAAACGTTAGAACGTTTAAAAGAATTTGAAAATATTTTACATTTTATTTTATTTTTTTTAAGGAATATCTAAAACGCGGGTTTTTTCAAAGCGGCGTCGGCTCATGTTTTCGCTACTAAATATTCGTATTTTTGCGAGAAATTTTAAAGAAAGCTGAGATAATGTTTCGTTATAATAGACTAAAATTTAGGACGATAAGAACTTTGTTCGGATGATAAGATATATCTTTTTTCATTTTGCTAAAGACGCTAAAATAAACAAAAATAAACAAAATAATAATAATAATAAACGAGATTGAAACATATTCCTTTTGCAGCTAGATATCAATTTTCTTTTTACCGAATTTTTTATACAGGCTGAAAAACCGCTGTTTTATAAACAATAAAAATTTCAAATATTTCGTGCACAAAACTATTTAAAAATTAAACTATGAGAAGGCAAGAAAATGTTTTCTTGTGAATGATTTTACTACTAAATAATATTTTTTCGCGACTTTTTCCTTTAAAAATAGAAATTCAAACAATTAGAAATTCAATTCAATTTAAAAATAGGAAGAAACAAAATCATACAAATTTTGTTTCTTATATAAGATTATCATCACAGGCTTGATCAACGACAGCTAGTTTTTAATAAAAGTTGAAAAAACTGCTGTAAATGCAAATAAGTTTCGCTATATTTATGCTTTCTAAAAGAAAAAAGTCTTAAATAAGAATAATAATAGAAGATTATAATATAATCTTCTATAATAATAATAGAATATTATAGAATAGAATATTATAGAGACTCTCTCTTTAGATACTTCCAGTCTCTTGTTTGATATACATTGTCTGAACTGATTCAATCCGAAAAATTAAGTAGACAGTTCAAATTGTCTTCTATACCTTCACTGCTTACCAGGGGCATATCCTTTTCTATATGGGTATGCTTGGAACTTATGGATGAAAATACATATAGTTTAGTTATAGTTTAGGCTCTTCGAATGATAATTTTATGAAAGATTTTAACTCCATTATACATTAAGAAAGTATGTATACAATGTATTTTATAATTGTTTGTATAATTCATTTGAATTAAATGTAAAATGCCTTCACTGTTACAGGGGAATATCGTTTTCTGTATGCATATGCTTGAAATTCATGAACGACAATACATATTAAAGGTATATATATATATTATACAGACATACAAACAATAAATACAATAAACCCAACTGGAGTGAAAAATTAGCCAGAGCCAGGAATCGAACCTGGGACCACAGTATACAAGACTGTTGCTCTAACCACTGAGCTACTCCGGCCGATGCCTGAGTTTGCAATTTCTCACTAATAAACCATATTGGGGAAGTCACCAGCCATCTATACGACAGCCTCGGATGACCGGAAAACGGTGAATAGATTTTACTATTACATACGATCTACGATAATTAGAATAAAACACTCATACTACAATATATATTAAAACACACATACACACATAAATAACGCCTGCATTCAACAGTTAAAGGTATATATAAATATTATACAGACATACAAACAATAAATACAATAAACCCAACTGGAGTGAAAAATTAGCCAGAGCCAGGAATCGAACCCGGGACCACAGTATACAAGACTGCTGCTCTAACCACTGAGCTACTCCGGCCGATGCCTGAGTCTGCAATTTCTCACTAATAAACCATATTGGGGAAGTCATAGATCGATGTAATAGTAAAATTTATTCATCGTTTTCCGGTCATCCGAGGCTGTCGTATAGATGGCTGGTGACTTCCCCAATATGGTTTATTAGTGAGAAATTGCAGACTCAGGCATCGGCCGGAGTAGCTCAGTGGTTAGAGCCGCAGTCTTGTATACTGTGGTCCCGGGTTCGATTCCTGGCTCTGACTAATTTTTCACTCCAGTTGTGTTTATTGTATTTATTGTTTGTATGTCTGTATAATATTTATATATATCTTTAACGGTTGAATGCAGGAAATAATCATTTAAAAATAGATTTTCAATCAATTTAAAAATAGAAATAATCATTTAAAAATTATGGAATTCTCGACTCGTTTCCATTGAGTGGATCTCTCAATACGCCTCCCATCTCTTTAAAAGTAATTAACAAACTATCTGGAAGAACGCGGCACGAACCAAGGCGGTGTTTCAACTTTGAAACTTCCTTTTCGAAGAGCGCTTAACAGATTGCCAAATTTAAACTATGAACGAGGATTTTGTTTTAGCTACATTATAAGAAGAAACGATAATTACGACGCTGAATTTAGTATTATGAAATGCAAAATGAAGTTTAAATATGCACTATTTTTCTTGTCAGTACTGAAAAAAACAGATAAGTATAAGATAAAAAAAAAGAGTTAGAGAATAGCAATATTGATATTATTCAGGCTTCATATATCTTTGAACTTTTATGGTATGCATATTCATACTTTTCTAGTATCAAAAGCTATTCCACACTACGTTGTATAGTTTTTTACTAAGTCTTATTATTCTACCAATTCCAAATGCTAAACGGTGTAAATTAAAACTTTAAAACCAGAAAAAATACATTTATTTTGACTGTTTACATGTTCGGTCTGTGGGACGAGTGCGGTTGTCTTCTTTTAGCAGCTTTTTTTTTTTTTTTAATAATACGGTTATAATTCATGTATTTATTGTACAGAACCCTCTGAGCGCGAGTACAACTCGCACTTAACCATTTATTTATTATAATTCCAGTTTAATATTAAAAAATCCCTGTCGGCTCGGCCTACAGGCACAGGTAGATTTCGAAGTTAATTACTAATTTCACCAACAAAAACTAAATCATCATTAGAGATAAACCCACTTTAACAATTGTATCTCGATGCTTTATCTTTTTCTTTACTGGTTTTATCAGAATCATGTTAAGGCCAGTATTAAAAAAATATTTTTCCATGCTCAACCATTCAAAATTTTCTGACGCATTTTCTGATTAATTTTTAAAAGGAAAAATATGAAACTTGCCGACGCGATCTTTTAAGACATTTATAAGCGACCTATGTTTATATAATTCTTTCAATTAATTAGAACTTTATTTATAAACAATTATTTTCTCAGTAGGACAATATTTTTCGTTTCCAACACAATCGCTTCGAGAAATTTGTGTTCAAAATGCCCACTTTCACATAATTTCAAAAAAAATATATTCTACTTTTATCAAAAAATTGACCATTGCGGCACATTATATAGTTTCTGAATAAGAGAATCTACCAAGTGGATGCGTTTGAGAGCAAAATTGAATTTAAAAATGAGTAAGAAAATAAGCAGTTTGGATTTGAGTAATACGATGGTTTTTTCTTCAACCTCGATGTATTTCTAATTTGTTTTGAATGTAAAAATCGGTCCTATCAAAAACTTGTTAGTATAAAAGTTGTAGATAATATTAAGAAGGTATATAATAAATTCATGCGGATTTGATATTTTGTGAATTGACGAAGTTACGGATTTTTTTTCTTCTTCAACCCCCCCCCCCTTTTTTTTTGTTTCTGTTTTTAATTTTTTTGCGGTAAGAACTGGTTCTATCAAAAACTTGTCAATATAAAAGTTGTAGATAATATTAAGACAATTTATAATAAATTTAATTGGATTTGATATCTTGAGAATTGACGAAGGTATAATTTTTTTCCCCAAAACCCCATTTTTTTCCGCCCTTTGAGCCCATTTTTAATTTTATCAAAAAACTGTCATACATAAATTTTTGGCAAATTTTTTAGAAGCAATAATAACTTTAAACCGAATCGATATGTATTATAACTAAGAAGTTACGGGGTTTTCTCATTTTTCACAAAACCCCTCTCTTTTTCCACTCCTTTGGTCCGATTTTGTTAATTAACGAACTTGACCGAGATTTTATGGCCCTTGATTTTATGTATCAGTTTAGAAACGATTTGTCCAGAATTATGGAAGTTATCGTTTTCAGAAAAAAGTGATATATATATATATATATACAGAGAGAGAAAGTGACAGATATCAAGTTTTTTACTGGGGGTAATTTTGGGTTCTGTGGGTCATGATTGGTGTAGATCTGCAAAAAAATTTCCGAAATTCCAACATAGGGGAGATCCTAATAGGTAGCATTTCATACGAAATCTACCTAAAAATAAGAAATATGTATCGAAATGTTTTTAATTAGAGCTGTTGTATACTGTAACGTCGTAACGTAGTTCCAGTGTAAAGCACTTAGTGTCGACGATTAACATCGAAACACTTTATTCAGCAGTTCACATTTACAATTTAAAAACTCTTCACACATTTTAAAATTTATTCCTCTCAACATGGACATTACTATCTTACAACACTCTTAACATCATCTCGAAATTCCGTCACTTTAAAAACCGTCAAATTTTCATAACATCATCGTGCGTACTTTCGAAAACACAGTCCCAATCTCTCTGCAGATTAGTCCTCTTCACTTCACTTACTCTGTCACCTAGCATCTTTAGTTCTCTCTCCGCATATCGAAATCTTTTCCTCCGACACGCCAGCACGGCTCATCAGCCTCCGGAACATAGGCAGCAAACGATGGATGAATCTAGGCGGTAATTAGCGGACAGACGCTGGACAAAAGCTAGTCCTGCAACTTACGAGATAGGAAAGGTTGCAGGGTTTCTTCGGTCGTTACAATGCCGTGTGGCATAGAATCGAGGTAATAGCGATTATCCTTTAAACGATGATAATAGAAGCATATTTCCAATTACAAAACATATTCAAATTCAGCACAAATTTTATATATTGCATTTGTTTTATAAGGGTCCCTATCTGTATTACAAAGCGAAAACGTGTCCTTGAGTAACCCTGACGTCATATCGATGGTAGGAACAACTTGAGCAGTGTATTTTGCTTTGATCCGAAATTTATTAGCTTCTTAATACCGCACAATTTTTATTTTTACGAGAGAAGGAAATGTATTTTCAAATGCAATTTGCTGGAAACCCGTATCAATTTTTAAGGGTTTTTTTTTTTTTTTTTTTTTTTTTTTTAGATTTATCTCTGTCATCTACAATCCATTTTGGAAGATTAACATAATTGCACTTAAAAATTATCGAGTTAAAATATTTTGTATTTCATTAATTTTCGTTTTTTTTGGGGGGGGGAGGGGGGTGGTTAAAGAGTTGATAAAGACATACTTGTGAATATCACAAAATGTGAGATTTTGAAAATAAAACTAGTTGGATGTGCCAATCCCAAAACTTTCTTCTATCTTATACATCTTAATATTTCAAAAAGTAGTTACACATGGTAATAGTTCAATATTATTAGTTCAATACTATACCAACTTTATTTTTCTTCTTAAATTTCTGCTTCAGTCAGTTAAACGGACTAAAACGAGTTAATCTATACCATGATATTTGTCAAAAATTAGTAGTTTTTCCTTATTCTGTTATTATCAGATATTTGCGAATAGCCGGCGTAGTAGGAAGCGAGTTCCTGCCTTTACACGAGCCGCCGATGGACAATAGAACTACGAAAAATCAAGAAAAGTATGCAAAAATCGTTATCACAGAGCCCTTTACCGCGCGATATTTCCAAATTCAAGGAGGACCTGTTGGCCAAAGCCAAAAACATGCACAAAAAATTTGGTTCAATTGTATGCATAATTTTATACACTTTTCGATTGTACAATAAAGAAAATGGCACATCGCTATTACAGCGGCCCCCTTCCGGAAGATTTTTTTCAAATTCAGGGAGGACTTGTTTGCCATAGGCACAAATGTACACAAAAAATTTGGTTCAATTCTATGCATAAATTCATACACTTTTCGATGGTACAATAATGAAACTGGCACAGAGATCCAATTATAGCGCCCCAATCCGGCTGAATTTTTTCAAGTTCAGGGAAGACTTGCTTGCCATAGCCAGAAACATACACAAAAAATTTGGTTCAATTCTATGCATAACTTCATACACTTTTCAATGGTACAATATTCAAAATGGCACAAAAATCGCTATTAAAGCACCCCCTACCAGCGAATTTTTTCCAAATTAAGAAAGGACCTACTTGCCATAGCCAAGAACTTAAAATAAAAATTTGGTTCAATTCTAGGCATAACTTCATACACTTTTCGATGGTACAATTTTCAAAATCGCAGAAAAATCACTATTACAGCGCCCCATACCTGCGAATGTTTTCCAAGTTCAGGGAGAACTTGCTTGCCATAGCCGAAAACATAAAATAAAAATTTGGTTCAATTCTGTGCATAACTTCATACACTTTTGGACGGTACAATATTCAAAATTGCATAAAAGTCGCTATTACAGCGCTCTCTACCGGCGAATTTTTTCCAAATTCAGAGAGAACCTACTTGTCATATCTTCAAACTTAAAATAAAAATTTGGTTCAATTCTATGCATAACTTCATACACTTTTGGATGGTACAATATTCAAAATCGCACAAAAATTGCTATTACAGCGCCCCCTACCGGCGAATTTTTTCCAAATTCATAGAGAATCTAAAGGCCATATCGAAAAACTTAAAATAAAAATTTGGTTCAATTCTATGCATAACTTCATACACTTTTGGATGGTACAATATTCAAAATCGCACAAAAATTGCTATTACAGCGCCCCCTACCGGCGAATTCTCCCCAAATTCATAGAGAATCTACATGCCATAGCCAAAAACTTAAAATAAAAATTTGGTTCAATTCTATGCATAACTTCATACACTTTTTGGTGGTATAATGGCGACAGACAGACGGACAGACGGACACACGGACAGACAGACATTTACTATAAACATGTTTTTGGTATCTCTGACCCCTAAAACGTGTAAATCCGTCGAAAACCGGAAGTCGAAAAAAATTTCGATTACAATACTTTCTTCTATTGGAGATAGAAGAAAGTAAAAAAAACAAGTGTGGAGCACATGTGAATAGTACATATTTCACTCAGTTAATTTAAAATAAAAAAAATTTCAAAAAATTACCAATAGATGGTACAAGTGGTACCGTCTTTTGACTGAATTTTCAGAACAATAAGCCATTTTGATTTCTGGTAGTTGTAATTTGTTTGTTTTAGAAGGTGTCAAGTAAAAAAGTCTTTTAAGTTATTGAAGTAAAAATTCATTCAAGACATTTTTTAAACTAGAATATCAGCATTGCATTCTATAGTGGCATTAATTAGGTAAGTCTAGAAAAAGTCTTGTTTCCTTATTTCAATTAAAAATATCTTTTTTTTTTTTATAAGTTAGACTGAAGTTGGTAGATGGGGCACTTGTGAACAGAACATAGGGGGGCAGATGTGAACAGTTCACAAATGTATTTTTTAAGCCTGTGTATGCATTTTTTTTATTTAAAATTTAATTATCCTTGTCAAATATTTAGCTATAAATTCAGTGTTTTTAGGATTGCTTCACAGTTTTAATTTACTGGAAGTTAGATAACAATTAAAAGTGACTCAAAAGGAGTAGGTATATTAATATACAATTTTACGAATAATTTCTTGTATCTATGTTGAAACATTTATTGATTTATTCACACAACTCAAAATACATCATCTAATTAGTTTTTATCAAGTTTAATTTTTATTAGTTACTTTGTATTCATAAAAAATTATTTTTATCTTATTTATGTACGTGTTCACATGTGCCTCAGGTATATTCACAACTACCCCTCCGCCAGGGTACATGTGAACAAATGTAGACAATGTTTAGAATGATGATATAAGTTAAAAATTCTTGATAAATGCATCCAAAAGATAAACCAAAAAAACAAACAAATTATAAATATTCATATAAATCAATTTTTGGTTCAGTAGCTCATACCAATTTTGAGAAAAAGTCAAAAATGTAAAAATTGTTCACATGTGCCCCCTCTCCCCTACGTATTATGTTTTCACTTACAAATTAAAAGTAAAGTAAATCTGCAGTGCTACAATTCCATAAGGATCCTGGCCTGCCAAGCCCTGTTACCTTGTCCATGGGCCTTGAAGTGCTATACGGCCTATGTCTCAGCCAGGTTGTAAGCGTAACACGGGACCCTTAGTTTTTAGTTCCCAAGCAAGCTTGGTACACATTTCATCGACCCCGAAAAGATAATTCAAATAAAATTCTTTTAATTCATTTTACGTATTTTAATTGTATTAAAGAAACCCATATACTTTCCAAAATCAATGTTTTTTTTTTAAATCATTTTTACTGGAAAAAAAAAAGAAATAAAGTAAACTCCTCTTAACCGGAACTCTACTTTAACCGGCCGACTTTTTTTTCTCAACATCAGGCGAAATTCAGAGAGAAATGTCGTTTCTCATTTCTTTATGATTAATTAACTCAAATTTACATAATGTAGAATAATTTCAACTTTTTATAACGGTATGTGACAAGATTTTTAGCAATTTAATTTATAATAAATATTGTTCACTATTTGTTATTAGTGATAATTTTTATTTCAATTCAATTAATTACAACTTGTATTCATTTCACAAAATATGGAAAATATGTACTTTTTTAAAACTACACAAATTAAAAAACCAAATGCATCCTACACATTTAATTAATTAAATATGCAGCTACATATTTAAATTATTTTACTTCTCCGGTCCGGTTTGTTTCTTAATCGGCTAACCCTCGGTCCCGTTTTGGCCAGTTAAGCGGGAGGCTACTGTATTTCTAAATCTAAGAAAATGTAATAGGTGGGGATGCGATGACATTGAAAGCCCCTGGATCGCCGAATTGAATTTTTTTTTTATGTAAATCGATAGTAAAAAGTCATACGAACAAAATGAGCTAAGGTATGACTAAGTTTGACAAGCCGAAAATATGTTTAACTTAATTAATAATTATTAAAAAAACTATAATGTTTTACCGTTTTTGCAAATATTGATCACTCTTAGGGCATTTTATAGGTAATTTTGAGCTCTTTCTGAAAAACGTGAAACGAAAACCTTCATTCTTCCAGAAAAGCCTGCAATAACTATTTTAAGGAGGCGGCCGGCGATAAAATTTCACGTTATTTTGCTTTGAAGGTTTACCGGTGGCTCCTTTATTTCGCGTTTGGACACTGGTCAAGTATCGAAAAAGGCATGTGGGGCTGGTTGACGGTCGCGCGGTCACCTGCTCCGCGAATTTCGTCGGTGTTCTAATAAAGTCTCTCATACCAAGTTTTTGTGAAATAACACAAATTTTTCTATAAAATGCTCTAACAGTGATCAATATTCGCGATAACGTAAAACATTAGCTTTTTAATAATAATTAATTTAATTTAACATATTTGCGGTGTGTCAAACCTTTGTCATACCTGCATAATTTTGTTCGTTGACATTTTACTATCGATTTACATAATTGTTTTTTTTAATTCCGAGGCCACCTGACTTTCGATGCCACTGGCTCTCGGACAGTAACATAACCACGTAAGAATATATACAGTAACCTCTTCCGAGTTACTTAAGATTAAGGAAATGTTTCCGAGTTATTTTCACAGAGTATTAATCAGTTTTCTCGAAACGTAATACCGATTTTTAGGCTGCTACCAATTCTCATTTAAATATTTTCAGCTGCGTAACTGGATTTTTTTCATGCAAAAGTAAAAAGATTATATTAATTTTAATGTTAAAGTGAATGCTATTAATTTATTATGTTAGTCTGTAAAATATGTTTGTTGGTTGATAAATTATTTACCTGAGAATTTTAGCATCTAAAAAACCAGTATTTCATTTCTATGGTTTTGACGTTTTATTTAATTGTTTTTTTCTTTCAAATGAATTTTCTGAATTTTTATTGATTTTCGATTTGATAAAAAATATTTTAAATTGAGTTTCATAATAATTTCTATTTGGATGTACATAGAAACTACAACAATGACAACTATAATAATAATGAATCTATTAAGATTAAAACAATAGCCCTATATATTATTCACACTTCGCACATAATTAAATTTCTTTTTCATTCTTTTTTTTTCTTCTTATGGATGGCATATATAGCGCATTTTTTTTTTTTTAATTCGTACTTCTTATTAAAAAAGTGCTTCTTAAAGTTCATATATCGAAAAGTATTTTTTAAACCTATCTTTTCTATTCGTTTATAATGTTTTATTGTGTTTCAACTTCACTGTATAAAAAAAAAAAAAAAAAAAAAAAAACAAAAAAAAAAAAAAAACATTGTAGATTTGCCAGCACAGTGTGCTGGCAACTCGGTCGCCAGCAGTTTGGGCTGTTAATTTTATGCAACTACTGTTATTATTCATGTTCATATAGTCAAGAAACCAAATAAAGCTAAATCACATTCGACTGTGATCGAGTTTGAGCGCGAGATGCGCAGTACTTTGTGCTGTAAAAATGTCGTTTTTTTCTTCTTTTTGTTACTGTGTTCTGAATTTTGAAAATATTGTACTTATTAGGTTTCACTTACAAATAAAAAGTAAAGTAAATTTGAAGCGCTACAATTCAATATGGATCTTGGCCTACGGTGCCTAGCCTTGTTTCCTTGATTATGAGACTTGAAATACCATATAGGATATGTCTCAGACAGGTGGTAAGCCTAACCTGGGGCCCTTTGTGTTTAGTTCAGAAGCGAGCTTTTTACACATTTCATCACTCTCGAAGGGTCTTTCAAATAAATTTCTTTCAATTACTTTTATGTATTTTAATTTTATTAAGAAAGTGATACATTTTCTAAAATCAATGTTTACTTTTTTTATTCGTATGCACTGTAAAAAAAGATAAATGTTTCTGAATCCACGAAAATATAACATAACCAATTACAAAATATTCTATAACCACTTCGCGATCACTTTCCACGATTCGGAAAAACGTTCTTTATCCTTAAAAACTTCAGAAACCAATATATTTTCGAGATAAAAAAAAATAATAATAAATTCTTTTGCTGCTGCTGATTTTCGGAAAAGTTTCTGAGTTATTTTTAGAGTGTATTAATCAGTTTTCTCAAACCGTAGTATCGATTTTTAGACTGCAAACTATTTTCAATTAAACATTTTCAGCTGTGTAACTGAATTTTTTTCATGCGAGAGTAAAAATATAATATTAATTTTAATTTTAATGTTAATTCTATTAATTTATCACGTTTCCCTGTAAAACGCTGATAGAGAAAATATTTACTTGAGCACTGTCAGCATCCGAAAAACCAATATTTTATTTATATGTTTTTAACGTTTTATTTAAGTGGTTTTCTTTTCAAATAAATCTATTTTATGAATTTTTACTGATTTTCAAATTGAAAAAAAATATTTTAAATCGAGTTTCATAATAGTTTCCATTTTGAATAACGGTTACCCGTGGGACCGGTGAAATGTGATCGCTTTTCAGAGGTGGGTGTAATTCAGAGGTTTCGTTTAAAAGAAAATCAATTTTACATAATTTTAAATAGAAATACACAGTCATTTTTATTAATCTTCATTGTTTTAATACATTTAAAAATCAATAATTTGCATTTGCTTTTTTTTTTTTTTTTTTTTTGCAAATAACTTTCTTCAAAGTAGTAACAATATGAGTTGTTTTGCTATACAACTCAACGTCATTATGATTTAATGCAAAATTTTGGATTTCACGAAGGTTCGTCTTATCTTCGGTATCAGTGTTAATATTGGAAATTTTGAGTGATTCTATAATCGCTTTCATTTTCCCTGCCTTTCTGCTATCTTCCACCATTTGCTGTATGGAATCGAATGTGGCATCAATTAGCAAATCATTGTCCAAAGTGTAAAGGTCCAGAGATACAAATTCACTAGCCTTCATGCTTGTTATGCCTGCCGTTGTGGAATAATATCAAAATTTTCCCCATCATTATTAACGTCTTCATTTTCTGTTTAGTGCCATATCAAGTAACTATTGTTTCATCTGCTTTACATTTTGGTTTGCAATTAAACATTAAATTGTATCAGGAGCTGTAAAAAAAAATTCTGGTGGCTTTTGGGCAGCCGTTGTTCAGAATTCCTTTTTTAGAGGTTCGTATTAATGTTCATGCTATGGAACGTGTTTCGTTCCATCAACATGTAGCCGGTATTTGGAGGTTGTGGATGTTTAGAGGTGATCGTTCAAGGAGGTTTCACTGTACATAGAAACAATAATAATAATGAATCTATTAAAATTAAACAATATACCTAATATTTATACTTTCCACAGAATTAAAAAGTTAAAACATCTTTCATGTAATTAACATGATTGACAAATGTGCCTGCTGAAATCTGTTTTTTAATTATTAAATAAACGTATTTTCTTTTTAATTTCTTCTTAATTTCTTTTTAATTTCTTTAATGCAAGATTGAAAAAGAAAATACGTGTAAGTATGATTTTCTTGAGTAAATATTTAAGTATTAAATAGAAAAACGTTAATCTCAAAATTATTGTTTTATGAAACGTTACTAAATATATAATACATATATAGTAGTAAAATAAAGTTTGAAAGAACTGTTAATACGAAAATTGTAATTAAGTGAAATTCAAATTTGTAAGTATTTGCTTTTGTGAAGAAAAAATAATAGTTGTAATAAACCCATAAAAATTAAAGATGTATAGCTCTGATATTCATACTTTACGAATAATTAAAAAAGGTTAAAATTGTTTTCTTATAATTAATTAACAGGAATGACAGGTTTGTGTTGTGGAAGCCGTTTTTTAATTAAAGTCGTTAAAGATACACAGATGCATATCTTAATTAAGACTGCGGTGAAAAACAATCTCTTTCTAAGAAAAGGTTTTTAGTAATTATTAATGAAAATATGTTCACGGTACAAATTTTTAGTTTTATGAAATACAGTACATATACATTATATATAGTAGCACCCCGACTTGCGCCCCCCTCGACTTACGCCACCCCGCATTTACGTCGTCTGACCTGGGAAAAAAATTCCTTATTTCCGGCGCACTGTGAACTTTTTTGAAGAAGACTTTTGGAAGAAATTTAACATATCAGATGCAGTCATGGAGTGAAGTTCTGCAAAAAATAAAGAGAAATGCTTTTAAAAGATTATGATTTTTTTCTTCCCAGAGACTAAGAAAACATGTGAAAATTGTGATTCTGTATTTCTCTCCATTGATGAAATCGTCGAAGAGAACTCAACTTAGAGATGGATACCGAAGAAGTTGTTGAACTCATTAATTCCCCTGTTCCGGAATTAACCATCGACGAACTTATCGAATTAAAGAAAAAAAAGTACTGTGAAATGGATGAAGATTTTGAGCCTTGGGGAAAGGGAAAGATTATGAGTGTTGCAAAATTAATCCGGCAGTAGTCGCGTTTCGGTCTTTTTGCCGCCCATATTTGTTTTCTTCTCCTAACTCATATCCTCTTACAAATACAATGGAGAACTATAATGTAGCTTACTTTAAATGTTTCTTCACCACCATAGTGGAGTAACAAAACGTCTCTGTTTTTCCTTTAGGTACATTTTTACGAGCAAAGTTGAAATTGGTGAAAAAGTCTACGGAACTATCCGTAATACGAATTCATTTATACTTTTTCCCGTTATTCCAAATCTCAATAATAAATGTACAATTTAAATATACTGCAAATTTATAACTTCATCGAAATGTAATATTCGTATATTAAATGAAAAATGTTTCTTATTTTACATATTCTATATGCGGTGGCCCGGCTGCAAAAAAACCGAGCGCGACTAATAACGTTCTGAAAAAAGACACAAGTACTCTCGGGTTAACGGAAGGACTAAACATTATTGAAGCTGGAATGACGATTCATCAAAATATCGATTCAGACGAGCGAAGTGTAGCAACGACTAGAAAAATCTTAGAAACACACTCTGCTGTTATAAAGAGCTTCTAGGAGAAAAACAGAAAAATTTATCGGTTCAAACTTTATTGTAAAATTTTTTCACAAGCTCAAGGAACGGGTCAGTTAGAAGAACAATAAATTCTAAATTAACAACTTATTGATTTATTTCAAATTCTTGTATTGCAAAATCATTTTTATTTGCTAATGTGAAATATAATCCCTAAATAGAGTAGAACTTGTTCATTAGATTTTGGTGATTTTTTATTACTTATCTTTTTTTACTCATCTAAATGTACCTCGATATACGTCGTTTTCAACTTACGTCGCTAGTCTTGGAGCGAATTGGCGACGTAAGTCGAGGTATTACTGTATAAGAAGTTCACTTATTATCATTAAAATGAAAATACATATTCTAAAAGTGATTGGAGAAAACCTAAAGGCTTTAAAACTTTTTTAATAAACAGACCTACTACAGTTTTGTACACGCAATAGGAGCATTCAGAAGACCAATAATTATAAAATGAACTATGTTTGCAAAAAATTTAGAAAATGAACTTAATAAACAACTATCGAGAGTTATAAGGTATCATGAAATCAGGCGCTTTAATAAAAATGATCATCGGTAATAACGATTTATTTTATCTTATTTTTAAATTTATGAAACATCTCACGCCAAATTCTAGTTAATTCAAAGGAGGCTGATTCATTAAAAGGATGCTGCAAATGCTCTTGCTGCGCATATAAATTTCTATTGATTCACGGATATTGGATTTGAAATAAAATCTTGATGGATAAATAATTTAATTATTTAAAAAATTAATCTGTAAAGGCTGTACGTTATATAGAGCAAAAGCTGCAGTTCTCTTCTTCTCTTTTATATTTGTTATATGTTCTTTTAACCTCGTTTTAAACTTTCTATATAATTCTATGTAATGATGGGATTTCATATCCGAAAGTTTATTTTTCTGTTGGATCAATTTTCATACAATCTATAGTTTTCTTTTTTTTCTTTTTTTTTTTATCAAACTAAGTTAATATCTACTAAATGCGATAAAAATACGCTTTCAAGGCAAATAAAGACATTTATTCAGATCGATATGTTTAATCGCTCACACGACGACATTCTCAATTTCTATAATGGTACAAATGTATACCCCTTCACCCCCCCCCCCCCCCACACACACAAATAAATGAAAACTTCTAAACAAATATCACTAGACCTCATGTATAATAAAATCAAGTGCAATGATAAATATGGATACTTTTGAACGTGAATTATTTTATACTATTGTTTCTTATTCTGCAGAGTATCTTTTTCCAAAATTTAGGTAACTTCATGGAAGCTGAATCATTGCATATATTCTGACTGCGTAAAAAGATCACTACTGATCCTAATATAATGGATGGCAAATAAAATTTTTATCGTTAAATTATTCTAATATTTGTAAAATCAGTCTGTATAGGTTCTTTGATATATAGCCTGGCCAAAACTGTAATTTTCTTGTTGTATTTTATGTCTACTGTATGTTCTTTCATACTAGTTTTAATATTTCTGTTTGTCATTCCTATATAAAATTGCACTCTTCCAACCTCTTTGGTGAAATACATTTCACATACTCCTGATAATTGATTTGGTTCTAAAGGATCTATTTTCTTACAGGCTATTTTTTTTTAATTTTACGGAAATTTTTGCAATAAGGGAGATATAGTATTTATTGAGTTTACATTTCTATCTTTCGAAGACATCAGAAAAACATTGTCAAATGGAGAACTTGGAGTTTTGTACATAGAAGTTACTTTTATTCTTATTCTTCATGCTCATTAATTAATCTATTTAAAGTGCTTTCTTTATAGCCATTGATTCTTACGATATCTTATATTTCATTTATTTCGTTGTTTAACTGCTCAGGAGTACAGACAGTGAAATCTCTTTCAATAGAATGCCTAAACGTAGAACTTTGTAGGAAAATGGTGCTTGAGCATTATAAGGGATAGTGGATTGTTTGGCTATGGATTTTCTATAAGCAGTAAGTTCTATTCCTGGGTGCGTTTTGATTACTAATACATCTAAATGAGATAGTGAACCATTCTATTGGTCGTTCAACAGAATTATTGATGACTTAAAGAGATTTTCAATATAATTTTATGTTTTTTTTTTTTTAATTTTTTTTTTAATTTTGTGGAAGTTTTTCCATTTAGATATATATTAGATTTATTATTTTTATATTTAAATATTTCATAGCATCATTAAAATATTGTAAAGTATAACTTGGAATATTTTCCATTCAACTTTCTTTTCTTCTTATTACCCAATCGCATTACTTAAATTCTGAGACTCTGAGCTTGGAAAACATACCTACGTTTATGGTTTATCATAAAAAAATTTCTGTTCTTTTCGGAGTACTCCCTAGAGGATTTCCATGCAACATCCATAATACAACTAATTAAAATCTTTGTTAAAATTATGCACCGCAATTCCCTTAAGGGTGTATTCGAAAAAATATTTTTCCACCCTCAACAGCTCGAAATTTTCTGAGACATTTTCAGACTCATTTTTAAAAGTAAATACATGAAACTTGCTGCAGTTATTTTTGGAAAAATGTATAAGAACCGTGTGATTTCATTTTTTGCTCAAATTATTAGAATTTGATTTATAAACAATTATTTTCTCAGTATGACCATTTTTTTCATTACCAGATCTCTCGCTTCGGAAAATTCGGTTCAAAACGCCAACTTTGAGAGCATTTTTTACAAAATTTTCTACATTTATCAAAAATTCAAGAAGCACGGCACGTTATGTAATTTGTAAATAAGAGAATTTCGCAGTTTGACGCGTTTGTGAGCAAAAATGAATTTAAAAATGAATCAGAAAATTAGTAGTTTTGACTGGAATGCACCCTGAAATGAATCTTCATTATTTATATGATTTTCAGGATACATTGGTGATTTGAAGAACTAAATCTTTCCGTAAGGAGACATTCTTTCAATCAAAAGAGAAAATAGAACAAATAATATTTATTTTTTAATTAAATGTAATAAAGGATTTAAAAACATAATGTAATAACTGTTTGCTTTTAGGCATTTTTTAAAATAAATATTTGATTGATTAAAAAAGTATGTAAATACGTAAAAAAAAATAAATAAATAAAATAAAGTTAACTTTTTTATTTTAACTCTTTTTTTATATCAATTATTATTTTCTTTTAAATTAAGATTTTTTTCTGCAAAATTTATATTTATGCTTTAGTTATATGGAAAAGAAAACGTAATGTAAAACAATGAAAACTTATCTATCGTTGTTGCAAGTCCTTATAAGTAAGTCATTATAAAATAAAATATCTATATAAGATAATAAAGCAATTGGCTTGTTAGATATAAATCTTGAAAGTAATAATAATAATAACAATTTAACATTTACTTATTTATTTTTCTTAAAGTAAAATTAATCAAAGTATTTTAAATAAAGGAAAAATATTTCCGAAATACAGCATAAGTATATTATGATTAATTTAATTTTTTAGTTAAATGCATTTCGTAAACTAAGAAAGATAACTGACACAAAATATATCATTCTGGTATTGCTAGTAATATATTGCAACAAATAAATTGAAAGTTTTAAACAAAGAAATGAAATTTAATAAAGGAAATAAAGGAAATGTAACCGTTGGAGGAAATTAAATACTTTTTGTAATTTATCTTTTGTGCCTACTTTCCCTCTTTGCAGTTGGTTTTCGGAAAATAAACTATCAATCTTCGTAAGTAGGCGTCAAGTTTTGTTGATAATATAAGTGTTTATGTTGAAATAGACATTTCTTCTGTTATGTTTAATCTGCAAATTATTACATTTTCCTCACTAAAATAGTCCACTCTGTCCAATAAATAACCAATGTAGTTAGTTTCTAGAAATAATGGAAGTTTGAGAAATATACAACAGAAAATTAAATATTAGGTGAAACTAGTCAAGTATGATAAAATGAAACTTTTACCTGCTGAAATACGTAAATTGTTATTTGAAAACTCTGAAGTGTACAGTGTAATCTGTAAATTGTACATAAGTACACATATTTCTGTGTAATGTGGTGTTCTTACACATATTACTAAGTACTATGCAACACAAGCATATTTTTGTGCACATAGTTTAACTTTATAGATTGGTAACTGTTATGACAATTGTATAATTTGTTGACATTTCTAAAATAAATGTTTTTTAGGATTGCAAAACAAAACTGCATGAAGAGCTGTTGCATATGGTTGGTGTATTTGTTCTCTTTCTAGCATATTTCTTATAAGAGCATATAATAGTGTTCTTACAATTCCCACCCCCCCTAAAAAGGAAACATCCCTTTCGAAAGTCACATTTACTCCCAGGAAAGAATTTCTTTATTTCATTCAATCTACAGTAAAAAAAGCAATTCTTGTCCGCAACGGAATACCAACTAGAGAACAAAGACTTTCTGAGTATCAACTTGACCATTCACATACAATTACACGATCCGATATGTATTTAATATCGATACTTATAATAAAATGTCGATATTTAATTAAAATCCCCTTTTTTTAATTGCTTTTACGTTATTTTTGTTTCTGTTATTATCTTTAATGTAAAGCTCTACATGAATATCAATGAACTCAAAATTTAATATTTTAGTTCCCTTTACAAAAGTAAAACTTTTGATTATTTTTTTGAAAAATATTCATACTGTTTTCACAGTAATGAAAAATGCATGTGCTTAAGTTCATGATAAACTCAATAAAATCTTACGAAAGAAATTAATCCCGAATGGTATACTAAAAAATATTAAGATGTGCTATAATGAAAATTCCATTTTGAAACATGTAGTTATCGATTGAAATATGTATCTATTAAAGTTGAACAAAGTTTTAGTGATGGTGTTGGATACGTATATATATGCTGTTAAAAATGACATATAAACTTAAGATCATTATTTATTATCTTTTTTAAAGATATTAACTTTTAAAGAGGGTGGCTTAAATAAAGTTTTATTGTTATATAAAATCAGCCGGATAAAATGTGAAGTACATTGCAACAACTATTAAAAACACAGATCCATACGGAGATTCGATAAAGGAGTAATTTCTCATGCATGTGGCTTTATTAGAAAAGACGGCAAAGACATCTTTGCCGCGGGTTGATTTCGAGGCAATAGAGAGTCAAGTTCCGCTTTACATATTTTCAACATAGCGATCAGAGATAGAATAATAATCAGTTGTCATGTTTTATTGCAAGTGTATCTAGCCACCAATATTTGAACCTTGGACCATTATACGCCCCCCCCCACCCCACCCAAGAAAAAAAGAACCACTTAGAATTTTGGAAATCCACTGGGAAATTTGGAATTCTAACCGAAATTTTAATCCGAAATCGTTTTAACCGAAATCGTGTACAAACGTAACGTACACGAGATCAAGGTTAAGCGCTATGTCTCATGAGCAACATTTTATGCATTACTGAATGCCTGATGCCTTCTTTAACCCCGTGAGGGGCAAGCAAAGATGACTCTAAATATTGAATTCTCACCGAAATATTCGAAAAAATTTATTTTTAAATAAGGAAAAGCAATTTTCCAACGATTTTCCTCCAAAGTTAAAAATATAAAATTTAGTAAAAATTTTCTGGTGAGAATCTTGTTTAAATTGGGTGGGATATATTTTATCCCACCGTCCCTCAAGGTGTTAGCATAGAGTAGATCTTTTAGACCGAAATAATCATTTGTATTGACAACCAATCTGAGTAATAAAATCCTCTGACAGTCTTGGAAAAGGGCAAATTGTAATGTTGTTGCTTTTTTAATTTTGTTTAAATGCTAAAAAAGATGATTCTTCCAACATTTAATGTATATATATATATATATATATATATATATATATATATATATATATATATATATATATATATATATATATATATATATATATATATATAAAACCATTAATTAAACATAACCTACCACCATCAAAATCCATAATATTATGAATTAAAGCTGTAAGTATAAAAAAAGCGCCAAATAATTTATTATAAGAATTATTATGGAAAAAAAAAGAAGAAAGTGGACACCGACAAAGAATGGAAAAGCTTATATATTGAATTACGTTATCAAGGGCACAGAATTCAATGATATAAGCAATATGGTTGCTTTCTGTGAGAAAAATAAGCTAAAGTTAAAAATTATTTTTCCCTGTGCCCAAACAACCATTAAAATCAAGTGAATTGATTAAAATTGAAAACATAATAGAAACAAATACTATGAAATGGAAAAATCAATAAAACCTGTTTAACTATTTATAGGATATAAAATAGAAATAATAAACAACATACCGATTAATATTTCAGTATTTTTCAATATATCCACGCGCACATGGCTACCAAGATATCGTAAAGATTAAGGTGAATAAAACAGTTAAGAAATCACAGTAATTGGTACCAAAGGATGCAGTTAATACATTTTGAAATACCATGATAAATACATTTAATATAATATAAAATAAAATAAATAGAAAGTAATTACATTATTTAAAATAACTAAAATGCACTATTAAGTTAATTAATTACTATTTAACAATATCGTCAAATTTTAGCTAAAAAATCCACCTGGTGTAGTAAATTATAACTGAAAAGGAGCTGGAAAAAAGATTTATAACTTATCGTCAAAAGACAAATTTTGGTGCTGCCATCTAGTAGTACTTTTATTATTCAAATGTCACAAGATAAACAATTGTAAGCTTTTGAATGTAAAAAATTTTATCAACAGCAAAACCAAACATATCCTTATATATAGATAATTATAAACCTAATATAAACCACACTATGTATATTTTAAAAAAACTATTGTTAATAAAACTAAAAAAGCATACAAAATATTCTATTATCTAACTCATTTAAACTACACTAAGAATTTAAATAATTCTATAACATTGATAATATATAGCATATAGCTATATGCTATAAAACAAAATAAATTCAATAATAATTAATATAAATAATTATTAAAAATAATATAAAAATCTTTAATAAAAACTATTATATATAAGATAATTATAAAATGAACAGGAAATAAAAAACATATGGAAGTATATAGAAGATTATCACATACTTAAATTCCCATTACCTAAAAATCTCAAATATATTGTGTGCATTATTTTCATACATCCATTAAAATCCTAAAAGTATGAATGTGGGACATTCAAAAACAATAAATCGATAATAAATTTTATAACACAAAGTGAAAATAGATCAATATTAAAAAGAATAGAGGAATAATAATAAAAATAATTACCCAATTTTAATACATACAGTATAACTTTATTTATATTAAATATACTTATATGTATATTAATCACTATAAAAATGGCATACTATTAGCAATTGATATGATATTGTCCTTAGTAAATTAAAATTTAATAACAAATGATTGTAAATAAGATTAAACAATAATTAAGCTAAATATAATATTAATGAAAGTCACCAATTACATATAAAATATCAAACCAACATCCTTATAAAATACGTATCAAAAATATAGTAATAATACAAAAGCCCCATTTTTTTTTCTTTTTTTAAAAATTAACCATTGCGTATTATCCAGACAACACCACCCCCGTACTCTAACATCTACCCACCCATCCAACCTATAATATTTTTTTATATTATTTTACAATTTTTAATTTTTTATAGATATTTTTTTTAAATTTTATAATTTTTTTTGTAATTTTGTTTTAAAAGATCATGTAAGTAATGTACTAATTGTATATTAATGAATATATGAATTTTTTTGGAAAACCATGATTTAATATATATATATATATATATATATATATAAACTTAATAATGAATGTGAATGCAATCCTTGGAAGTATTAATCATTGTTCAATGTATTAAAAATGCCTTAAATCAGTAGAATTATATTACTTTAAATATTGCTTGTATTGCCGTGAAAGCTGGAGCTTAGTGAACGTATTAACACGGGCTTGTCAGTGAGGGGGTTAATAAAGTGTTGAAATTACTGCTGCGAAAGAGCATATGGTCAGATAATACCTTTTTCTTTATTCGTTAATGGAAAGGAAAGTATGCAATGCACAGATAATGATTTTGGAATGAGACATATGATTTTATTTTTTGATTTACACTGGCCTCCAAATGTTAAGGTACAGGGACTGGATGCTTTCGGTTGCACACATTTTGTCGAATATCTATAAAAGTTATTGGCGAATTGTTCTTGAACTTCTGGGATGAAAAGAACACGTTTCATTTTATATTTCCCGGTGAAGATTTAGTCGGGGGTACAATTAGGGGGCTAATAATAAATTTAATAATAAAATAATATTTGCGATCTCCTATGTAACAGGAAAGGTTCGAAATGGTTTGTCAGTGTGGTAAATGACTACTTGGATCCTGTTCAACGTTTGTATGCATTTATGTCCCAGGTCAAAATTCTTGCTAGTACCAGCATATAAAATATGCTAGTTATTGCTATGTATTGCTTTGTTTGCTAGATTTTTTGCTACTATATGCTTTATAATGCTAGCCAGCATCACATGCTATATAGCTAGCTTACACAGCAATAGCATGGCAAGCTATATACAAGCATTTTATGCTTGTTTGCAGTTTAAGCTTCTTCCAAAGCATGGAGAGGTATGTACCTTAACGTGCTATTATATGCTTTTTTATGCTTGCCAGCATAATATGTTATGCAGCCAGCTTAAGGAGAAATAGCATGGCAAGCTATGTACAAGCATTTATGCTTGTTTGTTGTTTAAGCTTCTTCCAAAGTATGGAGAGGTAGGTACCTTAACATGCTATTATATGCTTTTTTATGCTTGCCAGCATAATATGCTATGCAGCCAGCTTAGGTAGATATAGCATGACAAGCTATGTACAAGCATATTATGCTTGCTTGCTTTTTAAGCCTTTTTCCAAAGCATGGAGAGGTAAGTACCTTAACGTGCTATTATATGCTTTTTTATGCTTGCCAGCATAATATGCTATGCAGCAAGCTTAGGAAGGAATAGCATGACAAGCTATGTACAAGCATGTTATGCTTATTTGCTGTTCACGTTTCTTCAAAGCATGGAGATGCAGGTACCTTAACGTGCTACACTTCTCAAAACAATTAAAGGATATTTGAAGTTTTATATAAAATAAAGATATAAACGAAATTTTTTTGCCGAAAATAGAAGAAGAGAATCACAAATGCAAATTTTTCTGGTTTTCAAACTGTGGAGTATGCAAATTTTGAGTTCGACGTCAAAAACGTCGCTTCAGCGGCAGCGAATGAAATTTGACTTTCAACTGGATAAAAGAGAATGAAGACAAGGATGATAGGCATTCAGTGATTGCTTTGTTTTGATGAGTACGATGTCTCAGCGAAGTCATTTGACAGATTCAGAAGCTTTGAGAATTGTTGGTAGGTTAGAAGGGGGCCAAACTCAAGCCCAAGTAACGCAAGCCATTGGAGTGTCACAAAGTGTCATTTCCAGGATCTGGAACCGTTTTTTGGAGAGTGGATGCGCAGGCCGAAGACCAGGGCAAGGTCGTAGACGGGCAACAACGCCCAATGAAGATCGGTATTTAGCGTTAACAGCTCGGAGACACAGAACCATGAATGATACTCTTCTCCAACAACACCTTCGCTCGGCTACAGGCACCACGATTTCAACTCAGACTGTCCGAAACCGGCTCCATGCTGTAGGTCTGTATACTCGCCGACCGATGGTATGTGTTAGATTAACATCAAGGCATCGTCGCGACAGCAGGGAGTGGGCAACCGAGCATGTCAACTGGAGGAGAAATGAATGGAGCAATATTCTGTTTTCTGACGAGTCCCGTTTTTCTGTGCATCCGGATAATAGGCGTATTTTCATCTGGAGGGACCGTGGCAGTAGGAGTAATCCTGCGTTCGTGCACGAAAATGTCAGATTTGGCGGTGGAGGAGTGTTGGTGTATGGTGGCATCTCCATTGATGGGCGCACTGACCTCTACATCATTCGAGATGGAGCTCTGACTGGTCGCCGGTATAGGGATGAGATCCTCAGACCTATTGTAGTCCCTTACGCTGCAGCAATCGGAGATAACTTCATTTTAATGGACGATAACTGCAGGCCACATCGTGCAAACCTGGTGGAGGATTTCCTTTTCGAGGAAGGAATCGTTCGAATGGAATGGCCAGCGTGTTCTCCAGACATGAATCCAATCGAGCACGTTTGGGACGCTCTAGGAAGACGAGTTTCTGGCCGCCAACAACCCCTACAAACTCTCCAAGAACTGGAAAGAGCTCTTCTGAAAGAGTGGGGCAGAATACCCCAACTCGTCATTAATAGCCTCATTGAGTCCATGCCTCAAAGGTGTTCAACGTTGCTGGCCGCCCGTGGAAACCATACCCCCCTACTGAAAATGATTTTCTTTGAAGAAAACACCTTTTCTTATTCTTTTTTTCTCATATGCACAAATTGTGTTTTTTTCCTTTAGTACACAAATGAGCAATAAAATGCATTTTTTTCTGCCAAACATGTGTAATTTATTCTCATATAACCTACTATGTCTGTCGACCATGTATCAATCAGCTAAACAGTTTACCAGATACAAAATCCACCTAAAACTGCAATATCCTTTAATTGTTTTGAGCAGTGTATTATATGCTTTCTTATGCTTGGCAGTATAATATACTATGCAGCCAGCTTATTGAGAAATAGCATGACAAGCTATGTACGAGCATACTATGCTTATTTGCTGTTTAAGTTTCTTTCAAAGCATGGAGAGGTAAGTGCCTTAACGTGCTATTATATGCTTTTTCATGCTTGCCCGCATGATATGCTATGCAGCCAACTCAGGGAGAAATAACATGACAAGCTATGTAGAAGCACCTTATGTGCTTATTTGCTGTTTAAGCTTCTGTCAAAGCATGGAAATGTAGGTACTTTTATATGCTATTATATGCTTTTTTATGCTTGCCAGCATAATATGCTAGTTTATTAGTAACTAATAACTAGTAGCCAGTAACTGATATAAGTTTCCCAGTAATGATGAGGTAGGTACTTAAATGAAGCATTGTATGCTTGTTAATGCTTGGCAGCATCAAATGTTTTTTTTTTTAGTAACTCGAAAAATATATATTTGACAAAATATATAAAATATATTTTTTTGAAAAAGCCCCCCCCCCCCCCTCGAATTGGAAGAAAATTCATAGCTGCACTTTCTCTTAGTATTTATTTCTTTTAAGTTTCTCGAAAAGATTAAATTTACTCTGTTTATTAAAATCAGAGAAAAAAAATATTAGTTTGTTAAATTTCAAAATCCAGGTGCGGTAGATTTCCTTTTGGAACCACTACAACGTAAATTCAATACTGCCTTCGTCCACTTGTTTTAGATAAAATCTAAACACATAAATTTAAAAAAAAAACTGAAAATAAATTTAAATTTATATAAAGGATTTATTGGAAAAAAGCGCCCCCCCCCCCCTGTTTAGATAAAATTTTAACCCATAAATATAAAAAAAAAACTGAAAATTAATTTCCATGAAGGATTTTTGGGAAAAAGCGCCTCCCCTCCACTTCCCCATCGTAAAATTCTTAGCTGTTCATTCTCTTAGTGTTTAATTATTTTAATTATACAAAAAACAAAAAAAAAAAAAAAAAAAAAAAAAAAAAAAAAAAAAATCCGTGCTTTTCAAAAAGAGAATTTAGTCAGTTAAATTTCAAAATTCAAGGAGCACTGTTTCATTAAAAAAATAAGTTCATTACAATCAAATTGAAAGTATGTACAATTGATACCCCCCGCCCCCTCCAATAAGGTCTAAATTTGGAAAACCTTACCCCCCCCCCCCCTGAAATTGATAAATTCTATCCTAAATACACTTCAAAATCTTTTATTTTTCTGCAACAAATAATTATGACCATATTCAAACCATTTATTAAGCAAAGAAAATTCCACTAATAAATTATAATAATTAAGCCATTTTCTAATTATACATTAAACATAGAAAAAAACCTATTAATAAAATTAACCTTATTAATTGAAACTTGGAGAATAACAGCATTGATAAATTCACCCTTATCTTATAAAAATATCAACACACACCGGAATCAGCTCTACAAACATTACCCGCATTTAAAATCGTTTACAAACATGGCCCCAGTATCGAAGTCAGTAGAGCATCGAGTTCCCAAACCGGAGGTAGCGAGTTCTGCCCTTCTCACAGGAAAAGAAAATCCGATATAAGTTTCTCCTTCTACGAAATGTAGGTGCTTCAGAAATACTCCAAAGATGGCACCACCAAAGTCTTTTTTTGTCTAACTGAAAGAATAGCAAAAATAAAAGCAAGTGATGCTAGAAAGGTAATGCTAACATAGCAAAAATTAAAAGCAAGTGAAGCTAGAAATGTAATACCAGCCTAGAAAAAATTAAGAGCAACTGATGGTAGAAATGTAATGCTAGAATAGCAACAAAAAAAGTATCTGTTGCTTATGAATTACTGCTAGAAAAGCAGAATGCTAGGCCAGCAACATATTCAAGCAACACAAGCTGGAATATGTATGCTGGCCAGGCAGAAAAGTGTTCCAATACACACCATGACTTGCTGGTAATTATGGTGGAACCAGCAAATGTGTTATGGTAGTTTATGCTAGATTACTTTGCTGGGATACAGCATTTAATGCCTGTCTAACAAACAAATACCAGCATGAATTTCGACCTGGGTAAGCATAACACTCATATTCGTGAAGATGTTAACGCTTTTGTGAAAAATTCAAAAGGTTTTTGTTTATAGCATACAGAGTTTTCAACTAAATTTAACACAACTTCCCAAAAACCTGACAAAGAGTATCTTTGAAAGGGTAAACGTCAAAGAGTATACTTCAAAAAAAAGTTCAATCAAATATTGTGAAAACTTAGAAAGATATAGCGAGCTGATTGAAAAGTTGTGGAAAATCCCTTATAATAAAGCTATTTTTAGGAAGCAACTCACTATATCGATCCCATCTTTGTGGATTTTCGCGATATTTGACTGGATTTTTTATATAAGTTGACCTAAATAGCTTACTACCAAATTATGAAATAAAAATTTTGAAATCTTCCGCGCATGCGCAGTTAAAAATTATCTCATAAAAATGCCCACATCTCATCAAATATTCAATATATTCATGTTTTAATTGCAGTATAATGTTTCTACTACTTTTTGTCAGGTTTTTGGAAAGTTGCGTTAAATTTGGTTGAAAACTCTGTATGCTATAAACAAAAAACCTTTTGAATTTTTCACAAAAACGTTAACATCTTCACGAATATGAGTGCTATGCTTACACAAATGCATACAAACATTGAACAGGACCCAATTAGTTATTTACCACAGTGACAAACCATTTCCAGCCTTTCCTGTTACATAGGTGATCGCAAATATTATTTTATTATTAAATTTATTATTAGCCCCCTAATTGAACCCCCGACTAAATCTTCACCGATAAATATAAAATCAAACATGTTCTTTTTATCCCAGAAGTTCAAGAACAATTCGTCAATAATTTTTGTAGAAAGTCGACAAAACGTGTGCAATCGAAGCATCCAGTCCCTGTACCTTAACTTTTGGAGGCCAGTGTATTTTATTAACAAGTAGGAAGAACTTGTGACAATTGAAATGAATGTTATATATTACGCGCAAAGAAGAAATAGAGATATCTTTAAAAAAAGGAAAGGAATATCTTTATAAAATTAACTGAGAAAGAGGAAATATAATTTTCATTTGGGGAACATTGATGGTATGTGATGATTACGAAATTACCTCATCAGAACATTGAAATTTGTTAAACGGTAGCATTTTTACATCGTTATAAGTCTGAATTTTCTAGCTACCCCAGAAAACCAAACAAAAACATTAACATGTGTCATGACCAAATGATATTGTAGAATCAGACATTTAATTTAGATTAAAAGGGGATCCGGGGCTCAAAATTCTATTTTTTTTTTTATTTATAGAGATATTATTGGGAATTTTTTTTCTGAACTATGTTTTAATAAAATAAAGATATTTCTCGTGTAAAAAAAAAAAAAAAAAAAAAAAAAAAAAAAAAAAAAAACTGAAAAAATTTGAATATTTAGAAAAAAAATTAAATTAAAAAATTTTAAACATATTTAATTTTTGATACATATATATTTAATTTTTGATATATATATATATATATTTAATTTTTGATATGTTTGATATTTATTCTGGAAGTACTTACTCGATTTACAAAATTTTTTCACTTTTGTGTACAAAAAATGTGTCATTTTAATTTGTATTCAGGATTTCTTAAATTATTGATTATGAATTTTATAAAAGTAAATAATCACAAAGCAATAACTTAACTCTTTGTAGTCTATTATAAAAAAAAATATTAACATTTCTTTATTTTTTGCTTTTCTCAAAATTATATATACATTCATTCTTTCTACCGGGCTATAAATGACATGCTTTTGAATTCTCAAATCTGAGTATCAATAAATTAAATTAAAAATAATTGCCTTTTCTAAAATTGCTAAAAAAAAGAAAAAAATTGTTTTAATTTTTTAGAAATACTTTTAAACAGAACTTTTTACTTTTTATTTACTACCCCACTTTTTAATAACTTTACCAACTTAGAAGGTATCTACCTATGTAATTATAGTAACCTAATTTTTCTATACCAAAGTGGTGCTTATTTTGGGGTTACAATAATTACAGGTTCAAATACTGGTGGCTCGATTTAATATATAATTTTTGTGACTCGAAAAAATTAGTCGACAATAATTTTGATATACCGTTCCGGATCGTGAATTTTTCCATTTCGAGCACTGAGTGACCTCTGCACTAAAGAAAACTTTTGATGACCTTTTCCGTTGACAATAAGAAGTGAAGTCTTTTCTAATCTGCGTAATTTAATACGCCAAAAATACATGCATGTTGAACCAATACGCCGATCACAAAATATCTGTTAGACTAGGAGCGATATTAAAATTTGCGTTAGATGAACGCCAAGTACAGAAACCACATTTGGTTTTCAATTAAAAAATGAAATAAAAAGGCAAACCTATCATTGCATACAGAAGTACAACGGCGAGGACAATTAATGACAAATATCTATTTGTAGGCAGATGTGAAAATGCAATTTATGGTCTTTTAATGTTTATACGAGGCACCAGAATACTTAAATTATATTTATGATCTTTAGATTACGTAAACGGATTTGTAAAAAGCAGCGTTTATCTATTAAAATATCGATAAATAATATTTATGCGGATATAACGATTACTCTTAAATTAGAAATAAATAGAAATAATGTTTTAATGACAGCTTTTAACAGAAGAAAGAAAAATAAACAATTGAATTTAAAAAATCAAAAAACCCGACTGCGTAAAAGGCGAACTAATTAGTTATTTCTCACCAATGTGAAACTATTTTTTTTTTTCAATTCCCACTATTAGCTCACACTCTCGGTATATATATATATCTTGTTCAAATTTTCAATCGTTAATAAAATACATATCATTCATCCAATCAAGCTCAAATAAATTTTTTTAAACTTGTAGTGGATGACACTTGATATTAATCCAGTTGTTTTTCAAATATTAATTCATTAATTAAATTAAATTAAATAATTTTCAATAATCGAGAGAGCTCTCTTCTTGATCAAGGTATTTTAAGACCGAGAGAGCCCTCTTCTTGATCAGGGCATTTTAAGCGCCACTTGAGGAAAGAAGAATGGGAGAAAAAAAATTCTCTTATTGACTTAAGTTGGAATTGACATAAAATATTTCTTTTATATTACTTGTTTATATTACTTACATATTTTTTTTATTTACTTGTATTGATAACTTTTAAGTTGTATTTAATTGTTAGTTCCTATCTATAAACACTGTTTTGATGAGGTCTATAGATGTCTATGATGGTTATAGTTGCAGTAAAGCTAGAGATCCTACATACACAACTTCCGGGTTGTATAATATTTTAACAGAGTTTCTGGCTGTAAAATAGTCAATGAAACATCGTCTTCATTTTGAAAGACCTATCCAATGATATGCCACTCAATATGGTGCGTAATTTTTTCTTCGTCTCTACCGCCATTTTGAATTTATAAAAAGAAAACCTAACCTATAACAATTGGGCCGTTAAGACAAATTGATAGAGACCTCATTCATTAAATTCCATCCTGCCGTTGGGAAATTTCGAGGGTATAAAGAAATCCACATACACAGATACGCGTGAAACACATAACCCTTCTTTTCAGTTGGGTAATAAATTTAAAAAAGGATTAATTTTGAATGAAATTATAGCACAAATATTTGACCTCACCATATACTCTTCTAAAAATGTGTTCGTACGCGCACTTCCGGCTTTTTAACGTTAGTACAAAGTTATAGAAAAACTACTAATAAAGCAAATACTTATTTATTTATTTATTGTTTAATTTGCCGTAATATATCAAAAGAGTGTTAATTTAAATAGATCTATTCTTTCACTCTGTACCATATTAAAAAAGAAATACATATTTCTATGGAATCAATTATGAGACATCTTTTTAGAAGAATTATTATCAGGAAAAGCATAATAAATTTTAATTACCACTTTATAAATTTCTAAAGAATATTTAAGTGATTACTTATTTCAAAACTTTATCTAACGTATAAAAAAGATAGAATTAATTCTGAGATGTATTTTTAAAAGAATTCATAATCTGAAACCTAAAGTAACTTTTAATTATTTCCGCTCAAAATTATTCCCTTCTGTTCAAATGATAATTTAGGTAAATTTTGTCATTTTTCTAAAAGTATTCATTAATTAATAACAAGTAAATTGGATAGTTTTCGTTATACAATATTTATATTTCTCTTAATAAAGAAATAGTAATCTGTTTAAAGATTAAAATTTGCATTATATTTTCCCTTTTCACATAAATATTCATTATTTTTTAAAAACAAATGTTCTTTAAAATATTTCTTCATTTTCACGCAATGAATTGCAGAATTCCTTTTTTTTTATCAACACTATATATATAAAATCCTAATGAATCGAATTGAAACGAATTTATGTAACGATTCTATGAAACGACTGATTAAACAACTGATTACGTTTCACGGCGATTTCTCCTAAAATATGGAATACTTTGCGATGAAATTAACACCAAAAATCCGTATTGATCCACAGATCTCAAAACTGATATTGAATTTTAAAATTAGAATTAGTTTTCGAAATATTAATTTTTTTCTAATTTTAAATACATTTTTCTAATGATGGCAACTCAAATTTTAATCATAACAGATATTTTTTTTTCATATTTTAGAAAAAGTTATTTTAAATTAATTTGGCGACGAGTTTGGCCTCCCTTAAGTGTATGCTAAGAAATTCATCATGTTACTTTTATTCAGAATTCAATTTGAATTTCATTATCATTTTATTTAATATAAAACTTTCATTAAAAATTGAAACCTTTAAAATAAATGGCTTTTACTTCATTCTTTTTTTTTAAACAAAACGAAAAGAAAAATATTAGACACAGATGTCATATACGCAACGGGGTACCTAATTGGCGCCAAAATGGCGTTATTTTGCCTGACATGGTAACCCGGCTACTGTTGCTTATTTATTAATAAATATTTATTTGAATTTATTTTCTATTTATTTACAAAAAATCTTATAAATTTTTTGTTCTATAGTTATTAAATAATTTTTTTTTATTTATTGTTATTTCATTTTAAAAATAACAGAAAATAATTAAAAAATACCTATGTAACAGGTATTTGAAAACGAGGTTTTCGCCAAATTGTCGTAAAAAAGTCCTTCGGCCAGTGCCGGGAGGAAGAGGTAGCTTTCATATTCCTTATTTTTAAAAAGCCAACTTATATTATTCAAACACACGAAGCTCAATTAAGTGGAAACCGAATGTAGGAGATTCAATACTAATTTTTATCAATACTAAATTATTATGAATGAGAATTTCCCGAAATTAGTCAGCTTTATCCAAGCTGCTTTTAATTAAAGTAACTTATATTTGGCTGCCAAATTCGGCGATTTCTTAAAGTGCCTGCCATTTTAAGACAACATGGTGGATGAGGCTAACCAGTGAGCTTGGTCGAGACCTTAGTAATTGCTGTGCACATACTCACTTACATCGGAATCGGTTGATATATACGAGTGCTTTCGCAGGCAAAAAATCAGATTTTTCAAAATGTCATCCACGTTACGAATTGAAACTACTATATCTGAGCCATTTTTTAAGATAAAGGCAAACAAAAAATGCTCCTGAATCCTTATATCAAGGTCAAATACTTAAGAAAGAAACCTTTTTCAATTTATAATTTTTTTGCACCTCACTTTAAATATATATATTTTTAATTTAATGGCCGCCATTTTGAAACAAGATGGCTGATGAAGCTGGACAGTGAACTTGGTCGAGATATTGATGTATAGTATCCATATGCCTTCTTCCATCGAAATAGGCGAATACGTGTGGTATCGCGTGACAAATACAAGATCGTTTCACAGTGTTAGCCATGACAGAAATTCAAAGTGCTATAATTCAACCACTTTTTAAGATATAAACAAAAGAACAAATTTTCAGAAACAAAAACTGCTCCGAATCTTTGTATCAAGGCCAAACACATAAAAAAATCTTTTTCATTTTCCAATTTTTTAATACCTCATTTAAAATTTTAAAATACATTTAAAAAAAAATCGCAACCCTTTTGAAACAAGATGGCGAATGAAGCTGGCCAACGAACTCGGTCGAGACATTGGTAGGCACTATGTACAGACCAAGTAATATCCAAATCGGTTCATAAATACGCCTGTTATCGAAAGACAAAAATCAGGTCGTTTTAAAATGTCAGCCACAATAGAAATTCAAAATGTTATAACTCAGCCATTTTTTTAGATATAGACAAAACAAAACCTGTTCCGGAATCTTTGTATTAAGCTCAAACACATACGAAAAAATCTTTTTCATTTTCCAATTCTTTGGCATCTCATTTTAAATTTAAATTTTTTTAAAATTTTTTAAATGGCCGCCATTTTGAAACAAGATGGCGGATGAAGCTGGCCAACGAACTCGGTCGAGACATTGGTCTTTACTATGTATAAACGAAGTTACATCCAAATCGGTTCATAAATACGCCTTTTATCGCGTGACAAAATTCAGGACTTTTTAAAATGTCAGCTTCGCTAGAAATTCAAAATGCTATAACTCAGCCATTTTTTAAGATATAGACGAAACAAAAACTGCTCCGGAATCTTTGTATAAAGGTCAAATACATAAGAAAAAAAATATTTTTCCATTTTCATTTTTTTGGTACCACATTTCAAATTTTAAATTTTTTTAAAAATTTTAAATGGCCGCCATTTTGAAACAAAATGGCGGATGAAGCTGGCCAACGAACTCGGTTGAGACATTGGTATGTACTATGAACACACCGAATTACATCCAAATCGGTTCATAAATACGAGAGTTACAGTATGACATAGGTCAGATATATATATATATATATATATATATATATTGATATATATATATATATATATATATATCAATTTTGAACGGAGGGTGGTTTCGGGGTCTGGGGGTCATGATCGATGAAAATATACCAAAATTTTTTGAAATCGCTTTCCTCCGAACGGCTGCAATAGGTAGCTTTTTGTAAAGAAAGCTACCTAAAAAAATCACGCCATACCCGGTGCGTTTGTGACAATGCAACAAATCATGAGATTTAATTTCCACTTCAAAGCAATGTTTTAATGTTATTACTTCTCCCGTCGACCAATTTCGCAAATTATATAAATAGCCAAATTATACAAATTGACATATTTTTTTTAATTTCAAATAACAAAAGAACAAATAAATTAGTATAACATTGATAAAAATACAAACAAAACGTCGAAATAAAAATCACTTGATGTCGTGAACGTGTGTAACTTCCTTAAAGTCAAGTGAATGTGACATTTACTATCAACTATTATTGGCATTTATTCTTATAGTTTGGCGACAGATTTTTGGTCGATGGGATAACCAAGTAGCACCGTTTTAATTTACCACTCGAAAAATAAAAAAAATGCTAACTGGCGAGTTAAAAAAAAAAGCTATTGGCGAGATTTTCACCCGGCTAACATGGCACCAGGAATTCTTTGTGATCATTGCAACTTTTATGTAGTTTTATTCGAAAAATTAATTTTGATTCTGTAAATCAAAATGGAAACCTTTCTTATGAAAAGCGAAGGAATCAGCCCGTTGTTTATGGCAATTACATCACTTGGACTATTATAATATAAACGAAATAATGGGGATAGAATAATATTCGGCGACTTATCACACCTGTGGCTGGCTAACATTAAAGTACCAAAATGGCCGCCTGGAATATAAAAAGCGAAAGGATCTGCCTGGAGCTGTTGATGATAGTCACATGACTTAGGCTATTATTATAGAGATTGTTTTCAATTTTAAAAACAGCGCAAAGAATAATATTTCCTAACGATTAAAAATTTATTTTCACGTGACTATTAAAAACAGAAAAAAAAACTTTAAAATTACTATTAAATGAGTACGTGTTAAAGGCAGGAAAATATTGAAAGTTATGTCCTTTAAATTGTATTTACACGTGAATATTAAAAGGGAAAGGAAACTTTAAAATAATAAATACATTAATATGCGTTTAACCCTTTCACGGACAAGGCACTTCTATTCGTAAAATCTTGAAATCAGTGAATGGCACCAGAATTTACAAACAGATTTCGAAATACAAAAATGCTTTTGCTCACTTACTTAATAAAAGGGAAATTTTCATCCCAATATTCTGATGCTAATGTGGCATTTAAGAATTAAAATTTGGTCCAAAAATGAACCACCGCCCGTGAAGGGGTTAAAGCAGCAAATTTTAGTAATTGTATTACGTCAATCGTTTTATAACGCTGTTAAAAAATACCGAGAGACAAAGACTCTGTTTACTTAATTCATTTTATTTTAACTTCTTTTCAAATGTTTAACTGATCTTCTTTAACCAAACACGAAAACAACCATTGGATGTCTTAACAGCAACTGATTCTACCTTAAATGTTTAAAATCAAAGAGAATTGAATGCAAACCCGTTTACAGGGAGATCGCTACAGGTTTTTTCAGTATAATTCAATCTTCTCTAATCTTTTTAAAACCGATCAGATTAGCGTGCTTTTACATTCTACAGTGCCTGAACGGGGGTTGGCTAGCATAGCTTGTAGGGGGCAGAGCCCCCTAGTATATATATATTATCACGTTGTAATTGAAGTAACATTATGTACAGTCGTGGAAAAAAAAGTAAACGCCCCCTACTAATTCCTCAACAAATTATCGTAGAAGGAAGTTACGGGTACCGAACGATTGGAAATAAAGTCTACTTTTAAATGATGTATATAAAATTTGTTTATGGGACCATCTACATATTAAAACGAACTCAAACTTCATTTTTTCAATGGCTGTCCCAATTTTAACAAGATATTTCAAATCTTCTGTTCAAACTATGCCCAGACACCAAGTTTCAAGTCTTATGAATGATAAGTTTTTGAATTATAAACATTCAAAATTTAGTCTTTCTAATGTTAAATTACATTTTCATATTTTATTAATATTACATGAAATTATACTCCTAATGGGCTAATTTTTTGTGCAGCAATAATACTTAAAATACCCAAACATAAATACGTTGAATTTGCAATTTTTATAATTTTATGATATGAATTATGAATTATGAAATTAATATTTGAAAACAATATGAATTGCAACCTACAATTTTTTTCATGGATTTAGATTTATTAATTCCTAATTTATGGAAATCCAAAATTTCACATTTTTCTTCCAAGTAGTTTTCAAATTTTGCTTAATAAACAGCAAAATGGCGGTTTACGTGGCGGTATATGAAAAAAGTGACTAGATATTTTGAAATTTCTTATGCTATCCTGTAATCTAGCAGACTTCAATGACTGCTTGAGTGGCGCTTAAGAAGCCTTGATGAAGAAAGGGGCTCTCTCGGTCAACAATCGAGTACATAACTTCAATTTAGATACAACCCCTAAAATACGCTCTTTTTAAAAATAATTAATTTCGCGGAAACATATCGTACGAATTGCATACAAATTTGTTTTTAGACTAATTGAAGTGTATAGAGTTCATTTATGCTGTCAGAATTGTGTACTGCTATTGAAAAAAACAAAGTTGTGGTTCGTTGTAATATGTAGATTGCCCCCTAAGCAAATTTGTACATGATTTAAAAGTAGACTTTATTACCAATTGTATGGTAACAGTAACTTTCTTCTACGATAATTTTTTGCAGAGTTAGTAAAGGGTATTTCTTTTTTTTTCCCGCATGACTGTATTTTTAAGATATTATGAACTTTATTGATTTTGATCAAATATTTTGAAAAAGTGAATATTGCAAACTTTGAAAATAGGAAATGGATCCCCTAACCATAACAATAACATTTTGGAAATCTTTGACACGTGTTTTTTGATCGAGTTACACGCTTTGAGATTACTTGCATAAGATATGGCTATTTTTGGATCAATGCATTTTCAGTTGTTACAAAAGTTTCGTGGCGTTTCAAGGCTTGTTAACTGTCAAGACGCAAATTCCCTTCTCTAATTCTAAACCTATGGACTTGGAATGCATCCATATGTTTCAAATTCCTCCTCGGAAAATTAATTTTTTTACTTTCTGTTTTCTGTAAGCTGTTGGGGAACGTTTCTTTCTTTTTTATTTGCCAAAATGTTTGAAAAATATATAGTTATCTTTATATTTAAAGTTCTAAAATCTAAGTGAAGCAGGAGAATAGTAAGTAAGATTTTAACACTTTAACCCTTGACTGCAGCGTGTGCCATATCTGGCACATACCTAAAAAGATTACGCTATTAATTATGTGCCATGAATTTAGCGGGCATGATCTCTGTCCTGATCAGGAACAATTCAAAGTATGGAATAATACTTATTTTGTCCATGTTAGATGTGTGCACTTGACAATAAATTTAAATTTGTTCTTCGGAAACAAAAGAAATTTCGATCACGCTATTAACGGTAAAATTTGCTTTCATTATTTTTACTGAATATTTAAAAATATTAATATAAAAGAAGATGCAGAGTGTTAGACAGATAAAATTGATTAATTTAAGCCCATTTATAAGCAAAATATTGCAATATAATATTTTAAAATCGTAATTTTGTATGTATGACACATATAATAAAATGTCAAATTTTAGCTGACCATTTAAAATTTAATTTTTTTTTACTATTTTTCCCATTATTAGGCCGATATATAGATGGTCAAATAAATTTTTTCATAAATATAGATAAATTCGTGCAGTGAAGTGTTAAATAAAACTTTCAATGTATTTAAAAATATTTTGTTCAAGGAAAAGGGAAAAACACATTCTTCAAGGAGAGCATATAGAAAACGGAAGAAAGAAAGTTAATTTTCCGAGAAGAAATTTGAAAATATGGATGTAGTCCAAGCCCATAGGTTTAACCTTGGAGCGGGGAATTTCCAGTCTGAGTTATGAGGAGCCTTAACTAACAGACAGCACTTCATGAAATTTAAAATTTAGTTTTATCTTGGTATAAATAGTTGCTAATGAGATTTTGGAGTATATCAGTTATATGTTTTCACAGTGATTTTTTAGAAGCTATATCTCAACATATATCGGATGGAAGTCTTACAAAATTTATATGAAAATATACAATTATGAAATACTTTTCAATTTTGTTTTTGGTAACTCAATAGGGACTTTTCTCTCATTACGAATATGCTATGCTATGTTTTATTTATTTAGTTAGTTATTTTTTGTGATAAACTTTATTTAAGTTTTTCATTTTTCGTTGAACAGAAATGCGTGAAGCTTTATATTTGAAGTTATTTCTATAAATACAGAGTGTGAAAATTATTAGAATAATTGTGAAATTTACAATAAAATCTTTTTATATTTAAGAAGTAATACATTATTTAAGAAATATTGATACATTTAATGTTTAGTGTGCCTCCTATTCTTCTTTTATTAAAGATTCGATGCGTCTTAGCATACTTTGTATGAGTTTTTGGCAATTAATTTGTATTTCTTTGTCATGTTGCCAAATTTGCATGAGTCATTCTATCACACAAGTCTAGTTTGTGATGTTGCATTTCTTTAATTTTTAATTAAAGAAAACAGTATTATGACCAGAAAACAGTCCAGATATGAACCGCATAGAGAATCTTTAAGCCATTGTAAAGAAAAAATTAAGGAAATGCAACATAACAAACAACAATTGTCTGATAGACAGACTCATCCAAATTTGGCAACAAGACAACGAAATACAAATTAATTGCCAAAAACTCATGCGTATCGAATCTTTAATAGAAAACAAGGGGGTACACACTAAATATTAAATGTATCAATATTTTTTAAATACTGTATCATTTCTTTAATATGATAAAATTTTATTGTACATTTCACAATTATTCTGATAATTTTCACACCCCTGTATATATATTGGAAGAATTTTATGTAAGATTTTACAAATATGTGCATAATTTATTCTTCGTTCCGGTGCATTGAACAAACGATCCTAACAGATAAATACACTTATATGGCCATTAATAACCGGACACTTTGAAATTTAGACATTTTGTCGAATATTTAAAGATATATTTGTCGGATTTTTCTGGAACTTCGGGATTATGAAGAATATGTTCGACTTCATATGTATCAATGACGCTTTCATAAGAAGGACAATTAGGAGGTCAACAAAAAATAAAAGAAAAATAACAATAGTTGGGATCACCCTGTAAAATAAAATGCACGAAATGTTCGATTGCTATAGCTTACTAATATATAGATATTGTACGATATATGTATTAATTTTTGGAAGAATAGAACGTATATTCATGGAGATATATCGATTTTTTTTCTAAGTTAAAAAAATATTTGCATATTTTTTTCTATTCCTACTATTAGTTCACACTCTCCCTGTATTTATTTATTTATTTATTTATTTATTTATAAAACTTGTTCAAATTTTCAATCATTAATAAAATACTTATTATTCATCCTATCAAGTGGAAATAATTTTTTTTTAACTTGTACTGGATGACAATTGATGTTAATACAGTTTTTTCAAATATTAATTCATTAATTAAATTTTAATTAATTAATTTTAGTTTTACATGGGAGACAAAATGGCGGTCATTGGTTATTGAAGCATTTAATGCATCTTCATATCTATAAGGGAGGTTACCATAGGGGGGACCCTGTTCTGTCGCCAAATACCGCCAAGTTTGTCGCCAACTTGGCGCTATATCGTCAAATTTGGCGACAAAAATAAGTCGCAAAAAGTGACGTCAACTTGGCGATATCTCTAATATTTCGCCAAATTCGCATAGACTTCCATTGTAAACCTACTTGCTTATAGAAAATCAACAAATTGAGATATTTTAATGCAACAAAAACCAATATTAGCTTAAGGGATTATATTAAATTTTTCTTTGATGACCTAAGTAGGAATTGACTTTAAAAACAAAATGTTTATATTACTTGTTTGTTTATATCATGCAGAGCTTTTTACCAAATTTAATGTCAGTTTTAGAAAATTTGACAAAATGTAGTAGAGATAATATAGTGCAATTGGAATGTAAATATATTTAATATTTGATGAAATATGAGTAGTTGATTTGATAAGTTTCATGACTTGATAGTCAACTTTATGGAGTAACTCATAATAAAAGCCAGTCAGATATCGTGAAAATTCAGAAAGATATCGGCAATATAGTGAGCGAATTTTTAGTCGCTCTCTAAAAACTGCTAAATGATAAGGGATTTTTCACAAATTGTCATTTTGTATTATCTGGCTTTCAGCAAGAGAGTTTGTGCTTAATGAATGTCAGCAACGAGTAGATTTAGAAGGAATGTTTAGATTTTGATACTTTTTTTTTTCTTGGAATTGGCTCGTTCTGGTGGTTTTCCAAAAAGAACTAAAGCATCAATAAAAAATGAAACAAAAATAAAGTTAAAAATGACAATTTATGAAAAACTCCTTATCATTAGCTGTTTTTAGAAAACAACTAAAATTCAGCTCACTCTATTGCCGATATCTGTCTGAATTTTCACGATATTTGATTGGCTTTTTTTTTATGCGTTGCTGCATAGAATTGACTATCAAATCATGAAAGAAAATATTTTTTATCGTGCGCGCAATCGCAGATAACAAAATATTTCATACAACTGTCCATACTTCATCAAATATTTAATATATTTTCATTGCAATTACACCATATTATTTCTACTACATTTTGTCATACTTTACACCGCGCCCCAAAAGTTTAGACAATCAATAAAATTTGTATTAACATAAAAAGTAATAAGGCACAATTAAAATGAGAGAGATAGGTAATAAATAAAGCTGTTTTGATGATATATACATATAAATTACGGTCAAAGGTTTGAAATTATAAAATATGCATTAAATTATGTAAAAATGTGTTGTTTCAAAAGTATAGACACCTGTAATTCTTTTAGGTAGCTTTCATTACAAAAAGCTACCTATTGCAGCCGTTCGGAGGAAAGCGATTTCAAAAAATTTTGGTATATTTTCATCGATCATGCCCCCCAGACCCCGAAACCACCCTCCGTTCAAAAGTTGATATATATATATATATATATCCATATATATATATATATATATATATATATCTGACCTTTGTCATACTGTAACTCTCGAATTTATGAACCGATTTTGATGTAATTCGGTATGTACATAGTACATACCAATGTCTCGACCGAGTTCGTCGGCCAGCTTCATCCGCCATTTTATTTCAAAATGGCGGCCATTTAATTTTTTTTTTAATTTTAAATTTGAAATGTGGTACCAAAGAATTGAAAATGGAAAAATATTTTTTCCTTATGTATTTGACCTTTATACAAAGATTCCGGAGTAGTTTTTGTTTCGTCTATATCTTAAAAAATGGCTGAGTTATAGCATTTTGAATTTCTAGCGTAGCTGACATTTTGAAACGTCCTGAATTTTGTCACGCGATAACAGGCGTATTTATGAACTGATTTGGATGTACCTTGGAGTGTACATAGTACATACAAATATCTCGACCGAGTTCGTTGGCCAACTTCATCCGCCATCTTGTTTCAAAATGGCGGCCATTTAAAAAAAATTAAATTTAAAATGAGATACCAAAAAATTGGAAAATGAAAAAGATTTATTTCGTAGATGAAATCGTTCTATAATCGTATTTATGAACTGATTTGGATGTACCTTGGAGTGTACATAGTACATACAAATGTCTCGACCAAGTTCATTGGCCAGCTTCATTCGCCCTCTTGTTTCAAAAGGATTGCCATTAAAAAAAAAAAAAATTTAAAATTTAAACTGAGGTATTAAAAAATTGGAAAATGAAAAAGATTTTTTTTTATGTGTTTGGCCTTGATACAAAGATTCCGGAGCAGATTTTGTTTTTGAAAATTTGTTCTTTTGTTTATATCTTAAAAAATGGTTGAATTTCTAGTATGGCTAACATTTTGAAACGATCTTGTATTTGTCACGCGATAACACACGTATTAGCCTATTTCCATGTAAAAAGGCATGTGGTTAGTATACATCAATATCTCAGCCAAATATAAGTTACTTTAAATAAAAGCAGCTTGGATAAAGCTGACTAATTTCGCGAAATTCTCATTCATAATGATTTAGTATTGATAAAAATTAGTATTGAATCTCCTATATTCGGTTTCCACTAAATTGAGCTTCTTGTGTTTGAATAATATAAGTTGGCTTTTTTAAAATAAGGAATTTGAAAGCTATACCTCTTCCTACCGGCACTGGCCGGAAGGACTTTTTGGTTTTACATTTATAAAAGCAACTAAAAACTTATTTTTAATACTTAATTGTATTGCCATGACACTTTATAATATCAAATACACGTTGTTCCTTAGAATTAACTAAGTATTGCGTTACAGAAGGAGGTATTTCATACCACGCTTTGTCAATTGCAATTTTTAAGTTATGAAGTCGAACATATTTTTCATAATCCTGAAGTTCCAGAAAAATCCTACAAATATATCTTTAAATGTTCGACAAAATGTCCAAAATTGAATGTGTCCGGTGATTAATGGGCATATATAGAGTAGGTTGTATGGCAGAAAAGTAAGCCGACAAGACTATGCACAATTCGAAAACGAGTATCACTATGCAATACACCATTTGGAAGCGAAACCATTGTACAACAAAATCTGATGGGGGTTTGGAAGTCATCAATTTTTTTCTTTAAGAACTTACATAACTTAAAACATTTATGCCTACAAACTTATGAAAAAGTGTTTAAACCCTTTCTTGGTCACAATCGCAGGTCATACATTCGACTTTTTTGTGCCCGTGCTATCGGCGGCGCTGCATGTCCTGCGACGAAAAGAAAAACTACATCGTTGAAAATGAATTCATCGCTAATTACACCTCGCGTTATATTCCGCAATTATTTTTCGTATTTTTTTTTAATTTATAAATATAGTTGAGACTACAGATCTGTTATTTATTTTTAAGTCCAACAATTTTTTATCGTATTTTCTGTAATATCATTTTTGTTGGTTATTGTTGTATGCCATCATAATGGCTTTTATGATGGATTCAGAGAGTGAGTCAAAGGGCAGCGAATTCAATATCTACCTTACAGAAGACGATAGTTCTGATTTATCTACTGATGATATTTATTCAGAGCCTAGTGAATCAGAAGAGAAGTATATGAGATCAGTAAGGATTTTGGTAGAAGAAAAAATAGAGTGTCAGGGTATTACTCTTTTCAGTTTTACAGCAAAACCTAACAAATAGTATCAAAATAGTGTTTATTTGAAACTTGAGTGCATTGCTGGAAAAAAAGTGATTATTAGTGAATGTTATATTTAAAGTATGATCACCTGTAGGTCAAGCAAAAAAGCTGCTTACTGATAAAAATATTTTGTACTTCCGAATTCAGCTTAGAACATATATTAATTTTTACCAATAACAAAATATATTCTTTGGATCAGAAATTGAAAAAAAAAAAGACCAAAACTGAGTTAAAGTACATTTTTTTGTACATGAACATCATTCAGTGCATCGACAAACAAGTTGGAAATTGCAACTCAAAGTGGCAAATGAGGTGCGTTCGTACTATAACTAGTTTTATAAATATTGTTTGCACCGCTTATTGTACTGAATGTATATTTTAGTGCACTTTATAGGTGCATATCAATTTCATTCTTTTAGAAAAGCTGTAACATCATTAAAATGCACTTGAAATAATTTTTTCCCATTAACCGTAATGTAACGAAAAACTTTTGACTGTCCCTGTAATTAAACTATATATCCGATTTCCATAAAATTTGAAATGACTCGACAAAAGTATGCAACAATTATATATTTTAAATTTCAAACGATTCCGTTGGGTAGTTTTTGCGCTGTTATACGCGGACGGTCAGATAGACGGACACACAGATGGACTGAACGACGACTATAGATGCTACATATTTATATAATTACGAACGCACCTAAAAATGAGGATACCAGAAGCCATGGAGTAAAAGAGACAAAAATTAAAAAATTGGACTAAGTGCACAGACGATCAGGAAATGTGCTTTTTTCTTTTCAGGTAAAGGAATATAAGTGATTTTCTAATTATGTGTTGTGTTTTAGAGATCAACCACTTTTGCCGAATAATGATCAATATTGATTAATTATAAATTAAAAAAAATTGTACTCTACTTTTTCGCATTTATTAAAATAAGAGTTCAACGATCACTGTGAAACAAGCAGCAGTTTCCTGTTTCAACTCAGTCAATTATTATTGATGATGTTCAACTTTAACGTCAGTTATCTTTGAACTCAATTTTCTCCAAAAAGAAATTTTGTCACTTGTACCCCTTGGCTTCTCATGTCCTCAAATGCTAGCTCCCAAACAGGCAGCAGATTTTACTGAGATGTTTATCATTATTTCATATTTCCAACGTACCAAACAAGCGTTCCAGAAAGACGAATATTTTGCATATTAGAAAGCCGACAAAAATATTTCTCACGACAACGCAAAATTTGAAAACGAGATTCATGATGTAATCCACTAAGTGGATTCCGAAACATTCTATAATGAAATCTGAAGGTAGTTTGGTTGCCATCAAACTTTTCTACAGGAATTTGCATAACTCCAACCACTTTTCCCTACAAACATGCGACAGGGAATTTTAAAACGCATTTTTCCATTAACTTACAACAAACAATGCTGGCACCCAAACTTTCAGTAGATTTTGATGAGATATTTATCTTTATTTTTTTTCTTATTTCTAATGTCCCGAACAAGCGGTACTAAATGATAAATAGTTTGCGTTGTAGAAAAGTAAGCTGATATTTTTTTTCCCCATGACAGCGTACAATTCGAAAACAAGCATCATTATGGTAATACATTTGAAAGATGCTTTTACAAAAGCATACGCGTAATATCGTGTTTTGCTGATATAAGAGTGTATAATGAGCTGAGCTTCTTATTTAGTAAGAAAAAAAAGAAAAAAAAATCTTTTACATATGATACAAGACGTAGCATGCTGTTTCAATGACAAATATTCGGAATTTTAAAAAAATACGTAGAAATCCTTGCTTAATTAAAAGCTTATCAAACATTTCCGAAATTGCTCACACTTTATTATGACTCACTTTAAAAATACTACAAAATTAAAGATTCCCTATTGTGTACTTTCTTCCTAGCGAAAACGTTAAATTAATGTATAGAATTCGTACAATATGCAATACATGCAATATACATACCGGGCGTCCCAAAAATGACTGATGGACTTTAAAATTCAATAACTTCTAAACTGTGGCAGATATTGAAAAAATTCTTGCAGGAGGGTTTTGTATGATGTCACGAGTTTTTGTATTGTGATTCTTGATTTTAGTTAGAATTTCAACCAATAGATGGCGCTGAGAGAATAGGCGCTCAGTCCAGGCCCGATTTTTGGTACTTCGCGATGCATTCAATACATTTTAATATCCTTTTTTCGCATGGAAGAAGTGAGAGGTCGAAAAATCGAGCCTAGTTTTAGCGGTTATAGCTTGAAGCGCCATCTATTGATGCTATTTGTAATTAACACTGAGAATCAGAGCAAAAAAAAACCCTGGCATATTACATAAGACTCCTGCAAGAAATTTTTTAATATCTGTCACCGTCTGCAAGTTATTGAATTTTAAAATCCATCAGTCATTTTTGGGACATCCGGTATATGCTAACAAGCAGCACATTACACTACATAATACATGCAAAATATCTAAATATACAACTCACACTGTGTACAATACATTTTATATATAGATACACAAGAGAATATAATATACACTTTACATGCAGGTGTCTGAAAATATTTCATTTATAATTGAAAATTTATAGTTATATAATTCATGAATTATCTATATATTTTTAATATTAAATGTATTTTTACTTCTTTATTTTTTTTTCTTATGCATGATTGTAAAATATTCTTTTCATGTTATACAATTTCATAAATTAGATTCCGTCTATAAGAATTCATTTTTCATTCTTAAAATTTATTAAAATACAATAAATCAATGTACTATAATTTTTTCTGTTTCCTTGCCAGACACATTTCCCGGAAATGAGTCTTGAAATTTAATATTTCAAATAAAATACTTTTGGCATACTTTCTGGAAAAAATACTTTGGAAATAATGAATTCCAAAGTAAAAATGTGTATCTAATTTGTACCCATAAATAAAGGGTATTTTCCTGCATTGATGTTCCATTAAATAAGTAAGAATTTAATTCTTTAAACGCCTTTTTTAAATTAATTTGTTTTTTAACTGTATTAGTAGGTTTAATAAAACTGCGAGATGCGTTTCTTAAATGACTTAAATGAAATTCTTAACATGATATTTTTGCTGGTGCCTTTGGTTTGAATCTGTATATATATATATTTTAACTATAAGAAAAGCATGTTAAGTAAATTAATATTTTTACAGAATTGTTATACAGTGTTGCCGAATTCGACCGAGAAATTCAGAGGGGCGATTGTAGGCATCAAAAAGATAAAAAATTGCCATAAAACATAGGGTTGCAGACCATGTTTAGTGGGAGAAAATCGCAACAACACTTATGAAGGGTGTGTCGTCGAGTGGGAAAAAAAAGGCCAGTAATAAGTAGAAAAATATTTACTTGACGAAAACCAATATTACAATGCATTAAATTTCAACATAAAAAAAGTTACGACGAGGCATTTTTATACGAATTGTTTGAAGTTTGGGTGCGAAGGCCCAGCCGACACCGACAGACCAAAGATTGCTGTACGCGTTCAAACATCATTGTTATACAGTGTTGCCGAATTCGACCGAGAAATTCAGAGGGGTGATAGTAGGCATCAAAAGGATAGAAAATTGCCACACAACATAGGATCGCAGACTACGTTTATTGGAAGAAAATCGCAAAAATAGTTATAAAGGATGTGACCTCGAGTGGATAAAAAAGAGTCAGTAATAAGTAGTAAAACATTTATTTGACGTAAAGCAATATTACAATGCATTACAGTTCAACATAAGAAAGTTACGACGAGGCATTATTATACGAATTGTTTGAAGTTCCGGTGCAAAGGTTATTGCTCAACCGACACCGACAGACCAAAGATTGCTGGACGCGTTCAAACAGCATTGTTATACAGTGTTGCCGAATTCGATCGAGAAATTCAGAGGGGTGATAGTAGATATCAAAAGAATAGAAAATTGCCACACAACATGGCATAGCAGACCACGTTTATTGGGAGAAAATTTCAAAAATAGTTATAAAGGATGTGACGTCGAGTGGAAAACAAATGGCCAGTAATAAGTAGAAAAAGATTTATTTGACATAAAGCAATATTACAATGCATTACAGGCATTTTATAGGAAATATATTGCGAGGAATGTTATAGGAATTGTTTGAAGTTCCAGTCGTGAAGGTCACTTCCCAGCCGACACTTTCAGACCGAAGATTGCTGGACGCGTTCAAACACGATAATGTTTAAGGATCCCTTTAAAAATTGCTCTTCCTCCCCTTTCTGACGAAGAGCTAGCTGTATTTCGTTGTAATCCTGATTTGCGTCAAATTAAATGTGTTTCTACTTATTATTGTCCAATTTTGTTCTACTTGGCGTCACTCCCTGCATTACTTCCAACACCGTGTTCTACGGAATCTTTTCATTCTCTTGATGCCTACTCTCACACCTCTGAATTTGTCGGTCGAATTCGGAAATACCCTGTATCTATTATGAATGTGTATGAGTGCAATTTGCTATGTGTGCGTTTATTTTCTAATTCTAAAAAAATATTGGTAACATCTTTTCTACTTTCTTTGGTTTAAACCCAAAACTTTCACTAACAGAATCTTTATGATAATCTTTTATTCTAAAAAACTGAAAGGAATCCTGCCTCTTAAATAACCGTAAATAATCCTAATCATTTAAAAAATATATTAATTTCATTACGATTATTCTCTCTCTTTCTCTCTCTTTCTGCGTATGTGTAGATATATGTGCATATGTGAGGAAAATCGTTGCTGTAGAGGACGTATTATAAATTAGATGAATTGGAAGATCAGCTAAGCAACGCACGGTGGGTGATTTAACGATTCTAGCTGGCCAAAAATACTTTTGCCGTCAGTAGTCGCATCGCCATGAAATTGAAAAATGTTATTGATATTCACAATTGAATGTAAGGTATTGCAAATGTAGCTATAGCTGTCATAATTTCGTTACAGGAAAATTCAAAAAATTTCATTACATTACGGCCTATGGGGAAAAATATTTGCGATGTTTTTTTAATGATGTTTCATAATTTCAAACACTTTGAAATTTATATGCATATCTATGAAGTGCACTACAAGATGATTGCTTTATAATATGGTATGGATAGCATTTATCGATCATTTACAGGGACACTAAAAATAATTATGTTACATTACGGTCTATGGAGAAAAATTGTTTGTGGTGTATTTTGTTCATGTTACGATATTTCAAAAATATTTAAATTGATATATATCTCCGAAGTGCTCTATAAGATGCTTACTATTCAATATGATGTGCATAGCTTTGAACTTTCATATACAGGGGCACACAAAATAAATCAGTTATATTTCTCTCTCTATGAAGAAATATTGACAGAAGTGCGTTTTCAGTTGCGGAACACTTTTTTAAATTATAAAAACTGCATACTATTTAGCGTGTATAAATTCTATAAATAATATACAGGGCTGCACAAATCATCTGAAGTACACTTCCGTTTATTGGTGGAAATTGTTAACGTGAATTTTCAACTGTGCTATGCGTTCCCTAACTGTTCTAAATTTAGCATATAATGAATTATATGATAAATCTATATTTCATATGCGGGGATGTACAAAATTTTCGAGCTATTATTTTTTACTTTGGTTGAAATTGTGTGACATTATTTGCCAATCTGTGAAATTTTCAAACGTGTTAGATGTTTTACAAATTATTATTCAGACATCATTTTTCACGTTATTAAGCTATGAAGTGTTATTGTAGTAGTCCGAATGCGTTGAAAAATGTTTTATAATCTGATTGACGCATGATTTTACGTTCTTTTTGATAATTTTAGTGATACTTTCTTAACGGTATAGAAGCTAAATCGATAAGACTATTTTTGTATTATTATAACAAATCCTAAAATTTCTTTTTTCTAACATTTAAGATACGGGACAAACATTCGATAGCTTTAATAAAAAATTTTGCATTTTTTTTAATCAAAAATTTTAAATTTTTTGCTGTGCTGTATACTTATATTTATCTCTGCACAGAGCAACATTACGTAAAGAATGGGAATCGTAAGATATCGTGCGGAAATTATGTTTACATTATGTATTGCACTGTATCAAATCTGATTTTGGAGAATGACTCTGGATCAAATTTGTAACTACTTGAAATTTGCAGCCAAGAATTATATTTTACATCATTTTGCTCTGAGATAACTACATACAACTACCAACTTTTTCCCAAACTTGATCTTAACTTTAAACATTTCCCGCTTGCAAAACTTCATGAGCTCTCCATTGTAATTTTCCGCCATTTTCAATCAAATTCACTTTTTCGTTAAATTTTAAATCTTGTTGCCGTTGCTTAACGGTGCAAACGTTTATTTATGTGACTAACTTAAATTCTGCTGTCTTTGGTAAAAAGAAAATGGTACTTCAAAAAAATTTATTTAGACTTAATAAGCTAAAAAAATTCTAAAAACTGGGAAGGCACCTAAAGGCAAACACATTAAATTGGAACGAAAAACTAATAATATTAACTATTTAATCAAAAATTGAGCTTAATCGTGCTTTATCGTGTAACTTTTTCTATTTTAAAACTGAATTAAAAAAAAAAATACAGAGGTTGTTCGACATTAAGTATGAAATATCAGCTGATATGTGCAAAATTTATGCACATAAATCTGATAAAATAAAGTCCATATTTTTTTCCGGAGCGTCCATAACCGAACAGTATATTTTATTCGCTTCAAGTAACAGATTAAAGAAATATACTCAAATTGATTGATTAATTCCCAACTAAGAAGCACCAACTTTGCACTAGTCTGTGGACCATACAATTATATTTATATCAAAACCAATAGCAGGTGAACTATATACCTCCCTAACTATTAAAGCTCCAACTTTTGAGCTATAACAGGCAAGTAATAAATTACGCTAGGATAAACTTTTAAAAATCGACTTTTGGCCAGCTAGAATCGGTAAATCACAAACCGTGCATCTTATGACGCCAACGAATTATGCAGATAGTAAAGATATTTTGATCATAATTATGCTTGCCGATAGATATTAAACTTTTTTTATCAAAGTCAAAAAATATATAGTACACAGCTGACGTATACGCAGCGTTCTTGCTGCCGCTCGCCATTGCGCCAAATCACGACAAAATGTTTTATTTGGCGAGTAAACGGATGATTAGACTCGCCAAATTACGAGAGCTCAATTTTTGCTCATCTTTTTTTTGCTTGTTTGTGTGTATCAGCACATCGACACTCTTATTTATATTACTGAACGACTGATGCCACTTATCATGTTCAATCGTATCGTACAATTTTCATTAGTTTTAGAGATACTAACCCAACACCAATTCAATTTAGCATCAGCCGAGGCCACAGTGAGCAAAAATGTCATTTCAGTATCTGTAATGTGTCCAAAAGGCAACAGTACTATTATTAAATAGCCTTTGAAATATGGGATTCAATGAAAAGCCGAAGAATTATTGATAAATAAAGTTTGTGTCACATTTGTTGTTTATATTTTGAATTTTTCAGAATTCAATGAATGTAATATATTGAAATCCTGAGTTAACTGGGATTGGAAGTTTTATTTCATATTATTTTATTGAATTAAATCAGATTTTTAATTTATTTCTTGATTGTGCAAAACATTTAGAATATAGTTATTTTTTTTTAGAATCTGTTGCGGATAATTAAATTTAGACTGATCTATAATCAGTTTCCAAAACTTAGGTTATTTTAGAATATATTGAGAAAAGGGGGAATACATTAAGGGGTTAAAGATCTAATTTTCAATGTTTAACAATGAATTTATTTTGCTAATTTTTTTTTCATTTGGCGAATGTTTTTTTACTTCTGATTAGCCAAATTGCTAAAGTTCGTAAAACGTCAGCGAGAACCCTGCGTATACGACAAGTTTAAGAAATAAAATTAGTGAAGTAAAACAATAAATGTTATCCCAAGAAAATACTCAATTGCAGCAACAAGAATTTATTTAATAAATAAAAGGCAGCAATATCCTCTTCAGTTCCGAAGATAAAATAATACTACAAATGCTTATTCAGTAGTTTTTTCCAAACAAAATGATATTGTAAATGACAGAAAAAGTATCTTTTCTGAAATTGATCCTTTAGGCACTTAATATTTTAGGTTCAAAAATATGGATCTAAAACTACAAATCCCCTTAAAAACATCAATTTAATAACCATTAACCTAAATTAACGCAATCCCAAATTTAAGACCTTTAAACAGGTAAATAATCGACAGATCCCCAAAATTTTTTATTAAAAAAGATTTAACTTAAATACTTATGAAAATTTATCACTTTCTTGTTCATACTGTCTTTTGGGCATTTTTAGGCATTTTGCAAACTCAGATGAAAATATTATTTATTTTATGTGGGAATCAGCTTAGATGCTGCCATTTATTCGTTTGCTTTGAACGCAAAAAACATTCGGCTACTAAGAAGTAATGTGAAAATGTAAAAAAAAAAAAAAATCGGACATTTTAGTTTTTATAAGGAAAAGAACAGAGATCCCCGTATGGAGACCCAGGCATCAAAGATGTTATATAGGAGAGTTTTTCTCCAAGCATTGCTAGTCTTAATGAACTGACCTTATTTCACACAGCAGAGTAAAAATAATTCTAATCCAGCTATAAACTAGCGAAAAATCAAAAATATAATAACTGTGTACAACAAGGCATTGAAATTCCACTACAACTGGAGCTGCATGTTTTGAGACAAGAGAAACGATCTAAAAGTTTTCTTCTGACCCAGTATAAGGTTTTTATTAGTTAAAGTGTAGGGATACAAAAGCCGCAATGCGCAAAACCTCGTAGCTAATAGCAGACCCCCAAAATTGCCGACTGTCGTGTGGACGTAGAAAAGGAGTAAACGAGACCAAGAGTGGGCGCGGCATTCGAAGTGTCCTTCGGAAATTGCTTATGATAAAAAATATTGTTTTCAAATTGAATGATTTAAGGCTGGAAAAACTATTACGGCGCGGTGTAGAGCCGAATGAGTTTTCCGAAAGGGAGATGATTTAGAAAACCATAAAAAATATCACATGCGTTTGAAATGGAACAAAATATTTTAAATTGATTTAAATAGGAGAAAAAATTAAGAATAGATTTAAGATAAGTTAAAATTTTTGAAGTGTATATTACACACAAACACCCACATATATGTATATATATAGAGAGAGAGAGAGAGTGTGAGAGAAAGTTAGATAAATAGAGATATATATAAGCATTAATATATGTACAGATCTTTGAAAAGGATAAGGGTTTTAGGGCTCTCTTTTAAGGAAATATAAACAATTTTCTTAAACATTTAAAAAGAAATGACTTTCTTTTTTACGTCTTAAAATAAATAGAATAGCCGCAGAAAAAGGGTTAAATTTTACATTTTATCTTTGTACATGTATCATTCAACAAATAAGAATATTAAATAATTTGAAAGGAAAAGCTTTTTCTTTCAAGCGCACGTTTCAATTTGTTCAGTTCACTGATTATTAATTTTATTTGACTGATTATTCTGATGGATGATCATTCTCCAAAGCATTACAAAATATATATTTTATTATTCAACAGATGGTCAAAGCATTTTAGTCTACAAAACGCAGCACCCCATACGAAGAAAATTCATTTTTCCAGCCGAATAGAGGAGAAAATATTATAGAGCTTTAATAATTTGTATAATGTGAACTCATTTCATGCAAATTCTTTTGAGGATTGGTGAGAATTCATGTATAAATTAAATATCTAAAAAATATACTTATGATAAGTGATGTTCTGTAAATTCTGTAAATATTATGCAGCTTTCTTTTAAGAATGAAATCTTTTAAACTACAGAGTTTTTTGTAAACGGATGAAAAATTTATTGATTTTTGAGTAGGGAAATTGATTTCCTGGATGTTATAAATACATCGGTATTTCAAACTAAATTAATATTTACTTAAAATGATAAACTACTTTAACAAGGCAAAAAATTACCTTTATTTATTCATATTAGACGTATGTTTCATTGCTTCGTCAGCAACATTCTTAATAATTAGGATACAAATATTTTCGCAAAAATTATTTTAATTAAAAAAAGGTAAACAAAAATCACGTGAACTCAAGCATAATGAAATTAACTGCAATATTAAAAATGGACATTTGTGAACATGAATTATTTAATACTGTTGCTTCATTTTTCTGTAGAGCATCTCTCTTCCCAAATTTTAGCGAGTTGCCTGGATTCTGAATCTTTGCATATATTCTCGCTGCGTAAGAAGATTTCTATTGATAATGGATGAAAAGTAATTTATCTATCAAGGTTTTACTCCGAAAATGACTCATTGTATCGGAAAATAAAAATTTTCATTCTTAAAAACTAAAAATGAACTAGATGGCCGCAAAAAGGTTTTTTTTTTTTTTAATGAATGTTAATTTATCCGCCTCATTTCTGAAAATGTGGATGAAAATTCCTTTATTTTTTTAAAGGGAAATCAGATTTTCGTTCATAAAGCCCTAACTTTTAAACAAATTGCATCAAAGTTAATCATTTTCTATCCACCAGTGTCGCAATTAAGGTTCGAGAGGTCGACGTACATCCGTGGAAAAATAAAATAAACACCCCTACTAACTCATCGACAAATTATCGTAGAAAAAACTTACTGGTACCGAACGACTGGAAATAAAGTTTACTTTTAAATGATGTATATAAAATTTGCTTAGGGGACCATCTACATATTAGAATGAATACTGTTCACATATTTAATTTTTTTTTCAATGGCAATACACAATTTTAATAAGATATTTCAAATCTTCGGTTCAAACTATGCCCAGACATCAAATTTCAAGTCATTTGAATGATAAGTTTTTGAATTATAAACATTCAAAATTTAGTGCTTTTAATGTTAAATAACTTTTTCATATTTTCATTAATATCTCCTGAAATTATACACATAATGTGCTAATTTTTGTGTAGCAATAATACTAAAATACCTAAACATAAATACATTTGAATTTGCAATTTTTATAATTTTATGTTATGAAGTATGAATTATGAAATTTATATTCGAAAACATTATGAACTGCAACCTACAATTTTTTTGATGGATTTAAATTTATTAATTCCTGCTTTATGGAAATCCAAAATTTCACATTTCTCTTCCAAGTAGTTTTCAAATTATGCTTAAAAAACGGCAAAATGATGGTTTAAGCGTCTATGATAGAAGTGACTAGATACTTTGAAATTTCTTATGCTATCCTGTAATCTAGTAGTCTGCAATGACTGATTGAGTGGCGCTTAAAATGCCTTGATCAAGAATAGGGCTCTTTCGGTCAACAATCAAGTACCAAATTTCAATTTGGATACAGTTCCTAAAATATGCTCGTTTTAAAAGAATTAATTTCTTGGAAACTTATCGTACGAATTGCACAAAAATTTGTTTTTAGGCTAATTCAAGGGTGTAGAGTTCATTTATGCTGTCAGAATTGTGTTCTGCTATTGAAAAAAAAGTTATAATTCTTTTTAATATGTAGCAAATTTTAACAAAGCAAACTAAGCTAATTTTACTTAATCTAATCCAATAACTAAGCAAATTTTACATACATCATTTAAAAGTAGGCTTTATTACCAATCGCGTGGTACCAGTAACTTTCTTCTACGATATTTTTTTGCAGAGCTAGTAAGGGGTGTTTACTTTTTTTTTCTACGACTGTACATTGGAGACACTGGGTAACCGGATTTTTATCCCCATTTTTTTTATCTTTAAAACTATTAAAATATTTCGATATTTTTAAAAATATCTCTTTTAAATATTTTTGTTATGATGGATTTTTGTTAAAGTCTTATAGGATACAATGAATACATACAGAAATTTCACAAATACCATCTAAAATACTTGTAGCAGTAGTATTCTCCCAGCGCTGGTTTTTGTCGTTTTACGAAGAAATAAATATTCCTCAATTTCCACTATTTTACTTGCCCCCCCCCCCCTTTTTAGATGCATTCGTAATTATATAAATACGTAGCATATATAAGTCGTCGTTTGGTCCGTCTGTCTGTCTATCCTTCCGCATATAACAGAGCAAAGACTGCCCAACCGAATGGTCTGAAATTTTAAATATATAATTGCTTGAAAAATTTGTCGACCCATTTCAAATTTTATGAAAATCGGATGCATAGTTTAATTACAGGGACAGTCAAAATTTTTCTGTTACATTACGGCCAATGGCAAAAATTATTTCGAGTGCATTTTAATGATTTTGTAGTCTTTCGAATAGAATGAAATTGATATGCAGTTATGAAGTGCACTAAAATAAAAATTCAGTACAGTATCCAGTGCAATAACTATTTATAAAACAAGTTATAGTACGAACGCACCTCAGTTGCCACGTTTGACGTACAATTTCCAACTTGTTTACATTGTCTGCACTTTTTTTTTTCGCAGTTGTTTATAATAATTGGCACAAAATTTCACATTTTTATGAGTGAGATATGTCGAGGCCCTACCAATAAGAAATTCCGCATTGTCTTCTATAAAATGTGATGAAGAGTTGGTATATTTTGTATGTTTTTAATTATGAAGGGTGAAATATTTTGGTTAATTAATGCATTTATCATTTTTCTTAATGCTACTTGAAGGTTGTTAGGGGTAACAGCTTGTAATCTATAAAAAAAATCATTAAAATAATCCAGATTGCGATAGATTAAGCAGAAAGTTCGACTGGTGATATAAAAGATGTCAAGTAAATACAGCAAGCAAGTGGGATATGAAAGAATAGGATAATGTAAAATGCTTGTCCAAAACTGTTTCCTATGCTTATAAATCACAGTGTAAAAATAAATCTAAGATATATGATAACAATTAGCACAATCAATAGAAAATGAAAAAAAAAAATGTAAATATGATAATGTGACTACGGGGGTTCAAGAGGGGGGGGGAGGCATAGCCCCCCCCCCTAAAGAAATCTACCGTATTATATAAAAAATTACCAGAATAAGTAGTTCATGAGAATTTCAGAATATCATTACATAACAACGTGTTTAATTTAACGCTTCTAAATTATATTATGTCTGAAAACTTCGAAATATTTCTTTTATAAATATTTACGTTATTTTGAAACTTTAAATTGCGCTTCGTTGAAAGTTTAATGCTACGCAAAATGTATTAAATAATAGTGACTTGCAGAGCTAACTTTGAGGCTCTTGATCTGCAGATTTACTAGTTTACATTGTAAGCAATTTCCAATTCTGTTTATGTTCAGGGTTCACGGTTATAAAATCTAAATGCTAAAGGACACTTTAAAATATTTTAATATTTCAATTTTGTAGGCTAAGCAACAAAGCGGGGGTATATTTAAAGTGAATGATTTCGATTTGGCAGAAAAGGCACAAAGATAATTTACATGAAAATACGGAAGTTGTACTAGCAAAATACGGAATTTTTTTCAGAGTATAAAAAAAAATGCCTATGCTTTAGCGAAAACAATAAATTAACTAGACTATTAGCACCATAATCTGTGAAGGATGTAGTTCCTATCTGAATTTATCCCTAAGCCAAATGAAAATTTTAGTAAAGGCAGCTTCAGGGAAATCATAGCTAAAATATAACTGTAGATCATTTTTTCCCATTCCACCCTCTTGAAATTCGATTTTTTAAAACTTTTCTTTAAAAGAATCACATCCTAATAGAAACCTACTTGTCAAAATTAAAATTCTTAGCATCGTAGTTTCCGAGTATCATGCTTATACAAGGTTTCCTAACATTTTCATCCTTTTAAATCTCGAATATTTTAGCTAACATTCTTCGCTACGATTTGCGTCTTTAAACTAACTTCCATGTTAAATTTCATGTCTTTTAGTTTCAGCAAAATCAAAGAAATCTGAATTTTAGAACATATTTTCTCTTGTGTATCCCCTTGAGGGTAATTTGTAAAGAGATAAAACTATTGCCCACTTTTAAGCAGAGATTACCATCAATATTATCCTGAGAGAAGATTTAAAATCGGTTCAGTAGTTACAAAGTAATTGTTATGTTAAAAATTTTCCGCTGATTTCAACTATTTAAAATTTTGAAATTTGTTCAGACGAAATTTGCATTAGCAATCGACGCATTTTTTTTTTACAATGTGTCTTTAACAGTAATGAATGGACCTCAAAACGTTAGTAACAACAATACTTGAAATGTAGCATTAATATGCGAATGCATCAAAGAAAATCCAAAGCAAAGTAGCTTCTCCTTCTTATATATTGCCATCTCACAAAATGTACTTATTACTACGTAATCAAGGAATGCCTAAAAGGGTCAGTTATGAAAAAAGAAAATTATTAAGCTAGATAAAGCGATATATTTTCATAAACGTTATTCTTTCTTCTATTTTGAAATTTATTCATCATGGGAAATGGATGATAATAAATTTTTCTTTCATACATCGATTTTCAAAATACTCACATCTGTATTAAATTTATTCTTTTATATTTCTTTTCACTACTTAATTCAAGAAGTTCATTAACATGATATAGATATAATTGATGCGATGTGTTTTATTTTCTTATACTAATAATTCACGAAGAATTAGTATTCATGCATTTCCCTAAAAGGTTTCAATTCTTAAATAAATATTTTTCTTCAATGACGATATTTATAAATTCCTTTTAAGATTCAACAATCCCATTTCTCAATTATTTTCTCTATTATATATTCTAATTTATTTCTTTATATCTACAAAAACCCTTTCCTTAAAAAATTGTGATTAGTATCACTTAAATCCATTTTGTTAAAAAAAAAAAAAAAAAAAAAAAAAAAATACAAGATAGCTTTTAAAATATATAGGGTAAATTTATAACAGATCGAATTTTCATTTATTATGCAAGATGCTGGGTTTTAGAATATATTTTTTTATACGCATATCATAGATACAAACATCTAAATACTTTAATTGTAATCTTTTGAGGGAAACAAATCATCAATAATGTAATGTTCTATGGTTAATAATAATAATACAATGTCTAAGCATTCCGTTAAATTGCAAAAAATATATTTTAAATTAAAGTTAATGAAACGAAATGAAGAAAACAAAACATATTTAAAGAGATTGTCAAAGATTGGAAAACAAAAAAATGTAACACATTAACATTGTAAATTGAAGTGCAAATGAATTCTGATATAAATCTATGAAAATAAGTATTTTTTTATATGCAACTATATTTATTTAATACATAAGGGACATTCAATAACATAATGTTAATATTTCCTATTATATTAATTTGGGTAGATATATAATGCAAAACATTATGAGCATTTTTGTATTTTGTATAAATTTATCTTATAGACACAATAATGTAGAAATTAGAGTATAAATTTTGGATATAAACTATAACTTAATATTAAAACAAATCGCGGTTAAATCTATTTTTATTCTCGAAAAATAAATTTGTAGATATTTTAATACAAATTTATACTAATAATTATCACAAAATACAATTCTTAAGAAGAAAAGTTAAATTCATAGAGTAAATATCAATAGAAAAGAAAAAAAAAAACATTTGTAAACTATCATAAAAAGATGTGAAAAGAACAATGCATTTTGAAAGAAACAAAATCTAGTGTTTCCTAAACCCACTTGCATTTTTCATTTATTTGCGTTTCAAAGGGGTTAACCCTTAAATGCCTGATTTTTTAAAAATCATTGTAATAATGTTTTTCGGCTTTCATTTTTAAAATAAATCATGGTAAAAATACTTTAAAAATTCATATTTTGTTACTAATCGGCAATACTGGTGTTTAATTGAAAAAAATAATTTCGCTTGATAAAATTCTATAATATTAAACACAAAAGAATTTTAGGAACTATAATAAGAAATAAATTTTACTTGCTCACTGCAGGTCGAAATAGGGTATTTCGCAAGCTTCCAAACAAAACAAAAAGAACAAGTAGCAACAATTGAAAAAATAAATCTATCTTTATTCTTAAATAGCACAAGTGTTGCCATCTACATGTTGAAAATCGATTTAATAATATTTTCAGAATATATTTTGTTGGCAACATTAGGCATTATAGCTTCAATATTATTCTAATGGTATTTTAGAGCCTAAATTGGGTATGTTGCCAAAAAGCAACACCAGGCATTTAAGGGTTAAATTTTAACAGCTATAGAATAAAGCTTTCTCAGTAAATTTCAGCACTTACCGATTTTCTAAAAGTTGCTAACTTGAACAACATAAGCAATATCGCAATGGAAATTTCAATAGAAAAGTCATTTTTAACACATTCCAACAATGTTGAAAAGTGTTTATGCATTCGGTTTGCCTGTCCGTCTGCCCTCGCTCCACACAGTAAAAAAAAACGACATTTTTACAGTACAAAGTACTGTTCATCTCGCGCACAAACTCGATCACAGTGAACGTGCTGAATGTTTCTTTGGTTTCCTGACTATATTAACATGGAAAATGCAGTAGTTGCGTAAAATTAACAGCACAACGTGCTGGTAATTTGGACGCCAGCAGTTTTTTGCTGTAAAGAAATGCGTCCAAATTGCCAGCACATTATGCTGTTAATTTTACGCAACTACTGCATTTTCCATGTTAATATAGTCAGGAAACCAAAGAAAGATACAGCACATTCACTGTGATCGAGTTTGTTCTAGCAAATTTACAGTTGTTTCTTTTACAGTGCAACTCCCGTAAATATACTCGGATTTTCATGCAATTGATAATCCTTATTTAGGGTCACAAAAGCATGTTTGGTATTGTATATGAATTAAGTAGGATTAATAATTCATTGACAAAGGCACTCAAAATTATTCCATTACATTATGGTATCTGGGGAAAATCGTTTGCAGAGTATTTTAATGACATTATGCTATTTCAAATGAATAGAAACTTATATAAATCACTGAATTTTACTACGATCACGCTAGAACAGGTCATTCATAGCATCTTTTATCCATATACAGGAACACACAAAAGAAATCGGTTACAGCACTGTCTTTGAGTAATAATTCCTGGAGTGTACGGTTTGAAACTCGGTATGCGCTTTTAAATTTAATTAATTTTTTACATGTTACTCGTTATATATAAATTCTATACCTCATATACACGGATGCACAAAAATAATGCCGTAACATTCTCCTTATTAGATGAAATTGCTGAAGGGGAATTTTCAACTGAAGTACATGTGTTTCTTAAGTTAACTAAATTTTTGCATGCATGTAGTTAATAGATACAAATGTATATATCATATACAGGGCTGCTGAAAAAAATTAGATAATTTGACGGTTGTAGATGGGAACAAAATGTGTCATGCGTTTCCCTATGGTTAAATTAGACTTAATATTTTAATTTTTTAAACGGTGCAATTTTGTTACATAATTGTGAATATGTTGGAAAGTGTTTAATAATCTATGCTTGACGCATTATTTTTCTTTCTTGTTAACATTTTCCAAATAGTTTAAATGTGTTTGTGGATCCCGTTTGTCTGTCTGTTCGTCTTTTTGCCGATTGTCCGCGCTCTTACTCACATAAATATAGTCAGGGCAATCAGCTGATTGCCCTGAATTTATATATGTTCTTCGGGTTTACTATGGCATGTTCGGTATTGAAAATGAAGTGTGTAGCATTTACAATTCATATACATGGGGACTCAAAAGAATTACGATACATTACAGACTATGAGAAAAAAGTTTGCGGAGCATTTTAAGGATATTATACTATTTTATACACATTGAAACTACATCACTAAGGTGTACTATAAGGCCCTAATTATAGAATATGGTGTGCATAAAATTTATCATTTATTTACAGAGACACACAACATTATTTGCCTACAGTACTAATTATGAACAATAATTGTTGGAAGTGCGTTTGCAGCTAAGGTACGTGTTTTCTAATTTAACTACTTTTTTCGAATATTACTTGGCGTGCATAAACTCTGTAGATCATATATAGAATTGTACAAAAGATCAAAGTACTGTTACGAATTTTTACTGACGGTTTAACGACTGAAATTTCTGAAGGAGAATTTTCAACTGCGCTATGAGGTTAACCGAACTAGCTTTTAACATAATGTAGTATACATGAAAATCTGTAGATCATATACAGGACTGCAGAAAGAAAAGCGGATATTTTCCCGACTATTGATATTAATTGTGTTTTCAAATGCGTTCGGTGTTTAGATTGTTTATTTAGGCATCATTTATCACCTTAATAAACTGCGAAATTTTGTTACAGTATTCTGAATGTGTTGGAAAGTGTTTCATAATGTATGCAAGACGCATGATTTTTTATTCTTGTTTAAAGAAATGACAGACAGAGAGTTTAACAAAGGAGAAACCACACTGAAAAAAAATAATTTTCTAGATTTAGCTTTTATGATTATCAAGGTTTATTCAAATATAATATGACCTCTTCCGAATAACCAACGATTCCGAAAAGTGCTCCTTTATCTTCAGAAACTTCCGAAACCAATAGATTTTTTATACTTTATGAAGCTTTCCTAAAATAAAAATTTCTTTTCCTACCGTAATTTTTAGAAAGGACTCCAAATAGTTCGCACAGTGCACTGTAGAAAAATAAAGGACTGATGTTTCTTAATCTATAAAAATGTACAATAGTCAAGAACAAAAATATACACAAAATATACCTAAACTGTCATCAACTTCTTTTTTTCTCATCTAATATGTAGCGTATGACGATGAATGCTTTATCATTGGTTAGGATCTTTTGCACATCTCTGACATCGCATATTGAGTTTAACTGATATGTGGTGTATAACGATAAACGATGTATCAATGGATATTTTTTTTTTTTTGTTTTTTTTTTTTTGTTTTTTTTTTGTCTCCATTTGACATTGCATTCTGAATTAGCATTATAGACCTTGTCTTTTTAACATTTAATTTCAGTTGAAAAATTGGAAAAATTGGTGATATCCGAGGATGCGGTTTGGGATAACGGAGGCTCGGGAAAGAATACCGAAGGTGGGAGCGTATAACGGACGGGTGCAGAGCAACTTAGTGCGAGCTCTTTGCACGGGTCTACTGATCTAACTTAAGGGGTCTGAGGACTCTTAAAGCTTCAAAATTTTCGAAATTTCAATTTTTTTAGATTTTAAATTCCTATTCTTTCTGACCATTTTCATATGATCGTTTCTTTAAAATTCCCATTGGTACAGAAGTTATAGATTTTAGAATTCTACCCAATCAATAGGTGAAGGGGCGTTTCCGAAACTTTGAAGTCATTTTTCTCCAAATGACGTTTTTTTGGGGGCAAAACGCGCACGATATCTCAAAGACTTCTGAATATTTTCTCATGAAATTTTTAAAACGTATGTTTCATGTTAGTCTGTACAAACTGAACTTAAAATTTCCTCTTTATTGTTCAAATAAATATTTGTTAGGTGATTATACTGTCGAAATTTTCAAATATTTGTGTTAGCTAAATATAACTTTGTATTAAAAATGTAAAAATGCTTAAAATATAAATTTATTTAGGTTCAGGTTTGTGGCAGCTTCCTCTGCAACATGTCAATTTCCAGCTCCCCCTCCCCCCCCGTTACCCAAAATCTACTTTGAACAAGTGAAATCATTATATTAATTCTTTTCCTTAAAAAAAAAAATACGTAGTTCTGTCTACATGTATATATATTTTTTCTTTCTCTCTCCTTTACACAACGAACTTAATTCAACACGTTCAAATACAAAGATTTATGATATCATTTTCCACTTATTCAAAATACCTTTCTCGCATATTTAATTTTTATTTCTTAATGGTCTTTATTTAAAAGTAATCAAATAAACAAAAAACCCAAGTGCAGCTATCTTTTTAACATTACATTTTCTTTTGTCGTATTTTATCTGCGTTGTAAATAAGTTATTCTTAATTTCAGCTACAATTTGACGGGTAAAAAGAAAAAAAGTATTTTATGGGAATTGCAGTTTCAAATATATTTCATTTATCTTAGCACATATGCTTGTTCTCTGCATTTCCATACATTCGTCAAAGATTTCACAATCACATTTGAGCTCAATTCTTTGGGGTTAAAGTAAACAAACCCAGGCTTCATGTCGCTCTTACTCATTAAATAAAGTAGGGTTGCTTTACATCCCGTGAGTGTGTGCTGAAAGGAGGCTGCCTCATTATTTTCTGCTAAACCTCCCGCCGTAGCTTTGTCTGCTTTATTCCGGCGTCAAAAACTTTGTAGATTGGCGATAATGTACTACGCCAAGTCATGTGATTAAGTACGAAAAAAAGTGCACTTAGCTTTCTCCCGCTGTTGCTGTAAGGTCCGATAAAGGGCCGCTGTTTATTCCTTTTTGATGTTACGAAACACTTCGACATGGATAGCTATATATATGATGTTTTTTGCGAATTATCTGTTTTTCATTTGAAATGAATAAATATTGACTTCATTTCTTTCACCTATAATGTTGGAGTTTTTTTTTATCTTGCAATACCACTGAACCCCTGAACCATCGTTGCACGGTGAATCAAACTCCTCCATAAGGGTTATTATTACAGTCTGAAGTATAAGTAAGCAACAAAATGTTCATTCTAGTTTCAAAATTTATTTTGTAATCTTGCGCGTAAACTGTTAAACCAGTTTTCTGCCCGTCAAATGTCTCACACTTTGGAGCCCCTATAAATACTAATTTTTCATCTTGCTATTTTTTAAATGCAGGAAATGAAAGAAGATACTTATATCTTTAATTTCAATAAAAATTATGTTTTAAAATCATGTACATTTTAAGATATTAAATCTTAAAAATGGTCTTTTTTCTTCTTTTTTTGAGACCTGAGACCCCTTAAATTTCAAAAATGTAATTAAAAAAATATGTAATAAAATAAAATGTTACTTTTTAAATAAATCTTACGGAGCAAGCCTTTTTTCAAATTATACTCAGATTGAAATTTTAGTGCAAGAAATGTAAGAATATAGAATTTATTTCATTAATCATGTCATAATTAAGCCGAAAAATATACCTGTTAGGTTCTTGCTAAATTATCAAGTTTTCTTCAAATTTCTAAAATATGTTTAAAGCTTTGAGCAAAATCAACTTTTTCGGTTTGAAGTGAAAAATTAAAATAAAATTCTAATTCCTGATATTTTTTTTTCCTTTTTAAAACTATTTTGAAATATAGTGTACACGATTGTCAATTTTCGTCGCACAACATAACAACAATATCTGAACAATATTATAATTAATGCAATGGATTTGCTAATTTTCTAAATAAATGCAAAGAATTCTCCAGAATAAAATGTAGTTTTAATGCCTTTTTATTTAGAATGTAGCTCTTTTAAAAACTCCTTAAATGCTTACATTAACATACATGCAAGAACATTCATTTTAAAGCTGTCATTATAACCAAATGACATTGCTTTCGTCTATTGCATTAAAAACAGAGTATATAATCTCAATATTTACATAAGACCATTCTAATGACATTAGTTTTGTTTAAATAGCAATGAATAATTTATGTCTGAAATAAAATCGAGACTGTTCGAGTACTCGATTAGTATAATTTTAAATGTTACATTCTTTACTTTTTTCAAAACAGTTTTTAAACCAAATTCGGAAACAAACGAGAAAAGATTAAAATATTTGGAATCGATTGAAAGAATAAGTGATTGCAATGATTGCTTCGTTTTAAAAAGCATTCTTACAGTCATTAGGAAATCTTTCCATGGAATGAATACAGAGAAAATTTATACTACTTTTTAAAAACCTCTTTAGTTACAACAAACATTCAGAAATTTTTAAAACGGTTTTGTAATGTAAAGTTGCCGGTTTTTTGTTTTTTAAAGCCTTTATATTCTGAATTTTAATAGGAAAATTGCTTTACCTGAGTAATTATTTACGTTAATGTCTAAGATATACAGAACAACATTCAGGGTATATATAATTAAACAACCCTACTTTTAAGTTGTCAACGAACAAAACTATTGTTCATAAAGTTGTGAAATTTTGTGAAAGACATAATAAAGAAATGGGAATTTTTTTAAACAAAAAAAAAAATTCAAAATGAAATTTAAGTAATTATTGGAATTTTGAAATTTAAGTAATTAAATTTTCTTTTTTTATGAAATGCACAGTAAAATTCATTCTTTTTCAATATTTTAAAATAAAAGAAATAAAAAAATTCCATTAAGGAGGGGGGGGGGTGGAAGGCCCATTGCCATCCCTGAAGTCTGAAATTTAATTAACGGAATTATCTTATTTTCTCCGATTTTGACAAATATAGTAAAATTTATTTATTCCGAATAACTTAAAATTAAACAGAAACTAAGAATTTTCTGTTCGGGAAGAGATTCACCCCCCCCCCCCCCCCTATATCTCACTCTTGGTAGTTAATTTTCGGTCGATTATTTTTTTATGTTTATGTATTTAAACTTTATCTTAAAGTCAGATTAAAAAGAGTGTTCATTTTTTTGTGGGGGGGGGGGGGAGGATTGGGGCGGAGCTGTAACCCGGGGACGGCATTCCTTCCCGGATTTTGAAATTTAATTTTAATTTAATTTTCTTTTTCTCTGATTAACACATAATAAAATTTATTTATTTCGGACAACTAAAATAATTAATCACTAATAGAAAAAGACGAACTGGTAAAATTATGAGATAAAATTACTTCAATACTGCAGCATTACTACACACGCAAAATTTCATTATTTTAAAAGTTTATGGTGACTTCAGATAAACTATAGTATTTTTGAAATTAACAGCACAGAGTATTTTTGAAATAAAGTACTACAAAATTACGCCACATTAGCCGCAGAATTTCTAAAGTATTTTTACAGTCGAGATTGCACTACAGAAAATCTATACTTGACTATAGAAAAACCTCAAAAATACTCCACTTCTGTAGAAAAACTGCAGTTCATTTTTAGCTGGGTTGCTTCGTTTTAAAAAGCATTCTTACAGTCATTAGGAAATCTTTCCATGGAATGAATACAGAGAAAATTTATACTGCTTTTTAAAAACGTCTTAAGTAGTTACAACAAACATTTAGAAGTTTTTAAAATGGTTTTTTAATGTAAAGTTGCCGTTTTTTAAATTTTTTAAAGCCTTTATATTCTGAATTTTTAATAGAAAAATTGCTTTACCTAAGTAATTATTTACGTTAATGTCTAAGATATACAGAACAACATTCAGGGTATCTATAATTAAACAACCCTACTTTTAAGTTGTCAACGAACAAAACTATTGTTCATAAAGTTGTGAAATTTTGTGAAAGACATAATAAAGGAATGGGAATTTTTTTAAACAAAAAAGAAAGTTCAAAATTTCGTCAGCAGAAGGCGATTTTTAATAAACTACACATTTAAAATTACGATAGTTTATAAATTTTATTTATTAACTTAACCTGATTTTAAAGACAGCATTTCACGACATGTTCCTAGCATTTCTCAGAACACACTGCGATCAACTTTGAACATGTTATTTTACGATTTTAGATGGTGTCTGAAAATGATGACCATCATGCGGAACATGTTTGGTTATAACAAAATTTGTTAAACTGTCATAAATGTATGCTAAATGTGTAATTCTTTAAAAAACGGCCTTCTAATTTTTTTTCTCACAAACAAATTCCCATACTTTTATTATGTCCTCCACAAAATTTCACAACATTCTGAACAATAGTTTTGTCTGTAGACAGCTTTAAAACAGGGTCATGTAAATATGGACACCCTGTAAATAAAATGTCAAAACAATCGTAATTCTAAATGTGTAATTTTATTTTAAACCGCCCTCTGGCGACTAAATTTTGAACTTTTTTTGGTTAAATAAATTCCCATCCCTTTATTGTGTCTTTCACAAAATTTCACAACTTTATGAACAATAGTTTTGTGTGTAGACAACTTTAAAATAGTGTCGTTTAATAATGGATACCCTGTATATAATAATAATTTGATTTTTAGACAATTTTTTAAATAAAACTGATTTAATAAATCTGTAGTTAGAGCTCTTTTTGAAAAATATTTACAAGAATACTTAACAAGATTAACTAAAAAAAATATACTGTTATGGAAATCTCGCAATTCTTGTAAGAACAGTATAAATAAATGTATTGTTATCCTATCTAAAATAAAGGAGTCTTTTGTAGTTGCAAATTTTTCGTGTAACCTTTTTTAATAGGATAAAATCATCACCTAGGTAAATGGTTGACAAAATAGCCACATTAAAAAATATTTAGCTTCGACTGTTTCCCCGTGCTTTCTAAATAGGATTGAGCAAAGAATTTTGCTTGAAAAGTGATATCTACTTTTTTTAGTAGACGAATTAAATAAATTTTACATTGAATTTTCTTTAATGGTACTTAAAAATACCGTTAGGATATAAAGGGTTAAAGCCTTTTAAAATGTATTTCGATAAATTTCTTGAGCCACCTGAGATTTTATCAGGTCGTCAAGGATGAAATTTGTAGCAAAAAAGCAAAGTTAGTTGTTAACATTGTAAAAAAAAAAACTTTGCTGTAAAACTCAGTTGCAAAACTTAAGTTTATAAAGAATTATTTTATTCAGACTTAAGAAATTTATTTATCGAAATTTGAACGATAATTCAAAGACACTCTACGATGGGTCAGACTGAACGGTGACCTTCAGTTCGTCATTATTGACCCTTGATTCTAGCCGACCGCGTGGCTCATTTGTGAGGTCAAAGTTACCTGTTTACGAAATTTGGTGAACTGTCTGCTGCATAGTAATACTAGAGTGTATTACATGGTCTGCGATGCCGTAGTTCCACGTAAGAACTCATATACTGTTAAAAATCTGTTGCTTTTCTGCACTGACTCCATTGATTTTATATTAAACGATTACTTGACTATATTATGGAGCAATCTCATTGAATAGAATAGAGATATTCTATCAAAAGCGGTGGAGTGACTATGCAGCAAAAGCTGCTGAGTTTTGACAGTGTACTTCATATTAGTTCGAATTTCGGACCGTTCCATTTTCAACACCATTACTTTAAAAAAAAAGTTTTAAGTGGACGGTGGACGTTTAAAAATATTTATTTAATTTTCGTAATAGAGATTTGAAATTTTCTGCAAATATAGATTTCACTATAAGTACAGTCGTGGAAAGAAAAAGTAAACACCCCTTATTAAATCTGCAAAAAATTATCGTAGAAGAAAGTTACTGGTACCACACGATTGGTAATAAAGTCTACTACTTTTAAATGATGCATATAAAATTTGCTTAGAAGGCCATCTACATATTAAAACGAACCATAACTTTTTTTTTTTTTTTTTTTTTTTTTTTTTTTTTTTTAATAGCAGTACACAATTCTGACAGCATAAATGAACTCTACACCCTTTAATTAGCTTAAAAATAAATTTTTATGCAATTCGAACGATATGTTTCCGAGAAATTAATTGTTTTAAAACGAGCGTATTTTAGGGGCTGTATCCAAATTGAAGCTCGGTACTCTATTGCTGACCGAGAGAGCACCCTTCTTGATAAAGTCATCTTAAGCGCCACTCAAGCAGTCATTGAAGACTGCTAGATTAAAGGATAGCCTAAGAAATTTCAAAACATCTAGTCACTTCTATCATAGACGGCCCCTTAACCATCATTTTGCCGTTTTCAAAGCATAATTTGAAAACTACTTGGAAAACAAAAATGTGAAATTTTGGATTTCCATAAAGCAGGACTTAATGAATCCATAATAAATAATCCATAAAAAAAATTGTAGGTTTCAATTCATAATTTTCTCGAGTATTAATTTCATAATTCATAATTTTGATCATAAAATTATAAAAATTGCAAATTCAACGTATTTATGTTTGGGTATTTTAATATTGTTGCTACAAAAGAAAATAGCACATTAGGAGAATAATTTCTGGTGATATTAATAAAAACATGAAAATGTAATTTAACATTAGAAGTACTAAATTTTGAATGTTTATAATTCAAAAACTTATCATTCAAATGACATGAAATTTTGTGTCTAGCCATAGTTTGAACCGAAGATTTGAAATATCTTGTTAAAATTGGGTATTTCTATTGAAAAAAATGAAGTTTGCGTTCGTTTCAATATGTAGATGGCCCCCTAATCAATTTTTTATACACCATTTAAAAGTAAACTTTATTTCAAATCGTTCGGTACCAGTAACTTTCTTCTACGATAATTTGCTGAGGACTTAGTAGGGGGTGTTTACTTTTTTTTCCACGACTGTACGTACATAGAACATCTTAAAAGAAATTTTCAATCATCTTATAATTTTAAGATCTTTTAAAAAAATTAAAATATTAAAAGGAAATTTTAAAATGCTCCTTTTGTCTTAATGTTTTAGGTATTTCCTCGATTTTGTACTTTTATCACGTAAAACTCTATTACGAACAAATCTGTGTATCTATTTTTTAATCCTTTAAATAGATAATTTTTTAGAGATATTTTTTTTGAATTCCATATCGATTTTCATCAAAATTCTACCTTATAATCAGTTAAAAATCAAATTTAATTGTCTTAATGACGTCGAATTTTAAAATGCATACACGATTTCTTTTTAAGCCATATCAGGATTTTTCCTTATAAATTTCAGGAATTTTGATAAAAAATTGAGTACTAAGGAGAATTTCAAAAAGTAAAAAAAAAAAAAAAAAACTGAAATATCAGTATTGAGAAAAACAGATTTAAAGTACATTGGTTTCCAAAAATTAAGGAAAAACAAGAAAAATAGCGATTACTCAAAATGTTACAAGTTGATTTTAATAAAAGTGAGACACAATTTACAACACATAGTAAGGTATAAAATAACATTAAAGAAATTACCAGGCGTTTGTGGTGTTTCAGAAATTAATACAACTATAAAATAAACAAAATAAATGTCTCAGTTTGGTATAGGAAAAGTACCTTTAATATGGAGTATGATCAGATTGAGAGCAGAGACACATCTTCCTAAAGCATCCCAAAGATGCTCAATGGGATTCAAGTTCAGTGATTGTGCTGGCCATTCCATGCGCTGAATTGTTTGGTGTTGAAGATAATCTTCTACGATGTTAACCCTGTGCGGTCTAGCGTTATCGTCTGTAACAGGAAATCTTTACCTATTGCACCGGCATAAGGGTGCAATAAGCATCAATAATGTCATCTCTATAGACGAGAGCATTCACAGTTCTACGTGGAAAAAAATGCGGGTCTGTACATCCGCCCAAAGAGATACCATTCCAAACACAGACACTGCCTCCTCCATACGAATCTCTTTTACGAATGTTTAATGGATGATAGCATTTTCCCTGTTCTCTCCAAATCAAACAAAGCCTGCTACCGCTTTGGAGGCTAAACTGGAACTCATTTCTAACGAGAACACATTTCCATTAATCAGCCGTTCAGTGGACATGTTGACGTGCCCACCTTAATAGTTGCCTCCGGAGACATGAGGTGAGCGGCACACAAATATCTGGTCGCATCGCGTAAACACCACCTTCATGATGCTTTCTACGCACAGTAGACGTTGATACTAACCTTCCAGTGACTGCAGCAAGGACGGATTTAAGATGAGAGGGGGTTGCTGTTCTATTCCTTCGTACACATAACTGCAAATATCGGTCATCGGTGCTTGTCGTAGCTATTGCTCCTCCTTCTCTGAACCTTCTGGAGGCCGAACCAGAGGTTTGAAAGTATTGCCAAAGCCTATGAGCAGCAGAAGGATTCACATTTAGCCATCTGGCCTCCCCTGTCTGACTTTGGCCTACATCCAATCTTCCAACAGCTCTATATCGCAGTTATGCGGACAAATGATATCTCGAGCTCATAATAATGAATTGGCTATCTCAGTTTTCTTATATCATAATCACAGCTACACCAGTATCCGTACTCTTTAGCATACATTTTTATGCTCAGCACAGATGACGCATTCCGATTGCAGTGCCACTAATTTGCAGTTTGTAATTTTAATCAACATCCTTTAATTAACAACATATCCAAATTTCATACGGATAGGTTAATTTTTGAACAAGTTATCGCTCTTTTTGTGATTTTTCCTTAATTTTTGGAAACCAGTGTATATTGAAAGGTTAAAAAATTGTTTGTGAACAAAATTAAAAAACTTGTAACGTTGCGTAAAATAACCGCATCTGCATGCGGTTTTCCACGAATGACATAGTACAAATAGGAGAATAACAATACACACAAAAAGAAATGTCGATTTTGGGTAGATTTTTGCAAAATAAAGTTTCATGGTCTTCTTAAATGTTTTTTAGAGCTTACATTGACTTCTTTAAACCGGCGAGATGTGTAACTTTTGAGCTTAAAAAACAGCGGTAAAATATTAAGCCAGTGTCAAATAATAAGCTGTTAAATTTGGCAATATCTAGACACACGGCAGTGTGTCAGCCAAGTTCGCCTGACATAGCCGTGTGTTATTTACACGAACCATTTCGAGCTGTTTTCATCAAATTTCAATGCTCTACAACTGAAAATCTATGAGACCTACGTACTTGTTATACGAAATGGGTAGTAAGGCCAATCTAATTACCTAAAATCCAAAATTTTATAAATAACGTATAATTAGTTTACGAGATAATGACATTTGAAAATGTCTGATAATCGATAATTTTACCACTGACTGACTGACTGACTCACTCACTCATCAAAAATATCTCGTATATCTACTGCAGCTACAGACTTCAAATTTGGTGCGAAGTTCGTTTACACTATAAAACTAAGGAAAAAAATAAAAAAATTGTGAAAATCGATGAATTACCCACCTAGGGGTGCCCAATTTTACTTTACCATTGCGTCTATTAGGCGAAATTTTAATTTGCCATAGGAGGGGACGCTGTTCTGTCGCCAAATACCGCCAAGTTTCTCGCCAACATGGCGATATATCGCCAAATTTGGCGACCAAAATCGGTCGCCAAAAGTGACGCCACCTTGACGATACCTCTAATATTTCGCCAAATTCCCATAGACTCCCATTGTAAACCTATCTACTTACTGGGGGTTTTATCTGGGTTTACTTGCTTACAGAAAAACAACAAATTGAGATATTCTGTCCGTCACAGAGCCCGTTCTCAGAAACTATACATGTTGGAGGCGTGAAATTTTGCATATTTACAGCTGAACACCTCACATCAAATGCCAAATCATAAAATTTTGAAAAAGTTGTAAATTTAACCCTTTGGGGTCTCACATGTGTATTTTAAACAATCCTTTCTAAGTGAGCCCCTAATTAGGTTGGATGCGTGAAATTGTACATACTTATAGCTGAATACCTCACATCAAACGACAAATCATAAAATTTTGAAAAAGTCGTACATTTAACCCTTTGGGCTCCCCCACGTGTATTTTAAACAATTCTTTCAAAGTGAGCATCTAATTAGGTTGGAGGTGTGGAATTTTGCATACTTATACCTGAACACCTCACATCAAACGAGAAATCATAAAATTTTGAAAAAGTCGTACATTTAACCCTTTGGGCTTCCAAATGCGTATTTTAAGCAATTCTTTCTAACTGAGCCCCTTATTAAATTGCAGATTTGAAATTTTGCATACTTATAGCAGAAAACCTGAGGCCAGGCGACAAATCATAAAATCTTGAAAAAGTCTTATGCTTAACCCTTTGAGCTACCACACATGTATTTTAAGCAATTCTTTCTAAGGGAGTCATTAATTAAGTTGGAGACATGACTTTTTGCATACGTATAGCTTAATACCTCATACCACACGACAAATCATAAAATTTTCAAAAAGTCTTATACTATTTACTCCTCCGGTCTCTAACTTGTGTATTTTAAGCAATTTTTCTAACCTCCGCCCTTTTCACACGGGGGAGCACTTTTCCAACTTTTGCTGACACCCCTTTGACCATTCTTTCATATTATGCACGATAGTCTTACATATTTTAGTTCCACTTTTTATCGCCAGAGGCGCCTACTTATCTCGGGTGCTATGGGCTCAATCCCCTCGACTAAAATATCTACGGATAGTATGTAAAACGGAGTTTCATTCGGATAGAGGTTTGTTTAGAATAGAGTGCGCCCCTGGTTGCGAAATGTGGAACTAACAGATTTTTCAAAAGGATAAAGTGTTTTGAAAGGAATATTAAACGAAACCCTGTGTGCGATCTGTCATGACACTTACCCACTTGTTATTTTCAAAATCATCAGAGAAATGTTTATTTAGTTAATTAAATTTGAAAATCCAGGGAGGGGCAATGTCCTTCCTCTGCACTGCCTCTTTGCCCGCACCCATGGATGAATGATACATAGTGTGGCATAAGCACATAACATTATTTTTCACTTTCAGTACAAAAAAGCAGGCCCAGCTATAGGATATTTAATTGGAAAATTTTATAGAAAAAATTAATATAGGAATTTAACAGGAATTGTTGTTTCAGAAACAATAAATATTTCGAATCAATACATTTCGTTTCAAAACATGCATTCAGTGTAGCAGTATTAAAATATAGATTTCTGCCGCAAATTGACAGCCAAATAGTTTGTTGTAGGAAATTTAAATTAAAATTGAATGTTGCTTGGTGAATAAAATAGTCTCATGTAAACACATTAAAAAGCATTATGTAAAGTGTCTAAATATATTGTAACTGTACAAAAAGTAATGATATCTAACAAAAACATAGCTGTGAAAAAAGGGAGCCAAGTTCTGTAAAGACAATGGCAAGAAAAGAAGTGATATCTAAGTGGGTGCCAAGTTCAAATAAAATTCACCCAAACTTACCTACTGAAGTATTATAACATTTTTTAAATTGTTTAGAAATAAAAATTATTGATAGCATATTAATAATAAATCTAGAACTTGGCAAGTTTTTGATAAATGTTATGCCTATCAATTTCATGTCTTAATAAAATGATGATGTTAATATTAACAACAATGTCATTATAAAAAATTTAATATAGTTATTATTATAAACAAATGACTCATGTTAAAGATTTGATAAACCAATAAATACACAAATACATTCCCGCTCGTCTTTGGTTATCACTCTAGCACCCACCCTTCGGCAGAAGTGGAAAATTGGCGCAGAGGCGGAGTCTATCGACACCACTAAATTTTAGTAGTATTTTGCGACTTATCTAATGACATAATTTCCGAGTTTTTATTAAGGTGAGATATACAATAAAAACTTAGCGGTATCAATAGGCTCCTTCTCTGCGCCAATTTTCCACCACTGCTTCGGAAACCTCAATGCAAACAGACTAAAAGGCCTGAGAAAGAGACAGATATCTTTACGCTTGTTCTTGGTCATCCCTCTAGAGACTGCACCTCTTTAACCCTTCAGGGGCAAAGAGCTTTTATTCGTGACATGCTGAAATGATTCAATCACACCAGAATTTAAAAACAAATTTATTTAAAAATGGGTAAAAGCTTCTTTTCACGTATTTAATAAAATTAAACTTTTTAGTCCTGAATTCTAGTGTCAATGTGGCATTTTGCAGTTAAATTTAGGTGGGATATATCTTATCCCACCATCCTTCAAGGGGAAGGAGCTCACTCAAATGAAGGCTTCCAAATATGAAATAACAAGTTTAGATATAATAATGTCATTAATAAAAATAAATGACTTGTAGGTAAAAACTTGCCAAGTTCTAGATTTATTATTAATATGCTATCAATAATTTTTATTTCTAAACAATTTAAAAAATGCTATAATACTTCAGTAGGTAAGTTTGGGTGAATTTTATTTGAACTTGGCACCCACTTAGATATCACTTCTTTTCTTGCCATTGTCTTTATAGAACTTGGCTCCCTTTTTTCACAGCTATGTTTTTGTTAGATTATTAACTACAAATTCCATCTTTGATGACCTAATATATAAGATAAAACAGATCTGAACAGGATATTAAGTATCGTATTACTACTTTATACATTAGTAAAAAAATGTTAAAGTAATTTTATGCACTTATTGCGTGTTATTTTCTGTATATACTATAGAAATTTAACAAATCGATGAACAGTTTCATTTCTTTGTATGAGAAATGTGAGTTTAAGAATAGATATCGAAATATTTATCAATACTTTGTGCATTAAACCCTTAAATCCTGGTAAGTTGGAATGTTACTTCGGGAAACAGATGATTGATATAATCCTATTTGGTAAGATAGATAGATTGCTTTTAAATTGTATGTGTCAAATCCAAAAATAGCCATCGATCTTTCGCAAACATGACAGAAATAACAGTTCGGTATTAAGATTAACGATTCTGAAATCATACTAAGAAAATACTAAAACATTTGAACTAATTGTGTTTAAAAATATATTTCTAATAACATTTTTGTAAACTAGAAATTTGAAAATTTTAATTCTTTATATATAGCCTTACATTAATAAAATAAAATGAATTTACAATAATTAAATATATAAATAAATAAATATTAAATAATTAAAAAATTATAATAAAATTAAATAAAATCTTAAAACATTATAAAGTTCTTGAATGAAAAATATGAAATTACGAGAATTCTTAATATTTTGCCAGCTGGTCCCTAAAATCTACAGAATACATAGAATTAAATTAAAGATTTTAAAATATAGTTGGTACTGGTATGATTGGCTGTTAAATAGACACTGGTATTAAATCATTAAATTTAATTCATTGCTATAAAATTGACTGATAAATTTGGCCTACGTGTCAAAAGTCTACGTCTGGTGCATTTTTCTATAAATATCTTAAATAATTTTCGATTTCTATTTTAAGCCTTGGTGTCCCATTGCTAACGTTTACTTGTTAGGTCGAATGTCGTGTATACTGCGGGAAATGTTTCTTATTATTTTTGTAATTGTTGCTATATTTAGTGGTTTTATATTTTTGTTAAATTTTGAATTATCGATTGTCTTTTGTTAAAACATTTCGATGCCCGTTTATGTATTGTTAAATTGTTATTTTTTTTTCTGAATAGCTGCTTACTCGCATTAATGAAAACTCAGTTAAGGTTTGAATTTGAAAGATAAAGTGCACGTTTGCAAAGTTCTCATATATAATTGAAGTCAATCTACATTTCTTTCTTTAAACACCCCATCACCTTATTACTTTGGAAATATAACAATAAATTTTCAGTAAAATCTTTCTCTCTCTCAGTATATATATTGTTTTATATTTGATATAAGAAAATTTAGTACGTGATATCTCTTCGTATGAAATACAGCTTGTAGAGACTGAAAACTAAACTTGAAGTATTTCTAGATTGTTAACGATACGGACATAATTTCGGCAATAATAATATATTAAGATTCAGATCTTTGTTGAGATAAAAAAATCCTGTTACTTTGGAAATACATCAATAAATTTTCAGTAAATTCTTTTTCTCTTTCAGTATATATATTGTTTTGTATTTGATATAAAATTTTTTAGTACGTGATATCTCTTGATATGAAATACGTCTTGTAGAGACTGAAAATTAAACTTGATGTATTTCTATATTGTTAAAGATACGGACATAATTTCAGCAATAATGATATATCAAGATTCAGATCTCTGTTGAGATTAAAAAAATCCTATTACTTTGGAAATATATCAATAAATTTTCAGTAAAATCTTTCTCTCTCTCAGTATATATATTGTTTTATATTTGATATAAGAAAATTTAGTACGTGATATCTCTTCGTATGAAATACAGTTTGTAGAGACTGAAAACTAAACTTGAAGTATTTCTAGATTGTTAAAGAAACGGACATAATTTTGGTAATAATAATATAGTAAGATCCAGATCTCTGTTGAGATAAAAGAAAATCGTATTTCTCTGTATTTAGTTTAATAGGACATTACCATTTATGCCATTACATTTAAGGCTTTCAGCAGCACGTCAGCGCAGCAATTAAAATTTATCAGCGAAGTATTTTAATCACTATAACTGAAAATAGCAGTAGTAGAACACATTTTACTTTCAAAAACTTGCGACTTATTGAAGTCAGTTTAAATTTATTTTCTGAGTGAAAAAAAATCTAAGCATTTATAATAGATAAAACTTTTACTTGCCTTATATCAATTATTTACATGCATATATGCATCAGAAAAATTTCCCATTAAATTCGTCCGAAACAGTATTAAAATTATTTTGATGCGGAGTCATTAAAATAAGTTTCACAGAACGATAAAAGTTTTTGGGTTAAATATTGACGTTCTAGTGATAAGTAACATTTGATAAGGATCTTAAAAAATTTTATTTAAACATTAATGGAACTAGTACCAACTTTATTTTAATTCAGTGGAGATATAGTTTGTATCATTTTGTTTAACTTATTTATAAAGTTAACCTTAAAGAAAATGCAAATAAGGAATTTTGACATTAAATCTAATAAAAATCTTTAATTTCTGTTTAATTAATGATATTAATTTCTATTTTCAACGTAATACAAAACAATAAATTTGTAATTTTTTTTTTTTTCACTTTTAACTGTCCTAAATAAAATATATCTGTAAAACGGAAGTTTGTGTGTGAAAATAGTATAAATTTGTATTTTTTTTTTTTTTTTACTTTTATCTACCCTAAATAAAATATACATGCAAATCGGAAGTTCCTATGTGAAAATACTATACATTTGTAATTTTTTAAAAACTTTTAACATTTTTTAATAAAATATAGCTGTAACCGAAAGTGCGTGTGTGAAAATTAAAAAAAGCAAATGTATGACATTTTGAATTAAAAGCTATTTTTGGCGTTGATAGGACGTTTTCGTTATTCTAAAAATTAACTGGTTATTGACACATATTTATCCGTAGTTAATGACTGGACGTTTCCCATTTTTATTCGTTCATTTTCCTTTAATTGACGTATAATTAAAAACTCTAATGAAGGTATATAGGTAAGTGATACAGTTCCCTATATATTTTTCGTATTTTAGTGTTCTGAAGGTCTTACATATGTATAAAAATCCCGCATGAAATGTGGTCTGATAGGCATTAAAAAATATCCCTGCCGGTTCGGCCTACAGGCACAGGCAGATTTCGAAGTTGAGTACTAATTTCACCACCACATATTAAAAAACTAAATCAAGATTACAGAAAACCCAGTTTAACAACTTTATCTGTCCGCTTTCGACGAGTTTTTAATTTCATATTTCTGTAAATCATGTTAATATGACAATTTTTTCTTCTGACGTTGTTTTTACTGAGACACGCGCGCTTTTAATAATGCAACCCTATATGCAGAATCTCTGAGGGTTGTCAAAAAATTTCGTCGCCCCAATGATGCTTTTTTATCGCCTGAGAGGCGGATTGCGGATTAACAGGCATGTCAATTTTTTTTTTTTTTTTTACAATCCTCTCCACCTCCCTTTTTTTGCTGTAAGAGCCGATCAAAATATTGCCAATGTAAATTTGTAGATAATATTAATAAGATTTATAATAAAATTAAGCGGATTTGATAACTTGTGAATTCACGAAGTTATTAAAATTTTTCTTCTTTAAACCCTGTTTTTTACGCTCTTGATGCCCTTTTTAATTATATCAAAAATCTATTACATATAAATTTTTAACCTTTTCTTAGAAGTAATAATAACTTTAAACTGATTCGATATGTATTATAATTAAGGAGTTATGAACTTTTTTCTGTTTTCACAAAAGCATTTTCCCACAAAAATCCTTTCTCATTTCTATCTCTTTCGCCCATAAAGAAGTTATACGCATATTGTATATGTATATATATATGTATACGAGCTCAAATACCTGGCGTTGCCTGGGTTTTTATTAAACATGTTTGAATAGAAAATTTAATTTTAAAATTAAACACCGTAGGGACTACGAATCTGGCACAAATATGCTCTCTTTTTTTAATATATTGAAAGCCTTGAGAAATTTTGATTTTATACCAGTATTTAAAAAAAATGTTTCTTAAGCCTAGATAAATATAGTCTTGATTCTTGAAAAAAAATTAAAAAAGAAATGTAAATTCATGAAAAGCCCTTCATGATATCATTTTCTCTAGTAAAAGCCACGCGTTAACCATAATATTGTTTTAAATATGAGGTCTACGTGAATTAACCTATATTATTCACAACTAAAAAGAAATGGCGCATGTTGTAACTTGTATAATTTCCATTACAACTTAAAATCTTTCTCCTCAAATACTCAATCTGTCTCAAGATAAGAGATCATTATCTATAAATTAAATAGCACCAATGAGCTTAACTTCACTCATTACCTGTGACATTCTTATAAAGAAATGTTAAACTATTTTTTGCAGTCGTAATATCAGAACGTCAAGGTTGAAATTTGTAGAAAAAAGAGACAAAGTTGATAACTTACAGATATAAGGAATTATTTTATCCAAACTTCACCGATAATTCATATGCATTCTGATATGGGTCTGACTCTAAAGTGACATTTAGTTCGTCATTATTAAGGGGATGCTGGACTTAAAAAAATTTCTTTTAATTTTCATCATAGAGATATGAAATTTTGTGGAAATAGGGGTGAGCAAAAAGTCAGTATAAACTTTAAAAATTCATAAAAACCGAAAAAATAACCGAAATGAAAAACTGTTTGCAGGATTAGCATCTATAAGTCACGGGACAGAAATAAGACAGAAATAAGAAATAACTCAAAAAACAGTCGACAGATGGCGCTGGTTCGTGCGATTTTGGTGGAAATATGCAAATGAAACGGATATAAGAACTTGCGCTCCTAATCCAGAAATTGTCCATGCAAAATAACTTCACCAACAAAGCTTTATCCTTCATACTCGGCATCCTTGATCAAGTACATTGCTCACAACGGTGAACTAGTTCTGGATTAGTAGCGCAAATTCTTAAAACAGTTTCATTTGCATATTTCCACCAAAATCTCACGAACCAGCGCCATCTGTCGTTTGTTTTTTGAGTTATTTTTTTCTGTCTTTAAAAAATTCCCGTGACCTATAGATGCTAATTCTGCAAACAGTTTTTCATTTCGATTATTTTTTCGGTTTTTATGATTTTTTTAAAGTTTATACGGACACCCGGTTTATAATGCTCACCCGGTATACATTTCACTATAGGTATATAGAACGAAATAAAAGAAATTTTCAATATCATTATAATTTCAAGATTTTTTAAAAAAATAAACATTTTTAAATGAAATTTTAAAATGCTCCATGCTTCTTAATTTTCGAAATATTTCCTCAATTTTGCATTTTAATCTTTTAAAAGTCTACTGCAAACAAACCTGTTTATCGATTTTTTAATCCCTTGAATAGTTAATTTTTTAGAGATTTTTCTGAATTCCATATAGCAATTTTCATCAAAATTTTGCTTTCAATAAGTTAAAAACCAAATTTATTTATCTTAATGAAGCCGAGTTTTAAAATGCATACACTGTTTCTTTGTAAGTAATATCAGGATTCTTTCTTATCAGTTTCATGAATTTTGATGAAAAATTAAGACGCATGCAGCATTTCAAAAATCTAAAAACGTTCAAAAATCAGTTTTGAGAAAAAGAGATTTAAAGTATACCTAAAGAGCCAAAAAATTGTTTGTGTACAAAATTTTAACGCTTGTAACTTTGCTAAAAATAGTCGCATCTGCATGCGGTTTTTCGCAAATGGTTCAGAACAAACTGGAGAATAATAGTGTACACAAAAATAATTTTTCCTATTTTGGTCGAATTTTGTTCAAATAAAGGTCCGCGGTCCCCTTAAACCTTAATTCTGGGCGACAGTCTGACTCACTTGTGATGACGAAGTTACCTGTGCGAAATTTGGGGAACCAATTTGATATTGTCTGCTGCATAGTAACACTAGAACCAAATACGCTATTAATGTTTCGCGTGCCCTGTGATGCTGTAGTTCCATGTACGAACTTGCACTTTATAGTAGTGCGATTTTCCAACCGTTCCATTTTCAACAAATTTTTTTTTTTTAAATGATATTTTTTTGAGCTTACAATGATTTCTTTAAACAGGCAAGATAAGATGAGTGACTTTTCCCCACAAAAAAAGAAAAAAAAAAAAAAGAAAAAAAAAGCAATTTAACAAATTACAACGACCATTTGGAAAATGATTTTTTTCAAAGACTAAAATTTAAGACATAAAAAATCGCACGGAGTTGATCAAACATTACGTACGCCATGAATTAAACATTAATAGTGTTATTACACGTAAAAATTGCAAGCGACAAAAATCGCCTGCGATTGGTCAGATTTCCTGAAACTTACGTATTATCCACCCGAAACTTACGTATTATCCAAGCATTTCATTGACTGTTCGGGAAAAGACTTTTCCATCGTCAGATTTGCAAGAAATCTGATGACCCATTTTAAATGAAATTTCATTCTTAAAGTTCTAAACATCCCACAATATTACTTTTTACACCATGGTATAGAGAAAAAAACGTACTTTTAAGTGCAATTTGTTTGAAAGCTGCATCTCAATTTGTTTCTGAGTTATTAATTTTCTTTTTGTAGTTTTTATTACTTTTTTGTCATGGTGGCAACAGAAGTATCCATCTCTGTTGAAAGTAAAGGGAAATACAGATTACTGTATAGACCAATCAGAAAACGAATAAAATGCGGATTAAACCAATAAAAAGCTTCAGATATGCTTTTGATTTCCTACCCTGACGAGGACAATAACCATTATTCCAAATGGTTAAAAAAAGATAAAAATTGTAATTTAATAGATTCCAACGACTACTTGGAATTTTTTTTATAAAACGATTGTAAAACGTCGTGGCAAGTGGACTGGAGCCCCTCGAGAGATGGGCTTTTAGTATCAATCGATTAAACATTAGATTGTTTCCTTTTTCGCGTTCGTCTTTTATTCTGCAATCGATTTTCATGGGGTACATAATCAGTTGAAGACCTCGATTTTCATGGGCTACATAATCAGTTGAAGACCTCGATTTTCATGGGCTACATAATCAGTTAAAGACCTCGATTTTCATGGGCTACATAGTCAGTTGAAGACCTCGATTTTCATGGCCTACATAATCAGTTGAAGACCTCGATTTTGCTTTGCAAGACTATTTTCATTTCGGTGTCGCTCTTTGGCTTTGGATTTTTCCATATCTTAGAATTTGCGCCTACCCATTTTGTAAATTTTTCAATTTTTAACGATTTTATGCCTTTCAATTACCTATTCAAACAATTTTTAACGATTTTATGCCTTTCTATTACCTAGTCAAATAAAAAAATTTCTAAAAGTAAAGAACATCGTCGAATTTCGTTAAAAAAATAAAATTCGAGCATCATTTGACCCCATCCTCGACCGAAAACAACAACCATTTCCAAATGGTTAAAATAAATAAATAAATAAATAAATAAACAGAGCCGTAAAATATTCAGCCAATGTCAAATAATAAACTGTCAAAGTTTCCAATATAATTACCTACAAATTTCATGCCTGACGATCTAATATGACATGTTTATCAATATGATAGCAAGCATATTTTTCTTTTTTGAAAGAATATTTTATCATAGTCTTAAATTCAAATCCAGTGACAGAAAACGTATAATTTACATAAAGTTCGTTCAGTGCTATACGTTGAGAAACTTTTAAATATACCAGCAGTCACAGTGAATCGTGAAAAATCTTCTTAAAATCATATTATTGTTATTCATAACTAGATTTTAGATTTCTAATTTAAATATCAGACGTGAACACTAAAATATTCACACCAGGCCAAGAAATGATTGGGCTTATACTATTTTAAATATACAATTACCTCCATATTTATTATTCATATATTTAAAAAAGTTCAGGATGTCCTTTGAAAGTATTAACGAGTGGCAAGATATATTTATTTCTATATTTCGGTTATAAATTTAAATATTTCTATTATACTTTATTAAGTTTTTTTTTTTTTTTAATATGAACTATGCTTATCAAATTTCCCTTCCACTTCAGTATAATATATATGTGTTAGGGAAAATAAGTAGAAAATATAAAAGGGGAAAATAAAATAAGTATTATTAGATGATCGCCAAAAGAAGCTCCTATGACGCTAAACTTGTTCTTAAACAAAATTCCATCAGTTTTTTTTTCTTTATCAACATGCTTCTGGATTGATATTATTATTCACTTACTCAACAATATAATAATAATAATAAATAAATGAGATTTAAATTTTCTTTTATGAAATGTAAAAAACAATAAAAAATGAAGTTGATACTTGAAAGGGTTCTTGAACACATTAGTTGTTTTAAAATATGAAGCATAGTGAAAAAATATTTTGTTGTTTTTGTTTATAATCAAATTAAATCTCAGTGTTTGGTAAAGTTTGTGCACCTTAAGAGATGGTAATGGTTATTTTGCATAAAAATAGTTTCATTGAACTTATTTTAACACTTCCGCTTTTTAACACTTTCCAACATTGTTGAAAAGTGTTTATGAATTCGGTTTGTTTGTCCGTCTGTCTACTAGTCAGTCGGTGCTCTAACTCGTGTAAAAGCAGTCCACCTTCTACGAAATTAATATATGTTATCGGAGTTTACTAGGGCATGTTCGGTATTGGAAGTAAAGTGTGTAGCATTTATGTTTCCTTTACATGGATACTCAAAATAATTCCGTTACATTGCGGTCTATAGGGAAAAATCTTTTGCTGTGTATTTTAATGATATTACACTACTTTAAACGTATGGAAATGGATATATCACTGAAGTGTACTACAACGTTCTTAATATAGAACGTTGTGAGCATAGAATTTATCTTTCATTTACAGGGACACACAAAGGTATCTTTGTAGAAGAAAATGAGCAATAATTGAATTATTGAAGCCTATGAACAATAATTGATGGAAATGCGTTTACAGTTGTGGTATACGTTTTTAAATTTAATTATTTTTAAAATATACATGGTTTGTATAAATTATATTTATCACATACAGGGTTGCACAAAAGTTCTCAAGTGCATTTCGTTTATTAATTTTCTGTTGCTGAATAGAAAAATTTAACTGTGCTATGCGTTTAGTTTGAACTAACTTTTAGCATACTATGTGGTATACATACATATTTATATATCATATACAGGGCTGCAGGAAAAAATCTTATATTATCCTGACTGTTCATGGTAATAGCAGAAATTGGGATTTCAAATGCATTATGCGTTTTCCCAATTGTTCATTTAGACATCATCTTTCACTTTATAGTCCAGGCAATAGAGACCGTATAGGGACTCTACCTAGCAAAATTCACGGTAGTTCTGGAAAAAGGCTTACTATATGTTTTTTGGTCGCTGAATCCGAATTTTTAACTTCCCACCAAAATTTCCCCCGTCAACCCCCCCGCCCCCCCCCCAAATTTTGGTAAAATGCTCCCCAGAAAGGTTTTCATTAAAAAAATCAATTTTTTATTGTTTTAGGGGGGAAATATCTAGAAATTCAGAAAGTAGACAAATTTTGCAACAAATAAGATATATGACATTATGACGTGGGATGAATGGGAAAGGAGAATCTGCCTCAGAACATGCGCCGTGGTGCTGCTTGGGCTAAGTTGCGCAATTTCACTTAACCAATCACATCGTTTACATTCTTCCTCCCGTATCCCCTTCAAACTTTCCCTATAAGATTTACTTTAAGTTTTTTGGGTGGCTGAATCCAGTTTTTAACATCCCCCCGAAATTCCCCCACCCAATAGTTGTTTTTAAATTAATTTTTTTTTTCTTTTAGGGGAAAAGTATGTAGAAATTCAGAAAGTAGACAAATTTTGCAACAAATAGGATATATGCCATTATTACGTAGTTTAAACGGGGAATGGGAGGGCTGCCTTTGAACATGCACTGAGGAGCTACGTGCACTAAGTTATGTAAGTCCCGGCAATAGGGGATTTTACCTGGCAAAATTAATACTAGTTCTGGATTTCGACTCACTTTATGTTGTTTGGGTCGCTGAATCCGAATTTGTAACTTCCCACCAAAATTTCACCCGGCAACCCCCCCCCCCCCCAAAAAAATTGATTTTTAGAAAAAATTTGGTTTTTGAGAACACCGCGCGGGGAATATTCCGAGACAGCCTTCACTCTCCCCACTTATCCTACGTGATAATGTCATATATCCTGTTTATTGCAAATTTTGTCTACTTTCTGAATTTCTACATATTTTTCCACTAAAACAATAAAAAATTTAATTTAAAAACAACTTTTTTGGGGGGGTGCAGGGGGGAATTTTGGGGGAAATTAAAAAATCGGATTCAGTGACCCAAAAAACTTAATGTAAACCTTATAGGGAAATTTCGGAGGGGAGACGGGAGGGCGAATGCAAACGATGCGGGTTGTTAAGTGAAATTGCGCAACTTAGTCCACGCAACACCGCAGCGCATGTTCCAAGCAGATCCCCCTTCCCCATTCATCCTACGTCATAATGTCACATACCGTATTTCTTACAAAATTTGTCTACTTTCTGAATTTCTAGATATTTTCCACCTAAAAACATAAAAAATTGATTTTTTTAATGAAAACCTTTTTTGGGGGGCATTTTACCAAAATTTGGGGAGTTGCCGGTGGAAATTTTGGTGGGAAGTTACAAATTCGGATTCAGCGACCCAAAAAACATAAAGTAAGCCAATTTCCAGAACTACCATTAATTTTTCCAGGTAAAATCCCCTATTGCCTGGACTAACTGTGAAGATTTGTTATAGTTTTCTGAATGTGTTGGCAAGCATTTCATAATTCTTGTTATTCTAAGCCGTACGCATAATTTTTCGTTCTTGTTTACTTTTCTGTGAGCGTATTATAAGCTCAATAAGCATTTTCTTTAAATGTTTTATTTTTATAGGGAAATTGTAATTTATTTTTCATTCCTTAATTCTATTTTTAATTTTAGTTTTTATCCCCGTTTATTATCTCATTACACGAAAGGAAACCTCATTATTTTGATCAAAAATTATTTTTCATAAATTTGTCATCTTCAGTAAATGAAATGTATGTCTTTTTGAGTAATTATTAAACGAGTGTAGCTGTAGTTTGAAAACGACATATTTTCTTCTTGCAATACATATATTTTTTTTTTCTTTTACCATCATTTTAAATTTTCTCAAAAAATTTTGTTCTCGACAAAGAAAATATCAAAATGGTATCATGTTAACAGCTTTTTAAAAGATAATAATAAATCTGCATATCAGAAGCCAGATCAGAATTTATTTGCACCGGAATTTACGCGTTACCTAATTCAATACAGGAATTTAAGTTGCTAAAGTTATATGTATAATAAATTTAACAATTTTTATATTTTTCTAATTCAATTTACTTATTTCTACCTTAAAATACATTTTCTTTATTTTTCATGTCTCGAAATTCCACTGTTTTTTCATTGCTATCTTAGCTTTTCTGCCTCAAAATTAAATCTCTTTTAGAATATTCATTTCTTCATATTCCTATACTTTATTTTGCAACAGACCCATTATAGGACCTTTCGTGCCAAATTGAATATACATCATTTTTTTTCATACGCCATTAAACGAGTCAGTTGCGCAATTTGATTGGCTCACACAAGCTGACGACCACACCATACTTTTTCATGACTATGTATTCTTACGCGCTGTCCGGTAAAAGCAGAGCAGATAAAATCCCTCAGAGAAACAACTTTTACTTTTTTTCCCTTGTCCTAAACATTATGCAATTATCATTAACCACTGGAATTTTTATGTTGACTATGGAGATAATTTAAAGTTAGTTATTTTCGATAAGACAAGTTAACATTTAGTTTTAGTTTCATAATGCATAAGAATCGTTATTGGCCTTTAACCATATGCTGAAGTGACGTTAAGAGAATTTTTAGAAAGAGAGCCTTCCAGTTGTGCAATTATGTTCTTGAACTGGTTATTCTTGTATTTTGCTTAGTTTGAAAATCACGTTTCTTTAGCGGCGTGGCTATGCCTTCATGAATTCCCGTTTCAATAATTAATAATACGTTCAGACTTCCGTATAAGTTTGTTACTTCTGGATTCGACTACTACAGCTGCTTCACATTGAAGTTTTAATAATAAGCATCTCATTATACAGGAGATTTTAAGCTATCATAATAAAAAATATTAAGTAATTGAAGACAAAAAAATATTTGTATTTATTAAAGAAGTTGGATAACATCTCAACTGCCAAATATATTTATACAAACGTTAACTTTTCTAACGATTCTTATAGCTAATTTTGAGGTCCAAAGTTTTTATAATTTTTGTTTGAAAAAAAGAACAGTTTTGGTGGACATTCTATGATACCTCTGAAAAACAAGTAACAGTAGAATGTCCCAGGATCGAAAATGCCAAGGCAACAGCTTTTCGGAAATGTTAGTTATTTCAAGATAAAAACATATTACTTTATATTGGTGTTGATAATTAATTGAGATATTGTGGAAACAGTTCGTGGAATAGAGGTATCCGCTATTCGTAAGTGTTCGTATTGGTAGTTTTACTGCATTGAAAAAAAAGATTTGTTCACTAAATATTTATTCATCCATTTCGAAATTATCAATCTGTTTTATTTTAACGGAAAAGCATAATAAAATCTGTCAAAGATGGGGTTTTTGCTAGTAAGATTTTGTTACTTTAGTTTCAATGTATCAAAATAGGTATTTTTAATGCATTTTTTCTTGGTACACAATGAAATGAATTTACATGGCAACTGTTAAAGGATGAATATAAAAAAAGGCAATACGTATGATGTCAAATATGAAAAACCGACATTGTGAAATGTTTTATATTTTTTCGAACAGATACACAATATTGTATCAAGTTGTACAGCTATTTAACTGTCTAAAAAATGTATTGACAAAATTTTAAAAAGATGAAATTTATTTAAGATCTATGGAATGAAGAATTAGTATCCATAATTTATTATTAAAATACAACGTTCCATTTTTTTTTTTTTTTTTTTTTTTTTTTTTTTGAGTTTAGATAAAATTTGAAAATCGTCTGAATTCCTAACGAAAATCTCTATGATAATGAAAGAAAAATGTCTTTTTTTATTCGAATCAACCAAATTAAAGCATTAATTATACGGCTAATTCCAAATACCTTCCAATATACCGGGTGTCCTAAAAAGGACTGACTGATTTTAAAATTCAATAACTTGCAAACGGTGACAGAAATTAAAAAAATTCTTGAAGGAGGGTTATGCATAAGGTCAAAAGTTTTTTTTATAGTGATTTTCGATTTCAGTTCGAATTACAAACAATAGATGGCGCTGTAAGCAATAGTCGCTAAATACAGGCTCAATTTTTGGTCCTTTCTCTTCTTCCATGCGGAAAATGGAGATGGAAATGTATTGAGCAGGCCACGAAGTACCAAAAATCGAGCCTGAATTTAGCGTCTATTGATCGCAGCGCCATCTATTGTTTGTAATTCGAACTAAAATCGAAAATCGATGTAAAAAACTTTTGACCTCATACATAACCCTCCTGCAATAATTTTTTAAATGTCTGACACCGTTTGCAAGTTATTGAATTTTAAAATCAGTCGGTCCTTTTTAGGACACCCGGTATAGGACGTTGCGGATATTAAATACGAAGTCTACAAAATTCGGTTTTATTAATATCTATCTTAACACTTAAAACTATAGTAACTGACGCAATCTCTTCAATACCCCAGAACTCACTTTGAAATGCAAGCGAAGAAGCTGACAATGATAAATGTGTATTTTGAAATGCTAATTCTGGAAACTTGAGTTTGAAAAATCCACAGATAATTTTTGAAGCACCTCATGAGCTAATTGGCTGCTTCTTTCCACACTTATCACAAGACAGACAGACAGGTATGACAGTCTAATCACTGTACCCAGTAAGCCTCAATTGACGTTTAAGGTAACAAATTATGTTTGTGGTAAATATAACAAAGTTGCCAATTTTTCAATTGTTAGGGGAAATATAAGTACAATTTTATGTGTTTTCATAGCTTTTTGAATCAAAACTAATTCAATAAACCAATTTAATTTGTGATTATAATTTCTATGTTTTAAAGAAAAATGTTTGCTAAATGTACGTATTCTATGTTGACCTGTTGACCAGAGCTGCTTATAATTGGGAAGCACTATTTCCAAAGGTGCCGTTAAAATATTACGTAAGCACCTAGGGGGGGGGGGGGGAGGGGGTTAGCGATTTGCTTATTTTTGCTGACAAGTGGGGAAGGGGGTTTGAATGATGCTTACGTAAGACATTTTCAAAATCTCTAACTTGTAAAAAAAAAAAAAAAAATATATAAAATTCCAAATTGAAAGAAAGAAATAGCAAAAGAATATTAAACTTGAAGTTCTGATGTCAGCTATTTTGATCGCACAAGGAAAGCATAAACGATCTCTTTTATCTAGAGGTGACTGTTCATGTTTGATGCATGAGGGCTTATTATCTCTGAGAACTTACTACTATTTCCAATTGTGAGAATAGAATAGAATAGAATTGAATGGACCGATGCGATATGATGTAGCGTGACAATATGAGTTTTCCGGGAAAGCTTCCAAAACGTAAGTAAAATTCTATCATTTTTGTTTCCACCCCTCCTCTGTCAAGTGGTTGAACCCCATAACCAAAGTGACCGACTGCTCTACTGTCTGGTGTCTCGTGAGTTTTGAAAACCTCTCAGTACAGATCTGCACGGGCCGGGCTCGGGCCTATTTTCATTCACGGCACTCGGGGCGGGCCCGGGCCATACATTTTTCTGAAGGCTCGGGACGGGACGGGCCGAGTTTGGGCCTTACTTTTTTCCTGGGGGATCGGGCCGGGCCCATTTTTTTCTGTCAGAGCCGGGACTGGTTTCATTCCAAGTCTTCAAGGCCCAAAATTTTAAGTCTAGTTTTGACGCAGCCCGTATGAAAATCATTGTCTCGGCGTAGCCTGATCCGTTCAAAGATCAGTAAAATTAGGTCAGGCTCAAAAAATTTTGAAAAAAATGTACACATTTTTAAATCGCTATTATTCTACTATTAAACATTCAAATTTATTCTTTTTAAAGAATAGTAGATTTCTACGCTTATTAAAATATAGCTAAATGAAAATACAGTCGAACCTCGTTAACATGAACCTCAAGGGGAATCAAAATTTTGTTCATGTTAACAGTAATTCATGTTATCAGTATCAAATCTTTGTATTAGTTTTTATAGGGGATTCTGAAAACAATTCATGTTAAAAGTAATTCACGTTAAGCGTGTTCATGTTAACGAGGTTTGACTGTATAAGAAAACATGTGAGAAGGAACCTGTCTATGACGAAATCCTGTTATAAACTGAAAAACGTGTTGATCCATACAAAATTAATATACTAATCCGAATATGCTATATAATACATTTAAAACTTGCTAAGAAGGGCACTTGTCTATAACGGATTTTTTTTTTCTTTTTTATGCAATTCCGTTTTAGAAGATTTTATTGTATAGCATTTTTCAGATTTTTAGCACTTCAATACATGGAATATGGATTAACGATATTAATGATAACGGATTCATTTACATACAAGAAATAGATATTGATTAAAAAAATAAATGTCGCAGCCTGCGCCACTTATATAAAAATGACGATTATAAACATAAAAAAATATTTAAGACATATTTTTGGCCAGAACTCCTCGTACGAGACCAATCTTTCACCAAATCGACATAAAAATCAATGTTTTGTAGAAATTCAATCGGGCCGGGCCGACATTTTAACTTTTTTTCCGGGTCGGGCCGGGCCGAACTTTTAACTTTTTTATCGGGCCGGGCCAATAATTTTTTTGTACGGGCCGGGCCGAATTTTTTTCTCTATGAGTCGGGCCGGGCCCGGGCCTGCAAATGTCGGCCTGTGCAGACCTCTACCTCTCAGTACTGCAGTGTAGTGGTGTTTAAAATAAATAAAATCCGAAATATGTCTTCATTTCGAGAAATCTTGTATAAAAAACTTTTTGAAAGTTTCATAAAGCCTGCATCAGATAAACCTTTGAAGGATATCCAATGTAAAACTAATGACATGTGAAGGCAGTACAAAAAGTCTTCTAAAACTGACAAAGAGTTAGAGGTATTGGTGCTAAAAAGAATTGAGGACGAACTGCGTAAGGCAACCAAAAAGAAATCAGTCTTTCTTGATTATTTTATAAAGGTAATTATAATCAATTTATTCTTAAAATTTTAAATATATTTTATCATAACTTTAAGTTTACATAATTACTTGTAAAAATTGGAAAAAAAGATAGATAAGATAAAATGACCGTGTAGCCTTGGCAAAACATGGTCAGTATGGGAATAAATAAAGACCAAAAAAACGTCAAAAAACGAGTTATTACTTTTTAAATATGGCGTAGCCAAGCTAAGCCTTATTTTTTCTTTTCAAATAACTCAAAAATTAATGCATCCATGGGGGAAAAAAATTAAAAAATATGTTAGTTTTGTAGCAGATAATCTTCTAACTGTTTTCAAATTTTGAACCTTACTAAAAATGAAATGTAACCCAATTGAATTGAAACCAATGTATCTCACAAGGAGAGGGCCAACCTTGTTAATCACAGATTTTGATTATTTTAATATATGTTGTAGGATATAGACCCCTTAGTCTCAGGTTCAACGGATTTTATACAACACTCGTTAGTTCTTGAGAAACCGGGGGGTCTAATATTAGTACACAACTCAAATACTTACTTTGAAACAAAAAGGGCAGGTTGGGCGTAGCTCAGTTGGTACGGCGTTTGCTGGCTGACCCGCGGGCCTGGGTTCGATACCCGAACGCGCTACATTTTTTGTCTTTCTCATTTTTTTGTTTTATAACTATATTTGTAATTATAATTTAATAATTTCAAGTAAAAATTTTAATATCGTATATTAATTATAATGTTAACAAATTTAAATTTAAATTTATAATTTTTTATTTTGAACTATTATTTCTCATCTTTAAAGACATTTAAAAAGAAATTGGATTTATTATTGAATAATAAAAATTCCAAAATCGTTAGAAACCTGTTGTGGTGCCATCTAGTTATGATAAAATAAAACATATTCAAATAAAATAAAAAAAAAGCAGAAAAAAGATAGAGGGGAAAACGAAATATTTGAAAGCGCAAGCATACATATTACAAATTTAAAAATCTTTAATATGCAAAAAATCCGTTGTAATTTAATTCCGATGCTAATTTTTAACATAATTATGCTTGCTACTTTAAAAACAGAGTAATAGTATCATCGTATTGATTTCACTTGTTAAAGCAATGAATAAATGATATTTCTTTAAAATCACGAATTGACACAATTGTTCAATATCATTGCATACATACTGAATATATGAAATACATTTTAAAAGTGATTTTTAAAAAATTATCAGTTTTATGATGTTTTATACAACTATTTAGTTAAAAATAAAAAAATTAAATAGGTTAAAATTATAATTGAAATACAGTAGTATAAATTTTAATTGACAATGCGATTATTAAGTTATAATTACAAGTATATTTATAAAACAAAATATAAGAAAAACAAATTTAGTGCTTTCGGGAATCGAACCCGAGCCCGCCGATCAGCTAGCAAACGCCGTACCAACTGAGCTACGCCCAACCTGTCCTTATTGTTACAAAGTAAGTATTTAAATCATCTACTAATATGAGACCCCCCGGTTTCTCAAGAACTAACGAGCGTTGTATAAAATCCGTTGAACCTGAGATTAAGGGGTCTATACCCTACAACATATATTAAAATAATCAAAATCTGTGATTAACAAGGTTGGCCCTCTCCTTGTCAGATTCAAAAACAGATAAATAAGGTTTCCAGTGATCTCAAAAAAGGAAAAACAATCCTTAAAAAGGAAACGACAAAATGCTGAATACCAAAGAAAACATCGAACCACCAAACGAACAAAGCTTGGAGAAATCTGCCATGATAATCCAGACATTAAAAAAAATAGCTTTGAGGGAATCAGTAGGAAGACCAAGTTTAAACAACCATTATTACTTAAAGCAATAGCAGACATAGCTATTATTGGAAGCGCTGCAGATGCAAAAAGAAGAAACAAGTCCGAAGTGTCAAAACTCTCGATGACTTGACTGCAAAACTGAAAAAGGTTGGTTTTGCAATAAGCAGGAGTAGAACATATCTTCGTTTGCTTCCAAAAAATTCCTCAACCATCGAGTGTCGAAGACATGTCACCACAGTGCCGATAAAACTTTCTTGGATTCTGGCTGATTATCACCGATCTCACATTGATACCCAAATTGCAGTAATATCCATCCATTATTTAGAAACTTTAGCTTCAATTTTTGGACCCATGCAAGTGTTTCTTCTTTCACATGATGACAAAGCGCGTGTACCTTTGGGAATTACAGCAGCTAATAACCAGGCTATGATACTGATGCATATGGAGTATCACGTATCCTTAAGCGATCACGACTGGGTCATCGCTGAACGCCGCAAACTTATTCCATGTGTTTACGCTGGTATTGTGATTGCTCCTGGCATGGCAGGTCAAAGTAAAGCCATACATAGGTTATTCTGGTCCAACGTTAATAGCTATAAGAAGTGGGAAACACAGTTCTTCCACAGCAAATACTCATGCTCAGGATTTTGAAACTCTATTAATACTCAAAGATTTTGAAAAATTAGTGAAAACAGAAGAGGGTTTCATCAAACCTGTAATCACAGTAACGGTTGATGGAGATCCAGACAAGAATCCCCGCTACCAGAAAGTTATATCGTTTGCTATTAGCCATTTCAAAAAGCATGATTTGGATGGAATTTTCATAGCGTGCAATGCTCCTGGAAGAAGTGCATATAATTGAGTAGAAAGGCGAATGACACCACTCAGTCCAGAACTGTCTTGTCTTATACACCCTCATAACCATTATGGTTCCCATCTCGATGAGAACGGTCGCACTACTGATGAAGAAATGGAACAAAATAGCTTAGCATATGCTGGTAAAACTCTCGCAGATATCTGGAACTCATTAAACATTGACAGTTATCCCGTTACTGCCACATATGTTGATTCAGGCGAACCAGAGTCTCTTGGTTATGACTTGGATTGGTATTCGAAGCTCGTACAAGAAAGTCAATACTTGCTGCAAATTGTAAAATGCGAAAAAAAGAATTGTTGCTCTCCTGCGCGTAGTGGATTATTTCGTATATTAAAAGGACGATTCCAAAGGACCTCCTCCCATTAAAATGATACAATCGTCAAATGACATCATTGCAAGTGAAAAGGGGGAATTTATAGATTTAAGTCTCCGTCTGCCTTTAAATCTGAATAGTACAGAAAAGGGATTTTTAAAGATGCTGTATGATTATTTTTGCTCTTCCATAAAGTTCACGCATTATCCGCAAGAACTTGTGGAAGTTGTGGCCAATATCATGCATCTCAGAAGTCAGCAAACAGACACAAAAAAATTCAACAGAGTGAAACAAGTTGGAAATTGCTCGTCAAACGTGGCAAATGAGGTGCGTTCGTACTATAACTAGTTTTATAATTATTTTTTGCACCCCATATTGTACTGAATGTATAATATTTGCACTTCATAAAGCGCATAGTCTGATACATCATTAAAATGCACTTCCAACATTTTTTTCCCATTCCCCGTAATGTAACGGAACACTTTTGACTGTCCCTGTAATTAAACTATACATCCGATTTTCCTAAAATTTGAAATAGCTCAACAAAATTTTACAACAATTATATCTTTAAAATTTCAGACCATTTGGAAGGCTGTAATATCATTAAAATGCACTTGCAATAATTTTTCCCATTGGCCGTAATGTAAAGAAAAACTTTTGACTGTCCCTGTAATTAAACATACATCCGATTTTCCTAAAATTTGAAAGGGCTCGACAAAATTTTGCAACAATTATATCTTTAAAATTTCAGATCATTCGGAAGGCTCTAATATCATTAAAATGCACTTGCAATAATTTTTCCCATTGTCCGTAATGTAAAGAAAAACTTTTGACTGTCCCTGTAATTAAACTATACATCCGATTTTCCTAAAATTTGAAAGGGCTCGTCAAAATTTTGCAACAGTTATATCATTAAAATTTCAGATCATTCGGAAAGCTCTAATATCATTAAAATGCACTTGCAATAATTTTTCCCATTGTCCGTAATGTAAAGAAAAACTTTTGACTGTCCCTGTAATTAAACTATACATCCGATTTTCCTAAAATTTGAAAGGGCTCGTCAAAATTTTGCAACAGTTATATCTTTAAAATTTCAGATCATTCGGAAGGCTCTAATATCATTAAAATCCACTTGCAATAATTTTTCCCATTGGCCGTAATGTAAAGAAAAACTTTTGACTGTCCCTGTAATTAAACTATACATCCGATTTTCATAAAATTTGAAATGGCTCGACAAAATTTTGCAACAATCATATATTTGAAATTTCAGACCATTCGGTTGGGTAGTTTTTGCTCTGTTACATGCGGACAGACGGACGGACGGACAGACGGACGGACAGACGGACTGAACGACGACTATAGGTGCTACGTATTTATATAATTACGAACGCACCTAAAAAGCGAGAAGGACTGCCTTATACGACTATTGAGAATTGCTGCTCGTCGAGCAAATGAACTTATGCGCTTCGTAAAATTCGTGGAAGATATGGAAGATGTTGAGTGGATCAATGAAGACGAAGTTGATAAAGATTGCATCCGAATAGTAAGCGATGAAGATAATCAAGTAAAACTGGAAACCAATATCATAACAGATATGGAAAAATGGCTTGAGCAGCCGTGGTCAGCATCGGAATAGATATTGTCATGTTCAAATTTAAATTTTTCAAATGTCTAAGTTCTTCTAAAATTGTGATCTAAGAAATTTTCTTAAATAGAATTGTAAAGAAATAAAACAAGCGTTTATTATTATTTAGTAGTTATATTAGTCGAGTAAAGTTTTATAATTTGTATTGTGTCCTAATTTTTTTTAAGTAGGGTGGGGGGGGAGTCCAATTTTCTTACGTAATTATTAAGGGGGGGTTCGCGATTTGCTTATTTTTGCTGACAAGGGGGGAGGGGGGGTCAAAAATAGTCAAAAACATGCTTACGTAATATTTGAACAGCCCCAAATCACAATCTTCACTTTATTTAATTTAATAACGGTGATCATTAGTATTCTGAAATAGTGGTACTGAAAAAGAAGCATTTCTTCGAACTCTGTGAAATGGTAATGCGAAAAATAAGAGAAATAAGAGAAAAATACTCGGAAACATGAAACATATGGTGGATGATCCAAACGTAGCCAGTTTTCCTAAGGTATCTCACCCCAAAAGTAGAATTAATTTCATTTTTGATCACAAGATGGCGTTACTGCATTGTAAATCATGTATCTGCAGTGCACGCGGCTGAATTTGAGGAGATCACCATAATCGACCGCCATTGTATGCAGTGGTTTCACTTTTGAGGAGTAGTCGTTCTAATTTTCCGGAAAGAAAATATTTTAATTTACATGTGTTTAAATTCTTAGAACTTTGAATTACGGTACGTTTTCCGAAGCCTTATTCACCACATTTACTTCGATTCTAACAAACTTATCAGATTAATAGCTTTACGTCGTGTAATTTCCGCCATAGGGATGTTCCCAAGATGCCCGACACCCGAGCCCCCTTGGGAAACAAATATGCAAACCAACGTAGTAAGGTTTATTTTTTAAATTTGTGCTTAAATATCTTAAAAAAACTTATAACCATTTATTATCTCATATAAAAACCCCAAACTTCAGTGCATTAAAAGGGGTTCAAAGTCTTTTCATGTCAGAAAATAAGAAGATTATGAAAGAAAAACTCGACAGATATCGAAAGGAAGAATCACCAGAGCATAATAGTAAGGAGCATAATAAGGAAATCAAAAACCAATAAGGTACACTGCCAAAAGACTTACAAACAAGATGATACTACAATGCCTGACATAAGTGGTTGCCAGCCAAAAGTAAGCTGTTTTTGCCATTTGTACATGAAAGTCAAAAATGCGATTGTGTAACCAATTCTTGCGATATGTGTATGAAGAGTGTCAGGGAGTTACTAAAGAAGGCAAAATCGAAAATTTCATTTTTGAAAAATGTTTATTCTAATTTTTTCCTCGTGATTAAGTACTTGCTTTTAAATGAACTTTCAAATGCTCTTCTAGAAGTAAAAATAGTTTAACAAGTATTTTTTCACACTTTAAAAGCGATTTCGCCATATGTTCCACCTTTGGAACACTATGCGCCAAAGGTGACCCACAAGCTACAATTTTGAAATTGTTTTAGAAATACAATTAAATTATTTTACAAAAAAGTCATGCTTGACATGTGTTAGAGATAAGTGTAAAATTTTATCAAAACAAATTCAGCATTACGCATTACCAGAAAACTATGAAAACTGCTCAAAGCTTAATTATGGCCATATTTGGTTCACTTACCTTTATTAAATTTATTTATTTCATCACTTAATTCATAACAATAAAGAAATATTTCTTTTGATGTAAGATAGCTTTATAAATTACTTATATATTTAAAATGTCGTATAACTGTGATTTATTAAAATACATTTTTCATTCTGTATGATGGCCAAACTGAATTTTATATAAATACTTTCCTTTTTTAAAGTTCAAAAACTATAAACAAAAATGGAAATGGAAATTATAAATCTTTTTATTATAGTGCCAAACTTACTTTTGGTAAAAATAGCATTTAATTTTCTTTTATGAATTAAAGATTTTTTGGCATAGTTTCATGAAACTGCAAAGTAAGGCAGAAAATCTAATATTATTTCCAAAGACAATTTCATGTCAAAGCCGTATAAATTACGTAAGAATAATGGAAAGCTTTCTAGTACTATTCTCTTGTTTGAAGCAGACGAAGAATGATATTTAAAAATACTAAAAATGATCAAATGAAAACTATGAAAGAGATTTATTAGTTTAAATATTTTTTCATACATTATTCTTAAGCATATGTATATGAGACATTTAGTAAACTACACTATATTTTTAATGATTGATTAGACCGGAATGTTTACAATACTGTGAGAACTAAATACATTGTGAAACAAGTCAGGAATTGTACCTGAAATGTGGAAAATGAGGTGCATTCGCATTGTAACTAATTTTATAAATATTCTGATCCTGGTGCAAAAGCTGGTGTACTCTTGTGGGAAAATGCATGAATACAAAATTTATTACAATTCTATATATTAAATTCTGTAATACTGAAATAATATTACTCCATCTCAAATAGTACGCAATCATCATGGCAACCTAGAATCATTACTTATCAAGAGATACCATTGAATTAATTACGTTTGATGGAATGTAATAGAGTTAAGAAAAATTTATTAATATCTTTTTTATGTTTTGATTAGATTTTCATAAAATTTGAAATGATTCGACAAAATTCTGGAACTATTATATATAATATTATATTTCAAACCATTCGTTTGGGTAATTTTTGCGCTGTTTTGGATCGATCTGAGGTCTTGCTGTCTGCGGAGATATGAACAGACAGACGGACGGATCAAACGACGACAAGATGTGCTACGTATTTATATAATTACGGACGCACCGAATATATAAATAAACAAATAAACGAAACAAAATCAATAAAATATAGTAACACAAACTCCCACCTTATTTTTATTGATTCCTAGAAAATATCCATAAAGTGTTTCCGTTTAACTGCAATAAGCAATAAAGTTGAAGAGTTATGTCTAAAAACAAACACAGTATTTTTATGTAAGTTTCCTGAGATTCGTTTCATTTTATTTTACGAGGAACTTTTTATTTAGTTTGAAAAAACGGTTTATTAAAACCAAGAAATTCAAAAATACTTTAAGATTTTTAATAAAGCGCCGAAAGAGTTGTTCTTAACTAAAATTTAATGTGGAACTTTTAATAGTATGAGCAGAGAGCATTGAAAATTTATGCTATACTTTATAGGCAAAAAATACATTTCAATTAAACAGACAAACAATTTTTAATAGGTAAAACTTTATTGCGTTTTTCATACAATTTTCTAACGTTTTACTATTAAAAAATTGTTTTTAGCTTTTAACTTGAAAAAAAAATGCATTCTAAATATCAAATTGCATTTATAGAGCTAACAACTCATTTGATTGCAACAAGTTAAGAATATATTTGAGTGTAAAAATTCACCAGTAACCAGAAAGTTTAACTTAAATAGGAATAACACATATGAACAGAAAATTCAAAGAAATTAAATAAAAAAAACTAATTAATATTTTTTTTCGTACTTACTTTTTTAAAGTTTATTTAGATAAATCTATTATCCACATAAAAATTTCGCAAATTTTTCAAAAAAAAAAAAAAAATAATAATAATGTTTCTATTTTTTTCCAAGTATGAAAAAGATAATTATCAAAAGGCGAATGCTGTGCATTAGTAACGATAACACCTTCCGATGATTCGCATCTTTCGTTTCCGATAAAATGAAACGATCTGGCGTATACTCTTTTAAGCTTTATAATGTCCTCATAATCAGAAGTTGTTGTTTTCAGCCATTTAGAGGGAAATAATTGTCAAAAAATTGTCCTTCCGGCTAGTGCCGGGAGGCAGAGGTAGCTTTCATATTCCTTATTTTTTAAAAGCCAGTTTATATTATTCAAACACATGGAGCTCAAATTAGTGGAACCCAATTCTAGAAGATTAAATACTAATTTTTGAAAATATTGAATATGAATGAGGATTTCGCGAAATTAGTCAGCGTTATCAAAGCTGGTTTTATTAAAGTGATTTATATTTTGTCGCCAAATTCAGTTATATCCCGAATTATATTAATAATTATATTAACCCGAATTATCGGTGATAGCCCGCCATTTTAAAACAACATAATGGGTGCAACAAAGCTCACCAATGAACTTGGTCGAGACCTTAGTAATTCCTGTGCACATGCTCACTCATATCTAAATCGGTTGATATATACGAGTGCTGTTGTAGGCAAAAAATCAGTTTTTTCAAAATGTCACACGCATACGGAATTCAAACTGCTATATCTCGGCCTTTTTTTTTAGATAAAGGCAAAACGAAAAATTATCCGGAACCTTTGTAACAAGCTGAAACACATAAGAAAACAATCTTTTTCAATTTCTACTTTTTTTTTGTACCTCATTTTAAATTTAATTTTTTTTTAAATTTTTAAATGGCCGCCATTTTGAAACAAGATGGCGGATGAAGTTAGTAAACGAAGTCATCCGAGAGATTGCTACGTACTATGCACATGCCTTGTCACATCCTAATCGGTTCATAAATACGCATGTTATCGCGTGACAAAAATCAGATCGTTTCAAAATGTCAGCCATGCTAGAAATTCAAAGTGCTATAACTCAGCTATTTTTTAAGATATAAACAAAACGAAAGATGTTTCGAAATCCATGTATCAAGGTCAAACACATAAGAGAAAAATATTTTTCAAATTCATTTTTTTTTTTTGTACCTCATTTTAAATTAAAATAAAAAAAAAATTAATGGTCGCCTTTTCGAAACAAGATGGCAGATGATGTTGGTCAACGTACTCAGTCGATACATTGGTATGTACTATGTACACATCAAGTTATATCCAAATCCGTTCATAAATACGCGTGTTATCGCGTGACAAAAATCAGATCGTTTCAAAACGTCAGCCACACTAGAATTTCAAAGTGCTATAACTCAACCGTTTTTTAAGATATAGACGAAACAAAAAATGCTCCGGAATCTACGTATCAAGCTCAAACACATAAGAAAAAAAATCTTTTACGATTTATAAATGTTGTACTTCATTTTAAATTAATTTTTTTTTTTAAATGGCCGACATTTTGAAACAAGATGGCGTATGAAGATGGCCAACGAACTCGGTCGAGACATTGCTATGTACTATGCACATGCCTTGTCACATCCAAATCGGTTCATAAAAACGCATATTATCGCGTGACAAAAATTAGATCGTTTCAAAATGTCAGCCATGCTAGAAATTGAATGTGCTATAACTCAGCCATTTTTTAAGACATAGACGAAACAAAAAATGCTCCGGAATCTATGTATCAAGCTCAAGCACATAAGGAAAAAATCTTTTTCAATTTCTAATTATTTTGTACTTCACATTTAAATTAATTTTTTTTTTTAATTTTTAAATTGCCGCCATTTTGAAACAAGATGGCGGATGAGGTTGGCCAAACAAACTCGGTCGAGACATTGCTATGTACTATGCACATTTTTAGTCACATCCGAATCGGTTCATAAATACGTGTATTATCGCGTGACAAAAATCAGATCGTTTCAAAATGTCAGCCATGCCAGAAATTCAAAGTGCTGTAACTCAGCCATTTTTTAAGATGTAGGCGAAACTAAAAATGATCCAGAATCTTTGTATTAAGCCCAAACACATAAAAAAAATCTTTTTTAGTGTCTAATTTTTTTGTGCCTCATTTTAAATTTAAAATTTTTATAAACTTTTTAAATGGCCGCCATTTTGAAACAAGATGGCGGATGAAGTTGGCCAACGAACTCGGTCGAGACATTGGTATGTGCTATGTACACACGAAATTTTATCCAAATCGGTTCATAAATACGAGAATTACAGTATAACAAAGATCCGATATATATATATAATTTTTGAAAGGGGGGTTGTTTCGGGGTCTAAGGGTCATGATCGGTGAAAATATACAAAATTTTTCGGAATCGTTTTCCTCCGAAAGGCTGCAATAGGTAGTTTTTTGTAAGGATAGCTACCTAAAAGTGTCGTAGAACTAGTGGAATGTGCCAATCCCAAAACTTTCTTCTCATATATTTTAATATTTCAAAATTTATTTAATATTTATTTAATATTTATTATGTTGTTACAAATGTCAATATTTCATTTTTATTAGTTCAATACTATATAAACTTTGGCTTTCAACTTAAATTTCTTCGTTAGTCAATTCATCGGTGTAAAAATAGTTAATGTCTATAATGGTATTTATTAAAAGAAATGGTTTTTCGTTATTCTGTTGTATATCAGCTGTTAACGAATTGTCGGCTTATCGGGTTGGAAGTTCCCGTCGATTCACGAGACACTGGTGTACGATAAGACTACAAAAAATCAATAAAATTAGACATAAATATCGCTATTGTAGTGCCCCCTTTTGGCGGAATATTTCCAAATTCAGAGAGGACCTTCTTGCTATGGCCAAAAACATACACAAAAAATTTGGTTCAATTCTATGCATAACTTCATACACTTTTTTGATGGTACAATATTTAAAATGCACAAAAATCGCTATTACAGTGTCCCCTACCGGCGTATTTTTTCGAAATTCAGGGAGGACTTTCTTGCCATAGCCAAAAACATACACAAAAAAATTGTTTCAATTCTATGCATAACTTCATATACTTTTCGGTGGTACAGTATTAGAAATGCACAAAAAGCACTATTACAGCGCTCCCTACCGGCGGATATTTCCAAATTAAGGGAGGACCTGCTTTCTAAAGCCAAAAACTTAAAAAAAAATATTTGGTTCAATTCTATACATAACTTCATATACTTTTTGATGGTACAAGGGCGACACACGAACATACGAACACAAGGACATACGGACAGACAGACATTTTGTATAAACATGTTTTTAGTGATCTCTGACCCCTAAAACGTGTAAATCCGTCGAAAACCGGAAGTCGAAAAAAATTTCGATCACAATACTTTCTTCTATTGAAGGTAGAAGAAAGTAAAAATGAAAGAACTTGAAGTTTTGAACCTAAAAATGTACACAGTAAAATTTTCTGTGGTTGAATGTATTTTAGGAGGGCGAAATGTCAGTTAGTTGTTATATTTATAAGTAGAAAGACCTCTTTATGACCTGTTCAATAAAGTATCACCTACCGGGAATCTTGTCAGTAATGAAATCGTGAAAAGTAGTCTCGACGATTCACAGCTACACCTACCATAATTGGCCAAGAGCGAATGACGTATTTTGCGTGTCTAATAACGCAGCACCTACGGGCATTTTTTTTTGCTATTATAAATATTTGTTGTCTGCGAATGGCTGCGCCACCAAAATATTCCTGAATGGGTATGTTTTATAAATTGTAAGAACGTCTCGGTAGGAACAGGAACTAAAATATACTTGAAACATACAATAATTCTATCTATCGGAAAGATAAAGTAATTTAAGTAACGAATTTCGTCCTTTGCGATTTTTTACGAAGTCCTTAACCCCCTTTAGTGCAATATTCGTTTTGAAATGTTTATACAAATACTGCAATTTCTAGGGATTAAAATTCACCATTCTATGAAGAATAATCCAAACCAATAATTCAGATGCTGGCCAATTGTTTCGCAAACTGTCGAGGCAGCTTTGTCTCACAAACTTCATTAAACGTTTATTCTTTTATTTCGGATTTCAGATAACCTGGAAAATATTCAGCTAAGTATATTTCTCCGACAAGCATATGATCTTTTTCTGTATAAATTGTCGCAAAATACCTAACGAGCGCTATGAACGCTACAAGTATGAAAGGTCGTTGTGGATATTTCAAATTCATCTGTTGTTGGAATTTTCAAAAAGTCGATGATCTTTCATCCTTAATATAGAAAAGATTTGTGAAAAAAGTTTAATCTTGGTAACTCGTAGAAGTCATTTACAAGAATACGAGGGCTGTTCAAAAAAGAATGATGATACATTTTTTATAACAACATGTCCTCACTCATCATCTAAATATTAACGTACTTTTCAAAGTAGTTATTATTGAATGCAATGCACTTGTCCCATATTTCTTCACACTTCAAAAACATGCTGGAAATCACTTTTTTAAATAGGTCCCTCAAAATCGTCTCCGCCGTCTTCTCCAGTGCTCCTAATGATGAAAAATACTTTCCACGAACATATTTTTTTCCCATTAGGGATCCCAACTTTCTGTAACATCACATTCAATTTCATGGAAACTTCCACGCAAACGTCCTGTTCGGGAGTGAGGGGTCTCGGAAATCACAGTTCACAAACACGTCTAATGTTCACTTCTGTGATACCAACGTGTGGGTGGCACGCAATAACAACTGCAATATTTTTAGCAGCTCTCATATCTAACGATCTTCTATCACACGAATAGCGACAGTATTAATGTTGACTTCAGTAAGCGCAGTTACAGGAACTCCGTGTCCATCTTCCTTTGAAAGTGAGTGTCTTTCTCTCCTTTAAGGGGTCTCAGGACTCGTAAAATTGGAAAAAGAGAAAAAAAACCCATTTTTAACATTTAATATCTTAAAATGTATTTGATTTTAAGAGACAAATTTTATTGGAATGAAAGATATAAGTATGTTCTTTCATTTCATGTATTTAAAAACTTACAAGGTGCAGAATTAGCATTTACAGAGGGCTCCAAACTATCAGAATTTTGACGAGCAGAAAATTGACATAACTGATTACGCGCAGGATTACAAAATAAATTTTGCAACTAGGATGAAAATTTTGGTGCATACTTATATATCAGATTATAATAATTACATTGAACCTAAATAAATTTGTTTTAAAGCCTTTTTCATATTTTTAATACAAAATTGTATTTAGCTAATACAAAATTTAGATAATTTCAACAGTATAATTTCCTAAAATGTATTTTTTTGAACAATAAAAAGGAATTTTTAGGTTCAGGTTACACAAACTAACATGAAACATAAGTTTTGAAAATTTCATAAAATAATATTCAGAAGTGTTTGAGATATCGTGCGCATTATGCCCAAAAACATCATTTGGAGATAAGTGACTTCCAAATTTCGAAAACGTCGCTTCAGCCATTCAGCGGGTATAATTCTAAAAGCCATAACTTCTGTTCTATTGGGAATTTCAATGTAATCACTATATCAAAATGTTCAGAAAAGATGAAGATTTAACATCTAAAAAAATCAAAATTTCGAAAATTTTAAAGCCTTAAGAGTCTTAAGGCCCCTTGAACATCTCAGACCATCTTCTAGCTGAACTATACGGAAGAAGAGACTCTCCATAAGGCTTCTATAGCATACCCTTCGACTGGTGATTTTTTCTGCTGAAAGATAAATTTCCAGCCGTCAAAAGCGTATTGCTTATTGTGTGTTGCCTCCACCTTTCCTACAGGTGATACTCAAAGTATCTGAATTTTCATGACTGCAACTGACGTGCTACTGGAAATAAATGAAAAAAATTACGACTTATTCATTACACATTAAGCTAACAATTGGACACGAAAGCAACTTTTTGGGCAATAAAATATGCTAATAAAAATTATGATAATTCTTTTTTGAAAAGCCCCCGCATTTCCCACTCGCAGCGCAATATTATTAACGGTAAGTTAAATAAAGAATACTTTTTCACAAGGCATATTTTTAACAGGAATTAAAAGATCGTCTTAAAAACCATCAAAAACTTTTAAATGCGCTAGGATTTTCGAAAGATCTAAGTCTTTCTTCGTCAGGCGCAAAGAAGACGTGATTCTACTATGAAAGCAGCAGCAAAACTGAAATTAGAGGTAAGGGTAAAGAAACAAACTGAAGAAACAACCAATAGGAAAGTAGAAATCAACAACCAATAGGAAACCAGTAGACAACAGCCAATCACAGAAGAGTATAATCAAAACAAAAGAACTCAGAGTAGAATGAGGAATAAGGAAGCAAGTTGAAAAAAACATGAAATTAAAATTTAATTAAATAGATAAAAAAAATAGAGTATAATAAAATGAAAACACACACATATATTAAAATATGGGAACACATGAAATTAAAATATAAATAAATAAATAAAGTATAAAGTACAGACTAATATTAATTAATACAAAAAATAAATTATGTGGTAGTACTGGATCATTCTGATCTTTCGAAAGGCCTAGCGCATTTAAAAGTTTTTGATGGTATTTTAAGAAGTTCTTTTAGTTCTTATTGATTCACACCAGTTTAAACTTATTTTCTATTTTTAACAATCTGATTTGCATATTTGTAGCATAATGCATCATAATTTAAAATCTTTTCTTTGAAATAATTTTGTAATTGATATTTTTTGGATTTTTGTAGTCTTTTAAATTTTATACGAATGTTTAGTCCGCCCAGCACATTTTGTTCTAGAAATAACAAATTTAAAGAAACGGCACGCAAATTAAGACAATCTTTCTTTTTTCAAAATATCTGTTACATATTGTTCACGGATTATTAATTTCATTTGAATGATTATTCAGATGATTGATCATTCCCTGTAACAATCATTGTAAAGACATTTTATTCCTCAACAGATAGTTGAAACATTTTAGTCTAGACTGCAGATTTTAAAAACAAAGTCTATTTTCCTTCATCACTGATATACAATAAATATTTCTAGAATTTAATAAATTGTTTGATGTGAGCGTTTTAATTTTTAATCTTTTGACGGTTTTTGAAAGTTTATATGCAAAGGATTTTGTAAGATATAAGAAATTTGAATATACTCTTTGTTAGTTCGCTGGTTGAAATTAAATAAAACACGGACTCGTCAATAACTCACAACACATAATAAATAAAAAGTGAACTGTGTCAAGCTTTAATTATAAATCCTCATGGTTTCATAACTCTTTAGAACAGAATAATTACATGTCAACAAAACAAAGCATTGCCATTTTCAGAAAATAAACTTACACAAAAAAAGCTCGCACTGAGCTTTGGCAGACGATAAAACAAATTTCTAACACTCTTAATTGAGAGAAGTAAATACCGTATGTTTTGGTGTATATTTCGTAGTTTTGAAAAAAAAAAAAAAAAAAAAAGGTAAAATTTTACAGGTACGCGTTATACGTTGGGTGTAGAAATTTAACATAAGAATTGAGATTTCAATTTTAATGAATAGGAAAAGAAGACAGGATTATTTGGACGAGAGTCTGATTCAAACATTTCATTACATTTCTATAAATTATTAAAACTTAAAATATTTACTTTATCTGATGTTATTTTTATCAAATATTAACGATTTGTTCAAAAAATCCAACAACACTGTTTGCTAAAAAATTACTTCACGCTTTTTTTCTATCTCCGGCTGTACATCGGAAATAACATTATCAGTGCATCCAAACCATAAAATGTTTACTTCTCTTGTTGGGGGATTCTGTAGTCAATAATTTATTATCAAATGTTTGTTCTTTTTGTTATTGACAGTAATTATAATTATAAAAATACTAAACGCCCACATATGTGGCCAAGGGCGTGGAGACGTTAAAGCTTTCCAATTTACATAAGTGACTAATTTTGCGTTTTTCTGAGCACTAGAAAGATATTTTTATTACATTATAACTTAACTTTCTCCTTCAAATTTCTGGTAATGGTGAATAATTTTAATTTTTTACAATTATAGACATCCCCCAACTTACATAAGTAATATGTTCCGTAAAATTTTACTTAACTTGAATTTTACGTAAGTCGAATTTGTATGTTGCTTTGGTAACATTTTGTAAGAAACTGCAATATTTATTATTTACACTGAAATTTTATAAATAACGCATCGTGCGTTGTCTTACTCGTATATAAATTATAAACGTATGAATAAAATATAAAAATAAACTTAAAATCTCTTTTCAAATATCTTGTGGAATACGGGATTTATAAATCTAACATTGATGAATTGATTTCTAACAATTTTGAATCTACATTAGACGACTATAAAAATACGAAATAGTTAAAGAAGACTAATTTAACCTATTCTCATTAAATTTCTGATGGCAAGACAAATGAATAGCACTCACAAAATGAAATAAACTTTGATAAGCATAAACTGTATTTATTAATAAATTAGATTACTACTATGAATAACTAACAATAAAGATTCAGCTGTTTTGTTAAAGATTTAATTGCATATACCAATAAAAATATAACTCTATGAAATAGATAAACTATTTATGGTTGTGGTTTATATCTATATATTTTATTTATAAAATAAATATCAAAAGTATGCAACTGCATATCAAACGCACTAATATGTTCACAAATGTAATTTTAGAGATGTATTATGTAACTGCGAATTTGCGTAAACCGAGGATGTCTGTATAGTAATTTTAAAATACAGTGCAATATCATTTCTTGCGTTTGTATGCTGAAATGATGTCCTAAAACTCTGTCTATAAAAAGATCTTGGTATTAACATCCACCCTCCTTCCCCCAGCCATGATGTTAAAAAAAAATTAACTATATAATCCAATTTCAGACAGTCCCATAATAACATTTACAGTGTTTTTTAGCCAAATCTTATAAATTTTACTGCGCTCAATAGCGCGTTTTCCGAATTCTTACTCCTCAGGGAATTTGAAAACCAGGTTTCCCTAAAGTACTCTTCATAGTTAAAAGCATTATTTTTTCATTAAATAAGGCAAATATTACTGAGCAAAATCTGGCATTCAGATTTTCTGGAGCGTATGTACGCTGGTTTTACTGTATAAACATTTTTATTTGAATAGAAACGGTATTTTTTTTTTATTAATTCTTGCATTAATTAAAAATAAAGTCACAATCATCGTTCGTTATTTATTTTATTTTATTTTAAGCACTTTTAAAATTTTCTTTGAAACATTTTATGTACTTTTTTCAACTCACAAATATTATACTAACTACAACGATGATTTCCAACAAAAATAAAATTTTAATCACTATTTAAAAGCATTTAATTTTTATAAATACAAAATAATTAAATTTCATTCCATTTTTATTCGGGTCTTTCTTTTTCATCAAAAGATACTACAATAAATAGAATTTTTTTAAATGAAACATATTACTTTAAGAACTGAAAATAAATTGACATTTTATTAGCAACCATTTATCAACGTTAAAAATTTTACTACTTTTGACATAAAAAACTTGTAAAAAGGATTTTTCTTAATGCTGTCCAAAGAGAGATTTCTTCAAAGAAAAATAAAAATTTCTGAAAACTCTTTTCATAAATAGTTCCTTAACACATGTTCATCATGAAATATTTTGTTTCTCAAAGTCATGAACGAAAATAACAATAGCTGTAAATAAATGTTAACAGATGTTGATGATAAATTGTTGTTCTAGATTGTTTCAAACTTTGTTCAAAGTGATTCTTTATAGTATTTTTTTTTTATTATTATTACGACTTAAGAGATTAGGAAATGTTTGTCTTCTTCTACCAAATTTTTATTTTTGTAACTTATAGCATCTAAGTGTGAATAACGTTGCTATGTAAACTTGTATGTTATGCATATAAATTATATAAAAACTTGCATCTTATTATTTACCAGTATGAAATGAAGAGCGTTAATTACTATCCATATATACACTTTAAAAAGAGAGAAATGTTTTTAATTCTACGAAAATAAAGCAATATAGCCATTATATATTTTTTTTGTTTGACACCTAACATCCAAGCGTGAATAACGTTATTATGTAAAATTTCTGTTAAAAAATAAACTATATAAAAACTTGTATGTTATTATTTACCTGTATGAAATGAAGAGCGGTAATTACAATTATATATACGCTTTAAAAGGAGAGAAATATTTTTTAGTTTACGAAAATATAACAATCTATACAATATTTGTATTTCTGTTTAACATTAACATACAAGCGTGAATAACATTGTTAGATAAACGTTTATTTTATGCAAATAAAATATATAAAAACTTGTATGTTATTATTTAGCTGTATGAAATGAAGAGCGTTAATTACTATCGATATATACACTTTAAAAAGAGAGAAATGTTTCATAGTCTACGAAAATATAACAATATATACAATATTTGCATTTTTGTTTGACATATATAACATCCAAGCGAGAATAACGTTGTTATGTAAACGTTTATGTTAGCCAAATATGTATTTAAAAATGTGTATGTTATTATTTAGCTGCATGAAAAATATAACTAAGGAGAAAAATATATAATAACCTTTTACGAGTTACCCGTGATTCTGAAAATCGTTGTTTATCTTTAGAAAACTCAGAAACGAGCAAATTTTCGATATGTAAAGAAACACATATATAAAACACAAAGCTTATTTTGTTGCCATCGAGTTTCGAAAAAGTTTTCGAGTAGCTTTTATAGAGAAGGAAGGATTGATGTGAAAATGGGGGAAAGTAGGTAAAAGCTGAATGATCTCGTGCCAAGACTACAGAAAATGAAGTTAACATCATTTGAACTGAAGAAACCTTAATATAGTGGTGAAAACGTTTTTCAAAGAGAGAAGTGGGCGGTACAAATACATCAACATACCTAGAAAGAAAATATACTTTTTTTCAGAAAGATAAAAACTCAATATAGTGACGAAAACGTTTTTTAAAGAGAGAAGCAGGCGGTACAGATACATTAATGTACCTAGTATTCAAAATGTATGTTTTCAAGAAGATAAAGTCTCAGAATGTTATGAAATGCAGATTACGGATGTCAAAATAAGAACCGCTAAAGACGTTATGTAGCATTGGCATGTAATATACCTTTTAAGTGTAGCACAATATGTTTTTTTCTTATTAACTAAATAATTTTATTTATAAAAACGAGTTTTAAGTTATTTTTAGTACGTTTTTAATTATTTTTAAAGGTTGTTTATAATATAAATTCATACAGACAATATTAAAGATTTTTTTAAAGAAAAATAGGTTTTTTTTTTAATAGCCAAAAATGACGAATAACGAAGGGTCTGTACTGATGTTGCTCTCCGCAATAACAATGATAATGCCCGATAGCATGAAATAACAGTTAATTATAACATGGGAATTACAAAAAGCACATTTTTTCTGTTAGTAAACTATCTAAATGCTGTCTTTATAGTGTATTAATCAGCTTTCTCAAACCGGAATATAGGCTTTTGGGATGCTAGCAGTTCTCAAGTAAACACATGTTCTACGAACTTTTTAAAAAGAAAAACGGATCAATTAACATTGGCATTAAAATAATATTATTTTGCTACTCAGGCAAATAGAAACCCAATTACACAACTTAAAATGTTCAGTTGGGTATTGATAGCATCCTAAAAACCGATATACCTGTTAATAAAAACAGATTAATACATTATAAAAACTACTCGAAAACGTTTCCAAATATCAGTGCCAAACACACACATACACACACACACACACACACACACACACACACACACACACAAAAAAAAAAAAAAAAAAAAAAAAAAAAAACATTGCTTTTATAAAAGCTTCTATAAATCTGAAAAATACACAGGTTTCTGAAGTTTTCAAACATAAAAAACGCTTTTTGGAAACGTGTTTAATCCCTTGAAGGGCGGTGGTCCATTTTTGGACCACTTAATTTTAATTCCTAAATACCACTTTGCACCAAAATTTCGGAATGAAAATTTCCCTTTTATCTACCTACCCGATTTTAAAAAATCAAATTGTCGAAACTACTACACATATTATAATAAGTGATACATGAATTTAAATAGAAATATACCAAGTTTTTTTCAGTTATAAATGACCCAAGTGTGGCCCTCTTGTTACACGGCATACGTCTAATCTGTAATCCAGTTCGTTCCAAACACTAAACGCCCCATCCACCAGTACAGTGTGGAAGCTCCTCGTTCAAGTAACTACGTACCTGCAAAGACCAATGAGGTGGGGCTCCATATTGCTGAAACACAAAATCTTCGCTCTCCTCAAGCGGGTGAAGGTGATTTACCCTTAATTACATAGCCATCAAGATCCCCAGACTTAGCACCATGTGATTTCTTTTTGTGTGGTTACGTCAAAGACATTGTTTTATGCATCACCAATGCCGGAAACACTTCCAGAATTTAAAGAACGCATTTGTGCAGCATTCAGAACCATTGACAGAGTGATGCTACAAAATGTTTGTAACGAACTGGATAGCAGATTGGAAGTATGCCGTGTAACAAGAGAGTCACACGTCGAACATTTGTAACTGAAAAAAACTTGGTATACTTTAAATTCATGCACCACTTATTATAATATGTGCAGTAGTTTGGAAAATATGATTTTTTAAAATCGGTTACATCATTTGTACTCACCAAGTATAATTCCACAAAATAAGTAATATTTGTCTTTTTCACAGTGTAGGGAGCAATATTCAATACAAAATGAAACAAAATTTTTGACTCTAATATTGTAAAACATCATGAGTTTATTATTATTTTAATCTACGCCTTTTTAGGCGTATTCATAATTATATAAATTCGCAGCACTTATAGTCGTCGTCTGATCCGTCCATCTGTCTGTCCGTTTGTCCGCATATAAAAGTGCATAAACTACCCAACCGAACGGATAATATATAAATTTAATAAATATAATCTTTGCAGAATTTTTTGAGTCATTTCAAATATTATGAAAATCGAATCAAAATTTAAAAAGATATTAATAAAAGTTTTCTTCATTCTATTAAATCCTATTATACGTAAATAATTCAATGATATTCCATGATAGGTAATGATTCTAGGTTGCCATAGTGATTAAGAAGTCCTATTTAAGATGGAGTCGTATTATTTCCATATTACTGAATTTAATATATATAATCGTAATATATATTGTATCCATGCATTTTTGCATTAAAATGCAACAGCTATTGCACCAAGCTCAGAATATTTAGAAAACTAGTTATACTACGAACGCACCTCATTTGCCACGTTTGCGGTACAATCCCGACTTGTTGTTTAAAGCACTTCAGCACACACGGATAAAAGATATCATACAAATTTAAAATAAATACAATTAAATACATTCTTAATGTTTAAAAAATTGAAAACTTTTATATTTTTTTATTAGTTTGTTTAAATTGTTTATATTCATATCTGGAAATTTCAAAAGATGCTATAAGTTTACTCTGCTGTTTAATCTACATTAGAAATGAACTTTATATATGAACCACGGACTTTTTGGCAGCTATTCAAAATATTTTTGTATTAAGGAAATCTGGTTGTCGTGTACCAAGATGCTTAGCTACCATTTTAAAAGGGTACTCTATTGTACGAGTAAGTTTGAGATATTGCGAGCGATCAGGGTTCCTGAATTCTACTATCTGTGCGTGTAGAAGAACTATTCTGATATTAATTTAAGTTTCACAGACTAATATGTGAATTTCCAGAAATCTGATTGTTATTTTTGCAATGATATGTTGATTAGGAAACTGCGGTTGTGTAGATGATATACCTAGTGCGGGCAGAGTGGAAATCGTTAGATGCAGAACACATCTCGCCTTTCCGGTACTTTAATTCTGGATTTTTGAACGCATATTAACCCTTTATCTACTGACGGTACTTATAAGTACCATTAAAATAACTTGTTATAAAATTCATTTAACACATCGATTAGTTGTAATACAGTTTAGAGTGAGTTATAGATACGTTACTTTATCTTGTTCCAAAAGCATTATTGGTTACACAAAAGAAAAATATTTTTAAAGGGATGATTTCTTTTGCCTTTACATCTTTTCAGCTTTGTTGGTGTTGGGGAGGGGGAATTGTTTCAATTCGGAAATATTTCTGTATTTCTATTATAAGACCATTATATTTGTACATTTCCTAATTCTACAAAATATTAAGAAAAATGTTTAAAATAAAAGATTTGAGTCGGGTTATAAATGTTGCACAAAATCCCTATAAATTCAAATTTAATGAATCCTTCTAAATCCTTCAATACTTCTAAAATCCTTCTAAAATTTATTAAATGATTATGTAAATCTTTTAATGTAGTTTAAACAATTCACGAAAGATGCTTTAGAAGATAAAATTTTCATGAATTCATAATTCAGTACATAGAGGGTTAACAAGTGTTTTGAAAAAGCATTTCACCTGTAATTCTTTAATAAAATTCAGCAGATGTTGATCGTCTGTATTTAAATCTAACCGATCCTCTACTAACTTCCCTATTTATCGTCTTCCTTATTATGTATATACCGGGTGTCCCAAAAATGAGTAATGGATTTTAAAATTCAATAACTTCCAAAATGTGACAGATATTAAAAAAATTCTTGCAGGAGGGTTAAGTATGATGTCAGGAGTTTTTGTACTGTGATTTTTTATTTTAGTTCGAATTTCAGGCAATAGATGACGCTGAGAGCAACAGGTGCTCAGTCCAGACCTATATTTTGGTACTTTGGCATCCATTCAATACATTTTAATCTCCTTTTTTAGCACGGAAGAAGAGAAAGGCCGAAAAATCGAGCCTGGATTTAGCGGTTATTGCTTGCAGCGCTATCTATCGATGCTATTTGTAACTACAACTGAGAATTGCAGAATAAAAACTCCTGACATCTAACATAACATTCTTGCAGGAATTTTTTTAATATCTGTCATCGTTTGCAAGTTACGGAATTTTAAAATCCATCAGTCAAATTTTTGGGACACACGGTATATACTTCCCTATTAGAAGTAAATTGTTGTGTCTTTAGTAAACCTATCTATTTCAATTGAACAAACCGGAAGTGTATGTAACAGGCTTTACTATTGTCATTTGATTTTTTTTAACTTAAAAGACGCCACTTTGAATGTTGAAATAACGATGATAATTAGAAATTTTTTTGGGGGGGAGGGGTTTCAGTAGCATTATAAATTGTTGGCTATTTTTTTAATATAATTAATTATTTATGTTTAAGAGTGTGTTTGTAATTGTTTTATTAAAAAGAATTTTATGCTTTGTTTTTGACATCCATGTAATTGACGGTGTTCTGTAAAGGCTGTAGGAGCTGGCCGCTTGCAGGAAGCATCCCTGAGACATCAAAATAATATGAAATAAAATCATAATGCTTTCGACTTAGATTAAAGTTTTATACCTATTACCTATCTCTTGGAATGACAGAAATGTTTTATTCTCACAAACTTAGCCTCACTGCCTCTAACAGCTGTATTCGCTATAAACATACACAAGGGTTTAACTTCGTGAAAAATTGTTCTGTACGCTTTTCAAAAGCAGTTGTCAGTTTGAGCAGAATATGCCACCTTTAGTAGAGAAACATTGTCGTTTGAAGGATATCCGTAATTAACTGCCTTTCGACATGGATAAGTATGACCAAAATTAGAAGAATATCGGTATTTTCTATATATTAGTAATTTGAGCATTACCCGAGTACACTCACGACTGAATAGGCATTTAAGAAAAGAAAACTAATCGAAAGAGATAATCAGTAATTCATCTTTACGGGGTCTCAGGACGCTTAAAGTTTCAAAATTTTCGAAATTTTAATATTTTTAGATGTTAAACTCCTATCTATGATGAAACTTTTGGTATATTTGTTTCCTGAAATTCCCATTAGAACTGGAGTTATGGTTTTTATTATTATTTCCACTCAATAGCTGAAGCGGCGCTTCCGAATCTTTGAAGTCATTTTTCTCCAAATGGTGTTTTTGAGCATAACGCGCAGGATCTCTCTAAAACTTATCAATATTTTTTTTGTATGAAATTTTCAAAATATGTGTTTCGTGTTACTCTGTATAAACTGAACCTAAAATTTCATATTTATTGTTCAAAAAGTATTTTGTTTAGGTGATTATACTGTTGAAATTTCCAAGATTTTGTATTAGCTAAATACAACTTTGTATTAAAATTATAAAAAAATGACACAAATAGAAATTTATTTAGTTTCAGAGTAATCATTGCAATCTGAAGTATAATTAGGAACAAAAAATTTCCTTCTAGTTCCAAAATTTATTTTGCAATCCTGCTCGTAAACTGTTATACCAATTGTTTGCTCGAAAAATGTATTGCAGTTTGGAGCCCCCTAAAAATACTAATTCTACATTTTGCAATTTTTTAAATACATGAAATGAAAGAACACACTTATATCTTTCATTCTAATATAAATTGTGTTTTAAAATCATATACATTTTAATATATTAAACGTTAAAAATGGCCTTTTTTTTCCAGATGTTAAGTCCTGAGACCCTTAAACTGTTGTGTTGTCTAGGTGAGGTACTCTGTTATAATTAGACACTACTTTAAACCGTTTTACCAAGAAACACTTAACTGCTCTTCTTGCATACTCATCATGATCATGAAAACCGTTTTTAAATCATAATAATAGACATTATTGTCCTTTTTGTAAACAGATTATTGCCAATGCTAGCGTACAGAAAACGTTCACATTCTTTGAACAATATATAGTCCAGGCAATAGAGACCGTATAGGGCCTCGACCTAGCAAAATTAATGGTAGTACTGGAAATCGGCTTTCTAGATGTCTTTTGGGTCGCTGAATCCGAATTTGTAACTTTCCACCAAAATTTCCTCCGGCAACCCCCCCCCCAAATTTTGGTAAAAAGCCCCCCCTCCTAAAAAAAGGTTTTTATTAAAAAAATCAATTTTTTATTGTTTTAGAGAAAAAGTATCTAGAAATTAAGAAAGTAGACAAAATTTCCAACAAATTAGATATATGACATTATGACTTAGGATGAAGGGGAAGGGGGGATCTGCCTCGGAACATGCGCCGCAGTGCTGCGTGGACCAAGTTGCGCAATTCCACTTAACCACTCACACGTTTACATTAGCCCTCCCATCTTCCCTCTCAACTTTCTCTATAAAGATTACTTTAAGTTTTTTGGCTCGCTGAATCCGAATTTTTAACTTACCCCCAAATCCCCCCCCTCCAAACCCCTCTCAAATAGTTGTTTTTAACTTAAATTTCTTATTGTTTTAGGAGGAAAACATTACAAAATTCAGAAACTAGACAAAATTTGCAACAAATAGGATATATGACATTATGACGTAGGATAAACGGGGAGAGAGGGGGCTGCCTCGGAACATTCCCCGCGCGCTTTTCTCAAAAACCAAATTTTTTCAAAAAATCAATTTTTGGGGGGGTCGCCGGGTGAAATTTTGGTGGGAAGTTACAAATTCGGATTCAGCGACCCAAAAAACATAAAGTGAGTCGAAATTCAGAACTAGTATTAATTTTGCCAGATAAAATCCCCTATTGCCTGGACTTAGTGCACGTAGCGCCGCAGTGCATGATCAGAGGCAGCCCTCAACCTCCCCGTTCATCCTAATTCATAATGTCATATATCCTATTTGTTGCAAATTTTGTCTAGTTTCTGAATTTCGTAATGCTTTTCCCCTAAAACAATAAGAAATTTAAGTTAAAAACAACTATTTGGGAGGGGGGGGGGGGTTCGGAGGTATTTTTGAGGAAAAGTTAAAAATTCGGATTCAGCGACACAAAAATCTTAAAGTAAACCTTATAGAGAAAGTTCGGAGGGGAGATGGGAGGGCGAATGTAAATGTGTGAATGGTTAAGTGGAATTGCCCAACTTAGTTTACGCAGCACCGCGCGCATGTTCCGAGGCAGATCCCCCCCTTCCCCTTCATCCTAAGTCATAATGTCATATATCTAATTTGTTGGAAATTTTGTCTACTTTCTTAATTTCTAGATACTTTTTTTTAATAAAAACCTTTTTTTGTGTGGGGGGTGGGCTTTTTACCAAAATTTGGGGGGGTTGCCGGGGGAAATTTTGGTGAGAAGTTATAAATTCGGATTCAGCGACCCAAAAAACATCTAGAAAGCCGATTTCCAGTACTACCATTAATTTTGCTAGGTGAAATTTCCTATTGCCTGGACTAATGAAAGACTACTAGTAAATATGTATCGATATTAAAGTTCAGCGCTGAATTCAGATACTTTTCCTTGGAATGGGCTTTTGGGGATCCCCGAGAAGGAAATTATGGAATTCAGGAGAGATTTTTACTTCTAGAATACTAATAAGTATAAATTACTGAATCTTAGCATGGGAGAGACATTATAGTATCCAGGAGAGATTTGGCTTCTAGACTATTAATGAGCATAAGTTACTCAAATTTAATGCGGGGAAGTTTCGATGATCCAGGGGAAAAACATCCCCCTGGACACCCCTTGAATTCATCACTAGTATAGTTGTCAGATGTTATAACTCTGAGCACTTATCAGGCACTTTTGAAGAGATAAAGTTTTCCTTCTCGAAAAATTTTAGATGAACTGAAACAAAGGTTGATTCATATATTATATTTTCATCTAATTTATGTAGCCAACAACTTTGTTACCAGAAAAAAAAAAAAACAGCTAGAATAATGTTTTACACATGGGGGATGGTACATACAGTAGAACCTCGATTATCCCAAGTAACTGGGACCGAGAATCTTTCGAAAAATCGAAATTTTCGGATAATCGATAATGCTTCAATTTTAAGATTAAGGAGAAATATATGCAATATTTCTCATTATGATAACAACTGCTTAATAAAAATAAAGCAATAGAAAAAGAGAAAGAAGAGTAAATTACCTGAATTTTAATTTTTGAAATTAAGTACACAAGCGTTTGAAAAAAATACTTCGTTTGTCGCAGTTTCGATTGTCTTTACTTTGAAGCTCTATCACGGAGTTTTTTGATATTATTAGTTCATCAGTATCACAGTCTTTCTGCTGCTCCAGCCATGCCAAACCTTTTTCAAAACTTTCAAAAGCTTCAGAAATGCTAATTTGTTCGTTTTCTTCGTTCCACTCTGCAGTTTACGGAAGCTCAATTTAAATTCAAAGAAACTCTAAAAAAGGGGATCGAAAAAAAATATATGTAGTCGTAGTTCGGAAAGGACCGCTTGCACACAAGGAATATGATAGTTAAAAAAAAAAAAAAGGAAAAAAAGTTTTGAAATTTAAAAATGGATTTCGGTTAACCGAGAGTTTCGGATAAAAGAGATTCCACTGTACTTTAATAAAACCCTTTTATCTGTTTATTAATTTACAAAAGATCCATTTATATTTTTTTATACAGCGGTATTCTTCTTTTAAACGTTACTTTACAATTCGATATATAATTGAATATTAAACAGTTCAAGAAAGTCAATGAATACATATTTTTGCATTTTTATAACTCGACTACATACTTCATTATTTCATTTAAATAAATGTTTTAAAATATACGTCATAACAAAGATCATTATCAAACAACAATGATATTTAATTTGGAAAAAAAATATTCTTATTTCCTGAAAATGGAAACTTATTGTTTGAATTTATTGAAACGGAATGATTTGAAACATTTATCTTTTTTACAAACATTTTTCAGCAATAGTTTAACTGTTAAACGAGCGTACTTTTATCGCTTGCGTTGTAAAATGGTTTTGAACATTTTTTAAAGTGATAATTGATATTACAAGTTTAACAGAGAAAAGCAGTGATTAATTGTGCTTTATTTTTCTTAGTAATCCTCTCGGATAACACTTACTACTTAATTTTAGTACAAAGATGTATCTCTTCAAAGTACAGGGTGTAAATGAAAGAATGTCCCAGTTATAAATTTCAATAGTATGAACTTTAAGCGTTGTAGAGTGTGTGTTCATTGTCACAAATAAATAGTAACTCAAACAGTTTTAGAGAAGCGTATGCGCGAGTACTACTTTGTTATTGACTCGCTTGCAGTGCTACATACGCAAAATGGCGACTGCTGAGCATAAAACTTTATTGCTGGGCTGAAGATTTAAAACAAGCTAGAGCCATGCGACTTTTTCCGTTAGGAATTTATAAAAGATCGTGTCTACGTTCCGCCGCTACCAAATGATCTGCCAGAATTGAGAAACAGAATTGAAAAAGCTATTGCTTCCATTATTCCGGACTTGTAAATAAAAGTGTAGCAAGAATTGGACTTTAGGTTGGATATGTATCGTATAACTATGTGTACTATTTGTGTACATTTGTAAGAAAAACTAAGTTAGTTTATTCAATTGGATGTTTGATTTGTTGTAAATAGTAAGTAAATTAAATTGTTACTGAAACTGGAATATTCTTTTATGAACACCTTGTGTTATTTTATATTTTTATATTTTAATAAAGCAGTATAAATGACTTCAGTAATTTTTGCCTTGTGATGAGGCCGAGAGAAGCCGTAAACAGAAGAGATAATTACGAAGTATAATAAACTTCTAATTATCCCTAGGGAATAATTGAGATAGAAAACCTTTTTTTTTTTCATTTCTTTTAGTTTCTAAGGCTTCCCTATGTAGTCAGTATCCAGAGTTATACATTTTTCTCAGCGTTTTTTAACCTTTCGAAGGTCGTTATTGAAGCAATCTAAAATGGGGGGTAAAGCCATTGTTCCAATTCATTTGTGGTATCAAACCGACCCCGCAATGTTTTTTGAGTTATGGTAATAAGAAAAGGTAGCTTGGAGGGAGATAGGGCGGATGTAGCCGCCTCGCTCAGATTCTTCAACTGAAACTCGAGATTAGGGATGCACCGAATAGTGATTTTGGCCGAATACTGAATACCGAATATTCGACCAACAGGTGAACCGAATACCGAATATTCGGCTAGCCGAATAGTAACTGCTCGGCCGAATACCGAATATTCGGCTTGTCGAATACTTTTATATTTCAAAGTTTAAAGGCATTAAAATGTTACATTTTAAAACAATTTTACATAATATTTAAAACAGAAACTTTTATTCTTATAAACATGAGCTTTTTTCAAGCAAACTTTATGCTGAAAAAAATCTGCTTTGTGTTATTTAAGAACAGGATAGTTATAAAAAATTTTTAATTAATAAAATTTTAAATTTCAGGGCTTTTTCTGAGAATTAAAACAAATGAATAAAATATTCTTAAATTCTAAAACAAACATTTTAAAATCAAAGAGAAATTGTGAAAAAATTGGAAGAAAAATTGTAAGGTACTCATTTTCAGAGGTTGTAAACGTTGTTCTTAAAATCTTAGCAAGAAACATATTATATACTGGACAATGTTGAGGAAGTTGTATTTGTACATAATTAATTCCTATGAAAATCCTCATGATTGGTTAATTTTCTTAAATAATACTTAACAAACAGCAAATAAATAATGTATAAAAACATTCTCTTTTATTTAAATATGATTCTGTTTGTAAGTATTCTGAATATCTTTATAAGTTGAATGATAAACGTAGAAGTTGTATAAGGTTTTAAAAAATAATTTTTAAAAGTTTTTTTTAAGTATTCGGTTCGGCCAAACCGAATATTCGACATGCCGAATAGTTTGCTATTCGGCAAAGCCGAATATTCAGCATACAGAATAGTTTGATATTCGGCCAAACCGAATATTCGGCAACATGGCCGAATAGGCCGAATACCTAATAGAAACCGAATATTCGGTGCATCCCTACTCGAGATGAGGGGTGTGAAGTTGGAGGAGTGAGCAATCTGGAGAACTGAGCGTTCTGAGACTTTTGACATGTGCAGGTCTTCATGAATCAGTTTTTCACATATTGCCGTAACTAAGATGAATCGCATTCATGATCATTTGGACAGTTACCCTTCGGCCTTTTTCTCAGTTTCTTCCATTTCTTCCATCCATTGTCTTCCTCACCTTGGAACGTCTGTCAGGGACATATGGCCAGTTTGAAAAGTCCTTTTCCATCTAACAACAGTTTCATATGATGGACTACCACTTCCATAAGCAGCCAGCATTTCTTTGTGAATTTACCGTGTACTGTAAGAGGAGGGGGGGGGGGAGCAGTCTCTTTCTTCTCCATACTGCAGGTTTCTTTAATCTTCAGCTTCCTGAAAACAAACGAATCAACATTAATAGCTGTAATTTATAATACTGTGTACAGAAGTATCAATTAATATGCAGAAAATATTTTTATACAGCTAGCTCAATTATTTCCTAGTGATAATTAGAAGTTTACGATACCCCATACTTCAAATAGAACCTTTGGATTCTGTTTAAAATTCCAAATTTATCAAAAATTACCCTGATCTGACATATAATATTTTAAAAATTCATATTTCTCATTTTCGTAAGAATTTTTGTCTCACTAAATTTTACCGCTATTAAATAGCTTATATATTTTATTTTATTATTTTTTGTTTCATTGTTATTTTCTTGACAGACTCTGTTTTCACGTTTTTTCCTTCTTTATTTGATATGCCTTTAATGATAATTTATTTTCTTTTGTTAGAAAGCCATTGTTTTTAAACATACTATCAGTTCAGCCGTAAGAACGCAAAATTATAAGTAAAAGAAAATCAATATGCTCTATATATTAAATTGAAAACATTTCATAAGTTTTTAACATTTTCCAGCATACCTGAAAAATGTTTATTATGCAGTATGTATAATTAACATTCTCCAGTATACCCGAGAAATGTTATTATGCAGTCTGTATAATGTCTGTCTGTGGTTTAGATAATGCAAATACACCAGTTATTTATGTAATTAATATGTATTATTCAGTTTTACTATAGAATGGTATCTATTGAAAATGAAGTACGTAGCATTTAAAGTAGTTTACTGGAACACTCAAAATTATTCCGTTATTACATGGTCTATGGCAAAAAATTGTTTCCAGTGAATTTTAATGATGTTACACTATTTCCAAGCATAATTCAATTGATATGCATTTTTGAAGTGCACAGAAACATGTTTTCATTAGACTCAAGAACTGTAAAGTATTAAACTTTTATTTACAGGGTCACACAAAAGTTTTGTATTATCTACGGGGAAAGCAATCCTTTAATAATGTTACACTTCTTCACATATAATGAAATTAATTTACATTAATGAGGTGCATTTCAAGATTCTTACAGTAAAATTTTTTGTGCATAACATTTATCGTTCATTTACATGAACACGTAAAAGACTTCGGTTAGAGAACTGTCTATAAGCTATAATTTCTGGAAGTGCCTTTTGAGATGTGGTACGCGTTTTACGTTTCATAAAATTTTAACCTATTACGTGACGAGTATAAATTATATAGATCGCATGGAGGGATGCACAAAAGAAATTCGTAAGTGCTTTTGACTATGGGTTTTGAATTGCTAAAGGGTTCGTTTATACTTGTCTTAAGCATGTTTTTGCGGAAATATATTTAGTATACTAAAAGGTGTTTGTAGAATATAAATTCATTCATATGCAAATATACGTAAATAGTTGGATACATTGTCATTTATTTATGGTAAATGTTGAAAATTCGTTTTTATCTGTGCTATGTCGTTATTTCCCTGAAATATGTTTTATCTTAACATGCAGTTGGCATAGAAATCCGTATATAACATAGTCGATTGCTTCTCTGTTCTATTGAGAGATATTGCTGTTTATAAATATGGTTGGAAGCAAAATTTCTCGGAATGAATTTAACCCTTAAATGCATAGTGAAGCATATTTGTATCACTTTTTATTTAACTCTTAGCAACCACTATATTTATATAGAAATATTAATCCTGTAAAAAAAAAAAATTAAAAAGTGCTGCGAAATAAAATTAAAAATCTTTTTTAAAAAAATTTCTGGTGTCTGATCTTTAATGTTAGAATAAAAAATAAAATTCTAAAAGAATAATTCATGCATTTAAGGGTTAAGTTTTAGAAAAAAAATGTTATTTAAAATAAGGTACTTAGTGTCAAACTTAGTAAAATATTTATTAATTTGCAATATTTTAGTTATGACAATTGTTTTTACTTGTATTGCAGATGGGCAACATAAGAAAATGTTGACGTATTATACGAGAAATGTATCTCTGATTTTTTTTTCATTATTTTTCCTGCGTAATAAACCTTTCTGAGAATCATATATGATCTTTTTCGAAACAAAATAAAAAATCATGCATTTAAGGCTTAATATAACCCGTCGATCAAATAAACCTATTTGAGTCAAAACTTTTAAATTGTAAATGAAGTCAAACAAGTGCCAAAAAGAAACAAATTATATTTTGTTAAATAGTATTTCTGAATTCTACATAAGATTCCTTAAGATATGGAATATACTAAATGCATTTTGAGAACATTAAGATTTTAACACGCATGGTTTTGGAAATATCCATTCATCAAAATTAAGTTTTCTAACTATCTTTAATTACCTTTATTTATAGAATTATACACGAAAAACATTTCAAATAACAAAATATGTTTGAATAAATTTAAATTAAATTAATTTTATTTTAAAAAGATTGTATACATTACTGAATATCCCTCCTTCAGAAGACTTCATTTTTAGACAACAAATTATTCAGTAAATTTTATACAATTACAATCGTACTATGCTATTTGTTATCCATTTTTTTGCGCGCATTTACTAAAATATCGTTGAATTAAATAGTGAAAAAGATACTTAAAAAAAGGTCTATCATTTCAAAGAAACTATTTTTTTTTTTTTTTTTTTTTTTTTTTGCTTAACAAGGGGGTTCCGCCTCTCTGCTCGCTACGCTCACCAACCCACCGTGTAATCGCTTTGAGATTTCACTGGGTATCGCGAAGCAATCCCTATTTTATAGCCAACCCCAGACGTAATTGTTTCGCGTTTGCATTCTGGAACGCTTCGCGATCCCTTATTTTCTATGATTTAATTTTTAGATTCTACTTGGTAAAAACGCGCTCGTCGCTAATTTGTAACAGCAAATAATCTTATCATACGAATCTCCTCTCCTCTGAAATTATCACTTCGCCGCCTTTTCTCCGTCAATATATATGTGTAAAATTATATATATATATAGTGTTACGAATATTGTAAATAGTTAGTATATGTGTTTAAAAATATTGTAAATAGTTCAATTAAGCTCTATTCATAAGCTAATATTAGTTTTTGTTGCACTGAAATATCTCAGTTTGTGGATTTTCTGCAAGCAAGTAAACCCTATTATATTTCAATGGAAGTCTGTGGAAATTTGGCAAAATACTGGAAATAGCACCAAGTTGACTTCCCTTTTGGCGACTAATTTTGATCGCCAAATTTGGTGATATATCGGCAAGTTAGTGACAGAGACGGGTCCCCCCCCCCCCCCAATGGTAAACCCCTTTATACACTGTAAAGAAATAATGCCAGTTTTCCGGTAGGAATCGGAAAAATAGTTGCCCTTATAGTACCGGAAAAATTTCCAACCCAGCTCGGAATAAAATCCGTAAAATCGGAATAAAATCCAAAAAAATCCCGTTTTACTGACTATTTCCTTATTTTTACGGATTTTATTCCGAGCTGGGTCGGATATTATTCCGGTAGGATAAGGGCAACTATTTTTCTTATATATAAATTATTCTTATATTTTTCTTATATATATCTTATGTATAAAAGGATTAATGCCAATAACTTTCACAGAGTTAATTTGAATTTTTTATAGAAAAAAAATAAATAACAGAAAGTAAAATCTTCCTATTTGTTTGTTTTGAAGAAAGTCAACTTCTTAACAAGGTACGTTATCATTTTTTTTTTATAGATTAAGTATGTTTTTAAAGAAGAGATCTCAGAGTTTTGGGGTATTATTTTTTTAATACCACCCACGTTTGTGGTTTTTTAATCACCTGTTATAATGAGGTATAATCATGACTTACAAACAACAAATGAAAAAAAGAATCCCCGTTCTTCACAGCATAATTTAAATATAATTGACGCAGAAAATACTCTGTAATATTAAAATCTACGCTGTGAGCAATTTTCCGCTCTAGATAACAAAAATGATCTTCACGTTTATGGAAGAATTTTAATCTGGTTTATCTCTTTTATTTTTATGTTTATTTACATGTTAAAGAATTAGAAACTGTATACTTAGTGCATATTTTATTTCTTTACATTCTTTTTTGTGATTCTTACTTTTTTTAGATAAATTGTACATTTAAGCTTTCGGTATAAGAAAATTTATACTATTTACACTGCTAAAACGCTTTTTTTTTTCTTTTTTATAAAGACAAGGTCGAAAATTAATGCAACAAGCATACATTACGAAACAATTTCCAATACTATCAGAATAGTGTAATGAAAATTCATTTTTAACACTTTCCAACAAAGTTGAAATGTGTTTAAGAATTCCGTTTATCTGTATGTCTGTCTGCTTGTTTGTCTGTCGGCCGCTTATCTGTCTATCAAACCGTAAACTAACTCACGTAAATATTTCCCGATTACCATGAAATTAATAGACGTTATTGCGTATCACTATGACATGTTTGGTACTGAAACTGTGAAACAATTTTCAATACTAACTGTATAATGTAATGAAAATTCATTTTAACACTTTCCAATAAAGTTGGAAAGTATTTAAGAATTCAGTTTATCTCTATGTCCGTCTACCTGTTTGTCTGTTGGCCGCTTATATGTCTGTCAAACCGTGAACAAACTCACATATATATTGTCCGATTACCATGAAATTAATAGACGTTATTGAGTACCACTATGGTATGTTTGGTATTGAAACTATGAAACAATTCTCAAAACTAACTGTATAGTATAATGAAAATAAATTTTTTACATTTTCCAACAAATTTTAAAAGTGTTTAAGAATTCAGTTTATCTGTATGCCTGTCTACTGTTTGGTCTGTTGGCCGCTTATCTATCTGTCAAACCGTGTTCTAACTCACGTAAATATTGTCCGATTGCCATGAAATTCATAGACGTTATTGAGTATCACTATGGCATGTTTGGTATTGAAACTGAAGTGTATGGGATTTATGGTTCATTTACAGTGATACTAAAAATATTCCGTTACATTATTATCTATGGGGGAAAAATCGTTTGCGGTTCACTTTAATGAATCACACTCTTTTAAACATACTGGAATTTATTTTACATCACTGAAGTGCACTAAATGGCTCTTGATGTAGAATATAGTGTGCATAGAAATTATCCTTCATTTACAGGGACAGACAAAATAATTTGGCTACTGAAGAAATTAAACTATAATTGAACTATTGGCATTTATGAACAATTATTGCCGCAGGTGCGTTTTCAGCTGTGGTACGCGTTTTTAAATTGATCCATTTTTTATACTACTTCGTGTGCATAAATGCTGTAGGTCATATACAGCGCTACGCAGAAATGCTCATTTACATTACCGTTTATTCAGGGAAATTGTTGAATGAAAATATTCGACTGTGCTATTCGTTTAACTAAAATAACTTTTAGTTAAGCCATGTGCAATTTTTTAAAATAATATTACATATATTATTTAATTTAAAAGTCTGTAGCTTCCATCAACTTCTACGAACTCGTTATTATTTTTATCGAAATTTAATTACTCTTGTTAATACACACAAAAAAAAAAAAAAACAATATCTTTAGAATTGAATCTTGCATAGGTATATTTTTAATTTTTACTGTTCGTCAATATTATCATTTGTCTTTTTTAAATACGACGTAATTACTCCCAATTACTGCTTTTAACGCATATTAATGAATTTATAATTTTAAAGATTTCTTTTGATTGTTAATATTCACGTTTAGATTGACGTGTATTCTATGACATCTATTAATTCACATTAATACATTTAAACTAAATAAATCATGTTACACACTTTTCTAACTAAATAGCATGCATTTAAATCTATAAATAATATACAGCGCTTCACAAAAGAATTGAATACTGTAAAAGCACTTATTTTCGCGAGGCTTTAATTTTCGCGATTTTCACGCGCCCGTCGTAATCGCGAAAATTTAAGCCTCGCGAAATGTTTATTTTTTTCTCGCCTCAAATAATAATAATGAAAAATCAGAAATTTTTGACTTTCGAAATATAATGATTACAGTTACTTAAATAAGAAAGAAGTACGAAAATTTCTTGGATATTTACAACTATTTCTTGAATATTATACGACTACTACTTGAATAAAAACAATAATACAAATAGTAGAATGCAGCTCATTCACTTACAATATTTATGTCAGCTTCATTGAAGCTATTCATTTTTAGAACGATGGGGAGAGGGGGGGGGCGGAGAACTTGTCTGAAAAAAGGAAGTTTCTTAAATTGCCTTATGCAAAAGGGGTTCTATTTAGGTAGTTTCGGAATTTTTCAAATTTCGGTTCAGTTCATATGGGCCGAAACTAGCCTTTTTTGCACCCGGAGCAAGCATGGATTTTGGCGCCCCCCCCCCCCCCACTTCCGCAAAGTATATTCACACTGCAAATAGAAGCGTCTTAAATTTAGACACATATGTGACTGAAAAAGAATTTTAGACACTTAAGTGTCTTAATCTGAAAATTAAGACACTATAGATGTCTTAATTTAAGATACATAAGCGTCTTACTATGACCATGGTGTAAACGAACTGAGAATAATGTCTAAAATATCCGCAAACGTCTTATTTTAAGACACTTCATTGCTTTAAACGTGTCTTAATTTTTGATTCTTCCGACGCAATAACCACCAGGGGGCACTAGCACTCCCAGTTGCGCATGCGTTTTAGATGTCTTCGTTCGAAGTGGTATACGTTGTAATTCAAACAAAGTTTGTTTTTATGTACGCGTGTATTTTAATTCGTTTTTTGCGAAATGTGAAGTACTGTGATTTTAATTCGTATTAACTTGGATTATGTATTTATTGAATACATACATCTGACGTGTGTGCTCGGCATCAAATGTCTCTTAGAAGCTGTCGTCGATACAAGGGCGGGATAGACACAGAACAGAAGTAGACGACGGTTGGATTACACCCGGAAATTCTACAAAGCGTGTGCAATGGGCTTAGTGTTAACTCGTATCAATTTATATCAATAATATTGTGTTATTCATCTTCGTCCTGTCGAAGCTGGCAAAAAAAAAGAAACTTTTGTCTGGCGGGTCCTGTTTTTAGGATGAAACATCTCATCCTTTAAATATGGCTAGTCGGATGTATTATGGATTACCTTTTAAACTGATGAAAGTCTTTCTCCCTCACTGTGGTTGTGGTAGTTTTTAAAATTTCAAATCGAGGAATATTTCTTACCTCTTGCAGCAACTCAAGTAAGTTTCTTTATAGTAGTAAAATTAGTGTATTTTATGATTTTATTTATTGTACTAAACAAAATCCTGCATGAAATTTAATTAGTTTTGAATCTGTTCGCAAAAAACCCCACTAATTCTAGAAGTATATATTTTTAAACTTATGACGTTCTTTTTTATTACGAATTATATATTCAATGTCAGTTCTTAGTTTCAATGGATAATTTTTATATCGCAGTAAATGACGGCCACAAGGAAGTAAAGATAAAAAAAAACTTTGAAAGATGACCTAATGCTTTCTTACTTCCTGGCATAAAACCGCAGATTAAAAAAAGATAAATAAAGTAAATGAGACTCGTCTATTATATGAAGCTGCCTGTAAAAATATACATATGTATTTGATTTGCAATCAACTCTAATACTGATTTTTTTATTATTTTTAATAAAAAAGTAATTTGAAATTTATAATGGGAAAAAGTAAAAACCTCTAACTAGATTTCGTATTTAAAATTGTGGTAACTTTATTTATATGCACTTATACGAAAAATACAAAAATGACAGATGTTACTGTATATATTTAAGACGAAAGAAGTTTGGAAATCATAAGTTATTTTTTCCTCATGTTTTTAATATAGAATATGTACTTATTTGTTTTTATTGATAGTTGAATAGCTTTTGTGAGTACCCTCTGATCTACATAAAAACTTGCCCATGTGGAAATATAAATTTTTTAAAAACATAATTTTTAAATAAGTATTTTCATTTTTTGGGGGGGGAGGGGGGGATTTTGCATGAATTTTTGTAAAGCTGATATCTTAAATCTTGCACTGATTATAATGAAAGTTTTGAACTTTTAGAGTAGGACAAGTTTAAAAACGCAAATATATTTAACAAAATACCAAAGTCATTTTTTCCCCAATGTTATTAAAGTAGAATATTTATTTATTTATTTTCATTATTCATAGTTAAATGGCTGTTGTGATTATCAAGTGATGTATATGTAAAATTGCCTATGTGGCAATATATTTTTTTATATTTTCATTTTTTTTTGGGGGGGGGGGGATTTTTGCAATTTTCGTACATCTGATATTTTAAATCTTTTTCCACATTCAACCGAGTATAATAAATATTTTGAACTTTTAGAGTAGGACAAGATTATAAAATATATATATATATATTTATCTATGTACCTTAAAAGCCCTTAATAGCGAACACTTCGGGAACGCGGAATTTGTCCGATAATTGGAGATGTCTACTTTTTTGAGGTAAAAATATACAAATATGTATGTCTGCTGATTAAAAAAGTATTCGTTAAATAGAGGTGTTCGCTATTCGAGAATGTTCATTAACCTCCACAACGGATACTCCCGAATATCGGACATCTCAATTTAGACAACTATAATGCAGGGTTGCGTTTTTTACAAAAGTACTTCTTGATTAAAGGAAGGGCAAACTGGGAAGTGCCCCGTCCCCCTACGACTGTAGTGCCCCCAAATTTGATGTGCAATATTTGTAAAGCTTATATTTTAAATCTGTTTCGAAATTGTACTGATTATAATCAATATTTTGAACTTTTAAAGTAAAATAAGGTTAAAAACAAAATAAATTTAAAAAAATCTAATATTTAGATAAATATTTTTTGTTTTTTAATCTTGTTCTACTCCTGAAGTTCAAGATATTGATTATAATCAGTACAATGTCGTAAAAGATTTAAATTATCAACGTAACGAAAATTGTATACCAAAACTGAGAGCACCAAAAAAATCAGGCTGTATTGGGGGGGGGGGGGGAGGGGCAGGACCACAGCCAAATATTTTTCCAGGATTCAACGTGGTCAAACATGGCTACGTATGATGCTTACAAAAAAAATGGATGCGATTCAGACGTTTGAAGTGTCTGAAATTCAGACGCAAAAAGTGTCTGAAAAAATTCAGACATTTTAAAATGTCTGAAAATTGAACACTCCATTTCAGACACTTAAGTGTCTGAATTTCAGACATTTTAATTTAGAGTGCACAAAGAGAATTTTACTAATTTTCTAATAGCCGACTTATTTTAAAATTTAAAATATGTAATCTTAAAATATGTAATACTGAACTACGTAATCTACAATGGCGGATCCAAAGGGGAGGTCACGGGGGTCATGATTCCCCTCTGAACACCAACAAAAATATTCTAAAGATAATTTTTTAAAATTAAATATACAGTTAGAATCCCGATTATCCGAGTCCTGCTTAACCAAGTTTCCGCTTTCGCCGAGTTATTTTCTTCTGATAGACTGATGGCTTCTATTATTATGAAACAGTCATTATAAATGAAGTGTTAGGTGAAGATGAAAGTGCAGTCGTACTGCTCTTTCATCTTTACCTAACACTTCATTTATAATGGCTGTTTCATAATAATAGAAGCCACCAGTCCACCAGAAGAAAATGATCTATTCCAAATGTATAATCCTTCATTTGGCGCCCCTTCGTTCTGGCGCCCGGGGCACATGCCCCCTCTGCCCCCCACCTTAGTTTCGGCCCTGCAGTTCATATAAAATTCGCGAAATTTTCAGCTCGCGAAATCACCGATAGCTTCATTTCCGCGAAAATTACGGCTCGCGAAAATAAGTGCTTTTACAGTACTTTTCTAACTATGGATGATAATTGCTGAAATTGGAATTTATAAGTGCGTTATACATGTTCCAAATTGTTTACTTAGGCAACATTTTTCACCTTAATAAACTGTGAAGTTTTGTTTTAGTATTCTGAATCAGTTGGAAAATATTTCATAATCTATGTTGGACGCATGATTTTTCGTTTTCTTTTTTTCATTTAGTGAAAGCTGATATATAAGTAAAGAATTAAACAAAAAACTAATTTACAGAACAAATTAAAAAACAAAGTTTAATTCCTAAATTGTTTAAGCCCGAGAAGGGGTAGATATTAAGATATTTCATTCAATTGGTTCTACATTTAATGTTAAATTTTTGTAACAAATAAGTTAAACCAATTGAACATTAAAAAATAAAAATGAAATCATACAATATAATACTTTAAACACCTATATGTTTAGATTCCGTTCAAATAAAATCGAAATAAATCATAGACTTTTTCCATTTTTAAGTTGTAAATATTTGTACTGCAGATTTTGCATTATGTTTATGACGATTGTACATAATATGATAAGATACATGCAAAATACAAAACTTTAAAAAAAGTCTAAGATTTATTTCGATTTCATTTGAACGGAAACTAAGTATATATGTGTTTAAAGTATTATATTGTATGAATTTCATTTTTATTTTTTAGTGTTCAATTGGTTTAACTTATTTGCTACAAAAATTTAACATTCAATGTAGAACAAATTCGAATGAAATATCTTAATATCTACCCCTTCTCGGGCTTATACAATTTAGGAAATAAATTTTGTTTTTTTAATTTGTTCTGCAAATTAGTTTTTTGTTTAATGTGTGAAATTTTTTAATAACTACTGCATTCAGACGAACGCATTTCAAAATTAATGGAAGGTATCATCATCAGGCTTTGATTGAGGCGATATACCATCACAATTTGTGATGCAATTTACCTATGTATAATTCAAAATGTTTCACCAGTGCAGTAATATAGGTTGCTGTAGTTTGGTCAAAAAATTACAATCTAAACTTGAAAAATCTGCTTGAAAATGTAATTTTTATTTCCACTATGACGCCATATTCATCTTCTTTTTAATTCTTAAAAAACAGTAGCGATAAATGGGTTTCCATTCGTTTTTCTTGGATTGGGGATTTTTAAGGCCAAATCTGCTGCTGTTAAGACATACCATGGCTGTTTTCGTATTTAATTAAAAATATTAGTTAAACATTTGAAAATAAGCTAATGTAAAATGAATTAAGTAAACAGTGTCATCGTTTCCCGGTATTTTTTAACAGCGCTATAAGAAAGTTCTTTTAAATAATTCATTTTAAATGTATCGTTTCAAATCTGACGTAATTTACACCAAACTTTTATTTCTCTTATTAATATTCACGTGAAAATACTTTTGTTGTTAGAAGAAAATATTATTTGCGCTGTCTTCGAATTCACAATAATAGTTGAAAAGATTATCTCAAAGTATCTCGCGCAAATATATTTTTCAATTTAAATTGTTTTGCTATATTTTTTGCCATTTTAAATATGACGTAATTTCCTCAAATTAAAAGTTTTAACGCATAATAATGATTTTTTTTATTTTAAGATTTTGTTTCTCTTATTTTAAGATTTTGTGTAAATATGGTTCGGCACAGATGTCATTGGCGCAATTTTTTTCTGAAGCCAATTTCACATGCGCAACGGGTACTTAACTGGTGCTAAAGTGTCGTTATTTTGATTGATATGGTAACCCGGATGTTGTTGTTTATGCTATCGAAGTTTTCGTCAAATTGGCCTCGGAAAAAAATTGCGCCAATATGTATATGACGTATATGACATCTGTGCCTATGGTTCTTATGACGTAATTTTCCTGCTTTTAACATGTAATCATTTAATTCTAATTTTAAAGTTTTTTTTTCTGTTTGTAATAGTCACGTGTAAATAAATTTTTAATTTGAAGTAAACATTATTGTTTGCACTGTTTATACAACTGGCAACATTTTAAATTAATAACATTTTCTAAAATTTGTAAACAATATCTCTCGAAATGCTCAAAATTTGAATTTAAAATTGAAATAAAACCTCAAATAATGAGTCGAATAAGAAAAATAAATACAATCTGCACACCGGGAACTTATAACGTATAAAATGATCAAATTCTCATGTATAGCTTTTGCTGCAATAAAACTTTTTTAATAGAACGATTTTGTCCAACTTTAGAATTAAATATCTCTTAAAATAATTCTTCGATTTGAAACTGTCTGCATCAGCGTGTTTATGAAACATTTCTCTATAATACTACCGATTTTCATGTTTTTGCATGCAACAGTTTTTTTTAATATTAACGACGAAAGGCCATGCTTAAGCATTCAAATTGGATGCCGATCTACCCGGAATATCTACGCCGATTTTCATTGGTCCATTTCCAAATCAAAACTTTTTTTTATATAAGTAGATAATAATTGGGGGTTCTATGCCAGCGGTGGGAGCGGTGTGACCTCTGTGCACCTGTGAAGGTCATGCCGCGGCGGAGGTCATGGGGTCAAGGTCATGCGTCGTACTCTTGGAGGAGGGGGTCAAGGTCATGTGACGTACTCTTGGAGGCGGGGTCAAGGTGATGTGATGGAGGAGGGTGACGTCATCTTATAAGATAAGGGTTTAGATAAGAATTTTTTTGAGCGGAATTTTTGGGAGATTGATTTTTTTTGTCGTACTACAGTACGCGGGGTATTTTTTGGTTTTAATGGGGGGACTTTAATTTTTTTAGGGAGTATTTTTCAATCGGTTACATAAATTAACATGATACAGTATAAGGGATATTTTTCTGACAGTTATATAAATTTAGTGTTACAGTTTGAGGGATATTTTTTACTATCGGTTTCATGAATTATGTGTTACAGTTTGAGGGGAGCTATTTGTGTAAGGGTTTTGGTGCTGCCATCTAGTGTCGATTGATAGAATTTATTTTCGGAATTAGTATTTTTTCCAAAAGGTTTCGAGGAGGATTGAACCTGCAAAATGTAGTCGTGGTTGAATAATAGACCGTTACCTTATCGATTCAGCCACGATTACATGCTTCAGAATGAAAATTTTAAGAAGTGCTGTGCCCTTTTTTAGAAAAATGAGTCATTTTTGAACCAATCACAGATTTTTTTTAGGCACACGCGCGCCACCTATGATTATTATAAATTGATGCGAATAAAGTTTTTTTCATTAGTTGATTAATTACTGCTGCTGAGTGAGGTTGTTCTTATGTCTAGTGTTCAAGATATTGCTGTTGTAGGAGCACCCGGAATGATTTTTGAAGCGACGAATCTCGTGCCTAAAGTGGAACCTGTTTCAGATGTTGAAATGAAACCCTCTTCATCAGAACTTTTCATTAAAGAAGAACCCCCTTTTGTTTGTGAAACCTGTAATAAATCGTTTATGCGAAAGTTTGTGCTTAATAGACATGTGAAATCGCACTTGCAGAAAAAACCCTTCTGTTGTGATTTGTGTGGAAAAAGTTTTATTCAAAACAGTGATTTACGACGACATGTTAAGATTCATTCGAAAACGTGTGAGGTATGCAACGAAATCTTCGCAAGAAAAGTGGACTTTTTAAAACATCAAAAAATGCATAAACCTACTGAACGTAGAAGATCTGTGAGAAAGATCTCGAAACAACTAAAAGACGATCAACGAAGTGTGTTAATTAATCGCTTGTGTAATTTACTGCAGCGAGTGTGTGCTTCCTGTGACTCATCAGTGACGTCATCTGTTTGAAAGAATGTGATTGGATATAATATGCGTCACTAATGTATAAAAGTTTTTTGTTTTTACAATTTGTTCAGTTTACTGCTAACTTTAGTGATTGCTAGTCCAATGGCTGAAAATTTTTTGAAAAGATCTCACGGGGAAATGTTGACGCCTTCCGAGTATCAACCCCTGCTGGACGATTCAAGATTTAACATGGAAAGTGTTACGCTGTATCCTTTCACCGACGAACCTTCATCGCCTATCAATTGTCATGACGAAGAAACGTCGTTTCCTGATTCCTGCTGTGAATCCGCTCAGGATATTATGAATGAATTTTTCATCGACTTTAACTTACAGAAATCTTCTACTGTCCAAATGGACGAAGAACCCATGTCTGATAGACAAAATGTGTTTCAAACCCCACCTGTGAAAGATTGCAATTTTATTTTTCGAAAAGAACTTGGAAACGCTTTATTTTTAGGACTGCATTTTCAGAATGCTGAATATTCTATTCAAATTCGAGAATTTACGAGTGAAGGAATTCCAACTCAGAATGGAATCGATTTAGATATTCGCACTTGGTATGAATTCCAATATAAAATATTTGCGTTTAATTTGAAATATACCAGTTCTTCATTCATTGCCAATAACACCCTTTTGGTTTTGAATGAGGATAATTCCACTATGTGGCTCAAAATGTTAAAAAAGGAATCCCACATTCAATTAAACAATTATCAACTTGAACAGTTGAAAGAAAAAGCCTATAAATTCAATAAGAAATTGATTCATCATATGTATGAAAAACATTTACCTGCTTTATTAAAACAAAAATGTCAACGAAGTTCTACAGAAAATGAATTTGTTTTGTGGTCTAAACTAATTTATTGTATCGAGAATTCTATTTTAAATATATTTAATCAAATTTATGAATGTACCGGTTGTGTTTTTAGACATCCAAGTGTTAGTCTGCATTCCTGTTTTATGTTAAACAACCGTGAAAAATTTCAACAGTTGGGAGATATGATTTTAATGCTTGTGAATTTTGACGATGTGTTATCCATGTTTTTAAAGAATGTGGATTCTGTTAGCGATCAGTTTTTATGTAACTTGAATGTAGAAACTTTTAAAAGTGTATTGTTTAAATCGTTTTAATAAATTGATTTCATTTTATATTTGTGTCTTTATTTTTTAAAATGGTGTGTGTTTATTCTAACATAGGGGAATTCAAACAAATTTTTGAAAAAAGAATGAAATATAATTCGATTAAACAATTAAAAAAAGAAATAAATTAAAACAAGCTTACCAGAAACACGTGCTACATCCTTGGTTACTTGACTAGAAATGAAAAATCTTACAAGTCCTTATCGATTGGGTTTCTCCAATCTAACCTCCTACGTCATCAGTGTTATCATACAGCATGTGATAGGGTTTCCCCAACACGTGATATCCTTCTACGTCATGAGTGATATCATACACCACATGACAGGGTTTCCCCATCACGTGATAACCCCTACGTCATCAGTGATACGTGATGTCATATACCACGTGACTAGATCTAATCAGTTGATAAGATTAGACGATAAGAACATGTATATAACCACGAGCAGATCATCAGTGCTCATAATTTTCGTTGGAGTTAAACTGTACTAGTCTAGTTGGATACCTCATGCTGCCTAGTGACTTCAAAATGACTTCCATGTTTTATTCGGATAATGGATTAAACGTCGAATATATTAACGATTTTATCGAGAAAGCTCATGCTGACCGGTATTTGACAGAGTTGCGGACATTGCCTTTCTTTCGACCTACTTTCCGTATTTTTGGAAAGGATGTTAAGCCTAAACGCCTGATGTTAGGTTATGGTGATACCAACACAAGCTATGCCTTTAGCGGAACCAGTGTGCCCGGCAACCCTTGGACGCCCCTCATGATTGAATTGCGAGACAAAGTAGAAAAAGAAACAGCATGTACTTTCAACTATGTGCTGCTCAATTTCTATCAAGATGGATCTACTTGTATTAGTCACCACAAAGATGACGAATCCTGCCTGAATGCTGTGTTTCCTATTACAGTGCTCAGTTTTGGTGCTCAGAGAACTATTGAATTCAAGAGACCGAATGTGCCCTCTACATTTATAAAATTGGGACATGGTTCGTTGTACATCATGAGCCCTCCCAGCAATGAACTATTCACCCATGGTATTGGGGCAGAGCCTCACATAAAAGATATACGGATTAGTCTTACTTTTCGACATTTAATTTCCCATCCCCTTGATCTGAAAAAGCCAAGACTGGATTTTGCTACTTTATCGAAGGATCCGGAACTACATCTAGACTTGTTCACCCTTTCTGATGACGATGAATTTCCACGCTGCTCTTCACCTAAACATATTTCGCCGATGAATAAAACTGAAGCTGATATTTCCCATGAAGACGAGTGGTTTACTAGAACCTTTAAAGGAAGTTATTATTCAACCACTTGGAATCTAGAATGGTGTACTTTGGCACAAATTCAAATGGAAGAAAACTGTAACTTAAAACTTCACATTCGAAACTACAAAGAAGGTTCTCATGGGAAGCTATTTCCAACGAAGAATGGGGTTGTGATGACTGCTACGACTTTTGATCATTTCCAACAAAATGTGACAAAGTTCAATTTTTATTCTGTGAAAGAGTCTTCCATTTGTAATAATCAATTGATCTTGGCATTCTTAGACGAAGATTTTTGTCTACTTCAACAAATATTCAAAACGGATCAAAATAATTTTCATTTCAAACCGAATGGAATTCGATTATCCCGAGATCAATTTTTGAAACTCACGGAATTTTGTTCTGAAATTATTGACTGTTTTATTGACATGCTTTTAACACGAGTGATTCCTGTTGCAATTTTGCGAAAATCAGAAAAATGTATACATTCCCACATAGACTCTGATTCTGCTAAGAAAAACTTTTTATCCTGCTTCAACCATGAAGTAGAACAATCTTTACATCGTGTTTTTTCGTGCTACGGGTGTAAAATTAACCAGCTTTCACAAATGGATCATGAATGTCTTTTAACTACTTTACATGAAAAATTTGAGATGTATAAAGACAGCGCTTTATTGAATTTTAACGTCTTTCAATTTGTGAAGAATGTCACTTCAAACTGTGTTTGTCACTATACACATGCATTTTTTGCCAATTTAAAATCTGACTTTTATAAAAATTACTTAGAAACAATTTTTGTTAATAAGCAAGAAACATAATGTGTAAGCAATTAGATTTAATAAAACATTTGTTATTTTTCATTAACCCATTTCTCTGTTTTATTTAAATTTTCTTTCAGCTTGTTAATACTTTGCAATCATCTTTTTAAATTTTAGAGAGAGAGAAGAAAAAAAGTATTTTGAATAATGCTTATTGAAATACATGAATATGATAATAATTTTTCTCTTTTTGGGAAAAAAAAAATATTAACACTTCTATTACTTTTATGGGAAAAAAAAATATTAACACTTCTATTACTTTTATGGGAAAAAAATTCAGATTTTCTAAGACAGAAAAAAAATATTTTAAAGAACAAACGCAATTCATTTTAATATGTATTTAGTTCTATTAAAATCACTAAAAGAAAATAATGAATAAGTTTTAATATTCATGAAAGGGGGTTTCTTGAAACCTATATTACCATTGTGGGGAAAAAAAAAAAAAATCATAGTTTGAATAATTTAAGTGGAATGCTATTTCTATTAGAATTTTATAATAAATAGTTTTAGTGAATCACCCATTATCATTAATGAAAAAAAAAGCAGATTAATTAGTGTTTCAACTCATTAAGACTTTGATTTGATCCTAAAATAGTTATCTTTTGACAATAAATAGAGAAAAAGACTCTATAGTTTGCAAATTAACATTTCTTGTTTGACACTTAATTGATGAAAAAAAAAAAATATTCTAAGTCTAACAATTAAAAATTCTTAATGAATACTATTTCTAATTTGGGATATACTAAAATATTATTTGAATTCATGTAAGTTCGTATCACGCGATGAATCAGCGCTTGGAAAAACCCTTATCAGATAAGATGAGATAAGATGAATCACCATCAGTAGATATACTCAACGTGTTTGTCCGAGGCTAAATCAGTCTCTCGCAGATTTTACATTGTGATAGTGCTTTCTACAGTTCGTGCTCTTCAAAAATTTGTGTGTGTGTGCCTATTTTTGGATATATAGAAAAAGAATGGATTCTTCAACTCATCAAAGTTCTGCATCTACTTTCTCTGATGATGATAACGTAAGTAATTTAATTTATTTAATGTGAAATGATTTTATTTAAATGATTTAGAGTTTTTTTGGAAAAAATGTATTCTGTTTACTATAACTACTTTGAACAGAAATTAGCGAAAATGCTTTTAAAATAGGAAATTTTATTTTTGAACTCTAAATCTATAATGAATTTATATATAAATATTTATTAAGCGATACTTCTATCCTATGTTTTAACGTTAGTATATCAAACTTTTTTTGAAGAATTAAATTATTTAAGTGATATTTTTATAATGAAATACTTATTTGGATTCTCAATTTTTAAATTTGTTTTTGCAAAATAAATCTAAATGAATATATCTAAATACTTATTAAGCGATACTCATTTATTGAATTGATAATATGTGAAATTGATATTATAGAATTATTTATGTAGTATTTTTAAATTGCAAACTTATTTGAATTCTTTTTTTTAATTTATTTTTGAAAAATATAACTAAAATGAATATATCTAAATACTTATTAAGCGATACTCATTTATTGAATTGATAATATGTGAAATTTTTTTTAAAGAATTAAATTATTTAAGTGATATTTTAAAATTTGTTTTGGAAAATAAATCTTGATGAATATATCTATAATGAATTTATATATCTAAATACATTTTAAGCAATACTTATTAATTGAAGCGTTAGTATGTTAAACGTTTTTTTTAAAGAATTAAATTATTTATGTGATATTTTAAAATTTATTTTTGGAAAATAAATCTAAATGAATATATCTAAATATATTTTAAGCGATACTTTTTAATGAATCGATAGTATGTGAAACTTTTTTTAAAGAATTCAATTATTTTCGTGATATTTTAAAATTTATTTTTGGAAAATAAATCTAAATGAATATATCTAAATATATTTTAAGCGATACTTTTTAATGAATAGATAGTATGTGAAAAAAAAGTTTAATTTTTTTTTAATTTTGTTTACCATTTTCTGAAATTTAAAATATATCTCCTTTTACTTAAAACAGTATTCACATTACTATAATATTTTAAAACTTGTTAAGTATTGAAATTAAACAATCTTTACTAGTATTGCTATTTTGAAATGATTCATATTTGTGGGGAAAACCCGATGACGTCATTAATCAGATAAGATTCTATTATCTCATTAATCAGATAAGCGTACCGCTGTGGGTAAACGGATTCATTCTTAAATTAGTTGTTCTAGAGAGTAAACGTTAAAATTTTTGCTTGAAGTATTGTAAATTTTTGGTACAGTAATAAAAAGATCCCTAAAAATTTTTATTCAAAAGTTCAAAGTCATGTAAGTTACTTATTTTGAAAAATTGTTTTATGTCGTTCTATATTTTAATGTATTAATTACTTTCTAAATGGTTTTAACCTAAGAGTTTTCCACATAGAGTGTCTTAATATTTCTAATTGATTTATTTTTCAAACTCTTTCTAAATGTATATATTCAATTACTTATTAAAAGTTCTACTCATTTTCATGAAAAACTGCTAATTTAAAAAAGTAAATTGCTATTTTGATATGTTATTATTTATGTGGAATGTTCTATTTTATGTTAAAAATGTTTTATTTACATATATTTTTGTTAAAATTCCCTTTCCATGTGAATCCTAAAATTTCTTAATGCAAAATAAATTTTAATTCGAGTGAATATTTAACTTAAATCAAAATATAAACAAAGTCTTTATTCTATGTGAATTTATTTAGAACCTGTTATTGATGAATCCTCTTAAAAATTCTTAATGTTACTATACCCTTTTCGAAAAGAATTTTAAATTGTTTAACTTTCAATGTGTGGTGAAAATACAACCTAAAGTGTAATTTTTTTTTTTTTTTTCCCCACCTAACTTGCATTGGGTAGTTATTTTCATTCCACCTAACTTGTAATGTGTAGTTATTTCCTATGAAATATATATTTGAAAAATTTTAGATACTCTTTCGAAATTTGTGAATAACCTTTTTTTTTTTTTTTTAAATAATCGTTTCTAAAAGTTATCTTCAAATGTTGAATGCATGTTTCAACAACAGGATGAGTCATCACTTAATGACTCATTAATTGATAGAGTGTAACCTTTATCTTTTCTGCTATTATTTAGTTAACCCCTTTTTAAATTGAATGTTTAGACTCTGAACCATTAAAAATAGTTCTTAATGTGGGTTATTTTTATAATTTAGTGGGATATGGACATGAGTTTCTCTCCTAGTAAAATTGATGCCTTAGAAATCAAAACATTGAAGGAGTTGGCTGAAAAAAACCAAATGGAAGAATCCATGAAGGTATTTTTTAATTATTTTTATTGTATAAAAGTAGATCTAATAGTATATTAAAACTATACATTTAAGATTTAAAAACCTAATATTTTATTGTAAACCTACAATCTAAATTATACTAAAGTATTTTTTTTTTTTTTTCAATCTGAATAAGATTTTTTTAACTTTATTTTTTTTAGTAACTTTTATTATAAAAAAAAGTTTAAGTAAAACACTAATTAATTTTGGGTTAACCATATATGTGGAAACTTTTTGACGGGATTAATTTTTTTCTTTTTCAGTGTAGTATAACAAACACTCAGTTAATTAGGACTTTAGAGGTGGCTGAAAACAAGCATTACGCTTCGACTTCAGCCCAACCCGATATGGAATCTTTCAAGGTGTGTATATGTTTTTGTAAAATGAATTACTTGTTTAAAATTTTTAACGTTGTTTAAACCTAAAGTATTTTAAATTTTTAACGTTGTTTAAAGTATTTTAAATGTCAACTTCAATTTTAAACGAAATATTTTTAAATGTTAAAAATAGAAATTAAGTAGATCTTTTTTAAACTCGAAAGAGTAAAACGAGGTAATTTATTTATATAAAATTTTATTTTTTAGCCCATAATGGAGTCACCCTTATTAGAGGAAATCATGAAGGAGTTGCCAGAGGATTTTTTCCTGGATAATGAAGTTTTCAATTCACCCCCTAAAGAGTCACCTACTCATACCCGTTCAGAACCTTCAGTTTTACGAAATCTGTTAACAGAGGCTAAAGTAGGAACCCCACAAAAGGATGACGTATCTACTTTGAAGTCTGCCAAGGTAGGAATTTAAAAACTCATATTTTCTTTATTGTTTGGAAAAGTTTAGTATGATCGATTGAAAGTTTTAAATATTATTACTTTTTTCAAAAGAGACTTAATTTAAAGATATATTTTTTAAAATGTTACAAGTTTAATTTTGCTTTTCAAACTAAATTTATCAAAAAATGTTATAAATTTAATTTTGCTTTTTAAACTAAATTTATTTAAAAATTGTTCCTCTAAAAATTAATGAAAGTAAAATTATCATACTGAACTTTTTCATTTGCATGAAAAGATATTTCTATGTAACAATATTTTGGAAGGGACATTTTCTAAGGGTGTTTCATTTGGGTCAAAAAATTTTAGTGATTATCCTATTTTAAAGAGTCTATTGAGAAAACGTTTAGAGAATAGGGGTTTTGAAATTTTTATAAAGTGTAGCTAATGTTTTTATTTCTTCGTTTAAAAATAGTGAGTTAAAATTTTTAAAAGGTAGCAAAAATAGTTCATTTTTATTTAGTAAACTAAATTTTAAAATTGGGCTTTTTTATCTTTACAGACTTGCCCAACATGCAATAAGTCATTCGCACGTAAAGATGCTTTAATGCGTCATTTAAAAACGCACACAGGTGATAAACCTTTCTCATGTAATATATGCACCAAATCTTTCACGCGAAATAGTGATTTAAACAGGCACTTGAAAGTGCATGAAAAAGTGACATGCACTGAATGTGATGAACAATTTGATTTTAAAAAAGATCTGACTCTTCACAAGCGCACCATGCACCAATCATCATTAAAACGTAAAAATGATGATACTATTGCACCCCAAGCTAAAAAACCTCGTAAACATAAATCCTTTGACGCTCTTGATGTTTTTTCCATCGTAACATTTGATTCCAATGAAGATAACAATAAAGATTTTAATATATTTTTTGAACATATGACCCCCCTTCTGGAGGAAGAAATACAGTACCAATTGCTTGAAAAAAGGGCAATTAAATGGTACCTCGTAACCCATGTAATCCTCAACCGGATCACTCAAGAAGGTGACTCGGAATCGATCACAGCCAATTTTAGATCGAAAGTGATGATCGAATTAGCAGATTTCACCATTTCTTCCAATTTAGAGCAAGCATATGCGAAAATTATAAGATCATTCGAAGCCTTTACTCAAATGGGGTCGGGGTGGACGATGGAACGTATTGAAAAAATGGAACTATGCATGACAAAATTCCACCCCCTTGCCGCTAGCAGCTATATCGAGCTTCCTCCAGAAATAGTCACTAAAAGGGCCGTTCTGAATATCGTTAATAAAAATGATCATAAATGTTTAGTCTGGTGCATTCTCGCCCACAAATATCAAATTCCTTTAAATCAACATGGTAACCGAGTATCAAAATATGAGCCCTACGAGCACGAAGTGAAATTAGGCAATATTCAATGCCCAGTGCCCTTAAATAAAATATCCAAAATTGAAGAACTGAATGATTTGCGGATAAATGTCTTCGGGTATGAAGAAGAAGTATTCCCTTTGTACATATCCGAACGAGAAGATGAAGACTGCATTAATTTGTTGCTCATATCCAAAGAAGATAACTATCATTACTGTCTTATAAAAAGTTTCTCGAGGTTGTTGGGGGATCTCACACATCATAAAGCTGCTCATTTTTATTGCTACAGGTGCTTGCACAGATTCAGCAATCCTGATTTATTAAAACAACATACTCCTCTTTGCAAGAAGCAAGCACCTCAGAAGATCAAAATGCCAGAGCATGGGGACCATATTCTTCAATTTGAGAATTATCAATATTGTCATCCGGTTCCCTATGTTATCTATGCCGACTTTGAATCTTTGATTGTCGGCATGGATCAGGTGCACACAAATGACAAAAAAACAAAGAAAATAGCCCATCACGAAGCATGTGGATATGCATACCATATTATTGGTCCTAATGGGAAAAGAACCAAACCCATTTCTGTATATCGCGGGCCCAACGCTGTACAAGAATTTTTAAAAGCCATTATCAAAGAAGAAAAAGAACTTGCCAAAATTTTGACGACCATTGTGCCAATCAAGATGACGCCCCAAGATAATGAAGATTTTCAATCAGCCACGGTATGTTATCTTTGCAAAAAACCATTGAATGGGGACAAGATACGCGACCATGATCATCTGGATGGTCGCTATCGGGGGGCCTTGCATAATAGCTGCAATTTAAAGTTTAGGCTTCAAAAGAAAATACCCGTCGTATTTCATAACCTGAAACATTACGACGGGCACTTACTCATGCAGCAACTGGGCAATATTGTTGACCATTCTTTTTCTGTCATTCCATCCACAATGGAAAAATACATATCATTTTCATTAACCAAACAATATGGAAAGTGCAGAGTTTCGCTCACATTTATTGATAGTTTCGCTTTCATGGCTACCTCCTTAGAAAAACTTGTCTCTAATTTAGACAAAGACAAGTTTCATTCATTAAGGCAGCAGTTTCCTCATCATACCGATCTATTGTTAAGGAAAGGGGTCTACCCTTATGAACATATGGACTCTTTTTCAAAGTTTGAGGAAACACAGCTGCCACCACCCGATGCATTCACCAGCACTTTGACTGGTGAAAAAATTTCACCCGAAGATTACCAACATGCTCAAAATGTTTGGCAAGCATTCGAGATTAAAAATATGGGCGCATATCATAATCTATACGTACAAACGGATGTTCTCCAACTTGCAGATGTTTTTGAAAATTTTAGAAAAATATGTTTTGATTATTATAATATTGATTGTGTGCACCTGCTGACAGCCCCTGGACTAGCATGGCAGAGTTGTCTAAAAATGACAAATCAACCCCTCGAATTGTTCACAGATATAAACATGCATTTGTTTATTGAACAAGGAATTCGGGGGGGAATATCTGTGATTACAAAGCGTTGGGCCCAAGCAAAAAATGAAGTGATTGGCAATGGCGAAGGGGGCGAAAATGATAATTATATAATGTATTTAGATGCAAATAATTTGTATGGATGGGCTATGTCACAGTATCTGCCATGCGGGGAGTTTGAATGGATCTCGGAAGACCAAGTTTCAATTGAAGAAATCCTTGCACTCCCCGAAAATAGTCCAGTGGGATACATATTAGAAGTCGATTTAAAATACCCCAACACCCTCCACGACGACCACAATTGTTATCCTTTGGCACCTGAGAAAATACAAATTAATTATTCGGATCTCTCTCCTTATTCAGTCGAAGCTCTGCACAACAATAAATATTGCCCAGTTACCAAGTTAGTCCCCAACTTGAAAGATAAAAAAAATTACATAACCTATCATAAAAATTTACAATTTTATTTGCAGCAAGGCCTCCAAATACTAGCTGTACACAAAGTATTGAAATTTAAGCAAAAACCGTGGCTGAAAGAATATATCGATTTTAATACAGAACAGCGAAAAAATGCCAAGTCCCCTTTCGCCAAAGATTTCTTCAAACTCATGAATAACGCTGTATATGGCAAGTCATTGGAGAACATCCGGAAGCACAAAGATGTACAGCTAGTAAATAGTGGACAGAAGGCTAAAAAACTTGTCTCAGCTCCTACCTACAAAAGGTTCCTACCTTTTGACAACAACCTAGTTGCTGTTGAGAGACTGAAACAGTCTCTCACTCTAAACAAGCCTATTTATGTGGGTTTCGTCATATTGGAGCTGAGCAAGATTCTCATGTATAATTTTCATTACAATATCATCAAAAAGAAATATCAAAATAAAGCAACCCTTCTGTTCACAGACACCGACTCTCTTACATATGAAATCCGAACACCTAATATTTATACGGATATGCAGGCATTTTCCGACATGCTGGATACATCGGATTATCCCAAAGATCACCCTCTATACAGTGATAAAAATAAGAAGGTGATCGGGAAGTTCAAGGATGAGCTCAATAGTAGACCGATTCATGAATTTATCGGTCTACGAGCTAAGATGTATTCAGTCATGTTGGTCGATGAGGAGAAGAAAAGAGCTAAGGGGGTAGCCAGAAGCGTTGTTGAAAATAAAATTAAACATGAACATTATAAGTCCTGCTTAGAGAGTCGGGTTTCCACGAGAGAGATCCAACATCGAATCCAAAGCGAGAGGCACCATCTCCATACTGTACAAATAAATAAAGTAGCCTTGTCGGCTTTCGACGACAAACGCTATATTTTGGAAGATGGTGTCCATACACTCGCGCACGGCCATTACAAAATTCCAAAATAATATTTCTTCAAATCATCTCTTCTAATCATTTTCTTCATATCAAGTTTCTTCTAATCATTTTCTTCAAATCAAGTTTCTTCAAATCAAGTTTCTTCAAGAAATCAAGTTTCTTCAAACGAGGTGCATTAGTCTTTCAAGATAAAGAACTCTTTTCTTCAAAAATCATTTTTTTCAAACGGGGTGCAATATTCTTACAATATACAGAACTCTTTTTACGTACAAGGTACATTTCTTCATACAAAATATATCATTTTTCAAGATAACTCATTTTTTCATATGGGGTGCATTTCTTCATATAAAATATATCATTTTTCAAGATAACTCATTTTTTCATATGGGGTGCATTTCTTCATATAAAATATATCATTTTTCAATATAACTCATTTTTTCATATGGGGTGCATTTCTTCATATAAAATATATCATTTTTCAAGATAACTCATTTTTTCATATGGGGTGCATTATTCCTACATTATTCTTAAAAATATTTTCTTCTAATTTATAAAATGAGGATTACATGGGATGCTAGCGGCAGTGGGCGAGAATGCAATGGGCACTAAAAAAAAAAATCTAAAAATATCAAGTCTTCAAAATATTAAGTCTTCTCAAGTCTTCAAAATATCAAGTCTTTTTTAAAATGTGGTCGTCGAAAAATGGTCGTCAAATATGTAATGGCCGTGTTAAAAAAAAAAAAAAAAAGCATCGGGTGGTTAAAAATTCTTCTCCTCAAATGAATTGTGGCGTCATGATTAAACATGGCGGGTGGACGGATGGGCACAATTCAAGAAATAAATAATTTTTTCTTCAAATATTTCTTCCAATCTTGGATAATTTTAAATTGCCCATAAGCATAACTTGATACTCCAATCTTCTAAAATGTAACGCTTGTCATCAAAAGGGCTTAGAGAAATTTTAATCTGTGTTACTGTATATAGGTGATGATTATCTAAACTGATCCTTGCCTGTTTCGTCATGCTTGTTCTAACACAACGCAAGCACTCTAAAAAATCTTCATGCTTAATTTTCTGCTGAACACTTAAAGGGGAAAAAAAAAAAAAAAAAAAAAAAAAAAAAAATGAGCATTCTTCGAATGAACTGTGTTAATTCAAGAACTGAATAACATTTATGATGCAAATCCAAAAAACTTTCATTTTTTCATGGTGCGAATCAATCTTGTGGTGCATAAAAATTAAGAATGGTGCAAAATCATTAAACTGTTAAAGTTTAACAAAACAAAAAGTTTTCTATTCTGCGAATGACTTACCTACCTGGCTGAAATCAACATTGCTGTGTTAAAGACCTGGCGGCGAATGACTTACCTAGCTGTAATCAACTTATCTAGCTGATATCAACAAACAATGCTGAGAACGCCTTTCATCAAGAACCGTTCTGGGGTCATCATAAAGAGAGTGCCTTGCAGAGATCGCCTAAAGGAAAAGCTGACTGTTTTGCAAAATAAGGTAACTAAATTTTCAAAATAGATTCAAAAAATTTTGTTTCAAAATTATGTACTAGCTATTAAAATTTTCTTTTTTACAGAAAAATCTACTTTTATCCAAAATATTGGGAAAGCTCACCTTTCATACAGAACCGTTCTGCAGTTATCAAGCATCCTGTTTTGCAGAACAAGGTAACTATCTTTTCAAAACACACTTAAAAATTTTTGTTTTAAAATTATGTATAAGAAATTAAATTTTTCTTTTCTTTTCAGAAAAAATCTATATTTCTCCAATAAACTGGTAAACTGTGATCACCAAAAAAATAATGTCTTTCGGAAATAACCGTTCTGCGGTCTTTGTGAAGAGAATCCTACGCCAATTTTAACTTGCCTTTCGGAAAGAACCGTTCTGCGGTTATGAAGCAGTCTATTTTGCAAAATAAGGTAACTTTTCAAAAGAGATTCAAAATTTCTTCTTTCAAAATTGTGTACATAAAATTAAAAATATATTTTCTTTTCTTTTCAGGTACCTTGCTGAACCTTGTTAAAATAAGGTGCAGAACAGGTAAAAAAAAAAAAATAAATTGTGGCGTTTTGAATATTTTTCAAAACGGGTGGTTATGGTGGGACCACAATTTAAAAAAAAAACTTTTTTTTTCCAAAAACGAATTAACTAAATGCTTAAAATTTCTATCCTTTTTTCTCTATCAAAAATATTTAAAAAGTCACAAAAAAATATTTTAAAGTCGTCAAATCTAAAATCGTCACCAGTAAAAAATTTTTAGTCTTCCAAAATTGCTCCCCTAAAAATTAAAGTCCCCTCAAACTGTAACACATAATTCATGAAACCGATAGTAAAAAATATCCCTCAAACTGTAACACTAAATTTATGTAACTGTCAGAAAAATATCCCTTATACTGTATCATGTTAATTTATGTAACCGATTGAAAAATACTCCCTAAAAAAATTAAAGTCCCCCCATTAAAACCAAAAAATACCCCGCGTACTATAGTACGACAAAAAAAAAAAAAAAAATCAATCTCCCAAAAATTTCTATCTTCAAAAATTACCCCGAAAAAAGTTAAAGTCCCCCAATTAAAATTAATTATCATTAGTAAAAAAAAAAACTTAAAATTACCCCTTATACTGTAGTACGGTAAGAAAAAAAAAATCAATCTCCCAAAAATTCAATCTTCAAAAATTACCCTGAAACAATTACCCTGAAAAAAGTTAAAGTCCCCCAATTAAAATTAATTATCATTAGTAAAAAAAAATCAAACTTAAAATTACCCCTCATACTGTAGTACGGTCAGAAAAAAAAAATCAATCTCTAAAAATTTCAATCTTCAAAAATTACCCCGAAAAAAGTTAAAGTCCCCCAATTAAATTTAATTATCATTAGTAAAATAATTAAACTCAAAATAACCCCTCATACTATAAGATGACGCATCACCTTCACCGCCGCATCACCTTGACCCCGCCTCCAAGAGTACGACGCATGACCTTGACCCCATGACCTCCGCCGCGGCATGACCTTCACAGGTGCACAGAGGTCACACCGCTCCCACCGCTGGCATAGAACCCCCAATTATTATCTACTTATATATAGAAGTAAATGTCCGTTGATTCTCAATAAAAAAAGCGAAATTTGGAATTATTAAGAAAAATATTTGAATAATGTAAATAAAAATTAGCCCATGTTACTCTCTAGATTATAATCCACCTATATGCAAAGGCATTTTATGATCCGTTTTGACCCTGACGTCAGGCAAATGTTTTTACACTTTGAATTTATAATATTATTAGAATTAGAAAGAATAAAAAATGAGTGGCATCAGGGACAAAAAGGTCCGAAGAAAAAATGAAAAAGTTATGATCTACATAGGCTTTTCTATGTTAAATTAACATTGAGAAGTGATACTGGAAATAAATCGTGCAATACTTAAATTTAGGTAGCACACAACAATGTTTAAAAATACATTTTCATACATTAATGTCAAGCGGTAATATATGTAATTCTTTTGTGCAGTTCTGTATATGATCTGTATATTTGTATATACACAATATAGCTAAACATGATCTGTATATTTGTATACAAACAATATAGCTAAACATGATCTGTATATTTGTATACACACACAATATAGCGAAACTATGTTCATATGTATTTTTATAATAATTTAACTTTTTCATTATCAGTGTTATGAGTTTCTCTGAAATTCGTTATTTAAACAAATTGTATATTCACTCTAAAACAAAACTATTCATTGTACTAAAACAAAATCTCATGCATGGCTCCCGTAAAACATTGTTTATTTTAAGGAAACAATTACAGTAAAATCTGTTTAAAGCGGAATCGATCGGGACCGAGAAAGTTTTTCGCCGTAGACAATATTCCGCCTTATGCAAAGCGGTAAAATAATAATAATAATGATAATAATAAAAATCGCGTATTTTTTACATATGTAATCTTCAGTACCGTTCTTTAAAGTGAAATATTATTTAGTATATTTTTTTTAAGTATATGACAAATAATAATTAAAAAAACCATGATTTGTGCATTTCTTCATTTCTTTAATTTTTTTACACACAGAGAGAGCTTTAAGTATAAAATTTTCCATTTTATGAATTTAATGAAAAGTATAAAAGACAAACATATGAGCATTTTTCTTTCTTCAATCAACATTTTCCTTTTATTAACAATTGTTTACAGACTTTTTAAACAAAAAAAAAAAAAAAAAAAAAAAAAAAAACCTTCTATTTTTTTCAGCGAATGGATCGAAATATGGTACATATAATTATACTAATTCCATTTATTTTTTTGATTATCCTAATAATTTAAAAAATGTATGATTTTTTAAAATTTACTTTTTAAATTTTGAAATGTATGACTTTTTTGAAATCTCATAGTCTTACATTTACAGGTAAAATAACGGAGTGTATTTCTTTTTAATTATAAGGGTGATGGAAAAAATAAAAACCTATTCTTTAAATTTATGTACGGCAGAAAAAAAATAAATTTACATGTGTAACAAAATATAAATTTAAAAAAGCGTTGTAGACTGAACAAATACAAACTGCGTATTTTCCTTTTCATTAAATTCGCAAAAATGCAAAATTTCATAATTAAAATTATCTCTCTCTAAATAAATGAATGCGTAAAAATATGTTTTTATTTAAATTTGTTATATATATATATATATATATTTATTTATATATCTTTCATCTATCTATCAGTTTTAAAGTTTCATATACCGAATACTTTTCATTTTTAAAACATCCTTTTTCCGTCTTATGCAAAAGTTTGTTTTCGTCAGGACCTTAAAACCTTTCCGTTTCCGCGTTAGACAGATTCCGACTTATGGAGCACGTAGTAATATTATTTTCTATGTATTCGTCGGGACTTGAAAATCTTTCTGCTGTAGATAGTTTTCCGGCATACACAGAGAACGCCTCAGACAGATTTTACTGTACCTAACTGTTTGTGATACAGGTAAAATCTGTTAAAATAACAGAAAATTCGTAAAAAAATATAATTCTTTTGCGTTAAATAAATAGTTTTTTATTGGCCTCCTGTCGGACACATTTATTTCGTAAAATCAACAGATTTACTGTTAAAACATTTCAACATAGTTAAAATGTATTTATTATTTCCGTTAGCCTGCCCGTTAGTCCGCGCTCTAGTTCTGGTAAATATACTTGAATTTCTAAGATACTGATATATGGAGTTATTGTTTACAATAGCATGTTCCTTAATAAAAACAAGTAATATAAAAAAAATTAAGACAATTCCTACTTAGGTCATCAAATAAAAATTTAATATAATCCCTTAAGTTAATATAGTTTTTGTTGCATTAAAATATCTCAATTTGTTGATTTTATAAAAGCAAGTAAACCCTATTGGTTTACAACGGAAGCCTATGGGACTTTGGCGAAATATTAGAGATATCGCCAAGACGGCGTCACTTTTGGCGACTCATTTTGGTTGCCAAATTTGGGCGATATAACGGCAAGTTGGCGATAAAATTGGTGGTATTTGGCAACAGAACAGGGTCCCCCTATGGTAATCCCACTTAAGCAGCGTTTAGAATGTCACTTCGTATCAAACCGGATTTACAGATGCCGCTATCATTCCTGCTTTCCTTTTGCACCCATTTACAAACACAAGCTTAAAACCACTCCCTTGCAAAAAACCGGAAGCTGCGTAATTTTTTCTTCTGAATTATGATTGGCTGATTAGGGTACTGCGGCACAAACTTCCAGTGTACACATACACAGAAACCGTTTACGGTCATTTTCGCGTGTGATAATCTTCGTTCTTTTGCTTTATTGAGGATTAAAATGTTTGACCGCTTAATGTTAATGCAAACTTTGATTGACATCTTTGTAACACCAGAGCCAAGACCGCCTCTAGCCAATTTTTTGCTTGAGGCGAACATTATTTTGCCGCCCTTATGACGCAATCGTTTTTTCACCATTACACAAACTTTTTTTAAAAAAAAGTAAATAATATAATAACTATAGTTTTTTTTTAACGAAAACAAATATTTATAAAATTTGTTTACATTTAAGAAATTTAAAATAATCAAACTACGTAAGATATTTTGCATTAAAAAAAAATACTACTAATACCGCTAACTTAGCATTAAATGAATAAATCATATTCTACTAGTATTTACAAGAAAGACTCATACAAAGAATAAAACTTACACTTCAAAATCCCTTTTATAGGGGGTCCCAGAAAAGACTAAAATTCCATTTTATTTTTTTAACTAGAATTTTAATTATTACAAATAAAATATTTTCATCTTAATTAAAAAACATTATCTATCTAAATGAAGACAGATAATGTTAAGCGAAGACAGTTAATGGCAAGCTAATGTTAAAACTGTGGGAGCATTTTTGACAAATTTCATTTTCACTATCTATGAAAATAAAATTCTGGCGCCTGGGGCACAAGCTCCAACTGACCTCTCTTGTTTCGGCCCTGACTCTGCCCGACTCTCCCCCATGGGGTCGCTACGGCTCTTTCAGGGCCATCGCTACGAGATTTTAATGGAGGGGGGAGGGGGCCTTAAATTACCAAGTGAAATGTCAGTATCTACCTACCCATTGGCAAACAAAAATAGATAGTTCTTGAGGTTTGCCAATTAGTTTTATAATTTTGCCAAGTTACCACAATTAGAAAAAATAAACAGTTTTTATTTGTAAAAAGCTTAATAATGTTCACAATTATATTTTTAATTTTTGGCCAAGTCTATCAGAAATAGAAAGTGTATTATAGTTTTTATTAATGTTTAAACAAATTTGCCAAGTGTGACAGCATTCGCGAAAGTTTTTTTTTTTTTTGTGGGGGGGGGGGGAGACTACCCCCCCCCCGCCCTTAGCGAGGGCTGTGGCTAAGTTTAATAAACAGTATTGAGCCAAAACATGTCAAACATTTAATCAATCAAATTATGTATAAAATTTGTGTATGAATTTCAAATAGCAAAATAATGATATCAGTAACAAGTTAAATATCTGTTTGAAATCGTATACACAAAACAAAATCCCATTATATGTTAATTGATGTAATATGTTATAAAGGTCTGCACGGGCCAACCCGACCCATAGAAAGAAAAATTCGGTTCAGTATAAAAATTAAAAGTTCGGCCCGAGCCCGATTCGCCCCAGTATAAAAGTTAAAAGTTTGTCCCGAGACCGGCCCGGACTAAAAAAAAGTTAAAATTTCATCGGCCCGGCCCGAACTAATTTCTACAAAATGTTGATTTTTCGTTGACTTGGTTAAAAATTTGTCTCGTACGGGGAGTTCTGACAAAAAACACTTATCTAGTTTTTTTTTTTTTTTTTTTTTTTTCATGTTTATAATTTTCATTTTTGTAGAAATGTCGTAGCCTGCGATATTTATTTTTTTTTAATGAATTTCTATTTGTTGTATGTAAATGTTTCAGTTATCATTAATATATATTGTTAATCCATATTCCATGTATTAGAGATTTAAAAATCCGAAAAATGCTGTACAGTAAAATCTTCTAAGACGGAATTGCACAGGAAAGAAAAAAAATGCGTTATAGACAAGTTCCCTTCTTCGCAGGTGTAAATATATTAAATATTCTTTTCTTACGTATTAGTATAATTCATTTTGTATGGATCAACACATTTTTCTGTTTAAGACAGGATTTCATTATAAGCAGGTTCTTTTTTCACACGTTTTACTATATTTTAATTTAGTTATATTTTAATAAGCCTAAAAATACACTATTCTTTAAAAAGAATAAATTTTAATGTTTAATTATAGAATAATGGCGATTTAGAAATGTATGCCTTTTTTTTTTTGTTCCAGGCCAAATTTTACTGATCTTTGAACGGACGCCGAGCCAAGACAATGATTTTCCTAGTCAAAACCGGGACTTAAATGTTTGGACAGTGAAGAGTAGGAAGAATGAAACCAGTGCCGGCTCGGTACGGTTGGTTGGTTGGTTGTGTTTATGACGGCCAATTATCAACACGAGGAATATACGCCCTAAGGGAAGGGGGAGTGCCCTCCATGGGGATCTTTATAAGGGGTTCGAACCCAGCACCTCCCGTCTACCAGCTTCGAGGGCAGAATCTCTCGGCCACTGGTGGGGCGGCTCGGTACGGAAAAAATAAGTTAGACCGGCCCGGCCCAATCCTTCAGGAAAACAGTAAGGCTCGATCCCGACCCAGCCCGAGCTTTCAGAAAAAGTATGGCCGGGCCCGACCCGAGTGTCGTGAATAAAAATAGGCTCGAGCTCGGCCCGTGCAGATCTCTGCCATGCTACCAAGCTTTATTATTATTATGGAGAGCAACATCAGTACAAACCTTTCGTTATATATTATATTTTTTGGTTATTACAAAGGCACACCATTTCTCTCAAAAGAATCTTCTATATAGTCTGTAATAATTTACATTTTTGACTCTCATTAAAAAAATATTTATTTACTTAAAAAAAGACGAAGTGCCTGTACTGATGTTGCTCTCCATAATAACAATAATGCCTGATAGCATGGTATATCAATTAACATATAATTATAATACGTGCATTACAAAAAGCAGATTTTTCTGCTAATAAACTATAAAAAATCGCATATTGGTAATATTTAAAAGAAAATAGCTATTAAAAATAAGGCAAATCTTTAAGACCTAATTTCCCTTTATTTTGCTTTGGGGAAGTCATTTATTACGATATCGGAATCAATATTATAAAGTCATCAGATTATCAAGCTAAAAATAAATAAATAAATAGATAAACATACTGGAGCAAACTTCACAATATATTATTGAAATTAAATAGAAAAATTATGATATGCAGAGAAAATTACCTTATCATTTCAAATTATCTGTATGAAGATTTAATTTTACAATAGTAATACTATTTTCAAAAACACAACTATCAACAATGAAGTATTTAACTCTATAATAAATTCACCTTGAATTTTCTTTGTCAAAGGAGTTTTTTATATCGCAATAATCAATATAGAATATAATCTTGAAACCAAATTATTCTTACGAACATAAAATAAATAAATGAAAATATAACCGCCGCAAAACGCGGGAAAAAATTCCAAAAATCCCTGTACGTAATTGCGAATAAATTTTATTGAAAAGAGAACATTTTTTTAAAAAATTAAACTTAAAGATTAAAACCGGATTCCTTATTATTAATGTTGAAAAATCGTCGAGAAAACGAAAAAAAAAATAATAAAAAAAATAACCCTTTAATTTTACTGCAGTGAAATTTACTACAGTTACTTTGAAATTTACTACAGTGAGAGCTAAAACATTCTAACAGGAATTCGTTTTTGAATATAAAAAAAAAATGGCGCAAAAGAGCAACAACGCAAAAAATCGTATTGAAAATCGCGGGAGACAAAATTTAATTTATTATGCTAAATGTTTAAAACAGAATTCCTTTTGTGGTCATCAAAAAATCATCGCGGAAAGAAAAAGAAAGGGGGGGGGGCTAAAACTTGCATTGAAAATTACAAAAACTTCCAAAATCGTGGTGGACAAAATTTACTATATTAGGCTAAAAGTTTAAAACTGATTTTTTTTTTCTTAGCGATTGTAAAAAAATCGTAGCAGAACGAAAAAAACCCCGCCAAGAATCGTATTGAAAATCTTATTAAAAATCGGTAAAAAATCAAAAAACTTGATAAAGTTGTAAAAAAACCGTAAATAGCGAAAAAAAAAAAAAAAAAAAAAAAAAAAAAAAAAAAAAAAACCATTGACAAAACTCTCAAACGATGGAAACAACAACACGCTAAAACGAGTGAAATGGCGATGTTTGTTTACCCGAAAGGAATCATGGGTAAATGCTGGATTACTGCCCTAGGAGCTAGCAGGAGTGAAAATGACCTAGGCTAGTTTCTTCTTCAAACTGGCTTTTTCATTGGAAACGGGGTCGGAAATACAATGATGGTATCGGCGTGGATTGAATCAGGATTAGCGGTGGCATTGTAAACCGTGCTTTATAGGAATGAAGATGCATTAAATGCTGTTCAATAACCAATGGCCGCCATTTTTTCTCCCATGTAAAACTAAAATTAATTAATGAATTAATATTTGAAAAGAATTATTAACATCATTAACATTAAATTATTAACATCAAGTGTCATCCACTACAAGTTAAAAAAAATTATTTGAACTTGATTGGATGAATAATAAGTATTTTATTAACGATTGAAAATGTGAACAAGATATATATAGGGAGAGTGTAAACTAATATTAGGAATTGAATGAAATATGTAGTTATAATAATTCGTTTACAAAGACACACAGTATATTCCGTTACAATATGCTCTTTGGGGATAGATCTTTTCGTTGCAGTTTGATGATGTTATGATGCTTCATACATAATGAAATTGATATATATCACTCCGGAGTACTGCAATATGCTTTTCATAGAATATGAAATACACTGAAACATTTATCATTCATAGTTCGTTAACCCCTTGGGGACGAGCGACAGGCATATGTGCCGCATAACGAGCTCAGAATCCTTGATTATTCTCACCAGTAAATTTTTATTGTAAATTTCGCCTTATTTAATCCGATCATTTTTCCGATTCAATTAGGCAAAAATTCCTGTTTTGAAAAACCAGTGATAAAAGAATAAAAATTCTGTAAAAGACACTCGTCCCGAAGGGGTTAATAGAGAAGCAGAAAATATTTTATTACATTTGGGTGTATAGGGAAAATATACAAGCAGTCAATTTTATTGGTGATTTACAACTTTAAACATAATGAAACTGACATGCATTACTGTAGTTCATAGGTTTTGTAGATTATAGATTGGGTAACATGTATGGTGAGTTTACAGAGACATAAAAATATATGCGTTACAGGGCTGACTATGTGAGATAATTCTCGGTAGTAAGTTATCAGTTCTAGTATCCGTTTTGTGTTTAACTAAGTTTATTATATTATGTGGGCTGTAATAAATTCCTCAAATCATATACAGGACTGCACGAATATATTCTTAAGCAAAACTGTTTATATGCCTGCATTGTCTAACGTATATTATTCTGTTAATTGTGCTCTGCATTTTCCAGCGAAACTATTTTAGTGTACTAATGGATGCTTGAAGAAAATGTATAATTTTATACACAGGGTTGCAATGAATTCGCATAAATTACCGGCTATGGACTGCAAGTGAGGAAATTATATTTCTAAATGTGTTATTGTTCTTAAATTCGTTTATTTGGATATCTCATTTAATTGTATATAAAAAAGTTTTTCTTTCAAACAGAATTCTGATAGTTTTCAAAAATGATTCATAATCTCTCCTTGATACAGGATTTTTCTTTCTTGATTACGGTGTATCAGTATCTCTCTGGCTTCGTAAAATAACTAAACTAAAGCAACTAATGGGAATGAAATAGATAATTAATATTTGAAAAATTAATGCCTATTTTTAAAAATTTCCATTTAAATATTTATAATATAATGCAAAATGAATAGCTTTCACAATAATATTAATATTTAAACAAATTTTTAGATAAGTAACGAATGTTTCATTACTAAATCACACAATCGATAAATGTAAATAATTGCTTTAATTCCTGATATTAGTTTCAAAATTAAAACCGAGCAATTTCTTCTGAATATTAAAACTAATAAATTATGATTTATATCATTATACTTTTTCTTTTAAACAAAGTTTCATTATAATCGTTAAATAAGAAGTAAATTCAGTAAAGATGCTTTTAAATCGTGAGATCTTTATAAAAAAAAAAAAAAATAGTAAATTGCTTTTTTTCAATATAAAATTCTTAAAGTATTCCGAATCTTAATCATTTAAATAACCATTATAGCGAATGAGAATATGTCTTTACATTAAATATTGACTTTTCTGAAACGTGTAGTATTTGATAATGATTTTATCAGATTATATTTAAATGTTAATGTAAGTTTTTACTGTTTATTTTACTTAATGTACGGATATTTTAAAGCTTTTTAATTAATGCATCTTAAAAAAAATACGTATTTAATATAAAAGTAAAAAAAAAATATCCAAGAGTAAACTTGTGAATTTTTTTCCTTATTTTCCTATTAAATTTAAAATTAATAAAACAAATTGTTGTATTACCGTAATTTATCGCTGCTTCAAATTACAGCGAAATTACAGCGAGAATGCTTCAAATTACAGCGAAGTGACAGTTATCTATCAAACGGTTGAATGGCTCGGAAGTTTCCTGCAAATTCTTAACGGTGTACGATGAATAAAAAATCGCTGATTTTTCTTAAATCATTTGAGAAAAATATGCATAAAGATGAAAATTCCTTTGAAGGTATTCTAATATCCATATTTAACATAATTAAAATATTTTCCCTGTATATTTTGTTTATTGTAGAAAATCAAATTGCTGGCACTTGATCTGTGATAACCAGTTGTAGTGGAGGGTATACGGAGGTATACGTCCAAGTAATGGTACGATAAGAAGCTCTGTATACCCCCTGTTTCTCAAATAAAGTTACAGGGTATTCTCTAACTATCGACTTCACAACTTTAGCATATATCCTCTGCCTATAGTGTGTATATCTGGGGGGTTTTGCAACAAGAACACTAGTAGTAACATGGCTTCTTTTAATACACATTAAATTTGCAAAAGGATTTATTTATTCACTACAAGAACAATAAAATATATTACTATTTGTAAAGATACAAAGATGGAAAAAATAAATGCGATTTTGCGTAAAAATTTGACTTTGTACAGTCCTGGAAAAAAAAGTAAACACCCCTACTAACTCTAATTCTAGCAGAAAGTTACTGGTACCAAACGATAAGAAATAAATTCTGCTTTTAAATGATGTATATAAAATTTGCTTAGTGGGCCATCTACATTTCAAAACAAACCCAAACTTTTTTTTTTTCGATAGCAATACCCAAGTTGGACTCATTAATAGATTTTACACTTATACACTCTTCAATTAGTCTAAAACCAAATTTTAATGAAATTCATATGATTAGTTTCAGAGAAATTAATTATTTTTAAATGAACCTATTTTCGGGGCTGTATCCAAATTAATGTTCGGTACTCGATTGTTGAAATGCTACAGAATGGCTATGTTACACCTATTAATGTATTATTTCTTGCTAATATAAACATCTCACTCACTTAATGTGTTTCGACTATTGCCAGCTCAAATGTTTCTTTAAAATGAGTAAAATTTATTTTTTTCAAATTATGCTTTTCTGGACATCATAGACTTAAACCGACGTTTTTGCGTTTTTTATTCATAATTCGAAAATTGCTTTACAGAATAATTTGAAATTGAGAATTTGCATAAAGCAGGACATAAGAAATATAAATCTATCAAAAAAATTATAAGTTGCAATTCATAGTTTTTTCGAATATTAATTTCATAATTCATGTTATGAAATTTTAAAAATTACATATTCAATGTAATTATGTTTGGGCTTTTTAGTATTATAATTAGACAAAAAAGAATATCACATTAGAATTATAATTTCAGGAGATGTTTAAAAATATATCAAAATGTAATTTAACATTAGAAGCTCTAAATTTTGAATCTTCATAATTCAAAAACTTATCATCCAAATATCTTGAAATTTCATTTCTAGGAATATTTTGAACCGAAAATTTAAAATATATTGTCAAAATTGGTTGCTATTGAAAAAAAAGTGTAGTTTCGTTTTGATTTGTAGATAGTTTGCTAAGCAAATTTTGTATCATCATTTAAAAGCAGGCCTTGTTTCCAATCGTTGGTATCTGTAAATTGTTCCTATTATAATTAGTTGCAGAATTAGTAGGTGATATATATTTTTTTCCCACGTCTGTACATTGTTTAAAAATAAAATGGTTGGATCAATCATAACTAACTTGTATACTTCTGTATAGCAGGTTTTTGAAATGTATTGTCAAAATTTGGAGATGATATGATGAAAAATATTAGAGTTTAGCAGCAAACTAATAATTTGGCATTCCTTTGTTGCCACAACTCCCAATACCATTTTGATGATATACCATATGATGTTTTTTTGGTAATAAAACAAAACTGCCTAATGATATTCTAATTGTAACTGCTAAAAGGTGTATAATTAAAACTTTAAAAACAGTAAACATAGGGGCATTCGACTGTTTACATGTTTTGACTCTACTCGAGTCATTTTCAAATCAAATAAATAAAAGTATTCTAATATTGCCAGGTTTATAAAACGCTTCATTCAATTTCTTACGCGCTCTTTCATATTATGCCCGTTATTTTTTATTTTACTTGGATGTTTATTTCTATGTTTCGTAACTGGAACATAGATAAGTGTAGTTCTTATAAATTCATCTCTGGAATTTGAGCCAATGACTTTTTTTTAAGCCTTGGTTATCAGCTTCACGGATCGTTCTCCTTCTTGAGTGTGACATGGGAATTGTTGAAAGTTCCACCGCTGTTACACCTGTTTAGACCTTAGACCAAATCTCTTGATCGGTGATTCTTCGCAGCAAAATTGAAGGTAAATCTGTGGTAGTGTTCTAGTGAATCATTTCGATGTAGTTTGCAGCTAGGAAATTGCTTTTAGGTTGTTGGAAACTCCTGACTTTCCAACTCATCCTCCTTTCTTTTAGAGGCTAGTTTCTAGCCTTTATAATTCTTCTAAAACCTAACACTCTTACATGCTCCCTTTTATCTACTATCATATTCAAATGCATGTTTTTTTATGGGCAAAAATTACGTTTCTCTCAATCATTGGGTCAATGAATTTCAGCATATTTTGAGCAGGAAGCTTGGCGATTTTATAACTTCAAATATATGTTCTGGTCCATTTGAGAAGTATTTACTTTTTTTATATGAAACCATACAGGTATATATGACTGTAGGAGAAAGGAAATTAAGACCTTCCGTTCATCTGGTGTGTTTTCAATACTTAAATACAATCGGAGAATTTTGTTCGCTGTTATTAATCAGCTTGAATGGGAAAGTGTGTCAGGCTTATGAACAAATAAATATTCGGGACATTTTCCTGATTTTATAGCAGAACTTATGTCTAGTAGATACTGCTTAAACAAAAACACGTACATATGTATTCACATTGGCATTCACATTGTATCGCATTGTGTTGTCGGAGTCTACCAAGAATTTCTCAAATCATATGATATTTTAAAATGACATGGCAGTGACTAACGTAAGAGCATACATTCATAACATCTCATACATTGTCATATTTCCTATTTTTTTATTTCTATATTTTCCCAAAAATATTAGAGGAATGCATGAAAAGCTGGAAAGGAAACTCGTCATTTATTGCGATCCAAAAAAGTTTTGACACGACCCGACTCTACCAGATAGCTACTATACATAACATGCTTGTCTTCAGAAAAATTATTTTAAATATTCCTTAAAAATCCCGTCTATTAAATTCTGAGATAATGTGAAAAACAAAAGAAATGCATCTATTAGTAGCAGAAAAATCATATAAATAACATCTTCTTTCATTTTCAAACAGATAAAGGAGACTAGGGAGGATTGACCCACTTTTTACAAAATGATTTTTTATTTTTAATACATTGTATGTAGAATAAAGTGTTAGATATTATTTTATTCGTTATACAATCAGTTATCAAAATAAAATAGCTGCATAGGTATAATATGTAAGGAAATTGAAAGTGATTGAGTTTAATCATGAGAAAATAATGGGTCAAGGTTTCCACATATCAGGACCTTGGAAGAGAAGGGGAGAATCTCGAAATTTGGTTGTTGGGAAATCAAGCTTAAAGTTTTGCAAGAACTATTACAGAATATAGTACTACTCACTTTAGCTTAACACTGTAAGAATACTAAGGGCGAACCAGGGTAAAATGACTTACCTATTTGTTGTCTACATCTATCTGACGTGGAAAAAACAAAAAACAAAAAATCGATTTTTCGAGTTCGCCCTTTCTCTTCCAAGCTGCCGATATGGGAGGATTGACCCACTATATGGGAGGGTTGAGCCACTTTGCTTTCTACTGAAATATTTGTGAAGAGAAATAAAATAAGTTAAAAAAAATAACTTTAGCTGCATGCTTTAATTATTATAAACAAATGTTTTTGAAAATATGATGCTTAAATAAACCTATTGTCTGAGCAGGTATAATTGTACATCAGGGAAAATGAAATTTTAACATTTAAGACAGTATTCCGTTAGAGACATTTTCCGTTTTATAGGGTTTTATGTATTACTAGCAAACCCCGCGGCTTTGCTCGCGTAATATTTGAAAGATGCCAAGTGATATTTATATGTCTAATTTTTATCAAAAGGTACTAACTAAATTTTTATTTTATTAAAAGGTAATATTTTATTTTATTAAAAGGTACTTATTACTTTTAGGAATAATTCAAAAATTACTATTTAAAACACAGTTTGACTAAACATCATTATTACACTGTATTAGGCAGAAATGAGACTTAAATTAATAAAATGAAATAAAACTAAATAAATGATAATTTAGAAAATATTTTGAAACTTTTATGCTCAATTAATACGCTCATTTCAGTATTCATTTGAAGTTTTGATTTTTTTAGAAACCATCTTCTTACATCTTAAAATTAACCATCATGTCGAATTACAAGTCCTACCACCTCTCTCAACATAAAGGGCTATGTTGAAACAGGAACTGTCACCATTAATTTTCCAACATTAATTTTGAAATCGGTTTGTTATTTCCTAATATTCCACAGAAACGTAATTTAAAAAGCTTTTAAAGCCCTTTTTTAGAACGTTTGTTGTTCCTGTGAACCCCAGGTGGTAGAATCACCGGCATAAAATATAGCCTGTGTAGGATCAGAGATTCGCAACTATTACTTTTATAATCGGTTTATATTCCCTGAAATTGCATAGAATCGTAATTTAGAAATTTTTTAGAATGCTTTTCGCACCTCCCCTTCGCTTCACCCCTTTTTAATTCGAATTTATTTTCGACGTTCCTTCGAGGGCATTTATATTTTATAAGTAACTACCATGTCATATTTAAAGTTTCTAGCCTTTTCAGTATCACAGAAATCGCAATTTAGAAAGTTTTTAGCTCCTGTAACCCTCTGGTGGTAGTGGAACAGACATAAAACATAGCTTATGTTTGAGCCACAGACTTCTAATATAAGTAGACTTCCAATCGGCAACCTTTTCTTGTCTCCGACATCTCTGCCCTCCATCACGTGATGGAAGGCAGATTTAGCGCGCCAAACCGGTTTTTCTCCTCGGAATCTCTCTCCAGATTCCCGCCGAAACATCGTCTGTCATGAGTTGACCGCACTTTTGCTTTGCCAATAAAGGGATTACCGTCAAAATACGGCACCCTTTTGACGATGAAAGCAAAAGATGTTGGAGTCAAAACCTTCCCGAAAGAAAAATGGAATTGGGAGTCTACTTATATAGAAGTCTGTGGTTTGAGCAGGTTCTATCACCAAAATTTGTCATCATTATTTTTTTTTTCGGTTTGGTAATTTATAAGTTTCCTTAAAAATTGTAATTTATAACGCTTTTCACTCACTTCCTTTTTTTTAAATTTGGAATTTTCTTTCGACTGTTCTTAGAAAGCAGTTGCATCTTATAAGTAAATACCATGCCATACTTCAAAGTGTTAGACCCCTCAGTTGTGCAAAAAATGCAAATTAGAACATGTTTTGCTTTTGCAACCCTCAGATGGTAGTGACAGTAACATAAAATATAACCTATGTTATAGCAGGGTCTGTCACCATTGATTTGCAACCATTACTTTTGAAATAGCTTTGGTATTTCCTTAGATTGATTAGGAATCGCAATTTAGAATGTTTTTAGGACGCTTTTCGCGCATTTTCACCTCTTTTTAAATTTCCAATTTTTTCGAAACTGTTCTTAAAGACCATTTATAGCTAATAAATATGTACCTTGCCTAATTTTAAGTTGCTAGCCCCTACCGATCACAAAAATCGAAATTTAGAACGCTTTTTTGCTCCTGCATCGTCTTGGTGATAGTGATACCGACATAAAATAGCGTCTATGTTAGAGCAGAGGCTGTCAGCATCAATTTCCTACCATTACGTTTGAAATCAGATTCATTCTTCCTGAGATATTGCCGACAAATCGGCATCTAGAACGTTTTTAGAACGCTTTTCGCGCATTTTGCTCCTGCATCTCCTCTGGGGTAGTGGAAACAGATATAAAATATAGCCTATCTTGGAGCAAGATCTGTCACCATCATTTTTACACCATTATATTTGAAATCGGTTCAGTACTTCCTGAGATTGCATAGAAATCGCAATTTAGAAAGTTTTTTATAGCGCTTTTTGACCCCCTTTTAAATTTCGATTTTTTTAGGAAATGTCCTTAGAGATCATTGATATCTTATAACTAACTACCATTCCAAATTTCACGATTCTAGGCCCTTCCGTAACGCAAAAGCCGCAATTTAGAACGTTTTTTGCTCCTGCACCCCCTTTGGGGTAGTGGCATCGACATAAAACATCGCCTATGTTGGAGCAAGGGTTTTCACCATCATTTTGACGCCATTATTTTTTAGATCGTTTTAATATTTCCTGAGATTGTGTAGAAAGCACCATTAGAACGTTTTTTAGAACGCTTTTCGCGCATTTTCACTCCTTTTAAATTTCGAATTGTTTAAGAACTGTTCTTAGAAATCCTTTATATCTAATAATTAGCTAATATTTCAAATTTCATATTGCTAGGCCCTTCGGTAACGCAAAAATTGGATTTTTAGAACGTTTTTTGCTCCTGCACCCCCTTTGGGGTAGTGGCACCGACATAAAACATAGCCTATGTTGGAGCAAAGGTTATCACCGTCATTTTGACACCCTTATTTTGACACCATTATTTTTTAAATCGGTTTGGTATTTCCTGAGATTGTGTAGAAACCACCATTTAGAACGATTTTTAGAACGATTTTCGCGCATTTTCACCCCTTTCAAATTTCGAATTGCTTAAGAACTGTTCTTAGAAATCCTTTATATCTAATAAGTAGCTAATATTTCAAATTTCATATTTCTAGGCCCTTCATGTAACACATAAATCGAATTTTTAGAAGGTTTTTTGCTGCTGCACCCCCTTCGGGGTAGTGACACCGACATAAAACATAGCCTATTAGCCTATCTTGGAGCAAGCGTTGTCGCCATCATTTTGACATCAATATTTTTTAAATCGGTTTGGTATTTCCTGAGATTGCGTAGAAACTACCATTTAGAACGTTTTTTAGAACGCTTTTAGTGCATTTTCACCCCTTTTAAATTTCGAATTGTTTAAGAACTGTTCTTAGGTATCATTTATATCTTATAAGTAACTAATATTCAAAATTTCATATTTCTAGGCCCTTCAGTAACGCTAAAATCGCATTTTTAGAACGTTTTTTGCTCCTACATCCCCTTTGGGGTAGTGGCACCGACATAAAACATACCCTATCTTGGAGCAAGTGTTGTCACCGTCATTTTGACACCAATACTTTTTAAATCGGTTTGGTATTTCCTGAGATTGTGTAGAAACTACCATTTAGAACGTTTTTTAGAACTCTGTTTGTGCATTTTGAACCCTTTTAAATTTCGAATTGTTTAAGAACTGTTATTAGACATCATTTATATCTTATAAGTAACTAATACTCAAATTTTCATATTTCTAAGCCCTTCAGTAACGCTAAAATCGCATTTTTAGAACGTTTTTTGCTCCTACACCCTCTTTGGGGTAGTGGCACCGACATAAGATATAGCCTATGTTCTAAGTTGGACTAACACCATCATTTTGATACCATTACTTTTGGAATCGGTTCGGTAGTTCCAGAGCTCATCTCCGACAAATAAACAATTTTTTCCTCTTTATAATAGGAGTATAGATTATGTCCGGATTTAGGAGCCACTGACCCGCATTTTTTTGTCTCCTTGTCCTATTTTTTGTGACACTCGATCTGACATTTCTACTTGCCGCATAGTTTAGCTTCATCTCACTGTATTCATTCTGGTGAAATTTGTCTACATACCTTCCTAAAGGTTTTCTCCCAATGCTATGTTCCTTTGCAGCTGCATGAGCACTTAACTTATTATTAACATCTTTTAACCCTTTCAGGGGCAAAGTATTTTCCCTACTAAAATATTGAAATAAACGACTGGCACCGGAATTTTTGAATAAATTTATTTGCAAATAAGAAAAAGGCTATGTTTTACATACGTATTAAATGGAAAAGATTTTAGAAAATTCTGGTGCCATTGTGACGTTTGGGAATTAAAATTAACTGGTTTCATAAGCGTACCACAGCCCTGCTGTTTTCATATTTTCTAGTCCTTTCTAGTCTTTTCCACTTTTCTATTTACCTATTGTAAGTAATATTTGAATGGAAGAAAGTGTCTATTAACTTTCCCATTTATATTTCATTAAATTTTTTCTTGCAGTGGATGCTATAGAAATTTTTCAGACCTATTTTAATCAGTTTTAAACATTTTCTTATTCATCACCCCATTTTTCTATAGTTCTACAGAATAAATTTACATTCTTTTTCATATACAATAACCATTAACCTTTCATTATGCACAGTGTATAATAAAAGGATTTCCAAGGGAGACTTAAGCATCTGGTCAATGCTCTCTCACATTGGCTGGGTACAGCCTCCCCCATAGCTTTTTTCTAAAGAACATTGTTATGTTAAGCCTAACTTACTGCACAATCTTTATGCCTGGAATGAAAGCTCGATATTTCCGCATTACTTAAAACCTACTTACTTAAATTTCTATGATATATTTTATCTGAAAAAAGTTTACAAAATATTTCTAAAAAATACAACTCTTAGGTTGAGAACTCCCCAAAATTGAATTCTCCACACCTATTTCGATTATTTGTATGAAACAAAGACTGTTGTTTGCGCATTCCAGTAACTATGATTGACACCTGTTGATAAAACTCTGAAAATCTATTAAATATGAAAACTGATGGTTGGGTCAAGCCTCCCCTATGGTTTTCCCATCCTAGTCTCTTCTACATATAAATTTTATTTGACATATGTGGCACTCATGTTAAAAAACGTATTTTGTTTTACTTGGTAATTCTCTTTTATATAGAAAATATAATTTACATCGTGATAAAAATTTAAATGGAAAATCGTTTTTTGGAATAGAAACTAAATGATAATGCATCAGAGTTTCAATAGAAAAAAATAAAACTCTAAAAAGGCAAGTAATACGGTTATAGAAATCTGATGAAAGAACGTTGTAATTATAGAAAAAATATATGAAGGAAATGAGTGCTAATAAATTTAATGTAACAAAAACTAACAAGTGAAAAATAATATATTGAAAAACCTATTATTTTCCTTACAAATAATATAATAGCAATATCTTCAAAAATTTAGACTTAATAAAATTATAATCTTCTTTCGAATAAAATAAGTAAAACAGAAAGCAAATGCTTTGATGATGTTTAATCCTTTTATTAAAATAAAAACATGGATGCATAAAGAATTTTAATTTGTGTTTCTGAAATATTTAATAGAATATTTTATTATTTATTTAGAGTAATCGAAGTTCAAAAAATACATATTATTTGTATTAAAATACTTTCGTTAATTAAAATATAATTTACAAAACTAATACACAAGAAAGTTTGTTAGAACTATAATAGTTTTCCAGTAAATGAATTTAAAGGACTCAAACCGTACACATTCAGTATAAAGTGACTACGATTTCTCAAGCTATATAATTTTGTGTACTTAAACATAACTCATGAGGGAGATTTATTTTCACACCTTATTAGCAACGTTTGAACATGTGCATATGTTATACAATTTTGAATGTGTCACTATTTGTATTTCGGAAACATACTTTATATCAAGATTGCCAGTTTGGCATACTCTTTTTTATTCAGAAATTCCGAGTTTGTATCTGAAGTTTCGAAAAAGAATTAATCACACTGGTTGACAAGCAAATCCTCTCTGTAAAAATAATGATTGTACCTGACACAGGGTTCGTACGGGTACCGTTATTTTCAAGGCCCAATATCAGAATTTTTTTATAGAAAAATAAATTTAGTTTAAACGGACGAAATTTCGCTTTATTTCAGGAGAGATTTTCCATAAGAAAATACTGGTACCAGAGAATTTCTTAGTCATGAAATTCAAGCACCCGTACGAACCCTGTGATAGACTTAAAGATACTAAATCCAAATATGACATTGAAATCATTCCATCATGTATCAATTGGTTTTGGTGTGGGGCTTGTCTTTAAATTTAAAATATTTTCCCTTGCTAAAATATTACCGCTAAAAGCGTGCTGTTCTTTAATTTTTGGATTAACTTGCGCTTTCCCCCCCCCTCTCTTCTGAAAAGGATTTCTACCCTCTTCTGAAAATTTTTTTGACCTCTTTTGAAAGTTGATGACCTGAATTCGCACATGCGCAATCTCAAATTACTGTCCGTATTCTGCTCACAAACCTAATATTCGTAATATCTCTGTTGAGAGATACACCCAGTGTGCTTTAAATTAATTTACTGTATCACGCAGTTAATTTAATGCATTAATATTGAGTAAAATTAGTTTGTATAGCACTTTTATTAACTGCAAATGTCACGTGTTTTTAAAAACAACTCAAGCGTATTTTGTTATACATGCGGCGAGGTCACATTTAAAGACGAAAGGAAGCTGTTGACAAAGCTTGTAAAGAAAGCTTACGAACTTTATTTTGGCTATAAGATCGATGACCAAGATAAAATGTGGGCCTCAAAACCGTACAGTAATCCATAATCAAAGGCACTTAGTGGTTGATTAAAATTTACTCAGGAGTCAATGCCTTTTACTGTTCCAATGATATGGCGTGAACCTCAGAATGACTTGGATGAGTGTAATTCTTGTATATTAAAAATCGCCAGCTTTTTAAATAAAAATAAGCATAAAATGATATACCCTTTACAGGGTTCGTAGTGGTACCGTTATTTTCAAGGCCAAATATCAATTATTTCTTTTTTATAGAAAAATAAATCGAGTTTATACGCGCGAAATTTCGCTTTATTTAAGGAGAGATTTTCTATGAGAAAATACTGGTAACGAAGAATTCCGAGTCAGGAAATTCAAGGACCCGTACGAACCCTGTAATATAGCTTCAGCCTTAAATATCCTGACTGACCAGCAAACGGACAAATTTCTAATGTCCATTTAATGTCCATAATTTCCATTTCTCTGTAACTTTTTAAAAATGCTAAAAAAAAAATATTTTTCAATGTGATATAAAAAACTTAATTGGAGATATAAATATATCCCTTGAGAGTATGAATAATTAATCAATGTTTTAAAACTGCATTATATCTCTAGAATTATATTAATTTAAATAATGCTTATACTACAGTGTAACTTGAGTGAATGGATATATTGATTCACGGCGATGAGAAGGAACCTGTACCTCAAGACGATTATGTACCATTGCCAGAACAACCAGATACACTGGACTTTCACATCACATCAGAAGAAGTTGCACCATATAAAAATGCAAATATGCAAGAGGATGATGCCTTTTCTTTGCCCAGATGTTCAGGATCTCAATAATACAGGGTGTCTCAAAAGGTCGTTTACAAACTTAACATGCACATCTGTCATATCATCTGATCAAGTTTCTAAATTACGGGGCCAACTAGAGTAGCAGAGCGCATCAGGTACAAAACAACAAGATTAAAATGTTAAATGACCGTTTTAACTAAGTTCACAGCTAAGCAGTAGGCACAGTCGATATGAAGTTCTAGGCCCTCGTCAGATTTATTACCGCTACTCGGCAATTAGGCGATCACCGCCACGATACCAGGTATCAAACCCGTTAAGCTTGGTAGACCCGGCATGTAGGGGCCTGGACATCGGGTAGAAGAAGAAGATAAATAAGATTTACATAGGAACTTGCGTTCGAAAATGCAAACTGCAACCGCTTGATGGCGATGAGCGCAGGATTACGGGAGAGTGGGAAGCGTAATCATTTCAGGTGAGGACGTTGCAGGAGAAGGATGAATCAGTTTATTAACGCAGAATTGGCCGATATGCTATACGTATATGGCGCCGCGGATGGAAATGCACTAGCCGCGGTACGGATGTACCTTGAGCGCTTCCCAAACAGACATCAGCCAATTCATGTTTTGTTTGGACAATAGCACTACAGATTGCGTGAAGTAGGAGCTTTTCAAGTACGTAGCCACATCGGCCGAGAGCGCACTACACGCAGGCCTGTCGTAGAGGAAACTGTGCTACGGGAATTCGACAGGAACCCGCAAACAAGTCTTCGAGCAAGCTTGCACGTCTTGGGTGTACATTGTTCCAGCATTATGCGCATATTGCATGAGGACATGTAACACCCTACCACTTACAAAAAGTACAGGCATTGTTCGTTGACGATTATCCCCAACGCGCTGCATTCGCAAGCCGATATTTTCAACAACGGGTCGCACAGCCGGATTTTCCATCGTGTATTTAGTTTTCGGATGAATCCTGTTTTACACAGGACGGTGTCCTGTACCTGCACAACATGCACATATGGGCGCCAGAAAACCCAAGGTTTACACGTGCCCATGCACACCAACAACGCTTCGCCGCAAACGCTTGGGCTGGTATTATCGGTGACATGTTAATTGGCCCTTACCTTTTTCCGCAGCGCCTCGACGGGAATACCTATCGCATTTTCTTAGAAAGGGTATTGCCGGATTTGATGGGTGACATTCCAGCCGCATCTGGTTTAAGCATGATGGAGCGCCTGGTCATTTTAGCTACACTGTGCGAGAATACCTTGATAGGACATAAACTAATCGCTGGATTGGCAGAGGCGGACCAGTCGCATGGCCACCGGGATCTCCCGATCTGAATTCCCTGGATTTCCATCTGTGGGGACACATGAAGTCCATGGCGTACGAGACGCGCGTAACATCGGACATGGATCTCGTCGCCACGATCATGGAAGCGGTGGTACGTATCCGTGACATACCTGCCATTTGGAACGGGACCGTGAACCCTTGCGTCGACGTTGTGAAGCATGCATTGTGGTGAATGGAATGAATTTTGAACACCTTCTGTAAATTTAACCATGTTTTTTTAATAAAAGACATATTAATACCTCTTTCGACATCCTTTCTTTCTTCCCCTCCACACCTGCGCTCATCGTCATCTAGCGGTTACAGTTTGCATTTTCGAACACAAGTTCCTACGTAAATCTTGTTCCTCAGGATATGACAGACCAGCATGTTAAATTTATAAACGACCTTTTGAGACGCCTTGTATATATCAATCGTATATTCGTGGAAAAAAAAAGTAAACACCCCTTCTAACTCCTCAACAAGTTATCGTAGAAGGAAGTTACTGGTACCAAACGATTGGAAATAAAACCTGCTTTTAAATGATGTATATAAAATTTGCTTAGGGGGTCATCTACATATTAAAACGAACCCAAACTTCATTTTGTTTTCAATGGCAATTTCCAATTTTAAGAAAATATTTCAAATCTTATGTTCAAACTATGCCTAGACACTAAATTTCAAGTCATTTGAATGATAAAATTTTGAATTATAAACATCCAAAATTTAGTGCTTCTAAGGTTAAATTACATTTTCATATATTTATTTATATCTCCTGAAATTATACTCCTAAAGTGCTAATTTTTTGTGTAGCAATAATACTAATATACCCAAACATAAACACGTTGAATTTGCAAATTTTATAATTTTATGATATGAATTATGAGTTATGAAATTAATATTCGAAAAAATTATGAATAGCAACCTAGAATTTTTTTGAATGATTTATATTTATTAGTTCCTGCTTTATGGAAATCCAAAATTTCACAATTTTCTTCCAAGTAGTTTTCAAATGATGCCTAAAAATCGTCAAAATGATGTTTTAAGGGGCCATCTATGATAGAACTGACTAGATATTTTGAAATTTCTTCACTATCCTGTCATCTAGCAGTCTTCAATGACTGCTTGAGTAGCACTTAAGATGCCTTGATCGAAAAGGAGGCTCTCTCGGTCAACAGTCGAGTACCGAACTTCAATTTGGATACAGCCCATAAAATACGCTCGTTTTAAAATAATTAATTTCTCGGAAACTTACCGTACGGGTTGCATAAAAATTTGTTTTTAGTCTAATTGAATGGTGTAGAGTTCATTTTTGCTGTCAGAATTGTGTACTACTATTGAAAAAAAGAAAGTTGTGGTTCGTTTTAATATGTAGAGGGCCCCCCTAAGCAAATTTTATACACATCATTTAACCCGGAATTGCTCGCGCAGGATATGACATACCCATGATGCGCACGGTTATTACATTTCCCACCACTATTTTTCGAGAAATAATCATCAAATTATTTTATCGCAATATTTGTGAGCAATGCCAAAAATTAAATAACATGACGATTTTTGTCTGAATTTATTGGTGACAAAGTATAAATCGTACACATCATGGATATGCGCGAGCATTCCCGGGTTAAATGTAGACTTTATTTCCAATCGTTTGGTACCTGTAACTTTCTTCTACGATATTTGTTGAGGAGTTAGTAGGGGGTGTTTACTTTTTTTTCCACGACTGCACGTTAACCCGAGTATATTTACGACAGTTAGAGCATGGACAGACGGCAAACTTTGAGACAGACGGAAGGTATATATACAGAATTCATAATCACTTCTCAGCTATGTTGGAAAGTGTTTAAAAATCATCAGAAAATTTTAAAAGCATAAGTTAGGAACGATTTATCCGATTTTAGCAAGCATTTCTTTCATTTTTGGAATGTAACTGTATTTATCTATAAGACTGTATAAAAACGTTATATTTATTTATGAAAGAAGATGATTGAACCTTACTTATTTAATTAATACGACAATAATACTTCATTTTTTAAGTATATATATATATTGTAACGGACATATTTCTATAAATACTGCTTTGGTTGTACTTTTTCAGTTGCTGGAAATAAAATTAACTATCTCTGCTATTTTTTGTGAAATTCCATTCATATTGTGCTGAAAATATATGCTTTGTCATTAATCTGTTATCCTACTTTCTAATATCATTTTTGAAAAGCTTTTCAAGTTTTGCTTAACATTGACGTACATAAAATATTAATAATAAATTCCATTTTTTCATACCATTTTTTAAATTATACTATTTGAGATAATTTTCTATTTAAACTTTTATTAATTAACCCCTTAGTCGTCGTTGTTTTCATTTCACGCGCAATTTGCCAGTGAATCTATCGGGCACGACGATTAGGGGGTTAAAATATATGTATACTTCCAGTTACATTCTAATTTAGACGTCTTACTTATTTAACTTAAGTGATAGATTTACTTTTTTAATATTTTAAAGACACCTCTCTTAGTTCTGTAAGAAAAATTCAAAATCATTTTATATTTTTTTCGGTGTAAATCTAGCAAAATTAAAAAAAGTGTACAGTGTTTTAAAAGTTATATTTTTAATCCTCTAGTTAATTATTTTTTTTTAGTCTAAAAATGCAAAAGTTGAATATAAGCAGTAGTTCTGGAAATATTAATGAAAGAAAAAAAAGCTTAGTATAAGAGATACTTTTATCTTGCTTAACCAGAATTATGATAGTCAAACTATAATTTATGAAAGGTAAAAGATTAGTATTTTTTTCTGCTGCTTTTTACATTCTTCTTAATCTTATGTTGCTCTTTTCAGACATTGTGTTTATTTTTTTTTCTGTGGGTAACTTCTTTTCTTGATATTTCTCATTACTTTTATTCTTTTTTACTTTGCATTTTATCCATATTTTTTTAAGGGAAACATAAAGCAAAAAGAAAAAAAAAAAGAAAAATAATAAAACTATTTTATTCTTGAAAAAAAAATCAGATTATCAAGATTTTAGATTATTTCTAAGACTATATTTAAATATATTACATAGTTTCGTAGGTGTTTTCCACGAAAATTACATTTAAGGTACAGGAAACTCAAGAATCTGAAAACAATTTGTTTTATAACAATGAAATAGAAATCTGCTTTGCTATCCTTCCTTTTCCTGTATCTTGCATCCTTGTCCATAGATGTACAGGATATTCCATTTATGCGACATTAAACTCAGAAATGTGATTATACACTTAAGTACAAGCATTTTTTGTACATGTAACCAGGGTCGCAATTCACGTATTCATTCCGAAATCCAGGATATCTCACTCTAAGTCGACCTTGATTTTTTTAATAAGTTTAAGAGTAATGCTGATAATGTGAAGAAAATTTTAATTATTGTATTTTTTTTGTGTGAAATATGATAACATCCCAAAGCGTAATTCAAATAATTCGGTGTAATTCGGTGAGTGACACCATACATACTGTCAGTCGCATTTCGAAATTTGGCACTATCAGCTCGTTATATCGTTTAAGTGGATGGTGCCCACTTTAAGTCTTTGTTATGACGTTGGCATATTTCAAACGAGAAAGTGTATGTGCTGAAAATTTCATTAAAATATCTTCATTTTTAGGGTTCCGTACTTAAAAAATATAAGCGGAACCATTATGATCACTCCTGTGTCTGTTAACTGTCAGTCACAGCCGTTTTACTCGTAAACTATGGAATGTGGAGAGTTCGAATTGGGGGAAGTAATAAAGACTATTGATTCACATATTTACAGAGTAGTGATGGGCGATTTCGATTTTTTTAATCGATTTAATCGATACTATGAATTTTTTAATCGATGTCACTAAGACAAAATAAGGCATTTTCATTTTCCTTCAAAAATTGAAGATAAAGTAGTTGGATGTGCCAATCCCAAAACTTTCATCTGCGTCATACATGCTAAAACTTCAAAATTCGCTTTCACAGTGTCAGATTTAAATGATAACCTATGCGTATCATGAGGATTCAAAAAGGATAGGTTCGTTGAAGTATGTGCATTTTAAAAGAAAATATAAGCATTGCATTTTCCTAACAAATCATTGAATTTCGGCCCACACCCTCTTAGGCTAATGTCAGACGAACGCCTTTTTGCACGCTTTTTTCGCTCTTACACCATCCCTACACCTTTGCTAGCATGTGTAGGGACGGTGTAAGAGCGGAAAAAAAAGCGTGCAAAAAGACGTTCGTCTGATATTAGCCTAGATGTCCGCAACGGAAAATCCCAATTCAAAGAGCATAAAAGCGGCAGCTGTTGGGCAGTATAAACCCAAGCCTAATAAGGATCTATTTATCTGAAAGTGTAACGGAATATGAAGTTTGATTAAATTCCGTACATTAGTTTTGAGATATGGCTATCACGAATATCATGCAAAAAAAAGTATAGCAGCGCAGCCTGTTACATGATTAACACGAAAAACTCAGGAACAACTTATGTCAATGACACATAATATTAAGTTTGAGGAAATTCCGATTATTACTTCTTGAGATATTATCGCTAATGTCGTGCAAATTTAGGGGCTGGTACGGGTAGACAACCCCCCCCCCCCCGGAACATTGAAATGTACCTCATGAAGATTTGAGATTTTATGCTTAATGGACAAAAGTCCAATTCCCCCCCCCCCCCCCGAAACTCTAGAATGTCCCTCTCCAGAACAATGGAAAAATGTCTGAATTCAACACTGTTAAAAAAAGCAGCATGGCAGCACAACCTGTTACAAGGGGCTAACCCCCTTAATTTAGATAGATGGATTTTTCTATCTGATTTGCTTCAAATTTGGCAACCAGTTTATTCTGATAAAGCGCTTCGTTGATGAGATTTGGAGGCTTATTGTTTAAGTATAGAGATGTGACGGGGGGTGCTGATTCCCCCTTAATTTATTTTTCAAAAGGCATTCTTTGAAGTAAGAGTATAACATAAAATTAGTATGAATAGACTATGAGCTCAATGCCATCAGTTTAACTCGATACTTTTCTTTTTTATTTATTATTGTTTCAGTGAGTGCACTCTGCATGTCAGCGAATGAGTCAATAACTGTTTATAGTTTTTAGATTACTGCTGGGAAAAAAAATATAATCAAGGAATATATTTTTATTTATTTGTTAAGTATGTTATTTCACTGTTAATGGCTCTAGGATGAGAACATTTTTTTTTTTTCTTAACAACTGAAAATTTGGTAAACATTAAAAAGAAAGATATTTATAAACTGTAAATGAGAGAAGGAGATATATATTTTTTAAAAAGGGTAAGAAATTTTAGTTAAATATATTATTAAACGGAGAATTTTGATTATTAATTGGGGTATAATTAGTATGTGATGATTCGTTAATTACATTCATCACAGCTATTTTAAAAGAAGATTTGCAATATTTGCTTTTCCCCACGCTTATAGGAGGCCCTAAAAAGACTGAAAAACCATTTAACTTTTTAAATAAATTTAGAGCCTTCAAAATTTCGCTCATTTGCGCATTCTTAAGAAGAATGATGTTTATAGGAAGTAAGTCCCCATCTGTTTGGTTGAAGGAAATAAGAGTTAGAGTAGAAAGTACATCTTTTCCGGATGAAAAAAAAATCATTTCTTTCTTTTTTTTTGACCGAGATCTTTTTTAAAGATAAATTTAAATATAATACAAATTATTATCAAAATTACATCTTAAAAATATAATAATTTTAAAAGTTAAAAAACCTTATTATTTGACTCAAAGGTCTGTAGTAGCTTACTTCTGGGCCGCTAACATTATCTAGGGCCCCCATAGATGGAGCTGAGGGGTGAGAGATAGTCGTTACGGCCCTGTTGATTCGCTACATTTTGGAATTACTATTAGGTAGCTTTCATTACAAAAAGCTACCTATTGCAGCCGTTCGGAGGAAAGCGATTTCAAAAAATTTTGGTATATTTTCATCGATCATGACCCCCAGACCCCGAAACCACCCTCCGTTCAAAAGTTGATATATATATATATATATATATATATATATATATATATATATATATATATATATCCATATATATATATATATATCTGACCTTTGTCATACTGTAACTCTCGAATTTATGAACCGATTTGGATGTAAATCGGTATGTACATAGTACATACCAATGTCTCGACCGAGTTCGTTGGCCAGCTTCATCCGCCATTTTGTTTCAAAATGGCGGCCATTTAAAAAATTAAAAAAAATTTTTAATTTGAAATGTAGTACCAAAAAATTGAAAATGGTAAAATATTTTTTTCTTATGTATTTGACCTTTATACAAAGATTCCGGGGCAGTTTTTGTTTCGTCTATATCTTAAAAAATGGCTGAGTTATAGCATTTTGAATTTCTAGCGTGGCTGACATTTTGAAACGTCCTGAATTTTGTCACGCGATAAAAGGCGTATGTATGAACCGATTTGGATGTAACTTCGTCTGTAGATAGTACATACCAATGTCTCGACCGAGTTCGTTGGCCAGCTTCATCCGTCATCTTGTTTAAAAATGGCAGCCATTTAAATTTTTAAGAAAAAATTAAATTTGAAATGTGGTACTAAAAAATTGAAAATTGAAAAAATATTTTTTTCTTATGTATTTGACCTTGATACAAAGATTCGGGAGCAGTTTTTGTTTCGTCTATATCTTAAAAAATGGCTGAGTTATAGCATTTTGAATTTCTAGCGTGGCTGACATTTTGAAATGTCCTGATATTTGTCACGTGATAACAGGCGTATTTATGAACCGATTTGGATGTACCTTGGTGTGTACATAGTACATACAAATATCTTGACCGAGTTCGTTGGCCAGCTTCATCCGCCATCTTGTTTTAAAATGGCGGCCATTTAAAAAAAATTTAAAAAATTAAAATTTAAAATGAGATACCAAAAAATGGGAAAATGAAAAATATTTTTTTCTTATGTGTTTGACTTTAATACAAAGATTCCGGAACAGTTTTTGTTTCATCTATATCTAAAAAAATGGCTGAGTTATAGCATTTTGAATATCTATTGTGGCTGACATTTTAAAACGACCTGAATTTTGTCACGCGATAACATGCGTATTTATGAACCGATTTGGATGTTACTTGGCCTGTACATAGTACATACCAATGTGTCGACCGAGTTCGTTGGCCAGATTCATTCGCCATCTTGTTTCAAAAGGGTTGCCATTTAAAAAAAATAAATTTAAAATTTAAAATGAGGTATTAAAAAATTGGAAAATGAAAAAGATTTTTTTATGTGTTTGGCCTTGATACAAAGATTCGGAGCAGATTTTGTTTCTGAAAATTTGTTCTTTTGTTTATATCTTAAAAAATGGTTGAATTATAGCACTTTGAATTTCTAGTATGGCTAACATTTTGTAACGATCTTGTATTTGTCACGCGATAACACACGTATTCGCCTATTTCCATGTAAGAAGGCATGTGGATTGTATACATCAACATCTCAGCCAAATATAAGTTACTTTAAATAAAAGAAGCTTGGATAAAGCTGACTAATTTCGCGAAATTCTCATTCATAATGATTTAGTATTGATAAAAATTAGTATTGAATCTCCTATATTCGGTTTCCACTAAGTTGAGCTTCGTGCGTTTGAATAATGTAAGTTGGCTTTTTTAAAATAAGGAATTTGAAAGCTACCTCTTCCTCCCGGCACTGGCCGGAAGGACTTTTTTTCAGCTTATCTGTGTGAATCTGTGAACATCGAAATATCGATTCAAGTATCGATTCTAGAATTTGGGAATCGATTCTTATTGCGATCGATACTGTTTTATACGATGTCGATTTTAATCGATTCTCAAATTTTCCAGAATCGCCCATCACTATTACAGAGTATTAAACATTCACAAATATATTTAGGAAAAATGCAGAGCGGCCAATTAAGTTACTTGGAAAAAAAATGTTTTCTTTGTATATCGTGTGGGGTGTCGTGTGAAAGCGTTCGTAATGCAGAACACAAAAATACATTTGTTTTAATTTTACGTACCTTAATTTCCGGTGTATAGCCCGCGGATCAAACAATCGTGTTTCGACCAAGAAATTTTTAAAAATAAAATGTAACTTTTTAGATCACGGTACATATTGGTCTTCAAATACTGAATAAAATTTCTGGGTCCAAACTGAATTGTTTGATCTGCGGGCTACACACCCGAAATTACACTGTTAAAAATTTTGCAGCAATCTGGCAGGTCATTCGACCGTTTTTTGAAAAAACGGTTTCATAACCATAATTCAACTGTATTCTGACCATAAAATGGCCAATAATATGGTCAGAATACTGTTAAATTACGGTTGTTTTAACCGTTTTCGGAAAAAACGGTCAAATGACCTGCCAGAATGCTGCAAATTTTTAACAGTGTACGGTATTATATTAGAAGAGATACTGTCGAAAATGTAGTGCAAAAATCTCTCTCCCCCCCACACCGCTTCTATTTCCGAATCTACTGCAACTAAAATTATAGAAAAAATTAGAGGAAGTATATGTTAATGTAAACCTTGCAGGGAAACTATAGTGATTACCCTAGGTCACATAGCTTTTAAGAAAATCGCATTTTTTCGTTACACACAAATTTCGATTTTGTGACATTTAGCAACGGTGTTGGGGATCGCTGGAGGTACCTATCGTAGCAGAAGTATAAAAGTATTGCTGATAATGATTTTCGAAAAAAATCGTCGATATTAGCCGAGATATTAACCTTTAAAGACACGAACAGTTTGGACACACGTAATGACAGGGGCGGCGTACTCTACACTGTTAAAAATTTGCAGCATCCTGCCCAGTCATTAGACTGTTTTTTTGAAAATATAGTTTCATAACCGTAATTTAACTATATTCTGACCATAAAATGGCCAATAATATGCTTAGAATAGTGTTAAATTACGGTTGTGTAACTCTTTTAATGACTGGACAGAATGCTGCAAATTTTTAACAGTGTATGTACCATCGGCTTTTAAATCCCAGGTAACAACTTTTGATGATATATTTGTGTAATGCAATGAATTCCCAGTAGCAGTATAAAAGAAATAAACGTCAAATTGTTAAAAATAGACTAATTTAATTAGAATTAATCACATAACTACTGTGGGAGTACTTTGCATTGAGTGGATCTCTCAATACGCCTCCCGTGTCTTTAAAAATTAATTAAAAAACTATCTGGTAAAATGTGGAACGGATCAAGGCGGCGTTGCAGCTTTGCGACCTCCTTTTGAAGCGCGCTTAGCAAAATGCCAAGATTAAACTTTAAACAAAATTTTGTGTTATTTACACTGTAAAAGAAAAAGATTATTAGAACGCTGAATTGAGTTTTATGAAATGCGAAATGAAGTTTAAATATGCAATTCTTTTAATGTCATTAACGAATTAGGTTCCTTATAAACAGATTAGGATCAGATTAAAAAAAGAGTTATACAGAATGGCAGGATTTGATATTATTTAGGCTTCATATCTCTTTGAACTTTTACGGTAAATCCGTTCATTCTTTTCTACTATATATAGCTATACCCCACCGTACGTTGTACATTTTTTTTATAAAAGCTTATTATTCTTTTAGCAACGATTTTTTAAATAATACATTTAATGATTCATATATTTAAAAATACAGAACTTTCTGAGAGCGAGTAATACTTGAACTTGACCGTTTATTTTTCTTATAAATCAGAGTTTATGTTTAGCTTTAAATGAAGCATCCCGTATTTTTGACTCAATAAGTAGAATTTGACGCCGGATTTCTTGGTAAAATTTTATTATTTTGGGGTATACAGACGCTTCCATTTTGTTGCAACATTAAGAGAACTCCCCGCATACTACTTATTGTTTGAGACATTCATCATACTATTCATAGCATTCATGCATATCAATAACAAACTATTTTTAAAGAAAAAAAATAGCTTAAATATTTTTTATATTTATTAGTAATGCCAGTTAAAAATTAAATGCCATAAAATACCGTTATGCATGGAAAAGAAAATATGTTGCATTATTGATCTTCCAAGCATGTTATTTGATAAGCTTTATCGCGTAAATAACTTAAAATAATCGCTTAGAAAATCAAAGAAAGCTTTTTAAAGAGTAATAAAGCTTATATTCGGAACTAAATTCATGTTTCATTTCAAAGAAATTAACTCAATCATTGTGCTTTATTTATTTTTCGAATAGTTGTTTCAGTATTCAGCAGATTTTAGGTAGCTTTCATTACAAAAAGCTACCTATTGTAGCCGTTCGGAGAAAAATGATTCCGAAAAATGTTGGTATATTTTCACCGATCATGACTCCCAGACCCCGAAACCACCCTCCGTTCAAAATTGATATATATATATATATATATATCTGATCTTTGTCATACTGTAACTCTCGTATTTATGAACCGATTTGGATAAAATTTCTTGTGTATATAGTACATACCAATGTCTCGACCGAGTTTGTTGGCCAGCTTCATCCGTCATCTTGTTTCAAAATGGCGGCCATTTAAATTTTTTTTTAAAAATTTAAAGTTATAGCACTTTGAATTTCTAGCATGGCTGATATTTTGAAACGATCTGATTTTTCTCACGCGATAATACACGTATTTATGAACCGATTTGGATGTGACAAAGAATGTGCGTAGTACATAGCAATGTCTCGACCGAGTTCGTTGGCCGGCCTCATCCGCCATCTTGTTTCAAAATGGCGGCCATTTAAATTTTTTTTTAAAATTTTTAAATTTAAAATGAGGCACAAAAAAAATTAGACATTGAAAAATAATTTTTTCTTATGTGTTTGGGCTTGATACAAAGATTCTGGAGCATTTTTATTTTCGTCTATATCTTAAAAAATGGCTGAGTTATAGCACTTTGCATTTCTAGCATGGCTGACATTTTGAAACGATCTGATTTTGGTCACGCGATAATACAGGTATTTATGAACCGATTTCGATATGACAAGGCATGTGCATAGTACATAGCAATGTCTCGACCAAGTTTGTTGGCCAGCCTCATCCGCCATATTGTTTAAAAATGGCGGTTATTTAAAAATTTGAAAAAAATTAAAATTTAAAAGTGAGGTACAAAATAATTAGAAATTGAAAAAGATTTTTTGCTTATGTGTTTGAACTTGATAGAAAGATTCCGGAGCATTTTTTGTTTCGTCTATGTCTTAAAAAATGGCTAAGTTATAGCACTTTGAATTTCTAGCATGGCTGACATTTTGAAACGATCTGATTTTTGTCACGCGATAACACGCGTATTTATGAAGCGATTAGGATGTGACAAGGCATGCACTGTAAAAAAAAATCTGTGAAGTTACTAAAGTTTTTCTAGGAAACTTGGATTCCTAGAACTTTTCTTGTAACGGCAACAACAAAATTTCATGTAACAGACACACTTTTGCGCCGAAAATCAAAAAATCTGTAAGGTTACTAAGAATTTTTTAGGAAACTGGGATGCCTAGAACTTTTCATGTAACTCCAGCCAGGGTTACAAATAAAAGTTTAGAAAGATTACTGAAATTTTAGCAGATTCATTTGTAAAGTTACATATTTTTGTAGCTTTACAAAAACTCGTTTTGTAGATTTGCAGCTTTTTTCGTACAGTTACAGGTGAAAGTTTAGTAAGCATGTAACTTTACATCTGTAGAACTACAGATTTTTTTTTACAGTGTGTGCATAGTACATAGCAATCTCTCGGCCGAGTTTGTTTGCTAACTTCATCCGCCATAATGTTTCAAAATGGCGGCCATTTAAAAGTTTAAAAAAATTAAAATGAAGTACAAGAAAAAATTAGAAATTTAATAAGTTTTTTTTCTTATGTGTTTCAGCTTGTTAAAAAGATTCCGGATTATTTTTTGTTTTGCCTTTATCTAAAAAAAACCGAGATATAGCAGTTTGAATTTCGAATGTGTGTGACATTTTAAAAAATCTGATTTTATGCCTGCAACAGCACTCGCATATATCAACCGATTTAGATATGAGTGAGCATGTGCACAGGAATTACTAAGGTCTCTACCAAGTTTATTGGTGAGCTTTATTGCACCCATTATGTTGTTTTAAAATGGCGGGCTATCACCGATAATTCGGGTTAATATAATTATTAATATAATTCGGGATATCACCAAATTTGGCGACAAATATAAATCACTTTAATAAAACTAGCTTTGATAATGCTGACTAATTTCGCGAAATTCTTATTCATATTCAATATTGACAAAAATTAGTATTTAATCTTCTATAATCGGGTTCCACTAATTTGAGCTCCGTGTGTTTGAATAATATAAGCTGGCTTTTAAAAAATAAGGAATATGAAAGCTACCTCTCCCTCCCGGCACTGGCTGGAAGGACTTTTTAATATTTTCTTGTGAAAATTTTAGTTGTGAATATACACTGCTCAATACAATTAAAGTATATTGAGGTCGGGGATAGATATTGCGGCTGGGGAATCGCTTATATGAATGATACATGATCGACATACGTGGTAGGCTATAAAAAAATGCACATGTTTAGCAGAAAAAAATGCATTCTATTAAGCATTTGGTACAATAGGGAAAAAAACAAATTGTGTATATGACAAAAAACGAATACGAAAAGCTGCTTCCTTCAAAGACCAGTCGCTTTTAGTAGGGGGTATGGTTTCCCCGAACGGTCAGCAACGTTGAACACTTTGAGGGATGGAAAAAATGAGGCCATTAATGAGGATTTGAGATAGTCTATCCTACTCCTCCAGAAGAGCTCTTTCCAGTTCTTGGAGAGCCAGGCAGCCAGGGACTCGTCTGCCTAGTACACTGTCACAAACATGCTGTATTGGGTTCATGTCCGGAGATCATGCTGGCCATTTTAGTCGTATGATTCGCTCTTCGAAAAGAAAATCTTCCGCCAAGTGAGCACGATATGGCCTGAAATTGTCGTCCATTAATATGAAGTCATCTCCAATTACTGCAACATAATTGACAACAATAGATCTGGGGATTTAATCCCTATATCGCTGACCTGTCAGAGCTCTATTTCAAATGATATGGTGCGCCCATCAATGGCGATGCCAGCATACACCATCATTTCCCCTCAGTCATATCTGACTCTTCCTTGAAGGAACGCAGGATTGTTTTTAGTGCCATGTTCCCTCCAGATGAAAATACGTCTATTATCAGGATGGACAGAAAAACGATACTCGTCAGAGAAAAGAATGTTGCGAAATTTAATTCTCCTCCAGCTCGCATGCTCTGTTTCCCACAGCTTGCGGCGCACGGTGGGTGATTTATCGATTTTAGCTGGCCAAAATTATTTTTGGCGTCAATATAACCGCATCGCCATGAAGTTCAAAAATGTTATTGATTTTCACTATTGAATGTTAGGTATTGCAAAATGTAGCGTTTAGCAGTCATAATTTCGTTACAGGGACATTCAAAAGTATTTCATCACATTACTGCTTGTGGGGGAAAATCGTTTGAGGTGGTTTTTAATGATGTTTCATAATTTCAAACACTTTGAAATTTATATACATATCTATGAAGTATACTACAAGATGATTTGTACAGAATATGGTATGGATAGCATTTATCGATCATTTAGAGGGTCACTAAAAACAATTATGTTACATTACGGTCTATGGAGAAAAATCGTTTGTGGTGTATTTTGTTACTGTTACACTATTTCAAAAGTATTTAAATTGATATCTATCTCCAAGGTGCTCTATAAAATGCTTACTATTGAGCATGATGTGCCTTTCATCTTTAATATACAGGGGTGCACAAAATAAATCAGCTATATTTTTCTCTGTATGAAAAATAATCGATGGAAGTGCGTTTACAGTTGTGGAACACTTTTTAAAATTATAAAATTTGCATACTATTTAGTCTGTATAAATCCTATAAATCATATACAGGGCTGCACAAAACATCTGAAGTACATTTCCGTTTACTGACGGAAATTGATGACGGGGAATTTTCAACTGTGCTATGCGTTCTCTTACTGTTCTAAATTTTAGCTTATTGTGAGTTATATGATAAATCTATAGTTCATTAAGAGGGATGTACAAAATTTTCAGCTATTTTTTCGACTTTGGCTTAAATTGTGTTTTCTAACGTGTTATATGTTCTACAAATTATTACTTAGGCATAGGTTTTCACGTTATTAAGCTATTAAGTTTTATTATAGTACTCCGTATGCGTTGAAAAATGTTTCATAATCTGATCGACGCATGATTTTACGTTCTTCTTGATAATTTTAATGATACTCTCTTGTATGGAAGCTAAAGTGATAAAATTATTTTTGGATCATTATAACAAATCCTAAAATTTAAAAGTATATTTGGATCATTATTACAAATCCTAAAATTTCTTTTTCTAAAATTTAAGATACGGGACAAACATTCGACAGCTTTAATGAAAATTGCTGTGTTGTATATTCTGTTATATATTTATATTTATCTCTACACAGAGGAACCTTATATAAAGAACGGGAATAATAAGATGTCATGAGAAAATGCCTACATTTGGTTTTGCATTGTAACAAATCTGAATTTGGAGAATATGTCTGAATCAATATTGTAACCACTGGAAATTTGCAGCCAAGTAATATATTTTAAATCATTTTGTCCTGAGATATCTATATACAATTTGCAATTTTTGTCCAAATTTGGTCATAAATTTAAGCATTTCGCTTTTTCAAAACTTCCTGTGCTCTCCATTGTAATTTTCCTCTATAAACATTTTTTTTTTCAACCAAATTCACATTTTCGTTAAATTTTAAATCTTGTAGCCGTTGCATAATGGTTCAAAAGTTTAGTTATGTGACTAACTTAAATTATGCTGTTTTGATAAAAAGAAAATTGTACTTGAACTAAAATTTCAAAAAACATTATTTAGACTTAATACACTGCAAATAGAAGCGTCTTAAATTTAGACACATATGTGACTGAAAAAGAATTTTAGACGCTTAAGTGTCTTAATCTGATAATTCAGACATTATAGATGTCTTAATTTAAGATACATATGTGTCTTACTATGACCATGGTGTAAACGAACTGAGAATAATGTCTAAAATATCCGCAAACGTCTTATTTTAAGACACTTCATTGCTTTAAACGTGTCTTAATTTAAGACGTTTTGATTCTTCCGACGCAATCACCACCAGGGGGCACTAGCACTCCCAGTTGCGCATGCGTTTTAGATGTCTTCGTTCGAAATGGTATATGTTGTAATTCAAACAAAGTTTGTTTTTATGTACGCGTGTATTTTAATTCGTTTTTTGCGAAATGTGAAGTACTGTGATTTTAATTCGTATTAACTCGGATTATTTATTTATTGAATACATACATCTGACGTGTGTGGTCGACATCAAATGTCTCTTAGAAGCTGTCGTCGATATAAGAGCGGGATAGACACAGAACAGAAGTAGACGACGGTTGAAGATCACACCCGGAAATTCTACAAAGCGTGTGCAATGGGCTTAGTGTTAACTCGTATCAATTTATATCAATAATATTGTGTTATTCATCTTCGTCCTGTCGAAGCTGGCAAAAAAAAAAAAGAAACTTTTGTCTGGCGGGTCCTGTTTTGAGGATGAAACATCTCATTCTTTAAATATGGCTAGTCGGATGTATTATGGGATTACCTTTTAAACTGATGAAAGTCTTTTGCCCTCACTGTGGTTGTGGTAGTTTTTGAAATTTCAAATCAAGGAATTTTTCTTACCTCTTGCAAACAGCGATTGAAGTAAGTGTTATAATTTCTTTATAGTACTAAAATTAGTGTCTTTTATGATTTTATTTATTGTACTAAACAAAATCTTACATGAAATTTAATTAGTTTTGAATCTTTTTGCAAAAAAAAAAAAAAAGAAAAAAAAAAAAACACTAATTCTAGAAGTATATATTTTTAAATTTATGACGTTGTCTTTTATTACAAATTATGTATTATTTATTCTCATCTTTTTTCTCAAATTTAAAGTAATAACATCACTAAAAAACAGACATATTTAAAAGTTAAGTTCATTATCTTGTTTTGTTTTGTTTTCAATATGGCAGTTCTTAGTTTCAGTGGTTAATGCTTATCTCATACTAAACGACCACAAGGAAATAGAAAAAAAACTTTGAAAGATCTCCTGTGGATTCGAAGGTCATTTTCCAATTAGACTTTACTGATAAGCATCGCAAGTGTGTATCATAGTGATATCATGTGGTAACTTTTTTTTTTTGCGTCTTTATTTTGTTTAAAGACGCAAGATGTCTTTAAAGATGTCTTGCTTAGTAGCTCATAGGAATGATAACAATAAGTCCATGTGGCAATATAAATTTTTAAAAAATCTAATTTTTAAATGATAAGGATTTTCATTTTTTTTCGGGGAGGAAGGGGGGGATTTTGTATGAAATTTTCGTAAAGCTGATACCTTAAATCTTGCACTGATTATAATGAAAGTTTTGAACTTTTAGAGTAGGACATGATTAAAAAACACAAAATATAAATAAACAAAACACCGAAGTAATTTTTTTTCAATATTAACCCTTTACACTCGAGGGCTCCGGAGCGGAGCCATTTAAAATTAGTCTTCAAACTCGAGGTCTCCGCTACGGAAACAATGCAAATAATTTTGTGATACCATGTAATCTTGGATTTTCTAGACAGGTATCGCAAAATAATTTGCATTGTCTCCGTTGCGGAGCCCTCGAGTTTGAAGACAAATTTTAAATGGCTCCGCTCCGGAGCCTTCGAGTGCAAAGGGATAAAGTAGAATATTTATTTATTTATTCATAGTTAAATAGCTGTTGTGATTATCATCTGATATATATGTAAAATTGCCTATGTGGCAATATAAATTTTTAAAAAATCTATTTTTAAATTATATGAAGTAGAGTAGGACAAGATTATAAGAAATATATATATTTATCTATGTACTTTAAAAGCCCTCAATAGCCCTTGCCGTTGAATTTGTCCGATAATCGGAGATGTCTGCTTTTGTGAGGTAAAAATATACAAATATGTATGCCATGCGGATTAAAAAAGTATTCGCTAAATAGATGTTTCAGAATAGCTATTCGGGAATGTCCATTAACCTCCACAACGGATACTCCCGAATACCGGACATCTCAATTTAGATAACAATAATGCAGGGTTGCATATTTTGCAAAAGAACTTCTTGATTAAAGAATGGGCATACTGGGCCGTGCCCCGCCCCCCTACGATTTTAGTGCCCACAAATGTGATGTGCAATATTTGTAAAGCTTATATTTTAAATCTGTTTCGAAATTGTATTGATTATAATAAATATTTTGAACTTTTAAAATAAAATAAGATTAAAAATAAAACAAATTTTAAAAATCTAACATTTAGATAAATATTTTTTGTTTTAATCTTGTTCTACTCCTGAAGTTCAAAATATTGATTATAATCAATAAAATGTCGTAAAAGATTTAAATTATCAGCTTAACAAAAATTGCGTACCAAAATTGGGATCACCAAAAAAATCAGGTTGTAGGGGGGGGGGGGGAGGCAGGACCACAGCGAAATATTTTTCCAGGATTTCAACGTGGTCAAACATGGCTACGTATGATGCTTACAAAAAAAATGGATGCTATTAAGACGTTTGAAGTGTCCGAAATTCAGATACAAAAAGTGTCTGAAAAAATTCAGACATTTTAAAATGTCTGAAAACTGAACACTCCGTTTCAGACACTTAAGTGTTTGAATTTCAGACATTTTAATTTACAGTGTAAGCTAAAAACAATTCTAAAAATTGTGAGGGCACCTAAGGGCAGACAAATTAAATTGGAACGAAAAGGTAATAATCTAACCTATTTAATCATATCAAAAGCTGAGCTTAATCGTGCTTTATCATATAACTATTTTTATATTACAACGGAAGAATTGTAAAAAAAAATACAGAGTTTTTTGTGACATTAAATATGAAATAACAGCTGATAAGTGCAAACTTTATGCACATAAATCGACAAAATCCAATACCTAGCAGTATATTTTATTCCGCTTTTAGTAACAGATTAAAGAAGTATACTCAAATTGATTGATTCATTCCCAACTAAAAAGCACCGGTTTTGCGCTAGTCTATGGACCATACAGTTATATTTATATCAAAACCAGCATCAGCGTACAACGCGCTAACCACTGACCTATAAAAGCAAAAAATAAATTACGTTAGGATAAACTTAAATCGACTTTTGGCCAGCTGGAATCGGTAAATCACCCACCGTGCGGGGTCACACGGTGCCTTGCTGTTAATGTAACACATACCATTGGTCTGCAATCATACATACCTATAGCGTGGAGCCGATTTTGTACAGTTTGAGTGAAATCTGTGATGTCAGTAGCCGAGCGAAGGTGTTGTTGAAGAGGAGTGGCATTCATATCTCGGTGTCTCAGAGCTGTTAGCGTTAAATAACGAACGTCATTGGGCGTTGTTGCACATCTAAGTGCTTGCCCTAGTCTTCGGCATGCATTTCCAGTTTCCAAAAAACGGTTACATATGCTAAAAATCACACTTTGTAAAACTCCAGTGGCTTCTGCTACTTCGGCTTGCGTTTTCTAAACGAGAAATAACTCTCCAAGCTTCTGATTCGGTTTAACGAGTTCGTTTAGACATCGCACTCATTGAAACAAAGCACTTACTGAATGTCGATCATTATTTTCCCGTTTGTCTTTCAGTAAGTTGAAAGCCAAACTTCTTTTGCTGTCCCTATAGCGTCGTTTTTGAGGTTAAACTCACAATTTCCATACTTCGAATTTTAAAATGAGAAAAAATTGCATTTGTATAACTCTCTTCTTCAATTTTCTGCAAAAAACATTTCGCTTATACCGTTATTTTATAAAATATTTGCAATATCCTTCAATTGTTTAGAGCAGTGTCGAAGTTATTTACAGAAGAAAAATGATTTCTAGTACTAAGTGTGCAACACAGACATGATTAAAACAGAGTTATTTGAAGCTCGATTGTAAAAGAACCATTGGGCTAAACGTTACGAATGCAGGGCCTGTAAACGGAATAAGAATTGTTTTCTTATTCATAAGAGTAATTTTTCAAGAATGTGGCGTTTAAATTAGACGACAATTCCTAATAAAATTTATTGGTGGATGTTTTCCTCTTTGGTAATGAGGCCTAGAATGGATGTTAGTCCAAACTAATTAAACCATTATCAGGAATAAAAGACATGCGCCACAGTGGGCCGATTGTCACCAGTAATTTTTAATAATATTTTTCACCTTATCAAATCTGTCATTAAATAGGGCACAATAATCTAATAGGCTATAAATCTAACAAAAAACAAATTTATATTTTCGCCATCAGGGATAGAATTAGCTTTTACGGCGGATTTTGTGCTGCAAAAGATGTACAAAATTACTGAAAAATGTAACGTTCAATTTGATTAAAAGAAATGTTTCAATCTGAATTAGGGAAGTTAGATATGTACATGTACAGCAAAGGAAAATGGACATTTAATATAAAACAATCGCTTGAAATGTTCTTTAATTGGTTCCTACACTGTTAAAAATTTTGCAGCATTCTGGCAGGTCATTCAACCGTTTTTTGAAAAAACGGTTTCATAACCATAATTTACTATATTCTGACCATAAAATGGCCCATAATATGGTCAGAATAGAGTTAAATTACGGCTGTGTAACCGTTTTCGGAAAAAGCGGTCAAATGACCTGCCAGAATGCTGCAAATTTTTAACAGTGTATTCTTACTTTATTGCACAAATTCTGCTTAAAAGGTCACTTTTGTTTCTGGTGGAAAAAATCGGAACTTTGTTTCTTGTTAAATGTTTTCCCTGTAGTTTTCTTCTGAGTTACAGTCTTTGACCCGCATCTAGACACAATTCGGTTTTAGGATCATTAGAGCAATATTTACAGAATCCATCGCATATACTCATTTTTTTATTCTTCTGTAAACTAGAACTCACGCTCAATAGTCTGACAGAAAGATATTTAACGGCTTTTTTGAAATACTTGCCTCACTTTAACAATGAGCTTGCCGATATGCATCTCGACTCTATAGGTCATGTGAGAAAATGGTATGATGACAACAACGCCCGCAGCATTCTTACTTGTCCAAACAACGGTTTTCAAAAGTGAAACTCGCTAAAAGCATATTAAGAAATAAACTGAATAATGATCTTTTAGACTATGAACTAAATCTGGCCAATTTCAGCAACTCTCAGCCTATGCCTGATACCGGAAAACGGTCAAATGACAACAAAAATATATAAAGGAACAGTATATATTCTCAGTATTTATCTTTGAACAATATTTATTGAATCCATCCTATATACTTATTTTTTATATTTTTCTGTGAGCTAGAACTCTAGCTCAATATTCTAACAGAAAGAGATGTAACGTCCTTTTTGAACTACTAGCCTAACGATAATATTGGGTTTGCCGAAGCCGATATGCATCTCATCTCTATAGATCATGTGAGAAAATGGTATAATGGCAAACACGTTCTCACTTACGCCAACAACGGTTTTCAAAAATAAAACTCGCTAAGAACATATTAAGACATAGACTGAATAATGATCTTTTAGAAGATGAACTAAATCTGGCCAATTTCAGCAGCTCTCAGCGTGTTGCCTGATACCGGAAAATTCTCAAACGACAAAACAGCACCAAGTCTCGCACTAATTTTATTGCTGTCACAATATTTAATCAGTGTAAATGATAAATAGAAAAATATAGTACGTATATTTTTATTATTTTAATATAAACTGTATTAACAGTTGTGGGCCGCCGTCCACTCAATGACATGGCACCCTATCCTATATGCCAAAGAGGTTGTCAGAAACCGATTTATATAATACGAGGATGTATTATTTTTAGATGATACATTTTTGCCCTCTCATAGAAACAATTGAGTGAAATTTATGAAATTTCTATATTGTATTAGTCCTTTTCTATATAGTCACCGTGCACAGTAACACATTTCTGCAAACATTATTTCAAAGTGAGGGGAGAGGATGTATTCCAGGCGGCGCGAAAGTAGACCCAAAGGAGGACATTTTTCTAACTTTTGCTGACCCCCACATGTGCCATATTGTTGGAAAGGCCTGTGACCATTTATTCATGTTATGCGCTTCCGAGTCCCTTCCCTCAAATTGGCCATCAGGGGGGCATGAATGATGGCCGCAAAATTTAGAAGAGTGTCCGCCCCTGGAGGAAACATTTGGGAGGAGAGAGTCGGGAGATGCATAGCATGAATAAGTTTTTTATCTTCATTTTTTTCTGTTATTTATTATTGAAACCATTAAATTGTTATAAAATCATATCGTTGCAAAATAGGGAATTATCCCAACATCCGGCAATCCTGTTTTACTGCCATATGCGCATATAATGCGTTGTTAGAGAAACCAGGTAGAAAATGATACTTGCTATGTCTACTAGTAGAAAGTGGTTCTGTTTATAAGAATTTTTGCTTACCCCCGTTTAGAGGATAAGTGCAAGAAGACAGTATTGCTGTTGAATGCATTATGTAATAAAAAGCTATTATTAAATACTTTTAATTAGTAAATATTAGATGTGTTATTTCATATATAATAGTGATATTTTATTAATTTCTTCTCTTAATATAAATCAGTAAAATATGCGAATAATAAATGTATAACCATATCTATATATCATTCCAAACGTATAAAAATAAAAAGAAAAAAATGTAAAAATAAAAAGAATTTTTAAACACTGATAACGATATAATTCGTGAGGAGGTTGTTCGAGAAACGATAACGTACGATATCCTAAAGAGGAAGGGGGGAGGGGGGATCAAAATTTCCAAAAAGTTGACAACATTACATAAGCATAGCTTCTTATATGTTTTTGTACAAATATCGGAAGCGTGAATTATAAGCCAAAGTTTTAATCACATTTTTTATAAATATTGTAATTACACCCTGCCGATAAATTTATGCTTACTCCTAAGCAAAACATTATCTGCATAATATTTGTATTCTTCCATGTTTCTGCAGAATAAATGCAGAAGAAAAATGCATTTTGCTTTTAGTTTTTGTTTCCTTTGTTTGGTCTGATTCCTGCCTCCCCTTGTTTACATACATTATCATGTTTTATGCTTTGTGTTTTGCAACTAGTCAGTTATTTCAAAATATCTAATGGAACTTGGTTTTGTAGAGCACTTGTATGATGTTTGATAAAGTTTTTTCTAAAACGAATTTTTTTTTTTTTTTAATTTATCGTGTTAAATAAATGAAATAATGACGGAGTGTTAACGATATAGACTCTACTGTGGAGTAATCAGTTAATTTCTTTGAGTTTAGGGTATCAGCAATATTCACTCCAGCTTAAATTTTGTTATTGTGTAAAGTACTATGACGTAATTTTTCATTTTCTTCCCCAACTCTAGCCTCATTGTGATTCGTTAAAATAAGAATAACGAAAGTATTTTATGAATGTATGATACAAGCACTTTTTTTAACACTACCTCTGTCTTAATATTCCTATAAATTTCTTGTAAAATTAAATTAATAATATCCGTCACGAATAACTTTATTGCTGGCATTGAATGTTCGGTTATGTGCTGAATTTCAAACAGTACTACAAGTTGAATGTAATGAATGATGTAATATAAGATGATAAGATATATTTGTCAACAGAATAGAATGAAAACAACGATCTTAATATAAAGGGACATGAAGCCATAGCGATGTAAGCCACCATTTTAAAATAGGTTTTACTTGGATATAGATATGTCGTAGGCTACTTAAGAAATCCGGCTTTTTGCAAACAGCCTAGGCTCTTTGCAAAGAGCCGGGCTAATTGGAGAATCCATCTCCATTTTTCCCAGTTAGCCTGTAATTTTCAAGCTTATTGCGAAGAGCCTAGAAAGCGTTAGGCTAGTTGAAAAATGATCACTTATTATCCGATCAGGGTGATATTTTTAGCTGACAGGCTATCAAAGACTGAGAGCTTATGTTCCCGCCGATTCTGTATGTACTTGTGTACGTACATACGTACGTATGTACGTAACGCGATAACTCTTGATAGAAATATCCGATTTGCTTAAAAAAAAATTTCTAGGTTCATTCTGATCAGGTGCTTCCCTGATTAGTTTTTGGGGTTCATTGGTTAAGGATAAAGGGGGAAAAGGGGGGCTAGCCCCCGATTAATTTATATAAATGGGTTTTTCATGCAGAAATATTCGATTTGCTCCAAATTTGGTATACCGTTTTTTTGTGTTAAGGAGCTTCCCTGATTAGATTTGGAAGCTCATTATTTAAGTATAAAGGGGGGAAAGGGGGGTTACCACCCCTTAATTTAGATAAATCGGTTTTTCATGATGAATTATTCGATTTGCTCCAAATTTGGTATACCGGTTTATTAAGTTAAGGAGCTGCCTTGATTAGATTTGGAGGTTCATTAGTTACATATAAAGGGAGGATAGGGGGCTATCCCCCCCCCCGTAATTTAGATAAATGGATTTTTCATGCAGAAATATGCGATTTGCAATAAATTTGGTATACCGGTTAATTATGTTAAGCGGCTTCCCTAATTACATTTGGAAGATCATTATTACGTATAAAGGGGAAAGGGGGGCAATTGCCTCTCCCCTTAATTTAGATAAATGCGTTTTTCATGTAGAATTATTCGATTAGCTCAAATTTGGTATACTGGTTTATTATGTTAAGGAGATGGCTTGATTAGATTTGGAGGTTCATAAGTTAAGTATAAAGGGAGGAAACGGGGTTAATTTAGGTAAATGGGTTTTTAATGCAAAATTATTCGATTTGCTCCAAATTTGGTATACCGGTTTATTATGTTAAGGAACTTCCCTGATTAGATTTGGAAGTTCATTAGTTAAGTATAAAGGGAGGAAAGGGGGGCTAGACCACCCCCTTAATTTAGATAAATGGTTTTTTCATGTAGAGTTATTCGATTTGCTCCAAATTACGTATACCTGTTTATTATGTTAAGGAGCTGCCTTGATTAGATTTGGAGATTTATTGGTTAAGTATAAAGGAGAGACAGGGGCTAGTGTCCCCTTAATTTAGATAAATGGGGTTTTCATACAGAATTATTCGATTTGCTTCAAATTTGATATACCAGTTTATTACGATATATGGCTTCCTTCATTTGATTTGGAGGTTCATTGGTTAAGTATAAAAGGGGGAAAGGGGGCAATTGCCCCTCCCCTTAATTTAGATAAATGGGTTTTCATGCAGAATTATCTAATTTAGTTTAATTTTTCTTTCAACCGGATCCGAACTTGAAGGTTTCATTTGAAGTCAACCCGAAAACCGACCACAACCAGTTTTCGGATTGAGTTCAATTAGAACTTTCAGGTTCGGATCGGGTTGCCGGTGGACAGAGATTATTTTGTCTGGCTTGCATCGTGTTATAGTTCTTTGGAATAATTTTGTCGGTTAAGATTTGGTTCGGGACGGGTTACGGGTTGACTTCGAATGGAATTTTTAGGTACTGGTAGCGTTGCGTGAGCGTGTAAACGGAAACTAATTTGTCTTGTTCGGATCCGGTTATGGATCTTTGGAATATTTTTGTCGGTTATCACATATGGTTCGGGATTTCGGGTTTTTTCAAATGGAACTCTCAGGCTCGGGTCGGGTTGCATGTAGACTGAAATTATTTTGTCTTGCTCGGATCGGGGTACGGTCTGCTGTAATTTATTTTTCGGGTTTGGGTAGGGTTATGCGCTAATAAACCTAATAAAAAGAAAATTGCCCAGTTAAACTGATGGCATTGAGCTCACAGGCTATTCACACTAATTGTATAGTATACTCTTATTTCAATTAGAATAATGCCCCTCGAAAAATAAATGAAGGGAATAGTCCCCGTTGACCCCCTTTCTAAATAATCAAAGAACCTCCAAATCTAATCAGGGAAGCTACTTAACATAATAAACTGGTATACCAAATTTGAAGCAAATCAGATAATTCTGCATGAAAAAACCATTTCACTAAATAAAGGGGGGGGGGGTATTAGCTCCCCCATTTCTCCCTTTATGCTGAACCAATGAACTTTCAAATCTAATCAGAAAAGCTCCTTATTAGAATGAACCTAGAAAAAATTTAAACTAAATTAGATAATTCTGCATGAAAACCCATTTATCTAAATTAAGGGGAGGGGCAATTGACCCCCTTTCCCCCCTTTTATACTTAACCAATGAACCTCCAAATCAAATGAAGGAAACCATATCGTAATAAACTGGTATATCAAATTTGAAGCAAATCGAATAATTCTGTACGAAAAACCGATTTATCTAAATTAAGCGGACACTAGCCCCTGTCCCTCCTTTATACTTAACCAATAAATCTCCAAATCTAATCAAGGCAGCTTCTTAACATAATAAACCGGTATACGAAATTTGGAGCAAATAGAATAACTGTGCATGAAAAACTCATTTAGCTAAATTAAGGGGGTGGTCTAGCCCCCCTTTCCTCCCTTTATACTTAACTAATGAACCTCCAAATCTAATCACGGAAGCTCCTTAACATAATAAACCGGTATACCAAATTTGGAGCAAATCGAAAAATTTTGCATTAAAAACCCATTTACCTAAATTAAGGGGGGGGCTAGCACTCCTTTCCTCCCTTTATACTTAACTAATGAACCTCCAAATCTAACCAAGCCATAATATAACCATATCCTTAACATAATAAACCAGTATACCAAATTTGAGCTAATCGAATAATTCTACATGAAAAACGCATTTATCTAAATTAAGGGGAGAGGCAATTGCCCCCCTTTCCTCCCTTTATACATAATAATGATCTTCCAAATGTAATCAAGGAAGCTGCTTAACATAATTAACCGATATACCAAATTTATACCAAATCGCATATTTCTGCATCAAAAACCCATTTATCTAAATTATGGGGGGGATAGCTCCCCCCTTTCCTCCCTTTATATGTAACTAATGAACCTCCAAATCTAATCAAGGCCGCTCCTTAACTTAATAAACCGGTATACCAAATTTGGAGCAAATCGAATAATTCATCATGAAAAACCGATTTATCTAAATTAAGGGTGGTAGCCCCTCTTTCCCTCCTTTATACTTAAATAATGAGCTTCCAAATCTAATCAGGGAAGCTCCTTAACACAATAAACTGGTACACCAAATTTGGAGCAAATCGAATATTTCTGCATGAAAAACCCATTTATATAAATTAAGGGGGGAGGGACTAGCCCCCTTTTCCCCCTTTATCTTTAACCAATGAACCCCAAAAACTAATAGGGAAGCACCTTATCAGAATGAACATAGAAAAAAATTTTTGAAGCAAATCGGATATTTCTATCAAGAGTTATCGCGTTACGTACATACGTACGTACACACGTACATACAGAATTGGCGGGCACATAAGCTCTCAGGCTTTGATAGCCTGTGAGCTAAAAATATCCCCCCTGATCGGATAATAAGTGGTCATTTTTCAATTAGCCTAACGCTTTCTAGGCTCTTTGCAATAAGCCTGAAAAATATCAGGCTAATTGGAAAAAGGGAGATGTATTCTCCAATTAGCCCGGCTCTTTGCAAAGAGCCGGATTTCTCAATTAGCCTACGACAGATACATCAAGTTGTTAAAAAGAAGAACAGCATAAATCCGAGACTCACACAACTATCTACAGATAACGCGAAAACATGTTCCATATCATACGAATTTATTAAAACGGTTCTAGTAAATCCGTTGTTGAAGCATACTTAAGAAAATGTGACGCAAGAGTCTATATAAACATTATGATAAATATTAAATAATAATTTTTGTTCTAAAAATGATTATTTTGAGATAATATTCATGAATTGCAACTAAAATTAATAATCATTTTTTAGATAATAATCATATAAACAACAAGCATTTGTTACTTCTTTTTTAATCCCAAATCTTACAATTTAAATATTTTTAAAAAACTATCTATTGATTTTCTTGGAGATTAAATAATTTTATAAAATGTCTAGAAAAAGTATTAGCGTGTAACATGAAAATTCTGTAATCAAATATCTAAATACCTGAATCAATACACACTGATTGGCCAAAATATTAGGAACACTTTTCACTCAAACTTCGAATCACACGTGCAGCTCAAGCACTCGCGTAATAAGCCGAGTTTGCCGATAACAAGTTTTTATTTGACCAGAAGCACCAATGAATGTTACAATTCACCTGTTCACGGGGATGATAAGAGTTTTGAGTGACTTTGAATTCTCCGTGGATGTGGACGACAGATGGGCCGGCTTCAGTATATTCAACAGTGCTGTTCTCCTTTGGTCTAATGACACGAAATGAAATTTAATTGCTCATAACTATTTTACTAAAAATCGTGTTTGCTCAAAATTTATGGCTCAAAATGTTAGGCATATAACCACAAACTCGTCAAATTTTGAGCAGAACCAATCTTCAGTAAAATAGTCATGAGCAATTAAATTTCATTTATGATCATATAGACGGAAGGAAAACAGCAGAATTAAAACCTCTAATCTTTTTTTCGTGCTACACTATCTCGAATCTTCGAAGAATACCAGCTTAGCCAAAAAAGTGCGAGCGAAAAGTCGTACTTAATGCGGAAATCGCTAACAAATGGAAATGACTTGCAATCAACAAACATACACTGGCGGAAAAAAAAAATCCCAACACCAAGAAAGACTTGTGTTAGATAAACGAAATTTGGTAGGCGTGTTTATACATATGAAAGATGACATCGATTGAAATTTCGCGCTTCGCGCATAAGTGTGGCGCTAGTAGCGCAACTCAGAACTTGCAGATCAAGTTTACTTTAAATGCGTGCTGTAAAGTTCGTAGGCGTTATTTAGCTTCGAAATGTGGCGTATTGAGTTGATGTTAGCCAAGAATGCCTTTAACGAGACGTAGAAGTCACTGTCAACAGCTCACCGAGTTGGAACGAGGTCGCATATTCGGGCTACGAGAAGCTGGATTTTCTTTCCGCGATATTGCAGAAAGACTTGGCTGGAATTTATCCACTGTGCATGATTGTTGGAAGCAGTGGTCAAGGGATGGTACTACCTCAAGGAGACCAGGTTCCAGGCGGCCACGTGGCACTCCTGAGAGGGAAGATCGCCGTATTCGGCGTACGACTGTGGCGCATCGTACTGCGTCTGCGGCAGAAATTCGAGCTGCAGTTGGTACCACAGTTACACAACAAACTGTTAGAAATCGGTTACTTCAAGGACAGCTCCGAACTAGGCGCCCTGTAGCGTGCATTCTACTGACTCCAAGTATTGCCGTTTGCGACTCGATTCGTGTCAAGCCAGAGCTCATTGGTGGGCGGAGTGGAGATCTGTTGTGTTTCTTTTTCATCAGAAAACAGGGGTAGGATATGTGAAAAACTGGCTGAAAATAAAAAAAATAAAAGCTCGAATTACTTTATCGCCTTCTATTGAAATGATGGTGCAACACCTTACGCGTCTTATAACAATATGGTTTTCCATCTTATTCTCCTACCTGCGCTACTCGTGCGGCAGGTAACACTTAATTGAAGAGAGTTATTCTCCTGAGACAATACGTACGTTTTTTTGGCAAAATTTGAGAACTGACGTGCATCATCATTAACGCAATAAACTTTAAGGGGTCTCAGGACTCTTAAAGTTTTAAAATTTTCGAAATTTAAAATTTCTTATATATTAAACCACTTTCTTTTCTGAACATTTTTATGTAAATATTTCCTTGAAATTTCCATTAGAATAGGAGTTATGTCTTTTAGAATTATGCCCGCTCAATAGCTGAAGCGGTATTTTCGAAACTTTGAAGTCATTTTATTCCAAATGACGTTTCTGGTCATAACGCGCACGTTATCTCAAAAACTTCTGAATATTTTTTCATGAAATTTTCAAAACACATGTTGCATGTTAGTCTGTATAAACTGAACCTAAAATTTCCTTTTTATTGTTAAAAATATATATTTTAGGTGATTATACTGTTGAAAATTTCGCATTAGCTTAATACAAGTTTGTATTAAAAATAGAAAAATGTTTTAAATATGTTTAGGTGCAGGATCATTATTATAAAAATTTCATTCTAGTTGCAAACTTTATTCTGTAATCCTGCACGTAAGTTGTTATACGAATTTTCTGCTCGTCAAATGTTTGACAATTTGGAGCCCCCTGTAAATACTAATTCTGCATCTTGCAATTGTTTAAATACATGAAATGAAAGAACCTACTTATACCTTCCATCCCCCCCAAAAAATTTGTTTTAAAATCATATACATTTTGAGATATTAAACGTGAAAAATAGTCTCTTTTTTTTCATTTTTTCCAATTTTAAGAGTCCTGAGATTCCTTAAGTTTGTGATAGCTTTCAGGTTTTTGACATATTTTAAGAATTTTTGATTAATATAAAAGATAATAATATCGTTAAAATTGTATTTAAGGTGTTTAAATACATAATAAGTGATAAGAAATATTTATTCTATGCACAGAAGCATTAAGACTTTTAGTTATATTCTAAGGCTATCCAAACTTTGATTTTTACAGTTTTACAAATCGTGTTTATGGCCCAAGTTAGGATCATGCGAATTTGTTGCACATATTTGGTTTTTTGCAGCAAAATAGTACTTAGGGGGTAAGGTCAAAGCACGTTTCTAGTCTGTATTATAATTCCAATTTATTTTTGTTTCAAGAACGAGTTTTGACACGATTTTTATTAAAGAAAAAGAGTTTATTAGCATAATGAAAAGTTGTTGAAGTGGTGATCTGAAAAAATTAAAATGTGAGCAATGTAGAAGCAATGATCTCTAGACAAATAAATACTAGGGCTTTCGTTTATCTGTCTTACACGGGTAGATTCTTATGTTCATGTGTGTATTGATCTGGTTTATAAATTAACAATGCTAAAATGGAAAGATCGAGGAAACAAATAGTATCGGAAAACAAAGCACGTATACATTAAGACAAGGATGTGGTTTCATTGCAGATATGCAAAACCGGGATTTGGGAAACACCAACGATGGAAACACTGCAAGAAGATTTTTTTTAAACGCAGAATTGTCAGCAGAAATCACGAATCTAGATCTTCAAATTATCAAAAAAAAAAAAAAAAAATACAATCAATCAAGATAGTTATTGCCTATGGGTATGAAATCGATATTGAAAAATTCAGGGTTTTCTGTCTTCATACAGTAAGGTACTTTGTTGAAAACTTCCATGGTACAACATGCCATCAGCTGCACACAAATACCTCATACATGCTCGAGAAAAATATCTGCGGCATTGGTTCCTACTGGCCAATTAATGAGGAGGCGCAAGCCAACGTAACAAAGATTTTTAAAAATATAGGGAACACAATTTTAGGAAATGCAGAAGGGTCAAGACAAACAAAGATGTTTTTAATTCATTCCTAATCAGTAGTGATCCACAAATTCCAAGTAAGAGCAAAAATAAAAATGAAAAACCTAAAATACTACTGCCCACTGAAGTGGTATCTATGTTCAAAACTCCAACCAGAATAGTGAATTTGGTAATAGTGATATAGAGATTTCAGAAGAGGTAGATACCTTGAAGTCACAACAGGATTCTAAAGACAGGATTTTAATTTATCAGATTTTTTAGTTGTTTATAGTGTGCAATTAAAATGTTTTTTTAGGTAAAAATTACACTATTTGAAATATTTTTCGACATATATGTGTCTAAAAAGATCTAGAATGCATATTTTGTTTACGTGGAACAACATATCAACTAACAAACATGAAACATAGGAGTCTTAAAAAACATTCAGGTATTTAATGCCAGTTATTTATGTATTGCCCCATTCACACTTCCGGCGCATTGGACGTGTGATGAATGGAAGATGATGATATAGTCTGATCAGCCTATGGTGATGCTGGTAGAATAGCGGTCTGGGAAGCATTTTCTTGCAATATATTTGATTATTTTATTCCACTGAAAGCATGAGCCACGTCAAGGCATACCACCACATCGTTGTAGATCGCATGCACTTGTTTATGGACACAGTATTTTCTGAAATACATGGCTATTTCTAACTGGAAAATTCAACATGTTTAGAAGGCTGAACCTCTTGTTTTTAAACCGGAGACATTACCCCTGCACTACTAAGGCTTGATTATATCCCTGTAATATATATCAATGAATTACAAATGAGCTAAATCTTGAAAATAAGCTAAATATCTAATCAGTCTGCGATGTGTAGGGAAATCTATAAATTACCTGCGACAGTGATTTGTATCACATTTGATAAATGGGAGATCAACCGAATTACCTTTTAAGAATTATTAGGCCCACTCACATACTACCTCATGCATACAGATCATGATTACAATACACTGTAAAAAAATTCCGTAAAACAATGAAAAATATACCGGCGCCAATGTTGCCGTCTTTTCTCCGTTTTAGTATCCCCCTATTTTTCAAACGAAATGTTTCGTTAATCAAAACGGAATTTTTTTGTTTTTAGAAATAAATGCAAGCAATATGCAGTTATTAAAAAATGAAAATAATAATTATATATACTGAAATATATTTACACGGATAAAGTATGATTTAATCCAGTTGGAAAAATTATTCGTTCTCTTCATTATGACCTAATTATAAGGTATACAGGGGTCTCCATGTTGTAACACACTTTCATCATGTGAATGCTATAGTTATAGCTCGGATGAATGAAACTAGCGCTGCAGTTCGCAGCCATGTCGAACAAATAATAGTGAGTACTGTCTGCCAGGTATCATCCGGATAGCTTAACATCAAGTAGCTTAACACGGCGCATCAAGTACCCAGGTTCGATTCCTGGGCTGGACATTTTTCTCTCTTTTGGAATGAACCTCAACTGTGCTACTCCAGCCTTGAATTTGAATAAGGTTAATAATATTGAATATTATCATCGGCGTTTTTATCATCTTACTTTCCTCCGGATTCGAATATTCGTACTCGCCATTAGAGGATGAAAGCTCTGTACCCTACTGGACCGTTGTCACCGAAACACTCAAAGCCTGAGGACACGAGTTGTGACGTCATCACTAATGGACCGACTTCTCACTAGTGTTAGAATTCCCACCGGAAAATTTTGAATGCAATTTTATTTTATTTTATTTGAGGAATAACTATCATCTGATAAAACAATAATAACTATTTACACTTACTGATGAGAATTTGGAGTACTCCAATAAAAATTCAACCAGATTCGGCAACACTGAGTCATTCCGCATCTGACTGAATTTTTATTTAAGGATTTCGAATTCTCACCAGTAAGTTTAAATAGTTATTATTGTTTTATAAGATAATAGCTATTCCACAAATAAAATAAAAGAAAATTGCTATTAAAGATTTTCCGGTGTGAATTCCAACACTAGTGAGAAGTCGGTCGATTAGTGATGATGTCACAACTCGTGTCCTCAGGCCTTGATTGTTTCGGTGGCAACGACTGGACACATTTAACAACTTGGTCAGTGAAAAAACATCCAGTACGAAAAGTTTAAAGGATTTTTTCCCGTTTTCTCTCAATTCGAAAGGAATGTTTCCGTTTGTTGTCTTTAAAGGGACATTTCCGTTTTTATCGTTCAACAAGTAAGGATAAAAAGAAACTTTTCCAATTATTTCCAGAAAAATTGCCGTTTCCATTCAAAACAGAATGTTTCAGTTAAAAGACAGAACGTTCGTATAAATCGTATGTATACGAAACATTGTTTGCAATGCATTTTTCTTACACTATGTAATTATAAAATTAAAATTGAGAAGTTATACACAGTGAAATTTTTGCAAAATAAAATTTATACTAATCTATTAATAACAATAGATGAAGTATGCTTTAACAAAGGTTAGAAGATAAATATTAATTATATGAATACAAACACGTATCATTCATTAAAAAGTTAAAATTTACCGAAATACTGAAACAGAATTTTTATCGTTAGCATTGAAGTAATTGTATTTGCTTAATTTTCCCCTTAAATTTTAATATGGCTAAATTGGCTATTAAGACTTTCTTGATTGGAAGACTTTCTTGATTCACGAGTAAAAATTTGAATGAAAAAATGTATTGAAAAATATTATTCATTCTTTGATAAATTACATCATATTCTTATTAAATATTAAAAATTTATGTATGGGATTTAACAGAAACCATTTATACCAGTTTCAGTAATTATTATTTTCATAATGACTAGGGGAAAAAATTTAAATAGAATATAATTTCATATTCGAGAAAGTTAATAATTTCTAATAAACTCATTTATTGACGCATTCTTAAAAGTAATTTAAAATAAGCGATTATAATATAATATGATAGTAAATATCTAAATTCAACAGGAGGAAATTGTTATTAAAAATTCTTTCTAAAACGGTATTAAAATTTAAATAAGAAAATCATTCATCACTTAAAAATACATTGCAAATAGATTTGTGCATTATATATAAAAGTATATTTACTACCGTTTCAATAGGAAAATTTCTACTTAAACGGATTTCATTAATTTTGCGAAATAGGATTTTTCATGAATTGCATTTGGAATGTGATTTTGTTATAAGAATGAGCAATATTTCTTTTTAAATAAGTATTTAGAAAATTGGAAGATTCTATTTGTTACCGAAACTAATTTTAAAATATTTGTTTAAAATGAACTAATATTAATAACATAAACGTAATTTGTATGAATATGATTTTGTAAATAAAATAATATAATTGGAAAAAATATTAAATATTAAATTCTTACCTTTAGACAATTTTAAAATCTGGACATTGTACGTTACTCAAACAAGTATGTAAATTGGCTAATTAAGGAAAGGAGATTGTAAAGATAACAATTATTTTCTTTGTTTTAAACAGTTTTTGACAAAACCATTTTTATTTCACAATTAAAGATTTAAAAAAGCGAAGAATTTGTGAAACTTTGTTTCAAGTAGTGCGTTAAACCATTATTTTTTAGTTATCTGCCACTTCCAATATTTTAAAAATATACTAATAGAAAGTTTTGTACCTGCTGTAACTTTTTAGTTAAGTCAAAATAAACCTGATTAAAGTTATTATTAAAGCTTGCTTATTTCATTTATGAAGTTTGTTATTTACAATAAAAAAAATCATAATTACTTCTATGCGTAAAAAGTGCTATTGTTATTGTATGTTACGTGTACGCACATTTAACCCTTTAAGAGTCATAACCGTGTTTTTCCGTCACGTAATCTTTGAGTTCAAGGATTGATTTAACACAAAATTGTTAATAATGTTATTTTTTTTGCAGTGAATAAGATAAATAAATATGCAAGGTAATCAAATCCTTAATACAAATAAATATATAAACAAATTCTCAAATAAATATTGTTCATAAGTATCATTTTATAAATCATTAAACATACATGAAAAAATCAGTAGGACGCTTAAAGGAAAGTTGAGGAAATGTTGACTATTTAAACGCGAACAGCAATTATGTAAAAGTGTGTGCACATGCTATGTAAAGAGCAACAGGAGTTCCATGGACGTACATAGTCATATATGTTCTGTCATTCGAAAATTCCTTTTCCCTTGTTCATACCATTGATTAGACTTCATAAATATTTTTTTTCTCACAGCACACATGCACCTGTATTTAAAATTCCGTGACAGACTAAGAATTCATATTTAAAATTCCGCGACACACTCGAACCAATAAGCAAGTTGACGCTGAAAAAACTAGCTTTTCAAGATTAACATTGTCATGCAATATTAAAACGTTTGTTACTGGTTTTTTAAATTATAGCTTTATTTTTCATAATACATAAACAAATGAAAAAAAAGTTACAGTCTCAATTAATTACACGCTTCCGAATGCACCATAAAAGTCATAATTACTTCTGTGAGTAAAAAGTGTTGTTTTTACTGTACGTATGTGTGCACACATTTAAGTTACAGAAAAATTTGCTATTTAAACATGAAAAGCAACTATGTAAAAGTCCGTGCACACATTTAAGTTACAGAAAAATTTGCTATTTAAACATGAAAAGCAACTATGTAAAAGTCCGTGCACACATGATACATCAAGGGTTACAGGGGTCCCATGTACCTACTTATTCATTTATGTTCTGCCGTCCGAAAATTCCCCTTTTCGTTTGTTCATACCATTAATTAGCCTTTATTAATATTTTTCCCACAAGGCACACTTGAATCCATATTTAAAATTCCGTGACACACTCGAGTCAATAAAACAGGGGGGTTGACAAACTAGGCTTTCAAGATTAAATTTGTCAGCAATATTAAAACATTTGCTATTGTTTTTTAAATATTTTTTTTTTTCAGTTCCATAATGTTTAACAAAATGCTAAAAAAGTGTTACAGTCTAACTCAATTACACGCTTTCTAAATCACAATCAAACTTCAGTAAGAATTCGTCATTGCAAACCTTTCTGCTCCCCTTATCCTCTTGTGACCTGAATATAAAACTAGATATACACATTCCTTTGCACAAACAAAATGACACCATAGACAACAGAAAGAGTCCTTTTTCTCAAATTGCTTCTAGTACGTGATTGGCGTAATTTTTCGAAGAATTCGGGTGTCTCATGCACGAGCACTGAGGTCTAAAATAATACGGTGGGCGAACTTCCCGGTCCACTTTCTGCCGCAACCGCATCACACTTTTAGTGTGAGCAATTAATTAATCCTGCATTTTTCTTAATATTAAAATGATTCTTTCAAACTTTTCCTCATACTTTTTAACAATTTTGCTTATTTCTACCCATTTTTGATATTTTTATAAACAATACTGAACAAAGTTTTCATATTTTTTATTGGGCTTACATAAAATTTCATTTTTAAATAATATCGAATTAAAAAATTTCGATGAATTTAAATACAATCTATATTTTTTCATTAAAAAGTATATATCAGTAAAAATTGTAGCATCTTCATCGTATCTTTAAAAGAAAATCCAATTCAAAAATTTCTTCCCCATACTACTCTATGGGAGGAAGTCCATGTTTTGCCAAAGATTTTACTTGTAAATTCTTTGGTATTGTATTCATGGGCGGACCGTTGGATTCAATGTATGTATCAGAATAGAAAGTTAGCTCTCCGTACTATTGTAGAGCTCAGTGTGTACAGGGGCGGACTGGCATCGTTTGGCCCACCCCGCTAGGCTTAGGCATTAGCCCACCAATCAACAACCCCATTTTTAAAATGTCTGAATATTGACTCTGAACACGAGCCTTTTCTCTAACTTTATGAAAATGACTCAAGGCTGTTCTAAAATCCAAAAGGGCAACTTTATGACATAAGGTTTAATTTATTTTTGTTCGGAAATGCATGAAACTAGCAGGTTTTGTTATTCAGAAATTATGTATTCGAACTATGTAACCTGCGTTTTCCGTTTTTTTTTTTTTTCAAACGCAATAGATCTTTCAGAAAATATTGTCAAAGTAGGCGTTTTGAATCGTATTTCCACGCGAAAGAAGAACAACCATTCAAGAAAGGGTGAAAAATGCATTTCTCACGTGATCAAATCGCTTATAACATAATACACTATTAAAAATTTGCAACTTTAGCTGTATAGTTACTCCACCGTTTTTATAGACTATCTCTATTCTGAATAATGAGAATGCTCCATAATATTGTTAAGTAATCGTTTTCTATAAAAGCGGTGGACTATGCAACAACAGCTACAGATTTTTAACAGTGTAGGTAATTTATTTATCAAAAAATGGAAAACACAGTTCGATTCCAAATCACTTTCAAATTTTATACCTTTCCGTTAAAAAAATGAATTTGAAAATGTGTCAAAACGTTTTGGGTTTGTTGAGCACAGCAGTTGAGAACAGCCTTTACTCCAATTCGATACATATTAGCATATTTCTAATCGTTTATTTACAATTGCTAGTAATTTTATTGTGAAAAAAACCTTGATGTGTGTGTGTGGGTGGGGGGGGGAGGGGGGGGGAGGTTAACTTGCTTTATTTTTATTATTTTTTTTATATGTAAATTCTAAACAATTAAAAGTTATACAAGTAATAAACAACAACGTTTGAAATTTCTTATGGAAATTCTGTTCAGACATTGTTATTATTTGTATTAAAAAAAATTGTTTGATCTAATGTCGAATAATTGCGTTGTCAGCATATAGATAATGGCTACTTGTGAAAGGGCAACGGAATCCAACAACGGAATAGGGTATCACTGACCCTAACATACGGACATTAGCAACACCTAGGAACATCCATGCTCACTCGGAATTTGGATTCAGGCCTCATTGGCGTTGAAGGTTTACATGCTAACCTCTTTACCATAAAAAAATGTCTTAGCACTGCATTGAAAATTGTTCATACTGAAAAGTATTAGTAGCGACTGAAAGAGTTAGTACTATTAAAATTGACGCTATACACTGATTAATTCGCTATTTGACATATCATTATATCCATCTGTACATTTTATTTCGTTATTTGAAATTATCAACATATATACACTTTATACATTGATTAATGTTTGTTTAAAATATATGTATAGTACCTGAAAATTGAATAGTTTATTTTATAACCTGACTATTAACTAATTAGAGTGGTAGATATTTGCACAACTCATTTAAACTTGAGTCAAATCCATCTATTATCTTATCATAATGGTAATCAAAAGATCGTTCAACACTGAATAAAATAAAATCCTGTAATAGTTCTTGTCCTAGAGATGAACGTAAGCAGTTCTTTATAATTTTAAATGGTGAGAACACTCGTTCACAAGACATTTGAGTGCATTATAAAGTCAATATGTTCTTATAAGCTATGTACAAGGTTGCATAAATACGACTATAGGCATTCAACTCGCACAATAATTCTAACGCACAAGCTAGTCATTTTTTACGTTTCTTATTAACTTTACAGCAATTCTCGTCATCTTTAAGGAGTTCATCTGAATCGCTCATTTCTTTACAGTATGCGGCTGGAGGCTAGCTATGTCGAGATTGTTGCTGCAATAGTGACTGATTATAATCAGCATAGAGTTTGGAAAATTGCAGCAACCCTTTTCTGATACCTTCTTTCCTGACTTTTACCAAGACAGCCAGAATACTAAGAGCTTCTTCAGAAAGTTCAATTAACAATTTGACGTCACTGAAGCGGCGAGGATCGAACCAAGCAATGTCTTTCATGAGCAATTTTTTTCCCCAGTAAATCATGTATTCAGCTTCTGAATAGCTGTGTCTGTGATAACATTACCTTAAATACTTCTGATGATGACCCGAAAATATTGTTTTCCTCATCGTGAGAATATTCACCACATCGATGTTTCGCTATGGATATTCTCTTTTCCTGTAGAAATCTCTAAATTTCAATGGAGTAATCCTTTTCTAATAGTTGCTTCTGACGATGTTCCGAAATTCAGAAGCATTTTCAGAACCATATTAAAATTATTTCTATTGTGTCTCAGATTGCATCTCAGAGTTTGGATTTTGTTAACAGCAGTTAAGTAATCCAGGCCGCTATCTGAAGATACTTCGATGTAAGCTCAGATATATTGAATAGGGCACGGAAAATGGTTCTATCAATATAGGGTATTTCAAAACTATGTGTCAGAAATGTAAAGGCAGGTAGAGGGGACCTAAATAAGCAGATTTCATATAAGAATGTGGGTGCGGAAATGTAGCATTGAGGCAGTAGAGGGCACTGTTGAGATCGGTGGATGAAAGCGCTTCACTGGCTTGAATCGACATTCACCGCACGAGTTTCGAACAGCAAGCATCATTACACCAATGCCGAACTTGCCAATATGCATTTCATGTATGCGCAAGAAAATGGCTCACACCCAACGCAAGTTCAACAGCTATCGGTCTTGTCGGAGGACTATCCTCTGCTGTGCGTAATACTACTTCTTCCGCTGCAGAAATTCTGCGATATCTTCGAGTTTCCGTATCACGCCTCGAATCATAACACGATACACTCGCGCACAACTCCCGATGAAGACGCTCAATTGTTCGGCGACCCTCCAGATTCCTACCCGGGAATCGTAGCGTCCCATGTGCATCCTTTGAGCAGTCACTCCATTTCCTTGCGCAGTCCCATACTAGAATTGCATATCGGCAAGCTCTGCATTGGTTTAATGACGCATGTTACCCGATGCGGAGAACATTGATTCAAGCCAGTGAAGTGCTTTTATCCACCAAATTCAACAGCACTCTCTACTGCCTCAACGCTGCATTTCCGCACCTACATTCCTATATGAAATCTGCTTACTTAGGTACCTTTTCCCTGCCTTTACATTTCTGACATACAGTTACGAAACACCCTGTATATAAGGAACTCGCACCAAATATCAAACAATATTTTTTTCAGAAAAAGGTACATCTGACGAGAAATCGTCCATTTTGGTTATATCTTGTAGGCCCTTAAACAGTGTTAAAACCTTATGCCTATCTTTAAACCATTTTGAAGATTCTTCAAACATGCAATTAAGAGCTCGATCCTTACTCCATCATCTAGTACTGTTTTTTTTTTTTTTATCGGCATAGGAGTTTATATCCACCTACAATCTCCAAATTCACTGAAGTCCATATTTGTATTCGTTTATATGGCTCAGAGATAAACACGGTTGTTCTTTGGAATAAGTCCAATAAGTCCTTTGTGAATTTGTAACATTCGGTTGCATCTGTTTTATGCAATTTAGAACATCTGCATAGCAGCTCCACATGTATATATTTGCATTGTCCTTTTACAGTTGTGCCTGCAGACCTTTATATCTTCTACTCATACTTACTGCACCGTTAAAAACTGCCAACTATTTGTGAAAAAAGAGAATTAAAATTGTGTAAAATCTCCTTTTAGCTGGAGATATACAGGAACTCCCCTGTTGTTTTGGGGTACCAACCAATTTTAAAAAGCTAACCTTCAGTTTACCGTGCAGCACATAACGAACACAAAGTGTCAACTGTTCAATTACAATATATCTTGTATGGAATCTACTTCAGTACTGAATGAACGTGGCTGTTTTACTAAATCAGAAATGTTAATTTGAATCTGAATGATGAGATGAGCAATTAACTTATTTATAAATGGCTGGGACAGAAATGCAATAAACGACCCTTCCATGGCACTTAGGATTTTCATTTTGTTCTTCTTTCTGCTCTAGTCTAGACTTCTTCATACTCTTTCTTTTTTCTTAGCTTCTCTTCATGGCTCTACAGGACCATGTAACATTTGATCATATTTACATAGCAGCATTACAAATGAAAAAAAAAATTACCGTAGTCAACATCACTATTATTCAAGTCTGCAGCTGTCTCCTCTTTCCTCTGTAAGCTAATCCTTGCATCCCAAGAAATAGGACAGTATCAATGATGCGAGTTAGAACTTTTCTAAATGTATCAACTTCAATCTTTCGTTTATGCGAGATGTCCATTTTTATGAGAGTCTCAACATCTGCATTGTTCTTGGACATCAGAAAAATTATCGATGCGTTTTCGTGCACTTTCGATATTTCGTGAACAGCTAGATCTTTATATATTTTCTTCCAGACTTTATGTCCAAGGACAAATGGATTCAGGTTATCAGCGTTAAAAAGGACAAACTGAACAGAACATCTTGTTATATTCTAATCAATAAAGCAGGGCTGTCACAGACGACTATTTCTTAATTCTAACTGGCACCACTTTATCAAAACAGAAATTCCTTACCGACTCGTTGACGACATTTGTAAGAGAAATATATCTCAAAATATATATTAGAAAAATACTGGTGCTTCTCCGTAAGCTGTTCTTTTCGCGTGTCTCCTGGCATTTTTTCTGTGGAGTTAGAAATATGAGGTTCATTTGTTGTATTATTTTTAATTTTAATTATGTTTTTATTTAGTACGTATGAAAAAGGAAAATATAGGCCATAAGGACTTTTGTCCTCTCCTTTCACTAAGCACATTCTATCAGCCCAGTGATTCGGATATTTTACAAATCCACTTTTTGCACAATTCTTATGCATCCAGTTATTCTATTCTGGAATTAAATGAAAGATAAACAATGAAATAGCGACCACTGAAGAAACTTTGAACTATTACATTGATATATTTTTTTACTACGCAAATGTCTGCAGGCCGACATATTCCACCAAACAACTTCCCACCCTTCACTGATCGCATCTGTTTTTTACCGTTTCTCCTATCTTTCTGTGATTCTATAGAAAATTAGTAATTTTCATAGATCTTCCAAATATTTCTGATAGGAGAGGGAAAGGAGGAATTGGAAATTAACCAATCAAAAGGGAAAAACGCTTCAACGAAAAAAGAAAAAAAATAAGTATCATAATTAAAATTTTTTCTTTTAATTTTATTGAAAAAAAAACCCTTCAAAATATTTTTTTGGCCCACCCCGCGATCGCGGGGTAGCGGGGTGGGCCAGTCCGCCCCTGAGTGTGTACGAGACACCAAATGACTCTGACTTCATTGCAATTAATTTAGTCGCTGCTTCGTGAAACGCATGGAATTTTTGAAAGGGTACGCAATCACGTGCTAGATGCTGCCAGGCCTGTATCGATGTTGGTGGAGCACATTTGAGCTCTTACTGTAATTATTATGTTAATGAAACGCTTGTTTTCATTCCCACTGCATTTCTTGTTTTTCGACAACTCTTTTCATTTTAGGCACCACATTGCTATATCAAAATTGCTGCTTTATGTGTAACAGTTTGGTCCATTAGTTCAGGGGCACCCTATTCATTTGTCTATATATAGCCTGCTTTTACACAGTGCAGTACATGTTTTGGTGCGAGGTTTTTTTTATTTGATTTTATGTATGTCGTAATTTGGCAGATTCCAGATAGATTGGCGTATAACTGAATGAACAGTCCGCAGTTGAGTTGCCGTCATAAACCATACAGTCAAAATTTCTATGCAGTCAAAAATCATGGTAGAGTGACAGGCAATGATCACTACTGAGAAATTTATGTAGTTGAAAATCATGGTAGAGTGACAGGCAATGATCACTACTGAGAATTTCTCACAAAGAACATGACGACACCATTTAGCATTGTAAGCTATTTATTTGGTAAACGGGACGTGTCAACATTTCCCGGGTAATAGAATAGGCCAAAACGCCTAACGGCGTGCGATGCAGCACGCTCACATACAAAAGATGTTGATTAAGTAATTCGTAAATTCTAAGACGTCAGAAGCACTAGATAGCTTTTAGTTAACACTTGAAACGGGTGAAAAAACTCTGCGCCGAGCCCGTTTATCTCAGTTTTGTTAAGACGGTGGAAGGAGACAGGTGTTTGCGTAGCACGGGCAAAGAACGAATCACAGAGAGACCACCGTTCTCAGACGATTGGCTAAACTAATCGAGAGAGAGAGAGGGTGCGGCTTAAATGAAAATAGTTCCCGCTTAAGGTCGTAAACTTTTTAAGGTGAAAGGTCAAGCGCCGGAACAGATGTTTCGTAGAATGAAATTTGAAAAGAAAAAAATGGCTTTTGAAAACATTCGAACATAAAAATTAACTTCACTCAGAATATAATAGATAGGAAAGCTTATAAAGTTTATGAAGGAACCTAAAGCTTTAAATTAAGATTTTGGAATAAGATATTATTGAAATACGCGTTTTACATTAAGAGACATTTAAATAGAAATAAATGACAGACATTATTACAAAATAGGGAAATATTGAATATGCTGAAAAAAGACAATAATTTGAGAAATATCGCGAATATAATTTTTATATAACATGTACATCTGGTGTGTTGATTTCAAGTATAACATTAATGATTGCTTATTATCGGTAATTTTTGAAATATAAATATCGTCTGATTTTTGTTACCCTAATTTATATTACGCTTATGATTCACATAATGCAACACAAAATATTAAAAAACATAAAATGGTCTAATTTTATAATAACATAATAGTCTAATTCTATTTTTTGTATTTTTTAGTGGCATGTATGAAACGTAGCGACATTACAGTAAAACTATAGTGGCTCAAATGCAACCTTTTTTCTTAAAAATAACAAAATTAGTTTCATATACGTGGGCTTACAACGTTTAAGATTATACCTCTACATTTGCAAACTTTGGTTCGACTTAGAAAGGGATAGAACCATAGGCCTCAGAAATGTGGGTTGGTCCAACAGACAAATCTGTCATCATTGCGTCAATGGATCAGAGAAGGCACCAAAAATGTCACTATCATCTATTCGATCTCATTTACCAGTTGATATGGCTGAAGGTAGGCCTCAGAAAAGCGGGTTGGGCCAACAGACGTCTCAGCCAGCATTGCGTGGATGATATGTTGAAGGTAGACCTCAGAAAAGCGGGCTGGTCCAACAGACGTAAGAGCCAGCATCGCGTCAATGGATAAGAGAAGGCACGGCCAGCCGCTGCAATGCTTCCGGACGCCCCCGGTCTACAAGTGCATGAGAGCATCGACCAATCAAAAGAGCAGTCACATCTACACCAAAAATGTCACTATCATCTATTGGATGACATTTGCCAGTTGATATGGATGAAATGGTATCAAGGCATACCATTCTTAGTTCACAGGCTGAGTCTGGGCTCAGCTCATCACTTTTTCAGATGCTGCAAGATACTCTAACGGCTCGCAGGTACGTAGACGACAATTTGAAAACTGTGGTGCAGCCTATGATATTAAGTCGTCTAGGTGCCATTTATCAGAAAGATAACGTTCGGGCACATACAGCACGACTGTCGCAAATATGTTTTCAAGGATATGTCTGCCTTCCATGGCCTGCTAGATCACCAGATCTTGCTCCAATGGAGAATGTTTAGGGCATGTTGGAAAGACGACTGTCGCCGTTTCGGAATACCATCGAAATAGTTTATTAATGATACACTTATTGCAGAATTTAATTCAGAGGGACATCGGTAACTCAACGGAATCCATGCCTCACCACGTATCGGCTTTTATAGCTAGCAAATGTGGCTTTACAACCTAAAGAAATTTACATTATTTTTGCTAGTACTAGTCAATCAAATGTTTTTTGTTCTTAATTTATAATCATTTGTTCATCTAAGCAAACACTATTTACTTACGAAGTTTCATGATCGTGGCTCACTTTTTTCATGGAGCATATGTATTTTCACTGGAGCATATATATATATATATTAAACAGAGTGTATTATAAATTTCAGTACAGCGATTTCCTTAAATTAAAAATTTTTGAAGATAGTCTATGTGCAAATGCTTCCAAATAATTTGTCACATCTCATTTTGTCATTAATCTTTAATCGCCGGTTGTGTTTGCTATTAGTATTACATAATGGATCCAGTAATATCATTAACATATATAATAATAATACATCCCATGTTTAATACAGCCCATCAGCGTATATTTTGTTACAAAGATCAAACAATAAACGAACATGAAGTTTCATAGGAAATTTGTCAAAGTAGTTGTACGAGAATTTTCAAGATTAATCTAAATAATAAGAAAAGAATTTTCTACTTGTGTCTGTCTGCTGTGTTTTAAAGAAACTGCTGCGCATAGGGCTACAAACTTGGGCAGGAAGGTACCTCTAAGACTATAGTTATGCACCTCAGAGCCACTTTTTTTTGATATATTTATTAATTAACCCTTAAATGCCTGATTTTTCAAAAATTATTGTAATAATGTTTTTCTGTTTTGATATTTTAAATAAATCATGGAAAAAATAATGAAAATAATCATATTTTGTTTTAAGTATGGTTTACGGCTAAAAACTGTTTGTTAATAATAGGCAATACTGGTGTTTATTTGAAAAAATAATTTTCCTTGATAAAATTCTATAATATTAATTTTGAGAACTATGATAAGAAATCAATTTTACTTGTTCACTGCAGAACAAAATAGGATATTTCGCAAGCTTCCAAAAGAAACAAAAAGAACATTTATCAACAATTGAAAAAATAAATCTATCTTTATTCTTAAACAGCACAAGTGTTGCCATCTAAATGTTGAAAATCGATTTAATAATATTTTAAGAATGTATTTTATTGGCAACAGTAGGCATTATAACTTCAATATTATTCTAATAGTATTTATAAGCCTAGATTGGGTATGTTGCCAAAAAGCAACACCCGGCATTTAAGGGTTAAAAGACATGATGAACATAAAAAAAATGATATGAAAAGTGACAGTGATGCGGTCGAAATCCCGTTTCTCAAACAAAGAACCGAGTGTCGGAAAAGGCATTTCTTCGAATCTTCCACAGCGCGCCTAAGTTTAGTTTTTTCAAACAGAATAAAACAAAAGACACACACTCAAATTTCATACGTTAAAGTTTCTAACGGTGCAATGCGTTTTAAAGAATAATAATAAAAATCATTTCAAAAAATATTTTCAAAACGTCTTTTTTGTGGGTTTTTTTCAAAGTCATCTTGTTAACTATTCGAAATATGAGAAAACAAAAAATATCAGGCTATATGTATATACGAGGGCAATTCAGAAAGAAACCTCCGTTTATGAATTAAAAAAAAAAACTAATGAAAGGATACGTTTTTCATTACTCACGTTTGAAAGGCACATTCTTCAGATACTTCTCAGCATTATCGAAGTATTATTTAAAACACTTATCATATCTGTAAATCAGCTTTGAAATTCCATCGTCACAGACTTCTGCCGCCGGCCTATTCAACAGGGCTGTTCGTTCTATTCTATCCACACCACTATTTTTTTTTTAATTTGTAATAAAAGGACATTTCGAAAATTAACTTCCGTCGAGGCGTGGCACTATTAGTAGTGGGCGGAGCGCAACCATTGCTAAATCAATCAATCTGTAATTCCGTAAAATTTCAGTAATCTTAGGGAGAGTGTCGAACTACCGCGCGTTTCCTCTATATAACGTCACAAAATGTGCGCTGCTATTAAAAATCCTGCCAAATGCGAGGTACGTGGAGTAATAAGATTTCTTTGGGCGAAAAAACTGTCATAAGCGGACATTCATCGTGAACTGTGTGCCATATATGGCCCAAACATTATGAGTGAAGGTGTAGTGCGTCAATGGGTCAGGTTTTTCAAAGGAGGAAGAACAAGCATCCATGATGAATGAAGTAGTGGGAGGCCGTCTGTAGTGAGTGATAAAGTCGTCGAACAAATTGAAGACAAAATTCGTCAGATCCGTCGATTCACAATCTCGGAACTTTCGCAAGAATTTCCGAACATTTCTCGGACTGTTTTGTACGAAATTGTCACCGAAAAATTAGACTATCGGAAGTTCTGTGCTCGATGGGTACCAAAGATTTTCACGGAGACCCACAAAATTATTCGAATGGGCGCTGCCTTAGACTTTCTTTCCCGGTACAACACGGAAAAGGAGAAGTTTTTGAATAGAATAGTGACTGGCGACGAGACTTGGATTGCGTATGTAAATGCTGAAACAAAGCAACAGTCAATGGCATGGGGCCATACCGGTTCTCCAAACCGGCTGAGGAAAGCCCTTCAAACTTTGACATCGAGGAAGATTATGTTAACCGTGTTTTGGGATGCTCATGGTATCTTGCTGGTTGAATTCATGAAACGTGGTAAGACAATAAATTCTGAATTTTACTGTAACACTTTGAAGAAACTGAAAAGAGCCATCCAGAACAAACGTCGCGGCCTGCTGACATCTGAAATTGTGTTCTTGAACGATAACGCTCGCCCTCACAGTGCTCAGAGAACACACAATCTTTTGTGCCAATTCGAATGGGATGTGTTTAATCATCCCCCCTACAACCCCGACTTGGCTCCTTCTGATTTTCATCTGTTCAAGGAAATCAAGAAGTGGCTTGGAGGACAGCACTTCGCTGACGATGTGGATCTTTAAACCGCTGTGACAAGTTGGCTGAATTTGCAGACAGCTGAGTTTTATTCAGAAGGGATTGGTAAGTTGGTAAAACGGTATGAAGAGTGCTTGTATGTACATGGTGACTATGTTGAAAAATAGAAGACAGCTGTACCTTTGAGATGTAAATAAAAAAATTGTTGAAAGTAGGCGTGTTTTTCATTTATACAACAAAACGAAAATTAGTTTCCGAATTGCTCTAGTAATATTTTACTTGACCCACTATTTTTTAAAATATTTTTAGTAGTACATTTATCAGCAAATTATATAGAAAAAATATGTTAAAATTCTTTGGAATGAAAGAGTGGTGCGAGTTGAATTTAAAAATAATCGCAGTTGAACAGGCCGGCAGCAGAAGTCTGTGACGATGGAATTTCAAAGCTGATTTACCGTTATGATAATTGTTTTAATTAATACGGCAATTATGTTGAGAAGTAGCTGAAAAACGTGTCTTTCATACGTAAGTAATAAAACATGTTTCCTTTCATTAGTTTTTTTTTAAATTCATAAACGGAGGTTACTTTCCGAATTGCCCTCGTACTTTTATATTTCTAGCGGTGCAACTCATTTGGAAAAATATCAGAAATACAATTTTACTTCAAACAGGCATTTTGCATCATTTAAAAATCTGCATACGCTTTCATGAACAAAATACTAGGTTGAGCAAAAAGTTCTGGAAAATTTGTGAAAGTTACGTTAAAAATTTCCCAGAACTTTTTGCTCAACTTAATAAGAAAAAATGAAAATTACCCACTTATAGATGGTACCTTTTCCTTTTCAACAATGTCTTTCTTTTTTAAAGCATTAATATTTACTATTTCACAGCAATTCATTTCGGGAAGTTTCTTTTGGAATTCCTTCCTCATATTCAACCAGACATTAATTTTCAGTCTCTCACTTCTAGAATATTTACCGAAGGATTTTCGTTTGTGATCATGAACGGGAAACGTTAAAGATTGAATGATTATTTTCTTTTCTTTTTCTTTCATTTTCGCATAGGTAGTATTAATATATCTTTTAAATACCTGAATAGAAAAAGATACGTACGGAGACACACTTAAAAGAGGTACGTTGAGTTTTTTTTATTTAAGTTTCTTCTGGAACTATTGTTCAGAAATGTAAATTTAATGTATGTAAATGTCAGAAATTATATCGATGGCGATATTTTGGACATCCATAAATACATAGGGTACTGGGAAAGTTTAGCAATACGGATTTATTTATCAAACTTTTTCAAAGTACAAGCATTACAAGCAATTCAGTTCTCCATCCTCCGAAACCAGTCCTTAAACCAGCTCTGCCAAGTTTCACTAGGGAGTAAGACACACTCATTGCTGCAAACTCTCAGACGTGCCTCATCACTGGAAAACCTAACCCCTTTCAGCTTCATTTTCACATGCGGGAACAGTGCGAAGTCGCTGGAGACAAGATCTAGACTGTAAAAAGTGTTTTCAAGAAGTTTCAGCCCTGTAGTGGCCAAATATTTAATGCAGGCTTTAGTGAGCTGGAGCGCTGTTATGATGAAGGAACCAGTTGTTCATTCTTGACTAGTTGTTCCTTCTTACTGTTCAGTGTAACACTTAGTCTCTTTTGTGTGACCAAAACGATACACTCAACAATGCCACTGGATAAGAAAATGCAGCTATCATTTTTTTCTTGACATATCGGGATTTTCTGACAGCTACCGGTGTGTCCTTATCATAAAAGACCCAAATTTAGTTTTTAGACTTAGTCGGCACATCATAATAGTATAGTCAGGTTTCGTCACCTGTCAAGATGCTATTCACACACCGATATTGTCCCTTACCAAACATTTTTAACATCTCCCGGCACCAAATCACACGTCGTGTCATTTGCTCCTCAGTCAGTCTATGTGACACCCAGAAACAACGCAGTTTCTTCATGTGCAAATGATCATGCAGATTTGAATGCATTGCAGGTGCCTTTAGGCCTAAGGTATAATCTATCTGATGGTAAGTCATTCGTCTCTCTTCGTCAAGGATTTTCCTCGCAGCAGTAATGTTTTCCTCGTAACTGACGTTATGGAACTTACCGCTCTTTCAGCGTCCTCCAGGGAGAAATTTTCCATTTGGAGTACTCTGTACCATCTGTATATAGTCATACGATATGGACAATTATCACCAAGTGCAAGAGTAATTTCTTCTAAGCATTGGTCTATGTTTAAACCTCGTTTGGAGTTATACAGCAAAACTGCCATTATCTCACTTCGGGACCAGAATGCCAAAGGAAGAACTTCACACGATCACAGCTATTGAACAACTGATCCTGAAGACTTGTTGTTATGTGCAGGTGCATAATTAAGACAACATCGAGTGGATCACCTAGTCTATATATATTATAAAGGGCAAACGTACCTGTGCGTAATACTGACGTCATTTTACCAATGGCAACAGTAGACGATCAAATTAACATTTATTTACTTATATTGCTATTTTTTAAATTTCTGCATATCGCATAATTTCAGTTTTTACACCGTCGAATAGAGAACAAAATGTACTTTCAAATGCAATTTGTTTGAAAACTATATCGCGATTTGTTTCAAAATTATATCGCAGTTTGTTTTAAAACTGTATCGCAATTAACTTAATTTTTATCGTTTTAAACATAATTTTCAATCATGATGTTTTTAAATCTATTTCTGTCACTTGCAGACCGACGATTATAAAAGATAAATAAGTTTGCACTTAAATTTATATAATTAATATAGTTCAACATTTGTTTCCGGCTATATTCCATAATGAAATTTAAACTTTATCAATCAATAAATAAAATAATAAAATATAAATATAACACAAATTTAAGACATGCAATCGAATCACTCTTAAACCACTGAAATTTTCAAAATAAAAAGGATTAGAAATCTTTGGTGATTTCTTCAAATGTTAATTGCTGGCACGAGACCAATACGAAAGTATCGTGTTTAAAAATATATATATATATATTTAAATGTATAATTTTCAACGTATAATAATGATTGTTGGTATTTTTAGTGAAAATTCGAAAAAATATATGTTAAACATAAAAAAAAATATATTAGAGTTTTCAATCAAAAAAAACATATATGGTTTTAACCTGTATTCTGTAACACGGGAAGCTCGGGTACGATCCCCTAGTACTAATATAGATAGAAGTTCCATTAACTGTCTGTATCAGTCTACTGTGATCTCAAGAGACCACTGAATACATAGTTACAAGATTTGGCAGGTAGGTACCTGTATGTCTGATGAAGTTATGCACCTCGAAGCCAGTTTAAATTTTTCTTCTTTTTTTTTTAAGTTGAATAACGTTAAGTGATTTTCAGCAGTATTTTTTTTTCGTTTCGCAGGGTTTTTTTCACATTAATTAAACGAATCCGGTTTCAAGCTTTTAGCCAAATATAGAAAGATTTGTTTTCTGTAATTTTGAATGTATAATGATATTTTAAGCCATTTTTTAAAGTGATTTATAGTATTCTTTTGTATTTCGATAAGATTTTTTGACATTACTAAAGCAGAAATTGATTTCAAACTTTTAGCTTAATGTAGTAATTTTTGTCAATAAGTTTAGATTTTTGCGATTTAATTTTTTTTTTTTTTTTTTTTTTTTTTTTTTTTTTTTTTTTGCGTTAAGCGGCGATTGTTTATACATTTTTTAAAGAACTCTGATTACAATTCTGCCCACAATAGTAATGTTTCTCCTATGCGATTTTTACCGAGTTTTTTTCTGTTTTGCGTCGATTTTTCCACATTAGTACAATGGAACCGGTTTAAAAATTTTAGCTCACTATGCGCATTATAGAAAATGTCACCTTTTGACCGCTGGTTTTCGGAAACGTTTCCCTGTAGTTCTTTTTTTTTTTTAAATATAATAATTAGTATCCTCCAGCCAGATTATAAGCTTTTTAGATGCTGTCAATTTTCAAGTAAATATTTTCATATTCGACAAGCATGTTTCGCGGCAAAATACGCTAACTTAACATTAAGAGGTCTCAGGATTCCTAAAGTTTCAAAATTTTTGAAATTTTAATTTTTTTATATGTTAAACTTTTATATTTTCTGAACATTTCTGTATGATTGTTTCCTTGAAATTCTCTTTAGCTATTCGAATTATATCCGCTCAGTAGCCAGAACGGCGTTTTCGAAACTTTGAAGTCATTTTTCACCAGATAACATTTTTGGGTATAACGCGCAGGATATCTCTAAAACTTCTGAATATTTTCTCCTGAAATTTCAAAACATATGTTTCATGTTAATCGGTATAAACTTAACTTAAAATTTTATTTGTATTGTTGAAAAAAATATTTTATTTAGAGAATTATACTGTTGAAAATTTGGTGGTAGCTAAATACATCTTTGTAATTAAAATATAAAAGTGCTTTAAATAAAAATTTATTTATGTTCTGGGTAATTATTACAACTTGAAGTATAATTAGGCACAAAAAAATTCGTTCTAGTTGCAAAATTTATTTTGTAATCCTGTGCATAAGCTGTTATACCGATTTTCTGCTTGACAAATATCTGACAGTTTGGAGCGCCCTATAAGTACTAATTATGTATCTTGCAATTTTTTAAATACATGAAATGAAAGAACATAACTATATATTTTAATCCCTATAACAATGTGTTTTTAAATCATATACATTTTAAGATATTAAATGTTGAAAGTAGTCTTTTTTTTTTTCGTTTTGTCTAATTTTAAGTCTTGAGACGACATCTTAACATTAAATTCCATATTATTTTGTTAATCTTGCATGTTTAAATTCAATTGTACAGTCTAAAAATTTTATTTCGTAATTGATAACACTCTAAAAAAGTATTTTTTCGATTAGAGAAAGATGATTAATAGACTATAAAAACAATTCTCAACTCTTTCTGAAAATAAGTGACAGCAAATAATTTATTTATTTTTTAATAAATGTCTCTTTAAATCTGAAAATTATATCGGTTTTCTGAGGTTTTTAATGATAAAGGCTCTCCTTTCGGAATCGTGAGTTACTCCAAAGATATTATTGCATATTCTCGCTATTGCTTACATTAGGGATGCACAACCTGTGGCCCGCGGGCAAAAAATGGGCCGCGGATTTTGTCAATTTATAACTGGAAAAAATTGCATGACCGATTGAAATCGAAACCGCCATACCCAATTATTTGGTTCCCGAACGAGGAACTGTTTCACCGGAGATATCTTGTGAGAAGGCGCGCCGTCACGTTGAAACCATACATTACGAAGATTAAACAACGGCAGGTTCTCCGCAAAATCGGGTATTGCATTCTGTAGCAGTTCTAAATATCGTGCGCCCGTTAACGTGTCATCGTAAAATACTGCGCCGATCTGCTTGGTATTGTAAATTGCTCACGAACCGTTAATAGCAAACCGCATTTGATGTCGAACGTCGATAAAATATCTAGGATTTTACAGCACCCGGGAATGGGTGCTCTGCCTATTGTACATGCCATTCCATGAAAAGCATGCCTCATCCGTCCACACTATACCTGCCAAGAATGTTGGTTGGACCTGCATCTGGTTCATGACGAAGTTATAGCATGCATAGCGTCGCTCGACATCCCCGTCCAGTAAAACCTGTTGTGGTGTTGGCCGGTATGCATGAGCGCCTAATTAGCTTAGGATTTTTTAAACCTGACTTTTTGAAATGCCATAATGTTCACTGATCTCTCTTGTGCGGTATTTCAGATATGCGAGGGCGTATGTTAATACATCATCCGGTTCATCTTGCCGTCCTACCTTAGCTGATCTGCCACATCGAGCTCGACTAGGCACGCAGGCTGCTTCCCTTTAACGTTTTACAACAGTTAGGATGGTTTGATGAGTATGATGCGGGCCTGCAGGGAAACGTTACCTGTACAACCTTGCTGCCAATCGTTGCTTGCGTCCACATTCTCTGTTAAGTAAAAAAATCTCACAATACTCAGTTTTGGAAAATCGCTCCATGACCACGAGCATCAACATACAGTCCCGAGAAGATGTCTCTTTTATAGCTGTCACAGGTGAACAGTTGTCACAGGTGACAGAGCTGTCACAGGTGACGTTTCTTACGCATTTACATACTGCAAAAATTTCGAATACCAAGCGCAATTGAGTTGATAGGATACTTTTTTACATGATCTACATATTGTCTACTCTGCTTATAAAGACAGTCAGTAAAAGGATGCAACCATCAGGGTTTGAACCACAGTCCTTTTGATTGGGAATCACAAGCGATACCACTGTGTCATTTTGTGGTGTCGTGTTTTGTCCGAAAGATAATCATTTCTCCTTTCGTTCAAGTATCGTGACGTCACAGTGTACGAAATCACGAAAAAACAAATGCGCGTCTTAACCGTTCTATTCTTTGCATTAATGTCCACAATGTGTCTTTTCGTTCTAAATCGATGATGCTCTACAAATTTGTAAATCGCTTTTTTCCCCTATTTCATTCCGTGAGATAAGAATGCTAACTCTGCAGTTCTCCACCAGATGGTGCCGTAGAAGGTTTCATTCAGTAGCGCATGGCTGCTTTACTATACCTATACACCACTTTTATGACTACAGCAGCATCCGTTCAGAAGTTAAGAGGTTGGAAAAGGACTTTAGTGGACATACTGTATATATATAACCTATTTGCTAAATCGGTGTATTTTCTTGTACTATTTAAATCATTTAATTTATTTATTTTTTAAAGCGGAAACTTTTTGAATAGCCATAACGTACTTGTTCTTTCTTTCTATCATCTATGATTATTAAAATTAAAATGTTTTAGGCTTAAAGTTGATAGTGGTTTATTTACTTAGACATAATGTTTGCTCAAACAAATATTAAAAAGCTACCTTTAACATTTTCATTTAAGGAAGAAATTATCAACTTGTTTTAGATAAAATTTTATTGAATACAATTTTTTAATTGACAAAATTCAGCAAAAAAATTAATGAATTAAATTAGCTATATGTTTTATAGGGAAAATATGATGAAAGGAAAATAAATACGGAAGAAAAGATTTTAAAAAATTGTTTGAAGAATTTTGATAAACGGAAATTTCTTTTATGGTTTGATTCTCTTGAGTATAAAGTTAATACCATGCACTTGTCTTTAAATACCCGAAGAAATTAACATTGTTTCCGTAAAAAATGTTGGTTTTTAGTTTATTTTATAGCACCGATAAGTATTAATTTATCATGATTGGTATATACAGGGTGTCCGGTAAAGGGCTCACTGGTTTTAAAGTTAAATAACTTGGAAACTAAGATCGATAGAAGAATGAAACAAGTAGTATGTTTCTTTTAAAAGCCGTAAAAATTTGATACAATAGTAACAAAATTAGTTTTAAAAAATGATATTGAAACACCATGATATTGAGTCAAGTATTTTAGGAATTATGATGATTTAAAGTTTGGTAAAAATCTTATACAATAGTAACAAAATTAGTTAAAAAAATTTCGGCA